>CM053266.1:41627725-42887225 GCA_028583415.1 Protea cynaroides | reverse complement strand
CCCTTGTCCCTTGTTAATGGTCCCTGCTTTTGCTAGTGGTGTTTTTTTTTTTAAACTTTAAACTTTAAACTTTTACTATATCACTTGTGATGATGAGGAATTGAATTTGAGTGTAGCTATCTATGCGCTTCTAACCATGAATTTAGCCATTATGTCGTAACCCTCTTCCACCCCCACCCCCACCCCCACCCCCACCCCCCCCCCCCAGTTTCTTCATTTAGGGTGATTTCAGTCTCTTTTCATAATTAAACTTTTTTTTTTTCTTCTTTTGCAGCGCTCTCGCTATGATCTAGAAGAGGAAATTAGGAATTCTAAAAAAAAAGGTGGTGGAAATAGTGCAAAAACTCCAGTGGATGTTCAGAACGTTCCATTTGAGAGAAGTACCAGCAGGCGCCAGTGGCGGGAAGCATGGAAATCTTATGGAAATCAGAACCAGCGTTGGTCAGAGGCATCTCAATCAAGCAGGTACTGTTGACAACCACGTGCGAGATATATTGGGAATCACAAGGCTTGGGTGAGGTTGTTGATTCGTCCTAGATACTCGAAATTGTGCTACATAGCTATGTCATATGGCTGCTTCGTTCTTTCAGTTAAACGTGTTTCAGAACTTGGACAGTGACTGCATCAGTCAATCAAAGATTGACTTTGCACATGTTTGAAGAGCTCAAAGAATTTTGAGCATTGGAGGCTTCGGTAGGTTTTTGATCCTCCAAAAGTGAAGGACGGATAAGGTTTCTTGTTTGTTTCCTGTCTTGTGTTTTAAGTACCGGTCATCTGTACAGCATACATGAGAAATTTTGCCATGGAAATGAAAAAGGATTAGTCCCAGCCTTTTCCTAGTTCTTGCCGATGCTGATGAGATGGAGGAGAGTGGAGTTCATCAACAATTAACTATAATTATAGTTTATATCATCTTAAAATTTTCCCCATTTTTTTGGGTCTTCCAGATGTATTGGAATATTTATATGGGGTGTTAATTAAATTCCTCTTTCTTTGCTAATTAAGAGGTCTGTCTTGAGCATTGTGGTCATCAAGCAGTTGTTGATCTGTTTGGGTTGTACATGATCTATATTTGTTGAATGGAAAACAAGTCAAAATGAAAGGAAAAAAATTAAAAACCATTTTAATTTACAGAAAGACTGTACACCCCCACGATCCTCTCACACTCTCTCTCCTCCTTATCTCTTTTGCATATGAACCATGGGTGTCTCTAAGGTTTTAAAACCAAGTACTGGATTTGGTGGCTCAGATCAGATTATGGATCTAATGTGAAGCTGACATGTGAATGATACCTTTTAGAATAATATTAACATAGGACCGGGAACGGGAACCAGCCAGGTTCAAAACCAAAATGAATCAGCCGATCTGGTCAATCTGATGCTGATTATTTAAACCATGGGTGTCTCCTCCCGTGCTCATACAGTATGTGCCATTACAGATATAGCTGCTCATAAAGTCTATTGTCCATCCTCACTGTTAAAGGGAAGTTTTTGCTTATATGTTGGTTAACATGTATATAAAATATGGAAATGATGGACCAAACACAATGAATAATCGCTTGTTAACTTCACGGCCAATTGAGTTTAGTCCATTGACCACGTTTAAGAGCACTGCCTACCATTCTAGAATTGGGGTTCCGAGAAAATCAGTGTTTGCACGTTGATTGAGTGAGATTATGGTCAATCCAAACGATTTAGGAAATCTGCAGAGATGCTCTCTACATCACCTGTCCATATGATACAATATAGACAGGCTTTGTAAGAAGCCCTCACTAGGTAGGCCTTACAAAAATCTTTTTGCATTAACTATATATAAACTTGATTCAAAATTATATTCTTTGTATGCCTATGCAGCAACATTTGTACCAAATAACAATTATTACTGTTTTAAATATTATATGAAAAGCTCTCTATTTAAATTAATCAAAACTTCTGATATGGGAAAGACATTTGTTTGACATCATCAATCCAATCATGGGGCCATTCATCAGCCATAGATCATCAGCTCCTCTATGGCTGATTCATATGGAGCCCCTCAATTCCTAACAATGCAAGAATAATTTTCTCCCATCTTTGCTGCATAATCAGTGGAATTCTGCCCTTAAGTAGGTCAACCACTTGCTTATTTCTCTCAAGAATATGAAGATTAATCATCATTACATGATTAAATAATGATTGCTAACAGTCAAACCTATATTTTGAAATGAAAGAAAAGGAATAGAACAAAACCCTAAGCTTAATCAAATATATTAGATTTGAGATGTGAGATGTTTAGTAGTTCTTCAGCAATAATTATATATGTAATTTGAAGGTATGAAAACCTAACCTAAGTAAGTCAGAATCTTATGAGATCAGCAACTGCACATGTAAAAACCGCCAAACAAAGTGCAAGTGATTAGCGTGTACTTCTGTAAACTTTAAAGTGAAATAAAGTGAGATCCACAGAGAAGATCCAAAGTAACTGATAAAAGAAAACCCAGACCTGATTTTTATCTGCCGTAACTGAAGGATCATGCACTCTAATCAACCTATCATACCCCTGCAAACATGGATGATCTTAAACTCTATAAATACAAATCTCTTTAGCTTTTCATCCTCATCAGTCAGCTTCAAGAAACCAATAGAGAAAAGCAGAAATTTTTCCCACGAAAGAAATGGAGATGAACAGAGAAAATCCAATTCAGCAGAAGAGTACTGATGGTACTGTTTCTCTACTTCAAGGTGACGAGCGATTCTTCAGTAGAATCCTATCAAAAGATTCTTCGAAGGGCTTCTCTTCACGCATTTATTATCGGAATGCTGGAGTTGTTCCCTTTCAATGGGAAGCTCAGCCAGGGAAACCTAAAAACCTGCCGGAAAATGAACCGATTCCATCGCTTACTCCACCACCGGCAGTATTGAGCTCAGGTTTTGCACGGCCCTGCATCCCACCAGTCAAGGTCTCAATCCCTGCAAGGATTTGGAAGAAGATCAAAAGAAGTGTGCTTGGTATGAAGAACCAACTTGAATTGGTGAAAGAGGAAGCCTATGCCACTAACAATTCCTCTGAATACATTGAAAAAGTCGAGTTTTGGCGTTCAGAATGTGATTCATTTTCATCACCGCCGGCTGGTAACTCTAGTTCATTGTCCCATTCATCATCATCGTCATCCTCATCTTCATTTAATTCCTGCAATGATTCTCCCACGCCATCTTCAAAACCTCCGATGCCAGTGAATCCAAAGGAGGAGAAGGCAGATTTTGATGATAGCGGCAGGTTTGAAGCGCTTGACTGGCCTTGGGGTTGTACCCCATGGAATGTCCGTGAAGCTTTGGTTTGTATTGCTAGAAGAACTTAAAACTTATGTATTCATTTTTTTTTTTCTTTTTTCCTTTTTTTTTTTTTTGGTAGTAATTTATAAGTAGTTCATATTGTAAGTTAAATTTGTCAATCTAAATTTATAAGGAGAAACTTTGTATAATTTGCTACTACTGCATTTACTAACAAATATATGAAAAAAGAAAAGAAAAAATATATTCTCGCACGAGAGAGTCCAGTGTGGGTATGCAAAATTGAGTGATTCTTGATTGATGGATTTGTTCTAAGCTCTTCTCACACCGTAAATGAATAAATCTTAAAAAAAAGGAGTACACTGAGAGGTTCTTTCTTCTCTCGTCATTAAAACATGATCCTTTCTTCCATTTCTTTCAACCCTCTATTCATCTCTCTTCTTTCTTGTTTATCTTAATGTATTTCTCTTCTGCCTTACCGATCCTTCAAAGCTGTGTTTTTGATTGAGTTGGAGTGTTGGATTGCATTTAGGTTGGAATAATGAAACTCCAATTAGACTGAAACAAAGTTTTTAATCTTTGATCTCAATCCCATCTTAGTGAGATTCGAGATTTCTGAGATCTTGAGGAAAATCTCACCAAGGCATCGGTTTTTTTGAGCATATAAAACCCAAGATTTCTAAGATTTATGAGACCTCAAAGAGGTCAAAATATCTGAAATTTCATCAAGATTTTTAACTATCTATAGAAGTGACCTCGGGATGGACTTGGGTTTTAAAGAGTTGGCTAAATCACTGAAGTTATGGATTGCTCAATAAATCAATTTCCAGACCACAAAAGAGGTAAAAGATAAAGATCCTAAAACCATCATTTTATGATCTTTTCCCATGTCTTCTCACAAAATTTACTCTCGCCTTCTTAGCATTGTGGGTTCCACTGATGATATCAATTCCTGGATGCACATCGTCTCCTCCCAGTGATTCTGGGAGGACGCGACAACCTATCTCGGATGGTTGCCACGTGATTCTCGGTTGAATCCGAGACCCACGTCTGAGCCGACAACTCCTATCGGCTTGGCTTGTCGGCTAGGTGTCGGCTCGAACGTAGATCTCGGATTTACTGAGAGTCACATGGCGACCATCCAGGACAGGTTGCCACTGTCCTCCCAGAACCACTGGGAGGACTGGATGCGGATCTTCAATTCCTAGGTGCTAAATAGCATACCTAACCTGAGGGCATAAGAACCCTTTCGCACTAAAAAAAAAGGCTAATTTAGGTAAATAATAATTTGATTGAATGATTTAGATCAAGGTTTGAAAAATTGGAGTCAAGGACAGAATCGGTATTCATGTTCTGGATTGGCTGTAGCTGATTCCATCCACATTGGTTCAGTTTGACCCCAAGGTGGACCAGCCATAGTTGAGAATAGAGGTGTCAATTTTGGACCGAATTTGTAGCTCGGATCAAACTGGCTAGAATTAACTCAAAATCGACTTAGACCGAACTGATAGTGGACATGTTTCTGGTTAACTTGTTATGATACTTCTCAGTCCCGGTCCTGTCTGAGCTATCCCGAAACTGACCATTAAGGCAGACCGTCTAAGCTTGAATCGAACTTCATCCAAGCTTGAATCGAACCGAATGTTTGGGACATATGGTGATCAATCTCATCAGCACCAAAACAAGATACCATGTCTTACTGGACCAATAAATGGACCCAAAACCAAATCGGCCAAAATCAATCCAATAATAAACCGATACCAGACCAGCCTGATAGTTAATATGCACAATGAAAACCCGACACCGATTTAACCCGGACCAACGGTTGACACCCCTGTTAGACCCCGTCCGATCTCATTAGTAAGCGTTACCGTTACCGTCTACGATTTCTTTTTCCCACTGGTACTAGTAGGTTATAATACTCTCGCCGCTTCCCGTCTATACTTCTTTCTCACCATCGGTTGCAGCCATGGCGCAGTACGACCTCACTCGGCGAATAGCTCCTCAACTGGATCGCCATCTGGTCTTTCCCCTGCTAGAATTCTTACAAGAGCGTCAGCTTCACGCTGATGGTGAGATCCTGAAAGCAAAGATTGAGCTACTAAGCAAAACAAACATGGTTGATTACGCCATGGACATCCACAAGAGCCTTTACCATTCTGAGGAAGTACCTCAAGGTTCCACCTTTTTCGCACTGTTCTAAGTCTTAAGTGTTTCTTATTTGTCATTGTTACTTCTGCACTACTGCTTCTGTTCTGCGAAATATGTTTTTTTTTTCCTGTTATTTAGGGCATCTGAATTTGGATTTCTGTTTGGTAGATATGGTTGATAGGCGTGTGGAAGTTGTTGCAAGATTGAAATCACTGGAGGAGTCGGCCGCGCCGTTGATAACGTTTCTTCAGAACCCTAATTCGGTTCAGGAGCTCCGTTCGGATAAGCAGTATAATATTCAAATGCTTAGCGATCGATATCAGGTTTTTTTTTTGAACTTCTCCCGAGCTCTCAGTTTATTTGTTTATTTATAATCATCTACAGCATTAGGGTTAATGAATCCAGTGTCTGGTTCTTCTCTTTTTTATTTTTTCTATTTTGCTTGATTTATGCATTGTAGCTTTCTAATTTTGAATGTTTAGTAGATATATGTGTGCCTACATTTACAGCACATTGGGGTAGCTCTAGGGGGGGACTTCTCAAATATGGCCTTAAATGGTTGAACCTGATTCGTGGCTGAACGTACATTAAGATGAGGCTTGTTGAGTTTTGTTTTGAGTTATTTAAAAAGAAAAGAATAGTTGAATAGAAGGGATTTTTGAATTACAGGTTTCACTTTTTTTTTTTTTTTTTTTTTTTTGGGGGTTGGGTTTGGAGGGGGTGGAGTGGGACTAAAAATATGATTTTGGAATGCCATCGTTTGGTGCTCAGTATTCAATTTCAATGCTCTGTCACTACCTCAATGCCTTTAGTATTAGACTATTCCGTGAAGGAATGAATTCAAGAGTGAACGGTACGGCACATAGAAAATATGGAATATGAAACTCAAATATGTATGGCTGGAAAGTGGATCCCTGTTCCTGTCCACATCCTGGAATATATCCTGGAGAAGCTTGATCTTTAACCGGAGAATCTCATCTTTTATTTTAGACCTTTTTAGGTCCTGGGATGGAGGGTAAAAAACTCGTGATAAAATCT
Source organism: Protea cynaroides (assembly GCA_028583415.1). Classification (NCBI taxonomy): domain Eukaryota; kingdom Viridiplantae; phylum Streptophyta; class Magnoliopsida; order Proteales; family Proteaceae; genus Protea; species Protea cynaroides. Next base: position 42,880,767 of record CM053266.1, on the reverse strand, counting down.
TGGTTTCTGTACCTAAAAAGTGAAGTTTGAGATGCCTTGGGGCACTTTGACCTGGTTCTTCTTGCTCAGTTTGTTGTTGTTTGGTATAATACTGTACAGCTCTTTCTGGTTTTAAAATAAAAACAAAATTCTCATGCTTAGAATGTTGCAATGCTCACTTCTTATCTGTATCTTTGTATTCTGGACCTTCTTTTACACAACAAATGAGAAAATTGAGACATGATTTACACTTACTATTGTTGTTGGTGAAGTTGCTTTTGGAAGTTTTTGGAGGATGCTCATATACTATTGTTTTCTGGTTTGGGTTAGAAATCACACGATTGTAGATCCATTGAGTAAAGTGCTGCATGCTCGGTTGTTATGTCTTGTATATAATCAAGGCATCATCTTCTACATCTTTCTTTATTTAGGGAGCTCTGATACATATTATCTTTGACAGTATTTTGTGCCTTCTTTTTTTTTTTTTTGAGGGGGGGGGGGATTGGGGACTAACTAATGACTGCATTTTACAAACAGATTGGACCAGAGCAGATAGAGGCTCTATATCAATATGCCAAATTTCAGTTTGAGTGTGGAAACTACTCTGGGGCTGCTGACTATCTATATCAGTACAGGGCTTTGTCCACAAATAGTGAAAGGAATCTGAATGCATTATGGGGAAAGCTAGCTGCAGAGATACTAATGCAAAACTGGGATATTGCCCTTGAAGAGCTTAATCGCTTGAGAGAAATCATTGACTCAAAGGTATGTATTCAATACTTGGTTACTTGCCTGCACATCATTTACATTGCGTGCCTAGTTTATGTTTTCTAATTGTGTTTTGTGTTGCAGAATTTTGCGTCACCATTGAATCAGTTACAAAGTAGAATTTGGCTAATGCATTGGAGCCTGTTCATCTTTTTCAACCATGAGAGTGGCAGAACGGGGATCATTGATTTATTTTTCTATGATAGGTCTACCATCTAAATTCAGCCATCTGTCTCATTTCCACTTTATTTTTTGCTATTGCTTTACTACTCTTATTTCTAGCTCTTCTTGAGTACTACCTTTTATGACCTCAAAATTTACAATTCCATATCATGTTGATATGAGAAAATAATGGTATTTTTGTATGCTGTGTAGGCGTGTAGGTCGTTCCTTGTATTCTTTTGTTCTCCTTATTGGGGTTAAATAAAAATACCATGGAATCATTTAGGGAATTTTTTGTCATGATGTTTGTACATAGCCAAATTTCTTTGATATTTGTATTTTCCTATTAATGTATGTATGTAGTTATCATTAATTATTATTAGTACTATTATCATTATTATTTTATGCGGTAAGTGTGTAAGACACAGTCAAGCATTTTTTTTTGTTGGAAAAATACAGAGTCAAATAGGCATTACTGGATTGCTGCTGCTACTGCAATTTTATAATTTTGCCATTTTTAAGCTGTTACCATCAATTCTGTAATTTTATTGAAGGAAATAGAAATGAACTTCTGTTTGCAGGTATATAAATGCCATTCAGACAAATGCACCGCATCTTTTACGGTACTTGGCTGCTGCATTTGTTGTTAACAAAAGGAGAAGACCTCAACTGAAAGAATTTATCAAAGTCATTCAGCAGGAACAATACTCCTACAAGGATCCAATTACAGAGTTCCTTGAATGTTTATTTGTTAACTATGATTTTGATGGTGCTCAAAAGAAGTTGCGAGAGTGTGAAGATGTAAGTTTTCTGCCTTGACATGCATGACTTTATCTTTACTTCTCTATAATGTAATATGTTGCATTTTTTGTTCTACATTCCCTTTTCTATGGTTGTGTTAATTCACAACTTTAGATTTTGTTAATATTCCTTAATTGGACATTTAACACCTGCACGTACCAATAATTGTGTGGTGCTTTGTTCTTTTGTGAGAATATCTCACTGATACATAGAGAAACAGATCTTTTGCTGGTTAAACATATCAGAAAATCAAGCGTTTTGTAAATCGTAATTTGGTAGATGTTTGGATTAACTAACATTAAATGTAAAATTTAATCATTTTACAGAACCATTACCACAGTGCATTTCACAATTTTGTTTGGATGATTCGTCCACATATAAATTCCATCTTATTATGTTTGCTGAACTCATAAATTGGATTCAATTTGCAGGTAATACTGAATGACCCATTTCTTGGAAAACGAGTTGAAGACGGAAACTTTTCCACTGTACCATTAAGGGACGAATTCCTAGAAAATGCACGCCTCTTTATCTTTGAGACTTATTGCCGAATACACCAGTGCATTGATATGGGGTGTGTATGATGCTCCTAAGCAATATGTCATTAGCTGTGTTAGATTTTCCGGCATTTCTCTGATTGTATGGTCAGGCTTTGTACACACACATGCACGTATGGATACATTATCTAGTAAATATGTTGAAAGGGTTTACTTTAAGCAGATTCCTTGAAATTGGAATCTCCTACTCATTTTCTCATTATTCCATAGCTTATTCGTCCACTGTGGTCACAAATATTTTTTTTTGTTGCACTGATTTCTGTCGGGAAATGTTTAGGGTGTTTGTGTTTTTATCTCCTACCACAATTTTAAAAAAGTTTGTTGCTTTTATGGTTTTGGGGTTGTTTATATGGACAGGGTTGGGTTTGGAAGTATTTTTTAGTTTGTTGGAGGGCTATTTTGTGCTGTTTGCTGTTTAGCATCTGGAGTCAGTTTCTGTATTATATTTTTGTTTGGGATTTTATGGACCTTGCATCCTCTTCAAGTCATGAAATAGTTTTCAGAGCATAGCTGGGATCATCCCCCTATTAACTGCATCAAGCTATATGTGGATGTAGTTCTTTCGGGAATCCGAGTCCAGCTGGATTTTTGTGCGTGTGATAGGGGGGCTTCAGGATCCATGATGTAATGTTCTACTTGTCCAAAAACCCTGCTACAGAATTACTGAGCAGGTGCAAAAATATTATTAGTAGATACATCAGATTGAGTGTTGTTTGTTTCTTATGACCATAAGGGTTGGACGAACACTCGAATTGAGGTGACTCAATGTTGATGATTGGATGGCTTATGGTCAAGGAAGTTGAACCTTGACGTTATGTACACTTTATTAGAAAAGAGGGCTCTTTGTGCTTGCGGAAACTTTTGTTTTCTTGGATGCACTCAGCTAATGTTTTGTTTGATGAGTTAACCAAGGCAAGTGTTGTGTTTGGGTAAAATCCAATTGTCTAATCCCTTTATAGGTTGCCTTTGATGGCCTTACTTGTTGTAATCATACTTTCTTTTGTACTATGCTCTCTTGGTTTGCAATAATATCTATCTATTCTTTTGTACTGTGCTGACTTGGTTTGCAATAATATCTATCTATCAAGTCAAGGGAAAATGTACTTACCGAAAAGCAGCTACGGTTCCCCCTCCCCCCTCTTATTGAATAAGCTTCTACTAAACATTGGGCCTTATCTCAAGTGTGATTGTTGATTGTCTTTGGTGTTTTTGGTGTTTATGATCACTTTGTAATGCTGCTTTATGTAGTCGTGTTGTAGGATTAGTGCTAGTGCTTTCATACTCTCTTGGTTTGACTCCAATTTCATCAACGTATGTGGTTACCATGTTTCAACTTCTTATCTTTTCTTTCAGGATGCTGGCTGAAAAGTTGAATCTAAGCTATGATGAGGCTGAGAGATGGATTGTTAATCTTGTTCGGAATGCGAAGCTTGATGCTAAGATCGATTCCAAGTCGGGGACTGTTGTGATGGAGCCCACTCATCTTAATGTGTAAGTACACATTGTCTGTCCCACATTTCTGAGTAATTTGATGCAATTTTTTAGTTACTATGGTTGTTTCCTTTTCATACTCCAATTTGTTTCTATCCTTTTATTAACAGTTACGAGCAGATCATAGAGAACACAAAAGCGCTGGCAGGAAGGACTTACAAATTGGCACATCAGGTTATTGAAGCTGCACCGCCCCAGGCTGCACGATAGGGCTCTTGAGTGCTAGTCACTTGGGAACTACTGTTGTAGACTTGTGAATTTAGAACCAGATCAAATTCAATTTTGAGAGATTATAGTTATTTAAAGCTTAGGGTATGAGAGCAAGCTGATAAAATTTGTTGGAATCTCATCATGGAGGAAATGTAACAACTATAAAATCTGCAAGCTGATAATTTCCTGACTCCTGACATGTTCTCGGAGAAACTGATTTTGTTTCAAGTGTAGTGTTCTCATTTGTTTTATGGACCTTGGGAACATGTTGTGCATGCTTGATGGAGAAGGCCACGCCTTGAGATGTACTTATAGCGATTAGTTTTTTGAATGATCAGAACTCCTTGAAATCTTTTTGCACTTCTGAAATATTCAGTTTAGAGAATAGTGATTTTCTGGGAGATGAGGCTTCTTGGCTAAGTAGTTGGTGGTAATCTAATAATAATCTACGCCCTGGTAAAACTAGATTGCACTGCAGTTATGAAAAGTAGTAGTGAAGGGGATCTGCAGGTGTAAGACATGCCTCCCGAGGTTTAATATATCGTCTACTGATATGACACCTATTGACACGATATGATACAACGGATACTTGAAATCGCCTAGGCTCCGATTGGTTGTAAGGGGAGTGAAAATATTTTTTTACTTAGAAAAGAAATTTTCATAATCATTAGAGCATATGCTATCAAATGGCTATGTAACTAATTATAAATCATTTTATATCAAAATTTCTTGTATTTAAAAAATAAAATAAAGTTTACATCCAATAAATATCATTATTATTATTAGAAATTTATGTAGTTTATACAATCATGTTGAGTTATACTTATACAAGTTTCCTTTTTAAGGTTAAAATTACTTTTTAATTTCCTTTGCAACCAAACTGAGCCAAACTGAAAATCCAAAAATTGTTTAGCTGATTGATTTTAGTTTAACCTAATCACTGGCCAATCCTGTTTATGTCATAGTTTCACTGGTTTTCAAGGATTGTGCATTCTTAGAATGCATTCTAAGTCAAGAAAACAATTTGAGATAGTGTTTGTTATGTATTCTCATTTTAGAATCATAAAATTAATTAAGAAAATGTGATTCATTTTGGAACACGATTTTTTTTTTTATTTTGCATTATGAGCCCAAAACAGAAGTACTTAATTCCTTACTTTTTTTTAATACATTTTTTTTCTTTGATAAGAATGTATTCTTTATTCTAAGAATGCATTTTGAAGAATACATTCTAATAGTAAATAACAAACAGTACCTGAAGTTTGCACAGAACTATGGATCCAAATCCTGATTCCATGCTTTACATGATAACTGGAAAATCTTCTACTAGAATCCAAATAGTAGTGAGGTCCATCATCCTTATTGGACCCACTTCTACAAATGCAGATCAAAACCACCTGATCAGTGGGGACCCACTTGCTAGCTCAATCAAAGAAGAAATCAATGGTTAAGATTTCCCAACCAGAGGACCACGGTGGTTTATCGTACTCCCCCGCTATTTGTGGTAAAGCTTTCCTTTCACAGTCTGCGAGCAATCTCGATCGACCATGGTGATTGTGGGACGAACATATGGAACAGTTAGTATACGTTAATGAACATCACCCAACAGGTGTACGTTAGTACATAATCCTTTCCTGTTAGCTTCAGTCTCTTCAATCTTCTCTTTCAATCTATCATCTTCCTTAATTTCTTGTGTTCATACTTATCCTGCGCACCCTTTTCACCGCTCTATCACTCTTGTTTACATCAAAGCGCTCATCTTGCTCTGTTATTACTTACTAGTAGTAATTCAAAAGCTTCCTCTTCTATGCTTTCTAGGAAACTCGAATTTTGGTTTTGGGGGTTCCTTTATCAGAGCCTGCAAACCCTAACCTATGGAGAACAAGCGTCAGTTAAAGAACGGATATTCATACACCAGTCTCTTCAATCTTGAGGTTAGTGGTTTGGTTTCTCTTAATTTGTTCTTATATAGATTCGTTTTGCTTACTGATCTGAACGAAGTATTTGGGTTGAAAAGATGGTGTTTTTGGTTTCTGGAGTAGAGATTAGTAGGGTTGGAATTTCGTTTTCGGTGGGTTTAGTGAGATGGGTCTATGCTTATGTTTGTTTTTAAATTTATGTTTACTTTTTATTGATGAATTGGAGGTTTATTTTATGTATTGTAGTCTTTGATGAACTTTCAACTTCCCCAACAAGATGATGATTTTGATAATTATGGCAATAGTAGTCAGGATGAGAGCAGAGGTAGCCAAGGTAGGCGCTTTTGTTTTGATATTTTTTGGTTTCTAGTTCTATTCATATTTTAGACATTTATTCTGATTTTGAGTAGAAATTACGACTACCCAGTTGGATTTTAGTTTTGATTACATATTTAATTGTGCACATCGTTATTCTACTGTCCTAATTCTTAGAAGTTAGAATGCTGTCTTTAGAGTTCCCCAGTTGAGCTAGAGGGGAAGATTTAGGGTGAGCAATTGTGAATTATGCAAGTTGTTGGTTCTCTGGTGGTTATTTAACAGGTAACGGAGTAATGGTGGACGGTGGTAATGGAGATTTGTTAGGGAGGTCATCAGAATTTGGCCACAAGAAGAAGCGGAGGTACTTTGACGCTGAGGCTGGTTCTAATTCTTCTGCTAGGAGAGACGTTGAAAGCAACGACGAGGACGAAGATAGCGGGTACGGGAACCACATTACAGAGGAGCATTATCGTTCCATGCTGGGGGAACACATTCAGAAGTACCGGAGAGTGAGATTCAAAGAAACCTCATCAAATCCGGCATCCATGAGAATAAAGATGCCACTTCCCAAACGTAATCTGGTCTCCAAAGGCCGGAAATCAGGGAATGAGGATAGAGTGTTACATGGGATGGAAACACCATCAGAATATCTTAGGGAAACTAGTCCTCTTAAGCATGGGAGCTACTATGATGGAGATTTCACACCAGGATGGAACGATAGGTTTCCTTCCTCGTATGATTCTGGATATTTGGATATTGGGGAGGGTATCACGTATAGGATTCCTCCAACTTATGATAAGCTTGCTGCATCGCTGAATTTGCCGAGCTTCTCAGATATCCGGGTGGACGAATATTATTTGAAGGGTACATTGGATTTGGGATCCCTAGCTGCAATGATGGCTTGTGATAGAACATTTGGTCATCAAAGCAGAGGTGGAATGGGTGAGCCTCAGCTGCAGTATGAATCACTTCAGGCAAGATTAAAGGCCTTATCAGCCAATAATTCAGTTCAGAAGTTCAACCTCCAAGTCAGTGACACTGGCTTGAATTCTTCCATTCCTGAGGGGGCAGCTGGAGGGATACAAAGGTCTATTATGTCTGAGGGAGGTACTTTGCAAGTTTACTATGTGAAGGTCTTAGAGAAAGGAGACACTTATGAGGTCAGTTTATATTTTGAGTTTTACTTATTTGGATGACAGGTCCATTTTGGTTATTTTATTATTCAGTTTTTGGCTCTCTGGTGCAGATTATTGAACGTAGGCTACCCAAGAAGCAAATAGTGAAGAAAGATCCTTACTCGATTGAGAAAGAGGAAATGGAGAAGATTGGGAACATCTGGGTGAACATTGTGAGAAGAGATATACCAAAGCATCACAGATTTTTCACCAATTTTCATAGGAAACAATTATCTGATGCCAAGAGGTGCTCGGAAACTTGTCAAAGAGAGGCAAGTACTGTTGTATAAGTCTCTAGGTGTAGATGTTAGCAAGCATCTTCTATTTTCTCTAGCATTTTTAGGTAAAATATTTCGTTTCATAAACTTTTTTCTAATAGTTAATTTCTTTGCCAGGTGAAACTGAAGGTGAGCAGGTCTCTAAAATTGATGAGGGGAGCAGCGATCCGCACTAGGAAATTGGCTAGAGATGTACTGGTATTCTGGAAAAGGGTAGATAAGGAGCAGGTATTTGTTTACTTGCTTCATGATTTTAATTGGGAAGAAGATTTATTTGACAATTCTAATGGATGGTCTCTCTCTCTTGTGTGTGCGTGCGCGTGCAATTGATGTGACCAAATCCTATTATGAAGGAATGCTACCACTAAACCAGGAGCCAGTAGGAACTCTGTGAACCACCCTTCCCACCTAAATGTGGGCCTTAAAAATTTCATTTTTGCATTTGTTAAAGGCTTAAAGCCCTTGTGTTAGTGGGAAGAATGGTTAGTATGATTCATAGCCCTATCAATTTGTAGTGCTAGCAATGTTCTTCTATTAGCAGACTCTACAAAATGCTAAATTGGTAGGTTTCTGTTTAGGATAATAGATGGAAGTAATTCCTCAGCCTCACAATAATGCATTTTTATATGTACAAGATGTCTTGAATGGAACTGAGTTCCAAGATCATCGTCTGGCACTACATCGTAATCCACATGCATTGTGCACCGGAACCTTTCCAGGTGATTCACGCTTCTTGTAGGACTCAGAAAAGTTGTAAGCTGTGTTGGGGGGTGATTCTATGGTAGAAACAGTTGGGTACCCTGATCCTGATAATTGATTGCTCTGCAACTCCTAATAACAAATTTAGAACTGAAACTTGGATAATAGGTTAACGCGTATTAGAAAAGTTCTTATAACCTGGGATTTTTTTTTGTTCGTTACAAAGTCTTCATTTTTGGGTTATGGCCTTCCCTGTCAAATGAACAATCTGAATTTTTGATGGACATGGAGCATTAAAATGATGTTTGCTTATGGATTTTTCTCACAGTAGGTTGGTTCTTCCTTTTGTGACTTAAACACGGATACATGTAGCAGTGTTATTTGAGGAGTTGGATACTGTGAACCCAGTTTATTCTGTGGGCATTGAATAAAACTAAATGATATTTCGACGAAGTCTTGATTGTGAATTATAAAAGTAACTAACTGGAAATGTTGTTATATATCAAAACTTCATCATTATAGTGTGAAGAATATTGGCGAACAAAGGAACCTACATATCCTTTTGTTCGAGTGCGTTGACAAGTCCCTAAAATGTACTAAATATACGCAACTACTCTTAAATGGAGTGCTTTTGAAGTTTAAGAAAGCTTCCCTTTTTTTTATTTTTTATTTTTATTTTTATTTTTATTTTTAAATTTATTTTTTTCAGTCTTTGGGGGGGAGGGATTGACGTAAATAGTGCTTAAGCATTTAACGGAAAGCAATCCTTTCTTCAAAATATCAGAATTTGGTGAAGGAAAAGTCTATTCTTGCAGGCTGAGATAAGGAAGAGAGAAGAAAGAGAAGCTGCAGAAGCTATGAAGCGTGAAGAGGAGCTCCGGGAAGCGAAAAGACAACAGCAGAGACTAAATTTCCTATTATCACAAACAGAGCTCTACAGTCATTTCATGCAGAATAAAACAACCCCACAAGCATCAGAAGCATTAGCTGTGGGTAATGAAGAACCAAATAACCTTAACCAAGATTTCTCTCTGAGTGCTTCAGATGTTAGGCCAGGGGAAGAAGATCCTGAGGAGGCCGAATTGAGAAGGGAGGCTCTGATAGCCGCTCAACAGGCTGTATCCCAGCAAAAGATGATAACTAGTGCTTTTGATAGTGAATGTCAAAAACTACGTGAAGCAGCAGAAACTGAAGGGCAGCCAAAGGACACCTCAATTGCAGGATCTAGTAACATAGATCTACTTCATCCGTGAGTATAGATCTACTTATTTCATGGGCAATATTAAGATGACAATGATATCTTCTTCAATAAGTCCAGTTCTTATTTTAAACATTGCTTTTCATGCTTCAGCTCTACTATGCCAGTCACATCATCGGTGCAGACGCCAGAGTTATTTAAAGGTTCCCTTAAGGAATATCAATTAAAGGGTCTGCAATGGCTGGTCAATTGTTATGAGCAGGTTCTATCTTTAATGAACTTGCATTTTGCCAAACAAGAAGCTGTTTGGTTATGAAGTTCAGAGTTTTTCCTTCTGTTGCAGGGTTTAAATGGTATCCTTGCTGATGAGATGGGACTGGGAAAGACCATCCAAGCCATGGCATTCTTGGCTCATTTAGCTGAGGTGATTGATCTTTGTTTAATGGTCACTGCTCATAAAATTACTTTTTTTATCTACTATTTTTTTGGGCGCAAATTCTATCTTTTTTTATTTTTTATATAATAATATGAATTGGCTGTTCTGTACAGGAGAAAAATATATGGGGACCTTTCCTGGTTGTTGCTCCTGCTTCTGTCTTGAACAATTGGGCTGATGAAATTAGTCGTTTCTGCCCCGACTTAAGAACTCTTCCATACTGGGGTGGACTTCAGGAGAGGCAGATTCTTAGAAAGAACATCAATCCAAAGCGTCTCTATAGAAGGTAATCTTCTACAGCTATATTTCCGTAGTTTTTTTTGGGTAACCACTTGAATTTATTCTGACAGCAAACTTTGAAGATACTCTAGAAGGCTTCGCAGGGAATGGTGACTCACCAAGAAATGTTCTTGTGCTACCTTTGCTTATTGAAATATTGACAGTATCACTTTCCTCTCCTTAGATTACTAGTGTACATTTGTGATAATTTTCTAATTCAAACGACAAGAAAGTCCATGGGCCTGATACATAATAAAATCCCACCATTGATAAAGTTTGCTACATTTTGGAAGGAAAAAAACATTTCTTGATGAAGAGATTTTGGTTTCTACCTCCTGAGAATCATTTATCCGAGTAGACCGAAGAGTGCCTTTTATGAGTCCCATTTTCTATCGAAGGCACCCTTTGAAAAAAAGGGCGTACCCAGTTCACGAGACTTTCACCACTGCATAGTCTGGGTAGGGGCTTATGTACACAGCCTTACCCCTGCTTCGTGGAGAGGCTGTTTCCAGATTCGAACCCATGACCACTAGGTTACAATGGAGCAACCTTACTGTTGCTCCAAGAACCGCCCTCATCTAAGGCACCCTTAATGCATGAAAATTTTAGACACCCATGGCATATGTTAAGATCTTGTTCAATAGCATCTTCCATTGGTACTTTTGATTTCTGTAACACTTTTGCTGTTCTTTCTTGCCAGCAACTACCTGGATCCTTGATCAGTGTATTTTACTCTAGTCAATACTGCATCTTGCATTTGTCTTGGGTTGTTGTAGCTAATGTAATGTTCTCATTTTTGCCAGGGAATCAGGATTCCATATATTAATAACCAGCTACCAACTGCTAGTCTCGGATGAGAAGTATTTTCGCCGTGTGAAATGGCAATATATGGTTTTGGATGAAGCACAGGCAATTAAAAGTTCTAACAGGTATTAATTGTCTTCCAAATTGATAGTCATCTGAAATATCTTGGGTTATTTAGTTTGGTCAATTATTACTGGATGTTTTATTGGATGCATGCATGCACTTTTCCTTTTCTTAGTTCTGGATATTAGATTTTTCTACTTATATCTATCAAATGCTCACAGTATGTGTTTTAAATATGGATGCATTTGCTATTAACCATACATGTTATTATATAAACGTTCATGGAAATATCATGGCCCTTCAGGATGCCTCAAAAAGGTTATTATCCCTTAGACTGCTTTCATTTCATGTTCATTGATATCAAATGTTCTTTTTCATTGTTCTGATGAATATTTTGGTTTTGCAGTATAAGGTGGAAGACATTGCTCAGTTTCAATTGTAGAAACCGCTTACTTCTGACTGGTACACCCGTCCAGAATAACATGGCAGAGCTGTGGGCCCTTCTTCATTTCATAATGCCCACCTTATTTGACAGCCATGAGCAGTTTAATGAGTGGTTTTCAAAAGGGTATGCGTACTTCTGGCTAGTTTTTTTTTTTGTTCTAGACTCATCTGAGCTTCTATTCTCTCATGTTCCTTCACATGTCATTTTTCTGTGTTTATTATCAGAATTGAGAATCATGCAGAGCATGGAGGGACTTTAAATGAACACCAGCTTAACAGATTGGTAAGCGCAGCTATATGTGAAGAAACGAGGAATCTAAGCAGTTTGGTTCTTGCTGTGGTTAATTGATGGTAATATATACTAGTGTTACATTGCTCCTCTGTGAAGCGGTGTTAAGGCTGTGTACATTAGCCCCTCCCTAGACCGTGTAGCATAGTTGTCAAAGCATCGCCCAGGCGCCCAGCGTCCTTGTGACGCCTTGGAAAATCTGGTGCCTTAGTCGCGTAGGCGGGCGCCCCGTCAGGCCTCCAATGCCTTGGTTCGCTTTGGTGCCTTGACAACTATACCTTGCAGTGGCGGGAGCCTTGTGCACTGGGTACGCCTTTATATATGTAACAAAATAGAAAAAATAAGAAAAGATGGAGAGAATCGATGTGTGTCTTGCTCCTCTCCTTGTAGCTTGTATTTATAGAAAATAGAAAACAATTATTAGATAGGATTTAGAATTCTACAAGTTAGAGTCCTAGTCACAAACTAAAGACAAAGTAAATTCAAAATAGGAAAAGGAAACTAACAAGCCTAATTGGTAGAGGAAATTAAACTAATTAAGAGTCCATATGCTAATAGGAGCGTAAGTCCTAGAAACTAGCGCTAACTACTTTGACTAAATCAAAGCAGTGTCCGGTTACAATTTTTATTACACTAACACCCCCCCTCAAGTTGCAGCATGAGGGAATGTGAGAGTTTTAGCTTGAAACAATGTAGCAGGGGAAGTAGCAGTTGTAGTAGTATGAGCAGCAGTAGTAGTAGTGGCTGCAATAGTAGTAGCAGTACAATATAGGTCACTGTGAAGCAAGTAGTAGTAGCAGTATAGTATAGGTCACTGTAAACAAAGTAATAGTAGTAGCAGCACATTATAGGTCATTATGAACAAAATAGTAGTAGTAGTATAGTATAGGTCACTGTAAACCAAGTAGTAGTAGTAGGAGCAGTAGCAAGAGCAACAATAGTGGTGGCTGCACACCTAATGGAGAACCTTAAACAACTCTCAAAACAGCAACCCTGGTGATTGCTTTGATACCATGTTACAAAATAGAAAAAATAAGAAAAGATGGAGAGAATCGATGTGTGTTCTCTTGCTCCTCTCCTTGTAGCTTGTATTTATAGAAAATAGAAAACAACTATTAGATATGATCTAGGATTATATAAGTCAGAGTCCTAGTCACAAACTAAGACAAAGTAAACTCAAAATAGGAAAAGGAAATTAACAAGCCTAATTGGTAAAAGAAATTAATAAACTAATTAGGAGTCCATATACTAATGGGAGCCCAAGTCCTAGAAACTAGCACTAACTATTTTGACTAGGTCAAAGCAATGATGGTTACAATTTTATTACGCTATATATATATATATATATAGTGTACACACTGAAGAAATTTAAAGGGAGAGTGAGAATATGAGATACGTATTGGTTATAGTATTTATCTTTTTTATTTATTTTTTTATTATGATTGTAATTATTTTTCTGTTTCATTTTGGTGATTTACTCGTATTGTTCATGCCAATATATATATTTATTGGATAGGTAGGCCCCAAGGAGATTTGAACTCATGACCTCTTAATTTTGAAGTGTTGGTCTTGACCAACTGAGCTATCCCCTTGGGGTTAGAATTTTTTTTGCATTCCAATATTACTCTCAAGTGAAATGGCATATGGTGTTTATGCATCATTAAGAAAAAGGAGGATTGATGCAGATCAAATGAATGTTCTCCAAGTGGTGGGCTCACTTAAGGGTTGAAGGAAGAAGATTCCAATTTGAAGGTTAGATTTGGATCAAATCTGATGTCAAATCTAACCGTTAGATTTCTAGAGATTAAATATCAGACCTGAATAATTAATTTAGCATAGAAATCAGAAATAAGTATCCAAGATATAGAATTCGATGAGGTGGCAAGGTGGAGAGAAAAATAGGAAAGAAGGAAAATGTTATGATGAAGGGATCTAAAAAATAGGATCTGAAGTTAATTAAATCTAGAGAGATACGAAGAGAAAGAAATAATGAGAGAGTAACTGTGAAGAGAAGAGGAAGACAGCAAGTGGCGGGAGGAGAGAAAAGCACCATTGTCAACAACCAATATTCCAAAACCAAAACCAATTCATTATTCCATATAATCCAAATTGTGGATGACTAGTTACATTTATATAGTAAACAAACGAATTTCCTTGATTATCTTAACTACTAAAACTTTTTTAACTAGCCAAGGACTCTAAAATCCTAAACTAACTAAAAGACTAATATTTTAGGGATAAAATAAATCTCATTCAACTATCACTAAAATAGGACCTACTAATAAAATGATAATTTTTGTGCATCTTTAGGACCCTAACAATTAGGCATTTGGGCTTATAATTTAAATAATAAAACCCCAAAACAAAAGCCCAACCCAAAACTTGGCCTATTTGAAAACTGGACCTGCATTAGGGATATATGTTTAGCCTACTTGGTCACTGATGATTATCACCTTTAGAGCTTGAAGAAGAGCTTCCAGCCTGTATATAATGCTGGATTTTCCTTTTGACAGCATGCAGTTCTGAAGCCCTTCATGCTGCGACGAGTTAAAAAAGATGTGATAACTGAGATGACTGCTAAAACAGAGGTCACGGTGCACTGCAAGTTGAGTTCACGGCAGCAGGCTTTCTATCAGGCTATAAAGAATAAGATATCTCTTGCTGGTTTGTTTGATGGCAGACGAGGACATCTTAATGAAAAGAAAATTATGAACTTGATGAATATTGTCATCCAGCTGAGGAAGGTATAGGTTTTCGGCATTCTCTGCTAGTCATTTGGTAGAAATGAACCTGGTATTGTGCTCTGAATTTTGTCTTCAATATTTGTTGTTTGCTTCTAAACTTGTCTCCTGCAAATGGTGAACATTTCCTTGTATAATGGCAGGTATGCAACCATCCAGAGTTGTTTGAAAGGAATGAGGGGAGCACGTACCTTTACTTTGGAGAGATCCCAAATTCTCTTCTTCCCCCTCCCTTTGGGGAGTTGGAGGACGTACACTATGCTGGAGGTTGGAATCCCATAACGTACATGGTAGTCCCTAAAAACTCATTAATTTTCATGTTTGCTATAGTGAATACATTTTGGTTGTGTATTACTTTTCATTTATACTAGGCTTTGTACGTGCATCACACATTAGTTATATAGTAGGTGTTAAAAGTTAAATCTTATATCTTACTGATAAAAAAAAGGAATATAATTTTTATAGAGTTCCTATAAGACTAAAAATTGCATGAGAATCCAACACTTTTATGTTAATAGGCATGATGAAACATAGTATGTGCTTGACCTTATCATGGATCAAGAACAAAATTGGACCTTAGTCTTGCTAACAGTTCTGTTCTCATACTTGGATACTCATAATACCTAATCGTGGTTGAGTGCATCTTATAATCAGGTGGGTATACATTGACTTCCTTGAAAGGGAAAGATGAAAACAAAAGATTTCTAGTTTGGCAGGTCTGAAGGATTATCTCTAGACCAGTACCCATTCTTGCACATGGCAAATTGAATAGGGCTGATATTTTATGGACTGCTTGACTGCAAAGTCCCTCTGTACATGTCAAGTTTCAGCCAAAACAAAATATAAACTGATTATTGAAAATTTTCAGGTCCGCAAAGAGGGTGTGAGATGATGCGTGGACATCCATTGGAGGGTATCCCAATACATGGGAGAGTGTAGCTAAGTCTGAAATTTGACATGTAACTAATTCATACCATCACCATATAGTCAGAATTGGCACATCACCTTACACGTGTCAAAAAGGTCTAGAAATACCCTCTAGACCTGCTGCTCTAGAAAAATCTTGCCAGAATGTGATTTATAGGGTTCAATCTATGAAAAAAATTATATTTATAGAAGATTTTGACATTAAAGCTGGTTTCACATTGAATACAAACTCTATTTATACAGTAGATAATTTGACCTTAAAGGGTTTTACAATGAAATATTTTTCCTAGTACTACTATAAGCTTAGGGCTAATCTAGGCATTTCATAGTAATTGTGATGCAGGCCTAGATCCGTTGGATAGGAATCTTCTTAGGATTTAATTTAGAATTTTTTATAAATTTTATTTCTATTTATTTAGTTTTATTTTAGAGTTTTACTTCTATTAGGAAGGTAGTTTTTCTTTTTATTTATTTTATTAATTTTTGTTATTGTGGGCCCCATCCCCTTGGACGTGGATCAGTTTTAGTTTAATTAGGATCTTTATTTTATTTTTATTTATTTATTGGAATTTATCTTGTGGGCCCCCTTCTTTCTTAGATGTGGTTGTTTATTGAGTGTTTGCATTAGTTTATAACTCTATTTTCTTTAGGTTTAGAGTCCTATTTTAAGTATGATTTGTAAGCCTATTTATAGGCAGATTTGTTATTGAATTAATATGGAATGAATGGAAATAAAGAAAACAAGGAAAAAAGCAACGTGGCTTTTGGTCTCTCTCCTCTCCCTTGGCGGTAAGCCCCTTGTCTCTCTCTCTCTTTCGTTTCCCTTCTCCCTTGCTGCGTCTGACAGCTTCTTTATTCTCTCTTTCTCTTTGGCTTCTCTCTCCTCCCCCTCTTGATTCTTTGGTTCTTCGTTTCCCTTCCCTTATCCCATATCCTATTTGGTTCCCTTTTGGGTGGTTTCCTTGATATTCCCTTTCATCCCTTTATGTGAGATTTAGTCTCCATTAAATTGTCTAATTGATAAATCATATTTTTGATAAATCATATTTGTAAATTACATACTCATTCATATATATATATATATATATATATATAGATTTAAAATTCTCATGATGAATGACCATGCCCGTTATAGATAAAGTAAATAAATTTCTATTGCAGTTTCACATTTTATTCTGAATGTATTCACTCTTCAATTCAATACAATAAAAGTTTAGGGATACTTCGTTATCTCATATCGATCACCAAATGCATTTAAACCTTAATAATGTGACTGACAAATTACAACAAAGGATGTTCTAATTAAAAGTTTCTTCTAAATTGTCACAATTAAATATTTTATTGAGAAAACAATCATAATATTGCTACAATAAAAACAGAGTTTAAGGATAAACTTAGTAATTTCATATAGGATAAATGAAAAAGCGATTGAATTTGCTTTTAGGGGTTATAGAATAGAGTAGAAATTTTTTTGACACGTGATTGAATCTTGCGACTTCAGGTACCAAAGCTGGTCCATCAAGAAATTATTCAAAGTGCTAAAATGCCTTGCTCAGTTTTCAGTCATGGAGTCCAAAGAGAATCATTTGAGAAGCTTTTCAATATATTCTCCCCCATAAATATTTATCAATCTGTACTCCCATACGATAGAAGCTCAGATGGGTCTTCCCCTCTTAACAGCGGGACATTTGGTTTCACCCATTTGATGGACTTGTCCCCTAGAGAGGTTTCATTTCTGGCAAAAGGTTCATTTATGGAAAGGCTGTTGTTTTCCATCTCGAGGTGGGATCGACAATTCTTAGATGAAGTCTTGGACTCGTTCATGGAAGCTGAGGGTGATGATCTTCTGGACAATCAACTTGATAGTGGGAAAGTGAGAGCTGTTACAAGGATGTTACTGATGCCATCTAAATCTGAGTCTAATATACTCAGAAGGAAGCTTGCTACTGGTCCTGGTGATATCCCATACGAAGCACTAGCTGTTTCTCATCAGGATAGGCTTTTATTCAACACCAGGCTCCTTCACTCAACCTATGCTTTCATCCCGCGAACCAGAGCTCCACCAGTAAGCTTTTTTTTTAATTTGTTGTGTGTTACAGAGACAGTTCAGGCAGTTTATTTATCTTCATCTTTAATAAATTTTCTTGACAGATTAATGCCCACTGCTCAAATAGAAACTTTGCATACAAAATGCTCGAAGAACTGCACAACCCTTGGCTAAAGCGTCTATTTTTTGGGTTTGCACGTACATCGGAATGTAATGGACCTGGAGAGCCTAGTGGCCATCATCATTTGATACAGGAGATAGGCTCAGAGTTATTTGTCAGTCAACCCATTCTTCAGCTCACATACAAGATATTCGGGTCATCTCCACCCATGCAACCCTTTGACCCAGCTAAGATGCTAACGGTAAAGCTATTTGTTCCTTTGTAGTTCATTTAATGTATGTAAAATGGAATATTTATCTGAAGTAAAGACTTTGGTTCATTCTTATCCAGGACTCAGGGAAGCTTAACACGCTTGATATTTTATTGAAGCGGTTGCGAGCAGAAAACCACCGTGTGCTCTTGTTTGCCCAAATGACTAAGATGTTGAATATTCTTGAGGTATTGTGGTGCCTTTCCATTTACTTTTGTTAGTTTCTGTGACAACTCAGCATACTGCAGAAATGATATTATTTGGTTTCCTCTTTGACAAAATTTTGAACCATGAATTTGCACTGTATCTGTCTCCATCCTATCCCAGGGATTCCTAGCAAATTCGACTTGGTCCAAGACATCAACACTTCATAGTGGACAATATTCCATGTAGGATGTTTACCATTAGATAATTTTGAGTTTGCGCTAAGTTTATACTGGGAGCACTAGAGTGATGAGGCATGCCAAGTAATTCAAGTTTGCAACTTGCCTGGGCTACCTGGCACACTTGGGTCAATAAACTTTAGTACATTATAGGAAACATGTCCAAATGATTTGTAAAAGTAATGTATACGTGTGTCTTTTTCTTTCATTTGTTTTATTTAAATTTTTTTTAGAAAATCGACAATAACTTCATTGGTTGTGAAAAAGGCAAGTTATATAAAAGTGTCTCATCTTTACAATGTATGAGATGTATATTCAGAGGATACAAGTCAATCCCATAATAGAAAACGAAAACCCTCCAGATACAAAGCAGATCAGCTCTGACAATGTGCTGATTTGACAATGGTTTAAAGTCCAGTTCTAGAGTACGACTCATTAGACCCAATATCTAGCTGTCTCACTAAGAGAAGTATTACTTAGCTGATTTCATATGGTTACCTTATTCATCCATGTCATGTAAAATGCTGACTTGCATATTTCCCTGTTGGTATTGGATCTGACTTGAGGGGATCAGAAATGTTGAGATGGCATAATAAGTTTTTGACTCAGAAATTTTTTAGTACTTGACCAGAGTACTGCGTGAGTGTGTTTCCTTTTCAAAAGTGCAACTCATCATAAGAGCTACTACAAAGCCTTATGATTGTCCAAATTCTGAGGGCATAATCGAACATTGCTTACAATCAACTCTGGTTATAAGCAATTCCTAACCATTTTGTTTTTACAACCTCTTAGTTATTATCAGAATAGGTTCGAGTGCTGATTAATTTATTTTTTGCAGGACTACATGAATTATAGGAAGTACAAGTATCTTCGACTTGATGGGTCTTCAACTATCATGGATCGGCGTGACATGGTCAGAGATTTCCAGCACCGGTAGGCATTTCTTTTGACATATTTTGGTTGTTGCGCTGTGGTTTTGTTATAATCTGCTTTTGCAAGATGGTTTTTCGTTGTGAAAAATGATGCCATGAGAACATTTAGAGATAGCATTAACTGGATATATTGTTCTCTTGTTGCAGGAGTGACATTTTTGTGTTTTTGCTGAGTACCAGAGCTGGTGGACTGGGTATTAACTTGACAGCTGCTGATACTGTTATATTCTATGAAAGCGATTGGAATCCAACTTTGGATCTACAGGCAATGGACAGAGCTCATAGACTTGGTCAGACCAAGGAGGTTAGTCAGCTTTCATTTATTCAGTCTAAAATACGGATGACTACTGGTAGAACATGAGGCATTTAACCATTACAAAACTTTTGCCACGTGTCTGTGTTGTCTTTGTGCTGCCATCTCTCAATGTGGCAAACTTTTTAACTTAGAAAGCTACATCAATTGCTGTAGAAAGAAATACCAGGCTCTCCAATAAGGTTGTATCATGTATACAAAACATCTTAGTACCGATAATCAATTGAGTATAAAACAATGTAGTAATGGAATTACACTTCCTTCAAATGGATAGGAGAGTCTATGCCGTGTCTTATTGGCAGATTTTGATGGCATGCATTAAGAATTGATAGTTTATCTGAGTTCTGGCCATTTCCTTTTTTTTTTTTCCTGGAATTTTCTGGATTCTTTGCTAAATTTGAGAATAGGTAAGAGAATATTTTATTTATAATTTCTTCAGTTTGGTTAACAAACTCTTCCTTTTATCTTCCAAACCTGGTTTGATTGGTGGGTTTTACTGGAATGACCCAATAATGTTATTAATAAAATGAACAAAACTGTGTTAGTACAAAATCAAGCAGCAAAGTTACTGGGATTTCGTTTGCTCCAAGAGGAAAATGATATGTGAGGAGTAAATCTGGGAAAATAATGGACAATCCTAAGCGGTGATCCAGTGGTTTCTTTCTGAAGATTTGATTGTGATTATATTTTCCTGTTAGATTCTGTCTCCTGCTAAAATTTTCTTCCCTTAAATAGGCCCCCTCTGTTCATCTGAGGAATCTTTTGATACTGATCTCTGAACTTGAGTGGTTAACTGTTGCCAATTTTAGTTTCTGCTATTGTTTTCTCTTTTATCCTTTTTTTTAAATCTTCTTTCAGTTTTATTGAGAAAAAAATCTCAAAAATGCATTGACATTCCTTTTTTAACTCTCTCTCTCTCTCTCTTTCTCCTGCATGGGCCATTTACCTTGTAAAATTGGTGATCTTCTCTCAGTTTCTCGGATAAATGCCTTTTTTGTGATCTGAGAGATTAGTTTTTGATGTGCAGGTCACTGTATACCGTTTGATTTGTAAGGAGACAGTTGAAGAGAAAATTTTGCAAAGAGCAAGTCAGAAAAATACTGTACAGCAGTTAGTTATGACAGGTGGCCATGTTCAAGGCGACCTCCTAGCTCCCGAGGACGTCGTTTCCTTACTTCTTGATGATGCCCAATTGGAGCAGAAACTGAGCCAAGCTCCATTGCAGGTGCTTTCTTATTCTTGTTTCCTGCCTCTCAAAATTAAGCTTACAATTTTCCAGCAATATATTTTTTGGATTTTTTTTTCTCCTCATTTGTCTGTGGGTTATTATTCCCCCCTCCCTTTTTTCTAACCCCCCCAAAAAAAAAAGAAAAGATTCCACTTGGGGCTGATTTATAGGTCTGGTTTAGTGAGAACTGGTTTTATACTAATTATTATTTCTGGTATGATAGGGTAAGGAGCGACAGAAGAAGAAACGTGCAACGAAGGGCATACGGCTGGATGCTGAGGGGGATGCATCTTGGGAAGATTTTACAAATATTATGGGTTCTGGAATTGAACAAACTGCGGATACAGAGAATGGCAACGCTAGTAATAAGGTCTGAGATTCTTTTTAATCTTTTACCATGGCTATATTCTTGTACCCCCACTATGTCAAATTATTGGTCTGTCTGATTTGGAGAGCAGTTGGGCAGGCTCCTGCCTTAAAGGCAATGGAGGTTACCAACTTGTTGACTTCTAGCTTGCAAATAATGACTTGCAGCCTGCTACCACGCTGCCAATTTCAGCATAGCTTACACAATTGTTTGTTTTCAGAGGAAAGCAAACTCGGAGAAGCAGACCCCTCCAAAAGCACGTCCTCAAAAAGCCCCCCAAATCAGTGATTCTTTCATGGGGATGGATGAGTCCAACTCAGTTGACTACGAGCTGGACGATACCGTCAAGAACACAGACTTGCAACAGCATAAGCCCAAGAGACCAAAGAGACCGAAGAAGAGCATAAATGAGAACATTGAACCAGCATATACTGCAGCCGGCACAGAGCCTTCAGAATACCTTCATGCTCATGATTCTGGTGATGCCAGATTCAGAGCCATGGATGAGATCTCACCATCTAACCATTCCCCTACCCGACAGTAAGGAAAATTAAGGCCAGATGAAAATGTTTAAGGTTTTCTGGATGAATTGATCCTAGTGATGGGTCTTGCCGTCACAAGCTTGGCGAATTTATATTGAAAATGGACATGGAGACGTTGTCTGGTTGGGTTGGACTGTGATACCTCCATATATCAAAGCAAAGGCAAGAGGGCAAGCGGAGAAGCTGTACAATAATATTGGGCATATTTTGTTCTCTCTGACTCGGTTGCCGAATATCCAGGTTCACTTATTTTGACCAGGAAATATGTACAGGAGGGTTATTAATTCCCTCTTTCTCTGTCTCTCTCTCTCTAGTTTTTTTTCATTCTTTTGGCTGTAAACACAATGTATACAGTATAATGTTGTAGCTGCTAAAAGGCAAATTGAAGCAGTGATGGGGAAGCCATGTATAAAAAAATAGGTGTCAGGAGCGTACTAATAGAAAGCTTGGTTAAGATTATAACTCTCTCTCTCTCTCTATATATATATATATATATATATATATATATATATATCTCTCTCATAGTTCTATATAATTGAACAGTACTCAGGCATGGCCTATTGTAGTTGAACCCTGGTCCCCTATAATTTCATATTCTATCAATGATTAGAGATTCACCCACACCGGCGGCATGGAACCCTCTCCTTCATCTATGTATAGATGTATAGGGTAGCACATTACTCCTCCATATTAGTAAACAAGAATCTCCTGAGTCCTCTAAATGCTATAAGGTCAACAACTTTCTTCCAAAACTCCGACCAATTCTTGCATCAGATTCCGGCTAGATATGTCTCTTAGAGGCTTAGATGGAATCTCAGGCTGCCACGCAATTCCATACCCGGGTCGTGGTCACATCAACCCAATGATGAACGTATGCACTCTTCTGGCTTCCGAAGGATTAACCATTACATTTGTAGTGACAGAAGAGTGGCTAACCTTACTCGGATCAGGATCAGTTCCCAACACACCCAACTTCCGGTTTCGCTCCATACCCAATGTCATCCCATCGGAGCTGACTCGTGGGTCTGATTTTGCCGGTTTCGTTGAGGCTGTTTGCACGAAGATGGAAGCTCCATTTGATGAGTTTCTTGATGGACTCGAACAGTCTGCAACTTGTATTATAGCTGACACTTTATTGGCATGGGCAGTGGTCATCGGCAATCGAAGGAATATACCGGTGGCTTTGCTCTGGCCGATGTCGCCATCGTTATTTTCAGTGAACTATCATCATCACCTCCTTGTTGCTCATGGCCATCTACCGGTTTCACTCGAAAACTTCTCAGGTGAGTGAGTTCTTAATTCTATTGTTACACAGATTCATGCTTTGTTTTTAGAGTTTTACATTTTTTTATATTTCACTTTCACGTGGCTCCCAAAACCAAAATATGGAGCCACGTGCAACTCATTAATACCATAAAAAATACTCTCTTGATTGATTGGATTCCCTTTCCAACTCCCAATCCCAACCCCAACCCGAATCTCTTAAAAAAAAAAAGAAAAAAAAATAAAATAAATACATTGGATTCTCTATGATCCATCCAGCTATTTTTATTCTTTCCAGAAGTTGTTGAGATGAATGCTTAAACGTGAGATAGAAAATCAAGTAAACAATTAACGTGATTTGCACGAATGTTTATATCAACCTAAGACAACAGAGTATTATCTATAAAGCAGAAAATTCTTTATAAATTTTGAGTCAGGATCACTTTCAAATTTTGAGTTAGACCTTCATGTATATTATGTGTATGTTTTTATGGGATTCTAACAATGTTCATGGGGTGCGAAATCCACCATTAGAGCGTGGGATCCAGTAAGTATGAATGGTAATGGAATTCTATGGAGAGTACACTTGATGATCTCGAAAAATTGTGCACCTTTCTCTACCTACCATGTGATGCCTTTGATTACTCTTAAATTTTCATTACTGAAATAATAATTTTTGTCTTATAAACACTAATTTTCACATATTTATAATTTCACTCTTGTATATGTAATAGACTTAAATCCCACACAACTAAACATATGGAAGCCTAATTGCCTGAATGGGCTTTGTAGAATACAAGATACAAAACTTAACAAATCCCCACATTTGATTGAATTTGCAAGCCACCCTTAAGAAGAATGGACTTGGATTTTCTACAGTCGTGCAGCCCCTCCAGTCGTATCCAGGCCATTAAGAGTGCATCTGCATGTGCCCTGATGCTCTCCAACGGCTCGGATGCAGCTGTTGGGGTTGCACGGCTGCGAACAGTCTAGGCCTAAGAAGAACAATATTGACATCGTTTTTGCAAGCTCCTCCATTATCTCTACATGTTTTTCACACACAAATTGGCACGGCTCTCTTATTGTTGCATCCCTATTGGAAAGCTCACTTCCACTCATAAGATTCGAAGTGAAATAGAGCTGCTTTTTCCCAAATCTATACTTGTTCATAATCTAAACTATCTGCACATGTGTAACCTCTTACATGAGTTCTAACAGTAGCTCCACCTATTTCAACACTCCACGTAAGTTTCTAGAGGTTCCCAATCCTCAACCCAACTGACGTCCTTGCATCATAACCATCACCCCTTTACAAATCCTAAGAACTCCACCTTCAAATGATTTGTAACCTATTAAATCCAGTGTTCTGGCCCTGTGACATCTGATTAGCTTGATCCGGCACCTGTGTAACCTTAGTCAGAGTTTGAACTATCCCATCAAACATGCGAATCCGTATAGTTTAAATCCTGACAATATTGTTTTCATTGTTTATTATTCTGATTATTCATTTATCTCATGCATGAGATATAGCAAACTGGTCACTAATTGAACATATATGAAATGAACAAAAAAAAAAAAAAAAAAAAAAATCTAAAATCCAATATGAAGTTCCCTTACCTAACCCAAAAACAGTCATTTATACCATACTCAACCCATTAAGGGAAGGGAAGGGAAGGGAAGAGAAGGGAAGGTTGGGGTGGGCTGGGCGGGTACTTGCTTTAAACAGTCTCGTAAGGTTTGGTTACATTTCTTCTTTTTTGAAAGTGTAGTTGCAATTGATCTAGTAACATTTCCATTTGAATGGTTGATGGATCAAACATATGTTCTCATATTATTCTTATTCCAAATTTTATATTAAACAATCATGCAATGGTAAGTAGCATTAAATGAAATGCTGAACCTGTTTCCTGTTGCTTCACAGAGAGGAAAGATGAGATCATAAGCGACATCCCTGGAGTCCCTGCAATACGCCTGGGAGATCTGCCAACTTATTTCACTGTCAAGAATGAAATTTCAAAGAGAATGCTTGAAGCCTTCTCTTGGGTAACCAAAGCACAATTCATTCTTTTTAGTACCTTCTACGAGCTTCAAGCCCATACAATTGACACCTTAAGGGGCATACTTCCAATACCCATTTACCCAATAGGCCCCTCTATCCCTTTCATGTCACTTCAAGACTCAGTCACATCACCCTCTGATGTGGATTATCTAAATTGGTTGGACTGTCAACCCAAAAATTCTGTCTTGTATGTCTCATTGGGTAGTTTCTTATCTGTATCCACCACACAAATGCATGAAATTGCAATGGGGTTGCATTCCAGTGAGGTTCCATATCTGTGGGTTGCTCGTGGTGAAGCTTCAAACCTGCAAGAAACATGTGGTAAAATGGGACTAGTAGTACCATGGTGTGACCAATTGAGGGTCTTATGTCATCCATCGGTTGCAGGGTTCCTCACACATTGTGGATGGAATTCAACACTAGAAGCCATTTACTCGGGGGTGCCAATGCTCACTTTTCCTTTGTTAGTTGACCAAATTCCTAACAGTCGTTTGATTGTGGAAGACTGGAAAATCGGCTTGAAGATGAAAAAGATTGGAGTGGAAAGTGTGGTTGGAAGAGATAAAATTACATGTGTTGTGCAAAGGTTGATGGATGGAGATGAAGGAACACAGATGAGGGAAAGAGTTAAAGAACTTCAGGGATCTTGTCAAAGAGCTATAGAGAAGGATGGATCTACTTTCACAAACCTCCATGCTTTTATTGATGTTCTAGCTTCTAATCTTTAGCAAATCTTGAATTGCTCGTGGAAGAGTTTACTTGGCTTTGTTTCAGAATGCATAATTTTAGAACTTCATGGATTTTTGAGAGTAGAGGCAACTCCGCTCTAGTAATATGACTTTGTTTTGTTGTAAAATTATCCATGCTAGCTAATGGTATTTACGTGAATTTTTTTGTTATTTTTTCATTTTACTTCATAATAGACGGTGGAAATTTTTATTTTAAGGAATTTTTTTTAACATTTATACATGGAAACAAATGGAGGAGACTATTCTACTATCCTACAAATATACAACAATCTTTTTATTGAAAATTAATGGTTATGTTTACCATGATATTCTTCAATGGTTTAACCTACACCTAAGGGTGTCAATTGGGACGGTTATTCTTTATCTATTTTGGTTCCAAAAGGCCATTCCTCGAACCCTCCCATTTACTAAATGGTTCTAAAAATGGAAACTCGTTCAATTTAATATTTAAATAATTTAGTTGCAATTTTTTAACAGTTTTAGACACTCAAAATCCTACCTCCTAAGGATTTATATAGGATGGAAACATTATGAATCTTTAACAATAACAAAGATTCATAAATAATAAAAGACACTTAAGGATTCATCTAGAGCTAGAAAATTTTGTAGGAATAAATCTATCATGAATTAAAACATTCTAAATATGAGAACAGTAAATTTCTTAAACCTAATTCACCAAACTTTCCAATAAATCAATATCCAAATAAGTTCCTCTTACATCTTTTCTTCATAAGTACGACTTTAAGTCCGTCTCGCGATGACTTGAATTTAAACATCAACACATTTAGAGGACCAACACCAATTGCCTCCAACCGCACCTATACTAATCAAATTTAAAATTCAAATCATTCAATTGAACATCTTTTAGAGCCATCGTCCATATCAACAAACCCAGATTTAAACGATTTTGGACGGTTCGTTCCAACTGGTTCTTAAATGGTCTATCGGGTCTAGAACCATTGGGAAACCTATCCCAGATTCGTCCCATTCCATTTAGTATTCGGTCATAAAAATGATTCTTCCATAATTCTCCCATTTAGTCATGGGACGGGTTTTACCGGTTCAGACGTTTGTTCTACATTTGAGATGTTGAGAATAGTCTCACATTACTTAAATATTAGAATCTTGGGTGTCTTATATATGTGATGGTCTCTCCACGTACTGGTTTATACTTTTGAGCTAGACACTCAATATGGTATCGAAGCTCCAGGTTCCCTCTCAAAAAAAAAAAAAAAAAAAAAAAGAAGACTACGAACTCTGAAGAAAAAGAAAATGTGGGACAAGTCACCGAAAAAGAGGACCAATCACCTAAAAAAGAGGGACAAGGTGGCAGGAGCTCGTCTCCAATCGTACAGTTCATCCTGCACAACTTGAGACTAGCCAAGCCTGGACAAGGTGTTCCTAGTGGAACCTATCACTGATAAAAAAAGGGATGGTCTAGTACCAACTGTCACCTAATGCCACGTTTACACAACCCAACTGTGGGACTACACGTGAGGGGGAGTGTTGATGATTGTTCCACATTTAAGATGTTAATAATAGTAGTCCCACAATACTTAGAGATTGAAATCTTAGATGTCTTATATATGTGAGAATTTCTCCCTTTATACTAGTTCGAACATGGTTCTAGAACGGTTCCCGACCGAAATTGACATCCTTACCTACACCCACGTAATTGGGTTGGGAGAGGATGGGGTATGGGAAAAATTCTTTGCTGATTTTCTCTAAAGGATTTGTCACCGGTAGAAAAAGGTAAACATGATAATTTTGGGCAAACGTTGCATTCTCCATATCCACCCTGTTAGAGTATAGTTCACCTGTATGTACTTGTATCTTCCTTAGGATTCCATCACCATCCATATCCAGTGGGTCCAGCATTGACGGTGATGGGATCCCATAAAGAATACATATACATGTAAATAATCCGAACTCATCCTATCAATTTATAGAGAGGAAGTAGGGACGATGAACTGTATAGAAGTGTTTTCTTATGTTTACATAAATGAACAATGAAAAAGCTTATATAGCTTACATCACGAACTACAAGCAAATAATAAACTAAATTCAAAAACGTATGAAATACAATTCTAACACTTGTCCTATTTTAATATATTATAATGTTAACACGTAAACCGATGCATTAATATAGATGGCATTAGAGATTCATTCACCCACACCAGCTTTTATATAGATGTATAGGGTAACACTTTTTTTTTTTTTTTGTGGTATAAGGTGTATAACACATTACTCCTCCATATGAGTAAACAGGAATCTCCTCAATCCTCTTACTTACTGCTATAAGGTCAACTTTCATCCAAAGCTCCGATCGTTTCTTGCATCAGATTCCGGCTATATATATATATATATATATATATATATATATATATATATATATATATATATATATATATATATATATATATATATATATGTCTCTGAGAGGCTCAGATGGAATCTAAAGCTGCCACGTGGTAGCAATTCCATACCCAGGTCGTGGTCACATCAACTCAATGATGAACGCATGCACCCTTCTGGCTTACAAAGGATTAGCCATTACCTTTGTATTGACCGAAGAGTGGCTAACTTCAATCGGATCAGGATCCATTCCAAACACACCCAAACATCCGGTTTCGCTCCATACCCAATGTCATCCCATCAGAGCTGAGTCGTGTGTCGGACTTCGCCGGTTTTGTTGAGGCTGTTTTCACGAAGATGGAAGCCCCATTTGATCAGTTTCTTGATGGACTGGAGCAGCCTGCAACTTGTATTATAGCTGACACTTTATTGGCATGGGCAGTAGTCATAGGCAATCGGAGGAATATACCGGTGGCTTCGCTCTGGCCGATGTCGCCGTGGGTTTTTTCCTTGAACAATCATCATCACCTCCTTGTTGCTTACGGCCACCTACCAGTTTCACTTGAAAACTTCTCAGGTGAGTGAGTTTTTAAGTCTACTGCTTCACAGATTCATGCTTCGTTTTTAGGGTTCAACATTTCTTTATATTTCACTGCCACGTCAGCCACGTCTGGCTCACAAAACACGAAAATATGGCGTCACGTGCAGTACACTTAAAATATTGCAATTGGAGAAACCCTTTAATTTTAGGGTCAGGATAGTCCGTAGGATTGTCTGTAACACTCTGATGTACCAGTCTCAGAAGGTTTGGTTACATTTCTTTCTTCTTTTGAAAGTCAGGTTGCAATTGTAGGTTGCAATTGATCTAGTAAAATTTCTATTTCAATGGTTGATGGCTCAAACATATATTCTCATATTTTCTTTTTCCAAGTTTCATATTCAACAATCATGCAATGGCAAGTAGATCTGCCAACCCAAACAGTCACACCACCCTCTGACGTGGATTACTAAACTGGCTGGACTGTCAACCCAAAAATTCTGTCTTGTATGTCTCATTGGGAAGTTCCTTATCTGTATCCACCACACAAATGCAAGAAATTACAATAGGGTTACATTCCAGTGAGGTTCCATACCTGTGGGTTGCTCGTGGTGAAGGTTCCAATCTCCAGGAAACTTGTGGTGAAATGGGACTAGTTGTACCATGGTGTGACTAATTGAGGGTCTTGTGTCATCCATCGGTTGCAGGGTTCCTCACACATTATGGATGGAATTCAACACTAGAAGCCATTTACTTGGGGGGTGCCAATGCTCACTTTTCCCCTGTTACTTGATCAAATTCCTAACAGTGCTTTGATTATGGAAGACTTGAAAATTGGGTTGAAGGTGAAAGAGGAGATTGGAGTGGAAATCGTGGTTCGAAGAGATAAAATTGCTCGTATTGTGCGAAAGTTGATGGATGGAGATGAAGGAATACAGATGAGGAAAAGAGCTAAAGACCTTCAGAGATCTTGTCAAAGAGCTATAGAGAAGGACGAATCTACTTTCACAAACCTCCATGCTTTTATAGAAGATCTAGCTTCTAAGCATTAGCAAATCTTGAGTTTTCTCATGGAATAAGAGTTTACATGGTTTTATTTCAGAATGCATGATTCTATAACTTCTTGGACTTCCGAGCAGAGTAGAGACAACTCAAATCTAGTAATATGACTCGTTGTTTTTGTTGTAATCCATGCAAATGATATTTTACACGAAATGTTTTGTACGTACTTTTTCATTTTACTCCATAATATAGACAGTGGAAAACCCAAAACTGTCCCATTTAGTCAATGATATTTTTATTATGGGGTCCTAAAAATGGCTCCGAGAATAGTATATGGTTTTGACAATGAAAGTGTTGATTAGATGTTTGCAATTACTTCCATCACTACTGAATTTAATTTCCGAAATGCAAATGGAATGGCAGATTCAGCTTGTCCTGGATCTTTTACCACACTTGATTCTCCCATTTTGTCTGAGAAATCTAGTTCTAGAATTCAACTAGCACCCTCTCCAACCCTGATGATTGCCCTGGTTTCTTGGATTGGCAGCACAAGCAATAACAAAGATAAATCTTCACTAACTGCTACTCCATTCATGGGTCTTCTGTGTCGATGGGCGAATATGATGCATCTCAAGATTTAAAATCCAGTTCTCAAGGTTCATCTGTGGCAGACTAATGCTTAGCTGTAAATCCAAAGCTTTTCCTTGAAATAGACGATTCTGGTCATGGTGGTGGTCCATGTTTTGCAGGAGCTACTGCTATTTTAGAGGCTATAAATCGTCACTTGTTAAATTTAAAATAGGAAAATTTTTTTACTCTACAAATGCCTAGGTAATATTGCCATTAAAATTTTAAGTAACCAGACAAGTTAGCAATTGACGGACCTATCTGAATGGATAGGTTGTGACTATTACTTATGTTTCCAATTAGGGGAGTTTAGCGACATTATTGATGAAAATAAGAGGCAGTTGAAGTCAGGATAAATTTTAGGGAAAGTGCACAGAATTTTCCCTATTATTTATGAATCTTTGTTATGGTTAAAGACTCATAATATTTCAATCCTATATAAATCCTTAAGAGATAAGATTTTAAGTGTTTGGAGAATCAGTAGCAGATTGTTTTATTATTAAATGGGATGAGTTTCTACTTTGGGAATTGTTTAGTAAACGGATGATTCTAGGAATGGCCACATTAGCACCGATAAAGAACTATCCCAATTGACACCCTTAGGGGTAAGTTAAACCATTGGAGAGTGTCATGGTAAACACAACCCTTAATTTTCAATAAACAAATTATTGTATATTTGTAGGATAGTCCAGAATAGGCTCGGGTTTGTTTCCATGTAAAAATGTGATATAAGAAAAATTTTCTATAAAATAGAATTTTCCGTAAAACAAAACAAAAATAAAAAAAATAGAAGAAAAAAATCATGTCAAATAATATTTGCATGTATAATTTAAAAACAAAACAAACAAGAGTTAGGATCACCTGCATGTACATGTATTGTTCATGGGATTCCATCACCATCAATGTGGTATGGAACCTATTAGATATTAACGGTGATGGAATCACATGAAGGATACAAGTACATACAGATGAACTATTCTCAACAAAATAAAGCCATATTACTAGATTTGAGTTGCCTCTACTCTCAAAAGTTCAAGAAGTTCTAAAATCATGCATTCTGAAGCAAAACCAAGTAAGCTTGTTAGAAATATTAATGTAAGGGCCAAACAGACCCTTGCCGAAATTAGATGGTGCTAGAATCAGCGCCAGCTGATGTCGGCAAGGTCTGGTTGGCCTATTTTAAGTATATTTTATTTCTTTTTTTGTGCTCTCTTGTTTCCTTAGTGTGATATCTATCTTTAAAAACTTCCTTTGTAACTAATACAGGTTTTTCTCTATAAATACAAGCTTTAGAGGAGTAGAGAGCTATCAATTCAAGGGTTCAACTCTTTGCTGTCCACTAAATCTCTCTCTCTCTTTTCTTTTTCTTCCCAATTCTCTTCTCTCTATTTTTCTGGTTTATGAACTTGCTGCTTACTTTTTTGTGAATCGTTACAAAGCTCTTCCATGAACAAATTCAAGATTTGCTAATGCTTAGAAGATCATCTCTGAAAGCATTGAGGTTTGTGAAAGTCGATCCATCCTTCTCTATGGCTCTTTGACAAGATCTCTGAAGTTCTTTAGCTCTTTCGTGCATCTGTATTCCTTCATCTCCACCCATCAACCTTCGCACAACACGAGCAATATGATCTCTTCCAACCATGCTTTCCACTCGAATCTCCTCTTTTACCTTCAACCCGATTTTCAAGTCTTCCACAATCAAAGCACTGTTAGAAATTTGATCAATTAACAGAGGAAAAGTGAGCATTGGCACCCCCGAGTAAATGGCTTCTAGTGTTGAATTCCATCCACAATGTGTGAGGAACCCTGCAACCGATGAATGACATAAGACCCTCAATTGGTCACACCATGGTACTACTAGTCCCATTTCACCACAAGTTTCTTGCAGGTTGGAAGCTTCACCACGAGCAACCCACAGGTATGGAACCTCACTGGAATGCAACCATATTGCAATTTCATGCATTTGTGTGGTGGATACATTTAAGAAACTACCCAATGAGACATACAAGACAGAATTTTTTGGTTGACAGTCCAGCCAATTTAGTAATTCACATCTGGGGGTGAAGTGAATGTGTCTTGAGGTAGCATGAAAGGGATAGAGGGGCCTATTGGGTAAATGGGTATTGGAAGTATACCCCTTAAGGTGTCCATTGTATGGGGTTGAAGCTCGTAGAAGGAAGTAAAGAGAATGAATTGTGCTTTGGTTACCCAATACAAGGCTTCTATCGTTCTATTAAAATTTTCCATCTTGGCAATGAAATGGGTTGGCAGATCTCCCAAGCGTATTGCAGGGATTCCAGGGATGTAGGTTATGATCTCTTCTTTCCTTGCTGTGCAGCAACAGAAAACAGGTTCAGCATGTCATTTAATGCAACTTACCATTGCATGATTGCTTAATATGAAACTTGGAATAAGAAAATATGAGAATGTATGTTTGATCCATCAAGCATTCAAATGGACATGTTACTAGATCAATTGCATTCAACTAAACTTTCAAAAGAAGAAATGTAACTTCCCTTCCCTTTCCTTAATGGACCGAGTATGGTATGATTGTTTTTGGGTTATTATATATCGTGCATGTGATAAAGAACAGTCACAATGAGAAATAATCTGAAAACAGTATTGCCAAGATTTGAACTTCACATGTTTGCAAACTCAGATTAGGTTACACATATGCTGGATCAGGAAAATCTGATTTTACATGGAACACTAGATTCAAGAGGTTACAAATGTTCATCGAAGATAGAGTTCTAAGGATTTCTACACGGAATGATATTCATCATTGATACCTTCTAGTTGAAATCTGGATCCTCTTCTTTTTGCAGTAAAATTAGAGGGTTTCCATGATTGCTATATTTATAGTGTGGTGCACATGGCTCACTATATATTACTTAAATCTGCAACTAAATATGACACTGACCTCCATATTTTCGTGCTTTGTGTACCATACGTGGCTCACGTGACAGTTAAAAAGAAAAAAATGTAGAACTCAGAAAAAGAAAAAAAAATGAATCATATGATATGGTGCAAGTTGACCATTTTTGCTTGCCTATAATCTGTGTTAGCAGTAGAATTAGAAACTCACTAACCTGAGAAGTTGTCAAGTGAAACTGGTAGATGGCCGTGAGCAACAAGGAGGTGATGATGATAGCTCAATGAAAACAACGACGGCGACATTGGCCAGAGCGAAGCTACCGGTATATTCCTCCGATTTCCTATGACTACTGCCCATGCCAAGTAAGTGTCAGCTAAAATACAAGTTGCAGGCTGCTCGAGTCCACCAAGAAGCTGATCAACTGGAGCTTCCATCTTTGTGCAAACAGCTTCAATGAAACCGAAGAAGTCCAATCCACGAGTCAGCTCCGATGGAATGACATTGGGTATGGAGCGAAACCGGATGTTGGGTGTGTTTGGAACTGATCCTGATCTGATTAAGGTTAGCCACTCTTCTGTCACCACAAATGTAATGGTCAATCCTTTGGAAGCCAGAAGAGTGCATACGTTCATCATTGGGTTGATGTGACCTCGACCCGGGTATGGAATTGCCACCACATGGCAGCCTGAGATTCCATCTGAGCCTCTCTGAGACATATATATAGCCGGAATCTGATGGGAGCTTTGGAAGAAAGTTGACCTTATAGAAGTAAGTAAGAGGACTCTGGAGACTCTTGTTTATACATATGGAGGAGTAATGTGTTACCCTATGCATCTATATATATAGATGGAAGAGGGGGTTTCCATGCCGCTGGTGTGGATGATTAATCATTAATGCCATGTCAACGATAGAGTATTGTATAATACGTTACCAAGGTTCGAATCCATGGATCTAATCTGTAATCCAGATTGGGATGTGAGACTATTATCAACATCTCAAATGTAGAACAATTAATTTCTTAACCTTCATTCTTAGGTGCATATAGTCCTTTTTTGGATGACCCATTCGCTCTTATTGGTCCCTCTTTTAGGTGATCTTTTTTTCTTATTGTTGTATGAGAGAGAACCTGGAGCTTTATATCATATTGAGTTTTCAGTTCAAAAGTTCGAACCGATAACCTATATAGGACGCCCAAGATTCCAATCCCTAAGCAATGTGGTATTGTTCTCAACATCTCAAATGTGGAACAATCCTCAAGAAATCGAACTGGTAAAACCCATCCCATGACTAAAGAGATAGTTCTAGGAGTCATTTTTAGGACCGAATACTAAGGGGGTGTTTGGTAACACTCCAGAAGTTGGATTCTGACTTCTGGAGCATAAATGGAGTAGAAGCCTGTTTGGTAACCCGGTTCGAACTTCTGGAGAATCCATGAGTGAACCAGCTCTAAATGAACTCTATAATCCAATTTTTTGGAACATCAAATAGATGCTTTTCGACTTCAGAGCACAATTTTGGAGTAAAAATCACCCTTCAGGACTACTACCACCAACTACCACTACCACCACCACAACCCACCAACCACCAACCACCACCCACCACCGCCACCACCCTCCACCACCCACTGCCGCCACCACCACCACCACCACCACACTGCCACCACCCACCGCCACCACTACCCACCACCACCACCACTACCACCACCACCACCACCACCACTACCACCATCCTCAATCACCACCCACCGCCACCTACCATCGCCACCACCACCACCACCACACTGCCACCACCCACCGCCACCACTACCCACCACCACCACCACTACCACCACCACCACCACCACCACCACCACCATCCTCAATCACCACCCACCGCCACCTACCATCGCCACCACCACCAGCCACCGGTCAACAACCCCCGCCACCTACCATTTCCACTACCACCAACCACTGCCACCACCACCAACCACCCACCACCACCACCACCACCACCAACCACCCACCACCACCACCACCATCCACTACCACCCACTGCCACCTACTATCGCCACCACCACCAACCACCAACCACCACCACCACCACCCACCACCACCACCAACTATCACCCACCACCACCATCCACCACCAACCACCGCCACCTACCGTCGCCACCACCACCTACCACCAACCATCGCCACCACCACCCACCACCTCCACCAACTATCACCCACCACCACTGCCATCACCATCCACCACCAACCACCGCCACCTACCATCACCACCACCACCAACCACCAACCATCGCCACCACCACCCACCACCTCCCACCCACCACCACCATCACCAACCATCACCATTCACCACTAGTGCCACCATCCACCACCCACCAACACCATTTTAATATTCATGACTAAATTAGGTTAACAAATATGTTTCTACTCCCATATACTCCTGAATCCTTTTGAAGTTGGAGTAGAAATTTGAAACAGAAGTAAGAATCCCAGAGTTGAAATTTTAAAAAACATTCCCTAAGCAAACTGAGAATGAAGTACAATAAAGCCAACCATGGGTCCTCCTCATTGCTCTCAGTCTAGGTTGAACCCAGCACCGACTCCACCGGGGAGCTCAGAGCGGTGGAAGCCCGTTTGTTTCCAAGTAAAAATGTGATTAAAGAAAAAAATTTCTATAAAATAGGATTTTCAAAGGTTTGTTATGAAGTAAAATGCAAAAACTAATAATAATAAAGTAAAATAAAATAAAATAATGTAAAATATCATCTCCGTGGATAATTTTACAACAAAACAAAAAAGGCCACAACAATATTTGAGTTGCCTCTACTCTCAAAAGTCCAAGAAGTTCCAAAATCATGCATTCTGAAAAAAAAACCAAATAAGCTCTTCCATGAGAAAATTCAAGATTTGCTAATGCTTAGAAGCTTGATCATCTATAAAAGCATGGAGGTTTGTGAAAGTAGATCCATCCTCCTCTATAGCTCTTTGACAAGATCTCTGAAGTTCTTTAACTCTTTCCCTCACCTGTATTCCTTCATCTCCATGCATCAACCTTCGCACAACACGAGCAATCTGATCTCTTCCAACCACGCTTTCCACTCCATTCTCCTCTTTTACCTTCAACCCGATTTTCAAGTCGTCCACAATCAAAGCACTGTTAGAAATTTGATCAATTAACAGAGGAAAAGTGAGCATTGGCACCCCCGAGTAAATGGCTTCTAGTGTTGAATTCCATCCACAATGTGTGAGGAACCCTGCAACCGATGAATGACATAAGACCCTCAATTGGTCACACCATGGTACTACTAGTCCCATTTCACCACAAGTTTCTTGCAGGTTGGAAGCTTCACCACGAGCAACCCACAGGTATGGAACCTCACTGGAATGCAACCCCATTGCAATTTCATGCATTTGTGTGGTGGATACATTTAAGAAACTACCCAATGAGACATACAAGAGAGAATTTTTTGGTCGACAGTCCAGCCAATTTAGATAATTCACATCTGGGGGTGATGTGAATGTGTCTTGTGGTAGCATGAAAGGGATAGAGGGGCCTATTGGGTAAATGGGTATTGGAAGTATACCCCTTAAGGTGTCCATTGTATGGGGTTGAAGCTCGTAGAAGGAAGTAAAGAGAATGAATTGTGCTTTGGTTACCCAATACAAGGCTTCTGTCATTCTATTAAAATTTTCCATCTTGCCAATGAAATGGGTTGGCAGATCTCCCAAGCGTATTGCAGGGATTCCAGGGATGTAGGTTATGATCTCTTCTTTCCTTGCTGTGGAGCAACAGAAAACAGGTTCAGCATGTCATTTAATGCAACTTACCATTGCATGATTGCTTAATGTGAAACTTGGAATAAGAAAATATGAGAATATATGTTTGATCCATCAACCATTCAAATGGACATGTTACTAGATCAATTGCATGCAACTAAACTTTCAAAAGAAGAAATGTAACTTCCCTTCGCTTTCCTTAATGGACTGAGTATGGTACGATTGTTTTTGGGGTTACTATATATCCTGCATGTGATAAAGAACAGTCACTATGAGAAATAATCTGAAAACAGTATTGCCAAGATTTGAACTTCACATGTTTGCAAACTTTGATTAGGTTACACATATGCTGGATCAAGAAAAATTGATTTTACATGGAACACTAGATTCAAGAGGTTACAAATGTTCATCGAAGATAGAGTTCTAAGGATTTCTACACGGAATGATATTCATCATTGATACCTTCTAGTTGAAATCTGGATCCTCTTCTTTTTGCAGTAAAATTAGAGGGTTTCCGTGATTGCTATATTTATAGTGTGGTGCACATGGCTCACTATATATTACTTAAATCTGCAACTAGATATGACCCTGACCTCCATATTTTCGTGCTTTGTGTACCATACGTGGCTCACGTGACAGTTAAGAACAAAAAACGTAGAACTTAGATACAGAAAAAAAAAGAATCAGATATAGTCCAAGTTGACCATTTTCGCTTGCCTATAATCTGTGTTAGCAGTAGAATTAGGAACTCACTAACCTGAGAAGTTTTCAAGTGAAACTGGTAGATGGCCGTGAGCAACAAGGAGGTGATGATGATAGCTCAATGAAAACAACGACGGCGACATTGGCCAGAGCGAAGCTACCGGTATATTCCTCCGATTTCCTATGACTACTGCCCATGCCAAGTAAGTGTCAGCTAAAATACAAGTTGCAGGCTGCTCGAGTCTATCAAGAAGCTGATCAAATGGAGCTTCCATCTTCGTGAAAACAGCCTCAACGAAACCAGCGAAATCTGACCCACGAGTCAGCTCCGATGGGAGGACATTGGGAATGGAGCGAAAACGGAAGTTGGGTGTGTTTGGAACTGATCCTGATCTGATTAAGGTTAGCCACTCTTCGGTCACTACAAATGTAATGGTTAATCCTTTGGAAGCCAGAAGGGTGCATACGTTCATCATTGGGTTGACGTGACCTCGACCCGGGTATGGAATTGCCACCACATGGCAGCCTGAGATTCCATCTGAGCCTCTCTGAGACATATATATAGCCGGAATCTGATGGGAGCTTTGGAAGAAAGTTGACCTTATAGCAGTAAGTAAGAGGACTCTGGAGACTCTTGTTTATTACATATGGAGGAGTAATGTGTTACCCTATACATCTATATATATATGGAAGAGGGGGTTCCCATGCCGCCGGTGTGGATGATTAATCTTTGTTGGGTTTTCAGATTAAAAAAAAAAAAAAAAACACCTAAAAGTTTCAAACTTTTGATTCTCTTTTTGTTTTTTGGTTTTGGAGGGAAATTTTTTCATTTGTATTTTTTGGTTGGCTTAGTTTGTAGGACTTCTTTTAGTCTCATATTGCTTGGAGAGGTAAGATTGAGGAGATATATATATATATATATATATATATATATATATATATATATATATATATATATATATATATATAGTATGACTTATAACATCTTGAGTCCGGGGGGTCTAGGGTTCTTTTCACACATGCACACGTGTGTCGAGCCGTGCCAGGAAGGGTATGTCTTTACGTATTTGAATGGATACATTCGTGCCTATACAAATTCAAATAAATTTAATCTCAACCATTGATCTTTATGATCGTTGGGAAAATTAAATCTTGACCTTTTATTCTACTGACGCACCCTTTCATCACAACTCGTCGGATGGATACAACTTTCAATCGCACCGTTTGAGTTGGGATTTCTTCTTCTATTAATAAGAAAATAGTCCAATAGCTTAAGGTTACAACAAGTTTAACCCGTATAGAACTCTATCTCTTTCTCTCTCTCCTCCAGCCTTATTCTGTTTTTATAGTTATCAAAATCGATATGTTTATCTTTGAATGTTGATTGTAGCCCCACTTTTTGGAGTGCAACCTAAGTGGAAGAAGCTTCAACTTTGGAGCTGTTTTATCTTGGGGATTAATCTCACGGAAACTCTTTGCACATAAGAGGTGAATTAATCTGAAGGATAGTGACCGGTGGCACGACTCAGCACTATCCATATTGTTAATCTTAGTTCATAAATTTTGTAAGTAATCTGCCTTAAATGTTATCAATATTTATTTTTGTAACTCTGTAATAGTCTTAAACTTACTCTGGAATATACTTCTCCTACAATCTTTAATGCCATGTCAACGAAAAAGTATGGTATAATACGTTACCAAGGTTCGAATCCATGGATCCAATCTGTAATTCAAATTGGGATGTGAGACTATTCTTAACATCTGAAATGTAGAACAATTTCTTAACACTCATTCTTAGGTGCATGTAGTCCCCTTTTTGGGTGACCCACTCGCTCTTATTCGTCCCTCTTTTAGGTGATCTCTTTTTTTTGTTGTTGTATGAGAGGGAACCTGGAGCTCTATATCATATTGAGTTTTCAGTTCAAAAGTTCGAACCAATAAGTGAATACTCTCACCTATATAGGACATCCAAGATTCCAATCTCTAAGCAATGTGGGATTGTTCTCAACATCTCAAATGTGGAACAATCCTCAAGAAACCGAACCGGTAAAACCCATCCCATGACTAAAGAGATAGTTCCTGGAGTCATTTTGAGGACCGAATACTAAATGGGATCGGACAGTTTTGGGACGGGTTGCGCATCTGTTCTAGAACTAATAGACCATTTAAGAACCAGTTGGAATCGAAACCGTCCAAAACCAATTAAATTTGAGTTGTTGGCAGGAATTATGGCTATAAAAAAGATGTTGAACTGAATGATACGTATTTTAAATTTGATTTGGTGTAAGTGCGATTGGGGCCATTGGTGTTGGTCATCTAAATGTATTGATGTTTAAATTCAAGTTATTGTCATAAGGACTTAAGTCATACTAAGGAAGAAGAGACACGAAAGAAATTATTTAGGTGTTGGTTTTATTGGAAAGTTTGATGAATTAAATTTAAGAAATTTCAAGTTCAGATACTGAGAATGTTTTGATTCATGGTAGACTTATTATTCCAAAATTTTCCAGTTCTATATAAATCCTTAAGTGTACTTTATTTATTATGAATTTTTGTTATGGTTAAAGACTGATAATGTTTCAATCCTATATAAATCTTTAAGAGGTAGGATTTTGAGTGTCCAAAACCGTTAAAGAACTGGATTCAGATCGTTTTATTATTAAATGGGACGAGTTTCCATTACTTTGGAACTGTTTAGTAAATGGTACGGTTCTAGGAGGGCCTCACTGGGATAGGATCTGTCCCAATTGACACTTTGGGTGTAGGTTATCCATTGAGTGTCATGGCAAAAACAACCATTAATTTTCACCAAACAGATTGTTGGTATATTTGTAGGATAGTCCAGAATAGGATCCCGTTTGTTTCCATGTAAAAACGTGATAAAAGAAAAAAAAAATCTGTAAAATAGGATTTTCAAAACAGGATTTTCAAAACTTCGTTATAGAGTAAAATGCTGAAAAAAAAAATGGAAAATATCATCCGCATGAATAATTTTACAGCAAAACAAACAAAGCCACATTACTCTATTTGAGTTGTCTCTACTCTCAAAAGTTCAAAAAGTTTTGAAATCATGCATTCTGAAACAAAACCAAGTAAACTCTTCCATGAGCAAATTCAAGATTTGCTGATTCTTAGAAGATCATCTCTGAAAGACTCGAGGTTTGTGAAAGTAGATCCATTCTTCTCTATAGCTATTTGACAAGATCTCTGAAGCTCTTTAGCTCTTTCCCTCATCTGTATTCCTTCATCTCCATCCATCAACCTTCGCACAACGCGAGCAATCTGATCTCTTCCAACCATGTTTTCCACTCCAATCTCCTCTTTCATCTTCAACCCGATTTTCCAGTCTTCCACAATCAAAGC
The DNA here is from genome assembly GCA_028583415.1 of Protea cynaroides. Classification (NCBI taxonomy): domain Eukaryota; kingdom Viridiplantae; phylum Streptophyta; class Magnoliopsida; order Proteales; family Proteaceae; genus Protea; species Protea cynaroides. The sequence continues at coordinate 42,839,746 of CM053266.1, read as the reverse complement.
ACTGTTAGGAATTTGGTCAACTAACAGAGGAAAAGTGAGCATTGGCACCCCTGAGTAAATGGCTTCTAGTGTTGAATTCCATCCACAATGTGTGAGGAACCCTGCAACCGATGGATGACATAAGACCCTCAATTGGTCACACCATGGTACTACTAGTCCCATTTCACCACATGTTTCTTGCAGATTTGAAGCTTCACCACGAGCAACCCACAGATATGGAACCTCACTGGAATGCAACCCCATTGCAATTTCATGCATTTGTGTGGTGGATACAGATAAGAAACTACCCAATGATACATACAAGACAGAATTTTTGGGTTGACAGTCCAGCCAGTTTAGGTAATCAACATCAGAGGGTGATGTCACTGTGTCTTGAAGTGACATGAAAGGGATAGAGGGGCCTATCGGGTAAATGGGTATTGGAAGTATGCCCCTTAAGGTGTCAATTGTATGAGATTGAAGCTCGTAGAAGGAGGTAAAGAGAATGAATTGTGCTTTGGTTACCCAAGAGAAGGCTTCTCGCATTCTATTTGAAACTTCAATCTTGCCAATGAAATAGGTTGGCAGATCTCCCAGGCGTATTGCAGGGATTCCAGGGATGTAGGTTATGATCTCATCTTTCCTTTCTGTGAGGCAACATAACAGGTTCAGCATTTCATTTAATGCTACGTACCATTGCAAGATTGTTCAGTATGAAATTTGGAATAAGAAAATATGAGAACATATGTTTGATCTATTAACCAATCAAATGGAAATGTTACAAGATCAACTGCAACTATACTTTCAAAAGAAGAAGAAATGTAACCAAACCTTTTGAGACTGTTCTAAGCAATTACCCGCCCTGCTCACCCCACCGTTCCCTTCCCTTCCCTTAATGGGTTGAGTATGGTATGACTGTTTTTGGGTTTGGTATGAAAACTTCAAATTCTCGTTGTTCATTTGGTATATATATTTTCGGTTAGTGATCAGTTTACCACATATCTTCTGTGTGATAAGAGAACAGTTAGAATGACATACAATCTGAATGCAATATTATTGCTAGGATCTGAACATTAGACTAATCTTCATTAAGAATATAAAATTAGAGGGTTTCTGTGCGATTGCTATATTTAGTGTGCTGCACGTGGTCACTATAAATATAGACCTCAATCTGCAACCAGAACATGACCCCTGACCTCCATATTTTTCGTGTTTTGTGTACCATACTTGGCTCAAGGAACAGTCGCAAAAATATTTATAAAAAAAATGTATAACCATTAAAAAAGGAAAAGAAAAAAGCAAATGAATCATGGTATATTGCAAGTTGACCATTTCGCTTGCCTATAATGTGGTAATGTGGAGCAGTAAATTTCAGCTCTAGGATTCTTATTTCTATTTCAAATTTTTACTTTAATTTTAAAAGGATTCAGGAGTATATAGGAGTAGAAACATATTTTTAAAATTAATTTAGTCATGAACTCTAAAATGGTGGTGGATGATGGCACTAGTGGTGAGTGATGATGATTGATGACTGTGGCGGTGGGTGGGAGGTGGTGGCGAAGGGTGGTGGTGGTGGTGGTAGTGGCGGTGGTGGGGGGTGGTGGTGGTGGGTGATGGTTGGTGGTGGTGGTGGGTGGTGGTGGCTGTGGTGGGTGGTTGGTGGCTGTGGCGATGGTAGGTGGTGGTGGGTAGTGGTAAGGTGGGTGGGTAGTGGTGGGGGTGGTGTGGTGGTGGTGGTGGTCATGGTGGCTGGTGGCTGGTGGGTTGTGGTGGTGGTGGTAATAATGGTGTGGGGTGGTTTTTTTTTTTTTTTTACTCTAAAATTGTGCTCTCAAATCGAACAACATTTATTTGATGTTCTAAAAAATTGGATTCTAAAGCCCATTTGGAATCAGTTCACTCATAGATTCTCTAGAAGTTCGAACCGGATTACCAAACAGGCTTCTACTCCATTTATACTCCAAATCAAAATCCACCTTCTGGAATGTTATCAAACACTCCCTTAGAAACTCACTCACCTGAGAAGTTTTCAAGTGAAACCGGTAGATGGCCGTGAACAACAAGGAGGTGACGATGATAGTTCAATGAAAACCACGATGGCGACATCGGCCAGAGCAAAGCCACCGGTATATTCCTCCGATTGCCTATGGCTACTGCCCATGCCAATAAAGTGTCGGCTATAATACAAGTTGCAGGCTGCTCGAGTCCACCAAGAAGCTGATCAACTGGAGCTTCCATCTTTGTGCAAACAGCTTCAATGAAACCGAAGAAGTCCAATCCACGAGTCAGCTCCGATGGAATGACATTGGGAATGGAGCGAAACCGGATGTTGGGTGTGTTTGGAACCGATCCTGATCTGATTAAGGTTAGCCACTCTTCTGTCACCACAAATGTAATGGTCAATCCTTTGGAAGCCAGAAGAGTGCATACGTTCATCATTGGGTTGATGTGACCACGACCCGGGTATGGAATTGCCACCACGTGGCTGCCCGAGAGTCCATCTGACCCTCTCAGAGACATATATATATATAGCCGGAATATCTGATGCAAGAAACGGCCGGAGCTTTGGAAGAAACTTAACCTTATAGCAGTAAGTTAGAGGACTAAGGAGATTCTAGTTTATACATATGCAGGAGTAATGTGTTATCTCATACATTTATATATGAAGAATGGTTCACTTGTATGTACTTGTATCCTTGGTACAATCTCATCACCATCTATATCATGTGGGTCTCATATTTAGAAATGGGTAGCATTCCATATCTACTGTGATGAGATCCCAGGAAAAGTATTATGCATGTGATCCAAACTCATATATAAAGATGGAGGATAGGGTTCCATTCCGCCAGTGTGGGTGAATCTCTAATGCCATGTCATTGATCACAAAGTATGATGTTATAGGGGACCAGGATTTGAGTCTATGGATTCCAGATCGGGATGGGTAAGGATCGATTTTCTGATTCCAATTCCATGAATGTAATCTACTGTAAGTGGGCACCAACTTCAATACGCCATGCCTCACAGCGGTTTATATAGAATTTCCATGGGGTGTAAAGCAACAGAAAACAGGTTCAGCATTTCATTTAATGCTACTTACCATTGTATGATTGTTTAATATGAAACTTGGAATAAGAAAATAAAGGTTTGATCCATCAACCATTCAAATGGAAATGTTAGTAGGTGAGTGCAACTTAACATTCAAAAGAAGAAATGTAAACAAACCTTTTAAAACTGTTTATAAAGCAAGTAGGTACCTGCCCATCCACCCCACCGTTCCCTTCCCTAAATGGGTTGACTATATATGACTATGGTATATATGACTGTTTTTGGGTTAGGTATGAGAATCTTTTATTGGATTTTAAATTCTCATTGTTTATTTTATTTAGGAAAAATATTTGCAACATCCCCACTAGTATGAATTGAGAACGTCTCCAGTTCATTTAATTCGTCCAGTCGTGAACGGGTGGATTATATTCAAAGGACACCCATATCAATACATGGGGGGACTTGTCCTTTGAATCCAGTCCATCCGTCAACGACTGAATGACTCGTTTGGAGATGATCCTTTTCCCAGTATTATAGTTTTATCTCACCCACCATTTTTGTTTGGGATGATATCACTAACATCTCATGAAGGCATTCAAACGTTATTTAGACTCATAGAATAATTAAAAAGATTTTTTTACCCTTAACACCATTCATTCTCATTTTTATAATTTTCTTTTTATTTTCTTTTTCATATGTTATGGCTTTTATTACCTCTGTCGACCCTCAACCGTCCGTGACGCTAAGCTCCATTTTGTGGAAAAAGATAAAAAAAGATTGTCTGTCCAGTTGTTCAGTGGCGATCGGATGGACTGGAATCATAAGACATGTCTCCCAATATATCGGTCGACGTGTCTCTTGATTCCAGTCCGTCCATTCGCGGCTAGACGAACTGGACCGACTGGAGACGATCCAAGTCCCCATTTTGCTGCACCGCCGCTGCTAATGTCTTGGAGACGAAGGAGATTGGGAGACCAGGAGTCGAGGCGAGGGGGTGAAAGATGAGGGAGAAAATCTCGGAGGGGCTTGATGGAATCAGAATTGGAAAGGGTTCTGGAGTTAAAAGGGAACAAAACCCTTTATTGTACTTCAAAAGCACCTAATTTTGACAGCATCTCCGGAGAAGAAAAGGAAAGCCGTTAGAACTTGGAGTGTAGATGCAGTTCTGCTATAAACCTTCAGACGAAGAAGAAACCCTCAACTTGAGGAAGAAAAAACAGCAGACGAAGAAGAAACCCTCAACTTGAGGAAGAAGAAACAGCAGACGAAGAAGAGGACGACAGAGGAATCTAGAGGGATTCAACTTGAGGAACCACCGCCTCCTGTTTTCTCTCCACCACCACCACCTGTGAGTTCGCCGCCCACCACCGCCACCTGTGAATTGCCTGCACGGAATGATTGGTAGCAGAGGGATGAGGATCTCTCAAGCAGGGATGGCCCTCTGGTCGTGTTCCTGAAGCATAGAACGAGACACCGGTCCCTCTGTCGAAAGTCTCCTGTAGGAAAGTTCCGTGCACCCAAGTCCCATTTGCCAATTATAGCGAACCGCAAAGGACTGACTGAAGAAGAAGAAGGAGAAAAAAAAGGAAAAATAAAAATACCTACAGGTAAATGGAGACACCAGAATCGAAAAGGTACCGTTGGAAGTGTTGTTGATGGACTCGAAGCAAAGAAGTGAAGGGTTTCAGTCTTCAAAGCAAACTGAGAATGAACTACAATAAAGCCAACCATGGGTCCTCCTCATTGCTCTCGGTCTCGGTTGAACCCAGCAACGACTCGACCGGGGAGCTCAGAGCGGTGGAAGCCCGTTTGTTTCCAAGTAAAAATGTGATTAGAGAAAAAAATTTCTATAAAATAGGATATTCGAAGGTTTGTTATAAAGTAAAATGCAATAACTAATAATGATAAAGTAAAATAAAATAAAATAATGTAAAATATCATCTCCGTGGATAATTTTATAACAAAACAAAGAAGGCTACATTACAATATTTGAGTTGCCTCTACTCTCAAAAGTCCAAGAAGTTCTAAAATCATGCATTCTGAAACAAAACCAAATAAGCTCTTCCATGAGAAAATTCAAGATTTGCTAATGCTTAGAAGCTTGATCATCTATAAAAGCATGGAGGTTTGTGAAAGTAGATCCATCCTCCTCTATAGCTCTTTGACAAGATCTCTGAAGTTCTTTAGCTCTTTCCCTTATCTGTATTCCTTCATCTTCATACATCAACCTTCGCACAACACGGGCAATTTTATCTCTTCCAACCACGCTTTCCACTCCAATCTCCTCTTTCACCTTCAACCCGATTTTCCATTCTTCCACAATCAAAGCACTGTTAGGAATTTGGTCAATTGACAGAGGAAAAGTGAGCATTGGCACCCCTGAATAAATGGCTTCTAGTGTTGAATTCCATCCACAATGTGTGAGGAACCCTGCAACCGATGAATGACACAAGACCCTCAATTGGTCACACCATGGTACTACTAGTCCCATTTCACCACAAGTTTCTTGCAGGTTGGAAGCTTCCCCCCGAGCAACCCACAGATATGGAACCTCACTGGAATGCAATCCCATTGCAATTTCATGCATTTGTGTGGTGGATACAGATAAAAAACTACCCAACGAGACATACAAGACGGAATTTTTGGGTTGACAGTCTAGCCATTTTAGGTAATCCACCTCAGAGGGTGATGTGACTGTGACTTGAAGTGACATGAAAGGGATAGAGGGGCCTATTGGGTAAATGGGTATTGGAAGTATGCCCCTTAAGGTGTCAATTGTATGGGATTGAAGCTCGTAGAAGGATGTAAAGAGAATGAATTGTGCTTTGGTCACCCAAGAGAAGACTTCTCGCATTTTATCTGAAATTTCATTCTTGCCAATGACATGGGTTGGCAGATCTCCTAGGCGTATTGCAGGGATTCCAGGGATGTAGGTTATGATCTCATCTTTCCTTTCTGTGAGGCAATAGAAAACAGGTTCAGCATTTCATTTAATGCTACGTACCATTGCCAATTGTTTAGTATGAAATTTGGAATAAGAAAATATGAGAATATATGTTTGATCTATCAACCATTCAAATGGAAATGTTATTAGATCAACTGCAACTAAGCTTTCAAAAGAAGAAGAAATGTAACCAAACCTGTTTTTTGTAGAGAACTAATGTGTTGTAAGACAACCAGTACTTGTATTTATATTGTGTGTAAATTACTTGAGTTAAGTTAATAACTCAAGTTGAGTTAAAAGGGAAAATATTAAGACAAATGTTTGGGTGAGATGATATCTCAAAATATGTATAAATAGAACTTAGAAAGTGTCGTAAAAAGGAGAAGTAGAGAAGAATAAAATGTTTTCAGGTTAGCCCTATTTCCTTCTTTTGTTTTTTCTTGTTCTTCCTCTAAAAATATCTCTGTCTAGGCTTGTTTTATCAATTTATTGTTGTGTCTTGCACTCACAAAGGCTGTCATTCTTCAATCATCATATGGTATCAGAGTTTGGGTTCAAGCAGATTTGGTGCAACAAAGTGATCTTGAGAAGGCAAAGTCATGGCCAACAGGATTACAGTAAGAGCAAGTACTCAACAAGCCCATGTTCCAATTTTTGGAGGTGAGAACTATGATTTTTAGTTTGTAAAAATGAAAACCATGTTCCTTTCATTTGGCCTTTAGGATTTGGTTGAAAATGGATGTGAGGAGCCGAAATCAGTGAACAAGATGATTTTAGCTCAACATGACCCCTAACCTTGATATTTTTTGTGTTTTGTGTATCATACTTGGCTCATGTGACAGTAAAAAATATAAGGGTAAATTACACTAGAGGTATCTTATGTTTCAAAAATCATACCAGAGATACATCACGTTTCATATATATTATATTTGGGGTACCTCACATTTCATACGTGTTATTCTTGGGGTGTCTTTTATTTTTATACTTTCAAATTTACCCATGTTTAGCATAACTTTCTTAGTCCCCTTTAGTTCTTGCTCTCTTCATCCTGTCGCCACAATTACTCAGTCCTCAGATTCCCCATGTGCTCATCTTTGTCTCAATTGCCCACCCCCTCTCCTGCCCCTACCCTCTCCCATGACCCTTCTTCACTGGCGGTTGCTCATCATCGAATCACAGATCTCAATTGTGGTACACATCTCTAGTGAAAACTTCGTACCCCAATTTATTATTTTTTAGACTAGTGTACCAACGATCAGGCATCAAATAAGGATAGTTCAACAAGAAACAATCCCTGAAAGTTTAAGGTAGATCTAACATTTAATTTGGAGGAAGCTCATGTTAAATAGGATTAATGTTGGAAATATGAGAAGAGCAACCTCTGGTATGATTTTTTAAACATGCAGTACTCCTGGTATGGTTTCTCAAAACAACCGGTACTTCTAGTGCAAATCACACCCAAAAAAAACAAAAAAAAAGCACATGAATCATGGTATATTGCAAGTTTTGACCATTTTGGTTGCCTATTACCAGTGTGGCGGTAGAATTAGGAACTCCCTCACCTGAGAAGTTTTCAAGTGAAACTGGTAGATGGCCCTGATCAACAAGGAGATGACAATGATAGTTCACTGAAAACAACGATGGCGACGTCGGCCAAAGCAAAGCCACCGGTATATTCCTCCGATTGCCTATGGCTACTGGCCATGCCAATAAAGTGTCAGCTATAATACAAGTTGCAGGCTGCTCGAGTCCATCAAGAAGCTGATCAACTGGAGCTTCCATCTTCGTGCAAACAGCTTCAATGAAACCGAAGAAGTCCAACCCACGAGTCAGCTCCGATGGAATGACATTGGGTATGGAGCGAAACCGGAAGTTGGGTGTGTTTGGAACCGATCCTGATCCGATTAAGGTTAGCCACTCTTCGGTCACTACAAATGTAATGGTTAATCCTTCGGAAGCCAGAAGGGTGCATACGTTCATCATTGGGTTGATGTGACCTCGACCCGGGTATGGAATTGCCACCACGTGGCTGCCGGAGATTCCATCTGACCCTCTCAGAGACATATATATAGCCGGAATCTGATGCAAGAAACGCTTGGAGCTTTAGAAGAAACTAGACCTTATAGCACTAAGAGCACTGAGGAGATTCTACTGTTGCCTTATCCATCTATATATAGATGGAGGAGAGGGTTCCCATGCCATCGGGCAATCAAATCGTCTTTTGCCGACTTGTCATCTGTTAAGAGCTGGATTTCAGTAGGTTCATCTTCCATGTATTGATAGGTAGGCCGATTGATCCCTAACCCCTTAGATCAGTTGTAGAACCATCCTGTTGGCAGGAGAGGATTTGGATCTCTAATGCCATGTCATTGACAAAGTACTTTTTTTTTCTATTTTTTTTTAAGAGTCAAGTCATTGACTGTGTATGATATTATATGAGAATAGTTCCCCAATCATTCTTGGGATTCCATCACCATCCATATCCAGTGGGTCCCATACCATATTGACGGTGATGGGATTCCATGGAAAGTACATGTTCAAATAGGTGATCTGAAAACATATTATACGGACCAGAGTCCACGGATCCCGATCCTGATTGGGATGGGGAATGATAGATTTTCTAATCCAACTGAAATTGGAGATTCGATTCTAATTCCTAGAACCATGATTGTAATCTAATGCAGTAGGCACCAACTTCAATAGACCACACTTGGAACTATACATAAACTGTGTTGAGTTTCTAGTTCAAATGTTCAAATTAGTAAATGGAGGGACTCTCACATATACAAGACACTCAAGAATTCAATCTTCAAGCAATGTAGAAAAAGTTGGACACGAATACGTATAGGTATTAAACAGAGTCAAACTTTGATACAGGGACCAATAATTGATTTAAAAAACACATGTACGGTATTAATATGATACGTGTTTAATATGTATTTAATACAATGTCCTGTAGAAAATCAAGACAAAAAATACGGATATATATTTACTATGTAATAAACATCTATAACATTAAAAAAATAAAATAATAACATATAAATAAAATTCTATGTATCAAAATATGGTTTCATTGTTGAAACACTTTCTAATTTTGCCTATGGTTTCGACCCTCTAATCTTGCCTGTTGAAAGAAAAAAAAATATAATAAAGAAGATTCACATCCTTTCCTCTTAGGGGTTCTGGGAGGACGGTGACGTTCTCATCGGATGGCCGACAGGTGATTCTCAGGTCAATCCTAACCCCCCGTCCTAGTTGACATCCATTGTCGGCTTAGTTTGCCCACTCGAACATGAGACTATAATTTTCTCGAAAATCACGTGTCGACCATCTATCGAGGTATCCCCATCCTCCAAATATAATATTTGTTTTTGCTTTACATCCCATGGGGGATTCTCACTAAATTTTTGGTAATTTTTTAATTATATTTTTTTATCTTTCTCTTCTTTAATAGGATTTAAATCCTCTCCTCTCAATGGTTTCTCCTCTCAATGGTTAACCCACTGTGAAGAATCAGAGGGAACAACTACGGGTCACTCTGTAGGTGGTCTTGAACATTGAAAACCATAAAGTAATTTTTCTCTCTCTCTCCACCGACTCACTGATGTAAGGACACCAAGAGTCCACATCATCTCACTCAAAAGTAATACGAAGACCCCGCCGTGTTGAAAATTGAAAACCATAAAGTAATCTCTCTCCCTCTCCACCGACTCACTAACATAAGGACACCAATAGTCCACACCATCTCACCCAAAAATAATACAAAGACCCCACCTCTTATTTATGGAAAGTTTCCAGACAGCTCTCGTCATTAGATGGTCATGGGCTTTCCATGCCGTTTTTGCTGACCGACGTAAACAAGTGGTGATAAAATCTGACAATAAAACAGATATTATTCATTACTCATAAAAATATCAAAAAAGTCCACTTCATCAATTGATTTTCCTTAGATATTGACGTTAGGTGGATTAAAATTTTTCACAGACAAGAATACACTTTTTGTAGGTTGAAAAGACCAATATACCCTTTTGATATTTGGTTCGAAATCTCCCTCTATTTCGAACTGTTTCACTTCAAAACACTAATAGAAGTGAAACAATAATAAAACTTGAGATTTTCCTTCTTGATGAGGACGACGATGACGAAACCCTACCTCTACTCGACGAGGACGAGGACTACGAACTTGAGATTTTTCTTCTTTGCCATCAACGGTGCCTTCATCTTCTCCGACCACGGTTATTCCTACAACAAAGCTAGCTAAATCGGACAATCCTCTGCAACCCTACCTCTACTCGACGAGGACAATGAAGACCGACATGAAACCACTATTCCCCACAACTTCTTCTTCATTAGGTATGAAACCACTCATTTTTTGTTCAATCTCCTCTTTCCCACAAATTCTTCTTCTTCGAATACCAGGGGGATACTTTTTCCTCAATATTCCATGAGGTATGAAACGAAACCCAAACCCCAACCTGATAGTTAAAACGGGAATGCGAAAAAATTGACGCATAGTTTTAGTTCGATATCCTTGTCTATATATACTATATTGAAGAAACATTGAATCGAACAACTTGATTTTTTATTTACACTTGAGTGAGTGTTGTGTTGACCTTTCGTATTCTCTTTTTTGGTTTACTTGTTTTACGGGTTCTGGAGAAAATTTGTGTGTCAAGAGCTGAATAGCAGAACTCTTGTCGTTCTTCGACTTCTTATCGACCAAGGAAGACCCTGGATGGCGGATCTGGTTTGGGAGCTCTTCTCAACGAACCAGGAGCAAGTTGGGTGATTCGGGACCTCTTCTCAACGCAGAGGAAGAAGGCTTGGGTGATTATGGAGATGGGATGCTGCCGTCGGAGCAAGGAGCATGCTTGGGTGATTCGGGAGCTCTTCTCAACGCAGACGGGCCTAGGGCTTGAGTGAGAATGAACTCGAGAGAGAATGAAATTTCTCAGCAGGGATAAGTAACATTTGAAGGCTAAATTCGTAAATGAACATAAATTTTCTTTTTTAAAATTTTTATCTGAGGGGCAAAATTGTATTTCAACAAATTTAGTGATTTATGTTAGTTAAGTGGACCTAGGTGATGTTTCGGCATTCTTGTGGGTGTAGATGATGTTAACGATCTTTGATGGGATGTAGATGAAATTTTTTCTATTCATTATATCACCTCGGATCAAAGTCTTGGATCCATATCTTTTCTTCCTAGAGGTTTGGAAGGAGGGGCGACAACTCCATTTGATGAACGACATCTGAGGTTCGGTAAAATCTGAGCCCTCCATCCAAGTCGATAAGCTGAGCCGATAAGAGGGTGTCGACTAGGATGGAGGACTCAGATTCATCTGAACCTCAGGTAAGCCATCTAACAAGGGTATTGCCCCCCCGACCTTTGGAAGGAGAGGATTTGGATCCAGAGTCTTGAGGCTTTCATAAATAATATTGTTTTGGATATTTTAGTTTTGACAGCTTCTTATGAAAGTTGTGGTTTTTGTTTTATTTCAAGGGGTGACAATTTGACAGCACCCCACCTTGCTAAGAATGCCAGAACAGTTCTAGGGCTGTTTGATTGGCTTTTATCCTCTGCTTGGTTGAAGGATCTTTGTAGTCATGATACCTTTGTTTGTATTCCTGTTATTAATGAATAAAATCTCTGTTTATCAAAAAAAAAATTACCCTTTCTATAAAACCGTTGTCTTTTATCCAACCATCCTCCCTTTTTTTTTTTTTAATTTAGTCAACTTCAACGTGTTTGATTGATGTCTTGTATTCTGTAGGATCCACACAATTATAAGGGTAGTATTTGTATAATTAGGTTATGAGTCTATTACATGTACATGTAAACTTATAATTGTGGTGGGATTAAGATTTTTAAGTTTCCTTATAAATTGTTTATGTGTCGAAAAACCTAAGTAAGGCTGTAAGGGCTGTTAGAGTATTTTCCTCTGACAGTGGAGAGTTGAAAGCGCTGCAAGACTGACAGATGAGCTAAGCTTGTCAGGTAGAGAGCTGTAGAAGTTTCTTGGGAATAAAGAATTTCTTTTTTCTCTGGTAAACGTAGGTATCCCATGATGAGGTACTGAACCATGTTAATTCTTTGTGTTTTCATTTTGTTTGCATCTCCCAATCCTACACAACGTAATTCATCACCATAAAATAAAATAATGAATAAAACCCTTTTCCCAGATAGATATAAACAAGAATCTCCACAGTCCACTTACTGCTAAAGAGATCAAGTTTCTTCCAAGCTCCGAACCCTCTTGCATCAGATTCCGGCTATGTCTCTCAGTGGCTTAGATGGAATCCTAGGTTGCCACGTGGTCTCAATTCCATACCCGGGTCGTGGCCACATGAACCCAATGATGAACGTATCCACCCTTCTAGCTTCCAAAGGCTTAGCCGTTACATTTGTAGTCACTGAAGACTGGCTAACCTTAATCGGATTAGGATTAGAATCAGTTCCAAACATCCGATTTCATCCATACACAACGTTATCCCATCGGAGCTGACTCATGGACCGAACTTCGCCGGCTTCTTTGAGGCTGTTTTCACGAAGATGGAAGCTCCATTTGATCAGCTTCTCGATGGACTGGAGCAGCCTGCAACTTGTTCTAGGATGGCTTCATTGGGATCGGAAAGGATAAGGAACCGTCCCAATTGGCCCCCTTGGGTGTAAGTTATTCATTGGAGAGTGTCATGGTAAAGACAACCATTAATTTCCAACAAATAGATTGTTGTATATTTGTAGGCTAGTCCAGAATAGGCTCCCGTTTGTTTCCATGTAGAAATGTGATAAAAGATAAAAATTTCTGTAAAATAAGGTTTTCAAAGGTTTGTTATAGAGAGAAAAAAAAATGTAGAATATCACCTGCATGGATAATTTTACAACAAAACAAATAAGCCCACATTAGAATATTTGAGTTGCCTCTACTCTCTAAAGTCCTAATAAGTTGTTTAATAGTTGGCTTGTTGAATCGTATTCAGAATGGGGGCTGATTTAGATTGATCTTAATCGAATGATTTTGAATTATTTCCATTAATTTTCTATAATATTTTACTTTGTTATATTTCGAGATTTACGTAAAATCACCGATATTTCGACTGCGACAAGATCCATAATTCCATAAGCCCAAGAAATTCTAAAATCAAGCATTTTGAAACAAAACCAAGCAAGCTCTTCCATGAGCAAATTCAAGATTTTCTAATGCTTAGAAGATCATCTCTGAAGCATGGAGGTTTGTGAAAGTAGATCCATCCTTCTCTATAGCTCTTTGACGACAAGATCTCTGAAGTTCTTTAGCTCTTTCCCGCATCTGTATTCCTTCATCTCCACCCATCAACCTACGCACAATACGAGCAATCTGATCTCTTCCAACCACGCTTTCCATTCCATGAATCTCCTCTTTCACCTTCAACCCAATTTTCCAGTCTTCCACAATCAAAGCATTGTTAGGAATTTGGTCAATTATCAAAGGAAAAGTGAGCATTAGCACCCCCCGAATAAATGGCTTCTAGTGTTGAATTCCATCTACAATGTGTGAGGAACCCAGCAACCGATGTATGACATAAGACCCTCAATTGGTCACACCATGGTTACTATTAGTCCCATTTCACCACAAGTTCAATTCTTGCAGGTTGGAAGCTTCACCACGAGCAACCCACAGGTATGGAACCTCACTAGAATGCAACCCCATTGCAATTTCATGCATTTTTGTGCTTGATACAGATAAGAAACTACCCAATGAGACATACAAGACAGAATTTGTTGGTTGACATGTTCTAAACGTCGCCAAAATTTCAATTTTTTTTTTATTAACAATCAATGGGCTGTTCATTAAAGTCCATAACATTATAAAACCCAATGATGGGCTTTAAAATCATAAACCCATTACCGCATCTTTTAAAAAGAGATTATAAATTAAATGTTTTATCAGTCTCTGATCACATGATACGTTGTGATGGATTGTCCGTATCTATTTGAAAATTAGAGTTCCCTTATCTATATGCCTCCCTGTAACTGTCTCCCATCAAAATCAGATACAAAGGAATGACAGGTCCCACCTAACACACATGTCAGGCTGACGTGGCAATAGGAGCCACATCAGTCCAACATGACAGTCCAGCCAATTTAGATAATCCACATCAGAGGGTGATGTGACTGTGACTTGAGGTGGCATGAAAGGGATAGAGGGGCCTATTGGGTTAATGGGTATTGAAAGTATGCCCCTTAAGGTGTCCATTGTATGTGGTTGAAGCTCGTAGAAGGAAGTAAAGAGAATGAATTGTGCTTTAGTTACCCAGTACAAAGCTTCTAGCGTTCTCTTTGAATTTTCAATCTTGCCAATGAAATGGGTTGGCAGATCTCCCAGGCGCATTGCAGGGATTCCAGGGATGTAGGTTATGATCTCAGCAACAGAAAACAGGTTCAGCATGTCATTTAATGCTACTTACCATTGCATGGTTGTTTAATATGAAATTTGAAATAAGAAAATATAAGAACGTATGTTTGATTCATCAACCATTCAAAAGGAAAATTTTCTTTTTAGCAAGTTATTCAAATGGAAATGTTACTAGATCAATTGCAGCTAAACTTTCGAAAGAAGAAATGTAACGACGATCAAACCTACTGAGACTCTTTAGAACTTGTTTGATAACGCTTTAGATTCTGGATTCTATGGATTTCGACTCCCAGGGAGCCATTTTAGAATAGAATTGTATTTGGTAAACCCAATTGGATTCTAGCTCCCCGTGAGTGAATTGGTTATAAAATGATTTTAGAATCTAATTTTTTTTTTTTGTTTTGGAGCAACTTTTTAAAAGGAAAAAAAAAAAGAAGCTCTCTTTCACACTCCTCCAACCACCATTACCACCACCAATTTTCTAAACTTCGATTGGCGAGATAATGTGTTTATCAAACATGAGTCTGTTTCAAAGATGCTCTAGAATCCATTCCATAATTGCGTTACCCAAAATGTTTCTACTCCAAAATAATCCTAGGGTAACTTGGAGTAAAAATTTTACTGCGAACCAAAAGTAAGGAATCTAGAATAGAAGTATTATCAAATAGGGCCTTAAAGCAAGCCCCCTCCTTACCCACCCCACCTTTCCCTTCCCTTCCCTTACCTTAATGGGTTTTGGGTTAGGTATTAGAACTTCATATTGGATTTTAGATTCTTATTGTTCATTTCATATATGTTCAGTTAGTGACCAGTTTACTATATATCATGAATGTAATAAGGAAATAGTCAAAATGACAAACAATCTGAAAATAGTATTGCCAAGATTTGAACAATACGGATACACATATTTGATAGGATAATGCAAACTCTGACTGGGGTTACACATGTGTTGGATTAGGAAATTCTGATTTCACAAGAAACACTGGATTCAAGAGGTTACAAATGTTTATCCGAAGATGGACTTCTAAGGATTTCTACATGGGCAACGGTTATGATGCGGTGACAGTCGGACAAATGATTGAGAATGTATAGAAACTTGCAAGGAGTGTTCAAACAGGTGACACTACTGTTAGAACTCCTATAAGAGGTACAGATGGACAATGGACACAGTAGATAGTTCAGATTATGAACAAATGTAGATCTTGAAAAAAGCAACTCTTTTTCGCTTTGAATCTTGCAAGCAAAAATGATTTTTTCCAATTGGATGTAGCAATATGAGAAGTGGAGTCACATCATATCGTGCGACAATGAATTGTGGAAAGCACCTAGAAGAGGGTTTGGGTCATGCAAGTTTGTGTGTGGCCGACATGTAGAGATAATGGTGGAGCTTGCAAAAATGATGTCATCATTCTTCTTCTTCTAGGTGACTTGCAGAATTAAAGCCAATGTAGAGATTTGTTTAAGTTTTGTATCTTGTATTCTACAAAGCCCATTCAGTTAATTAGGCTTGTATATGTTTAGTTGTGTCGGTTTTGAGTCTATACATATACAAGGGTGAAATTATAAATATGTGAAAATTAGTGTTTTTAGGGTGACAAAAAATATTATCTCAATAGTGTAAACTTAGGAGTAACCAAAAGGATCACATAGTAGCAGGTAGAGAAAGGTATGTGGAGAACTTTTCATGAATAGATCACATCCATGTATGTGTACTCTCCACAGAATCCCATCACCATCTATACCCATAGGGTCCCTTGCCCTAATGGTGGATCCTGCACCCCATGAACAATGGTAGGATCATGTGGGAAGTACATGTCTATGGAGATCGTGATTTGAACTCGAACTTTTTTGCTTTATAGAAAATACTTCGTTCTCTTGGCTTGAACTAGACATTTGTTTCAAACCACGTTAATTATTTACTTGATTTTCTATCTCACGTTTAAGCATTTATCCCAACAGTTAACTATTGAGAGAATAGAAATTGGATGGATCATGGCCGGTTTTGAAACCTCTCTCGTCATTGGAGGGACTCCAGTTATGATCCAATGGGGAGTTTACTCAGTGCGTATACAAATACATCGGTATGCACGTTGGTGAACTTTAATCATTGTATCACGGCTAAAGAGACTGAACATCAAGAGAGGATCTTTTTCTACCATGGCCAAACCAATGAATTTTGTTTTAAAGTTTTGGGAAGGGAATCCAATGACTGACTGACGCTAGTGGCTAGACCCAATATACATTTGACTCTTCTTCCTTTTGGATCTAAATCGTCTCCTGTTGGAGTATCAACAGGAAGCTATCCAACCACCGCTCGATAAGCGATAGCTGGCATTGAATGAATCCAATGGTCAAGATAAAATAATGTCATATATGTCTTTTGATAAATTGATTGTAAGATCCATACATGTAAATTTCGAGGACGAAATTTCTTTTAAGGGTGGTGGAGTTGTAAGACCCGCACTCTACTAACCTGGTCTAACCGTGTCATACTAGGTTTCCCATCATTGCTAGATCAAGTGGACCGACTGTATGAAGATGGACCACAAGACCAGGTATGAGAATTGACTAAAAAACACTTAGAATCAAGTGTATGGTCGACTACCTGGGTAGGTATGGTCGACCATACAGTAAGAAATAAAGATCATACAAATAGTGATCGTACAGTCGATGTTTTTTAGCGTATGGTCAACGGATTATGCGACCGTACCATCTGACTGTACGATCCCAAAATCAGACTCTGAGTTGAAAACTTTCCAAATTAAGGGGGGGATATCTTTCCTAATATTGAAGAACTCTATATGGAAGATTTTTCTTTATATAAAAAACGTCCCTCAACCATTTTTCACTATTTTGGAACATTAACAAACCCTAGAGGAAGAGAAGGAAAAGAAGGAGAAGGAGAGAAAACTAAGGAGAAGGCTGAGAGAAGAGTTCTACTGATTCCCTACAACAAATAAGGTATGAACCTTATCTCTGTAGCCTTAGAACGTCAATATTAGAAGTCTCTAGTGTAAATTGTAATATCAAACCCAATGTAAAGATTCAATTATGGGATTCTCTGAGCAAACCTCAAAAGGAGACCATAGAAAATGGATTAGAGTAATTAGTTGATTAAACTAAGAGAATGAACCTTAGAATGATCATTAGGAAGGACCCTACTGAGGAGCCAAGATGAAGAGTTTGGATTAAAAGTAGGTTCTGATCAGTAATCGTATGGTCGCAGCTACGGTCGACCATAGATTGATCATAGGATGACCATAATGTCGACCATAGCTATTCGGGAAGAATTCAGGAAACGTATGGTCGCATGGTATGGTCTCATATAGTGTGACCGTAGGGTATCGACCGTCCGTGGTAAGGTTGACACAGCATGCGACCATAGGGCCTATCAAACACCTATCAGTGATCTGTTTTGATTTTCAACTATTGTAACACATTACACATGAATCCTAACTTAAATTTATACAACTTTTAGTTCATTAAATTGATTCAAAGAGAATTACAAGACTTGAAAGGAGATCAAGTTTTGCTAATAGATGAGGAAACAAGACCTAAACTAATTGGATAATAACAAACTATTTTATTTTATTTTGTCCAATGCAACGAATGCTTCTATGCTTGTATGCTTGTAATGTGCATCTCACATGTCATATAATATTACTGTTATTACTGCTCATGCATATTTATTTTTGTCTATTTGCTACCATGTTGGTTAGTGATGCTAGGAATAGGCATGTGACTATGTGTATGTGGTTAGTGTGTTGAATGCGAGTTAAGCATCGGGGGAGGTGGTCTCGAACCATGTGATCTTTGACTCTATCGGGGAGCCTTAATTCTATCTCTATGGATGTATTGAGGGATGCTAAGGTGAGGCATTGGATACACTGGATGACATTTAGGATTGGTTAGTTGTGAGTCCAGTTTGCAAGCCCTTGCCAATAGGGGCTTATGTGTTGGTATGGGTGGGACATCAGGAGAAGTATTAGCGGTGTTTGATCCGGACACTTTAGCTCTATCTCTATTCCATGGTGGGTGCATGTGGGACAGCAACGGTGTTTGATCAATTGAGTGGATTCACACACTCTTGTATAGAGGTGCAGTGGCCGCTAATCCTTTCTATAGCACATTGCAAACTTAAAATTAGATCAAATATATGAATTGAATGCATGTATATGTTTGTTGTATGATTTTGTTTTCTCACTGAGCTAGGTTGTGAGCTCACCCCACGGTACTGTTTTTCTCTTAATTTCTAATGATGCAGATAATACCGTTGAAGGCTACATGAAGGTGCCAACATTTGGACGTGTGGCGACTGTGGACGAGCAAGCTATAGAGGACGAATATGACTCGTCAAAGCAAGTGTTTCAACTTTGTTTACGTTTAGTGTTTAACTTTCGTATTTGGTATTTGTAATAAGTATTAACTATGTTTTGATTACTTAGAGATAACTGGTTTATTATCTACTTATCATTGTAGACACTCAGTTCATTATTAATAATATTTTCGCTATTTACTTTAATATCTCTGATTGATGTAAAATGTGTTTTGGTTTAATATGGTTGACACAGCCTATACGAGATCCTGGTTTGAACCATTGGTTCTTATGATGGTTTATCACACCAATGGCTAGTCCAGAATTGAGGTGTGACATTGGTTACACCGAATCAATACCAGAACAGACCTATTTTGTGAAGAAAACTCAAAATCCAAATGTACCAAACATATACCCAAGTCTTCTTCTTCGTTCTTCTCCATTCTTCTCCTACGTCTCTCCCTTTCTCCCAAAAAATCCTTCACACTTATCTCTGTCTTTGTAAATATAACTTGTAATCCTCCATTTTCTTTTGTCGTCTTTGCTTTTATTTAATCATTTTGGTATATCCAAGTCTTCTTCTCCATTCTTCTTCGTTCTTCTCCAATGTCTCTGTTCTTCTCACCCTTTCTCCCATAAGATCCTTCGCGCTTATTTTCGTGCTTTGTGTATCTGAGATAAGCACGAAGGATCTTATGGGAGAAAGGGTGAGAAGAACGGAGACATCGAAAAAGAATGGAAAAGAAGATACGAATATACCAAAATGATTAAATAAAAGAAAAGATGACAAAAGGAAATAAAGGATTACAAGTTATATTTACAAAGACAGAGATAAGCGCAAAAGATCTTATGACCCTGACCTCCATATTTTGGTGCTTTGTGTACCATACGTGACTTAAGTGGCAGTTAAAAATATATATAGCCAGAATCTGATGGAGCTTTGGAGGAAAGTTGACCTTATAGTTGTGAGTAAGAGGACTCAGGAGATTCTTGTTTATACATATGCAAGAGTAAGGATATAAATGGATAGCCAAAAATTTAAATTCGATTCGAATCCGCACTTATTTAGAGGAATCCGAATCCGATTGTTTGGATTCAGATTCGGATGCAAATTCGGATAAGGGAATCGGATTCGGAGGCAAAGGCGAACATCACTCCAACCGAGTGGATTATATATGCTCCGATTCGTTTAGGTATTGTGATTAATCTTGAGATTAAGAAAATATTAAATCCACCACTTCTACCGTGTTGATGTTTAAAAAAAAATATTAAATCTACCTCTTCAGTTACCTTGTTTTTAGGGTTTTAATAGCCCATTATTTAAGCCATATATTTATGGAGGTTGATTTCTCTCTTCATGTTGCGGCTGATTTTTCTTTCCAAAGTAATAGATTAAAAAATAATAAATGTACCTCTTCAATTACCATGTTAATTTAAAAAAAAATATTAAATCTACCGCTTGAGTTACCTTGTTTTTAGAGTTTTGATGGCCCATTATTTAAGCTTGGAGAGAGAAATCAACTGACGGTTATGCCTTTTTTTCCCTCTCGTTTCATCTTTCTTCTTTGCCTTATTTCTTCTCATTCTTCTCCGTTTCTTCTTCCTTTTTTCTACGTTTTTCTGCTTCATCTCTTCTTCCTTCTTCATTAATTATATATATATATCATCATCTGAGTGTCACCGAGAGAAGGACAGAAGCAAAAAAGAAAGAAACGAAGATGTAGAGACAGAGAGAGGAGGAATGATTTTAAACGAAGGGAAATCACGGCAACTATTTCTCCTCTTTAGCTTGCTCTTAACACCACCACAGCCGCTTGTGGTAGTTGAACCACCAGAAATGTCAGCCCCTTATAGATGCATAGAATGTTTTAAATCAGATCGGATTTTAACCAGATATCCGGTTAAAATTTGACTGCTAATTCGGATTTAATTTTTAGGAATCCGTCGGATGCGTATGCAGAGGCGGATTCGAATAGGTTGTCTATAAGTCGGATTCGATTTCGGATAGTAGTCTTTCCGTGCCAAATCCGATCCGTTTACATCTCTATGCAAGAGTAATGTGTTACCCTATTGTGAGGACCACCCTATACATCTATCTATATATATATATATATATATATATATATATATATATATATGGAATTGAGGGTTCCCATGCCACCGGTGTGGGTGAATCTCTAATGTCATGCCCTTTTTCTTTTTCTTTTTTTTCTTTTTTTGGGTAAAAATGTCATGTCATTGACGAGTATGATATTATACAGGACCACTAGGGTTCGAGACCATGGATCAATCCGGATTGGAATGGGTAAGGATCAATTTTGTGATCCGACTGAAATCGAAGATTCAATTCCAATTCCTGTAAGTGGGAGCCAACTTCAATAGGCCATGTTAAGTTTCTATTTTTAAAGTTCAAACGTAAGTGGAGGGACTCTCACATATATAAGACACCCAAGATTATAATCTCTAAGCAATGTGAGACTATTCTCAACGTCTCAAATGTAAAACAATCCTCAATAGCAGGTTCTTCTAGGGTTATTTTGTCCCTCTTTTTTATGTGACTAGGTTCCACCCCACTTTTTGGGTGACCTTAGTCCTTTTTTCAAGTTGTCGTATGAGAAGGAACCTAGAACTCTAACACCATGTTGAGTTTTCAGCTCGAAAGTTAGGATTAGTAAGTGGAGAGAGTCTCACGTATATAAGACACCCAAGATTCCAATCTCTAAGCAATGTGAGACTATTCTCAACATCTCAAATGTGAAACAATCCTTAACAAATCGAATCGTAAAATCCATACCATGACTAAATGTGACAGTTCTAAGAGTCATTTTTAGGACTGGATATTCAATGGGATGGGACGGGTTAATCAGAACCATCCAAATCCATTCAAATCTGAATTGTTGGCATGGACAATGGTTATAAAAGATGTTGAATTGAATGATTTGAATTTTAAATTAGATTTGATCATGTAGATAGGGTTGGAGGCCATTGGGCTTCGTCCTCTAAACCTCTAAACGTGTTGATGTTTCAATTCAAGTCATTGTCGTAGGAATGTGATTCAATATTTGGTTTACTTCCCTAACACCACTGACCATTAAACACCTGGCTCAATATTAATCTAATGGAGAGTTAGGAGCACACCAGAACAAGAAAGGCGGCTAGAGGGAGGCAACCTTCCGCACCTTATTTGATTGTAAAGCACCATTGTGCGTTTGTGGTCGTAAACCACCCTAAGGGTGGCTTTCCTGTTGCATTGGCATGCTTTGATGAGATAGCATCTTTCAGCTAACCTAACCTCCTCAGCTCCTCGGGACCAACAAGGGATAATATATTAATATTTACATCATCTCATGTTGCCCATCGACTACGCGTTTCGTCCTGATCTTAGGCCATAACTCACCCTCTATGGATCCTTGCGGAGTTCATTTTCAGGGCATTATACGGTGTCAATAAGAATATCTCTTTAATAATTGTTTTATTTAGTCATGCTTCATGCATCAATTAACAATTGTTTTACGGAGAAATTTTCTCTAGTCTGCCACTAATATAAGGAGATCTCACCCTAAAAAAGATTCAAGGCCCCCACTTTTTCTGTATTTAAAATTTCCATAATACCCTTGTCTTTTATCCAACCAACCACCCACCAAAAACCCTTTTGAAATCTAGTCCTCATAAAACACCTCCCTTTTTTTTATTTAGAAAAGCAAGCATCAACTTCTATGAAATTCGTCATCATTCAAATCCTCTCCTCCCAGATTCTAGGAGGACGGAGACACCCCCATCCGATGGTCGATACATGGCTCTTGGGAGAATCTTAGCCACATGTCCGAGCCGACACCCAGCAGACAGGCTGAGCCAACAGAGGGTGTCGGCTTGAACGTGTGGCTTGGATTCTCCCGAAAACCACGTGTCGATCATCCGACGGGAGCATCCCCGTCCTAGGAGAAGATGCGGATCCATAAAATAAAGCAATGAATAAAACATTTTCCCATATAGATATAGACAAGAATCTCCTCGGTCCTCTTACTGCAAAAGAGATCAAGTTTCTTCCAAAGCTCCGATCCCTCCTGCATCAGATTCCGGCTATGTCTCTCAGTGGCTTAGATGGAATCCCAGGTTGCCACGTGGTCGCAATTCCATACCCGGGTCGTGGCCACATCAACCCAATGATGAACGTATCCACCCTTCTTGCTTCCAAAGGCTTAGCCGTCACATTTGTAGTCACCGAAGAGTGGCTGACCTTAATCGGATCAGGATTAGAATCGTTTCCAAACATCCGGTTTCGATCCATACCCAATGTCATCCCATCGGAGCTGACTCGTGGATCGGACTTCGCCGGCTTCTTTGAGGCTGTTTTCACGAAGATGGAAGCTCCATTTGATCAGCTTCTCGATGGGCTCGAGCAGCCTGCAACTTGTATTATAGCTGACACTTTCTTGCCATGGACAATAGCCATAGGTAATCGGAGAAATATACCGGTGGCTTTGCTCTGGCCGATGTCACCGTCGCTGTTTTCACTGCACTATCACTATCACCTCCTTGTTGCCCACGGCCATCAACCAGCTCCACTCGAAAACTTCTCAGGTGGGTATTCTTTAAATGAGTTCCTAATTTTAATTGTTCGATCCAAAACCCCAATAAGATATGAAGTGCTGAAGCTGTTTTCTTTTGCATCACAGAAAGGAAAGATGAGATCATAACATACATCCCTGGAATCCCTGCAATACGTCTGGGAGATTTGCCATCTGTTTACATTCGCAAAAATGAAATTATAAAGAGAATACGTGAAGCTTTCTCTTGGGTAACCAGAGCACAATTCATTCTCTTTACTTCCTTCTACGAGCTTCAAATCCATTCAATTGACACCTTAAGGGGTATACTTCCAATACCCATTTACCCAATAGGCCCCTCTATCCCTTTCAGTTCACTTCAAGACGGAATCACACCAGCCTCCTGAGGCCAGAAATGAAAATGATGTTGACTACCTACACTGGCTGGACTGTCAACCCAAAAATTCTGTCTTGTATGTCTCATTGGGTAGTTTCTTATCTCTATCCACCACTCAAATGCATGAAATTGCAATGGGGTTGCATTCCTGTGAAGTTCCATACCTGTGGGTTGCTCGTGGTGAAGCTTCCAACCTGCAAGAAACTTGTGGTGAAATGGGACTAGTAATACCATGGTGTGACCAATTAAGGGTGTTATGTCATTCATCGATTGCAGGGTTCCTCACACATTGTGGATGGAATTCAATACTAGAATCAATTTACTCGGGGGTGCCAATGCTCACTTTTCCTCTGTTAATTGACCAAATTCCTAACAGTGCTTTGATTGTGGAAGAGTTGAAAATCGGCTTGAAGATGAAAGAGGAGATAGGAGTGGAAAACGTGGTTGGAAGAGATCAGATTGCTTGCGTTGTGCAAAGGTTGATGGATGGAGATGAAGGAATACAGCTGAGGGAAAGAGCTAAAGAACTTCAGAGATCTTGTCGAAGAGCTATAGACAAGGATGGATCTACTTTCACAAACCTTCATGCTTTCGTAGAAGATCTTCTAAGCATTAGCAAATCTTGAATTTGCTGATGAAAGAGCTTAGTTGGTTTTGATTAAATTTCAATGATGAGTTGATCTGTTTCAGAAAGAATTGACTATAGAATGCCTTGTACTTCAGAACTGAGATATTGATCTGTTTCAGAAAGAATTGACTATAGAATGCCTTGTACTTCAGAACTGAGATTACTCAAATCTAGTAATCTGTTTAAACTACTTCATAATGTTAGCATATGGTAGAATCCTTGTTCTCTCTTTTTTTCAAATCTTGGAAGAGATTAAAATCGTACTGACATCGGATACGTGATAACTTCGGAATAAAAATTCAAAGCCCTCACCAAAACAGAATGACATGGTTCAGAACAGAGTTAAAAGAACAAGTAGCAAGCAGCAGGTCTAACCGAGTTCAGGACAAGTGAGAAAAGACACGTATGGCTTGAGATTAACAACAATTGTGACCCTGAATTAAGCAAAATTGGAAAAGGGTTCTTGTAGCCAACCACATTAAGTTGAGAAAAAGCTCAATGGAATGGAGAGAGAGAGAGAGAGAGAGAGAGAGCAACTAACATGCAATTAAAGGGAAAGAAACACAAAGCTATAGTTTTGGTAGTGGTTCAAATCAGCAGTAGATTAGAAAATCGATCCCAACAGGCTAATCCACACAATCAAAAACGAATTTTGAAACCTTGACGATGATGAAGTTAGATTTTAAGAACCTCATCAGCTAAGGTCATATTAGAGACCAAATTCTCGACCCAAGAGAGAGAGGGGCACCAAGAAAGTGCCTGACACTAATTGGCCACCCAAGAGCTAATTGGTTTGGTCAGGCTGGTAACAGCCTCAAAATGTCCTCCCTCTCTAAATACCCATGCTGATACTAGCTTCAAATGGGAAATGCAGAACCACAATGCCACCATGCACACATTGTAGTTATACCTTCCCTTTAAGTTCATTTTCTCACTTTCATGAGCCCAATCATAAAGGTACTGATATTTTCATGACAAGACGCCAGTGTACTACGGTTGGCTACAGACAGTTTAGGTCTCACAATCTTCACTTTAGGGTGCCCATTACCATATTGGCATCAAATAATTAATTAAACATCAGAAAAGTTGCAGATTGAACAAATTAATAA
This sequence comes from Protea cynaroides, assembly GCA_028583415.1. Classification (NCBI taxonomy): domain Eukaryota; kingdom Viridiplantae; phylum Streptophyta; class Magnoliopsida; order Proteales; family Proteaceae; genus Protea; species Protea cynaroides. The sequence goes on along the minus strand of CM053266.1, from coordinate 42,814,386 downwards.
TTCAACGTATTAATCACATTATCAACTTCCAATATTTCAACCTTTATATGTAAAAATCTCGCTCAAATTTCACAGGCCACAAGTCTGAGGCTAACATTCCACACAAAAGAAAAAAATACTTGGAAGGTATTTGGACAAACTACATATTGGAATTCTCCAGATATCATTCAAGCCCATGACTTGAAGTTGAGAAAGTTGAGTTCAGGTAAACCAGAAAATGGTTATTCAATCTGACAGAAGAAAACATCACATAGATGCATCCAAAATCCCAAAAGTTGTGTGGATACAACATTACAGGTTAAGAGCCTGGGCATGGTGGCGAATGTGATCATCCATGAAGGTAGCAATGAAGAAGTAGGAGTGGTCATAACCAGGTTGCCATCGCAATAGCAGTGGAACATTTAAGCTTCTGCATGTCTCTTCGAACTTGTGTGGCATCAACTGATCTAAGAAGTTGTCAGCATCACCCTGACCATACATATCAGTCAATTACTAAAAAATGCATTAAACATTACATCATGCAGAATCATTTGGCCTAAAAAAGGCTAACTGATGCAGAAGCATATATTAGCCTTTTTCCACTTTCAACAAAGTTAGGGAACTACAAACTCACACCCTCCCTCCCAATTAATGTCTTTTTCCTCTTTACGTTGACTTCTGTGGATGCTAGGACTTCCCTCTTTCTTGGCTGCAAGCCCTCAGGGATTGCTTCATGCTTTCCAAGATACTGCCAGTATAGTTTTATGGTTTAAGGACTGTCATTCAAGGTTAACTGCAAAATGGAAGTTGTGACCCATTTCTAGCATAGTAGGATTTAGAAAGTGACAGTACCCTTGCAGGAGCAAAGCATTGAATTTCGAAGCCAAATTTCTGTTTTCTTTCTATTGTTTCTCAAATAACGAACAGAATTTTATTAAAGAAAAGGGGATAATATTTACAAAATTTGGAACCAAAGTTCCATCCAGAAGAGGAAAAGTCAAAGAATAAGGGTCCTTCCACGATTCATTATACAGACGGAAGCTGAAATGTCCCCCATTTTTCTTGGTCCTTCCATGATTCATGATAAAGACAGAAGCTCAAATGCCCTACATTTTTCTTGGTCCATCCATGATTCATGATAAATGCTGAAGCTAAAATGTCCCCTACCTTTCTTCTGCTCTTGATTATGTATGGCACTCATTTAAATAATGAAGTAAAACAGATATCTGGAAATGGAAGAAAGAAGAGGAGAAGGGGGGGGAGGAGGAGAAAAGGCATGGCTGACTTAACTTTTTCCTACCTCTACAATTTCTTTACACTGGATGGACAACCAGAAAATTTGTTCTTTCCTACCTCTCCATCCCTCCCTTGATCTCTCCTTCTCTCATCTAGACCCTATACAGGGACTACTTGAAGTGCTTACGCTGCTGTCTATACATGAGATAGAACCGTTCTGGGCAATCAAACTTTCAGCAATCAAATTATTTGGGAATGGTTTAGACTACAGACTAGGATTTTTTTTTTCCAAGACATAAACAGAGATTATTTTCCCTCATCAAGGGGCAGGATTATGATACTCCTATTATAACCTTTGCCACATGCCAACTACTGCTATGTAGCACCTGGGTAAGCTCCCAAATTCAGGAGATATATCCACATCATCACCTAATCATGTCTTAAATTCCAGACCAATCTGACTTCCTAGAGTGTCAGTGTAATACTCAAAATTGTTTGAAGTGAGATTAGTGAGTGACAGGGCCATCGGGAAACAAGGAAGAAAAGAAAACCTTCTCAAAGGGGCTTACAAACGAGTGGAGTCAAACAGAATGAAGGCACGGATTATATGCCAAGTCTCTCTTATTTTCCTAGACTTGCAGCTGTCAGCTCCTTAGCTTTGGTTTTAGCTACTGGGTTTGTTTGTGTTTGGGCTTTTGAGTTGGATATTACAATAGTTGTCAAGGCGTCGCCTAGGCGCCCAGGCGCCCTTGTGACGCCTTAGAAAATTGGGTACCTCGGTCGCCTAGGCGCCCCCGTCCAGCCTCCAACACTTAGTTTTCCTTGGCGCCCTGACACATATACTAGTGCTAATACAGGTGAAAGCCACTATGAGACGCCTTGGGGCCTTGACAACTATGGATATTACCATATACTAGTGCTAATACAGGTGAAAGCCACTATGAGACGAAAAATCATTGAGGGCATTCCTTGTCCTACGTTGCATTCATGCAGCAAGATTCAGATTGAATAGACATAGAGGGAACATATATATACATATGGAGGACCACTAACATGTAATCTTCCAAGGGATTCCCTGTCTATCCAATAGTATGGAATAAGGATGCACGTGGGAAAGGTTCCTACGATGGGTGACAAGGAACAATTTCTCTTATGGACTTAAGAAAGCAAAATACAAAGGAAAATTCCATCAAGCAGTGTCAACAATATCATTGGAATCTGGAAATAAAGTGACAGTAACAAGGTAAGCATTCAAAAAATTGCCGAAAGCTGAAAAAGAAAAAGAATGAGCTATTCCTCAGATGGCTACACTCCAACCAGTCAAAGCATGGACTTCCAATTAAGGTGACAACACCTAACAATTAACCATTGGTTTTCACCAATGGGAGCATTAATCCATCATGAACCTGGGGAACCGATTTAATATTAGTCGCTGCAAAATCTTGGAATCTCTAGAAAACTGCTTGGCATTCAGAGTCTCAGACAGCCAGGTTGATCGTGTAGGGGTGGTGGCAATGGTGTACGTAGGAGATCAATAAGTCTCAATGGTTGTACTCATAGTTTTCAAGGCAACCCAAGGTTCTAGAGAGGTGCCTAGGCACCTAGGCGTACCTAAGGCATACCCAAGGTGTTTCCAAGGCGCAGTAAGAGTACATCTTAATAAGAGGAATTATACGAAATGAATGGGGTTAGAGCATCAATTATTATTGTCTTTAATACATATGTATGATTCCATGCATTATGGTGTATATATGTACTTTATACATCCGATAAAAATACTACAAATGGCATCATTAAAAAAATAAATAAACAAATAAAAGAACGCGTGATACAATAAGGCAACCAACTGCCCACAGGTTGAAAAATCACCTAGACGCCTAGGCAGCGCATCGCTGCCTAGGCAACGCCTTGACAACTATGGTTGTAATGAAAAGCCAAAAACCAGACAATTTGGATGAATGGGAAGAAAGAAATGAATGTCTATGTTTTTTCCATTTTAACATGTTCGCAGAAAAGAAATGGAGGTAGAAAAAGAATGTTGACGCAATTGGCTTCATTCGCCATTGTGATGGGGAAGATTTCCGAAAGACTAAGGCTCTCTTTGGTATAGTTTATATTTATGTTTATAAGTTATTTATGACAAATTATTTATGAAAATAAATTATGAGTCATAAATAATAACCATTTAATACCACTAGTGACTAGACATAGAGAAGTAATAATAGATTATCACAATAATGATAAACACCTTCTAACCTATTTGCAGATTTTTTATTATATAAATTTATTTTAAATAAAAATATAAATTTATTTTAAATAAAAATAAGTACCATAAATCAGAATGTTTTTATATATATTTCCTCTATTTTTCTTTTGGCTTAGGCTTTCTTTGGTATGTATTACAGAATTAATTATATAATACATTATGACATATGTACATATCAAACAAGTACATATGTCATAATGTATTATATAATTAATTCAGTAATACATACCAAAGAGAGCCTAAGCCGAAAGAAAAATAGAAGAAAAATATATAAAAACATTCTGTTCGCTTCGAAGTTTCTAGCATATTTTTACCTTCTCAAACCAATGAAGTGAAACCCTAACGGTATAACCATTTTAACATGAATATACATATAAAACTCTGAGCCACAATATTCACCAAATCAACAATATATAAATAAAAACTCTTAGCCACAATGTTCACCAAATTAACCACCTCCTGTAGCCCATTAAATTTAGGAAACCGTGACAATGCCATCTATTTTGTGCTAGCACAATTTTTAACTACCAAAAACATAGATTACATGCTATCTACAAAGTATAAGAATATGCCTTAAAGACAGGAATTTGGGATTCTTTCAACAATTGAGATTGAATTGAGAGCTGCTGTTAGGTTCTTAACCGATAAGATTTCTTCCTGACAAGAATTGATTAGGGAACTAGTTGTTAACTTGTTATCACTAGCAAGCTGAACACACACCCCCCAAAAAAAAAAAAAAAAAAAAAACCATAAGCTAAATTTTGCCATGTGGAAATGCATATTAATAATGTATTAGGAATGGAAAGCTTTACTACAAATGATAGGAATAGAAGAAACACATTCTCGAAGGTCTTCGTTTCCGTGTATTAGACTTTACTTTTTCCCCTTTTTTCTTCCCGGTCCAATATTTGTTCTCGAAGGTCTTCGTTTCCGTGTAGAAGCAAACTCTCCAAATTTATGACCAACCTTTCCTTCAGTGATCTTACAACGAACAGGAGTTTTTCCATTGTAAATTCGTACGGAGCAATCAACGAATTTCGGCGAAATAGAAGATCTACGTGACCAAATTTTCCTGTTCAAAAGAAGATCTCTTTTCTTCTGCATTCTCAACAGGAATGCATCAAAAAAACTGCCCTTCCATATAGATCGTCGTGGCATGAACTCAGAATTTCTTCGCTGAGACGAAAGCCCTCTTTTACATCACATGAATTGAAATGCAACAACCAATTGTTGTTCTTTTGACGATTAACCACTCCGGTACAGACTATACGGAGTCAATTTTGAGAAAGTGAACAGTCAGTATCGTACTTCAAACTCCTAACTGTGAGTGCCTCGACGCGCCGCAGCCACTACTTTGACTCCTTTTATGCAATTATGAACTCCACGGAACTTTCTCGATTCCAATGCAACTTATCCTTTTGGAGTTGACGTAACAAACTACGCGAGCCTCCCGACGAAGCCAACAGAAATCCTATCCGAATACAAAAAATAAAAGGCAGTTTCATTATGGTGGTATACCAGCCGCCTGTTCGAACTTCCAGTACAATCGGAGCATATAGATCCGTAAATGGATTTGTATGTATAGCCACTTCAGTCGTGCTCGTCGTTTCTCGAATAGAAAAAAAGTATCTTTTTTCTGGGAACATGGTCAACCAGAAATTATTATGTTCGCGATTCTTCATCCCCCGATGCGGAAAATGCTCCAGTTTTCCATTCTCATATGAGGCCGGAAAGTTTATTGGCAACAGGTCGGCACGAAGTGATTCATCATGCTCAAACATGAGCCGATCGTTCGTTAGGGACGGTTTATAGATCATCAAATTCCCACAAATGGAATGAGAAGTGGGTCCATGTAAATGATCTTTTCGGTTAAGTTGTTGCAAGCAATAGCACATGGGCAAAGTTGCCTCAAGATACTTAAAAAAAAATTAAAAAGAAAAAGAAAGCATCCACATAAGCACTGAATGAATTAAATTAAATTCACAAGACCTTAAGTACTTATCTCAGACATAAGCTAAATTTTGCCATGTGGAAATGCATATTAATAATGTATTAGGAATGGAAAGCTTTACTACAAATCATAGGAATAGAAGAAACACATTCTCACAGCAACAAGATACATTTCCAAAAATTTAAAAAAAAATTATAGTAAAAAATTAATAAAAATAAAGGTACTAAATGGGATTGCTACAAGAAATCCCCAAGTGAGAGAATCACTTCCTCATCACCAAGTATTTGCAATAGTTTCTTTTATTAATATGTTACGTCTAGCAACAACATTTTAGAGGTAAAAGTTCTATGACAGATAAATAACTCACACCAAAGACATTTTGCTCACCTGATCAATTAGGATAGTAGCTGAAACCTTGCTGTATTTTGAAACCAGGCAAGTTGCATCATATTCCTGCATTTTTATAATTCATTTTTCAAATTAACTCAAAGTCCTAAGAAATAGACCATAACTATTCCACAAACATAGTTCAAAATGATCATACCTCCCAGTCAGATTTATTATTACCCAAGTAGTTTGAGAAAGCCTTCTGGCCCCAAGGGCAGTTTATAGGGTTGGCAATTGGTGAAAAGGCCGAGACCGACTGGAAAACAAACAGGACAAATAAAAGAATGCCCATGAAAATGTGCAGTTGACTGACAGTACAGCAACATCTCCACCAGCTCAAAAACTACAATCAAGTACCTTATACTTGTCAAGGTTTTTCAGATAAATTGTCAAAGCTCCATGCCCACCCATTGAATGCCCAAATATGGATGCCCGTGATGTATCAAGATTTTGAAAATTGTCACTGAGAAGCTTTGGAATTTCCTTGACAACATAGTCATACATACGCCAGTTCTTCCACTTCTCTTGTGTTGCATTGAGGTAAAACCCAGCACCTGGGTGAAGAAGCACATGGAACTGAACTCAAACACCAGAAATCGCCATCTCCCAAGAAAGTTCATGTAAATTAACTCAAAGTATGCCTACTTAACTACTTGCATATAAACCTCAAAACAGTTTGGATTGCATATATGTATTAGAAATTACAAGCAAACATTATGCATGCATAAATAACTAATCAGATTTATCCCTAGGTCAAAACCATGGTCTCAAGATTGTCTTACAGAGCATCCATATGAAGTTTACTTGGAGATTATGGTTTCAAATAGTTCTGCAATTTGTGGTTTAAATGGTTTCAAAATAAATGACATCGAAACGGTGGCAAAAGGTTGCATACCTACACCAAAATCCCAGCTGTCTGCCTCTCCTTCCACATTCAGGCCCCCTTGTTACATGAAAATCAACAAAAATAGAACACATTCAGAACATTAGGTAAACAGTTTTGAATTTAAGAATTGGTGTATCTTCCTATGTGCCTCAAATGGGAACTAGAATAACTTAATCAAGGTTTAAAAAAAATTATATATATATATATATATATATATATATATATACCCTCCCCCCCTTCCCCTTCTCTCTTCCAAAAAAAAAGTAGACATGCAAAGTGAATGTCTAATTTCAGAAACCCCAAGGGGTAGCTCAGTTGGTAAAGACCAACACCTCAAAGAGGTCATGAGTTCAACTCCCCTTGGGGTCTACCTACCCAAAAAAAGAAATATGTGTAAGTTCACATGGTTCTATGAAGAATAAATAACTCAGATACCAGTGGAATCTTAAATTATTAATACAAGAAGCCATAGAGAGTGGTTGAAACACCTCCAGAGTCTGTAACCCAAACATAAGGAATATAAACTAATTGCCAGAGTTCCAACTTACATGCCAGACATTACCCTTGCTGTTAAAAATACAACACATGAGAAGGAGCAAGACATAACGTTTGTATGCTTCTTGCCTTCGATTTTACATGCTGATGGGCCACCAGGGGGCTTCTTTCCAACCACAAGATGAATTTGGCAAGGAGTTCCTACTTCTCTGTTTCTTTTTATACTTGTGATAGAAGTTTTTAGTAGGATATTGAGCAAAGTTGCTCAAATTGGATTGGTTGATCTGCAATATTCATACCTGAGCCTCCTATATTACCTCGTTGTCACTGACAATAATTTAGCAAAGACAACATAATGTGAGTTTCACTTTGCAGATAAGGATGAGGTCTGCATCCAAAAATAAAGTAACAGAAGGGATAAGGAAGGTTATTCCTCTCAACTTAGCCTTACTGTCAAGTGGCATCGGAGAAGGTTTGGAATTAGGGCAACTAGACTGTGGAGGCTAGTGTCTGCTGCAAAACGAGACCTAGCAAATGCATGGAAGATTGCCACTGAGAGAAACAGCTGCCTGACCAGCTTGTAAAAAGGTATTGTGGCCAGCAATATCAGAAGTGAAGCAGGAAATTGGTAGCCTGACAAGAGATGTTCAGGGATTCCTAACTGAAGTTTTTCCTGCTATTTTTGTAATGGAAACTAAAAAGAAGCAAAGGCCGCAGATTGCTTGCGGTTGATGGGTGGAAAGATATTCTGGAACCCTTTCTTCAAAGAAATGTGCATGCTTGGAAAATGCACTGGCTCATGCAAGTCCTTGATCTCTTAGAAGACAGCGAAGCAACAGGTATGAGGAAGATAAAAATATGCAGGGCACAAGTACCTCCAGCAGGTTATTTCCAGACAGTGCTGTATCCTAAATGCTTCTTTATTTTGATTGGCTGATCTGACAAGTTTTCACATCCTCTTATTCCACTGACAGCTCACGTTTGAGGCATGGGAAATATTATGGAAGAATAAGGGGTAAGCTGAGAGATGCCAAGGAACATGAAGGGCTTGTTGTAGCCATGAAAGAGGCCGAGATTTTGCAAGAGAGGTATAAAACTTTGACTTCTACCATCAGGAGACACCCATTGGAGTATATGGAAGGAAAGGAACAACAGGACGTCTGATAATTACTGCGTGAATTAGCACATAGGATTGCTCCAAGGGCAAAAGATGGCATGGTATTACCAGAGAGTCAGAGACTGAAAATCCTTTTGCACAAACTGATGATAAGCAGATACTCTTGGTACAGCCTGTTCTAGGTCCTTCTACAGTACAGCAGCCTTATTAATAAAATTTCCAAGTTATCAAGAAAAAAATAGATTGTATATGTCTTGTAACTTTTCAAAGTAAATAAAGCATGTTATTGTCTAAAAAAATTGCCTCACACTGCCAAAAGTACTGAAAATAATGACTGAAGTTCCACATACAATTAGAAGCACTATCCAAGCAACAAAGTAATTTCTACCAATATTTAGATCCATCTTTTTGACATGTAACTAATTCACTGATCATGATTTCACTTGATAACCCTAGATTCCATACATTCGTCCTGTATAACAACTACATATATAAATGGAGCTGCTATTCTGTCTTTTTTACATTTCTCCTTGAACCTGGACCAATTCAGCTCCCAGTTATATATGTTACATGAAAGGGAGAATAATAGCAATCTTATGCATATATACAGAAAGCATTGCAAGCAACTAGCAGTTCTAAAACAACAAGTAACTTACTTGGTGATGTATCAAGTACCACTAATGCAATACCCTCACTTGAAGCAACACGTTGAGCTCCCGCTTTAGCAATAAAATTCTCATCTGTGCATGTGAGGCCAGAGAGCCAATAAAGCACCTAGGCACAAAATGGCACTACTTTTAAAGGTACGGTTTGACAACATTGTAATATTTAGTACATCAGGAAAATATGATAAGTGTTTCAAAGATATGACCAGGTAGAGAAACCTATGTTTTTGACTTTACATGCTTCCATGACATGACATAGACATATTAAGATTCGGCTCTATGCCACCATCTATCAAAGTATTCACCTAAAAATAACTCTAGCAGTTGAAATTTGCAAACTTTAATTAAATTTCTGAAGTGCCACAAGAAAGGACCAACTTTTGCCAAGTTGTGGTCTGAAACTTAGATGAAACGTGGATGGGTAATGCTTGTTCAAGTTCATTATTTTTCTCAGACGGTATCCCTAGTGTCATGAGGCAACCCTCAAATAAATTGTGGGATTGTGATATATGTATAGATATTGTTGATAAAAGTTCGATCCAGTTAAAACAGTCAGTGTCATATCGGTCATCACATCGGGGGAAAAATTAGTTCCTTACCTTCGCTGCATTATTAAGAATCAACACATTAAATTACAGGCCCAAATAAATAACTAACATGCAATTAAACAAAAATTCAATTGCTGGCATGTGTGTGTTTTACTCGATTTTGCAGCATTAGGCTTATAAACCAAAATCCTAGAAATGGAGAAGTGCTTAAGATAGCAGGTGAAGCTTGGGAGAGTAAATAAAGCAAAGGGTGCAGATCGAGGGAGAGCTTACAGGAACTTTTTGGGAAGAGGATTTAGGAGGGAAGTAAATGTGGAACTTCATGGAACAACCCAAGGTTGGACTGAAATGCTTATATCTCTTGTTGTATCCTTCAAACATCTTCCAGCTGTTGATCTCCTCTGGTTTCTCCATTCTCCCTTCTCTCTCTCTCTCTCGCTCGCTGAGCTTCTTTTCTGGCGTCAATTATTTGTGTGGCGATAGTGCAATCTGAAAAGACAAATGGTATGAAAACTAGAAGATTACCTAAAATTGGATTAGTTTACAAATTTACCCACCTATGTTTACTAAACTACCCACGGTGCCATGCCAAACCTGGCCTTCTTTTCGGACAATTTTGTCCCTAAACTCTTCTCTTACTTCCTCCATCATCTGTAGGGAGGTCACCTGTGTAATGAGGATCTCAGCCACTCAAAGTGGATTGGAACACATATATATGGATCCACTTTGAATGAGTGGGATCCTCACTACAAAGTTGACCTCAGTACAAAAAGTCTCAATTCATCAGAGTCTCTTGCTGTGGAAACCAATGAAAAAAGAGAGAGGGAGAGGGAGAGAGCGATAGAAAAGAAGCAGCAAAAGCCATAAGAGGGGTGGGGGTCTGCAAAGGTTCATATTGGAGGATTTGCATCTTTTCTTTCTGGTCATTGGTTTCTTCAGCTAGAGATTATGGGTGATAGAAGAGATGGCTGAGGTAACAGAAAGTTTGGGGACAAAATTGTCTAAGAGAAAAGCTAGTTTTGTCATGGCCCTGTTTTGAATCCTCTGCAATCCTGCAGCCCTATTTAGACTGTTGGATTGCAAAAAAATCCTCTCCCGCCCAACTGCCGCCGGCCAAGGGCGGGATTTCAGTCGGCCCACCTCCCCATGTATTGGTAGGCGGGCCGATTGATCCCCAGCCCTTGGATCAACGGCAGAAATCTCCTACCGCGGGAGAGGATTTCAGTCCGTTGGATTGCATTTATGCACTTGTAGATGTGCTTTCAACGGCTCGGGTGAGGCTGCAAGGGCTACACGGCTGTAGGAAACCCAAGCCTATTTTGTAATACCCATAGAGATTTTGGTTACACAAAACATTTGATGGATAATTTGGTAAATCAAAATGAAATTTAAGTAATCTTGTAAATTTAATTAAATAATAATAATAATAATAATAAATAGTGGTAGTCCTATTATTCTAGAGCAGTTGGTTGCCGGCCGAGCAATTGGGTGCAAGTCGTAGACTTAAAGATCCCAGGTTCAAGTTTCCTAGGTTGCAATATTGATATAGGACGATATGTAAGATACATGGCATATGATCCATGGGATATGATCCTTTGTATGACATTCTATACATACATAAATAATGTACATCATTAACAAAAAAAGGTTGGAAATGGTATTAATTTTATATAAAAAATAATAATAATAAAAACATGCAAAGCATTTTTTTTTATCATCATATGATGGGATGTAAAGTATTGAATTCAATCACTCAATGTCTTATAATTAGAGCATAAATTAATTATTTATAATGTTTTTATACTTTAAATTTATGTTTTGCATGTTTCTTAAGCATTCTCATACGTATCTTGCCCGCATCCTAACATATCTATAATGCGATATGATACGTTTCTTAAAATCACTCAACCAATATGTTACCAATATGCGATATTTTAATCGATAGCCACATGTCAAATCCAAAGTCCCATTGCAAGTACTGTACTTTTGACCCTTGAGCAAGAGTTATCAAAGTTAACTTTTAAACTATTTTTCAAATCTATGTATATGGTAAAAGATCACTGGGCACTGGCATAAGTCTAGGACTCGCATTTGAATCCTATCTATACCTAGATCTTTGTGCATTACATCCGTTATCCCTAAATCTTTCCTCCTCCTCCCGTATAAAAATCCTCTCCCGCCCACCTGCCGCCGGCCATGGGCGGGATTTCAGCCGGCCCACCTCCCAATGTATTGGTAGGCGAGCCGGTTGATCCCCAACCCTTGGATCAGCGGCAGGAATCTCCTACCGCGGGAGAGGATTCGGTTCCCCTCCTCCCAAGAAGGATTTTCCTTTGGACCTCTATTTCCATATATGAGTGCAGACTAGACTAGTAGTGTACTTCTGACTCTATCTCTCTTAACTTGAAATTTAGTTTCCCTTTCTCTCTCCTCCAAGTGATTGGTTATCTATCCTTTTTATATTCTCATTCTCATCGCTAGCGCTAAGATTCCAATACACTCCACTAGCGTGTAAACCCTTGAAGAAGACAGAATTTGGATCACCTACATGTACATATACTTTCCATGAGATCCTATCACTCTCGATATGGTGGGATCCACTATAGAATGTGGGATCCATTGAATATGAACGATGGTATGACCCTAGGGAGGATACAAATACATTTAGATGAACTAATCTCGAAAAAAGACTCAACGATGTACCTGTGCTGGACACAAAGAATGAAATGACCACCCCACCCTCTAGTTGGATGCTTGTTCATGAATTTCCATTGGTCTCCATTGTGATGCAGAAACCACAGAGCCGGAGAAGAAAGTCAAGAAACCCTTTCCCAAATAAAAAAATGTTACACAACACTTATTCCCCTAGGATGAGGCGGTGGGGAGTGGGAAAGCGGACAGGTGCAGGAATTGTTAGCTGTTGAGAGTTGAGAGTAGAGCAAGGCTGCATGAGCAATTTACATGAGAAGAGTCGTGATGTTTTGGTGTGAGCCGACTGATTGTTGAGGGATGTTGGCATCTGAACTTTAATTGCAGACACCCATGACCGAACAAAGCAACCGAACAAAGCAAGTCCCCAACAATCTTAACCCTTTTCCTCTTCCCGGTTCTCAATGACTCTCTCGATCGGCAACTCTCTTCCTCCCGGTTCTCAATGACTCTCTTGGCAAATCTCTTTATAATCAATCGACCTTCAAAATGCGAACAGTGATTGCAAGTTGCAACACCAAAATGCAAACAAACTGAAAGTGCCCCCACATGCAATTAATCTTGAGTTTTCTCTTTATAGTCAGATTTTTTTTCTTTGTTGATGAAAAACCTTGAAAAAACCCAACTACCCTACTGATCTGGTTAGTCGGTGGTGACCAGAATGCCGCTGCTCACACTTAAAAATCTTGTCGGTTTGGTTTTGGCTTATAGGAATCAGAAAGAATATTAATTGGTACACCGAGATTGATTTCAGCCTTTTGGAGTGTCCGACACGGAATTTGTTGGCTGCTTTTTTATTTTTCCTTTCTTTTCTTCTCATCGTTGTTTAGTTTGGTTGGGTGGATGACCAAAGGTGAAAACTGTTTCTTCCAAGGTATGTACGAATGCTTTTTTTAATTCTGCTAGGATTTGAAGGTAATATATAAACCCATTTTGGAGGAACCTTTGGTATCTTGGATTCAGAAGTAGAAGAGAATCAGCGATTGGTGGAAGAACTAGTTGTGAGGTGAATTGCCCACCAATAAAAAGACGATTTTTTGCCTTCTACGACGATTATAGAAGGGCAGCTTGGTTGTAAACAGTGAAGACTTGAGTACTGCTGAGGCTGGCGGGAGCTAATCCCATATACATATCAGGTTTGGTCGGTACCAAAATCTGCAAAAATTGTAGTGCTGAAAAGGTTGATCGCAGAGACATTCCTGTTTTGCAGCTTAAAAGGGACCTCAACGAAAACGATCCTTTTGATGCTTTTGAGGGTTAGAATTCATAGTTCCTTCTGACGTTTTGGGTTCGGTTTTACTGTAGAAGATGGGTGGAAGTGTTGATTCGGTAGCCAGTAGCATGTATTCAAATGGGTCTGTTCATAACTCAAATGGTGTGGAAGAAAGGCTTGATGAGCTCCGTCGCCTCATGGGCAAAGCGGACGGTGACCTGCTCAAGATTGTAGGCGTTGGAGCGGGTGCTTGGGGCTGTGTTTTTGCAGCCATGCTTCAAGACAGCTATGGTTATCTTCGAGAGAAGGTTCAGATCAGGATATGGAGAAGGCCTGGCAGGTCTGTTGATAGAGCCACTGCAGAACACCTCTTTGAAGTAATCAATTCAAGGGAGGATGTATTGAGGCGTCTGATCAGGCGTTGTGCATACTTAAAATATGTTGAAGCGAGATTGGGTGACAGGACACTATATGCGGATGAGATTTTGAGAGATGGGTTTTGCTTAAACATGATTGACACACCACTTTGCCCTTTGAAAGTTGTAACTAACTTGCAGGAGGCTGTGTGGGATGCTGATATTGTGATAAATGGGTTGCCATCCACTGAAACTCGTGAGGTTTTTGAAGAGATCAGTAGGTATTGGAAGGAGAGAATCACTGTCCCCATCATCATTTCTCTGTCCAAGGGTATAGAGGCTGCATTGGAGTCTGTCCCGCACATAGTAACTCCCACACAGATGATCAATCGGGCAAGTAAGACCTCTTCTTTCTGAATTTCATCATTGCTGTTCTTTGGTTCCCATAAATGATCTGATTACCAATTTTTTAAGGCTTTCATTTTAAGGTCCTTTGTTGAATTTGTTTGACAAACACGAGATGATTGGCTCTCTGTTGCTTTCTGTGAGAACACTTGAAGTGCTTCTCTTGGTGTGTGATTTTGAGAATACCCCTTTTAAGTCTAGCAGTAGGCAGGAGTGTCTGAATGTATAATCCTGAAGACTGCTATACGTGTGTATGTCTTAATAGAACTAAGAAGCAGGCGGGACAGAAAACCAAACAAAAAAAAAAGAGCTTAGTACCATAAATGATAAAAATGATTCCCTGCCATCCTTTACGGAGACCATGTCAAATTTGGTATTCTGATGGTGGTAGTCAATGACTCAATGCATAGGAGTAAGGGAAAGCAAAGGTTTGGTGGCTGGGATCGAGAACCCAGCCTTGAGTGGTAAGTTAAATGTCAATCCTCTGTTAGGTGAATATCAGAGACACTTTCCATATACCATGAGATTTCCTACTTGCTGCATGCAATGTTGATCGATTAAGAAGAAGAGAGAATTAATGCTTCTTCGAATTCAATCACAGAAATGCTAAGGTGGCTCTAGGCCATGGTGTACCCCATGTGAAACAATGTGCGAAGATTCATTGAAGTGATGATAAGATTCAAGAATTCTGTTAATTTATTTCCCTTTAACTTGATTTGATAGGCTTATATTAATAGAGATCTATGTTGCCTATCTTCAAATTTTGATCTTGTAGTATCTAATCTATACCATGAGACATCAACAACTTAGCTATGATTTTTAATTGTCATTTCCTTGAGCAGCTTATAGTGCTGCTAACAGAAACAAATTTTTTAAGATTTTTGCATCTTCATGTATTGAAAACTGCCTATCTGATCATCAGAAAGAGGAATTCCGGTATCTTCACAGTCCTATCGACAGAATAAGTCATTTTCCTGTAATTAATTCCACACTTTTTTCCCTTTGTTATTTCTTATCTTTCATCCCTCTAGGCTGGGAAATTTATTTCTTGTATCTTCTTTTCTTTGTTTGTTGATTCTGTAAGTCTTAGCTCTCTTGTTTCTTCCTTATCTTTTTTTTTCCTTCTAACCTGAGTAGGAAAATGTGTGCCTTACAGCTGGAGTACCCATGGAGAACATTCTTTACCTTGGAGGACCAAATATTGCTTCAGAGATTTACAACAAGGAGTATGCTAATGCTCGAATATGTGGAGCTGAAAAGTGGAGGAAACCTCTGGCTAGGTTTCTGAGGCAACCTCATTTCATTGTGTGGGATAACAGCGATCTTGTCACTCATGAAGTTATGGGTGGCTTGAAGAACGTCTATGCAATTGGAGCTGGTAAGGTTTAGTCTTTAATATTTCATGACGGGGCTTCTCAAATAATGAACCATAAACTTTGGGGGGTGTAAATGAACCAAAAGCTTGTGGGGCAGTCATGTTTTGCCCCCATTCTCTCTCTCTCTCTCTCTCTCTCTCATGTGGGTTTTTCCACCTGTTTCCTTTTTTTGGGCCAGGATTAATTTGATTCTTTGGGGCAGGATTCATTAACCTAATCTTAAGTAGATGGTATGAGGTATCATATTGTTATCTCAAGTAGATAACTCTTGCATTCTTTTTTTCCCTCTGGGTGGGCCATGATCCCATTTCTTTGTTCCTCTTCACATCTGTGGATAGAACATTTCCTAGTTATTGGAACTTGTTCCTGTCTGTGCTGAAGATATGGAACTCAATCTTGGATAGCCTTATATTTCCTGTATGGGAGGGAGAATATGAGTTTTCTGAAGCTGATGCTGCCTGTAACAGCTTTCTGGCCACTTGTGCAAAATTTTTATTTGTCTCTCACATAGTTCCTTTGAACCTCTTATGACTTCCTTTTTTAAAATGACATACATGGTGATGTGCTTTGGGAGGGAGAAATTTTTACTCAGTACCCATTTATACGGACCATACCATGCACACACAGCTGTATTGTTCAGCATGTGCTACCAGGAGTTGTAGTTACTTATTCGACCTGTGGGTATACCTCTTCTTATCGGTGTGAATCACAAGCCATGTTGAATTTAGAACCCTCTGTGCCATACCCAACCCAACCTGAACTGATCGAATTCTGACTTGGTCCAATCCATCTCTTTTTTGGCCTTGGTATTTCTGAAACCAACCATCCTCGTTCATGAAAAGTCCTAGTCTTCAGAATGAAGATTGCAAATCTGAAGTTCAATTAATTGAACATTTATTGAGATTTGAATTATTACTTTGTTCAATAAACCAATTGTTAGGAACAACTATTATTTCAGACTTGACCCCTATAGGATATTTTTTGAAATGGTTAAACAGGAATGGTTGCTGCTCTAACCAATGAGAGTGCTACCAGCAAGTCTGTATATTTTGCCCACTGTACATCAGAGATGATATTTATTACTCATCTGTTAGCGGAAGAACCTGAGAAGCTTGCAGGGCCTTTGCTGGCTGACACTTATGTAACCCTGTTGAAAGGTCGTAATGCATGGTATGGCCAAATGTTAGCCAAGGGGGAATTAAGCCTTGATATGGGTGATAGCATCCAGGGCAAGGGAATGATTCAGGTATGGATTCTGATGCTAGTATTCTCTCGAGTGCTTTCATTCACATGTCATGTTGTGTCAATTTTGGACACGTTAAATCTTAAAATAGTGATGACATATGTAAGAGGATAAACATTCTAGCCCATAAAAACAGTGTGATGAAAAAAAGAAAAGAAAAGAAGGAAAGCTATTTTTATAAGGTGGTGTTTTGTTGGCAGACTATGGATGGATCGTGGATGCTTTGAATTGATGCTATAATATGTATAGTATCCAGTATAGACATTCTGGATGGTTGATTACTTTTTTTTACCAAAGGAGTTCTTGATTATGTTCAAAAATTTGAAGTCATGATTACTAATCCATAAGTGGTCCTTAATCGTCCATCAATTGTCTTTTATATATGAAGTGTCTCGATTTATATGTAAACTTTCATTTGGTATATACAAATAGTAGCGGCAAACAAAGATGCACAAAGCAAAAGAGGTATTCATTGAGAAATATTGACCTAATGTTACCAGTTACATCAGCATTGGAAATTGAAGATATAGAATCTTTATTATATAAATATGCCACTTCATTGTGATATACCTGGATGAGTGATCTTGGATTTAAAGCAACAGGAGTAACCTCCATTGTTCACTGGGTGGAGTTAGGAAATTGTACCAGCTTTGCTAGTTGTCTATTTCACTTAAAGATTTGGATATCATTTAGCTCAGGCAAATTTATACTGTGCACCACATCCTTAAGCTCCTTATGCAGATGTACACCTGCATTCTGTTTACCTTTTTTCTTCTTTCAACTAATATTTATGCAGCTAGAATGCTTACTCTGCTTTATTTTGCTTAGGGAGTATCTGCTGTGGGAGCATTTTACGAGCTGCTAAGCCAGTCCAGCTTAAGTATTTTCCATCCTGAAGAGAACAAGCCTGTTGCCCCTGTTGAACTGTGTCCCATCTTGAAGACACTTTACAAAATACTAATCACAAGGTAAAACAAACTTATTCATGGGAAATATTCTGATTAATATACAATTAATATACCTGCATTCCTGAGAAATAGATACTGTGGAAATTTTTGGGGACATGATTGTCTCTGGTTGAGTATTTGGGACCAATTCTCTCTTAGTTTGTCAGCAAAAAGTTGGCTGGGTAGTCCACCACAATGTATCTGACCTAGTGTTTTATTTGAATTTATAGGGAGTTGCCATCACAGGCCCTACTTCAAGCATTGAGAGATGAAAACATGAATGATCCCCGTGACCGTATTGAGATAGCACAAAGCCATGCATTCTACAGACCTTCACTCCTTGGGCAACCTTGATTAGCTGGCCGTCCACTTTACTGGCAGAATTGATATGTAATCAATGACCATAGCAAATAAGAACTGATAGATAAGTAGAGCTTGTAGTAGAGGATCTACATGATGAATCAGGAGATTAATGCTTTGTAACAGATCATTTATCTCAATTCATTCATTTTTTTTCCTCTGTGATTGTTGTCTTTACAGCATCATCAATAGAAGGTTCTGATTTAAGTGGCTTCATATGTATTTAATGTGCTATATAGTTTCCATTCAGGGACAAAATTGTGGTGTAGTTCTGCATTATAGTGTTGGATTATTAATCAATGATGACTTGGTGCTCTTTGACTAAAACACTACATACCAGTCTTACAGTAGCCTGGGTGCAGGATATTCTGTCTGGGACAGACTTAAAACCCACCATAAGAGCAGTCATAGTTTGATAAGGATCACCAAATCCCTTATATTGACAAGTGAAGTTTGCCTCAAATTGGTAATCTTTGAAAACAAAATTTTCCTGCAGCAAATGAGGAATTTCACTCCTCACAAGGGTGCAGAGTAACTGGGAGGTGGGGGTGGGTTTATCATGGAGGACCCAGCCAAAAATCCTTGTCTTTACTGGTTACATTGAGCTAGGCTTAGCCTCTGACGATGATCCATGGTGTGTGCTTTCTTGACTGCGGTTTTACTGGTCAGGAATGGAATACCAGTGTCATAAACATGGTTAGAGCAGGACAGTTGGAATGATTTTTACCTGGAACATTATTGCATTCAGGATTGGTTTTGCAATCGATTCAGAAACAGTTGCAGAGAAGGAATGCAAAATAAATACAGAATTTTCCAAAGGAGATCCAAGTTCAGAGAGAATTTTTTTTTTTTTTTTTTTTGTTTTTTTTTGTTTTTTTTTTGGGGTGGGATTTCTCCACCACTTAACAAGGTGAAGGGGATACCTTCTACTTGTCGAGTCAAACTTGCTCGTGATGAAATGCTAAGAAACAAAATCCGAAAACTTGATTTTAAGGAGTGGCTTATTTACATGGAGTCGGGTGATCTTGAACTTTTTTATGAAAACCAGAAGGGGTTATCATGCATGTGTTAAAGATGTTTTAACGTATTTAAATAGAAGCATGAACATATATCAACGATCTTTGTTTGGCCACCAAATTGAGGACTTGGCTCATTTCCTCAAAAGAATGATCAATCGTCCAACCAGAAGATGACTTCGACAATCCATTTGATCAATATTGCAGCTTTCAAACCCTGTAAGTTCGAAATTAAAATAAATAAATAAACAAATAAATAAAAATGGAACCAGATATCCTACCTGATCCCAATATTGAGGAACAAAGATATCCACTAAAACAATCAAATTTTACCTGTTATCGTACCACTCAGGGAAGCTGAAGGAGAAAATTCTACATGTTTATACTGTTATTTAGGTATCTTCACATGTATATCCCCAATCCAACCTCTTTTAAGTCCGTCTCTACCATCCAAGGAGACCTGCCGAGGGAAGCTACAGTCAGCTAAAAATAAAAACAGGGATGGGAAGACATGAATCCAAGATCAGACTCCATACTTGTTCATTATAAAATTAATTGTTCCTTGTGCTGCACGGTTGAGAAGCACTTCTCTGGCCTCGATTGCAATACCTTCAGGCTATATGGAGAACGTCAAAAGGGTTCAGAACAGCTTGATTTGACATTTTGCATCTCCAAATAATTCAATCAATAACCTGTTATACATACTTCTTCTGGAAACCAAACACCAGGTTCTGTGTTTCCTTCAAGAACAGCCAATACAAATGCAGCCGTTGCAGTTCCCACTGATCTGTAAAATCATAAAACTAGTGAAAATGTCTAGCTTAAAATGATAATGACACAAAAAGAAGAAAAGGGGGGAAACTGTGGAAACAAGGAATTATATGATCCTATTGCTATTTCAACAACATGCCAAGGAAGATGGTACATTCCATTATTCTCCGCTAAAAGCTCGTAAAAGTTGAACTTACACAGACAGTCGTCTGTGACTGAATATACCAACAGTGTGGCGCCCATTCGAGCACTCCAAATCAACCTGTGCACAGTGAGGAAAAGAAGAAAATAGAATGCTCTGTATGGTTTGAGGTTTTATTTAACATGAGTGATCCCTCTTCCTCCCATGAAAACATGTAAGCTTCAAAAGAAAAACCAACATTGGAAATAACAGAAATAATTTCCTAATATTTCTTTGTTCTTCCTGTTAGAAGGTGTCTCACTTAAAGGGGGGGAGTTCAAGATTAGCGCTAGCGCTAATCTCAATTCCTCTCGATTTCCCCTTTTTTCTTCCTTTTGTGTTGGTGTCTTTATGTGTTAACCCCTTTTAGGGTTAATCTATATATATTGAATACATTAGGGTGTTTAATAATGTTGATCAACACCCAAAAGTTACAGCAGCTTCTTTTTCTCTTCTTCCTCTCTTTCTTCTTATTTTCTTTCTCCATATTCTACACTTTCTATTGACCTACCCTCATTGAAACACGCTCTCCAGCAATTGCATCAATTGCTCGGACTGAAGGGTCAAAAAGTTGAACCAGTTGTTGAACTTTGCTTCTATCTCTCAGAAATTCCTGCAAGATTTACCAGATCTTAAACCTTGATTGTTGATAGAATGAAATGACAAGTAACTAGCAGACTTTAAGTATTAGTTAATAATATCTTTTCTTATCTAGGGTATTAACTCGCAGGCCATTGTGTTAAAATGCATAGGCAACATGCTAGTCTGATTTCCAATCAGATATGTAAGCAGATACAAAGTTTTATCTGCAACTTTATAACTTAATAACAAAATTGGAATGGTAACAAAATGAAAGATATTAGGGCATACTGCTGGAAAAAGACTTGTCATAGCTTCCATTCCCCAATTCCAAAAGAAAGGAGAAGTCCCAAATCGAGCACTGATGGTTGGTACGCCCAAGACTTCATGAGCACTTCTTACTTCAGGTAAGTTTCTGAAAAATAAAGTTTTTAAGAATCAGTTTACATTTATGTGAAATTATTTCAATTGTAAGAATAGTCTCAACATCACAACAAAATTCTGAACTACTGTAAGTAAACTGAGGGAGGAACCATGAAAATGACTAAGAACCTTTTCCCTCATTTCTTCTAGCTTTCTACACGTTATAAACTAGTTATACATTTGGATATTTCGATGTAACTTCAAGAAATTTTTACCTAATCGACCAGAGTGGAACAGGAGCAAAAGCATGGAACACAAAACTTAAAAATCTCCGAGGTCCAGAGCAGCTCTCTCTCTCTCTCTCTCTCTCTCTCTGTGAAATAACAGCTGTATGCAACTGCAAATTAAAGCCAACATAGAAATGCCACACTCCCTAAACAGTTCTAGTTGCTGGAGATAGCTCTTAGCCTCGTTGCCTATTGTTCGCATCTTGTTCTCCCTTTAGGTGGCACGAAAGGTTTGGAACAGTAAAATAATTTTTTCTTAATTTACAAATGCATTAGTGGTTCTTTTCATTTTAGATTTCTGAAAAGTATCGGAAAATTATTCACTTTAATTCTCACTTGTTTGAGTTGGATGAGTTAGATCTTGCAGAGTGGAAATAAATCTGTATTTACATGTTTCGTTTCTTCATTGAAATTTCTCAAACAGAGAAGAAAGATGGTTATTCTAGCATTATACTCTCCTTCCCTTTATGTAATTCTGAACTTTTGAAGAGCTGTGGAGCAATGGTTTTGAGGTGGTGCATTATGAATCTATGACAAGAAGATGCATGAGATATAAACCTCAACAGATAATGCTAAAGCCTCCTGCTACCTCACTTCATTAAAAAAATATCAAAAGATGATGAATTATGAAGTATTCAGCACATAGATGTCCTAAGATATATTGTTTTTGTTAACTGTTTTAATGTGAAACATAAGATCTTAGCTCTTAGGTCACTAATTTCACATGAGAAGGTACAGAAATCAAAGGATTAAATTTCAAAAAGGATTGCAAATTAGAATGACAAAACTACATTGCATGCTACTCTCTGTGTGTGTGGAAGAGAAAAGGCAGAAAGAGAGTATGGTGTTGCCGCTGTTGCTCTTTCTTTCCTTTGAGGGAAGATAGTAGGAATGGGTCTAGAAAAGGGGGAGAAGAAAGGAAAGGGATCTTTGTCCCCCTTCCCCCCTGCCCCCCCCCCCCCCAAAAAAAAAAAAAAAAAAAAAGCACAATCATGAAGGTGAGTCCATCAAAAAGAGGTTTTACAAAATTACAAGGAACAACTTTTGTTTGAGGATAAAATAAGGAAACATTGTGGATGTTCCAAAGGCAGTTATGAAGCATTTTGCAAGCAAAGAATGAAAGGACTTTTGACCGTAGGCCGGTTCCTTCCTAGGTGGCAATGGACATTTAAAAATTATTTTAAATTTCCAAAACAGGAAGTCTTATAAGCCTATAGACATTGTACGAGAAATTCACTTCCACAAAGCAAATAGACATCCTCTTGATTCATGAAAAATTCCCTTTCTTCATTTGAAAATAAGGCTCTAGCTACTAAAAAATTTTATTTCCAAAACTACCAATACACAAAACCTACTTGGGGGCATCACTTAAACCCCAATAGATGCTAATGACAAATGCAATACTTTTTTAATACACAACTTTGACAAAATTTTGGTATTAATAACTACTTGACTAGATTGTGATGCATTACATCAACAAATGTAACTACGAAAAGCGGAAGTGAAAGCCTCTTCTGTAGTTGACAATTGAAAAAAACCAGACTCCCTTGCACTTGAGAGATTATAGGTACTGAAAAATGATATTGCAAATTGACTTGAGATGATGTACATCCACTTAGATATTTTGTGGTTCCATTCTTAAATAACAAGTCACAGAGAGCAGAGATTGCTCCACTTAAAACTTCATATGCTTTATGTAAGTAAGAATAAAGATTAAAACTTCAGAAGGAAAAAAAGAAAAGAAAAAGGAAGGCAAAATAATGAAGATTTTATCATTGACTTTCATCCTAAGAATTGGCTAATAATTTCTAGAGGTTCATTTATACATAATCTGAGATGCAAATTGTGGATCAAATTGAGAAAAGCAAAAGCAGGGGGATGCTTTTAAAGGCCCAAGTTTTCAAATCTAGTCTACTAAATGCATCCTTGTATGAAACAACAATCCTTTATTTTCACAGGAATTATTTTATGGATAAAAGATTAGCTAAAAAAAATGCCTTGAGAAGTTACAATAAATAAATAAAACTTACAATAAATAAACATCTTTCTTTCCAATCCCTTTTCCAAAGTCAACATTGAGAACTCCACTGAAAGGCTTTAATTTGACTTTTTCCCCTGATTAGAAGGTTGAGAACATAGCTCAAATCCAATAAAAAGTGGACCCACATAAAACAAAAGCATCCATGAACAAAGCAGATGTAGATTACTAACCTTTGTTATAAGCAACAACATCTTCTCCAAGTAGCAGAAAACTAGTCGCTAATATTGTTGGACCAGCACCACCAGAACCTGCTGTGTAATAGGAGAATCTAGAAAAGTGGAAAGAACAAATATTTATGCTAATTAACTTAAAAAAAAAAAAAATGGAGAACCTGGACAATACTTTGAAGAGGTTCAGAAAGATATCAAAAGTTGTACAGAACATATTACGTTGAAGTGGGAGTGGGTAATATATGAGTAACCCTATTAGTGCCAGTAAGAAAAAGCAAATTGAACACAATGTTTTGGATGAGTTTCCAGGTGAGGACATTTTTAGAAAGGAATCTACAAGTTAACAAAACCAAATTGTCTTGAACACTTGCCATACAGACAAGGCATGTAACTTTTTTTCTTTACTCATGCAGATACGACTAACCACTTTGTTGGAACCTTGACCAAGTTAAGGTTGTCATTGTTGGCAACTCTGAGTTGACAAGGTGATATGGAGGAGAGAGAATGTCTGAAGGCCCACTGGTAGACATGATGACTGGGATAGTGCTCTAACAGCAGTTGATGTGAGAGAACCATTGAAGAAAGTTGATAAGAAAGTCCAAACAAGAAGAGAGAGAAAGAAGAGAGAGAAACTGAGGAGAGGGAAAGAGGAGAGAGAGTGGGTGACCAGGTGGGTCCCACCTTGGGTGGCCAGGCCAGCATGGCAGCCAGCCCAGGCCAGCAGGGCCGATGCCTGCGGCACCAGGCCAGCAGGCCATGCCAACCTGCTCGGCAGCAAGCAGCCACGCACACAGGCCACGCACAGCAGAAGCCATGCGCAGCAGCATGCCGCGCGCAGCAGCATGCCGCGCGCAAGGCCATGCGCGCCGTGCCATGCCGGAAGGCCTGCTCGGCAGCAAGCAGCACAGCACGCAGCAGCACAGCGTCCAGCTGACGGGATCTGACCGATCTGACGGTCCAGAGGAGATCCCGCCGTTATCGACCGATCCAACGGTCCGATTCATTTGATTCCTTCTCCGCAAATCAAAACTCGACAACGGTGTACGGTGGGTCGAGGGAGGGCGCGCTACGGTGCTTCGCGCCGCATGGAATCAGTTCAGAAGATTCCATTTGGAATAATCTGATCGGCCGAACTTCAAATGGCCATATCTTGGTCGTCCGATCTCCGATTGAGATGATTCAAAAGCCCACGAGCTTCTCTCTCCGAGCAGAATGTTTTTGAACAAAAAAACCAGGGTTTTGAACAGAAAAAGCTACGGGTTTTGGTGAAAAAGGAGGATTTGGAGCTTTTCTTGAAGAAAAAATTCCTCTCCACCTTCCTCCATCTGACATACATGATCATTTGAGTAGTTTGGAGGGAAGAGTGGGCCTGAGTGATGTTTTGATGTGAATGATGTTGTGCGAGATAGATTGGAAGAATATCGAAGTTCTACTCTATTGAAGCATATCTATCACTACACGAGAGCTTGGAACTTCTACGTTGTGAGCGTCAAACTTGCAGTGATCACGCTGGGAAGGTAATCACGCACGCAAACCTTATACTGTGAGATGTATTATGTTGGGAAGGGTTTGTACACATTCCATATCAATTTCATTGTAACCTGTTAAGTTGGGGCTTAACAGGATTGAGGGTAGTTGCCTAGAATCTCAAGTTGCAGCTTGGATTACGTTGGTGATATAGCACCAAGTTGTTGTAGCAACAGAATACTATTGAAGTAGCGTATTGGGTATAATACGAAACCCTGGTTAGGGTATTGCCCCGTGGAGTAGCCATCACAGTGTGTGATTGGTGAACCACGTTATATGATGTGTCTTGTGGATGTGTATATTTTTGTTGTGTATGTGAAGTGCGTGGGTTGCAGGTCTGGGTGTACACACTAGGCAGGCCAAGCCTCTGGTATGGATACCTGTAGGTGTGTGGCATGGTGTGTTACACGAAATGTGTAAATGAACAGGTATGTGAACTAGTCAGCTCAAGGCAGCACAGCCAAGACAGATAGCTCAAGGCAGCAGTGTTTAACCAATCAGGACAGGCCTCAAATAGTTGGGAAGAATTTTAGTGGGTACTGATTCACCCCCCCCCCCTCTCAGTGTCAATCTGGGAATTACAATTGGTATCAGAGCTAGGTTCCCCAGGGAGGAAGATTAACAACTTCGGGTACAGACAGAAACTAGAGGTTGCAAAAATGGCATTCAATGAAGATAACCACAGGCATGAAAGAATTCCTCTGTTTGACGGATCAAACTATAGTGTATGGAAAGTCAGGATGGAAGCATATCTTATATCTCAAGGCTATGGAGTCTGGGCGGCAAGAAAGAATGGATACACACATCCCACGGAAAACATCACGAATGCAGGTGGAAATGAAAAAAGGAAAATGAAGCCAAAGCAGTACGCCTTTCTAGCATCTCTTGTTAGCAATGAGCTCACCGGAGTTATTAGTTGTCCTACCTCCAAAGAAATTTGGGACAAGCTGAAAAGTGTACATGAAGGAGATAACAAGATAAAAGAGGCTAAATTACAAATCCCGAGATCTCGGTTTGAGAGTCCGAAGATGTCCGAAGGAGAAACAATTGAGTTCTATCTCAACCGGGTGAATGGCATCACAAATGCAATCGAGCTTTGGGTGAAGAGATAAAGGAGATACATATTGTCAAGAAAATTCTAAGGACCTTGCCCAAGCTATATAATGCCAAGGTATCGGTGCTTGAAGAGATGGACACCTTGGATTCCCGACCAATGATGATTTACATGGTATTCGACTACCTATGAAATGAGAATGGTTGATGAAATCCCTACAGAGAAGGAAGCAGCTTTTGAAGCCATGAGAAAGTTGAAGATCAAAGAATCAAGTGAAAAATCAAAAGCAAAAGAGATTAGTGAGTCCGATGACTCGGATGATGAATTGATAGCCTATCTTGCCGAAGGCTTAAGAAGAGAAGTGATAAATACAAAGGAAAGTCAACACCGAAATGTTTCAACTGTGGAGGACTAGGACACTTTGCATCAAAATGTCAAAAGAAAGGAAGAGTATATGACTCGATGATTAAGACCCCAAGGAGAATCATGACAAGAAAGGTAAAAGAAAATTCATATCAAAAAGGAGAAGTCCGTTGACCAAGAAGAACCAATCCTCGGATGAGTCGAGGAGGAAGATGGACTGTGAGACTGCTTTCATGGTCGGACTTGATGAAATGCTTGAGAACAATGAAGCGCCAAAGGGAAGGATGATCTTGAAGATGAGGCCAATCTTGAAGCTAAACTATACTCAGCCCTTACAGATCTCGAGAGATGAAAGGGAAGAAAAACAAAAAGATTAAATGACAAGTGCAATGAAGCAACCGAGCTCATAAGTACTTTGAAAATCTCAAATGAAGAAGCAAAGAAGACCGAAAATGATCTCAAAAATGCTCTATCCTTAAAAACGATGAGTGTGCAAAGCTTGAGGAAGAAATTCGAGATTAGAAACAGAGCTTGCGAATGTGTGAAGAAAAAGAAAAGTTACAAGGAAGCTACTACCTCATCTCCATTGGTGTCCGACCAAGAGACTGAAGAAGAAGAAAATGTGCTTGATGAAATCTTAAGTTATCAAAGATCCTCTCATAATAAGATAGGACTTGGATATGAAGAGCAGAAGATAGAAAAAACTAAGGGTAAAGGGTTTGCTGATGACCCCATTGTTTTTGTTAAGGCAAAACAACAAAAGAAGTCAAGTGCTGAAAATTATTTGAAGAACAACACCGACAAAGAAGGCTTCACAACAGTAAATAAATTCAAGAAAGGAGAAAGCTTCAAAGGATACTGCTATGGGTGTAATGGCTATGGACATAGAGTTGCAAAGTGCGGAAGACAAATTATACAGCCAAGATTTACAAGCGGAAATAGATTTGCACCTCTAGTTGAAGACGGAATTGAATGTTTCGTGTGTCAAAAGTTTGGACACATAGCCGATATTGCCAAACCATCCTTCCATCTCAAAGACAACCTAGAAGGAATGCCGAAGAAATCCCCCTAGGAGACAAGCTCGAAGAGAAGAAAGGGCTATGGAGGAAAGTGTTAGAAAACCCATTACGGTGAAAGAAAAGGCAATATGGGTTGAGAAAAACAAGAAGAAAAATAATACTTCCTTCATTGTGCAGCGGCCTTTAAGGCCAACAAAGAGGCCCTTGCCATGGATTCTTGATAGTGGATGCTCCACTCACATGACAGGAAAAAGAAATTTTCTCAAGTTTAAATACTAAGAAAGTGGATCAGTTAGATTTGGAAATAATGATGGTGCAAGAATCAAGGAAGAGGAACTGTTAACATCAATAGTGGAAAATTGAAATCTCATAATGTATTGTATGTCAATGGCTTAAAACATAATCTTCGAGTGTCGGTCGGATCGTGATCGGGGTAATGAAGTGACTTTCACTAAAAATGGTTGTGCGGTTAAAAGTATTGCAAAAGGAAAGACCGTGGCACATGGAGTCGAACCGGGAGGCAACTTATATGTTCTCTCGAGACAAATGACAACAAATGTTTGATAAGTCGGGATGATGAGAACTGGCTGTGGCACGAAGGTGGGGGCACATAAATTTCAAGAATCTTGCCAAGATAAGTAGACAAGAGTTAGTGAGAGATCTTCCCATTTTGAAGGTTCCGGAAAAATCATGTATGTGGACCATGTCGAAAGGAAAGCAAGCAAAAGCAACATACAAGTCAAAGGAGTTTCATGTCGAAAAACCACTTGACCTAATTCATACGGACTTATGTGGGCCCATGAGAACCCAAGCCATTGGAGGAGAAAGGTACTTTATCTTATTTATTGATGAGTATTCTAGGATGACCTGGGTGATGTTTCGAAGGAAAAACTGAAGCTCTTGACAAGTTCAAAGCATTCAAGAAGAGAGTGGAAAATGAGACAGGAAACACAATCAAGTGTTTAAGGTCTGATCAAGGCAAAGAATTTACATGGAATGAATTCACCAAATTTTGCAATGAAAGTGGGATCAGAATTCAACATTCAGCAGCCAGAACACCTCAGCAGAATGGAGTGGTTGAAAGAAAGAACAGAACAGTGCAAGAAATGGCTAGAACTATGATGTCAGAAAAACAACACAGCAAAATATTTCCGAGAGAAGGCATCTATACAGCAGTGCATATCACCAACAGATGTTTACTAAGGCCTCATGAGAACAAGACACCTTATGAATTGTGGTTTGGGAGGAAAGCTACAGTGAAGTATCTCAGGGTCTTTGGTTCAAAGTGTTACATCAAGAGAAAGGAAGAGAATCTTGGCAAGTTTGATGACAGAGCTGATGAAGGCATATTTTTAGGATACTCTTTCAAAAGCAAGGCTTACAGATGTTACAACAAAAGACTAAACAAGGTTGTTGAAAGTTCTGATGTCGGATTGATGAACAATTACCCTACTCAAAGAGAGCCGAGCCGAAAGTTCAGTGTTTGAAGAACTTGAAGATAATGAAACAGGGGCAATTAAAAGGGACAAAAATCAGAAATAGAATCAGAATTACAAGAGTTTGAGGTGGAAATGCAAAAGGATGGAAGACCAAAGGACAACAAATGGTTAAGGATTCATCCAAATCATCAAGTTATTGGAGATCCAAATGCTGGGATGCAAACCAGGAAAATGAAGACAGCTACTTTCTCCTTATTGTCAGAAGTTGAACCCAAGACTGTATATGAGGCTGGCAAGGATGAGAACTGGATGAAAGCCATGAATGAAGAGCTTGATCAAATTGAAAAGAATAACACATGGGAGTTAGTTACAAGACCAACAGACAAAAATGTAATTGGCACAAAATGGGTCTTCAGGGAATAAGTTGAATGAAGATGGAAAGGTGGTCAGAAACAAGGCCAGACTGGTGTGTAAAGGTTATGCCCAAGTGGAAGGAATTGACTTTGAGGAGACTTTTGCTCCAGTGGCTAGACTTGAGTCCATCAGGATGTTCTTGGCTCTGGCAGCTCACAAAGGTTTCAAGGTGTACCAAATGGATGTCAAATCTGCATTTTTAAATGGTAATCTTGAAGAAGAAGTGTATGTTGAGCAACCTGAGGGTTTTCAGCTTTGTGATGATGGAAATAAGGTGTGCAAATTGAAGAAGGCCTTATATAGGTTGAAGCAAGCTCCAAGAGCCCCGATATTCAAGACTGGACACTTATTTGCATCAATTGGGTCTGCGAAGGGGAATAGTGGACAGCAATTTGTATGTCATGACAGAAGATAGTAGTCAGCTGGTAGTTGTGGTCTATGTGGATGACATCATCTTTGGAGGACATTGTGACAAGCTATGTAAAAAATTTGTCGAGAAAATGAGGACAGAGTTTGAGATGTCTATGCTAGGGGAGTTATCCTATTTTTTGGGTTTACAAGTTCAGCAGAGGCAAAATGGCATATTCATCTCTCAAATGAAGTATACCAAGGAGATGTTGAAGAAATTTGTGATGGAGGACTGTAAACCAGTAGGGACACCAATGACAGTGAATATCAAGCTGAGCTCAGAAGATAATTCACCAACAGTTGATCGGACATTGTATAGGTCAATGATTGGCGGTTTCGATTTGACAACTTCAAGGCTTGATATTTTGCAAGCGCTTGCCTAGTAGCCGATTCCAAGCTTGCCCAAAGGAGACTCATTTGATGGCAGTGAAGAGAATACTCAGATATTTGAAAGGCACAACGGACTATGGATTATGGTATCCAAAGATTAGAAGTTTCACCTTGACAAGATTTTCGGATGCGGACCGGGCTGGTAGCATTGATGACGAAAAAGAGCACTAGTGGTGGTGCATTCTTTTTGGGAGAGAGCTTAGTAGCATGGCACAGACAAAGAAACAGGAATCAGTTTCCTTATCTACAAACAGAGGCAGAGTACATAGCAGCGGCGCCACATGCACTCAAGTAATCCGGATGAAAAGACGATGTCGGACTTCAAGATATACGTACGGAGCCGGTGATCATCAAATGTGACAACATGAGTGCAATTAACATCTCCAAGAATCCGGTGCAACACTCAAGAACCAAACACATTGATATAAGATACCATTATTTGAAGGACAAGGTGCTTGAAGGGGAAGTGAGACCCGGATTTTGTTCCTACAAAGGACCAGGTGGCGGCCATCTTCACCAAGGCTCTTCCAAAGGACTCTTTTGAGAAACTCGGGAGACCAGCTAGGAGTGGTAACTCTTGGCACACGGTAGATAGCACATGTGCGGGGGAGTTGATGCCTACATAGCATCACTTTTCATCCGTAGGATTGGAAAGATGCGGTGGGCACTCCTACAGGTGAGGCTATGTAAGGGGAGTTCATCCGAAAGGGGAGTATTTTCGTTTATATGTCCTTTGAAACTTGTTGTCAAAGGGGGAGAAAGGATGTGCGCAAAGGGTGTGGCAATCATCTTATGTAATATGGGTTGCCAACAATTCCAAAGGGGGAGATTGTTGGAACCTTGACCAAGTTAAGGTTGTCATTGTTGGCAACTCCGAGTTGACAAGGTGATATGGAGGAGAGAGAATGTCCAAGGCCCACCGGTAGACATGATGACCGGGATAGTGCTCTAACAGCAGTTGATGTGAGAGAACCATTGAAGAAAGTTGATAAGAAAGTCCAAACAAGAAGAGAGAGAAAGAAGAGAGAAACTGAGGAGAGGGAAAGAGGAGAGAGAGTGGGTGACCAGGTGGGTCCCACCTTGGGTGGCCAGGCCAGCATGGCAGCCAGCCCAGGCCGGCGGGGCCGATGCGCGGCACCAGGCCAGCAGGCCATGCCAACCCTCGGCTCGCAGAAGCAGCCACGCACACACGGCCACGCACAGCGGGCCAAGCCATGCGCAGCAGCATGCCGCAGCGCGGCATGCCGCGCGCAAGGCCATGCGCGCCGTGCCATGCCGGAAGGCCTCGCCGGCAAAAAGCGACGACAAGAACGCGGCAGCACAGCGCTGCGGCCGCGACCGCGCAAGCCGGCGCAAGCCGCGGCATGCACTTTACCCATTCGATGAAATGCCGCACGAAGGGGCGCCGATGATTCCAACTGAGGGGATCGCATTGAAGCCGAGTCCGGACCGACGGGATCCGACCGATCCGACGGTCCGGAGGAGATCCCGCCGTCATCGACCGATCCAACGGTCCGATTCATTTGATTCCTTCTCCGCAAATCAAAACTTGACAACGGTGTACGGTGGGTCGAGGAGGGGCGCTACGGTGCCGGCGCCGCATGGAATCAGTTCGGAAGATTCCATTTGGAATAATCTGATCGGCCGAACTTCAAATGGCCATATCTTGGTCGTCCGATCTCCGATTGAGATGATTCAAAAGCCCACGAGCTTCTCTCCGAAAGCGTAATGTTTTTTGAACAAAAAAACCAGGGTTTTGAACAGAAAAAGCTACGGGTTTTGGTGAAAAAGGAGGATTTGGAGCTTTTCTTGAAGAAAAATTCCTCTCCACCTTCCTCCATCCGACATACATGATCATTTGAGTAGTTTGGAGGGGAAGAGTGAGCCTGAGTGATGTTTTGATGTGAATGATGTTGTGCGAGATAGATTGGAAGAATATCGAAGTTCTACTCTATTGAAGCATATCTATCACTACACGAGAGCTTGGAACTTCTACGTTGTGAGCGTCAAACTTGCAGTGATCACGCTGGGAAGGTAATCACGCACGCAAACCTTATACTGTGAGATGTATTATGTTGGGAAGGGTTTGTACACATTCCATATCAATTTCATTGTAACCTGTTAAGTTGGGGCTTAACAGGATTGAGGGTAGTTGCCTAGAATCTCAAGTTGCAGCTTGGATT
Organism: Protea cynaroides; assembly: GCA_028583415.1. Classification (NCBI taxonomy): domain Eukaryota; kingdom Viridiplantae; phylum Streptophyta; class Magnoliopsida; order Proteales; family Proteaceae; genus Protea; species Protea cynaroides. The sequence continues at coordinate 42,782,042 of CM053266.1, read as the reverse complement.
ACGTTGGTGATATAGCACCAAGTTGTTGTAGCAACAGAATACTATTGAAGTAGCGTATTGGGTATAATACGAAACCCTGGTTAGGGTATTGCCCCGTGGAGTAGCCATCACAGTGTGTGATTGGTGAACCACGTTATATGATGTGTCTTGTGGATGTGTATATTTTTGTTGTGTATGTGAAGTGCGTGGGTTGCAGGTCTGGGTGTACACACTAGGCAGGCCAAGCCTCCGGTATGGATACCCGTAGGGTGTGTGGCATGGTGTGTTACACGAAATGTGTAAATGAACAGGTATGTGAACTAGTCAGCTCAAGGCAGCACAGCCAAGACAGATAGCTCAAGGCAGCAGTGTTTAACCAATCAGGACAGGCCTCAAATAGTTGGGAAGAATTTTAGTGGGTACTGATTCACCCCCCCTCTCAGTGTCAATCTGGGAATTACACACTTAATTCAATATACTCACCCATCACACTGGAAAGATAGGCAGCTATATTTGGTTTGAAGAGAGCCAAAATTCTTGCCTTCTTGGTATTCAGATTTCCATAGAAAGTGGGTAGGTAGTCAATAGTTGGAAAGTCCCCAAGAGTACCAGACAAGTAAACTTGCTGAAAAGCAGGATTTCTTATCCAAATTGTAGATTTTTCTCTCTCCATACAATTCTTTTAATCTTTGTCTCATGAATTTCATGATTTATTTTGCACTCCATCTCATACTTTTTTTGCCTCTCCTTTTTTCTTTCTTGTTTTCATCTATTTTTAATACTCCATCTGTTTCACAAAGATTACCCATTGTGGAAAAGACATGTCTCTTAAGAAATTTTTAATATTAATATAACTTTTCACTTTTTCTAAATTATTTTCCAAAGTTTGTCCTCATTTTCATTGCAGATTCATTATCGTGAAGATGGGGAAAGAGGGAAAACAACCAACATTCATGCATTAAAATTTTGAAATGGACAAACATTTTGGAACAGCTAAAAAGCCCAAAGGGATGGTTTTTGGGAAAAAAAGAGGGATTTTAGTTGTAAGATATCTAATGAACCGTAGCTGAAATTGAAATCTCATTCAAAGAGAAAGATATCAAATATATGGAGTTCCTTATAAGCCAGAGTACAAGTGTTATTGATCTTTAGTAAAAGGCAGATTAAGGCAAAAAAGATTTTTTTTTTAATCGAAAAGTCTCAAGTCCTCGTTGAGAGTCGCTCTACAAAACGTCCAGTAGTCTTTGACTTGGTCTTCAAATCGTAAGGAATGGAGGGAGAATCTTTATATGGTTAGACCTGGTGCTGTGGACATGGGAGGTTGACAAGTTGGATGGATATATTCATATCACTTGCCTATATGGGAACTAGTTCTTCTAGCTCTTAAGTTTTCGACTGACCCCATATATTCTCTTTTTCCCAGTTTTCAATTCCTGTCTTCTAGAATTCCCTTGCCTTGATGGCCGGAGCACTCCTAAATTCATTAGATTTCTCAGGAATCAGAACCCCCCCCCCAACTCCCCAAAAAAAGAATTAATGTCTAGATGGTGCTCAATGTGTAAACGATAGACAAAATAAGCAAAGATTTTAGGGGGAGAGGAGGGTTCTTCATATGTTGACCTTTTTTCACTTTTCAATTTTCAACAGAATTCAAGTATTCCAGAAAAGGGACATTAAAGTGACAGAATTCATCAAATAAAAATCATCAAATAAAACTTCTTCATTTGGTTAAAAAGGCATGTATAGAAACCAGGTAAGATGGACCCACTGAACTTCTACTTCCCCATCTTCTCTTCTTTCTATCTTTATTTTGATAATTAAATATTTGCATAACATATCAAACAAAATAAGAGCATAAACAGATGAGCCAAAGACCACAAACAACTAGTGTGTGTGTGTGTGTGTGTGTGTGTGTGTGTGTGTGTATATATATATATATAACACACACACACACACACACACATATATTTGGTGCAAAGAACTAGAACTATATACCTTAGCCTTTCAGGCTCGTATTTGCTTTCACTTTTAGCAGAACGCACAAGCTCAGCTGCCATCACTGTGATAAGAACAGGGTTCAGGATTTATAATTTGAATAGGAGTTGAGTCAGTTGACATAGCAAGATTTCTAAGAACAGAACATAGCTCACAAAAATAGAAGTCCAGAACTCCTGGTTGTAAAAGATTCAGAAAAATCCAGAAGAACAAAGAAAGGAAAAACTCAAGAGCTAAATCCACAAGGTGTGAGATGAAAAGGTCTCCTATGTCAATCAGATTAATCCTTATATAACAGATTTATTGTATATGAAATAAAATATTAAATAAGTGATAGGTCTTCGAATGAAATTTCCTACACCCATGAATTCCTGCATTGCTACTTTTAAAGATACTGTAATCAACCTTAGCATGCTAAACAAACATTATAGTTCTGAAAAGTCTTCACATATATAATGTGCAAAATTTTCAGAGTATGTATTCTCCTTCTACAACAGATCAAGATACTACAAGCAATTAAACCTGCTTCCAGACAGCGAGAGATATTTCTTTTGTCTTCGCAACTATTAATTATAACGAGTTAGTTAGGGAAAGATTAGTATTAATTATTTTCACATCCTCTTTGTGAATTTTTAAGTGTAGGCTTGTGTTCAGTTGCATGTAAACAGTATGTGTATCTATAAATGGAGAGATTGATCAAGAACAAATATGGTAGCACCATTGCTCACTCCAGGGTAAATTCCACCAGTTGTTATAGCTGGAATATTGGCAGCTACTGCCTTCTTATGCAAAGATTTTGCACGCCATGCATAGCTTGTATCATCACAGACATCCACATACGCCGTCTGTTGGGAGAAAGACAACATTTTCACAACATTAGATACATGACTATTATTCCCATAGATCAAAATTTCAGAAGAATGCAAAATTTTAACCAAACTTTAACTACTTTTGGGGTAATGAAAAAGCTAAGGAACACAAAGTTACAAAATTCTTTTGCTATACTTTTTGTTGGACTTCAGGTACACTCTCAGAGTTCAAAAAGACAAGAAGCTTCTTGTAAGTTTGTAACTGACACTTGACACCAAGTAGTTGGAATAAGGCTTAGTTGATTCTAGAATAAAAATCAACTTGAATTCAATCCATTTTCACACAAAAGTCTTTGAATTTTTTGTTTAAGTTAATTACATATTACAAGTTTATAAAAATGATATAAGATTGAGAGTATTCCAAATTGGTAAAGAATATTATAACATTACCATGGGTTTACAAAAAAATTAAATAATGTCACATATATATGGCTAAACTTTTACATGTTTTGTTATCAAAAACAAAAAAAGAAAGGTTTTTTTTTTTAATATCTGTTTACTTTTGATTACAAGCAAAATTTGATATTTGGTCACCATTTGTTTATTTATGTAAATTTTACTCTTCTTTTAACATTCCATTAAATTTTCATGAAGAATTTAGTTTTTAGGATTGTATCAGCTGTATTGGGCCTATTGGCCAAGTCACATCAGGAACAGCCAAGATTGATCCAACCGATGCTGCATGATACCACTGATCTCCCCTCAGGGGTTGGGCAAACGTTGGGTGAATCAGCCGAGTAGTATCAATATAGGCCAGGACCAATCAGATACCCATATCCTATAGTTTCATTGAAAATTTTCTCTCTTTTTTTTATTTTTTATTTTTTTATTTTAACAAATATTTTCTCAATTGCAAAGTGTTTCCATTACATTGAATATGAATTTTTCCCAAAACTCCATGATTCCTCATGGAAAAAATGCTGTTAACTAAAAAATATGAAAGCCTTTAAAATCTAATGTAACAACAAAGTGCATGTTCAATCTCACCTTGGTAGCTATTGCTGCCTCTAGCACGGTGCATTTCTCTGCCTGTTGAAAAGGCCCCGCAGTGTGAACTACGAGATCCACACCTGTAAAAGGCATACCAGTTAACTATAGGATAAATGACGCTTGAGAAAGTTCTAGCAATTGCATAAGAAAGGTTAAATTTTCAGAGTACAGTCTACAATTCCACATTCATAAGCTTGTTTCAATCAATATATTTCATGCCAAAGAACAAGAGTGCTGCCAAAACAATTCAAACTCTCAGCAACTCTCCCCTTGTTCCATCAGCAATCCAGTTTGTTGACTTCAAAAAAGAACTGCAAAGCAACCATTATTGACAGACACAATTTTTTTCCCCCAGATGCATGACTTGACAACCACTATAAAAAAAAGGTGCAAATCAATGAAGATGCATAATTTAAATAAAAAAATAAAATTAGTGACCACCACTATATAAATTGCTGAGCAAATATTAATAAACATAGAGACTATGAAAACAATATCTAGTTGATGAATCACCCTTGAAGAAGAGAGAAGAATTAAATAAGGAAACTAAACACTGATTAAAATACAAGTCACCTGGTAGACTAGATGACTAATTTACAAACATACTACTATATATTATTTTATTTTTGCATGTCGCGTAGACCCTTGAGCCTAGTCACCCACATGATGCCTGGTTGATGCCATGATAACATTTGCTACAACGCCTAATGTAGGGGTAGGAGATGGACATTGTCGATAAGATTAGAATAACATATGCTGTGCCCCTCATCCTATGTAGAGAAGAGTAAGAATAACATATGCTGTCAACTGTTTTCTTTTTTTCAGATGACAACTGCTATCTTATTTTTAGACACAGAGAGAAATGATTACAGATGCTTTGTCCCCTTCACTTTTGATACTTTTTTGGGTAAACTGTTTTTTGTATTTGATAGTTGAAATGAGCGCGGATGGTTTCCAATTCTTTTGACCTAAGTAACCCGGGTATGGCCACTGGACATTTAATGGATACAAAAAGTTGGATGTGATAACCCCAGAGGACTGATAAAATATATTAGAAGGTATATAGATTATGAAATAAATAGGAACTACAACAGAAATTGTTAGAAAGGAGTACATAAACCAATGAATGGAGGTTGCTGATTTTATTCTAATCTTCATGCTGTAAAGTATTTTATAAACATATCCAAAGAATATGTTCAGTAAGGGATTCAGTTTTTTTATGAAAAAAATTGTCCTTTTAAGCTGACTCCATCTGGACTTCAAAATGAGTTCAGAACAGAGTGTCCATGGGTGGACTGCACAGATCATCATTACATATTTAATGTAAAGTTGATAAAAGAAGCACCAAGTACACAGCAGGGGAATATGGGACAAATGGCTGTAGATGTGTCATCCATAGTATGAAAGCATGGAAGATCTCAACATAAGTTAAGACTTTACTGATGATTTTGGCAGTCAATTTAGAGCATTTACATAATTAGATAGACAAAGAGATCTTTACTGAAAGTGAAACTTATTAGAAGAGGTCATCCACCATTTAATGCCGCTTCCAAGGCTTTCACATTCTCAATGTCAACTTCCGCAAACTCACAGTTTTTGCCGAGTGTAGCTACCAGAGCAGCTCCTTTCTCCCTGTCATGACATAGAATTCTCAGCATTATCCAAATTGTTTGTATGCCTATTTCGTATTTTCAAACAATTGCCGGTAGATGGATGGGCATTGACTTTGATAGTCCAATAATCATCCAACTATATTTTTCTGCCCCTAACACAGTGGTCGGTCAAACTTGCTTTTTTGTCCTTTTTTTTTTTTTATTAGCAATCTTCAAAAGTGGCATTTGGTAACACAATTTTAGCAAGGAAAAATGATAACTCATTGCAAAATGATAATGAAACAACCCCAACCAAGCTTTTATATGTGTGCATGTGCATGTGCGTGTGCATGCACATCTATGCGTGTAATGAGCGTGTGTGTGTTTGTGTGCACATATTTATTCCAATTGTAGCTCAAAGTACTTCAAAATAGATGACAAGTTACACGTTTGAAAAACAGAAAATTGTATTCCTTTTAGTTATAACAGCAGCCAGCGTGGCTTACTCCTATTATCTTGCATCCTCAGTAATAAAAACAAAGCCAATTGTAAAAATGAACTTGGAACAGTAGAAAAATCATATAATAGCATACCATAAAAAATTTAAAAAAAAATGAAGGCAAAAATGGGTAAAATGATCTCAAAGCTACTACTTTTAACATGCCATTCTGCAACCCATATCGATAAGTATTACCCAAAAAGATTCTTATGATTCCCTTTGATCTACATATTCAACGGTAAAAGAGACTGCTTCAGTAAAGAGAAAAAGGTCCTTAATACAAACGAAACCCATTCTTCCATCCAAACCTATAATTTACTCAGACTACCTTAGAATTGAGCATCTTGTTTGGCTTCATCTAAGTTTATGCAATTCCTGATATTATTGCATGAAATGCAATAAGATAGTCCAAATATAGCCACTGAATCTGTCGAAATAGTTCATTTTTCTGATATTTTAGCCAAGCTACAAACTTTGTCCAGATTGATAAGAACAAGCAGTGCCAGTTACATTTTCATGGTTTTCTTTTTTTCCTTGCAAAAAATTTAGTCGAACCGTTAAGGGTCTGTTAGGAACTCAGAATCACCTGTTTCTTCCTCCAACGACGATTTGGAGATGAGGACATAGCTTAGAGAGAGCAGTGGCAGTAGACCCGCCAACCCTCCCAGTACCTCCAATAATCAAAACTCTAGAATTTAGATGAGTCTTGTTGGGGTGATAAACTCTAGACTCTCTTTCTTTGGAACAGGCGAGTAGAGTCTGGTTCAAATAAAGAGCTGCTGGCGCCATTTTCCCCCTCCACTCTGTCTGAAGCCTGAACTTTTCAGCTCTTTCCCTCCACCTCTCCTTTTCTTTCTTTTTTTCCGTATTTTATCCCGATAGCGGATTTCGTTATTATATCCAGTAGAAAGCTGCCACGTGGTACCCAAAAATGGCAAATAAAGCTCCACTTTCACACTCACTCTCTCTTCTTTTTGACAATTTTGCCCTCCTCTTTCTTCCATCATGTCACCACCTCTCTCTCTCCTACCTTTTGCACAATAGCTCCAGCGTCGCTATGCATGTATTCTGATTAGAAAGGGTTCAGACAGTAGCAGATTCTGAAGACTTACATGACTTGCAGGAGTTTCTGAAACCCTTCAATGAAAGGGAAAAAGCCTCTGAAGCAGAGGTTAGTAAAAACTATCCATTCTTTCCTGTATTTATAGTTTATTTCTGTGAAGATCGGTATGGTTTTTAGGTGTTTATGGGATTTGGGTTTCCTTGAATGGTGGACAACTATTGTTTCTCCTTTAATTAAGGGGTGTGACAGGAAATATATTTTATACTACATGGTACAAGTTGTTTACCAAACCCAGCTCAACCAGACCTTATTCCAACTACTTGGGCTGATTACGCGGGTTCTGTCAAGCAGGATCCAAATAGATTATTGGCAGTGACAATACGGCCCTGCTGATCTGGGATCCTAACATTCTCTTTCTTGTGAAGTCAATTTCCATGCCAACAACTTGGTTGTAACCTAAGTGCCCAAAATGCTGAGTGAGAGCAATTAATTTAAAGTTGGGAGTGGCTTCTGAGTGTTTGTATCTGCATACATTGATGTGCAAGTACACGGGCTTTATGCTTCAGTGGATTCAAATAATATTAGGTGAACAATGGCAACACACTCAATGCTTGATTCAATATTATTTTTTAGTTTATCTGAATAAGTTAAATTTTCATTTTACTCCAAGCTATTCCCAGCCCATGATGGGGCTTCTTTAGAGCGTGCTCGCAAACATTCGAATTTGAGGATTGAGCGTGCTCTGACGTAAGAGTGAAATGAAAATTTAAGGATTGAGAGCGGAGCAAAGCACCATCTGTGAGAAGGATTCGGTCACTAAGGTTTGTAATAACCCCTTGTCTTGAGATCATATTGAAAAAAGACTTAAATTTTGCAAGATGTACCTACTTTGATGCTTGTAGGGTCATAGGATAAAGAAGGAAAAACAAAAACATGAAATTGAGAAAATGACGAAAGAAAATGTGCACCTTTAATGGGTTGAATGTCAAAAGGCATTCTCAGAACTCAACCTCCAATTCACAGTGAGCGAAATGAAGCCAGAAACTAATGAATGCTTTTCCTGTTAATTCTGAGTCATGATGTCCAATACTAGTTTGAAGCATCAAGGTTACCTGTTTCAGATCACGTTTCATTGATTCCACTTAGTGATAATATTCATTTTGTGAATTCCCATGCTTAACATATTCAACTTTTTTTATGTTTACTATCCTAGCATTGCTCCCTTCTCAATATCTAGGTACCAAAAATGAAAAAAGGAGGAGCCGGGGAATTCTCCAAAGCCATGGAATCGTTTTCCTTTCAAGAAGGAACGTGAACGTATAATTTGAAAATGAAAGTTCTGATGCTTCCTTCTTTTTCAATGGGGAAAATTTCAATTTTTTCAGGAACTTGTATTTACAATTCACTACTTCTAATATTTATTACATTATGGACAAATGAAGTGTGCATTATATTTTCAGGGCTAATTCTCATTGCTTCTCTATATTTCAACATTGTAAAATAACAGCTGAGATGTCATTGTAGTTGAATTGTATGATTTAATGAAGATTATTGGGTGGACAATTCAGCCAGTCCCTGCTGAATAGAATTTATCTTTTACTGCAGGGACGCCTATCAAGACTTGAAGCCTTGCTTGCCTCCAAGAATGGTTAGCCTCTCACTTATCCTGGTTACAAGAATTCTGTTTGGATAGATAAAGAATATGCTTGGTATTGATAAAAGAACTTAAATTTAATTGGCAATCCAGATGCTGGAAACAAAGATTTGTCAAAGATTGTAAGTAAGCTCCAAACAAAGCTAGAAGATGCAAATACTGCAATTGTACTGTAGAACAAGCAAGTGGGGATTAGTCATTGTTATTCTTTTTCTTCTGTATTTGACAAGCTGTGAAGGGAATTGTTACCTTTTGTCCTTACTGTGTAGGCTTCGCAGGAGATTCAGAAGCTTGCTGCTGAAAATGCAAAGCTTCAATATTGAATAACCCTTTTTGTTCGGGCATTGAGTGAGGCAAATTGCAAGTTGGAGATTCAAACTAGATGAGTTATATAAAGTTCATTACTTACAGGTGAAGGAACTGAATGCGGCATATAATCTTTACTCCGTTATCATTGCTAACCAAATATGGAAAGAGCATGGCATTTTAAGGTTTTGTATCTGAAGTTTTTTGCCCTATCAAATGATCTTGATGACTATGCAATCTTCCTCGTGGCAGCTCAAAGGGGCTTGATACATTGGCCATTTCATCCTTTGCTTAGTGGTGAATCTCCCCCCAAAATCATTATGCAAGATGTCAATCCTCTTTTTGGCATTTCTTTGCTAGAAAATTTAGATAATTGATGGACAAAGCTAATTAGATTACCAGCCTTATTGTTGATGTGACCTACAAACCAGTCCAATTTGGAAAACAAGATATCTGGTTCCACACACTAGTGCAAACCCCTTGCAATGCATGCCAACATGTGAAACAACTCATTGGAAAACAAAGCATGGGAAATACATAGGTTGTGATGCATGTGAACATCAACTCATTATATATGATAAGAACTGCACCGGTTTAAACTTAAACTAGAAATGAGAGATGGATAAATCTTGGAGAACCTGATTTAGAAACTTTTGTATGTTCAATTAAATCAGGTGTGAGATAGGAGAGGTAGGGTCCACAACAGAGGTCAGGAACCCTCTGGTAAAGAGTGGCACCTTAGTAGCATTGCATAAGAGTATAATTCAAACTTGTTAAGAACTGAGAAGCAAACAGAACCCCACAGTATGACTGCCAATGGAAAGGGTAGGGTTGGGTAATGGCCTTATGCATAACCTCGTAGACAGAATAAAACCTTTACTATATGGGTATGGGTAAGAAATCCAGCTACTACGATAAGCAGGGAAATCCTGTGCTTAATCTAAATATTTAGTAATATGTACAGAGTACTACATTTTTCCATTGTATAACCAAAAGGAATGGAAATGGACCTTCACCTTGAGTGGGATGTAGACTGGGCCTGGTGTGTGGGTAAGAGGCAATCCCACTGTGTTGTGGGATGCAAGATTTCCAAATCCCAGTTTTAAGTGGGATATGAACATTAATAACTTTTTGTTTTATCCAGATTCAGTATCTTGCTTGATCCCTTCTTTAGAAATTTGACAAAATTATGACCATTACGTGGGCCTTCAGATTATTGACTAAATAATCTGGATGACTTAAGGCTTAGAGCTATGATTATTTAGTGCTTTATGCACTTCAAAATGTTATTTCATTAATGAATTTACCATATTCTCTAGCCCTTATAAACGAAATCATATGTAAGAGCAAAAATACATGTACAATAGTAAAAAGATATTAATTTTGTCAAGTTAAAATTTTTAAAAAAAAATAGTCAGCAGTTTCAGTTGATTAATGACTTGGTACTAGTCATTCCTCACCTGACTGTTATTTAATTCCACATCTAATTGGTTAGCTAATCATTGACCAGTTGAAATTTTTTACTGCACTAGTTATTGCATGGGGGAGAATTGTTTTTAGTTTTTGGCTTCCCATGCACTTAATCTGCCTCCTGATGAGCACTAACCCTTTTTACATGTCATCTTCCATTCTCCATGAACAGATACAGTGAGGATAACCAGGAGTTGCAGAAAGCTACCCTACATGAACATATACAGTGAGGATAACAAGGATTTGCAGAAAGCTAGTTGGGTATGTGAACATTGCTCTATGGCTTGAAGAGTTTTAAGGAGAAAAGCTGTCAAACTACTCATTTGACATATGAGATACCAATCGCCTAGTTCCAGTATATAGAAATGTGTTCTATGTTCCACTACTTACACAAACAGAGCGTTAAAAATGATTCTCAACTGGGTTGTTTATTTTCCTGGTTGTGTCTTTTTGGGCAGTAATGCATTGTACTCAGTCCTCAGCCTGTCATATTTTTTGCTCAAGGCTTTGAAACGTTCCTCCCATTCTTCTGGGATATCCTCATTCAATTGATGCTTCACTGACTCAATTTCGATCTTTAGTTCTTGAACTTTTGATGACTTCTCCCTGAACATTTGCTGTAGTGTTTCCAACTCCAAGATTTTTCTGGTTGATTCTCCTATATAACAGAGGTTGATTTACCAGATGTCACAAACAACAATTAAATAAACATTTGATGATGATGAATATGACCAAAGGTATCAGACAATGTTCAAGTGTTTATCTTCTTTGGTTGTGCAATCAAAGAAGATAATAAACACATGATGATGACGATTAGTAAGTAAAGATCAAACACTGAGTCATATTGTTTGATTGGCGCAATATTCAGCTTATGATCTAGCCAAACTGGGTAATGTGCATGAGATCAAGCACACTATGTAGCTAGGGAACCCTTAGGAGATGATGGGTGAGAATTGGGCAGTTCCGGGTAATTGGGATGGGTCCTAAATGGTCCCACCTTTTTGGGGCTAGGACCAGAACCGACCTGATTTCAAACCAACTCCATATCTTGGAACTTATACCAACTAATAATAGGATGGCCTAATTCCAGCTTCTAATCAGTTCTTATCAATACTAATGATAAAAGATTACAATCCGACAATGATAAGTCCAGGCCTTAAAGTGGCTCCAGTAACCATGGCTGTCAACTCCTGTTCTTAAATCAGTGGGGCTTCAACTGAAATCCCCAATTAAAAAACCAAAGAACTGAAGGCATCTATCCTGTAATCCAGAACAGTTACTATCAACTAATTGATTCCAAACCTAAAACCAGAATCGACCCAACATACCAATGAAGATTTCAATTCATGGCTATGATCGTTGTAACATGTGATAGCTGTTGGATATGAGTGAGAGAGAGAGAGAGACAGAGAGAGAGAGAGAGAGAGAGAGAGAGAGAGAGACCTTGAGGAGTGGATGAAGTGCCAACTTGGTTGGATGAACAGCCATCCTCCATAATGTCCCAACCTCTGGTAGAAACTCCTGTGAGGAAGAAATAGACATTTCAGTGGGAAAACCATTTGTTGAATTAATAGCTGTGTTGTTACCTTCACATCGTCCTCTTGGTTGGTGGTACTGGTGACTCATAAAGCACAATCTCATCTTGATGATCTTTCAGTAATTTTTTAAGTGCTATATTGCTATATATGCTTCCTTGCATGAGTGAAGACAAAGTCCTGAATCCAGAAAATTAATGCAGACCCAAGAAAGAAAGAAATCATACCGACCCAAGAAAGAAAGAAATCATATCGACCCAACAAAGAAAGAAATCATACCAAGTGGGAAATGGAGCAGGTCAGGGTTCTCATTTTCATTTACTTGCTTGTCAAATGGTAACCATGCGACGTGGCGTGTTTTTTAGGGCCCCACTGAACTAGGCCCAGAAGGTCAGAAATGGCAGAAATGGAATGCAGCTCAAAATTTCTGAAATTCCTTCAATGGTGAAATCTGTATCCAGGTCCTCCTGTACTGTCATATCATCCATCACTTTTTGGCTGAACCCATGTGAGCAATCATTCATGCACAGAGAATGGAAAAGTGGGTTCAGGTGATTAGGTTCATACATGCAGTTTCAACACTCAATCCCATAAGTCATATGATCCTCTATATGTGTGTGTAATTATGAGCTCAGCGACAAGTCATGGGATCACATCCACATGACGATATGAATGATACAATCCATACATCAATCCATTTTTTGGAATCATGAGAGTGACGATGCAGGAGTTGAGCATTCTGTATCCAAATCCTTTCCTCCCAAAGGTTCGGGAGCTCCTCTCAGATAATCGGGAGGAGAGAAACGGTCCTATTAGATGGGCGGTGTCTAGGGTTTGGATGAATCTAAGTCCTCCATCTCATGTCTACTTAGATGGAGGACTCTAATTCACCCCAGCCCCAGGCATCGCCCATCTAACCCCCCCTCCTCCTCTCCCAAACTTCTAAGAGGAAAGGATGTGGATCCAAGTATTCTACACTAAAACTGCACAGCCAAGGTCTTTGGGAAGAAGTCATGAACCATATCCTTGAGCCATCTGATGGGAGTCTTTTTTTATTGGGATTGATAGAGAAGACCCCAGGTTATAAATCAATAATATATATATATATATATATATCCAACATCGTACTACTTAAGAGCAAACTGAACGATAGGAATCTTTTTTCTTGGGCCGCTGTAAAAAAAGATAAATGATTGATGATGTTGAAAGCCGTTGAGGAGTTTAAAAGGAAAAGAGCTGGTGGGTACCTTAAATGGGGATGGAATGGAAAATAGAAGCAGCATTTGCAAGTTTCAACTTTCAACTCTTTTCTTCGATTCTTTCTGGTTTTTCCTTTCTTCCTGGCTTCCTCTTTCCCTCGGTGGATTATATAATGAAGGTCCAATCTTGATATCTATGATTCTGCAACTGAAAAAAATCTTTTCCTTTTTTTTTTTTGGATACTTTCTGCAACTAAAAAGTCACTTCCACTTCTTCACACTTTACTTCACCAACTTCTTTTTGAGAGATGTGAGAGGTTTATCATGGCATTTCATACAGAAGGTTGCGTGAATCCACAGACCTAAAATAACATAAGTTTGACCAGAGAATTCCCTTCCAAGGAAACTCTGTCACCACTGCATAGTTCGTTCAGAAACTTGCAGTTCCATATACGTCAAAGTTTCTCTCTCTTTTTACCCTCAAAAAAAGATGTGGGTCCCAAAATGGATGATACGTATTTCAATCCACTATGAGTGCATTGAGATATATGTCATCCATTTTGAATGGATGGGATCCTCATTATAAGAGTAGTCTCATTATAAAGGATCCCCAGAAGACCCATTACCATCCATATCTAGTGGATCCAATAATCCAAATATGGGTCTCAAAGTGGATCGACACATATTTCGATCTACTATGAGTGCATTGATATACATGTCAATCTACTTTGAGTGGATGGGATGCTCACTACAGGAGTGACCTCATTACAGAGGATCCCCACATGATCCATTACCGTCCATATCTAGTGGGTCCAATAATCCAGAGGTGGGCCCCATACCTCACGAACGATACTGGATCTTGTGGAAAGTACATGTAAGTTCATCCGATGGATTAATACTTAATACTTAGAGGTGAGTCTTACACCCTATGAACGGTGTGGGTCTTGTTGAACACATACATACGGTCCTCATGGAGTCTATTTCATATTCATGTCCATTAATTATTTCCTTATGTGTTGTATTATAATATTGTTTACTTATCAAACAAAAAGAAGTATTATAATTTTATTTTTAGACTCATATTTAATCTCAATTGAAAAAACAAACCAAATTAATGACTTGTTTTTATTATGGTATGCTTTTTATTTTCATATTTAATTTCACTTTGGAATATCATAAGAAATTAATGATTTATGATTTTTATACTCGTATTTAATTCTAGATTAAAAAATATATATATATATAGTTAATGAATTAAGTTTTTTTTTTCTTTTTGGAAAACTCTGATTTGAAATGGTAGTGTTGCGGTTGGAAATTGCCCATCGATCCGCGCTCTGAATTACCTGCAATCACAGAGATGATGCAAGGGAGTTGGGCGCCTAAGCCCCGGGTACACTCCGATACCTAAGTCAGATTTTCAATGTAAACAGTCAAGAGATAGCAGAAAACTATCTCCAGTTTAAAGAGTATGGGACGATGAGAGAGTTTGAGCGTGCGAGAATGATGAATGAGAGAGAGACTGTGAATTAGTAACTGTGTACTCGTTCCGAGATTACCTTGAGGGATTGCCCTCTACTTATAGATTGAGAAGAAGCATAGAGGTACCAGGACTCAGGGGAGTAGACTACCTATAGGATTGCCACGTGTCGCTTTGAGGGACACCCGTGTGGTAGACTCCGAGTAGGAGTAAGAGACCTTAGCCAAGGAAGCTAGGTCGGTCAGCTCTGGGATTGACATATGTCAACGTATGAGTAATCACGGACCGTGATAGTCGACGTCGTATCAAACTGGGAGAAGGACTCCTCAGACGTAACATAATCGCATTAGGACTCTGACTACCCATTGAGAAACGTAACCGGGTAGGACTATGACTCCGAGCGCTACCATATATGATGATAACTAGACGGCATAGGACGAGTGCAACATGCCGGGCGCATGAGAGGCCGGGCGTAAAATACCGAATGCCTCATAAGCCGAGCGTAAGATACTCCGAGCGGTCAGCTCCGAAGGTGAAGCTTGGCACGTGTAAGATTTCCATTGGGTGATATTTTCCCCCCCTAACAGGTAGTTAAGGCATTAAATCATCCATTAAATTAGTATTAATGATTTTTTTAGTATCTGAATTATTCAATATAATTCGAATTCAAAAGAATTATTCACGATATCTATCTCTAAACTAAAATGCACGACTGATCTGAATCATTGAATATAATTAGAACTCGACCAACTTAATTGTATTATTTGATTCGGATGAATAATTCACTAAATTTGGTCCCATAACTCACAATATCAATTATCAAGGTCTGATATGAGTTGACACAGGGTCAGGTGAGGATCAGAATACTGAAATCAGGATTTGATACTCTCATATTCCTAATGAATATGATTACCAAAAAAAAAAAAAAATCCTAGTAATGTTTTTTTTTTTTTTTTTTCTTTTAGGGTAAGTAATAATACGGGTTGTATGTGGGTCTGGATAGGTGTTGGATTTTATAAGCAAATTACCATATTTGTTCACCATATTTATTAAGGCCCTTTATTAACTAAAATTACAACAAACACCTGTCAATACATTTCTAAAAACGCTATTTGGAGTTCCGAGTTTGGAGTTTTGACAAGCTTGGACTTAAAAAAAAAAAAAAAAAAACTCCAAAAACGAATATTCTGCATGTCTCGCCTGATCATTTGGAAAAAATGACGTCCAATTATTCAAAATCCCACCCGTCGGCAAAAGCGTGGAACCAAATTTCTCACCAGAGAAAAATTAGAAAAATTAGGAAAAAAAAAGAAAGAAACAAAGACAGAGATCTACCGAAGGAAATAATGATCGGCCTCAAAATCGAGGGGCAAAAATTACCCATTTTCAGTTAGAGAGCTTCAATGTGATTCTCCTCTTGAAAATCCAATTCTAAGCTGTTTCTGCAACAAACCCACTAAAAAATGTCATCATTCAAAAAACAGACCGTTTTCATAACTTCTCTGATCGTTCTCTGGTACTCATCAAACATTGGTGTTCTTCTCCTGAACAAATACTTGCTCTCCAATTATGGTTTTACCTTCCCAATCTTCCTCACAATGTGTCATATGTCCGCATGTGCCCTTCTCAGCTACATTTGCATTGCTGTGTTTAAAATTGTTCCTCTTCAGAGGATCAAATCGAGAACCCAGTTCTTCAAAATCGCTACCTTGAGCATTGTCTTCTGTGGGTCTGTTGTTGGTGGAAACATCTCTCTTAGGTATCTGCCTGTCTCTTTTAATCAGGCGGTTGGGGCCACCACGCCTTTCTTCACAGCTGTGTTTGCGTATCTGGTTTCGCTTAAGAGGGAAGCTTGGGTCACGTATGGTGCGCTGGTACCAGTTGTCACTGGTGTGGTAATCGCCAGTGGGGTATATTTCTTTCCCCTCCTGTTGCATGGTCTCTCAATTTCTTGGAAGATTGATTTTTTATACTTACAATACTGTGAGCCTGATGCATCGGTTGTGGTGTGAGATTTTATCCTTGTTGGTGGATTAATGCTTTCAATTTGTTTGGTGAATGCTCATCTGTGCTTTTCATTTTCTCTCATTGTTGATGTTGCTCTTCGCTTGATTTTAGATGTTCATTATGGAATGCCTATTTTAATGTTTTCTTTGCAGATCTGGAATGCTGGTGTGGGAGATTGTTTCAGATAAATTAGGAACCGTGAAACTGATAATTGGGGCCTGGATCTTATGAATTTATACTTTGATTGCATTTTTTTTAATGGGCCTGTTAATTTTGATTTGGTTGTTAGCATAATTTATTTTTCTTCAATTGAGATTGGAGATGAACCCGTTGATAGAAAGTAGGAGACAAAATGAAATGAAAAAAGAAAGACTGAGTCTTTTCTAATTTTTGGAGGTTCCTGATTTGTTAAGAACTCCGAGTGAAAGATATGATTCTGAACGGCTTTATTTTTTTTTGGCCCCACCTGAAGACAACAACACATGTTTTTTCTCTAGACAGCTAACAGCTTTGGTATATTGTTGGCTGCAAAAAGTTATTATTAGAAACTCTTGGATGGGCCGAACATCTGAAGCAAATTGTTTTGGAGAAGGAGGTCACTCTGAGATTGGGACCAGGCTGACCAGCGGTTAGGCAGAATGGTAAATCAGTTTATAAACAGCATCTTGGATAGGAGATCAGGTACCATGTTATGGAAAACAAATACTGGCTGAAGATGTTCTTTTAAGTGATTTAATGGGATTCAGGAGGTCCTGTTAAAATCTTAAGCAATATCTGAAGCGATAGAGCCAGTTCTCATCGAGGAGTTGTTTGGATGGCCTATTTCTCATAGACCATAGGGAATTCACATTTACTTGACATCATCAGGGGTTAAGATTCTTACAGTGAAACAACCTCAGGCATGATTTTTGAATTCATGAAAAATACTCATTTTTCATTTTGGTAATAGGAATGGGGGGTTCCTCACTTGACCTGAGCATATTTTTGCAATAGCACTGGTGTTGTTTCAGCTCTTCCCTTGGAAAATTTTAAGAGCCTCTATAGATTATTTAACTTTGTCCATGGTAGACTCTACGCTATGACATTTTATGTGTGTTTGTGTGGCTATGAGCTTATGACAATTAATATGTGTTTTGTGTTTTGGTGGTAAAAATTGATGATAGGGAGATACTACAAAGTGGAAATTTTAGGTACCTAGGTTCAACTGTAAATAAAGAAGAATAAATAGGAAACAATGTTGCACAAAGAATTAGAATAGGGTGGATGAAGTTAAGGGTTGCATCTAGAGTGTTGTGTGATCAACATATTCCTTTAAAACTCAAGGAAAAATTTTATAAGACAATTATATGACCAACAATGATGTATGGAGATGAATGTTGCGCAGTAAAGAAACAACAAATAAATATTGTAGCTGAAAAAAGTAGAGCTAATTTAGGGGTAGCTCTAATACATGTTTAATTGTGAGAAAATCATTTGAAGTGCCTTGGATATGTGCAACAGAAGCCTTTGAATGCTACATATAGAGGTGTGATTTGGTTCAAATTGGAAGAGCTAAAAAACCAGGGGTAGACCTAAAATGACTCCAGGATAAATGGTGAGGAAAGACATGCATAGTTTAAGACTAGTAACAAGTATGGCTTTGAATACAGTAGCTTGGAGAAAAAGAATCCATGTAGCTGCCCTAATCTAGTTAGGATAAAGCTGAGTTGAGTTGGGTTTATCAGTGAGAGACTGAAGCAACCTTCTAACCTTAGTGACTTGAAGAAGAGCCTCTACCTATACTTCACTGGAGCTTCTTCATGTAGACGGATGATAGAAAAATTTAAATTTAGAATTGTTGATGTCTTTCTTCGTGCCATTGAATGCATTAGGTGGGATTCCTTACAAACCTAACATCAAGATTGAATTTCAATCATCTTCTGCTCACTTTTTCAAATATATATTGACCTTCTCATTGGGACATGTGTTCACAATTGCCTTCAATTGGACTTGAAATTAGTGAAGTGAGAACCCATCAGCTTCTCGGATTAGTTAGGTGGGATTCCCTACCAACCTAACACCAAGATTGAATTTCATCATCTTCCCCTCACTTTTTCAAATATAAATTGACCTTCTCTTTGGGACATGTTTTCACAATTGCCTTCAATTGGACTTGAAATCAGTGAAGTGAAAACCGTTCAGCTTCTCGGATTAGTTATGTATTGTTCTTTAATCCTTGAATGAGTGGTTTTGCCTGATTTTTTCTTCATTTTTTTTTCTCTTTCTAATGAGTTACATAAACAAGGTCTGAAATTAACCCTCAATTTTTGTTGGCAGGGTGAGCCTGGGTTTCACTTGTTTGGATTCATTATGTGCATAAGTGCCACTGCTGCAAGGGCATTCAAGTCTGTTCTTCAGGGTATCCTACTCTCATCTGAAGGGTAAATGCTTTATTTCTTTCAGTTGCTACTCTTTAATGTAGATATTTTATCAGAATTATTACTTCAATATTTTTCTTTTTGAAGCATATGCATTTCCTTTCCAGAGGCTTTTTCTTTTGACTTGATATCTGAACTATCATCTAAGTCACTTTCTATCTTGTATTGTTCATTATCTTTGACAGTTGAGTTGAAACTTTTCATGCATGAGTCTGACTTTCACAATTTCTTTTGTCAGGTCGGGAAATTGGATGTTGTTTTGCCTTTGGAGTCTAAATATTTTCGAGATTGATTGTTCTGCTAATTATTTAACTGTACATTTTTTTCCTCTTCTGATTTTTTTCTTAATGTTTTCTTTTTAAACATACTTCCAAAAATATTCTGTAACTACGGTTTTTCCTTTCTTTTTTCTTTTTTGTTTTTATAAATTAAATTTCACATGAAAGTATGGTGGAATTATGGTACTTGTTTTGCAATGAGTTATGTACCTGGTTTAGGATAGTAAAAATAAATACCCCTGGAGGTGTGATGGGTTGTGCTGAGAAGATTGGGTCTCTAAATAATTTAGCCCATCCAAAGAACTTATTCTCTCTATACCAAAGTCAGATGCCAACAATTTGCTGTTGAAATTGCTGAATTAAAAAAATTCACTTGAGGTAACATTTCTTGTTGGTAGTTTCTCCACTTCTGGACCATAAAAAGTTAAAAACCACTATATGCAATATGTAATCCTATTCATGTGATCCATGCCTAAGCTTTATCACTTCATAAAGGTAAATCCAAAGATAATCGATAACAGGTCCAGAAGGTACCTGGTCCTAGTGAACATTCATTGAATTTATCATTTCATATTTCATGTAGTGGATGCCCTCTGGGAAAGAACTTTCAATTCAGCAGGTATCTATGATTTAGAAGGATGATATTGTGCCACCCAGCATATTGTGTCCATTGAATTTTTTCAGTCGTAGTATTATTTAGCAATTAGAAGGTGCTTTATTTTTACATAAAGTTGATTTTCCTCTTTATGCAGAGACTGAAAGAAATATTCTTACAATTGAGTATATGGTGAAACCATAATAAAATCATGTATCTTGATTTAGTTGTCAACAGGGAAAAATGGAAAAAGTAATTTGGATAAATTATGTCATTATTGTTATCTTGGAACCCCCCACCTTTTTTTCTTATGAAAATGGTGAAATTATATATTAATCAAATTGTGCACCAAGAGTATATGGACTTGTACAAATTCTTAAAAAGTACGAGGACTGCTCAATGAGCAGTCCGTGGCGACGTCTTCTATCAAATTCTGTACCCACAGAGTGTCTGTCCAGTTCATCATCAAAACAAATATTGACCCAATCAGAAAATGGAACCAAGTGTTACTGAGATAGGCAACCAAAGCAAATTTTGACCCAATCAGAAAACAGGACCAAGTGTTGCTGAGATAGGCAACCAATAAAAGATCATTCCTTTATCGTCTTAAGCCCAGTAGTTGGGATCTGCTTTCAAAGGTCATTCAATTTCTTTCCTTCAATACCCATAAGCAATGGCTGTTGGAAGCATATCCCTCATCTTTTTGGCATGACCATCTAAAGGGTCTACCCTCCGAGTTAACATCTAATTTATTTGGTATCTCCATAAACCAAATAATTCCAAAATGTGATTGCTTAACTATATAGAAGGCTTTTATATCTATATGAGATGTGGTAAATTGCATCTATGCTTAGCCTTCATTAGATATCTAGTATTTTCCTGCTGAAATGTTAACAGACCCCCTGTGATAGGTCTAGCCCCAGGTTCAGTTCACAATTGTAATCTTATAGGTCCATGTCACTGGGATCCTTTTTTTTAATAGACATTCCACCCATTCTTCTATTCCACAAATATTTCATGCTTTAATATTTGCCTCTCTCTTCCTAAATTCTCTGCATCATCTCATTCTTTGAACTGCACTGTTATATTATTTACCCCAATATAAAAAAAAAATTGGGACAGTTAGTTACATTTGCAAAATGAGCATTCATTTCATTACACGAAGGGGGGATTCAGTCATTATTTATGTCTGTGATACTTATCTTGTCCATAGTGTCGATCACATTTCATAGAGCTTCGTTAATTTTTTTTTTCCTTGTATTACCTTACTGACATGCTCCAGTTTCTGCAAATGATTTGTTATATTCAACTGTTATAAGTAATTCTTTGTTTTTTTCTCAGGGAGAAGTTGAACTCAATGAATTTGATGCTGTATATGTCCCCAGTTGCTGTTCTATTTTTATTACCTGTCACAGTAATCATGGAGCCCAATGTGTTAGACGTCATTATTCCACTTGGGCAAAAACACTGGTCAATGTGGTTACTTCTTTTGATGAATTCTGTGATGGCCTACTCAGCGAATCTAACAAATTTTTTGGTGACTAAGCATACAAGCGCACTGACACTCCAGGTGTGATACTTTCACTGTCTTATCTCTTATGTTATAAAGCGGTCAGAGAATTGTTTGATTTGCAGTGAAGTTAGTGGTCCTGTGGTTCTTTGAGAGAGCATGTTCATGAATACGTGGACTGAATTCTCTGTTAGTTTTCTGCCATATTTGTGGATATACTTATGGTTCACCGTCTAACCTTTGTCCGTCATTTAGTGCATGTTTGTGTGAGCTTATGGGGTGTCAGCTTTGGGGCCTCCAGAAGCTGGCTTCTCATGAGCAAAAGAGAGTATCCAATAAGATTCATCAGTTTACAATCCTTACCACCTCCTGTCCCACAAGCCCATAAGCACTGCCCCTCACCGGCTTCTTGGCTTTTGGGGCTGGAGGTGGTAAAGATTCCAAACCCACACTTTTAGTTGGATCTCTTTGCTTTCAGAAGCATAAGCCCGATAAGCTTACTCGGATATGACCTTAGAGTTCATCAGTATGTAGTACTATGTACTGATATCCTTAACTCACTAATAACTGACAAATAGAAGTTAATTATAATGCTTAAATAGATTCTTTAGTTTCAGCTTTTTTTGGCTGTCATCTCAGATTAGATATTGGGAAGGGTTTATTATGGTCATGTAGGAGTTGAACTCTAAGAATTGAATATTTGGTTCCAGTGAGGCAAATAAATCTTTTGAAAAACCATGATGACCTAAAGCTTTAACCCAGTGCTCCGACCCAAAGAGATGCATCCATCCATTCAAAGAATCAAATGAAAGGGTAGCCCCTCTCCATTCTTTATAGTTGGGTGTCGATTGGAGTAGCCCAGACTTATCCCTACCATTCCATCAACTAATCTTACTCTTGAATCTTCTTAGTGCTATTGAAACAAATATCTCTATGAATTTTCCGAATTTCTATGTATACTAAACTACTACACTATAATATACTCAAGCTGCATTATATGTACTCATCACCAATACATCACCAATACATCGCAGGATTCATCAAGACTGGAGCTTTTGCTCATGAAGCAATATTCTTTATTAGAGATTACAATCCAGTGAAAGAACATTGTTTCACTATATGAAGTTTATCAGTGAACACCCCTCCCCCCCCCCCCTCTCCCCCCTCTTCTTTTTTTCCCCCTCTTTTTGGGAAAACCAGGAGAAGCAACCGCATGTGCATTTGTGTTTGCACGTTGGAAAACATGATAACATACTTTTGCCCCAGCATTGAACAGAAAGAGTTGGAGTCTCCCACAGACTTGGACACCTACACTCCAAGCGGACTCTACTCAGATTGACTTCTTTCAATTGCTTATCCAGCTTCGGTTCGGGCAGATCATATTCCTATAAATAGGGTACCGGGGAAGCGAGATATCCGTGTGTGTCACCGGGCAGGCCCAAGCGATCATTAAATCTAGTAATAAGAAATTATTTGACAATTAAACATTTTAAATGCCTATGTTCCCAAATGTAAATGATAGATGGCCTTGTCCCGTGAATGATCGGATGGAAAGTGATATATAATTATCTGTTATTCCCAAATGACTTTAAGACCAAAATGGTTGAACAATGCAAACAAATTGCCATCTCTCTCCCTCTGACATTATTCTGACAGGTGCTAGGAAATGCAAAAGGGGCTGTGGCTGTTGTTATCTCAATTCTGCTGTTTCGAAATCCTGTAACTTTTGTTGGAATTGCTGGATATTCTTTGACTGTCATGGGGGTGGTCCTTTATGGAGAAACAAAGCGGCGGTTTAAATGATCAACAAGCCTCATTCTCATTGTAGGGAATGCAAGTTTTTGTGCAGTTACAAATAGAAGATATTTAAGTCTAGTAGATCCTCAGCAAAGATTTTTTTGAAGATCTGAAGAGAGGGAATTTAGTTCCTTGCCTTCATTATTCCATGTACTCATTGACATGCAGATTAATTTCCCTTAACTTTTCTTTTTCTTTTTCCAGTAATTCCTTTGTTGTCATTGTTGTTGCTGTTGTTATTTATGTATACCAACATGACTGTACTATGCGGTATTAAATTCTAAAAGGGATATATCTTTTTTTTGGTTGGAAGTAAGAATTTTCATCAAATATGCCTTGTGAAATCAGGTCTATCCATTTAAATGTTTGCGAGCTTGGTCCCAGCATGCCAAAGCAATGTTGTGATTCATTCGTTTGTACATTTAGTGCATTGTTGAGAGGTTTGATCTTCTTCAAGAGGTATCCTGCGCCACTAATTATCCTATTGGTTGGTATAAAAACACTAATGGAAACAACAATAACAATAAAAACAAAGCCTTATCCCAAACAACAACAACAAAGCTTTATCCCAACTAAATGGGGTTGGCTACATGAATTTTTGTCCTCCAATTGTCCGTTAATCAGCTCTGTTGGATGTCATACTTGAAGCAAGGCCTAAGCTATACATGTCACCACCTCCCCGAGTCATCTTAGGTTTGCCCCTAGCTCTTTTAGATCCTTCAATCTGAATCAAATCACTCTTCCGTACGAGAGTATCCAACAGCCTCTGTTGAACATGGCCATACGATTTCAAACGATTTTCTCGTAGCTTATCATGTATCGACGCTACTCCCAAATCAGCTCTAATATGATCATTCTTTATCTTATCTTTCCTAGTTTTGCCATACATCTATCTTAACATCCTCATCTCAGCGACACTAAGTTTATGCTTATTAACTGCCCAACATTCTGCACCATACATCATAGTCAGTCGAATGATTGTCCTATAGAATTTTTCTTTAAGTTTTAAAGGAATACACCGATCACACAACAATCCAGACGCACTTCTCCACTTCATCCATCCTATTTTAAGCCTCTGTGAAACAACATCGTCTATATCGCCTTTTTTGTTTATAATTGAACTTAGATACCTAAAATGATCACTTTGTTGTATCTCCCTCTCAAGAATGTTCACCATCTCATTATCCGTCCTTGTGTGATTAAAGTTACACATCATATATTCCGTCTTTATTCTACTTATCTTAAAACCTTTTAATTCCAATGAAGATCTCTATAGTTTCAACTTTGCATTAATCTCTGCTTTTGTCTCATCCACCAAAATAATATCATAAGCGAAACTCATACACCAAGGAACTTCATCTTGAATGTCTCTGGTTAAATCATCTTGAGTGCAAACAAATAGGCGCTTAAAGCTGATCCTTAATGTAACCCTATTGTAATTGGGAATTCACGACCTTGATCCCCTACAATTTTCACACTAGTCACCACATTATAATACATATCGTTAACTATATCTACAAATTTGCTTGAGACGCATCTCTTCTCTAGTATTTGTCAGATTAACTCCCTAGGGACTCTATCATAAGTCTTTTCTAGATCGATAAAAATCATATGGAGGTCCTTCTTTCCTTCTTCACATCTTTCCATGAGTCTCCTAAGCAAGTAAACAGTTTCTGTTTTGTATCTACCTAGCATAAAATCAAACAGGTTCTCCATAATGGTAGTTTCTTTTCTCAAGCGGGTTTCAATAACTTTCTCCCACAGTTTCATAGTATGACTTGTTAGTTTTATGCCTCTGTAGTTAATGCAACTTTGAATATCACATTTGTTTTTGTAGATCGAAACTACAATATTTCTCCTCCATTCATTTGGCATTTTTCCTGAGTTCATAATTTTATTGAACAACTTAGTTAGCCAAGATACTTTTTACATTCCTAGGCTCTTCCAAACTTCTGTTGGGACCTCATCCGGGCCTGATGCTTTACTTACATTCATCTTTCTTAAAATTTATTTCATTTCTGTCACCTAATTTTGCGTATATACCTATGACCTGTGGTGTCATAGTGGGCAATGTAGCAATCTGGTGCACTATTTCCTAAGACGTTTTCATTTAATAGGCTGTAGAAATTATCGTACCATCTCCCTTAATGTCTTCATCCCTTATCAGAACTCTATCACCTGTACTTTTAATACATCTAACATGGTTTAAATCTCTACTCTTCCTTTTCCTCATCTTAGCTCTTTTATAGATAGCTTTTTCTCCTTCCTTTGTACTCAGATTGTTATAAAGATTTTCATATTTCTTCGCCCTTACTTTTCCCATAATCTTTTTGGCTTCATTTCTAGCAAACCTATTTCTTTTTAGATCCTCTATATCCTTAATCTTTTGTCATGCCTTAAAACTATTTTTCTTAGCTTTAATGACTGTTTAAACCTCCTCATCCCACCACAAAGACTCTCCAGGAGAATGGCATTTTCATTTCGATACACCTAGAACCTTTTTAGCAACTTTCTTAATACAAACTTGTTCCACATTGTATTAATGTTTCCCTCAAAGTTCTACATTCCTTGTTTAACAATATTATTAGTAAAAGCTTTCAAGGTATTTCTTTTTAAGTGCCATCAACTTATCTTATGGCAAAATAACATAACCTTTCCTACTACTCGACGTAGTGAGACATATATCCATGACCAATAATCTATGTTGAGTGGTTAAACTCTCTCCGAATATAACAACACTAATGGAACTGACATGGATATGGAAGATGATAGCATTCCTAATGTAAGGAACTACCATGGATGTGGAAAATGAAAAACATTTATAATGCAAGGGGTTCCCTTTCTGCTACATAGATGATGGAAGTTACATAATGATGAACTATAGATAATCCACCTTGAAAACCATTTTTCCTGATGGACAATACAGATTTAGTTTGGTTTTTGACATAGCCAAAATCTGACATGGCCGACCCATGTCATTAGCCTGAACCCTAACCTAAGAATGGCTCCAACTGGCCAACAGGGTCAGTATATAATTTGCAGAATTTCAAGTAGGAAAAATCATAATCAGAAACTAATACAGGTATAAGCTATTGATGCTCCAAGCCCTCATCAGGATTTATGTTTCATTGCAAACAAACTTGCACAAATTTCATCCCTGAAGTAGCCAAACCAGCCTTGCTCTCATCCCACAACAATTCTTTTAGGGCTTTTTGGTTGATTTGAGAGTTTTTTTTTTTTTTTTTTAGCCGATTCAATTGATCCTTCCTGACTAAGATCGGCGATGACAGATTCTGCTTGCTTGAACCTTGATTGAGAGTGACTGAAAAAATGAATTGTTGTTGACTGTTGACTGTTGACTGTTGTTGATCACTTTTAGCTAACCCTGCCCAACTCACTGGGTTTCTTAAAACCTGATTTTTTTGGCGGTTCTGAGTCTTCTGACTCGCTGCCCTCAACCATGCGCGTAGTTCTCATATAGAAACTATGTGACCTGTGGGAGGATGAAATCTCATCCTCCACACGTAGAGTAAAGACAGATATTTTGCCAAAAAAATCAATGATCCCTCAAATTTGTTTTCAAAACTTGATCATTTCATTGATGGGAACCAAGGTTTAAGGTAAAGATATTGGTGTTGTTGATGCTGAAATCAATATGATATCAATAGAGATCGGTGGTCCAACCAATAAGGTAATGACACATGATATAAATAATTAAAAAATCAGTATCATACCATAATTGGATTATTCGATCCTAATTCTGGCCAAAATGGTATTTTTAAGGTTTTTTATTAATTGATTTAACCTGATTTTTCGTTGTGACCATTCTGTTATCGTTTTCAATTACTCGAAGTTTGCTAACTGATGGCCCATTTAATTGAACCACCAAAATTGAAAGTACCTTAAATATTCAATAGTTAAAATATCAAATCATCATTTATATATATAAAAAAAATTAATGTAAGGAAATGATTACAGTTTAAGAAAATCGAGATCAGTTCAAATCACTCAGTCAAGTGCAGCACAGCAAGTCAACAAGAAGATCAGAAAAACCATGCATGTAGGTTGATTCTTAGGCCTTTTCTGGTGAAGTCAGCCTGATCTAGACTGATCCAACTCAAAAACTAATTTCAAGTCATGCACTTAATCTTGGATTCAGATCCTCTCGTATTAACCTTGGACCACATCTAGAGGGATTCGACAACCAGAGAAGGAGAAGATCGTTTTCCTTCTTTTATATATATATATATATATATATATTTTTTTTAATGGGAAAGATCAGTTTTCCCTTAACCCTTGGTCAAGGTAAAAAAAAAAAAAAAAAAGAACGAAAATTTTATACTCCCACCGGTCATGCCAGAATGTTCCAGGGTCTGATCGCCGCAGGACGGGCGATGCGGAGACTTGATCCGGGTTGTTCATCCCATTCACTCAGACAAGTTTAGAACTCGGAGGAAGGAACAGAGGCGCGAGAGAGAGAGAGAGAGAGAGAGAAGGAGATGCCTCTGGTTGATTACGCTTCATCATCTGAAGACGAAGACGCAGATGTCAGAGAAGGAGAAGAAGGAGGTGGAGGAGAAAAAGAAGCGAATGAATTAGAAGAAGGAAAAGAAGAAGATTCCTCGCCTTCAGCGGTTAATTCTTATAACCAGTTAAGTTCCGTCCCTGTTTTCTCCTAATTTATGTTCTCATTCTAATATGCAGAGCGAACTAAGAAGTTTTTCAACTTTGAGGAAACCTCAGCTTTTTAAAGTTACGTTTCACCATTCATTTTGTTCTTTTTTGAAAATCGGTTAATTGTGGTGAACTTGTCTTAGCAGTTATTGTTGAATATAAGAGGCAATGATAGTTGCACTTTGAACATCTGACTAGTTACAGTTCCCACAGATTACGAAAATACGAGCAGTGAAATGAACTTAGCGGAACCTCTAGATTGGTTAATCATTCAGAATCGAAATGAATATGGAAAGACAAAAAGAAAGTTGAGTTTTAGTTTTTGTTATGTGGGTTCGGTGTTACCCATGTTTCATGCCTGCGGAGAAAATAAAGAACATATGATTTTAAAGAGACTAGAATATGAATCGTTTTGATGGTTGAACAGCTGAATATTTCAAGTTAAATAGGACTAGATGAAGGGGAGTTAGAAGTCATGGATATTTGAAGCCTTGGATGGTAAGCATAATAGTAGGTCATACTCTTGTCCAGGCATCGTGGAAGTGTGTCCATGCTTGTTTACAGGCATGGCATGGTACTTTCTGCTTCCTTCAACTTAGAACGCTAATGAAAGTTATAACTCGAGTTGCCAAAGCAATGTTTTTTATTTACCTATTTTTTTTGGGGTGAATTGAAGTATATATACAATTCAAGCTCCTCTATTTGGGGGGTGGAAGTGGCAGAGAAAGAAGAGGATGAATAATCAAATGTCCCAGGACATCCTATCCACATTTTAATTGGATAGGTAGGTCCCATGCATTGACAATAAGTTGTTTCTAGGAGAGTTCTGACAAAGTCTCTGAAAAAGGGAGAATCTGCCATGCACTTCAAATATGATTGTATCCCAAATCTGACTAAGTCACTTAGATTTGCAAATCCATGTTTAAAGGTTGCGTTCCATCCATGTGTGGTAAATGACTGCATAGAAAGCCAATCTCCCAACAAAATCACAAGTGGTATTCCCTTTGAAAGCTGATTTGATCCTCCTCCATTCCTTATCGAAGCCTCGTATCTTCTTGCGAGAAAGCCAACACCGGTGAAGGATTTCTTCCCAAAGTTGAGAAGAGAAAGACACTTGAAGAATAAGTGGTTTGAATCTTCAACAGCTGACCAGCAGAGGCTGCAAAACGGTTGAAAGGGGATATGATGTTGAAGAAGAAAGGCCTTAGTGATCGCTGTCCAGCTAATATCATCAGCTTTGTGATAAGCTGAAAGATTTGGACCTGGAAAATTGATTCTTAACCTGGAAAATTAGCTACGTACTGGGATGATACTTCTGGCTTTATCTTTGCACCTAACTGCAGGTGAAACAACATTAAAGTATTGAATGGTGGATGGTACTCTATTATGAGATGGATTCTTTATCCTAGCTACAGTCCTTTGTAGCTCTCTATTTGATGGATTTTGCAATTTAGGCCAAGGCTTCAATGGAATAGTAATGTGTGATTCGTTCAACATTGAAATGGATATGGGCTAGGTGAAATGCTTAAGCCTTAAACACCCCCCCTCCCCCCGCCCAAAAAAAATAAATAAATAACATAAAGACAAAAAAAAAATCAGAACATTGAAATCTATCTCTCTTTTCAACCTATTATACAAATTATTGTAAAATGAACCTATAAAAGGATCAAACTCATGGCTTTTCTGGATGGATTTTGAAGTCATATCTAGCCTCTAATTTTTTTTTATTTTATGCTTTGTTTGTTTTGGCTTGGAATCCTAGGAAAGAAAGTATTTTTCCAGGTGTTTTCTTTCCTCCAAAATCTAATGACATCAAAGAATTGAAATTAATAAGTGGAGGCAAAGGGAGAAGAGGGCAGATTAATTGACTTTCATTTCCTCATGGTGACATGGTGGAAGTTTATATCCAAACTTTTTCATCATGGAAAGGATCATCAGTTGAAAAGGAAATTTTTTCCTAGCCTCCATATGTTCTCATAAAGCTTTGGTTCCAAATTTTTGCGGAAGCATATATTTGCCTAAAAAAAATATAGTATAAATAATTGATTATGGTCCCCATCGAGCACTTGGTACTGTGGATCAAACTTCCATTGAACATACTCAATGTGGGTAAGACTGTTTTTAAGGTCCAATTGAAAGACTTTGTGAGGGAGCTAGTATTGTTGCAGATTGGTTCTTCTGTAAGAGGGAAAGAAAGTAATGGTCGAATATCTGAGGCATATAATTATTTTTGTGCTTTTTTAAACTTTCAGCCATGTCACAAGCATTATGACTCTTTTAGCATTTTCTTTCACTTTGAATGTTATACTGTTCTTTCAGTGTTGCGATTCAGTCGCTTCATGATTTCATTTCTAACTTTATCACATTAGATTATGTTATGAAGTCATGCTGAAATTTTCCTATTTGATTTCTAGGAGATCAGTATCCACTTCACACCAATTGCCAGATAGTACTACACATTTACCAGCACCTTCAATTGCGAAACTCCCAGATGCATCACTGCTCCTCAGTTCACCTACTCTCTTGTCTCATCAAATGAGTGGCACTGACCACTACTCTAGAGTTGCGGTTGCTAAGGCAGAAAGTGAATCGCGAAAGAGAGAAATAAATGGGTCAGCTTCATCTTATCCCCGAAGTAAACTTCCAAGAGGGAGCTTGCCTCACTCAAGGAATATTCCGGACACTGTTGGTGGCCTTCTAACCCCACCTCAGCTTAGTGGAAGGTTAGTCTACTGTTTAACCATTCCTTTAAATGGAATATAGGCTCTGAAACCTAGTGCCAATTTATGACCATCAAGCAAGCCAGCTTTCCCTTATGAAGGAATGACATGAAATGTGGATGAATGTATTTAAATGTGTTTCAGTGATGTTATGAAATGTATGTTTTCTGCTTCTAATATTAGTGATCAATTTATGACCATCAAGCAAGCCAGATTTCCCTTATGAAGGAATGACATGAAAGGTATGTAATGAATGTATTAAATGTGTTTCGATGATGTTATGAAATCTAAGCTTTCTGCTTCTAAAATTAGTGATCAATTTCTTCCTCCACTAGTTTCTGATAATCTTGGAGACATTTTTGGTTCATGGTAAAGTCAGGTTACAAGTAAAACCTTATCTGAGATGTTGTATAAGTCACAAAATTAACCTCATTACTTTTTATGCGTACAAATTTTGGTTGTCCAGAATTGTGGAGTTATCTGGTTAGAAATGTTGGAACAGGTTGAATATCAGTTAGATATTTATTAGAGGACTTACTTTTTCTCATTTTTCCCCAGAAAACTCTTATTTTCTGAATGAAGGAACGTGATGTGGCCTTTCGGTGGTCTTGCATTCGTAAAATTTGAATTGCCTTGAAATTTTTACTTCAAATTGTCTTATTCATTTCTTGGTAGAAAAATCAGCTGGATTAGTTTTGCCATATTTTAGAAAAATTTCCGTATATGAACATATTGAAGTTAGTGTTTGGGCCTTGTTGTATTTCCCGTCTCTGATTTGCAAATTTTGGAATACAATGTTGTAAGAAAATTATCTCTTAGCGGTAGTAGGATTGTGTCTCTTAGCGGTAGTAGGATTGTTGAAATCCTTGGGCTTTTTAATCTAATAAATGATGGAAGTAGAACTCAGAGATTTTGTCTGAATTTCAGAATGCAAAATATATTAGGGACTTGAACTTTTTCTTTTTCTTATTATTAGTACTGTTATTATTTTTATTTTGGTATTGGGCTAGACCTTTAATTAATATTAACAATTTAGCTAACCTTTCCTTATTACTTGACACACAATAATAGGATCTCAAAATCTACAGATACACTTAGTCTCTTCGATCTAGGGCATTTCTGTCTGTCTAATTTCATTTGAAATAGCTTCTTGTTTGTTAACTACTTCCTTTGTGAATGAAACCCTAGGGAGTTATGGAGCATAAACCATCTTTGGGTTTTATTTGGCTTTTGCATACTCATCTTGGAAGTTTTGTGTCTCCTGCTGGTGCCAATATTGGCTCCATACTCTCTCCTTCCTTTTTCCCGTTTTCTTCATTTTTTTTTATATTAATTTTGAAGGTTTGGAACTCCTGGGACACAACCTGGAGGAATTTTCTAATCACAATCTCTTCCTTCCACATTCCTTTAACTCGATCCATGTCCCTATTGATCATGATATATGTAATAACTTGGACATCCATTTCAAATGTGTATCCCATTTTCGCAGAGCAGGGTTATGAAAATCCCAGAGAAGCGACTGGGTGTATTGTATGTGCCAATTGCCATTTAGCAAATAAGCCGATGGATATTGAGGTTTGACAAGTGTTTCTTCTTGGTACTGTATTTGAAGCAATTGTTAGAATCTCTTGTGATATGCAACTGAAACAAGTTCTTGCTAATGATGTGGCTTGGTTGATCTTCTGCATTAACATGTCTTGTCTCTCTCTCTCTCTCTCTCGCCCCAGGGGTTGAGTGGGTTTAGAGATTCTCTAATCTGCCAAATGACGAAAATAGTGATGAACAATCTCATACTTTCCATACTGTTAGATTATGAAAAACTAAAATATCCTTAAAAGGTTATTGATGCATCTTATTCTTCTGTGCGT
Organism: Protea cynaroides; assembly: GCA_028583415.1. Taxonomy (NCBI): domain Eukaryota; kingdom Viridiplantae; phylum Streptophyta; class Magnoliopsida; order Proteales; family Proteaceae; genus Protea; species Protea cynaroides. The sequence continues at coordinate 42,749,548 of CM053266.1, read as the reverse complement.
TATCTACTTTACGCTGTACCTTTTGCTAACATGTAAAAAATAGGTGCTTTTAATGGACCATGGAATTTATTGAGGAGTCTTGGGTAAGCAATTGATTTCATTCTATGGATGCCACTTCTGATAATGAATTGTGTTTGGCAGGAGCAATGTTGTTACAGAAGATATAAGCAAGCTGTTCGCAAAAGGAAATTAGACACGCTTGATTCATACTGGGACATCTCCATGTTAACAGCGGATTTTTTCAACATATGATATTGTTGTACTAACAGTTATCAACATTTGACAACATGTGCATATCACAACAGTTGCAGCATCTGTAGAACTTTAGGAGAGTCTTAGCATCCTCATTTGGAATGCTGGTTCTGTGTGTTTTTTTTTTTGGGTACACGCATATCTCAAGCCAATATAATTGTTAACTTTATGTTGATATTGTATGGGTCAACTAGGGCTCTCAGACTGAAGCGCATGGCCAAATTTGTGGTATATTGCTGATATATAAACCACAAAATTTATGAAGAAAATGGTTTTTTGGGGTGGGAATAGTTCCTGTAAACTGTCAGCCTCTTCAGCCGGTGTGAGGTTTTTTTTCTCAATGGACACTGCTTCCTCTTGTTTGATACAGGAACTCAGAAGGGCAGTGTTCAGGTGCTCCAGGCTACTAGCCCAATGAGTTAATGGGGATTCTCTTGCTCACGCCATACTCATCTTCATTGTGTTGGTATAGCCTCTTTCTATTTTCATGATTTTGAGTGAACTGATGGGATATCGTTCTACAGCAAGGATTGCATTTCCCATTATGTAAGAAAATAGGTGTTGTAAAGCTCTTGTGAACCTTCTCAATTTTCCTTGCGATGGCAGCAGTTGATGTTTATGCCACTGGCTATATAGCTGCTGACAATTACCAAAAGTGCCTTCTTCCTCATCAATCTCCCCCCCCCCCCCCACCTCCCCTCAATTTGCCTTGACTGTTCGTAGGAAGGTTTATATATATATATATATATATATATATATATACGTAGGAAGGTTTATATATATATATATATATATATATTAAATAAAACCCGACAAAATATATAGGATTTGACTTTAGGTATTTGAACAATCTAGACTGCCAAAGGATGGAGCATGTCTGTGAAGTGTGAATTGTGATCCTTTTAGTTTGGTTGGTTCAGAAACGGGGATTTTAAACTCTGGTTTGTTCTTCTTCTTTGTTGCTGCTTTAGCTTTCTACTTGTTCTGTTCTAATTTTTGTGATGGTATCAATTACTGAAATTTTTTTGATGATGGAGACAATGGTAGAGGGAATCAAATGTCAAAATCCACCTGCTTGTACACCAGTTCCGTGGCTAGTTTTAATTCGGGGGGAAAGGGATGGAGCTCGTCTCCTGTTGTCTAGCCGTTCGTTGGACAGGCTAGAGTGATCACATGCCGATATAATCCAATCCACGACTGGACGATAGTAGATGAGATTGACAATAGACACTGAACGATAGGACTGCAAGAGACGAGCACCGTCTGACGGAAAGACTAGGCTCGGAACTTTCTTTAGTTTAGCAGAGCCCGACGAGACCCATGACATGAAAATCCCTGAGATGCTGAAGTTGACTATTCCTGTCTTACATCCAGCCATGGATGGGTTCAGTGACCTTGAAAAGGTATTGCCATCATCACTGTTTCTTATGGAATCCAGCGTGGAAATGGTTCTGCTATCATTGTCGAAACCAGAGTAGTCCCATCGGACTCAGCTGACATGTGTCCTCCTGTGGGATAACTTGAGGGGCGGTTGGATTTGAGAGGAGCTGAATCTCCTCCTGTGCCCTCCCTCAACTGACACCAATTGTATTTAAGGAAAAAAAAAAAAAAAACCCCCTTCTACCAGCCTGGTGACAAACAATGGACTAAACAAGATTTCAAACTTTGAGTGTCAAGAGCGAGATGATTATGATTTGAAACACTCTCTAAGCTGGTACAATGGAAAGATCTATGCTCTACTTTGAGTGGATTTTTGGTGGTTATCTGTTTCTTGCTAAAATCTCAAAACGCAGGCAATGAAGACTGCAACATAGAGGTCTACAAAATGGATTTGTTGGCCATCGTTTGGGTTGAGGTCTCACAAGCCTAGGCGGTTCTGCTTTTTTCCTGGGAATATGAGTATTCTATATCATGCTGCTTTGCTGCTTTGCTGCTGCAACCATGTTTAGAATTGTTGAGAGTTTGATTCAACACCAATCAAGTTTACAATCCTCTTTATGCATCTAGGAATCTCTACATTTACAAGTTTTGAATTTTGAAGATAACAACTTTACATGGTATCAAAGTGGGTTCTCCGAGTGAGTGTTGGGCTGCATTGCATAGTGAGATTCTGAAGTTGATCAACAGACATCTCTCATTGGTAGATTAAACATATTTTTGCAACATTAACAAGCAGGTATTCTGGGTGGAATACTACACTTACGGAAACTACTACAAACCTGTTGCTATGGCTCGTCTTTTCAAACTAAAGCACGTATTTGTGATATGTTCAACTTAATCTCCAACGAGACATACCATGAACTTTTCAGGTCTATCGGATGCGGAGGTTGTCTGCTCAAAGGATGGTTGGTTGCTAATGTATCAATGGAAGCACTCCTGGTTCTTCTTCCACCCATCCACAGTAACAAGGATTGACCTTCCAGATTGTCCCCATTTTTGTAGGTTCCCATAACTCATTCTCTTCTTAATTCTCCTAAATACCTAAATTCCGTGGTAGTTGGGATTGGTAATTCCTTCCCCAATTTCTTGTTTATAGGCATTTGTCGCCACCTCAAATTCCGTTTGTGGTAACAAATAAAAGGTTTTGGGTAGGATTTAGGATCGCTACCCAACAAAAGCATCTACGTCCTTCTACATGGGGCAGTGAAAATAACTTACTTCATCTCTCCTTTTGAATGTCCGTGCCTTTGCTCCCGTTGACCCTAGGTTGACGTGGGGATTACGTAATCGGGCAACAAATCCCTTTGCTTGTTCATTATATTGTAAGCATTTTCATTCATCCGTTTCAATCTAAAGAGGTAAAAAAAAAAAGAAAGAAAGAGGGTTTCCCTTACCAAACTATTGGGCTGGTGAGGGTTTCTCTTCATAAGATTTGAAAATAAAAAATTGTTCTTCCCTTGTGAGAGCAATTAGGATTAAGGGGTTTACCTCATCAAACGTTTGCTTCCATGAGAGATGGCATACAGTAAAAGGACTAAAATGCATGAGAGGAACTCTTATGAGATGAAAGACTCTCAGATTAAGGGGCTTACCTCATCAAACGTTTGCTTCCATGTGTAAGATTTTTTTAGATCTCTCTTGGGTTTTTCCTATGGGATTTTTCATAAATCATAACGAACACATCACACAAATTACTAGAATACAATGGGTATTGAAAAGAGATGATTAGATACATACCTCTTGCTGTAGATTGATTTTCGACCGTTTCTTTCTCTCTTAATGCTTGGAATGTTTGGATCAAAGTCTTCCACAGCCTGTCGGGATCCCTTGACCTTTTCTCTGCATATGAGAACAGGAGAAGAAAATAACACCGTGGCTGTGACGACTCTAACCATTGATATTTATAATATCACCCCCAACCCTGGACTAATCCCATAGTGGACCAGGTTGGTCCATCTCTAATCATACTTAAATCGATTTACCTGTAATTAGACTCCCACTGAACCAACTAACCTTAAAATTAATTTAGCCCATAAAAATATCTTACAATCTCCCACTTGGGCTATATTAATTATAAATTCACCATTGATCCAATGTGGCCATGGAATCTAATTACACCAAAACCATAATTTACTTTGATTCAGTTATCAAGCCTACCAATGTCGAATAACAGTAGAAAGTACTCCTACACATCCGGTGTACCCCTTTCTGTCAGTCACATACAGAAGTTTACTTAATGATATAAATCACTTTGGGATGAATACTTGAGTCCAATGATCGAATTATCACGATCCCGTTACCTTAAAATCCTTATAGGTCAACACATTTTGATATTATCCAACTTATATAGACAAACCGCCTCCAGTTTGGACTAATATCATACTTTGACTTACCACCTTCTTTGGTTAAATACCGCATTGCAACTTTGACATGTCTTAAATAATCAGTAATACATACAAGCAATGAAATTAATGCTTACCAATAATCATGTCCATTAAACCATAGGCCACATAAATAATTATTGATAAACCATCAACTATCAGATCTCCACTAATCAAGTAGATCTAAACACTCCCACTGACTAAGAGAATCTAAAGACTCCCATAGATATTACAAATTTCAAAAGAATATATAAACTAATAAAATATCTTCATTTAAATTTAATATGAAATTTAGTTCTATCAAAACATGTCAAATAAAATCTTCTAAAATAAATAACTGAACTGTAAGTCAATAAATAAATATCCAAAAATAATCTAAAGACAATTGTATTAAACGACATCATCATTTGGTGTCTTCTTTCTCTAGTGTCTCAGTTTTCTTCTTCTTCTTCTCCAACCAAGCTTCTCTTGCCTTATACTCTCTTTTCATGTGTCCCTTCTTATGGCACTAGAAACATTCAACATCACTCATATCCCTATCATAAGGTTTTTCTTTCTTAAAGGACTGTCTATCTTTTTTATAAGGTTCTACCCCAACCTTTCCTTTACCCTTATCTTCCCTGGAATGATGATTAGTGACATTGACACTTTCAAATCTTTTCTTTAGTCTTATTTCTTCTTTAGTGCAAATAGAGATTAATTTGTTCATATCTCATTCTTCTTCCTCAGTATTATACGCTACTTGTATTTGGTAATACTCTTCAGGTAACGAGGATAACGTACAATGGATCACGAACTCATCATCAATGTTTATTCTCATGCCTTTAATCTTTTCAGTAGTAACAACAAGTTCCATGGAATGATCTCTGACACTTCCATTATTGTCAAACTTTGCATTAGTAAGCTTGTCCATCAAGGTGCTTCTCTGTCCTCTGTCAGAATACTCAAATTTCCCTTTGATCTCTTTTAAATATTCTTTGGTCGTTTTCCTGGCTTGAACACCATCACGCATAGTTTCAGAATGGCCTGCCTCATGAGTAGCATAGACTTTTTATTTGCTGTCATCTATCTTGTCATTTCCTCCTTCTCTTCTAGGGTACTAATGTCACACTCCAATTCTGACTGAATCAGAAGTGTGAGTGAACTGCCACTAAACCAACGGTTCATACCAGGATATCAATAAGATCGTGTCCACTAACACAAATCATTGCACAGAATCATAATCAGAATATAAATAGATACAGCGAAAGTCTTAATAATAATGAACTGAATATTTCTATTGATAAATAAATAAATTATCCAATTATACAAAAAACCAAAACGTAAATAAATAGTTTTACATCGTTTATAAAATCAAACTGAAATAAAATAATCAAATCATGCATATCCAAGAGGTACACACAGAAAGGACACTCGCATGAAGCGTCATGCTCGTCCTCCCCTGCTTGCACTTCCAAGGTAGCAACACTTCTATACACTGGAGCATCCACATAGCCCTCCATAGTGTAACCTGCATCAACATCTAAAAATAGTGTCTATACAAGGGTGAACTCACAACTTAGTTTAGTAAGAAAATCAGATAATGCAACAAACAACATGCATGAATAACATTCACATTATGGTCTAGTTTTAAATTTATAATATGCTATAGAAAGGATTGATAGCCACCGCACCTCTATACTAGAGTGTGTAAATCCACCCAATGGATCAAACACCACTGTCGTCCCACATGCACCCACCATGGAATAGAGATAGAGCTAAAGTGTCCGGATCACACATCGCCAACACTTCCACTAATGCCCTATCCATACCAACACGTAAGCCCCTATTAGAGAGGGTTTGTAAACTGGGCTCGCAACTAATCAATCCTATATGTCATCACAATAGGCTCTATCCCAGCATAGCTCCCTACGACATAGAGATAGGGCTCGAGTCTAGTGGCCAGGTCGGAGACCACAGTGCCACTTCCTCCTCCTGATATCCTATCCGCACCAAGCATGCTAAGACAGAAGTGATGCGAAAAAGTGTTAGTGTGAGGAATGATCCCATACCCTAGGCACTTCCCATTCCACACACCAACGAAAACAGTCACATGCCTAACAATCACATCCTAGCATAGCGAGTATGCATAATAACTGAAAGTAAAGATGACATGTGAGTATGCACAACATCAATCCACAGAATCATAATTATTAACAACATTTTACTGTTATTAAGTTATTAGGGTTTATGTCTGATTTCCTTACCTAACACTCAATTGTTTGCTTGCTTTGCGTCACAGAATCCAAACTCACTATCACAAGGTCCAACACGATGTTAGTGTTAAATTAGAATTAGTTTCTTAGGGTTTACGTTGGTTGGAAACCAACCGGATCAAAATACACCTCTCAAAGTATATACCGATCTCAGGTATCGATAGCGGCACTATGGGGAAAGGTGCGACTGGTATGGTCGACCGGTCCCCCACAGACCAGCTCCCGAGAGGTACCAATCGCAGTACTGGTCGCGTATGGTGCGATCGGTATGCCTCCGGAAGACCACCAATCTTGGTGTTCGCCTTCCGTCGGTCACCCATTATTGGTTCTAAGGTTTCTCCTATGCATTCTAGGCCTGAGCAACAAGTTAATGTTGTTTCATGTTTCATTCAAGTCCTAGTTTCGATGATCCTTAGCCTAGAATGCTAATCTAGGGTTTATCGACTGTATTAGGGTTTGACGATAATTTAAGAGTTTTAGATCAATACATCGCCTTGCATGGTATTGATCAATTCATGATTAATCATTTATAATGCTTAACTTAGAGAGAAGTTCAAGCACTTACCGTTGGTTCGTAACTATGGTGTTCTTCGTCCAACGGCGACTCCTCTCCCATTTTTCTTAGCTCCTTCTCCTTCTTCGATCTCTTTCTCTTCTCTAGGGTTTGTGAGAAACAATTAAAGAGTTCTAAGGAGGTTTAAGGGTCCTTAAACAGACTAGGTTGGGGTTTAGAAAGTTTTCCTACGTTAGGGAAGTCCCTAGGCTCGAGATTTGACAAGCGGGACCTATAGAAATCCGTTTTCGGATCTAACTAGTCTGCCCTAGCAGACATACCAGTTGACCAGTACCATAGACCGGTACCATGAGACTGGTATAAAATTTACCTCTGTTTAAGGTCCATTTTTCGTACCTGATTGTCAACCGCTTGTCCCGTTTGATCCGATGATGATTGGAAGACCTGTTACGACATGAATTAAAGGTTTAGATCGAGTTCATGGAATACGGGTCTTACAACTAGTATCAGTGATGACAGCAAGTTTATCCTCTTTAAGCGTCATATCTAAGTTAATTAAACCTAGACTCGCTTCTAGCTGTTCATACCACCTTTTAAAACTCATCCTAGACAGGAAAAGAATAGTAACAATCAAACCACCTGTCATAGTCACAGGGATGGACATCCTGGGAGATACAAACCATCATTACCATATGAGTTCAAGTAAAAATATCAAGTAATATCATGCGAAACTCATACAAACACATGTAATTATATTTACTTTTACTTTGTCCCAAATAAAAAGAAATAGACACCTAAACCCTCTTTGGGACAACCATACTTAGATGAAAACATCAATGCATGAGTTTAAATACATTATTTACTTGCACTAACCATATCAACCATTCATGCAAATAAATATCTTTTTTCCAAGAGTTAACCAACTACACGTTCTCCTTTGGGATAAATATGCAGTGGTCTTCTCAGTTTCTGTGCAGTGACTGCGAAAGAATAATGATTCTCGAAAATCCCACCATCTTTGGGTTAATGAGACCCCCTAAAGTCAAAATCCTTTCAACTCATGTGCATGAAATGAACATACCTTTAACTTTGACAATGCCACCTTTGGATTAACACTGTCTTTCTTAGCTATTTTTCACACTATAGAGAACAGTGTATTAAAAATATATCATTTATTGTATATGTAAATGCATAAATTTGGGGTTTGAGGACCACCATGTTGGAACTGAGTGTACTACTTTGGTGGATTTATCCAATCTTCACATGACACCCACAAACCTTAATTTGATAAAAATTTGACAATGCCACATTTGGGTGTACATCGCCCTTATACAAGCATTTACAAATATATGAACTTTGAATTTGAAGACATCATGATGAAACTAGGTGTACCATTTTGGTGGGTTCCATCTAATTCCACAGTGATATCCTCAAACCCTACTTTGCAGCACATTGTGGGTCAATAAACAAAATCCCATACACATATAACCTTCTACAAGTATCTGGTACGAAAATAACTGATAAACAAACAGAAAACTACAATTCGAACTAATTTGTGACACCTTTTAGTCAAAAATAAATTTCTCAAATCATCAAACTGTGTCAAATTATGTACCAAATTGTAGAGCACGAAAATACGAATACAACGTAAAGAACTGCGTCAAAATTCAACACCCCTAGCTCCCACAATTGTTGATCAGAGTCGGCTTACCTTTTATATAACCTGAACCAGTTTTGGACGGTTCATTTTGGTTCGGTTCGGTCTGGCCGGGTTCGATTATGGGCAGACCGAACCCACTATTTAAACCATTTTTTAAATGCTTTGGTCCAGACCGAACCAAATGGTCTGGTTTTAAATCGAACCACAAACCAGCAATTCAACCACCGGCCCAACCAACCCACCATCCGGATTTTCGGGTCAAGTTCTTGGGTCACAAATTCAGGTCCATTGTTCGGGTTCCCAGGTCAAACATTCGGGCTCATGGGTCGGATCTTGGGTCCCTCAGATTGGCTCGGGCCAGTACGGGACTAACCAGGTGACGTCAGCCCTACCTTTTTCCCCTTTTTTTTTTATTGCCGCTGGGGGGTGGATCTCACGCGCTTTTTCAGGCGGCACGTGAAAGTGCCTCAAGCAACTTCCGAAAACCACCCTTATGTTGCCGGCTCTGTCTCTCCGAAACCTACAATCCTATAAAATTTATTTTACTTTTTAACGTCCGAAATTTTTTTTTCGAGGGTCCAAACTCTAGACAAGTTCATATGAAAAATTTGAGAGAAAAATCTCTCTTTTTTTCAATTCAATCAAACATGAAGTCTTTACAATGCTTTCCCATCGATCATAGATCTTTGTAGGTGGTTCTGATACCACTGTAAAAAAAATTTAGAACTCCCTTGGGTTTTTTCCATGAGATTTTTCATGAACCCTAACGAACACACCACACAGATCACTAGAATACAATGGGTATTGAAAAGTGATGATTAGACACATACCTCTTGCTGTAGATTGATTTCCAATCGTTTCTTTCTCTCTTAATGCTTGAAATGCTTGGATCAAAGTCTTCCACAACCTGTCGGGATCCTTGACCTTCTCTCTGCTTATGGGAATATGAGAAAAAAATAACACCGTGACTGTGGAGACTCTAACCATTGGTATTTATAATACCACCCTTAATCCTAGATCAGTCCCACAGTGGACTAGATTGGTTCATTTCTAATCATATTTAAATCGATCTACCTATAACTAGATTCCCACTGAACCAACTAATCTTATAATTAATTTAAAACTCATAAAAATACCTTACATAAAGAGCTTACCTTACCTCATCAAACGTTTGCTTCCATGAGAGATGGCAGACGGTAAAAGGACTAAAATGCATGAGAAGAACTCCTATGAGATGAAAGACTGTCAGCCTGTCGTCATGGCAAACAACAATTGAAGCCAAAGAATAACAATGGCCAATGGCGTAATAGTTTCAGTTTAAGGTTAATGTGGAACATAATACCATGACCCATGATAGTGATTTATCCATCCTCTTCCTTTTAAATTAAGGCATGGGTAACCCGGCATTAAACAAGAGCTTTCACACCATTGGTCCATTGTTATCCACTCGTTCCAATCCATGTTGGCACATAATTACAGTTTGGTAGTTTTTCTTCCTAAGAAATCTTTGCATGCATTTCAGATATTTTTCTGTCTTTCATCAATGTTCATCATCACCCTCTAATTATCCCTCTTCTCTTCCATACAACTTTTCTGAGACATAATTGGCCAATTCATGTGTAGTTTTCAAACTCTCCGTGACTGTTAGAAGCACTTTCTTTTCAACATCACAACGTTGAATACCTGCTGGAATGAATCAAGAAAAAAAGAGAGAGTGGAGTAACCATCAATTATTGAGAATTGCTGTCAATTCCTTGTAGACTAGAAGTTAATGCATAGCGATGAATTGAAAAGGGGGTTATCTAAGGCTACTTGACCCCACAATTAGGAACCTTTCTTTTTCATGTAAAAAGCAGATTGGGACATCCAGTATCCATTTAATGATTGGTATGGGATCGATATATTCGTATAAGTTTTGGCCGACTTTCATACCGACCTGATCTTTTTTTATTTGATTCTTAATTGTTATGGGTACGTGTCCTTAGGATTGGGATCTTTTGTAGTAGTGAGATCGCCCTACAGTGAGGATCTCATTCACTCAAAATAAATCTGTGTGTTTCCCAATGCATTTTGAGTGGATCGGAATACCTGTCGATCTACTTTGAATGGGTGGAATCCTCACTATATGGTGGCTTCACTACAAAAGATCTGAACCCGTGTCACTATCCTATTGGTCCTACCCTGGATCTATATCGATATCGGATCAATTTTGGCATTAACCGATATCCAATTTGATATTGATTACTAAAAGTTTAATTGAAACCTTTTTCTTATGTAAAAAAGCAGATTGGGACCTAGGGATGAGATCTTTTTTCACCAAAAGAAGACCTTGAAATTAGATTGTTTATCGTCTATAGCACTTTGGTGTAGCAAAGTTGATCCTGACCATTGGGAGTACATCGGGACATGGGATTTGATGCACTCTCAATGATCCTGCTATAACAGAGTGTTACAGATGATTTTTTTTCCGTTTAAATCCAATCTCATTAGGATCAATCAACTCATAAGTTTGAGTTAGAAAATAGAGAAGATACTCATAGCAATGAAATGAATATTTTAAAATGATTACAGGCTTAGGATGAACGAGAGAAGAGAGTTTTCAGAGTAAGGATAGAATGGTAATAGTAATCTTCTTTGGTTCAATGGTTTGGATTATGAATCCAAATCCTTTCGTGCGGCTAATCCAAGGGCTGGAGTTAAGCCGGCGTGCATACCAATGCACCAATGCATCGGTATGTGGATCGGCTGAAATCCAGCCCTTGGCAGCCTGTAAGTGTGCAGAAGAGGATTTCTATCCTTGGATTATACGAGAAGGTATATCTAAACCATGGTTTCACAAATCCGATTGGAATCGGTGGAATCAACTGGTTCAAATTGGAATCAACCAATCCTGATTCCAATTAATGTTGATTCCTACAATCTCTTTTGGAATCAATAAAATAACAGAAAATCAATAAAACTTACTTGATGCAGCAAGATCTACACTCCATAAAATCACATATTTGTAAAAATCTTCAATTATTCTTCCTGATTCCGATCTGATTCGAATAGGAATCATAAAGGACGATCCCATATCTCATTTAGACCATAATCTAAACAAAATCCATCTCATTCTAGGTTTGTAGACTTTAATGCAAACTTATAGAGAAACCCAATTTTGTCTATTCTAAAAATTTTCTTCAATAATTGGTTAGGATCTGGGCCCCATCAACACCATCAGGTGGCAGATAGGGCAGGTGGACATGCACCAAGCTACCTAGGGGAGGTGAACGTTTGTGAAAATTACAAGTGGGCCTTGAATTTTTGGGTTCAATGGAGGAACCAGGCCATAAGCCAACCAGGGATGGTATTATCCGGATTCCCTAAGCACTCAAAACTCAGTGGGACTTTTTCTTTTCTTTTAATTTTAATCATCAAGAAAACCATCCCCAGATGTGTACTGGTGGGTTCCTTCTGATTAGTGAATATTGACATCACCAGAGCAACCAAAGAAAAAAACCCAATTCATGAGCTCCCAGCACTCTAGAATCTGGGGAAGAACTTATTGGCATCACCAGAAAAATTAAGAAAAATAAATTAATTAAATCCACTTTGAAGGTTGGAAGCAGATCCAAACTCATCTCTCACCTACCGATGAAGCTAAATGCTTCTTTTATGTAATATCTTGACTCTATAACGAAAAATAAGAACAACCAGTGTCCTAGAAAATTCTCTGTAATTTTCACTAACAACTCCAAAAACTCTTTAACCCAAACATATCTATTCTTGCATTTCAAAGTTCAAAGAAGGTTAGTTTAGTTCCAATTTGGAATAAAATGAAGTTCCATGACATTAGCGTTGGTCAGCAGGATGAATTAAGATGCTATGGAGTAGAGATCGTCTCTAGCGCTGGACGAGTTCCAGCGCTGATCGGACGGATTCTATTCAGAGGATGCGCATACCAATACATGAGTATGCGTGTCTTGTGATTTTAGTCCGTCCAATTTGGACTGGATGGCTGGATGGGCTGGAAACGATCTGTTTTAGAAACTATGGCAGACCCAAAAGAAATATTTTGTTACGGCTCATAACTAGAGGGAATTGAAAAAGAAAGAAGCAATCAATAGGAGCATAACCATGGATGAAGACTCACCTTTTTACATATATCAGAAAACCATTCTGAGAAATCTTCTGGGAGTCCAAATGCTTCGTCTCTGAAAACTAAAGCCGCCCATCTCTAGATCTTTTGTCTACAGCCACTGCAATTGCATCATTGGGCCTTCAGAAGGATAGGTTCCGAAGACCAGTCTAACCTCATATATGCCTCTAGTTGTAGCTTTTAAATGACATAAACTTTAAAGAAATTTTTTTTTTTTTTTTTTTTTTTTTTTTAAATAATGATAGATAGGCCCCAAGGAGACTTGAAACAATAGGTCTAGACTTATCTGCCTTACGTCTCAGAAAAGAATCCAGTATTCTATTACATGGAAAATCGGAAGCCAGTCCATTGGGAGGGGACCCCGATTTTAAGAAAGAGAGAAAAAGAAATTGTGCAAGGAAAATACAAACCTGCAACGTGTAAATTTTCTCCAAAAATACGTATTTTTTTGAGAGAAAATTTCCTACTTCGCCAGTGTAAAGACTTAGAGAGTCAGCTTTGTCAAATATCCATAGAAAAAATTTTCCCAAAAAAAGAAAATAGATATTCAATATGAAACCAAGTCACCATCTTTCACTAAAAACTAAAAATTCCATAATTACTCTAATAAAACCCTACTCCAATCTGTCTCCATTGTCTTTGTCTTTGTCTTTTTTCCCTCGCATAATGTTAATCACCTCACCAACATTAATGTAATTATCACCAATCTTCCTATCTTTTGACTACGAATGAATTATTATAACTTAAAATATGAGTTCTGATTTCTTGCATGGCCCGCCTAGGAAGGGTTTCTAAGCCACCCAAATATTTGCCATGCTGTAACTTAATTTAGGTCCAAATTTTTTGGACGGATAAACAAACCCTAAAGTTCTCTACTTACATATTAAATTTCACCCCAACAGAATTTACTAAAGTGAAAGTTTACATATCAAATTTCATGACAACAAATTTTACCAAGGCTCTGGTTGTTTAGAAGTAAAATTTTAGTGATCTCTAAGGGGAGGAAAATGGAACTTTCTTCTTTCTTTTATCCGTTGGAAACAAACATTAAAAATTAATTTTATATATAAAAAATTACACATAAAATTTTAAAACAAATAGACCCCAAGTGACTAAGTAGGGTTTCAAAAAATTAAGACTTATGAAAAAGTAAGATATACATGGAGAAGGTACACCTAAGAAAGGCTTCATCGCTTAAAACTGCTGCCCTTAAACTGCTTTAACACAATATTTAAGGTCAACATCCACATCAATCTGATGACTGGCTGAAAAAGGTACAAATTGAATCTACTACACACAAGTGCACACAAACAAAAGCCTGCAGAGAGAATGATCTGTAATTGTTGTGTAATTATGTCACAAGCATTATCCAGCCAAAATTTCCATGAGAAAATTGTGTACACAGTATAAGGGAAAAAAAGCATAAAGATCACAATTGGACAAAGGAAATTCCTGCATAAAGATCACAATTGGACAGCAAAAATAACAATGGGCCAATGGCATGATAACTTGTGGAAAGTTGAGATCGATACGCATATGAATGGAAGCCTTTCCATATGGGAGTAAATATAACTGATTACATGCCCATAGGCTAGCATTCAAATGGTATTATACCAACTTAACAGGTGGATCAATGTCCACTAAAGTACCACACACACCATTACCTTTCATGCCTGCTCTGGACCACTAGGAAGTGCCTCATAACCATTGTGGGACTTCAGCTTGGCTGATTCAGCAGGAATGTACTTTAGGATAACAGCCACAGGCATGCTTACAAATCCAATTAGAATGCTGAGCAACCAAAATTGCCAACTTAGAGGCACAGTGCTAGCAAAAGTGCCCAGAAACTCGACTATTATTATTTGGAAAGTCACAGTGGCGACCATCACCACTACAAAAACCCAGCTATTAAACATTCCACGGAAGACATTTATCCTCTCCATGTCACGGCTGTTGATTTCATTGAATACCTGATAGGATAAGAGGAAATAACAATCGATCAGTTATTGATCTTTCAAAGTTTCTACTATCTAGATTTATTATTTTTTTGGGGGAGGGGGGAGGAGAAGTTACTACTCTCTAGATTTATTATTATTATTATTATTTTTTTTTTGGGGAAAGGGGGAGGGGGTCCATTTGGCTTTCAAGCATAAGGTGAAGACAAAAAAGTCGAACCCATGACCTTCTGGTGCCTGCACTCTACTTGCAAGGCACCAACTGAGCAAGCAATTGTCTTCTACTCTATAGATCATACAATAAAAAAGATGACACTGGAACATTATGAACCACCATGTTGCAGCTTTAATCCAAGAACCAAAAGCCAGAAATTCTATACAAATTTTAGGAATTTTATAGAAACATTTTTATTCCATTGAACTCAATAAATCCTCAAAAAGCATCAACGTCTAAATAAAACACCTCTCTCTTTACGGTGTAGAAATCCTCTCCCGCCCACCTGCCGCCTGCCAAGGGCGGGATTTCAGCCGGCCCACCTCCTCATGTATTGATAGGCGGACCGACTGATCCTCAACCCTTGGATCAGCGGCAGGAACCTCCTGTCGGGGAGAGGATTTTTATCCCTCTTTACGTGACTCAATATCCTATGGTGAGTCCAGGACTCTGAACCCATTGAGGAACGTAGTTTGGTTTCTTCCCTCATCAGAGTCAACCAAATGCATCAGCAAGGAGCGACATGGTGCAGATTAGAGGAGCTACATGAATAAGGGGAAAAAAGAAGAAAAAAGGGGTAAATATATGAACAGATTCTGGGTTAAAAACAAAACGACTTCAGTTGAATGCTGAAAAAGATTCATGTAGCTGACTATGGGGATAAGGCTTAGTTGAGTTGAGCTGGGACTTATTTAACGAAACAAATCAACCAAAGCCTGTAATGCAATGACAATACTCTACTTGGGTGATACTGCAAAGGCTTACTGCTAGTTGGTTACCGAACACATTTACCTCTTACCAGGAATCAATGCTTAATGCTTAATGACTGCAACTCATTCAGATTTCATAACAACCACTGAAGCTTATCCTTCCAGTGATGACCTAAGTCTTATTCAAACTTTTAATTACAATTTTTCACAACAAGCCTTATCCCAACTAAATGGGGCTGGCTATGTGTATTCTTGTCTCCAATCAACTCTGTTCGATGTCATATTTGAAACAATACCTAAGTTATGCATGTCTGTCCGCACCACTTCCCCTAGAGTCATCTTAGGTCTGCCCCTAGCTCTTTTAGATCCTTCAACTTGAATCAAATCACTCCTCCGAACTAGAGCATCTAAAGACCTCCATTGGACATGGTTATACCATCTGAATGAATTTCTCATCACTTATCATATATCGGTGCTACTCCCAAATCAGTTCTAATATGATCATTTTTTACCTTATCATTCCTAGTTTTGCCACACATTCATCTCAACATCCTCATTTCAGCTACACTAAGTTTATCTATATGATGTTTCTTAACTACCCAACATTCCACACCATACATCATAAACAATTGAATGATTATCCTATAAAATTTATTTTAAGTTTTAAAGGAATACACCGATCACACAGCATTCCAGACGCACCTCTCCACTTCAACAATCCTATATTAATTTTTGTGAAACATCATGTTCTATATCATCTTTTTTATTTATGATTGAACCTAGATACCTAAAATAATCACTTTGTGATATCTCCCTTTCATCAATTTTCACCACCTCAGTATCCGTGGTCGTGTGACTAAAGTTACACATCATATGCTCTGTTTTCGTTCTAATTATCTTAAAACCTTTTGATTCCAATATAGATCTCCATAACTTCAACTTGGCATCAATCCATGCTTTTGTCTCATCTACCAAAACAATATCATCAGCAAAAAAAATACACTAAGGAACTTCATCTTGAATGTCTTTGGTTAAATCATACATAATGAGGGCAAACATATAAGGGCTTAAAGCTGATCCTTGATGTAACACAATTGTAATTGGGAATTCACTACCTTGACCCCCCATGGTTCTCACACTAGTTATCACATTATAGTACATATCCTTGACTATGTCGACATATTTGCTTGAAACATTTCTACTCTCTAGTGCTTGTCAGATTAACTCTTTAGAGACTCTGTCATAAGCTTTTTTCAGGTAAATAAAAATCATATGGAGGTCCTTCCTACTTTCTCTAATCATTCCATGAGTCTCCTACATAAGTAATTAGCTTTTTTCGTGGATCTACCTAGTGTAAAACCAAACTGGTTCTCCGTAATAGTAGTGTTACGGTTGGAAATCGCCCGCCGATCCGCGCTCTGAGTTACCTGCAACCATAGAGATGAGACAAGGGAGTTGGGCGCCTAAGCCCCGGGTACACTCCGATGCCTAAGTCAGATTCCCAAAGTAAGCAGTCAAGAGATAACAGAAAGCTATCTTCAGTTTAAAGTGTGGGACGATGAGAGAGTTTGAACGTGCGAGAATGAAAGAGAGAGATATTATGAACTGTGTACTAGTCACCCAGATTACCTTGAGGGATTGCCCTCTACTTATAGATTGGGAAGAAGCATGGAGGTACCAGGACTCAGGGGAGTAGACTGCCCATAGGATTGCCACGTGTCGCTCTGAGGGACACCCGTGTGGTAGACTCCGAGTAGGAGTAAGAGACCTTAGACAAGGAAGCTAGGTCGGTCAGCTCTGGGACTGACACATGTCAACGTATGAGTAATCACGGACCGCGATAGTCGGCGTCGTATCAGACTGGGAGAAGGACTCCTCGGACGTAGCATAATCACATTAGGACTCTGACTACCGACTGGGAAACGTAGCCGGGTAGGACTATGACTCCGAGCGCTACCATAGATGATGATAACTAGACGGCATAGGACGAGTGCGACATGTTGGGCGCATAAGAGACCGGGCGTAAGATACCGAATGCCTCATAAGCCGAGCGCAAGATACTCCGAGCGGTCGGCTCCGAAGGTGAAGCTTGACACGTGTAAGATTTTCATTGGGTGATATTTTTCCCCCTAACAAGTAGTTTATTGTCTCATGTGAGTTTCAACAACTCTCCCATAGTTTCATAATATGACTCATAAGTTTTATGCCTCTGTAGTTATTACAACTTTGAATATCACATTTATTTTAATAAATTGGAACCGCAATACTTCTCCTCTATTCATCTGGCCTTTTCTTTGTGCTCATAATGTTATTGAGTAGCTTAGTTAGCCAAGATATTTTAGATTCCTAGGCCCTTTCAAACTTCTTTTAGGACAGGCAATAAAAGCAAATTAACGCATGACGAAGAGAAGCTACTGAAAGACCATGTAACAATTGGAAGGACGATAATCTAAAAGGTAACAAATACTAGATACTAATGAAGACAATGAAGAATATTGCTGACCGTTATAACTAGGAGTATCAAACTACAGAACATTTAACTACATTGTTTGGTTTGATATTACAGCCTAAAACCACAGAGCAGTTTCTGATACTATAATGACATTATATCATTGAAAGCATGATGCGGTGTATAATTTATGTTAGTGAATGCTTCTTAATTTTTAAATTCACCACGTTGACATTCTAAAAGCCATACTTGTGCAAAGAAAGTTATCAAATGCTTCTTAATTCTTAATTTACGTTAGTGAATGCTTCTTAATTCTAAAATCCAGCATGTTTCATAACTCAGTAAGACCATGTCTATCCTTCAATTATAACAGGTACCATGCTTTGGCTCACATATTTGGTGGGTTCTGCAACCTAGTTATATCTACAAAAAGATAGTGTAACAAATCATGCCCAGAAAATAAAAATAGAGTAGCATCAATTTCTTAAACTATAAGCAATGGAATTCTAGCTTCGAGAAGTAACAGATGCTATCCTCCGATCAACACAGCTAGAGCTTTGAAAAAGCAGATAAATGTTCACACTAAAATCCAAAAGCAGAAGGATAATATGGTTCAAACTGCAGGAGGCATTTTGAGAAATCAGAAGGCATTCCACATTATTATAGACCATGAGCTAAAACCAGAAACACCATACCTGGCAAAACACAAAGGAATTGAATATAAATGTATTAAGAACAGCAGTAGCATCTGAACCCGTAAGTCTCAAGAGCTTCTTCCCATCAAATTCTAGAATCGCAAGTATGGCCAGTTGATAGATACTCTGTCCAATGATATTCTTCCACATGGTCCTGGTAATAAAATTTGCACCTCTTCCGACTGGAGGTCTTTTCATTAGTCCATCGTTTGGAGGTTCTGTAGCCAGAGCCAATGCACCAAGAGTATCCATAATCATGTTGACCCATAGCAACTGGACGGCAGTTAGAGGAGCAGATCCTGAAAGTCATATGACATATCAGGATAGATATATGTATTATGAAAGCCAAATAAAAGTCATAAAAGTCTTATTTGAGAGACCCTAGAAGTGATAATACATAGTTAACCTCAGGAAAAACTCACCTACAATGCATGCAGAAACAAAATTGAGCACAAGAGCAACAATGTTAACTGTTAGTTGGAACTGAACAAATTTTTGAATGTTTATGTAAACAGCACGGCCCCATCTGGCAACATTTACAATAGTTGCAAAATTATCATCCATGATTATGACATCAGCATTCTCTTTTGCAACCTGTAAAAATAAATCATGAAAGCCAAAGTCAAGAATCTTTATAATGCAATATTCCAGATGAAGCAACGCAAGAGAAGCATATAGTTTGCGCAAACCACATAGGGAGATGCCTTCGTGATACATACCAGTGACCATTCTAAAAGACCACGAGTCAGAAATCAAGACTGGGTTCTTAAACAAAACCTCACTCAATTTCAATTTCTTGTTATCTTTGATGTCCATTAGTTCCAGATTGTTCTTCCAATTATTATTCTGAAACTTTTAACAAGATTTGGTTTAAGAATTTGGAAATAACAAATAGATTATACCATCAATATTACTGCTGCTCACATATTGTTGTGAGAATAGTCCCACATTGCTTAAATTTAGAACATTGAGTGTCTTATATACTTAGAGTTCCTCTACTTAGTAGTTCGAACTTTTGAGATGGAAACGTAACATGGTATCAGAACACTAGGTTCTGCCTTTCCCGTGTTATCTTTCTATGTGTGTTCATTCCAACTACACTTTCCACATGTATGTTGATGTTCATTCCAGCTACACGTGAGGGGGAGTGTTGTGGGAATAGTCCCACATTGCTTAAATCTGGAACATTGGGTGTCTTACATACTTAGAGGAACTTTTGAGATGGAAACTTAACACATATATGATTTAATCGATTCCAGCAGCTTCAACTATTCTGCCCTTTAATATGTTAAATACTTCTTAGAGTTACAGAAGTATAAGTTTGGATACCGCGACCTATCTCACAGAACCAGGAGACCCATTCTAATTGGACCATTACTATATTTGTACGCCCTTCAAGACTTCAACCGTAAGAATTTCAGCCTAAAGGTCATCAGTATCCCGCAAAGACTCCAGTTAAGGATCAATCATCAGAAAAAGTTTTTCTGTTCGTGGGTCATGCTCTGCTTCACAATAGGTCATAACTTCAGGTGGTTTCTAGTTGACAGTTCGGAATCTTCAAGGGAATTGAATTTTAGTGATCGAACTTGTTTTGCCTCTGCATCTCCAAGAAAATGGAACCCTAGAAACGGAAAGAATATTCAAATTGTCAGAGATGGATCATTCTTAACACACTAAGGGGATGATTTGCTAACTTAAATCTTTGTATCTGGCTTTCTGTCTTCAGAATGATAGCAGGCTAAATGGTGAAAATACTAAAATTCCAGTGAGAACAAAACCTCATCATTTAGTCATGGTAGCTGTCATCAGGCAAGCTGCACCACAACTAGAAGGGGACTCTGTATATCCGGCATGATTAGATGCATCTCAGGCGTAGCTACCAAAAGGAGTATAAGCTATTCCAGGAGCATCTAAGAATATGTTCAACAGAGATTGCTTCCAACCTCCACCTGTCTTTATCGATGAGTTCCTGATCAGTTTTGTTGCATGAATTGCTTGATGTCTACAAGTATGGGGATGCAATATTCAAAAGATTTGTAATGTTCTGAATAAGAATGGTAACAGCCAGGTCCCTGCTGGTTTTGGTATCCAACTGAACCGAATAATTCCACTACTGGTTAAAATCCAAGTCAACCCATGAATCAGGCATGGCAGGGTAGCAGAAGGGGAGAAACTCAATTTAAAAATAGTAAGAGATGAATTATATAAGTTAAAGACAAACAAGAGGGTGCAATGCAGGAAAAAGTGGTAAGAGTCTCTTGAGTTTTGACTAAGCTGACAGAACAACTTCTACCACATAAAAGACCAGAAACAAAACAAACCTCTGTTCCTGCTATACCCATGGCAAGTCCAATGTCTGACTCATGCAAAGCTGGAGCATCATTGGTCCCATCACCTGTTACTGCAACAACTTCTCCGAACATATTCCTCAACCTGGTGACTAAGGTGTGCTTGTCCATAGGCAACGATCGAGCCATTACCTGTGTAAATAATAGTCTTAGCATTGTAAGAAATTAATTCCTCCACAAGCATTGTTTAAGGTTAAAGTACATAATGCAGAGGAAGTATGGACCTGGATTCTCGGTATCAACTCCTTCATCTCCTCTGGACTCATTCTACGAAAGTCGGGTCCTTCTATAGCCAAGCCATCATTGGTCAATATTCCACATTCTTTTGCTATAGCTTTTGCAGTATTGATATTGTCACCTGTGACCATTCGCACAGTTATCCCAGCAGCTAAACAAGTTTGTACTGCCTCCCTTACACCAGGGCGCACTGGATCCTTGATTCCAACAATCATTATCAGTGTATAGCCATCAGTAGGCAAGCTGTCCGTATTGAAACTCTCATCCATATCCTTGAAAGCCAAACAAAGGGTTCTCAAAGCTTCACAGGCAAACCCATTTATGATGTCCATAACACTTGCCGCCCGTTCTTCTGAAAGGGGCACAGGTTCTCCTTTGTCGTCAACAATCTTGTTACACATGGCTAAGATGATTTCGGATGCACCTTTACAGAAGACACGGAATCCACCAGTCGAACGAGCCACAAGCACAGACATCTTCTTCTTGACTGAATTGAAAGGCTCAACCTTCACAATAGTAGACTCCCCGCGTATAGCACCAAAATCACCACCCATAAGCAAGCCAAATTCTAACAATGCTGATTCAGTCGGAGAACCCAAAATGTTCTTCTTTCCATTTTTTCCTTTCACCACCTCAGAACCAGTATTCAGAAATAAAGCCTGTAAAAGGATTTCCACAACTCCCTCGGAGAGTGCTGTTTTCACAGCATCTACACTGTCATTACCTTTTATTACTTTAGTTTCGTCACAGATCCATATCTTATCAACTTCCATATGGTTGGTTGTCAATGTCCCCGTTTTATCGGTGCAAATGCAACTTGCAGAACCCATTGTCTCACATGCAGATAGATGTCTTACAAGTGCTTTGTCATTCATTAATTTTTTCATTGCAAACGCAAGGCTCAGCGTAACAGCCAAAGGCAGGCCTTCTGGAACTGCAACAACAATTATAGTCACTGCAGTAGCAAAATAGTTCAGAAGCTCCAACGCATCACTTGAAGACCATTTTGTCAACTCATTGTGTAGCCCTTTCTCCACTAGGAACCTTACAGTCAACACCAAAAATGTAAGAACAGCGAAACCCAAACCGATCTTACCAATAATAGTAGCAACACCATTCAGCTTCACCTGTAATGGTGTCTCATCTTCACCGCCTTCACTCAAAGTCTCCATCAATTTTCCCCATTCAGTCCTCATACCTACAGATGTCACCAGCATCTTACCAGAACCATCTTGCACTTTGGTTCCCGATAGAAGAAAAGGCTTCCCAGTGTTTACATGCACTGGCTTAGTTTCACCTGACAGGCTTGACCCATCAATCTCCAAACTATAACCTGATATGAAAATTCCATCAGCCGGAACTTTGTCACCAATTGATAGATGAACAATATCTCCAACCACCAAATCATAAATAGATACCTTCTGTCTAGATCCATCTCTGGTAACCTGAACAAAAATTTTTTTCTTCTCCTTATCCAAATCCCTGAATTGCAATGATTGCTTGTAGTCACTGATTGCAGTAACCATGACTACCAAGAAAATACTTAATATTATTCCCAAGCCATCATACATACCCTTTGGCCACCCTTCAGTGGCAAGGCCGACACCAACAGAAACTACAGCACAAACCATAAGGATCATTAGGGTCAAGTCCTGAAGTGAGTCCCACACAAACATCCAGAAACTCCTAGAAGGCTTCTCAACGTATCTGTTGAAGCCATATATCTTTTGCCTGGGAGGTAGCTCATTCAAACAGACACCACTATCAAGGGAGACCTTGATCTTTCTGGCAATTCCGTGAACACCTCCATGCAGTTTCAAGCGGTTGGAATCATGGCTACGAACAATGGATGCAAGTTCATCTGGTTCAATGCCATAACCGTCTTTTCTAGTCTCCTCTGAAAGCGGGTATTCTACTTGATTACCAGCTGAGTAAAGATAATAAAATAGAATGAGTATACAAACTGACATTAAGATTAAAATAATGTTTAAATAGTCTTGATGGGGTTAGATTTGATGGAGATTATACCATCAATGAATTGCAAAGCAGCTTTCTGAACATACAGAGCAATTCGTATTTTTTCCTGGAAAAGAATAAGAGAATAAGTGGCGTTTAAAAATCTTTCAAACGAAAAAAAAGGAAAGAATGAATGCTGTGCTGTAGTTTGCACTTGAGAGAAGTTTACAAACCGCATGCTGCCCAGAGTTACAAGCAGTTAATGTTCAGGCTTACTCAGTAGCAATTATTTATTTAAAATATATAGAATAACCTCATGAAACTTAACATGAGTAACATGTTCTTCAGGAAAAAGATCTTCTGTAGTGACTTACCAGTGTAGTGAGGATCTCATTCACTCAAAGTGGATCAGCATATATCTCGATCTATTCAAAGTGCATCGAGATACCTGCAAATCCACTTTGAAGGGTTAGGATCCTCACTATACCTCACTATAGGGATGACCTCACTACAGAAGATCCCAATCTTATTCTTGACAGAGTGATGTGATCCTTGTGTTTCTCCCCATCCTGGGGGTTTTGGGTTTAACATCAAGTGTTGTTTGGGTCCAGTGCGGTTCCTCCGTTTGAGAGGATCTGATGTATCCTTTTATTCCTTTTTATTTTTTAATAATGCGATATAAGTAAAAAATAAAAACATGTTTATAAAGTAGAATAGGGTGGTTGATATCCAGTAATCTCCATATGGGTGCCCCTCCACCACTGAAACAGGCTACCCTAATCATTGTACTCTAAAAAATTAGCACAGAAAAAAGGATCTACACGTTGTTGGTCTCTATTCGATGCTTTTATTTTTTAACTAGTTTGAAATTACTAACTGGTGGTTGACAGTTCCATCACAAAGTGGAATTGTGGACAGTCAGATAAAAGTAGAGAATGAAATTCTACTTGATCTCTACTCCAAGATGGATTACAATAAAACCACGAAAGCTTTCCCATTTAGAAACAGGTTTGGAAACTTCTTTCAAGAGAAACTTGTTTTCACATCTGACATTAGCAGCAATCAACCATCTCTACAGCTCTCTACAGGCCCAATGTCATCTCCCAAATCTCCACAGCCACTTTGACAGTAACACCTTGATCTTTGTGACAATTTTCTTGAGACCCAGCCCTCCCTCGTGATCTGATTTGTAGATTTAAACACACTCCACTAAGTGATAGCTAAAGGAGCCCTTCCAACAGAACCACAAGAACTTCCGTTGAACGATTGTAACACAGGTGGAAATTGACAGAGCCTGTAAATTGAGAAACAAAATACAAAGGTATAGTTGCCAATGTGGCCTAATTAACTTAATTTTATCGCTTCCAATAAGAATTACATTCCAAATCAGAGAATTTTGTTCCATTTCTTTCCACAACATGAATATTTACAATCATTTATATTGTTTCGGAGTGCACATCTACTCCCATACAGACAAAGCACATGCAGAGACCAGTACATTCGGTGCATAGATGTCAAGGCGTCAAGGGGAACTAAGGTGTTGGAGGCCTGATGAGACACTTAGGCAACCAAGGCGCCCGCCTTGACGACCAAGACGCCTGATTTTCCAAGGCGTCACAAGAGAACCTGGGCGTCTAGGTGACGCCTTGACAACTATGATTCGGTGCATTATCAACATCTCAAGATGGATATGATATGGCCCCTAAACATCAATCCCAATATGTCCAAAAAGTCCTTAAGGGTTACAAACCTAGCTACCCATGGCAAGATTCTATATTCTAAACACCTTTTATCCATCATCTCTAATAATAAAAAACTTCAAGAAAAATATTATGAATCTCTAATATGTTCTACAAATGTGATGCAGTACAAGTGTACTATCGCAAGAGAAAACCAGCAGTCAAGAGAAGCCAGCAGCCTAGCCGGCTGGCTCCCACCTGCGAAAGCTAGCCTTGGAAGCTGTTAGCCACCTGTCCAAGAGGAGAATTTCCCCCTACTAAAAAATATTAGTTACTAATTTAAAGATTGCCTAAAGTTAGTGACTACTATTGTTAAGCTACTTATTTAAAAGAAAGTTTCAGTTTAGGAAGTTTTTAATTTCAGAAACTGCATGACAATAAATGAGAAGGAATATGATTGACTTTAAAGTATAGAACTTGGCAAGAGACCAATCCAGAAAATTCTATAGATATCCAATGGTCAGTAATGCTTCATCACCAATCCACATGGCACAACTCTAAAATCATCCGTAGATAGTTTATAGACCGGACCATCCATAGAAACTTTTGCCTTTATTGTATGAATTATCATGTATCTCTTTTTAATGCAGAGATGCCGGCAGTTTCAAAGTGACTGCATAGTTGGCTAGGAGATCGTAAGGTTACCAGTAAATAGAGAATGGCTTTAACAATGGATTTAAAAATGGGATCAGAATATTGGCTTATTCAACTTGGAATCGAGAGAGGCTGATCCATGAGTATTGAGCTTGACCAAGTTACATCAAGTTAAGGCAAGTCTTATTGACGGATTGAATTTGAATCGGATACACTATTATTCGAATCCAAATCTTTTTACCAACTACCTTACCTGCATTCGATCAAAAATCTGATGTGTATCAAAAAATCAAATCCGAATTCAAAATTTAACCGAATATTTGATTAAATTTCGATTCGAATTCGAAAAATAGAATTAGAATACAAATTGTATGAAAAATGAAAGAAAACTCTAATTTAAAATAAATATATAACCTAAATTATAAAATAAGAGACAAATTTTAAATGGTTATATAAACATTAAAGTTATATGCACACTCTAAAGTTATATACGTCCTTAACACTAGAATAAAAGGAATAGATATAATCTTAACTATTTAATTGATATTTGAATCCGTATCCAAATGAATCCCAATTTGACCCCTACCCCTAAACCGATGTGAATTCAAATTAGAAGTATCCGTTTACATCCCTATCCGGTACTCATTTCTACTTTTAAACCTTGTTTTTAACAATGGATAAAAGGTTCTCTAGTCAATCGCAATGGTTGAGAAATCCCAATTTGACCCCTACCCCTAAACCGATGTGAATTCAAATTAGAAGTATCCGTTTACATCCCTATCCGGTACTCATTTCTACTTTTAAACCTTGTTTTTAACAATGGATAAAAGGTTCTCTAGTCAATCGCAATGGTTGAGTAACGTAACAGAGAATCTAGACGCTAGTTCAACCCAGGTACGCAACCCAAGGGAAACTTCCTCGAAGATGATATGATGGTGACAACGAAAACCTGCCGCAAAGAAAAATCGTTGATAAGAGGTAATTGGCAGGCTGACCTGACGTGAGGACAAGGGCGCATGAATCTTGTTATTAAAAGAGAAACTGACATCACTATTGACCAGCGACCCAATTATTTTATCGTATTTCATCTTTTTCTTCAATTTTTTTCTTCAATCTTTCCTTCGTAATTGACTTTCAGCGGAACGGAAACTTCAGCGAAGTTTCCTCTTCTGCGTAATAGCATAGTGGGGAGTGAATCTGAAACTTTTCCCAATTTTTTAATTATTGCAGCTCCTTTCTACAATACTGGTCGGTCGCACTTCTCGCACATCCAAACGCGCACTCGGCAGAAAATGCTATAATTCAACTCTATCGAAAAAAAAAATCAGTATTCAAATCAAAACAACCACAAAAGAGAGAGAGAGACCATATTCTCCACCTTCTACAGTGCTCTGCACTTCAAGGACATAATAACATTCCCTAGCCTGCACCTGGGGAATTGGTGTTAGGGGTGCTCTGTTTAACTAGCTTCCTAATCCATATCCTAATGTTGTATTACTCGCATAAGAACACCTGGTTTCTAGATCCTCAATACCAAAGAGGAATGGAATCACCGCCTCACGGCACCGTCCCCGGTCCTTAGCTTTTACGTTCGGTCTTTCCCAACTGACTGAGATTCAAATCGAAACCGCGTTTCTGAACTCTGCCTTTACCAATTCAGATCTACTCTGTTTCCTCAAAGATTACAACGATTTATTGCAACTTAGGAAGAAAAAGTATAATATATCTTCTGAGTTGCAGAAATTCGGAAGTCAGTTTCGTCAAATTAGCCAGATGAAAGAAATTTCTAGCGTTAGATTCATCATTCAAGATTTACAACATAAGAGTTTTCTACATTATGATTTCGAGTTCTGCAACAAATTATTCAACTAATGAAACTATAACGCATTAATATATTGAATTAAAAAAACTACGTCCAGCGAAATTAAATAGGTGAAAAATATCAAGGATTGAAACATAGAAGAAAGAGCTCGACTGCTCGAGGAGTTAACCACACCTGGATGTCAAGCTTTTTCTTATGAGCTTTGTCTCTTTTCTCAAGATCTGCTGTATGACGAAACCTCCTCGTAGGATTCTTAACAAGAGAAACTGCAGCTCTCCATTTCCTTAGAGCCTCCGGTGATGGATGTTTCGCTTGTATTTCGAATTTCTCTCTCAAAATCTTCTCCATTTCAAAAAGATTGGAGAAGCTATTTTTACTCTCTGCCATACCAGTAGAAAGATCAAAAGATAGAAACTAAAAGATCGAGTTAATGTTATAAGCCTGCTGAGGTTTTGGTTTACCTGAACTTGAGGATTCCATTGAAACGTTTTCTGATTTTTTTTTTTGAAACCTTCAAGCTCGGCTGCGGCGGCGGGACAAAAAGGAAAGAGCCGGCGGGAAAGTTTCAGTCTGAGCAGACAGACTTGATACGTTTATATAGTTTCAACTTTCAACCATAACTTGCCGATTTTATTTTATTTCTTTTAAAAAAGGTAGAGAATCACTGAGGAAAGGTAAACGGTTCTACACAATTTACTAAATATAGATATAATGGCCCAAAATAGGAAAATTATATCCTTTCACATAATCCCATGCCCTTTATTGGAAAAAAAATCGTCTCATATTGCAGGATCTGCATCCTTTCCTCCTAGTGGTTCTAGGAGGACAGTGGCAACCTGCCCTGGATGGCCGCCATATAATTCTTGGTGAACCCAAGACCCATGTCCGAGCCGACACCCAGCCGACAAGCCTAACCGACAGGGGGTGTCGGCTCAGACGTGGGTCTCGGATTCACCCGAGAGCCACGTGGCAGTCATCCGAGATAGGCTCCTCCCAAAACCACTGGGAGGAGACGATGTGAATCCCATATTGCATAGATTGTTGTGTCATGATCCAATTGTCAGAGTTTACTGGACGCATATACCGATGTACTAATATACATATCCAATGAACACCGGCTACTAGATTATGGTTGGAGTCCATCCAAAGATAGGGGACGAATTTAAGTCTCCATGATTCACATCGTCTCCTCCCAGTGGTTTTGGGAGGACGCAACAACCTTACCCGGATGGCCAACATGTGGCTCTTAGGTGAATCCGATACGTACTTCCTAGCTGACATCCCTTGTCGGCTCGGCTTGAGGGTTGAGTGTCGGCTTGGACGTGTATCTCGGATTCACCCGAGAACCACATGTCGGCCATCTTAGTAAGGCTGTTGTTGTCCTTTCAAAACCATTAGGAGGAGAGGATGTGGATCCCCCTTTATACGAGGAGAGATTAGGACTCCTCACATAGTTAACCCCCTGAATGCGGATCCCCCTTTATACGAGGAGAGATTAGGACTCCTCACATAGTTAACCCCCTCTCTCCTTCTTATCTTTGCAGGTCCAATTGATGATACTATTTCAAGAGATCACTCCCTCTAAAGTACTGATACATTTGCATAAACATAACGGAAGAAATGCATATACAAATGAGGAATTTAATTGAAATGTAACGCTTGGTTAAGTTAGAACATGTTCTCCCTCTCCAATGATCAGAATGAATCACTACATTTACACGTTTGCATTTAGGATCCAAATCGTCTCATCCTTGAAATTCGGGAGGTGTGGCGGCAACCCCACTAGATGGTCGCCATGTGGGGGTCGGATGAATCCAATCCCTCCGTTCGAGCCGACACTCTCTTGTCGGCTCGGCTTGTCGGCTCGAACGGAGGGGTCGGATGAATCCAACCCCCATATGGCGACCATCCAGTGGGGTCACCGCCACGCCTCCTAAATTACAGGGATGAAGACGATTTGAATCCTTGCATTCAACCCTTCACATAAAAAAAAGTTTCCAGATAAGTAATAGTCCTCATAAATGTGGGTAATATTGTACTTTAATGGGAGTAATGGTCTTCATAAATGTGGGTAATATTGTAATTTAATGGGAAAAAGGATCTTCTACAACTGTCCAGTTCACCCAACACCACTGGATCTTTCTTTATTCCAGGCAAGAGCATGATCCAATTATATTAAATGATTTAAACAGCTGGAGAGGATCTAAATCCCTTCAACAGAGGCTGATATAAATAATAAGGGTGCATGATCGATATAGTAATTTCATGATATTGTGAGGAACACTTCAGTAAAGTGATACACTTTCTTTCCTCAACAGAAAAAATTAAAGGGCTTTTACCAACAAAAAGAATTAAATAATAATAAAAGGACAAGGTTTTCTGGACCGCTATGATTCTTGCACTCACCAATGGGAGAGCCCATTGAGGATATTTGTCGTGGAGATCATTGAGTGCACCAGCAAAGAGTAATGATAGAGTCCAAAAAGACACCGGCCAAAAGGAATTGAAATCCTCTCCTACGGCAGGGCGGTTTTAGTCACAATCGAAGGATTGGAGTTCAGTTGATGCGTATATTAATACATTGGTATGTGTGTCAGTTGAAATTCAGCCCTTGGTAGATGCACATGTCGCAGGAGAAGATTTCTATCCCCCTAAAAGACCCAAGTATAAAGGTTTCCTATGTGGCCTCTCTCTCAATGTAACATATAGATAGGTGATGCGGCGTCGTTATTCTGAACGTTGAATAGAAAGCAAATGGTTTTTAGATTAATCAGTTTATTTCAATCAAATATTTATTAATATTTTAACATGTATGTCCATGGTTGCTTTTTGGTGTTCTAATCATTTTTGTGCATACATGATTCTTTAAGTTTTTTTTAATAGGGGTGTCAATTTCTAGTCTACATCGTGTCCTTAGAATCGGAGATATTTACACCGTTTACTAAATGTGTCAAGTTTAGGCCCACATCGATTAATAATCGATCGTTCACGGTATAAGGGTGTAACCCATTGATCGCCCAACAATACTGACAGATTAAATAAAAATTAATCTAAATCCCTAAGGTTTTGTTTGGTTACAAGGGGAATTGAAGAGAAGGGAAGTGAAAATTTTAAATTTTAAACGAAAATTCTTATAGTTGTAACACAATATGATTGTATAAATACTTAAACTTCTTAATATTTTTAGGCTGTGTTTGGTATCATTTTTGTTTTTATTTTTCTGATATATTTTTATTTTTGTAGGTGTTTGGTTTGATTTTTGTGTACTATTTACGGAAAAAAAAAACAAAAAGAGACCCAAAATCAGAAAGAGGTCTCGGACCTCTTTTTGATTTTTTTGTCAAAAATCAGTTTTAGTTGTTTTTGCGCAACTTAAAATTGCACGTGTCTTTTTGTCTCAACAACTTTAAAATCAAGGGTAAAATCGTAAAAAAAAATTCACACAAAATGTAGACGATGTTGAACATAAAGAGAAGAAAATAAGAAGAGGACGACGACGGCGGAGAATCGGTACCGAGCCAAGTATGCAACCCCGGTGAGGCCGTTGTGGCTACCAGCGATGGTGATGGTGCTGGTTCATATCATCTTTGCAGCGGTCAATGTGTTCTATAAACTGGTGACTAAAGATGGAATGAATTTCAGAATCTTGGTCGTGTATATACATCTTCGCCGCTATCTTCTTGGCTCCTCTTGTTTTTTTTGTTGAAAGTTTCATTCTTCCAAACCCTTTTCTTTAATCAATCTGAATCTGCAGATATACTTTTTATTTTTCTCCACAAGAAATTCAAGAAAAGAATGAGTTTTTAATTTGTTTTTCGATATTTCTTGCATAAAGAAGAGACCAAAATTGATATGGATGGTGGCGTTCCAAGCTTTCCTTTGTGGGTATTTGGGTAAGTTATTCTGATTGAAACTGATCTCATTTTTTGATCTTTTTCTGCTTCATTTTGCATTTTACTCTTGAATGTGTTCTAGTTCAAGAGCACATACGAAGGATAAAGTTGCAGATCATAGTTCCATCAAACTTCAAAACTCTCCGTTTCATTTTCCGTGAACTGCTATAAGTAATCGTCTACGAGAGAGAGAATTTGGATGAAATTCTGTGTAATTGTCATTGCATGTGTATGCTATATAAAAAGGAGTAGGATCCACATCGTCTCCTCCCAGTGGTCTGGGAGGACAGTGGCAACCATCTAGGTTGCCACGTGGCTCTCGGTGAATCCGAGACTCACGTCCGAGCCGACACCCAGTCGACAAGCCAAGCCAACGGAGGGTGTCGGCTCGGACGTGGGTCTCGAATTCACTGAGAGTCATGTGACAACCATCCGGGATAGGTTGCCACTGTCCTCTCAGTTCTGGAAGGAGACGATGTAAATCTCTCGATACAATAGTGGGGACTGGGAGATATCCCTACAAAGACGGAGAAGAATTTGGTAATCAGTTACAACAATATTTTGAATTTAAATTTGAACCGTTGAGATTGATTGGAGATTATTCCTGGGTTCTTCACGGTTGTTGAGTTGCAGAGGATTCTTGAGTTCTCGACTGTTATCGGATGTATGGTTATCACGCATCCCATTTCTTCTTTGATGCAACCGCTGCCGTGAGTCACTGCCTGTGCTGGTGCTCAACCACCTTCGCCACATCCTCTCTGTATCTGGTCTTGCTGGAATCGAAGGAGTGACTGGTCTCTTTGCATCCAAACCTGCAACTCCAGTGTGACATTTGGCATCTTTCTCTTATTCTTTTGATCGGTGCATCGTCGTGCTTTGGAATCCAACTATTCTTGCTGGTGATTTCCACAACCATTCTTGTTGGAATCCAACAATTCTTGTTGATGATTGTAAAAAAAAAAGAAATGGAGCTATATTCTGGTCTTGCTGGAATTCAACGTTATGTTATATAAATGGAGCTATATTCAGGGATTGGAATGTTTATATTAATAGTATTTCTTATGAAGTATACTTGAATGATTTGAGTGGTTGTTAAATGTTGATTCTTATACATATATATCATTGTATGTTTTAGATGGATCTATAAAATTTATAAAAATTATTTTTAAATATAGGTATACCAAATCTATTTCTCATTTTACAATCTATTTTTTATTGTAGTTACCAAATGACTTTTTATTTTTTATCAAAAATGGTTTTCAAAAATACTTTTTAAAAAAATAACAAAAATCAAAAACAAAAATGATACCAAACACAACCTTAGTAATGATGCTTATAAGTGTAAAATTTATTTTCTTTTTCAATTTTAAGGGATTTGAATGCAAAGTGAAGTGTAAGTTAATAACTTAATATGAAATAATTTGAAAATAATTACATAGTAATGTGATAACATGTAATGTAATCAATTACAAAAATTTTCATTTAAAGTTTAAAAATTTTATGGTTGAGGTTATATCACCTCCAAAGTAAGTTGGTTGAATTGAAGATCTAAGTTCAAATCCGGTATGCAAACTTTCTTTCTAGCTACTATTTTTAATTCATATAAAATGTTTCTAACTTTTCAATGCATTTCTTTGTTTTTTTTCACTTTAGAATAAACAGTGAATTTTTTTTGCTTAATGGTGATGCATTCTTTCAGGGAAGTGAATGTGGTCGCGGATGAGCTATTTCATTTAGCGGCGCGTTCTCAATCTTCCAGTTTTTGGGATTTATGTCTCCGTTGGTTCAACGAGACGTGGTCTAGGATGCTTATGAGAGTCGTTGCTTTCTTTTTCAATTGTTTTGAGGTAGGTCTTCCTTGCTGATGGTTATGTCGAAGGTGGAGTTAAATCTTCTTCTTTTATTCTTTCCTTTTTTGTATGGTCAAGTTTTAATGAAATCTCTTGACAGCAACAACAACAACAACAACAACAACAACAACGACAACAACAACAACAACAACAACAACAACAACAAAGTCTTATCCCAACTAAATAGGGTCAGCTATATGTTTTCTTGTCCACCAATCAGTTCTATTCAATGTCATACTTGAAGGCAAGACCTAGGTTATACATGTATTTCTTTACCACCTCCCCTACAATCATCTTAGGTCTGTCCCTAGTTCTTTTAAATCCTTCAATCTGAATCAAATCATTCATCCGTACAGGAGCATCTAACGGCCTCCGTTGAATATGGTTATCCATCTCAAGCAACTTTCTCGTAGCTTATCATGTATCGGGCTACTCCCAAATCAGCTCTAATATGATCATTTCTTACTATATCCTTCCTAGTTTTGTCATACATCCATCTTAACATCATCATCTCAGCTACACAAAGTTTATCTATATGATGTTTTTTGACAGAATAAAATAAAATAAAAAACCCTATTTATAGGAAATTTTCCATTTTATACTTATTTACATGAAAACAAATTACCATCACGTCAACCAATTAAGGCATGAGGCTTGTCAGCAGAAACCACATGGGTACGGGGAGAGAGAATGTAAAAACAATCTCTTAAAAGTATGGGTCCCGTATTTATTTCTCTCTTATTCATGTGCATATTCACAGTTCATCTTTCTTGTCCATTAAGAATTATCACGTGTGAGGCAAAGGCAAAGGCAAAGGCCATAGATCTCATCTAGAGTGACTCTGCAAAATGCTTCCCTCAAACCCCATGGCAAATTATACTATGCTATCATGATATGGGAAAGTGCTATATATGAACATGATAGCTAGGTCAAATTCTCTTGTGCAACACAGGCTGCCGCATGCTCTCCTGCCTGGGTGCGATTGTTTCAAGTCATGTAATTGGTCAAGTTGATGATCCAATGACTAAAGTCATTTACCGCATATATTGGTATACACATAGAGTGTGCTCAAGTCGTTGGATCATGATCAAAGAATTGCTCAACTTGAGAGTAACTCCTTCCCTACTGCCAGCATAATAAACCAACATCCATATATTGGCAGGTTCCACTGCAACAATGGATGATTTGGAACTTTATAATAAGCATTATCTATTGGTTCAAGACCCCATTTTATAGGCCATCTATTTATCAGTTGTATGATTCACGATGCATGATTTTTTTTGAGTGATTTAATTTTATTGATCAATTTCTTATAGAATTCACTTTTTTAATTTCTTAAGTTTTTTGAACCTTTGTATTAGAACATTTAAATATTATATTGATATAAATTAATTTTTGATCATAAATAAATGATGGTGTTAACAACATGCCATTACAATTTGAGTTATAAAAAAACAATTACTAGGTGTTATTCATCGCATGGATCCAGATCCGGCCACCTTGCCGAAACCCTAGCACAACTAATTTAAGAAGTTTGACTATTTAATTTTTAGATTCTGTAGTTACTAGTAAACCAAAGAACTGACTTAGTAACTAGTAAGGTCCAGAGACTCCATACCTGGTTCCATGTATTTTTTGAATTTTTAGAGAGAGAGAGAGAGAAGCAATATACATAAGAAATTATATTGTTCACAAGGGTTTTCTTAAATTGTTCTATTGTGATTTAGGCTCTCTTTGGTATGTATTATAAAATTAATTATATAATACATTATGACAGATGTAGTTGTTTGTTATGATTTATGATACTTATTTATACTTAAATTAACTTGATATAATCTAAAATCTATAAATAGGTTGGAAGATATTTATCATTATTGTGATAATCTATTATTATTTTTTATGTCTAATGATATCAAATGACTATTATGTATATGTATGACTTATAATTTATTTTTATAAATAATTTATAGTAAATAATTCATAATCATAAATATTAGCTATACCAAAAAGAGCTTTTAGTAGTCATGGGTTCTAATCTAAACACACCATCTCCACATAAAGGATAAGACTCCTTACATAAACCTCTCCCAAATAACCTTAAAGTGGCGGAAGCCTCACACAACACCCTTTTTATAAGGATTTGTTAAGTTCATAAGTTGCGAGCAAAGTAGATTATGATGGTCATACATTTCTATTCTATTTTTATGAAATGAAAAAACATACTACTTTAAGTAGAATTTTCTCGGTGTTATTGCCATCACAATGTAGTCGGAATCCAGACTCCAGACTCTAGTATACTGTAATCAAAATCAGTTGAGTCAACCACCAAAAGATGATGCTATTGTCAGTCATGTTCGTATGCTTAAACGTTATTTTACTTCGGCTCTTTTTGGTATGTATTATAGAATTAATTAGATGATACATTATGACATATGTAGTTGTGTGTTTTGATTTATAGTACTTATTTTATTTAATGATATAATCTATGTTTCCTCTAGAATCCGTATCCCAGACCTACAAAGCTGATTTTACCTGCAAGGCAACACATAAGGCAAATGGGAGGCTGACCTATGGCCCTGGGTCCACTCCGATGTTTAAGTTAGGCAACAGGATCTACTATTGAGGGTGGCTTTGTGGGAATAAAAGCTTTGAAAGCATTGATAAATCAACGGAAGGGTTGATGAGATGGAGGAAAGCGATGTGGAGGGGCTGCTAAGCTGGATCAAAGGACAGAAAAGGAAAGGTATATGGCGCCATCCCCGTGCTGCTTGTTTCGATGGCAAGCCAAGCTATGGATCGGCCGGCTAAACAACAAAGACCGGGAGCATTAAAGAGTACATTTTAGTAGCAGAATTGTGAACGTACCCCTACCCTCTTGCTTTGGCGGCTGCAGCTGGAGTTGTTGTGTGTGAGATCTGTGAACAGTCAATGGACCCGGTATCCGAACCCACTTAAATATTGGTGGGGTAAGTGAGAGATTCTCAGTCCGAGGTATTAGAGTGACAATCCCTAGGAAAGAGTATTAAATGTTGTGTATCTAAAATCTTGGGATTCATGGGCTATTTATAATGAATAGTACCTCGTTGCAAATGTCGCTTTTACCTTTGTCTCCGATTGTGATGATGGAAATGGCCTTGTGAAATAGAGAAAAGACGCCTTCGTCCTTATTTTATTGGTAGAAATTATGGGAATGTCCTTTGGACCCATTTGGAGGTGTTGATGTAGATCGTATCTTTCTAGCTGTCACCATCCTATGGGTGGTGTAGGAAATTCACCGAACACTTGTCTCATTGCTCTATTGAATCTATAAGGTTCAATTGAGTAAGTAAAATAGAAGTTCGAAGTTGACACTTGCTTTCTTGCTCTGTTAAATTGGTTCGATTCGATTGAGCAAAGAAAAGGAAAAATTTTGGGGTGGATGTTCCTTGCCCTACGGTGGGCACCAAATTGTTTCATCTAGAATCCATATCCGAGGTCCACAAAGCTGATTGGACCTGCAAGGCAATACACAAGCAAATGGGAAGCGGGCCTATGACCCTGGATCCACTCCGATACCTAAGTTAGGGATCTGTGAATAGCCAATGAGTTCGGTATCCAAGCCCACTTAAATATTGATGGAGTAAGTGAGAGATTCTCAGTCCGAGGTGTCATAGCGACAATCCCTAGGAAAAGGTATTAAATGTTATGTACCTGAAATCTTGGGATTTGTGGGCTATTTATAGTGAATACATCATTGCAAATGTCGCTTTTACCCTTGTCTCGATTATGATGACGAAAATGGCTTAGTGAAATGGGAAAAGACGCCTTCATCCTTATTCTATTGGTAGAAATTATGAGAATGTCCTTTGGACCAATTTGGAGGTGCTGATGTGGACCGTATCTTTCTAGTTGTATCCATCTTATTGGTGGTGTAGGAAATTCACCTAACAATCTAAAATCTACAAATAGGTTAAAAGATGTTTTTTATTATTGTGATAATATATTATTATTTATTTATGTCTAGTGGTATTAAATTATTGTTATTTATGACTCATAATTTATTCTCATAAATGATTTGTCGTAAATAACTCATAAACATAAATATAAACTATACCTAAGAGGACTTTCTGTAAATTTTGTTTCTATTTCCTAGGCTGTAAATGAACTTGTTCATATAAGATCCACATCCTCTTCCGCCTGAGTTTGGGCAGGAGAGTTGGCGGCTCGGATGGATGGCCGCCACCTGGCTCTCGGGTGAATCCAAGCCCTCCATCCCAGCCGACACCCCTGTCTGCTCAATTTGTCGGCTGGGGTGTCGGCTCGGATAGAGGGCTCAGATTCTCCCGAGAGCCAGGTGGTGACTATCCATCTAGGCCGCCAACTCTCCTGCCCAAACTCAGGTGAAAGAGAATTTCTATGCGTTCATATATAGGCTGGCCTGCTAAGGGCTTGGGGCAACCCCATGCAGGGTTTTTGGCTCCCACCTTTTCCAGTGGAGTTGTTGCCTTTCGTTCTTCCAATTGGATGAATATATTTCCTCTTTAAGGGGTTTTTTTGTAATAAAAAAATAAAAAAATAAAAAATGGATCTTTGTTATAGAGGATGCCAACAGGCATCCATATCAAAATTATGAAATTATCATTAACCGTCAACACATATGATTTAATACACATGACATGTTATTTCAAGTTGAGATTTTGCCATTGAGATAGAGGGGATCGTTTGTATATGGACCACACAAAATTTGAGACTGTGATCCCAACGACCACAGAGGTCTCACCCACGAAGAAAGAGAGAAAGAGAAATTAAAATAATATATAAAATTATCTCCACTCAAGTCATGGGAGAGAGTAAAATTAATATAATAAAATTGTCTCCACCCATGTCTATATTGGGAGGGAGAATCCCTTGTACATGAACCAATACAAAGTCTAAAATGTGATTTATTGTGGATCCCATCCACATCAAGGTCTCTCATCATCCAAGGCATAGAAATCTTCTCCTGTCTGAGTTTGGATAGGAGAGTTGGTGGCCCAGATGGATAGCCACCACCTGACTCTCGGGTGAATCCGAATCCTCTATTCGAGTAGATACCTCAGCCAACAAGCTGAGTCGACAGGGGTATCGACTCGGATGGAAGACTCAGATTCACCCGAGAGTCAGGTGGCGGCCATCCATCAGAGCCGTCAACTCTCCTACCTAAACTTAAGCGAGAGAAGATGTGGATCCTCATCATCCCTCAGAGAAAAATAATAAATTTTGTCTTCCCCTACGTCTATGTGGAGGGAGAGAAAGAATATGTGTGGAAAGGGAAGATGCAAGAATACTTTAATATATTATTAAATTAAGAAGGTTATGGATGCATCTTACGAATTCTGATAACATGAAAGAATTCAGTGCAACACACGAAAGAGGAAAACTCAAAATGACCAGAGAGAGAGAGAGAGAGAGAGAGAGAGAGTCCAACACCCATGTTACCAACTTATCCATAATCACATTGTAGGAACTGCTCCAAGTCTTTTCCACAAAGAAAAAGATGGAAAATTATTTGGATTATCTATTTTTGGGCTTTATTTTACTAATCTATTCAATCCATGTTCATTCAGGCAAAGTTATTCAAAAATGAGTTTGAGCATTATCAATATACTTGTAAGAATCGTACTCTGAAAATCTAGTTTAATTCATGATTTACGTCGTGATAGGTCTCCCAGTCATAATCGGACTGGAAGGTAAGGCCTGGTGAAGAACCATGATATCCAGGTATGAGAAACGATGTGTAAAAATATAATTTTTATATACCGGTCTCAGACCAGTATGTGCAACCGGTATGTATCCGTAGGTAGAGACGGACTCCAGCGGGTCCCACACTCCAAATCCGAGTTTAGAAAACCTTTTAGACGTAGGAGACCTTCCTAAAATGATCTCCCACTATATATACACATCATTCCTGCTCCTTAGATCTTTTCCAAACATTTTCAAACCCTAGACCATCTATAAGAGATTTGAGAAGAAGCAAGGAAGAAGGAGACTGGGCAAAAAGGGAGATTTTTCGTTGGAGGAGAGCACCACCATTCAACAAACACTGGTAAGTGTTCAACCTCTGTATTGATGTTAGGATTTCGGATCGAAGCTGTGAAACGGCGTAATGATCCAAAATCCTAAGAACCTCAAAACCCTAGTTCTCATTGAGATCCAATTTGAGAAGGATGCGACGAAATAGTCGAAACCTAGATAACCAAACAAGTATTTAGACCTTAGAATGGTTTAGGAAGAACCTTAAAAACCAAGTCGATGATCGACGGGATAGGGAGGTCCGAGATTGGGCTCTCGAACCCATACCGTCAAACATACCAGCTGGATAATAAGTCCTGCGGTATGGTCTTGCAGTATATACCGCAGGCACATATTGACTGTAGTATACTGAGACCGGTACTGAGACCGATATATATCGCAGGGCATATACTGAGACCGGTACTGCAACCGGTATGCTTATCGAAGCTTAATTGTTGGCCAGACTTGGTTTCGACCAACTGTAATCCTAATAATTTATTTATAATCTATAAATATGATCGTGTAGGACCTGTAGAAGGCGTAAGTGGACTCTGTAATGCAGAGCGGACTTGCAATCACGCGTTAGGTAAGAGACAAGATCTCAAACCCTAAGTTACTAAATAATAGTAAATCGTCGTGATCATATCTGTTTCTGTGATTATTATTTGTTACTTGTGCATTTCACATGCCATCTACTTATTTAAATTTTATTATTTGTTCATATATATTCGTATGCTAGGATGATGTTTGTTTATGCATGTGATTGTTTTCGTTAGTATGTGGAATGTGAAGGGGAGTGGAGCCCTGGATATCTCCTCACACTGACACATTTTCGTATCGCCGTCTACCTTAGTGGGCTTGATGCGAATAGGGTATCAGGGGGAGGACGTGAGATTGTGACTCCATCTGTCCACCAGACTCGAGCCCTATCTTTATGTCATACGGAGCTGTGTTGGGGTAGGACCATAAATATTGTGATGACATATATGACTGGTTAGAAACAGAACTCACTTGCAAGCCCTTGCCAACAGGGGTTTAAGTGTTGGTGTGGTGTAGGGTATCAGGGGGAGGACCTGGGATGATGGCTCAGCCTGCCCGTCAGACTCTAGCTCTATCTCTATATCGGAGTGAGTGATGTGGGGTAATAGCAGTAGTGTGGATAGGAGTCTGACTGTTGGGTGTGCTCACACTCTTGTGCATGGAAGTGCAGTGGCCACCAAATCTTACCATAATATTTTACAAGTTATACCTGACTCAATTATAATGTTATCTCATGTATTTTGTATGTTTCATTGGTCTTGTGCTTTATTGAGCTAAGTTGTGAGCTCACCCGAATATATATATTATCTTTTTCAGATCTTGATGCAGGTTTTATGGTTGAAGACTTTATGGCTGTCCCAGCGTATGGGACAGTAGTTGCTATTGACACACAGGTAGTAGAGGACGAGCATGACGCTTCATGCAAGTGCTCTTTCTGTGTGTTCCTTTAGGGATTATTTATTTTTTTATTCTTTCAGTTGGGTATAGACGATGTGATAAATTATTCTTTATGATTGTGGATGATGGCATAACTGGATAATTATTTAATTACAAATAGAAAACTCAGTTCATTTATTTATTTAAATCCACTGCTATTTATTACTCTCTGATTATGGTTGGTTTGCTTGGATTGGTTTGTGGATACGATCTATTGAGATCCTGGTGTGAGTCTTGGTTTGAAAACGGTTCACTCACACTTTTGGTTCAGTCGGTATTGGGGTGTGACAGTACTAGTGTTTCAGTCTCAGCACCCACCTTTTTATTTGATAGTTTTACCCTCTGATTTTCTTTTTCTTGCCCTCTTTGATCACCTCTCCTCTCTCTCTCCTCCTCGCTTCACAATCTTCTCAGGCAACGACATTGGAGTTTTTTTCAATATAAATAACAAATAGTATTAAATAAGACATAACACACACACTCTCCTTCTTGCACATCTCCTTTGGGGGGAGAGAGAGAGAGAGAGAGAGAAGAGGGAAGTCAGGGTGTAAAATTGTCCATAAATATGGGTGGTGAAGGTGAAACATTGTTTTGGGTAGATTGGTAATATCCAAATTCATTTTTGGATAATTTAGTAAGAGCAAACATAGACCGGATAGATTGGTAAAGTGAAATCCAAAAGTGGATAATCAGATAGTTTTCTTTATTTCAACATTTTGGTGGTCCTAATGTGGTTTTTATTTTTCTTTTATGATCCACAATGCCAATGTTGGGCCAAAGATGGAATTGATGCCCAAGAGTGCAGTCTTACTTGGAGGACGAGAATAAACGGGAGATATTGGACGTATGTATAGGAACTATAAAGTAAGACTCAAATCTTAGTCCTTGAAATTAATATTCAAGACTTAACCTATCCTAATGAAGATTGCCATAATAGAAGTTTACTGGGCCCATAAGTCAGATACTGGACATTATCTAACCAATCTCAAAATCCAATCAAAATTTTGGGCAGACATTAAGCCCAGGCCCGTAGCTTCTAATTTCCTTGACTAGGAAAACCTGGAGTCCATCTGGCTAACCCATGAGGCAAAACCATTAGGTATTTACATAAGAGAAAGAACAATTAATAAGAAAACACTGTCGAAGCCTGTGTGTATATCGTGGATGATAATAGAGCAAACCATACGTATTGATTCAGTTTGGTTGTAAGGAAAATTAAAAGGAAGGAAAATAAAGATTTTCAAACTTAAAAAATAAACTTTTATAACTCTTAACACAACATGATTGTATAAAAAAAACAGTATTTTGTTTTTTATTATTAGTTAGATATAATTAATACGAATCAGATGTTACCTAGTTTGAAATATTAATATCTGTATTTCTATCCGATTATGTTCAAGATAATCTGATTTTGTTTGAAATCCAGTTTTTCGAAATGGGTACCCCTAAAAGGATATGAATGTGAGTCAAGTATCAATTTTCAACTATCGATTTACATCTCTATGGAGTTTCTTCATCATTCCTTAGTAGTTGGGGACGTACTTTGTAATTTGATTTTACTTGCAAGTGGCAACTCATTCCCGATCACAATGGAGTCGTTATCCATTCAAATTTTGTGTTGCATTTGGTATGCATTATAAGAAGACATTCTAGTGCAATTTCTTGAGCTTGGATTTTAGAATTTGATAAGAAACGTGGTCTTTTCTGATTAATTTTTTTACCTTATTTTTCATTTTGAGTCTAGAACAAAAATATTTCATATTTTAGTCCATTCTCATCTACAATAGAATGCAGTTCTTCTGAGAATGCATACCAAATGCAGCCAGTCTCTGTTCATTGTCTTTAAGACGAACTAAGTCATTCATCAATTGAAGTTCTTGTCGTCCTCAACGATACCAGGTCTTAGATCTCTCTAAGTTTACATATGGATGTCAAAAAAATAAAATAACAAAATAAAATAATAACAACATAAAACAAAATAAAACTGTACAATTATCATTTTATGTGTTTTTCTTTTCTCTTTTCCATTTCAGAATTTTATTTTATTTTATTTATTTTTTTTGGCAACCAAACATAGCCTAAATGATTCCCTTCTTGGCAGTTTTGGTATGTAAATAGATCAGCTATTGCGTCTCCCAATGGTTTAGCTATATAGCTCAATGGCGGTGGGTTTTTGGCAAGGGAGTCAATCGGTCGGTTTTGATCAGGCCTAATTAATTTGTGATTATTTAACAATTCACACTCTAATTGGTCTGTTTAGCTATTTGGAATTTAAAAACTAGGCATGAACATGTTTACATCAATTCAATTGGTTTCTGGTCTATAATCGGGCTCATGCTAAATGGGTTTTAAACGGACTAGTACTAAAATGATTATAAATATTTTCTCGTGGGATTGTGAAAGCTCCTTATTGGGCTTAGGATTACCCATGTAGACAAAGACTAGGATAGAAGGAATGAGTGAAAGACTCCAGAAATAAAAGAAAGTAAGAAATATTTTACTATTTTAGGTTTTTAGTTTTAGGGTTGTATTGGTTTAAAGATATATTCAATTTGTCAATTCAAACTACATCCTTGCATCATGACCGTCCATTTAATAATCAATTTGGGCTTAAGCTCGACATGTTTAATAATCAAACGAGTCGATTGCGGTCCATTATCAATCGAGTTTGATTAGTCTACACAGTGCGGCCCGATATTGACACCCCTTTTGGATTCCTCATTTTCACTAGAACTGACCCCAACTGTCTGTTTCAAGTTTGAACTTTTGGATCACTATCTTCAACTAGGAAAAAATCCTCAATAGCACTTTGTTATAGCAAGGTGCATCCTGACCATTAAAAGTGCATCTGTCACATCATCCAATGCTCTTTTAATGGCCAGGATCAATTCTGCTACACGAAACTGCGATGGAGGATCCTCACTCCTTCAACTACGGAAGTTGGAATACGTGTTTTATTGGATTCCTAATCAACGTTGATCTGGAATGCGAGATTATATGGATACCATATCAACGTCCAACTGGACGTGTTTTCTTTAATTATATTTTTGCTTTTTGTATTTCTTGGAATTCTCTGCCGTTTTAAGCACTCCTCTGTAGATTCTGTATGTGTCTGATTTCAATAATCCATTAACTCTTAGTCGAATTCTGTCAATTCTCAGCTTTATCCTTCAAATTCCCCGCGAAAACCACCCTGCAAATTCCTGTGACCTGGCTATGAGGTGGTAGGATTTTACGGCGA
Organism: Protea cynaroides; assembly: GCA_028583415.1. Lineage (NCBI taxonomy): Eukaryota > Viridiplantae > Streptophyta > Magnoliopsida > Proteales > Proteaceae > Protea > Protea cynaroides. The sequence continues at coordinate 42,705,699 of CM053266.1, read as the reverse complement.
TTCCATGGCCGCCGGAAAATGGCTGCCATCAGCGCAGCTCACCAGCAGCGGCCGACCGGTTCTTCTCCCCGGCGAAGTCGAATGCTCAACACTCTCTTCCGTCGACCTCGAATGCGAAGAAAACTCAAATTTCCCTAATTTCAAGTCCGGTGTTTTGATTCTGACCACACATCGGATCCTTTGGATCGATGAAACCAATAACAAAGGTGCAGCATCGATCCCTCTGGGTGCTGTTACTCACATATTTTCTCTCAAAAAATCGATCAAAGCCATGTTTGGTAAACCTAAGGTTCGGTTTCAGGTCTCTGCCGCCGCTGATGGGCGAGTCGATGAGAAAGGATCTACGTCGATTGTGATCACGCTTGTTTTGAGAGGGAAATCGGATCCTGATGTGTTTTACAGTCGGTTTTGGGAGGTTTGGAGGTCGAGATCGTGGGAGGTTTTAAATATTGCGGGAGATTCTGATTCGAGGCTTGAGAGGAGTGGGGGTTCTATGGAAGGATCTAGTGTTGTGAGGATGCCGGTTGTTGGTATTTCGGGGATTCTCAGGAAGGAGCAGGAGTTGTGGGAGAGTACTGATAAGAGTTTGCAGGATGCTTTTCAGGATTTAAATGCTCTCATGGTATGTATATATCTGCAAATGGGGCTCAAACATTTCTGTTTTGTTTAACTCTTTTGTTGTCTAAAGAGTTGAACTCCTGCAAATATGGGACAGGGTGTGTTTCTTATCTTCTTTCCGAATGAAATATTGAACGGTAGAAGTTGAGTTTCTATCTTCTGCTTCGTTCTTATCTTACTTCTACATCTATGGTATTTAGAACACTGTTACATTAATTTCTACATTTTTTAGTGCCACTTTCGTGTTGAATGTGTTAGCTATTGGAAGGACACTGGCCAGCCCAGATGCTTTAGGGGCTAGTTAGCGCTTCTGTTATTGGACGTTGGTCATGTTTCTTATTTTCAAGTGTTCACTTGAAAATGGGTTATAGTCAAAACACTAGGTTTAGGGGATTGCTTATGTAAAGGCTTATGAATTTCTGTTTGTGTTGGTAGATGAATTGGATTACTTTCCATTTGAGAAAGATCGATGGCAGAAGTCATTGGGATGGTATGAGGATTGTACTTAACCTAAAGAGAGGTGTAATGGGGTTGGTGAGGTTAACCTCTCATTTTTTAGTTTTACCGTGATCCCTAATTTTGAAACTTTCCATTGTTTTGTGGTCTTCTGTCTTGATTAGTTTAGTCGACTCATGTGGTACTAGAACAACTCGATCTTGTTCACAATGACTGTTTGTGATTCAAGAATTCTGGATAGAAGAGATGCTTCCAGTGGTTGTAGTGTATAGAAATTGAGCTTATGCAGATAAAAGCATTTTTAAGTGCAGCACTGAAGGTTTTCTGGGATAAGAAGATTGAAGATGAACATGGTGAAGTTATAGTGACTGAGGCCTCTGACTGTCAACTTTCAACCTTCAACTTTCAATTCACAGGCTACATGGCTCCTGGCAATAATTTGAATCTCCAGAAGGGTTAATATGTTTGAAAACTATGAATTCAGTGATATATAGTAAAATGAAATGAAAAGTGGTGGTGGTGGTTGGGGTGATGATTGGATGTGAACATAAAAATTGACTATAAGCAATTTCAAATTTTTTGCTCATGAATCAACTCTGGTAATATTTAACTTCAATGAGGTGGTTCTCATACCTCCTCTGGGGGTTTCTATAGGAACCAAGGTGCTGACAACTGAAATAATCCAACCTGAGTGGTTAGATCCCCGAGAGCTAAGCCTCTCGACTCAAGATCATTATGAATGCTGGGTGGGAATTGAGGTGGACCAAGACATTCAAAATCAGTGCACTGAGTGAGAATTATTAGCCCCTTTACGGATGAATAACGAGTCTGAAAATGGTGAGAGAAATTGCTTGGCATCCTGCATGCCTGTCTTCTTGAGAAGGAGCACCCGTGTTCGGGTTCGTCCCGGCCGTTTTCAAGACTTACAGGACACCTCTGGTGGTATCTCGTCTGTTCGACTGGCTATCCCAAGCACTCGATTGAATCAATAGATTTTTCAGATTGAATCTAGTCGAGGCGATTAGCCCCATCGTGGTTGCCTTGAATGGATTATGCTGTTTCTCTTGTTCGCTTCAGGAGTGGCCCTCCCATTATCAGGGCTATGGGACTGCAGCCTTCTGGGTTTGTATTTATTTTTCCTCCTTGTTTTTTTTTGCTTCCTCTTCCTAGGAAACCTCCTTTGGATTTTTGGGCCTATTGTATAAATTTTACTACCCATAAAAAAAAAAAAATCAATGAACTTATTACCATATTTGTTTCAATCCAGGGGTCTATAAATCCTTATTTACTTCGTGAATTTAACGATAGTGTTTATTGTTTATCCCAGAAACATTTGGCCTGGAGGTACCTTCTGCTTTGCCTTTTCAAATGATAAAGTAAAATATTTCTATTGCTACATTTAATGCAAAAATTTGTAGAATTTTTACTTCAAAATTTTGGTTACTAATATTTAGTAAGTTTTGAGTTAGCAATTATACAATTGTTGTTGGTATTAGTTGGAAATTTTCCATTTTGGGTTTGTTTTAACTCTACAACACTTTTACTCTAACCTGATGTAGCACCTTAAGGAGAACAGCTGAACAATTTGACTGATGTTCTACCTAATGGACCATAGATCCATTGAGAGAGAAACATTTGTATGTTTGTACAATAGATGAGATGAAATCTGTCTCCAAACAAGAAAACCGTATTTTTCCTACTTCTTATTTTGTTTGTTTGTTTATTTCTTACTTTAATATCAATCTTCTGATATAGGGCTTTTGGAGTTCTATTTCTTGTTCATTTCCAGCATCCTATTCTTTGGATATTAGTACTTAAAAGACATTACATTTAGTATCTTTACTGCAAAATCTGTGGTTTTACCAAAAAAAAGTGTTTGGTGATTTTTTTTTTTTTGAATTTAATGTCCTCCTTCCACTTCGTGATTAATTTCCAAAAATAGTGATTTAGGCCATACTTAAGGTTTATGGAGTTTGGAAAACTATTTTTTTTACTATATTTTTCTTTATTTTGTCTCTTTTCTTTAATAAATTGTCTGTTTATATTTCTATCATTTTGCAGAGTAAGGCCAAAGAGATGGTGATGCTAGCAGAGAAAATGAGGCTGAAGCTCTTATCTGGGTCAACTAGCCAGGCAAATGCAGCTAATGATGATGACACAGGTTCCAAGCAAGAGATGCAAGATTGGTTGTTGAGTGTTGGTATCGTGTCCCCAGTTACAAAAGAGTCCGCTGGTGCTTTATATCACCAGCAACTGTCACGCCAGGTAATTTTCTAGTTTCTTATTTATGTGTTAACCACCCCCAAAAAAAAAAAAAAAAAAAAAAAAAAAAAAAAAACCTCTCCACCCGCACAAAGAAAGAAATATAAGTACATCTTTTCATAGAAAACTGAATTTGAGGAAGGTGGATCTATTGAGTAAGTGAACAAAGAAACTTTAGTAGATGTCCTGAATTTGGAATATTTTATAGATCACTTCTTTTCCAGTGGTGCTGTTTTCAACTATTTTCTAAAGGAAATGTGATGTTATACATAGTTAAATACATTATAGGAACCCTTGATTTTGTCGATTAGATTAACCAATCCACAGAATTGTTAGTTTGAAGGTTGAACCTGTTATCCAGTTTGAGTTTTCCTTGATCATATTTGCACCTCTGAGGTTTGTGAGAAAGTAAAATAAAGAAAACCACCTTTAGAGAAGAAGAAGAAGAGAAGAAGAAAAGAGGAAGGAGACAACAACAATGATGGGGAGAAAGGGTAGGTCGATAGGAGTTGTAATAGTCCTACCCAATCACTTTATTTATAATAAATCAAGAAAAAATTACAATTATACCCCCACTGAAAAAGAAGCATAATAACTAACCTAAACTACCCTCCAGCGGTAACACATATACCCAAATTACCATTTCGTAACACCTACTCTTTAACAAGGTTTTTAGAGCAAACATACTAGATCTAAGCCAATCTGGTAGTCAGAAGTTTGTTGATTGTTTGGTGGACCTAAATGTCTAAGAACCTACTTCAAAGTTGGAATTAATAGATCCAAGGGAGCCAATGCACATCATCAGTAGGACAATGCAGTTGTGCACATCATCAGTAGGACAATGCATTTGTAGTTGGATTTGTTTCCTCTAAATACTTAAAAAAAAAAAGATGGTTGATGAAGTGCCTCAGAAGTGGGTTCTATAACTTTTTCTTCTAGCAGACAATATTTAGGGAGCACAACAAAAAGAATAAACTCAAGGACCACAAAAGTACTTTGATGTCGGTTGATAACTTGAGGCTGGCATTGGTATCTGCATTCCAATTGAGGTCATGAAGGAAAGTTTCACATGTTATGAGATACAGATATTATTGTTATTTCTACAATTTCTAGATTTAGATGTTAATGGCTGGGGTTGAGCTTGGGTGTACCTACATGTGCCAAAAGATTACCCATATTCACACTAAATAGAAATGCATTTTGACTTTGATACTAATGGCGGTTGGATGGGCTGCAAATATAGAATTGACCTTGGTGGACTTGATAATAACAGGTCATTCTCCTCTCCCAAAAAAAAGAAAGAAAAAGAAAGTAGTGTGGGCCTGGCTAACCCATCTGAGGGCTATTAAAGTTCAGCAAAGGTATTGGATCATATTGGTTAAAGAATTGGTTAACCTGAAGATTCTGTAGCTCTTGCACATAAAACATACAAGAAGAAGAACATAGCCGTTCTTATTCCTTTTCCATAGCATGCCATACATGTTCATCCTCTTGTGCACCACCTTCCAACTGAAAGCCTCAGAGATTATGGGCTATAAAGTTTCTCAAGACCCTATGGGCAAGATCATCCTTGCTTCCGGTTAGCTTAAGGAACCCAGCTTAGGCACTTTGTGTCTTCTGCCAATAATTGTTTCCTCTATCACATATTCATATTATCTGCCTAAAGAAATGCATGCTAAACCCTCATAACTTTGCCTTTGTCCTAGACTGTAAGTTCATCATCGGCAACTTCTACTCTAGTTGTTCAAGGCTTCCTACAAACAGTTGTATTTGTTGGTTTGATATGTTTTCTTTTTCTTACAGTTGGCAGATTTTGTCAAATTGCCCTTGGAAAAAGCTGGAGGGATGATTGCTCTCATAGATGTCTACTGTCTCTTCAATCGTGCCCGAGGAACAGGTATTTGTCTTGCATTTTGTTCCCCAAAATATCACTGATTTTAATGGTTATGTGATCAGTGATTGTTTTGTTTGCCTTCCACGCAGAATTAATTTCACCAGAGGACTTGATACAAGCTTGTGCTCTTTGGGAAAAATTTGATGTGTACGTATAATAGAACCCTCAACCTTTTTCAGTTCTTCAGCCATTTGATTGAGGTAGATGTTTGAAAATGAAAACTATGTAGGCAGTCCTATTTCAACAGTTCTAAAGTACACACTGTACTCAAGTTCTTTCCGTTTGTTCATTATTTGTGTGCTTGAGCTCTTAATTTTTATAATCTATTTTGTTCAACAGCCCAGTGATGCTTAGAAAGTTTGAGAGTGGAGTCATGGTCATCCAGAATAAGTCCCACAGTGATGAGGAGGTATGTTTTATTATATTTACCCTGTTTTTTATCGTCCCATTATTGTTCTGGTTATGGCCATCCTCAGCAATCATGCATTATTGTGCCTTCTTCTTTGACAGCTGTATTTGGAATCCTCTCAAAGTCATATCTTGATATTCAATTTATATGCTTTGTAGGTTTTTGCTAGAATTAAATCTCTTGCACTAAGACCCAATGCTCTCTGGACTGGGATAAATCCAAGTGATGCTGCAACTACATTAGGCATTGCTCCAGCACTAGCCAAGGAGCATCTGCTAACTGCTGAGAGCCAAGGTACTTTCTTCCATTTGATTCTGTGAAAAATTATTAACATTTGCAGATTTTTGTTTTTATCAAGTTCAACTTACCTATAATTTGCTACTGTCTGTAGGTCTACTATGCCGAGACATTAGCCCTGAGGGCTTTCGCTTTTTCATTAATGTGTTCAAAGATATTGAACCGAATAATATCTACTTGTAAGTAACATATCCGTCCACTTCATTTATATTGATTTGCACTTTCCTCTATGTAAAAGGATGTTTTCGGTTTTCACTTTTTTTTTTACCAGAATATATTGTTCTTTCAATAAGTTGGAAAGAATTTATTAAAATTGAAGATTAATCAGGCTGTCAGAGCTGTACTAGTCTATGAGCTGCAGCCATCACACTATTTCAGAATATATCTTCCAATGATAATGACATTTTTTTTTTAAGGAATCTAGCTCATTTTATTGCATTTTGTTTAAATATACTTGAAATAAGAATATTAGCAAATTACTGTCCATTTGGCTCCACCACAGGGATTAGAAACATAAAATGGTCTTCGTCACTTCTTTATATGCCTCAGGAGGGGAGGGTACTAATTTTTATGAAATTTATTCAACTAGGAAACTTCATATTTCCAAAAATTTTCCGTTTAGATACCTTATGTTCTTTAAATAGTTTCTATGTCTGACAGTCCTCATATCTATCAAACACCGACAGTTACTAATGTTACTGTTGCCTTGTGGACCGAACGTGCTGTGGACTGAATTTAGTGGAGTGGTTCTTATTCTTTATCACTAGAATTGGGAGTCTAGAAGATAATTCTGGTTGGTTCTTAACCTCTGTATATGCCTTGATATCCCGTAGGAGAGACCCGCATTCTTCTAAGAATGTGGTAGTTATAAAATCTTGGAATGTTCAATGGTGATTTCTTAGGAGCTGTATGTGATCAAATCTTCTCATGAGAAAATGTGTGGTGGCAGAATGAGTAGGGGTATGAGGAGTTTATCTGCAATTAGACCAGCTGTGCTTTATGGAGCAAAATTTTGGCAGCCAAGAAACAACATGCATCTCAGCAACTGAGATGCAGTTGGTGAGACTGATGCATGTCGAAAGGAAGAAAAGGATAGTGATTGAATATACATGTGAGAACCTGGGGGGTAGCTCCAATAGGCAAGGTAAGGAAAGTTCAGTAATGGATAACGACTACCAATGACCGTATCTTTAAGGTCAAGAAATTTGGTACAAATAATAGATATTAGAAGGACAAGGGAATGGCAAAGATGACTTGGGTCTAAGCACTGGAAAAAAAAATTATGAGTGCTGATGTTGAAGATAAAGTGGAATGGTAGAATAGGATTTTACATACCCAAGCCTAGCTGGGTTTGTATCTAGTTGATTTTCAACTTTCTTTGTCTTCCTCTCCCTACTACTTGTTTTAGAATCCCCTAGGTCATGTATTAGTCTAAGGGTTTAGAGTTCTTTTGGCAGATTTGAAGGTTTCTGAAGTAAGTTTGCATCTATACTTTTTCGTATTTATAACGTCTGGGTTTGAACATTTTGGCATAATCCAAGTTGACTTCACTTACAAAAAGGTGATAATATCCTATTATATAATCAACAGTTGTATCTCCTTGCTTAAGATTGTATTAATAGAGCATTTCGGTCATAATATAAAAAAGAAAGTCCCTTAACTTAGTCATATTTTTCCAATGTGATTTTGGTTTCACCCTCTCCGTTATTCTCCTACTTAACTAGCTTATTAAACAAAGGGTACTGGAATTGAGAAAATTCTAGATGAATGAGGGAAGAAAAGCATCCTAATGACCATTTAGGAAAACAAGGGAGAAATTAAACTTGTACCAGTTATCTTGTGGGAAGCTTATGAGTCATACATGTAAACTTTGGGAGAAAGTGATTGATAGGACATGGAACTATAAATCAGAAAACTAAATTGAGTTAATGCCAAGAGATAACAGGGACTCAAGATATTCTCTTACTTGATTAATGGGAAAGTTTAGGGCTTTGGAGAGGATGTGGAATCTTCTCCATGGATTTGAAGATGTGTAAATTTTAGTATATTTAAGATTTGGTGGCATGAGTTGCACTCTTAGACTTGTCCAAAAAAGCGTATTTAAATGGAAAAATCTAATTGCAACCACATTGGTTACAATCAGATTTGTAACCATGGCCTGATTATAACAGATGGAAGTATGATGTGGAAAATTCGATTGTTTGGATATATAGGGAATTTCCTAGCTTGGCCACATGTAAAATTTCAGCTTCAAATTCATTCATTTACCATTCCATCTAATGCACCCTGACATGTATAACCATGCACCCCACTGCCGTTTCAGCACCCTCTTGTACTCCTGAATTCTGTTTTGCCACAAGAAAAACTCCGATCTGGCTAAAACTTGCCATGTGAATAGAAAACTTTGGGATCTATATATGTCCACAAATTTTCAGTCCCATTTAAGCTGCATGTAGCAGAATCAGGGCCATGGTTATTATAGTCTTAACTTGTAAACCAATGTGGTTACAACTAGAAGCTCTATTTGAATTTATTTTGTTGCTGAATTGATGAAATGTGGGTCTTATGCCAGGGTAAAAGAGCATGGGATCTATGGCACTTGGGTATCTGCCACTACTGCTCCTGGGTAAGATGTGATTGTTCTTGCTTTTGAACTGTAATAGGAAATCAAAATTCAGCAATGAAAAGATAGCAGTCTTGTCAGCAGTGCCAAGTTGGAAATTATTTTCTAATAATTTTGCTTTTATTTTCTTAGGTAAGCATTTTGAGGCCATAAACTCAAGACTACATGTCAAAGCGTGAACCAGCGGAGTTACAGGAATGACCTTGAGACATCTAAATCTCCAGTTGATGGAGCTACTTTTGGAAGCCATTTTGTTTTTATAGTGATAGAAAGCTAATTTTTATGTTGTATATCACAATTTTGTTTTATCTTTTACCAAAAAAAAAAAAAAAAAAAAATAGATTGAGTTGTATATTACAAAACGGTGATAACAAGAAGCCAAAACTCCTGATTGTGGTGGACTGTTAGGTCACTGTAACATAGGAAGCATTCAAGTCAGAACTACTAATTTGATTTGAAACATGGCTTAAAACTTGCTGAGCATGTTACTCTTTAGGGCTTGTATGCTCTGTGGCTAAGGATTTGAATTACACAGAAATGGCAGCTGATTTTAGGCTGGTCTACTTGGTTGGAAATAGTAGACTTCAATCTGCCTTGTTTGTAAATCCCTTTTGTTTTTTTGGGTACCGTGACAGATTTAAGTATAAATGGACAGACTTAGAAGGCTAATTCACAGGATATAAAAGGTGTATTACTTGTATCGTAGACAGATTTGAAACAATTGGTGGAGAATGAAGCAAGAACCAGGGAGTTTGAAACAGCTTCTGCTTTCTGTTTTTTATTTGTGCTAAAGCGCCTCTTATAGTTTTTGTGTTCACAAGTCTGGTGACATTGAAAGGTCAGACAAGCTTTAGGACTCTCCTTAAATACATACTCAACCAAATGATGTCTCACGGAACGTTGAGTCAGGCAATCAGATCACTCTCGAGTTATTGTGTTCCTAACTGCATTACATCAATACAGTCAGATCACTCATGCTCGGCAAAGATGTTAAAAAGTACACTGCACGTATGTACGAAGTGCAATGTCATACATGTAACATGATGAACAAAAGTTGGCGAGACTGTACTGATCAGAGTTTGAAAGCTCAATACAATCTTCCCCTCCGTAGATGTATGTGCATGAGAGAGTGAGAAAGGGACCTTAGGTAAAGAGAGACGTGTGATCAGGAGAGTGTGGTAGGGAAGTGAGAGAGATCTTATTTAGGTGGTACCGTGGGGGGAGAGGGGGGGGGGGAGAGAGAGAGAGAGAGAGAGATGTGAGGAGAGTGGGGGCTTAATCGATTGCCTGTAAATGATGAGTGGAGTGGAGAAAAAGTTGGAGACGATCATTGATACCGAAAATCCATTTAACCGCTTACCAATGCTCATTGGTAGGCGTCTGAGAAATTGACATGTTAGAGTGGCATATTGCAGTGCCTCAACCACACTTATGTATTCTGTGGGATCCGAAAGTGATGTGCTGGTATTGAGGGCAAGCCGTGCAGAGGTAGCCATAGGAGCGTTGTGGGTTTGGCACCATCCATGCCACTCTTCTTCAAATTAAAGATCACAGATATACTTATGCTGTGACAAGAGTAAGCCACTGTCATTGTGTACAACTTCCACACCCAAGAAATAGTGGAGGCACCCCCAGTCTCTAATAGCAAACTCTCTTCCCATGTCACTGATCACTTGGTGGACTAGTTGGGATTTGGATCATGTAAAGACAGTATCATCAACATATACCAAGATATACATAAAGAAATTGTACACCTTTATTAAAAATGAAGAGAAGGTGTCAGTTTTGGTACAGTGAAGCCCATTGAAACCAAGTGAGAGCTCAACCTTGTCCATATAGAGATTTGTGAAGGTGGCATGTGTGGTGTGGCGGCCAGTCTGGATCGATGAAAGCTGATGGTTGCATCATGTAAACGGCTTCTGCCATGTAGAAATACATTACTCACATCTAATTGATGAATGATTCGGTTGCTGCAAAAGTGGGTATGGAGAGTACTTTGCACATAGTAGTTGGTTTGACCACCGAACTAAAAGTCTCTGTATAATCTATTAATTCCTTTGTGTTGATTTTGGCTTTTCACACGACGAATCTAAGACCGATTTGCATCTGATTAATGTATTATATTCAAGAGACATGGCAATCATCCTGCACTTTTCATGCTAGACATCGGCATGCGATATCTAGTAAGAGTGGCGTGGTTGTGACCGCAGCTGCATTTGTGAGTGCGTGTGGGCACCAGATGGACAGCAATAGATACAATATTAGGAATATGTGGCCATTCAGGTGGGTTAGGTGGGGTAGGAATCAGTGACGGAAGAGAGCTAGAGCCATACCAGTGATAGTTGCCCAGCTGTCCAGGCCCTCGTGGAAGGATTGAGGGACGTGGTGGAGACTAACCATGATATTGAAGTTTCAATTTTTAAATCCAAACTTGAACTTAAACTAATATTTCAATGTCTAAATTCCTACTGAATCCTTGTCTCTATCACAGAAAAATTCCAATGCCGACAACTTTTTTGTAGTATGAAAGTCATGAAGTGCAACTTGATTGCAACCTCACCCACATAAATTGAAAAGCACCTTCTAACTGCTTTGAGTTTGAATCGTTCAAATCATTAATTAGTAGAGAAGGATGATCAGTCTAGATCTCCTTTCTGTAAAATCCATTTTATAAGTCTTGATAGAATGCAAGACAACTTCTATCAAGAAAAGATGTCTGAGTTTTTTTCCATGATCCTTCTCTCACTTTGGCTACTGCTTCATCTCTTCCAGGTAATAAACTGCTCTAGTACTCCCCTTGTTCCAGCTTTGTACGTATTTGGAGATTCAATGGTAGATAGTGGCAACAATGATTTCCTTAACACAACTGCCAAGGTGAACTATAACCCGTATGGCACAGACTTCCCAGCTGGTCCAACAGGAAGATTCACCAATGGCTTGACTTCTGTAGATTTTCTAGGTAAGTGACAAAATGAAATTAAATATATGTGAAAAATTTCCTGCGCCAATGGTAATTTGATGCTATGTTAGGACTCTTGGAACAATGAGTCCATCAGTAGCTCACGCCTGTAACTAAGGTCTGAAAAAAAAATTTCTCTTCAGTTCAGTCAGAGAGTTAGGATGTAATGGTCCAAGAAATTCTCTCTTCAGCATAAGTGAATGGAAATTTGATCCCTAAATATATGATCCACAAATAAACGAGGTGATTAATGGTTTCGCATGCACCATGCACATTATGTGCTAATTATGAAGTGCCTTTAGATCATTAAAGAAAAAAAAACTATTCAAAGTGATTTAAAAATTGAAGAAGATAAATTGATTTTTTTTCCTTCTCATTAGTTATTTGTTTTGCTTCTAATCTTATTAATTTGTTTTTCTTTTGTTTTGATTGCAGCTCAATTTCTTGGGTTACATTTTGTTCCTCCATACTTGGGTCTTTCAATGGCTCAAAAGGGTAAAATAATAACAGGAATGAATTATGCCTCGGGATCAGCTGGCATCCTCCAAGAAACCGGATCTGGAATGGTTAGTTATTACACCACCTTATGAAACATAGTATTAGTGTTAAATTCGAGGATTGACCTTAAATGATGATCCTCTTAATAAGCGTAGTTGAGGCACTCAGGAGATCATGCATGGATTCGATTCTCCTGTCATACTTTGGGCTTTTGAGGGCATCCCGTTTCCCCCTTCTCTTGCTCTATAACTATACTCAAAAGTCCCATTTCTCAATGGGTTTCTTATATGCAGGGGAAGAATCTACATCTTGAGCAACAAATAGAGTTTTTCACAGAAACTGTTAACCAATTCTTGCCACAGAACTTCAAAACCAAGGATGAGCTCTTGCAGTACTTATCAAAGTCCATTTTTGTGGTAAATATAGGCAGCAATGACTATCTCAACAACTATCTCCTATCAACACAATACAACAGTAGTCACCTATATACTCCAGAACAATTTGCCAGCGTTCTCTTAAAAGAATTCAGACAACATTTACAGGTAGACAGAATCACTTCGAAAAATCCTTGTTAATGAGTATATATATATATAATTTTTTTTGGTTTTAAACATTTATTTAATCTCAATTCTGGTTTTACAATTAATGGCAGGAACTTCATAATTTGGGAGCAAGGAAATTTGTGGTATTCAACCTGGGCCCACTTGGGTGTTTACCAGCCATAATAAAACTAGAAAATATCAAAATAGGATGTGCCACACGTGTAAACGAGATGGTATCCCTTTATAATAAGGGCTTTCACAGTATGATTCAAGAGATGAGAACCAGTTTTAAGGGCTCAACCTTTGTCCAGGGAAATGTCAATTTGTTAAGCAGTGGCTTGCTCCAAACCATGGCTTCCAACCTAAATGGATTCAATTTCAACCAATCTGTAGTTGATGGTTCTTTGCCTCTACCCTACTCTTTCCAAAAGACTATTGAGACGATTGGTGATTCTGAATGTGACCCAATAGAATCTGGGACACGAAGTCGTTATAATTACGGTGAGATATTGCAATTAATTCAGTCATCAATCAATCTTGATTGTCCATGAATCTTGTTATATGTAACCACTATAAATCTACTGATGCAGGGTTCCTTACTCCAAGCCCATGTTGCAGTATTCTAGACAATGAAACTAACTATTGCCTTAAAGATGTATCAACTTGCATGGATAGAACTACACATTTTTTCTGGGATGGATATCATCCAACACAATCGGTCTACAGGTTGCTTGCGGTCGGTTGCTTCTATGGTCCAATACCATGTACTCCAATAAATGTGTTGCAGCTTGCGCTGGAACAACCAGGAAATGCTTCTCATAAGCATCATTTTGTATCTTCAAGTATCTAATATTTTGTAAGATCTGAAAGTAAATATTTTTTTTTCTTCTTTTTGTGTTATTTCATTTATGATTAAAAGTGAATTAATAAATTATAGCCTTATATCTATCAATTTATGGTATTGTTGCATCAATCCAGTTGACATTCTTTTTCAGTAAACACTTTATTGATCCAAGAGAAAGGGAACATTACAAATTGAACCCTCGCCCAGGATTCAGACAAAATAAATACAACAGAACAAAGCAACTGGGACCAGCCACTACACAGGGTTCTAGCTCTCATCTCTGTCTGGCTGGTTTTCTTCTCTCACATGGTGGAAATGGCCGAAATCAAAGCACATATGACAACCAATAGAAAGAAAAATGTAAATGTTGTAATGTATTTTGCATTCAAAGAAAAGGAAGCGTGTAGTACTCTTTTACTTTGATACAGTTCGCTAACTCTTGTTGGGTATCTGAATTTGGAAACTGTAAACATAGAAGGGTCTTTAGTTCCAAAATCTTTTCTGGGTAAAAGAAAGAAAGAAAAAGAAAGGCATATCAGTGCATGATTTTTGTACTATTCTAGGTCTTAGGAGGACTGAATGTACGCAACTTTATCGCTGCAATGCGGAGAGATTGTTTTCGTAATTCGAACCCATAACCTCTAAATTCCAAATGCTTTTCTGAGTATTAGTTCAATACTCCCAGACTTAGCAGATATAGGTGAGCAGAGTAATGTGAGGTGAATTAACTTCTGGTCTAATAACAGAAAGGAAGGCCATGGCAGAAAGCTGTTTTGGCATTTGAAAGAAAATTAATTTAAAGAAAAGGGAAGGGTATTTCTGATATAAAATTTTAATAATTAATGTCTAGATCTAACGGTTAAAATCAAAACTCAACAATCCAATTGTTTTAAAGATGACTGTGTGAAAACTGCGCCATCTATAAGTAGCCGGACAGCAATCTCTCTCATTATTTTAATACTTTCTCCTATTTTCTCTCTCTCTCCTCTCCTTTTTAAAACTATTTAAATTTCGAATCAGAATCAAATCATACCATTAAACCTAAACTAGGGTGCTTTAACGCCCTTAGTTTCTCCTTTCTTTTCTTCCACTCAATGTCTCTCTCTCTCCCGCTCTACTTCTCCTTCTTTTTCTCTAGCCCTCCCTCTCCTCCTATTTCCCCTCTCTCTCTCTCCGTCTCTCTCTCTCTCTCTCTCTCTCTCTCTCTCTCTCTCTCTTTCTCTTATATTTGTCTCTCCATATTCATTCTTCTCTTATGCTCTGTCTCCTCTTCTATCCATTCCATTTTTCCTCTGCATCTTCTTCCTTCCTCCTTTCTGCGAAACACCCATTTGACAAAACCTGATAGAATGCAAAATATAAAACATGGCGAAGACCATTTCCATGTCCTTTCTCTCATTATGCCTACTGCTTCATCTCTTCCAGGCAAACTGCTGGGGTCCCCAGCTTGCCCCAGCTTTGTACGTATTGGGGGATTCAATGGTAGATAGTGGCAATAATGATGCCCTTAGCACAACTGCGAAAGTAAACTATAAACCTTATAGCATAGACTTCCCATATGATACTTCAACAGGAAGATTCACCAATGGCAAGACTTCTGCAGATTTTATAGGTAAGTGGCCAAACAATATTGAATAGAGGTGGAAGTTTTTTTTGGTGCCATGCAGGTGAAAGAAAGAATCTCTTCATCCATGCATGGTGATTTATTACTTTGATTAGACATGTGAAAGTGAATCTCATCATTAATTCTCGTCTTACTTATATTGAATGTCAAAAATTGATTCAAATCCTCTCATGCACCTTGTGTCTACACGAGAAAATTCAATAGTTGTCATCTATTGTGTACGTATATCAATACATTGATATGTACACAGAGTAAACTACAATCACTGGATTTCTTTACACAGTAAACTACAATCATTGAATTTCCTTATGCCAACTGGAGGTACATCAAAAGATTTTTATCCATCCAAAATACCATTCTATCCTCTAAGTTCAATCAAAAGGTCAAATCCCATGGTTGAAGAGATTCTGGCAAAAATCAGTCAAATGATCCACAACCATAGGAGATGATTAATGCACATTATATGCTAATTTTAGAGTGCCTCTAGTTTGTTAAAAAAAAAATCAAAGTGATATACAAATTAAAGAGAAATAGATTTATTTTCCTTTATTTTAATAATTAGTTTTGCAGCTGAATTACATAGATCACCCTTTGTTACATTTTTCTTCTAATCATCTTATTAATTTGTTTCTCTTTTGATTTTTGATTGAAGCTCAATTTCTTGGGTTACCTTTTGCTCCTCCGTACATGGGTCTTTCAGTGAATCAAAAGAGCAAAATAACAACTGGAATAAATTATGCCTCTGGATCTGCTGGCATCCTCCAAGAAACAGGAAGTGCACTGGTAATTAGGTTACTACATTACCTTAATTAGAAAATTAACATACTGTTAATATTAAATTTGAGGTTAAGACAAAAAAGATCATGATCCTCAGTTTAATTAGCATATTAGTTTGAATGTTTCTCCTAAGATTACTAAGGAGCTTCTTATAATTGAAATTTTCTTTAAAAAATAATATAATATTGGGTTTGTGATGCATGCAGGGGAAGAATCTACCCTTAAAGGTACAAATAGAGATGTTCAATGAAACTGTCACCCAGTACTTACCAAAGAACTTCAAAACAAACGATGAGTTCTTGCACTACTTATCCAAGTCCATTTTTTTGGTAAACGTAGGCAGCAATGACTTTCTCAACAACTATCTATTACCGACACAATACAACAGTAGTCACCAATACAGCCCGGAACAATTTGCCAGCCTTCTCTTACAAGAACTCAAACAATATTTACAGAAGCTCTATAATTTGGGAGCAAGGAAATTTGTGGTATTCAATGTGGGCCCACTTGGGTGTATACCAGCCATAGTAAAACAAGAAAATGTTAAAATCGGATGTGCCAAACGTGTAAACTATTTTGTATCTGTATACGATAAGGGGTTTCCCAGTATGATACAAGAGCTGAGAGACAGTCTTAAGGACTCAACCTTTGTCCATGGAGATATTAATTTGTTAAACTCTGATTTGAGCATCGATACTTCTTTGATCAGTGAGATATCGCGATTAACTCAGTTAACACATCTTAATCTCTTTCTTGATGGTATCTCTAAAATTGAAAACTTCATTACTGCAAGCCCATGCTGCAGTAACCTAGACAATGAAACTAACCTCTGCGTTAAAGATTCATCACCTTGCATGGATAGGGCTATACATGTTTACTGGGATGGATTTCATCCAACACAAGTGGTCTACATGATGCTTTCGATTGGTTGCTTCTACGCTCCACTGCCATGTAGTCCAATAAATGTGCTGCAGCTTGCGATGAAATAACCAGGCAATGCTTCTCAGCATGCACCACTCATTTTGTATCTTACTTAGTAATATTTGTAAAATCTGTATTTTTTTTTCTCTTTATATTGATTTAGAATGAATCAATAAATTGTAACCTTGTATCTATCAAACAATTTATGATATTTTTTTCATCTTGGGATACTACTTCGAACGGACATGTTGTTTCATCTTAAGATCTACAGATACGGCTTCTATAAGTGTACTGTTTTTTTTTTTTTCTCCTTTCGTAGGATGTCCTTATATCCTCCTTTATTTCCCCTCAGACTAGCTTGTTTATTGTTTCCTGTTTTTCAACAAATATTATTTATTGTTGCTGTTGGTTTTTGTTTGGTGTTTCCGGTGATGACACCTGTCAAAAGAAAGTAGATAGCCAGTAAAGAGGTGGTTGTATAATCCAGTGATAATTCTGATGCATAAGTTAGAACTGGAAACAAACAGATGGAATTCAAAATACTAATTATATGAGTTCCAGTAAAATGAGGTTCAACTGTTCAAGCAATTTCTTCAAAGGAGAAAGAGAGAGACAGAGAGAGAGATGTATGTGTGTGTGTGTGATCTGGGTACCTTCCTTCTAGCCTGTATTTATAGGGTTGGCAAGGAGTGGCTTGGTTGTAAGCATGATCTTGGCTATTCTGTTGATTTCAGACACGTTCTGTATCCTTCGACCGTGGTTGTGACGGTTGGATAAGGTTGCAGGTTGATGCATTCATCCCTTAACCTTGTAGAATCAAGAGAAATCTATGGGTGAAAATGCTTTCTGATAGTCAGATGATAATCTAAGGATCATAACTATATATAACCGTTCCATTGATTAGGTTAGGCGGGGCTTCCGAAATGGTCGGTACACAACCGATTTACGAGGGTAACTTCCTTATCGTGAGGTATAACTTCTTCGTTGACATGGCAAGTTGGCAGCCGGCTGGGTTGGTGCCAAGTGTCTCATCATGATTAGTATCATTTAGCTAGGCACATGTCCCTGTATAGTTGGTTGCTTCATTATCTCACTAACATTCACCAAAAAAAAAAAAAATTATGATATTTGTTGCATTAGTGCAATGGACTTCACCCTAGAAACTGAACGAGATCAAAGTTATTTATTGGGCTGTAATTGGCCGGGTTTAATTGAGTGTACATGATGAAAATCGAAATTAGACTGAACAGACCGATTGACACCCCTTGTGGATGGAGAAGGAAATCGCATCCCCATCCTCCTCTATCCTTCTACTGGTTTCCTTCTTGAGGTGCAATTTCTTTCTGCGTACGGTGGATTCCTGGAAGTGTAAAGTTCCAAAATTTGGCCCAACATTCCAACCCATGTAATACAACACGTACTGCATTGGCAAGTTGTTATACTTGTTTAAATATAGTAGGGTTTTCCTAGCCTAACAGTCCTATCAGAACATTTGATTTGGCATATTTGAATGTTTATCCTAACATTAGGAGTTTATTAATTGGAATTTGTTATGTAATTGGTTTGTTATGCAGGGAACGAATTTAGCCCTACAAGCACAAAATGAGTTGTTCGTTCAGAGAAACTGTTCACCAGTCTTTGCCAAGGAACTTCAAAACCAATGCTTAAATACCAAACCAATTACGTACATTGATTATCACATTCATTTATTACCCATTAACTTAGGAGTGGAACCATTGGTCGTTTCATATATTTCCTTTTGGGATTTCACAAGAAAATAGAAGAAAAAACATAAACGTTAGACTTCCCAACCGGTTCAACTGGCAGAGTCACCAATGGTGACACTTTTGTTGATTTTTTAAAATTGAATATATGATCATAACCATAGGAGATGCATGGTTAATGGGTTCATGCACATAATGTGCTAATTATAGAATGCTTCTAGTTCATCCAAAGTTATTTTCAAAAGAAAAAATAATTTTGTTTTCCATTCATTTGTTATTTGTTGTCTTGTGATTTTAATTTTTGCATCTGAATTACTTAGATAATCCTTGATTACTGTAAACTTTGGCATTTTTCTTCTAATCTTATTTTGATGTTTTTGTTTTTAAAACTCTAAAAATCCAACAATTTGTTTCTCTATTGTGATCTTTGATTGCAGCTCAATTTCTTGGGTTGCCTTTTGCTCATCCATACTTGGGTCTTTCAGTGGCTCAAAAGCACAAAATAACAACGGAATCAAGTATGCTTCGGATCAGCTGGCATCCTCCTACAAACAGGAACTGCAATGGCAAGTTATTATACTACCTTAAGATTAGGAAACATGGTATCAGTGTTAAATTTGAGGCTTAGACATAAAATTCACAATTTGTTCTAATGGCAATGTTTTAATAGGACTATTTTTTCTATCATTAGATTGGACAATCAGGTCATTTAATTGTGTGACAACGATAGTCAGTTTAACATATTTAAATTTTATCAAATTAAGGCTTGGAGAGTTACATATACGCAACAATGGATTTGTTGTGCAAGGGATGAATTTAGCTCTACAGGTACAAATTGCCTTGTTCCGGGAAACTGTTTACCAGTACTTGCCAAGGAACTTCAAAACCAATGATGAGCTCTTACAGTACTTAATCAAGTCCATTTTTGTTGTAGACATAGGCAGCAATGACTACTATCTCAACAACCATCTCTTACCAGCACAATACAGCAGTAGTCAATTATTCAGCCCGGAAGAATTTGCCAACATTCTCTTACAAGAACTCAAACAAAATTTACAGATGACAGGAAATTTTTTTTTTTTTTTTTTTGATAGATAAGCCCCAAAAGAGTGTTGAACTCATGACTTCATCTTGCCATGTATAATCAATAGAAATCTACATGTACTGCTGCAGGCACAACTGGAAACCCATGCTGTATCACAAGCAATTCAACTTTCCTATGCCTTAAAGATGTACCACCGTGCTTGGATAGGACTACATGTGTCTTCTGTTATGTAGTTCATCCAACACAACAGGTGAATCTGCAGCTTGCGATTGGTTGCTTCAATGGTACAACACGATGTACTCCCCTTAATGTGATGCAGCTTGCGCTGAAACATTAAAGCTCCACTGCTTCTCATCAGAGTGTGCATGTAAATGCTTGCTTAAGAACCGATTATAATCAGAGTAGACTTGGAATTCTTCTCATGATGAACCCATTAGTTAAATGGAAGGGCAATATTAAGAAATAAGGAGGGAGGTATTTGTAACTAATGGAAGGTCTTTATAAAAACTTGAAATAATAAAAATGGATTATTATTTTCATACCCGATGAAGGGAAGCCAATGAAAATAAACAGCAACTACTGCAATATCCAGCATGGTTATTAGTCATTCCAGAGATACTTTGACAGGCAGAGAATATAAGGATTCCCAGGAAATGCTGGACATATTATGGTCCTGATAAATTGAGAATGACCATAATTATAATTTCTCAGTGACCCCCCGAACCAACTCGTGTGGTCTGAAATTGTAATATGGATTATATTAATGTACTGTTTTTTGAACTCATCAATACTTTTGGCCCCATCAGCACATAAAATTTATTAATGTGTTGTATCATCTTATCCAAAAACTCTACAGCATGAATTACAAAGAGAAGTATTCCTTGAAGTTTACAACACAATTAACATCTTCTCAACCTACACAATTAGGACTGAATAACACATATAAATAATAGGGCTGCTTGTCACGGACCAACTTTTCAACATTAAGGTCGTGACATGCTGGTTAGCAATCTTGATGGAGTTCGGTTGAAGCTTTTTGTGTGGTAAGTCCCAGGGTCAAGGCCAGGAAGAGTGTGTCCTCACATATTCTGTTTGCTGAGTGCTATTTCAGCCAGTAACAGGTCAGATCGATACCTATATTTCATCCCCACGTGATATCCTGTTCTGCTACCTAGTTTCAGTCCAATTCTTCTTCCCATGCCTCCTTCAGTTCATCTGTGTTTCATCTTAAGTGACTTTTATCTTCCATCTTCCCTCCTGGCTTAACCTTCCATTAAACCAGAACCCTTGCTCTGTTCTGGCTGCAGCCATTGATAAACCAAGTACACCCTTTGCGCAGTGGTGGATTTCAGCCATAGTATGGAGACTGCTCCTAAGGGTGGTTCGACCAGAGTTTCAGCCCTATTCGAACCTTGATTGTTCAGTTATTGTTATATAAAAGTCAAAATATTAAAAAATTTCAAAACGATTTTCAAAATGAAAATTCAAATTTTCAGTTTTGGTTTTAGTGGACAAACTTTTAAAGTTTGTTTTGAGTTGGTTAAGCAAGTAGGGATTTTTAGTCCTACAATACTTAGGGACAATGGCGGAGAGAAGTTTATACGTAGAAGGTGTCCCAGTTACGCTTTTTTTTTTTTCCGTTTTTTTTCATTATTACAATTTTATTATTTCCTTCCCTTCATTAAGTTGAGGAGGTTGAAGAGGTGCAGTAGTTTAAACGTTTGTAATCCTGCGATTGTTATCTGCACATGGTATGGTGGAAATTTAATTTACAGCGTAACTTCAAATTATATTTGTGTTATTTATTTCTCATTGATGTGATTAGCTGGTTTGGGATATTGATATGTATCTTCTGATATGCGAAATTAGCATAGTTGTCAAGGCGGTCGCCTAAACACCCAGGAGGCTTTGTGATGCTTTGGAAAATCAGGCGTTTTGGTCACCTAGGCACCCCGTCAGGCCTCCAATGCCTTGGTCCGCCATGATGCCTTACAACTATGGAAATTAAGGAGGCTAAGTGATTAACTTCTTTTATTTGTAGAAATGAAATCAGAATGCATTAAACTCACAGTCCAGAATTAGGGTCCTAGCATAACCTCTGCTTCCCTTCAAATATGTATGGATACTGAACTACATGAAATTCCATTATCCTGGCCATGTAGATCTGGAGAGAGGAAATTTTTTGTGGTCTTTAGTCTTTACAGATAAAAATTGTTATTAAATGTGAAGCTGTTGTTTAATACTGAACAGGTGTTTGCAAATCATTTGTGTCACAGTTTACATAATCTTCTCTCTTTATGACTGATTACACTCTTCATGCATCCAGAGAGTGTTTTGAGCATTCACTTTCTTAAACTTGTTGATAATTTCTTTCAAGAAGAATGAGATGGACATTGGTTGTAGAGTCGGGCTTCATGAATTGATCTTCCCAATTGTTCCATAGAGTTGCTTTTTGTGAGCTTATCTAGCTCCGAGAATCATCACCAAGATTGGTATAATGACCCTCCATCTCAATGCATTTAGCATCATTAGACATCCCACCATCCTTGGGTCTATCTCATATTCTTCATCCGATTTTGTCAATGATTCAGAAACTGAACCTCCCATCTGATATAAACAAAAGGAGAAAGTTTGCCTGGTCTGCTCTTCAGTTAAGGAGGTGTATGGTCTGAAGCATCTCACCTTTAAAAAGTTTTAAAGAAAAAAAAAAAAAAAAAAAAAAACCCCTCCCCTTGTATTTGAAATTCTCATAATACCCTTCCCCTTTATCTAACCACTTACAAAAACCCTCTTTTGAAAATTGCTCCTCCAGAAAACCCCTACACTAAACAAAATAGTGTTTAGAAACATGAAAAAAAAAAAAAAAAAAATCGCATGAATTTTTAGATGGTTGTTTAACTGTTATAGCTCTTCTGGAGGCAATAGAAGTATGAAACACATCCATGTGGTTTGTTTATACCTCATTCCCATCCTCCCCAGTTGCATCACTAGATCCATCTTCATCTTCTTGAAGAACCTCATCTTCACTTTCAGAGGCAGCCACTTCTTCTGCAAGCTGATCAGTGCATAAGATTACTTGGTGGAAAAATGAACCCCCAAGCTCACAAGTGGAAAGATGAAGTGTAGAAAAAATAATCAGTCAAATGTTACTGAACACGAAAAGTAAGCATTTTCTGAGGTCATATTTTTCTGTAAAGTGCTGCAAACGAAAATGAGTGCATGAAGGTTTTGCTTAAGTAGTTTAACCAATTAATTGTACCAATCTAGCCTCTTTGAAGCATCCACCATAATTTCCTTGAACAGAAAAAACCTGTGAATACAAATATACCTCCTTCTCCATGGCCTTCTTGGTGCAATGTTGAACTTGACAAAGAAGTAAACTGAAACTTCACTTCATCCCCATCCGCTCCAGAATCATTTTAAGCAGCCAATGTAGCTTGTACTTTCTGTACCATCCGGCCAAGAACCTAACATTGACAGGGTCAGCACCATGGACTACTTGGAACCCAATCACACTGGGAGTAGCACTAGATGGATGAATTTCCCTAGTTTTATCTACAGGCTGAAATGGACATGCTTCGGAAACTGACCCATCTGAATTTACTATAGCCAAATAATACCGTATGGACCCTTGTCTCGGGATCAAGCGGGACATTTCATTTGAACTGATAGAATTTGAATCACAATGCTTGCGGTATTCCTCACCACTTTGGCAGTGTTTGTTGCTAAATCATAGAAGGAAACCCCATCTGCCTCCTCCTCAAACAGCTAAATATTGTTGAATGTGTATAGATGCCACACTTGGTCCACATTGGTGTTGTTCACCTTTGGAACCAAGTGCTTGTCAGCCCTTTTGCAGAACATTTGCGGGGTGGAAAAGCAAACAAGGGGTCTCAAGGAATGCGGCTGGTGGTGGAAAAGCAAAGATCTCAAACAGGGTTTCATCATCCATGTTTGAAGTGGCATTTCCCCTGTTTTTAATGTGTTCATCTGTTTTACACATGAGTCCACAATTAAACTGCGAATAGTAATTTTTTTATAGCAGATTATCCTTTCTCTGCATAACGTTTTACCTTACTGCTTCCACTTGCAGCTTGGCATTGATACTTGATCAAGCTTGCCACATGTTGGGCAACCCATATTAACCCAGCCTCAGAACAACAGAAAGAATGAGTGTGGGTCTCCCTTTCTATTGATAAAGCAACGTCCAGAGCCTGCTTGGAGATCTGCTAAGAGCAAAGAAGATCCGTAACAAACTGAAAATAAAGATGCTAAGGCAAAGAAAATAGTAATTTTTTATATACCAGATTATCCTTTCTCTGCAGAACGTTTCTATGCCTTAATTTATGTGCTCGACTAGCTCAAATCTGGTGCGATGAAAGGGGTAAGCTTAAAGAATCAATTCCATAGAAGGATTGAAGAAAACTTGAAAATAAAATAGAAGGTAGTAATTGAAGCCTAGAAGGTGTGAAGAACAAATAGGCAAAGGCAAACATAAAAAGTAAGGAGGAAGTACAGAGAAGAGGATGGGAAGAGAAACCATACCTTCAGTTAGTTAACTTAAGCAACCACTCGCCAGTATGGGCCAGGGTGAGGGCGACGGCAAGAACAAGAGAGAATGAGGGTTAGCGCCAGGACCAGCGGCGTCATCTATATCACCTACAACGCCGCCACTGATTTTATTATATATTACGGCGTTAGTTCGTAAACGCAGCCAAAATTCTCAAAATAAGATATCCAGCGGCGATTAATAGGAAACGCTGCAAATAAGAGGTCTATAACTACCGCCAAAGACCACATTCTTGAGGTTAAATTTTTTTTTTTTTTTTTTTTAGTAAACTTGAGGTTAATGTTCAACTGTAAGCATTCATGCAACTGCATTTTTTTTTTTCTTCTTTATGCTTAATGCAACTGCATGTACTATGCCTTTAAGATGTACAACTCCATGTGTACTATCTAATTATTATGGTTTTCTTTTTAGATTCAGATTGAATTAATAAAATTTTAGCCTTATAGTTACCATTTTATGGTAATATTGCATCAATTCAGTTGACATTGTTTTAACAGAGTCAAGGTTTAATAACGTGAACTCGGGTACTTAATTAATTGATCTGATACCATGTTAAGTCCATCTGATCAGGACTGTCAAGTTGAATTGCCCAAAAATAAAATCCATTAATTGGCTTATACGATTCAAAAATGAATAAATTAGACTTCCCTCATAAGCAACAATTTAAGTTTGGGTATTAATTTGTAAATCGAATAGCCACTCGGATGTACCCTAATACCTTCTAGTGTATGAGCCTACGAGGTTCTCATTATCGTGGGGTCTGAGGAGGGTTGAGGTAGATGTATATAGTCTTGCCCCTGTTTCAAGAATAGACTATTTCTTAATTTAGGCATGTGATGTGACCAACAAATTGTAAT
Source organism: Protea cynaroides (assembly GCA_028583415.1). NCBI lineage: Eukaryota > Viridiplantae > Streptophyta > Magnoliopsida > Proteales > Proteaceae > Protea > Protea cynaroides. The sequence goes on along the minus strand of CM053266.1, from coordinate 42,680,779 downwards.
GGAACAACCTTATTATAACATCCATCTAACTTGAAACAGCCGCTCTATATAGACCATTAATGAATGCTTTATTTAATATAAAAACACTACCATCAATGTATCTCTTACTCCCTCCGTCCTTCCCTGGCGTAACGATCCTCTATTTGGCTGTCACTTGGCAGAGAGGATCCTGGCCGCTCATATTGCGTTGGGATACGTGTTGATGCACTATGAACAGTCGCGATCCCCACTGCAGCTTGGCAGTCACTACAGAGGATCCTGACCCCCCTGTTGTCTTTTAATTATATTTTTTTTGTATTATTATTATTTTTAAGTAAAAAGTAAAGTTTCAAAATAAAACTATTTTGGTTTTTTCCTTCTTATAGTATGTGATTTGAGAAGGCATTGAGGTGGAGCTAGTAAGGTTGAATTCTAAGACTTTACGTTGACACAAGTATGATTGGTCTCTTTTCTTAGTCCCTTAGTCTCACGTGGGAAGTGAAAGAGGTTGTAGGATATCTTATATATAGTTTTGAGAACTATAAGGGATAGGGTAATTTGGAAAGAAGTCTCCCTCCTCCCTTGTGTCTTGGTCAGTTCCGGGTTGCTTTTCACACACGCACGTGCACGCCTAGCCGATCGGTCGGTCGTGGTGTGGGTGTGGGCATGGGTCAACTCAAAATATATTTTTTAAAGTGGAGTTACCTTTTGGTTTATGTTGGGTCGGATGCGATTTATTTCGTGATCCAAAACAAATGGATTCTTTAATGAATAGATATAACTATTCCAAGGGACACACTCTTACCAAAGGGATTTGATCTGAACGCTTGAATTAGGATCAATCAATCCAAGCCGTTAAGATCGAAAAGACACATCCATTCAATGGAACAGATCCTTTGGGAAAAAGTGCGATCTCAACGGTTAGATAAGATTCAAATAATTCAAACCGTTAAATCGTAGAGGTGCATCTGCTCAATAGAACAGATCTTTTGGTAAAGGGTGTGATCTAAATCATCAGATCAGGATCTGACGGTCTGAGCCGTTGGAATGGATGGACACACCTACATCTAGGGTGCCTAGAAATGGCATGTCCTACTCTACAAATAAAGTAGTAGGGACCCTCCATTGGGTTCGAATTATTTATGAAACAAATGCTCTCTCTCTCTCTCTCTCTCTCTCTCTCTCTCTCTCTCTCTCTCCCTCTCTGATAACCAGTACTATATGTTGTTCCCTTGTCGATTTTTATTTTGATTTGTCATATAAATTGATTTTCTCCATTCAACATCTGCATTTGCCTTAGTACTACTCCGACGTACTTGAAAGGGCGTATTGGATTCGTGCAAGTCTAATACGGGAAGCCATGAAACTGCTTTATCTTGGAACCAGATTTGTATTAAAACCCGATTGCATCATTAGGAGCAAATTCTATCTTTAGGACAATATTGCTTGTGATACGACTCAGCTTCAAACTTTTTTATTTGTTGTAATGCAGTCTTCATCATCGGAACAAGTAATTTATAAAATTAAGGTAAGACAATAAATATCACAACCAAAACACCCCCCCACATGGTTATCTTTTCCTTTTTGGCTATCTCAATTGTTTTGTCCCTCTCATATATTAAGTAATGAATTATTTTGAAGTTTATCATTTTGCAACCTTACATTGATTATCACATTCATTTATTACCCAATTTGAAGAGATTGTACTTAAATAAAATTGAAAGGGTATATATATATATATATATATATATATATATATATATATATATATATATATATATAAACCCATATTTATATTAAAAACGAAAGGTCCATTCGGTCAGCCATTTTCTCTGGTTTCCACCCATTCCTTTTAACCATGAATTCAATTTGGAAGCCATCTTACGCCCATTCAATCAATAAATAACTAGGACCTGCCCATCCACCTCAGATTTTTATTTCTGATAGATAAGTTTTGAGCTTGATGACAAATGGGTGATCAATCATATTTAAAAGAGAAACGCTTACATGTGAAGCGTGGGCCAGAAAGAAAAACAAAAAAGGAGAACTAATTAATCAACAGGGAGAGTTCTTTTTTTTTTTTTTTTTTTTTTTTTTTTTTTTTTTTATATCTTTACTTTGTCTAAACTTTATTTGTACTTATTTTTGGTGGTGAATATTTATGTTGCATCTCCTCTTTTACCTCTGGCACCCCGCATGTGTCTCTTGCTCTCTCTTCTTTTTTTCTCGCCTATTTTTGGGTTGGGTTCTTTTTTGTTTTTTTTTTTTTTTTTTTTTTTTTTTTTTTTTTTTTTTTTTTTTTGGTTTCCCGAAGATGAGAGAAATCGTAGAGTACAGAGATACAAGGGGAGTAAGATTGGGAATTCGTGTACAGGGATCCGGGGTTTATACAGTTTGAGAGGGATTCGGGAGACTTGCCAGTGATCATGCGATCGTCAACATGTGATGCTTTGAAAATCAATGGTTCTTCGTAGAGTGGAGTAAAGAAACTTGATGAGAGGTTTTTGTATGAGAAAAAAAAAAATTGGGGAAGAGTAAGGAGAAGACGTTGCATCTCCAAGTTTCTTCTTCTCTTCAATCCTTTTTCTCTCTTGCTTCTCTGCAACTCTTGATCCACCGCTGAAATTACTTGAGGGAATCCATCGTCCTTCTTCTTCTTTGCAACCTCTTCTTCCCAAACTCAAATTCTAGGGACTGCTAATATCACCCAACAGGACAGAAAATAATAGAAGAATAATGAGAAGAAGAAAAAACGAAACCCCTTTCGTTCCCACCTCTTTTCTGCATTTCTCCCCTTCTTTTAAGTTGGCAGTCAAAGCAGAGAACCGACTTTGTCTCTCTTTGCCAAACAAGAAAAATTTAATCAAATGAGATAACGGAAGACCAGCATTATCATCTCTAATCTCTTTCTCATCACAAGTTATCACTCATTAGTGGGCCAATGGAATGATACAATTCAGATTTTTCCATTTTGCAGCTTTTGAAAAAAAAAATTCTTGTTTCTAAAAAAAAAACAAAAGACAAAAATTCTTCCATACAAATGTTCTCATGTTCTCATTGTTCTGTTCGTCTATATACCAATATTCTGAATCTAAATTTATGTATCTTCCTTTGAAGAAGATAGAATTTCAAAGTACAAAAGAAGAATCTCAAAAAGGAAAACATAGTGCCACCAAAATTGTCAGAATTGGCAATGGAATCAATGGGCCACTGGAAGCTTGAGCAGCATCTGTGCCTTGCGTTTGGCACCCTCTGTGCAATCACTCGCACCAGCAGCAACAGCTGTGTCACAACCAGGCCACCACCGCATCTCTCTCTGCATCTGTTTAGACGCTGAGACTTTCAGCCTTAAAGAATCTATGGATCAAGAGTTGCATAGAGGAAGGAGAGAAAAATAAGGTTGGAGAGGAGAAATTCGGAGATAGTCTTTTCGTTTCTCTTTCTCACTTTTTTTGTTTTTCCCATACAACTTCTCTCACCAAGCTTCTTTGCTCTACCTTGTGTAGGACCATTGATTTTTAAAGTTGCCACATGGTGACAATCGCATGATCACTGGCAAGTCTCAAGTTCAAAGTAAACTTGAGACGAGCCGAATCCGTTTGGGAGTAGATAAGGAGTCTGTTAGCTTGTCAGACCAATTTTTTTTTTTTTTTTTTGAGGGTGGATAATTCTAGACAATGAAGCCTGTTAGCTTGTTAGTTGGTTGACAAATCAAAAAAAACTTTGATTATGAATGACTTCACCATGAATTCTATTGGGTAGTCAGCAGACTAGAAAAACTTTGAGAGTAGATGAATTCTGTTAGCTTTTTAATTAATTAGTCAATAAACCAGATAAAACTTAAATTTGAGGATAGATGACTCGAGACCATAGAGTATGTTAGCTGGTTGGTAGATTAGAAAAATGTTTACCTAACTCTAAAGATTATAATAATCAAATCATCATAAACCCATTCGAAATCTTTGAATTAATGCAAAAGAATTCTACTAAAAATTAATTAATGCAGAAAAAAGCAATAAGAATCTTAAACAGGCATAAGTGTTATATGACCATAAGATGTATTCAAGGTGACCAGAAACTGTAATTTGTCTAACTTTTTATTTAGAGGATCAAAATTCATGATTTGAAGATGCTGATCTGCTTAATTATTGATATAATTATCAGGGAGATTTGGGATTAATCCCGTATTAACGTCTGGAATTCCAGCAATTTTTTTTCTTGTTAAATTGACTAATGGAAATAGGGGTGTCAAAATTGAAAGCCGAATAAAAAAGATCGAACAGATCAAACCAAATTCTTTATCGGTTTCGAATTGATTTTTAAAAATTGGTAAAAAAAAGAAACCATAATCAATCTGATCGGTCCATTTAAGATAGATTGAAACAGGTCAAATGAACGAAATTGGAAAAAACGATAAAATTTATTTTTTTATTAATATTTGTTTTTCATACGTGTTAAACTGAGACCGAACTGATATGAAACCGATATAAAACCATTAAGAGAAACCAATAAAAGACGAAAACCAAACGGGTTGATGGTTACTGGTTGTAGTTTTGATTTTGCAGACCAGGTTCCTTATCGGCTTAAAAACTGAACCCAAAAAAAAATAAAAAATTTGAGGCCATGAAGTGACTTTTCGACACCCTTAATTGGAATCAGAATCTAATGACCCTACACAATTTAACGTTGTTCCTACTACATTTTGTGCTCAGCAAATCCTTGAGTAGTACCCCTTCATTAGAGGGCTGTGGACACATAGTGACACTTGGCCATTTATAAATGGCCACACCTATTTCAAGAGTCCCACACGACAGGACACAAATCCCTATTTAGTAAAAGAAAAGCTGATAGAAAATCATAATTAATAAGGTAAATGAAGGAAAAGCTTTCAGATTTGGTCTATATAAATTAGGAAAATTCTGATAAAAAGAAGGCTCCTTTGGGATATTACACAAAATAATATATGTATAAAAGGAAAAACAGCAACGTTAGAATCCTAGCTTCCACCTGAAAGTCAGAAACTCAATTTGCTTGCACCCTCACCCCATCCCTATATTAAAAAGAAATGGACCTTCTAACTGTTTGGGGGTGCAGTTACACGTAATGCCAAGATTTACGTATAAATCATTCAATATCATTAATATAAGATGACAAGGACATAAGGATCATTAATCTCCTTTTTTTTCTATAAAATCCATTTGGCAAGTCCTGATATAGAATATCAGAAAACATGTCTAACACCTTTTCCTTGTCCATTATTCTCTCCCTTTGTCTTCTTCTTCTTCTTCTCTTCCAGGCAATGTGCTCAAGTCCCCTTGCCCCAGCACTGTACATATTTGGAGATTCACTTACAGATAGTGGCAATAATAATCTCCTTACCACATCTGCGAAAGCAAACTATGACCCATATGGCATAGACTTCCCAACCGGTCCAACCGGCAGATTCACCAATGGTGACACTTTTGTGGATTATTTAGGTAAGTGGACAGATAAAAGTGAATGTATGATCCACAAGTACCATAGGAGATGCATGGTTAATTAATGGGTTCATGCAAGCTAAGAGTGCCTCTAGTTCATCCAAAGTTATTTTCAAAACAAAATAAATTTGCTTTCCATTCATTAGTTATTTGTTGTCTTGTGATTTTTATTTTTGCATCTGAATTGCTTAGATAACCCTTGTTTACTATAAATTTTGGCATTTTTCTTCCAATCTTATTGATTTATTTCTCTAATATTGTGATCTTTGATTGTAGCTCAATTTGTTGGGTTGCCTTTTGTTCCTCCTTACTTGGGTCTTTCAGTGCCTCAAAAGTTCAAAACAATAACAGGAATCAATTATGCTTCAGGATCGGCCGGCATCCTCCGAGAAACAGGAACTGCAATGGCAAGTTATTAGTGTTAAATTTGTGGTTTAGGCATAAAATTCACAATTTATTCCAATGGCAGTGTTTTGATAGGACTATTTTTTCTAACATTAGATTGGACATTCAGATCATTTAATTGTGTGACAATAATAGTCAGTTAACATATTTAAATGTTTATCCAAGTAAGGCTTGGACATTTTTTTTATACCTAGCAGTGGATTTGTTGTGCAGGGGATGAATTTAGCTCTAAAGATACAAATCGATTTGTTCCGACAAACTGTTTACCAGTACTTGTCAAGGAACTTCAAAACCAACGATGAGCTCTTGCACTACTTATCGGAGTCCATTTTTGTGATAGACATAGGCAGCAATGACTATCTCAACAACTATCTCTTACCAGCACAATACATCAGTAGTCACCTATTCAATCCGATAGAATTTGCCAACATTCTCTTACAAGAACTCAAACAAGATTTACAGGTGATAGGAAATATATATATATATATATATATATATATATATATATATATATATATATATATATATATATATATATATATATAAAAAAAAAAAAAAAATATATATATATATATATATATATATATATATATATATATATTATTTTATTTATTTTTAAGCCTCAAGGAGTGTTGAATTCATAGTTTCTTTACCAATTAAGCTACCCCTTTGGGGTTAAATTTTTTTTTTTACTATTGATTAAGGATTTTCTATTGACATTGAATCACATTTATGGTTATCCAATGGCAGGACCTTTATAATTTGGGAGCAAGGAAATTTGTGGTATTCAACATCCCCCCAATTGGGTGTACACCGGCATTAATAAATAAAGAAAATATTACAAGTGGATGTGCCGAAGATGTAAACCAGTTGGTATCCCTTTATAATAAGGGCTTTCCCAGTATGTTACAAGAGCTGAGTACCAGTCTTCAGGGCTCAACCTTTGTCCAGGGAGACATATTTGCATCAAGCCTTGTCTTAAGCCAAAATCTTACTAACTATGGTGAGATATTATCATTAATTCACTTAAAGAATATCCTTCTCATATGACATGAGTTGAACACCATCTTGCTATGTATAATCAATAGCAATACACATGAACTGTTGCAGGATTCACAACTGCAAACCCATGCTGTATCACAGACAATTCAACTTACCTATGCCTTAAAGATGTACAACCTTGCTTGGATAGGACTACACATGTCTACTGGGATGCAGTTCATCCAACACAACAGGTGAATCTGCAGCTTGCGATTGGTTGCTTCAACGGTACAACACCATGTACTCCAATAAATGTCAGGCAGCTTGCACTGAAACAGTAAGGCACTACTGCTTCTCATCGGAGTATGCTTGTAAATGCTTGCTTCGATTGTACGACGCCATTTACTTCAATAAACTTCAATAAATGTACTGCAGCTTGTGCTGAAACAGTAGGGCACTGCTTCTCAGTGGTCATGTTGTAGCTAATAGTATCTAATATTTTGAAAGATCTGAAAGCATCTTTGTGTTTTTCCTTCTGGATTCAGATTGAATTAATAAATGTTGAGCAGTATATCTACCAACTTATGCTCTTATTGCATCAACTTAGTTGACATTTGTTATGGGAAAAAAATATCACTCAATGAAAATCTTACACGTGGTATCCTAAATCACCTAGATCGATCAAGTGTGATAAATAACGCTCGACCTTGCCTATTCGGAGTCTTAGTTCTATCCGGATATATCTCCTGGGCGGAGGCACAGTCCTATCAGGACACAGCGCCTGATCAGAGGTATAATCCTATTGGGTTACATTACCCGGTTTGAATCTAGAGTCCTAAGGCGATTATGTTATATCGTAGGAGTCATTCTTCTAGTACGATACGATGCCGATCTTCACGGTCATACAACCACTCATATGGTAACACGTGTCACTCTTATTACTGACTGACTTAGCTTCCTTGGCTACAGTCTCCCACTGCTACTTGGAGTCTATGACCTGAGCGTTCCTCAAAGCGACACCTGATAGTCCTATTGGCGATCAATTTCCCTGAGTCCCGGTACTTCCATGCTTTTTTTCCCAACCTCTATAAGAATAAGACGAATCTCCAAGGTAACTCACTCATAATCATAACCCGCATTCTCTCTCTTACGCTCAAACTCTCTCATTGTTCCCCTCTTTTTCTAAACTGGAGATAGTTTTCTGCTATCTCTTGACTGTTTACATTGGGAATCTGACTTAGGCATCAGAGTGTACTTGGGGCTTAGTCGCCCAACTCCCTTGTTTAATCTTCTATGATTGCAGATCGCTCGGATCGCAGATCGGCAGACAATTTCCAACCGTAACAACATTGTTATAATCATAGTAGATAAAGATGGGTGATGAGTCAAGAAAACTCAAAAACAGAGAAATACGCTGAGTGTGTTCTTGACAGACTTCTTTCTATTGGCTTTGTTTGATTGTAAGGGGAATGGAAAGGAAGGGAAGTGAAATTTTTTAATTTTAAAGAGAAACTTTTATAATTGTAATGCAACATTGTACAATTGTATAAATTAGAGAATAGTTCACCTTCATGTACTTGTATCCTTCTTGGGATTCTATCCCTATTCATATTCAATGAGTCCCACACTCTAGAGCTGAGTCCTACATCACATCAATGGTGATGAGATCCATTAGAGAGTATTAGTACATGCTTAAAATTACCTAAACTTTTTAACATATTAGTAATGATACTTATACGATGTAAAATTTATTTTCTTTTTCAAATGAGAGGGATTTGGATGCAAAGTGAAATGTAATATTATAACTAAATATATAATAATTCAAGATTAGTTACATAGTAATGTGATAGCATGTGCATTTCACTTTCCTTCCATTCAATTCCCTTTGCAACCCGACAAAATCGTTATATTTCTTCAACAAAATCGTTATATTTATTTGATGAGATGAAAGAACTCTGAATAGTTGTTACTTATTCTATTATAGAAGGACAACCACGTGTATGGATAAGAGTAGTTTAAGAAAAATTAAAGTCTTTTTCTAAAGTCTAGTCTTAAGTAAACTGTAACGCTGGTATCCGGAGACCAGAGATATCGTAGAGCACAGAGATACGAGGGGAGTAAGATTGGAAATTTTCATCTATAGAGATCGGGATTTACACTGTTTAGAGGGTGAATTTGGAGACTATTACCTTGTTTGCTGATCGATACATCAAAAAAAAAAAAAATTGAAGATGGGTAACTCTAGACGATGAAGTTGGTTAAAATCAAGAGGTTTACATCCAACATCATCCAATAAGTCAAGACCGAATTCAATTTCAAATTCAAATTGCAGAACTAAAAGAATATGATAAGGAAACAGGGACTGAAAGCCTCAATTCATGTTCATCGAGATTTACGAAGAAAACCAGATTAATTATTGATTGGGATTTTAGAATAAGGAACAAAGAAGAAACCAGATGCCTGGAAACCAAAATAATTATCTCAATAAACTTTCATTCGGTTTTGAAATTTTCTGAATTTTTTGAATTTTTTGAGTTCTAAAATCAAATGGAATGATGTTGGGGTAATCTTTTTAATTTTTTGCTAGTCTATTTATCGTTTGAGAATTGATAAGGGTGTTAGCGTAATTATCGTGTAAGAGGTAGATGCGTGTTATTAAAGGTAGGGGAGGTGGATGAAATTTTTCCCAAATTATTCAACTTGCGGGTCAATCGAATGGATTGGCCGGCGGCCGGCCTTTGAAACTAGTAAGGGCTCTGCTTATGTACCTCTCTTTCTTTCAGCAACTGTAAAAGACGGATAAATTACAAAATGGCCACCGAACAGAAGAGAGAAGGAGAAGAGCAGCAAACGACGAAGCTGCCATCGCCATCCGACTGGAAGGGGAAGGTAGAAGAACAGTATTGGAAGATTAGAGAACACGCAGAGACTTACCCTTACGTCTGGGCTTCTTACATCGTCGTCTACGGTGGACTTGCCTTATGGACCACTTATCGATGGAGAAAGCTTCGGAAGACTGAGGACAGGGTTCGAGCCCTGCAACAAAGACTCCGAAAGCTAGTCGAAGCCGAAGAATCTGCAAACTCAGCGGCTCCATCGATTGATAAAGCGATGCCCGATAAACCCTCCAAACAATGGTAGGGTTTTAATCGAATTCTGTTTTTAACATTTTGTGTTGCTCATTTGGTTGTTACTGAAAAGGGTTTTCGGTCTGAGAAGAGAATTCATTGGTGGGTTTTCTCTGTGTAACAGACAAATTTGGATTTTGTGAGGACGATTGGTTGAAGATATTTGAAACGCGAGAAGATTTTGTGAAATGGGTAGGACCCAATTACGATTTTTTTTCCGTCTTTTTTTCATTGTTACAATTTTATTATTTCCTTCCCTTCATTAAGTTAAGGAGGTCGAAGAGGTGTAGTAATTTGAATGTTTGTAATCCTGTGATCATTATCTGCGCATGGTAAAGTGGAAATTTAATTTACATCGTAACTTCAAATTTTATTTGTGTTATTTATTTCTCATTGACGTGATTAACTGGTTTGGGATATTGATATGTATCTTCTGTTTTGTGAAATTAGAGAGGCTAAGGGACCAACTTCTTTTATTTGTAAAACTGAAATCAGAATGCATTAAACTCACAGTCCAGAACTAGGGTCCTTGCATAACCTCTGCTGGCCTTCAAATATCTATGGATACTAAACTACTTGAAATTCCATTATCCTGGTCATGTAGATCTGGAAAGAGGAAATTTTTTTGTGGTTTTTAGTCTTTGCAGATAAAAATAGTTATTAAATGTGAAGATGTTGTATAATACTGAATATGTGTTTGCAAATCATTTTTCGTTACAGTTTACCTAATCATATCTCTTTATGACTGATTACACTCTTCATGCATCCAGAGAAAATGTCTTGAGCATTCACATTCCTAAGCTTGTTAACAATTTCTTCCCAGAAGAATGAGATGGACATTGGTTGTAGAGTCATCACCAACATTCTCACATTCATCAAGCATTCACATTCTTAAGCTTCAGAGCTGCTTTTTGAGAGCTTATCTGTCTGCGAGAACCATCACCAAGATTGGTATAATGACCCTCCGTTTCAATGCATTTAGCATCATTAGATATCCCATCCTTTGGGTCTATCTCATATTTTTCATCCGATTTTGTTGATGACTCAGAAACTGAACCTCCCATATGGTATAAACAGAAGGAGAAAGTTTGGCTGGTCTGCCCTCAGCTAAGGAGGTGCATGGTCTGGAGCATCTCACCCTCAAAAAGGTGCAAAGCCCCCCACCCCCTTGTATTTGAAGTTCCCATAATACCCTTCCCTTTTATCTAACCACCCACAAAAGCACCCTTTTGAAAACTGCCCCCTAGCAAACCCCTCCCCTAAACAAAATAACGTTTGGAAATATGAGCAAACAGAAAAAAATTCTTAGGAATTTTAGATGGTTTCTTAACTACTATAGCTCTTCCGGAGGCAATAAAAGTATGAAACACACCCACGTGGTTTGTTTATACCTCATTCCCATCCTCCCCAGTCGCATCACTAGATCCATCTTTCATCGTCTTGAAGAGCCTCATCTTAACTTTCAGAAGCAGCCACTTCTTCTGCGAACTGATCAGGGCATAAGATTATTAGGTGGAAAAAGGAACCCTAAACTCACAAGTGGAGAGGTGAAGTGTAGAAAAAATAATCAGTCATATTTCTGTAGAGTGCTGCAACAAAAATAAGTAATCAATCATGCTGTAAGCATGAAGGTTTTGCTTCAGTTGCTTAACCAATTACATGTACCATTCTGGTTGAACCATCCACCATAATTTCCTTGAATGGAAGAAACTTGTGAATACAAATATACCTCCTTCGCATGTCCTTCATGGTGCAATGTTGAACTTGACAAAGAAATAAACTGAGTCATCACTTCATCCCTATACACTCCAGAATCATTTTAAGCTGCCCATGTAGCTTGTACTTTCTGTGCCATCTGGCCAAGAACCTACTCCAAATTACCAAACTGTACATTGACAGGCTCCCTAGTTTTATCTACACACTGACATGGACATGCTTTGGAAACTGACCCATCTGAATTTCCTATAGCCAAGTAATACTGTATCGACCCTTGTCTCTGGATCAAGCAGGACATTCCTTTTGAACTGATAGAATTTGCATCACAATGCTTGCGGTATTCCTCACTTATCACTTTGGCTGTGTTTGTTGCTAATTCATAGAAGTAAACCCCATCTGCCTTCTCAGACAGCTAAATATTGTTGAATGTATAGATGCCACACTTCAGTCAACATTGATGTTGTTCACCTCTGGAACCAAGTGCTTGTCAGCCCTTTTGCATAAGTAGTCTTGTATTATACATATATTGTCGATGTACTTTACATAGTTATTTTTGGAAGGATCCAAGGTCATATATTTTGCTCAAATAGTAAATCATTCTAAGTGCTTCTCCTCATCTGAAATGTATATAAGGAAAGGAATTATGGAAGGATGCTTCTTCATAAGCCCCATCTGCAATAGGGGGAAAAAAAAGCAAGGAATAGAGAGTTAGGACCCAGTGTACAAGAGTCATTGTTGGAAGGGACAAAAGAAGAAGAAAAGAGACCACTTGAACTTGGTTTATGAATAGCCCAATTACACATCAGCCAGGCAGCTTGGAGATTCAGTCATGTATGAAAACATTATAAACAATAAAGCAGTAATAACAAGGAAAGGTGGTGGAGTGATGGCTGTTGTGCCACACTGGGAACAATGGCCTTCTCATATCTGCCACCTGGCAGCCTCTAGCTTTCAAGTTTGGTGCATAAGTAGGCCATACTGTCCCCCTATCTACCTATAATATTCAAAGCTAATAGCTACAAAGATTGACCATTAAAAATATCAAGGAACCCCCCCGGGTCCCCTCAAAAAAAAAGAAAATAAATAAATAAATAAATAAATAAAAAGGGAAACATTTCAAGAGTCAAAATATATTTTACTACAAAATTAAAGGCTTAAATGTACACCCTCATTCACTACCGATTCTTTGTGCTTTTCCCAGCCCATGATTAGTTTGTCAAGGCTGTTGATAACCATTTCACATTGTGCCTTATATCCCTTGATTGCCACTAGCTTGGACCCAACTAGCTCAGTGGCGAGATTGGATTCAGCATCTCTTTCAACATAATCCTTAACTGTTGTATGTTTTCTGTTAGCGCAATAAAATTGTAATCGTACACTGATTTGAATTAGTCAAAGTAGTTAGTGTTAGTTTCTAGGACTTTGACTCTTATTAGAATATGGACTCCTAATTAGTTTATTAGTTTGCTTTATTAGTTTGCTTTACTAATTAGGCTTGGTAGTTTCCTTTTCCTATTTTGAGTTTACTTTGTCTTTAGTTTGTGATTAGGACTCTAACTTGTATTGAGAGTTCTAGATCTTATCTAATAGTTGTTTTCTATTTTCTATAAATACAAGCTACAAAGAGAGGAGCAAAACATATCAATTCTCTCCATCTTCTCTTTTTCTTTTTTTTTTCTATTTTGTTACATAAACCATCTGCTTGACCTACTTCTGAGAAGCTACAAGCAGGTGCATCATCTGATCTTTGTAGCATTCTGGCTGTTTTCAAACCACCCTATCCATTCCAAGGTTGAGATAACTTTTTAGCTTTCTTTTTCTTCTTTGTTTTTGCTACAGCTATAGGATCCAGGAACTCTCCAGCCTGATAAGTAGACGCCCACAATAACGGGTTTTCTTTTTCCTCAAAAATGCTCCTCAACGTATGGCGAATAGAATCAGTAGAAACAACATTGTAATGCCAAACCTGCTGCACATTAAAATTGAGATTTTTCACTTAAACATAAGTAGTGCATGACTTAAAACATGAAATTGTACCCAACTTTGAGCCATAGACAACAGAAATTTCAATTATCAAATTCATAGACTAATAAAGCACATGTGATTTCAACATCTTAAAAGTGGCTGAAAACAAGCAGAAAACAGCATGCTGAAATCATGGAATAAAATCTCGCCGAGATCTCGGTGTTTTTGGTAATCTGGCCACTAGCCGAGACGAGAACAGGGTCGATAACCCTTTTCGTCTCGGCTTGCATGTTCTTGACCGAGATCTCGGTCTTCTCGCTATTTCTCGAGAGAAATTGTTTTCTGTTTTTTTTTTCACCGTAAATTTATTGTTTGATTGCCAAATTTGAATATGATTCAAGATTTATTTCCTAATTTTGCTCGCCCGATTCATTAATCAGATCCAAAATCTTCTCTAAATCTGCTAATTTAGGGTAAATCTATTGTCTGATTGTGGAATTTGAATGCCCTATCTTTATTTTACTCTTTCCTCCTCTCAACTCTCACTCTCTCACTCTCTCACTCTCTCACATTTCTTCAACCCACTAAAATGTCTCCCCTATATAATCTCTCCTATCTCTAATCTCTAACTCTAAATAGAAAGGATGCTTCCTAAGATATCTGACCTATAAACACAGAAACCTTTTAGATAAAACCGACTCACACCACATCGTGTGAGTAATTGTACATATAAAGAGAACAGTTTACACTTGGCTGGACTTGAGAGAACAGTTTACACTTGGCTGGACTTTAGAGAATCCTATACATGCATGGGTTGGTGAAATTCTCTTTCTCGACAAGATCTCACCAAGATCTCGGTTTCGGAGGACTCCTCCGAGACACGAGATTTTAAACCTTGGCTGAAATGGGGACAGAAGCAATACGAGTAAAGATGAAATAGTTGACTTACACATCCTGACATCCACTAGTGCTGCAAAGCAAAATGGTAACAGATTCCTTCCTTTCACGAAATCTATGAATAAACAAATTGGGTCAGGAAATAAATATAGTAATTACATGTAGAAGTCTCATATAGAGATTGAACAACCGTTCAACAATTGGGAAGCCATTCCCAACTTAACAACAAAATACCAACTGATCCAATAAAAAAGTTTTTTTCCTGAACTACTCCCTTATCTAATATGTGCACCAGTAATTCGGTTCACACATATCATGTGATCAATGGAATACGTATATGTTTATCCCTTTTGGTTTCTCATTCTCTATTCACATGGTACAGTTAAAAATTCTTTAAAGTTTTTCGAAAGCCGGATCCATCTTCAAAATTTGAATATTAATTAACTTGGAATCTCCATAAACTCACTTTTGCCAATTATTTTCATGAACTTTTCAACAAATCATCGTATCCAGTAACAAAAATGGTATCCACATTGGTAGCTGTTGGCAAGTCAGATAACAGATTCTAACTGTGTTCATGAAATGTAAACTTGCCAGGTTTATTGGTGTTTAATTCTGACATTATCATAGTAACAACGGTGTGATGAATGTTAATGGTGTTCCTTTATTTGAAAGAATGGTTGAGACTTGAGACTAGCTTGTCTCATGTTCATCTCAAGTCATTAAACAGATCCTGTATGATGGATGAATATATATCCTTCTAAGAGAATTTTTGGCGATGGCAAGGCTTTTCTGGCATGTGAAACAAACTTCGAACTTGCAGATTCTGTGAATGGTGGATATTGGTTTTTTTTACATTAATAAGAAAAATGTGTATTTTACCTCAGTTCATACAATAAGAGAAATTAGTTCCTTGCATCTTGGACGACAAAAGAACCTAGAGTCTAAGGAAGCAGTTGCTCTGAAGAAATACTTCCCTCTATGAAAATTAATCAGAACTCAATCAATCTCTGAGTCAGTCTTGAGTCTTCAAAGTACAAAAATATACTACAGTGAGCCAGTCAAGTAGTACAGTGAGCCAGTCAAGAAGGGGGATGGACTTTTTAAAGGATGAACTTAATCAGATTGGGGTATCATGTTAGAGAATATGAATACTGACCAACTGAAAGAACCAACACAACAAAGAAACAGGTATAAACATCCCATTCTTTCTCCTAGGTAGAGGGGATAATAATTGACACAAAAATACTAAATAAGGAGCTTTTAAATGCCATTTTTGTTTTATTGAATACTAATTTAGTTCATAAATTGTGCTATCAGAGAATGCCTCGTATATACTCATCAACTATCTATGTATACTATCAACTGGAGTTGGGAAAGGTCCCTGCAGCCAAGGATGATATCAGCATGCTGGCTTGGTCCCACATAACGATATACTTCAAGACAACTGCAGATGATATCTAAGAAATGCCCGCTCTCCACCATTAGAGTTGCTTGTTTCTTATAAATATCGTAAGGCTCATCAGTTTTTTCTGTGAGGAGTTCCTTTTCCATGTTCTTTTCACAAGGTTGATTTCCAAAGATCCAATATTCTGCAGTCCAGAAACCAAACTAATTTTCTCTTCAGAGTTGATTGTTGATTTCAGGTTTTCACCCTCCTAGATGTCAAAACTCGTCTGCTTGTCTAGTGTGACCAATAGCATCATCAAGTTGTAAATATACATATTAAAAAGAAAAAAAGTTTACATTCATGGAAAGGTCAATCAAATCCCCGACCAGTTATGCGATGAGTAATCATACATAAACTATAAGCATAAATTTTTTATTTTTGTGGAGGGGAACAGATAGCAGATGAAGATATTAATTAAAATGAGAGGCTGACATAAGGAGCCATGATTGAAAATTAAGGATGGGAGAAAGAAAGTCCCATACTCACATACAATGATGACAAAACAAAAGTTCTGATTATGTTACTCCTCTCTATCTCCTCTCTATACCTGGAAATGTTCCTTGCTACTTGCTACTCTACTCTGGACAGGTCAGGACTGCTTAAGAGAATAGACTCCACTGCCTCTAGAGAAACAGAGGGGGAAAGCACCAAAAAATTATGGCTACCTATTCCAGAAACATGTTTCAGAGATGCATAAGCATAGCCCATAAAACAATTATTGGATGGTGCATTGATTGGAAATGAATCCGTATGGTCAATCTTAATTAACATTTTGTGGAGTCAAGAATCACAGTCATATACTCAAACTTGTATTCAAGTTGAGAAAAGGGGAGTGGGGGACTTGTACTGAAGCTATTTACCATAGTATCTTGTGAACTGTATCTTCCACAACCCAATAATAAAAGGCATAGATGTATGTGAATGATTTATGCTTCCCCATTTGAATGATTTATAATATCCCAGAGAGAGAGAGAGAGAGAGAGAGAGAGAGAGAGAGAGAGAGAGAGATGCATTTTGCATCCCACTGACAGTAATAAAATTTTCAGTATTTCTTGTTAAGTTTCCTATCTTAAAAGTTTGAATTAATAAATGGAGGGATTCTTAAGTATATAAGGTACCCAAAAGTTCTAGACTTGATCAATGCAGGATTATTTTCAACATTCCTCCTCACGTGTTGGCCCTCAATGGAGGAACTCTCAGGTGTATAAGTCACTTAAGATTCCAGATTCAATCAATGTGGGATTGTTTCCAACACGCTATTACACTGTCTTCTCTTCTGGTGTCCTCGTTGCTATTGTCGTTGAAAACAATAACGTAGCGAAGTTTCTGGATGTCTTCAGAAATTTTCCAGTAGTAAGTCAAAAAATAATTCTATAACTTAGCTATTGCAACATCCAAAATGTAAAACATAAAATTGAAGATTCTAAATGACTCATGTTGAACTGACTACGAAGAGTGGAGCAGCAAAAGAAGCTTATATCAAATGAAAGCAAAGGAGCCAAAGTAAGAGACGGTAAGGGAAGAAAAGGACTCCAATAGAGAAACAAATGGCAACCAAAGTACTTGATGAACTATACATTTGCATAATTAATGGACGAAAAGAACCAAAAATTAGATTTAAGTTAAAGAAGCAGACAAGTTTCACATTGAGCAAGAACTGAAATGGGCAACTGATATTTCGCTCCTGAGATCATTGATTCTCACAGACTACTTGAACTTGAAAGCTTCTGAATGCAATTGAAACAAGTGGAAAATGAATATGATTCTTGATTTTTCTGAACCCAAAAAAATTATTGCATTCCCAACAAGAGAGCGACGCTGTTCCAAGACTCCAACAGTCACTTTCCAACCAAATCTGTTGAAGTTATGGTCTCCAATTATCGATGATTCTTGATGCTATAGTGAAGAAAATCAAATTTCTTTTTAGGCATTTAAATCATCTCTTCTTGTCGTTGGAAGATTCCACCCGTCATCCAATGGCTGAATGTATTGATATGTTCGTTGGATGAACTCCAACTATTGAATCTCCGCTGAAGAAACCAAATAACATGAGACGATTTTCCCCTTATTTTTAGGCATAAAGATCCTCTATGGTGACTACCACCGGCAATGAGGATCTTAGCCATTCATAGTGTATCAAGACACGTGCCTGTCTTGTTAGGATTAGGAGCACGCAAACAAGAAGAAAACACAAAGAATTAACGTGCACCCCATCGTGAGATGCCTACGTCTACTAGAGAAAAAAGAAATTATTTATTCCCAATAAACTTCTACAGCTCTCTATCTGACAGGCTTAGTTCATCTGTCAGCCTTACAACGCATTCAGCTCTCCACTGTCAGAGGACAACCCTCTGACAGCCCTTACAGTCTTTTCTAGGTTTTCCCACACAGAGACAATTTATTGGGAAACCTAGAAACCATAATCCCACCACAATTATAAGTTTATCCCCGTACATGTAATAGACTCATACCCTAATACAAATACTACCCTCATAATTGCGTGGACCCCACAAAATACAAGACATCAACCCAACAAATCTCCACCTGGTTTGGATTCTGCAAACCATCTTGAAGAAAAATCCATTGATGTTGATTCTGTAAATTTGTCTCTGCCAAACCACTACACCCAAACTAGCGTAGCCCACACCCAGTCCGGATGTCCCGTACAGCTTAACACCGTACGATGTGAAGTGACTCCATCTCTCCCATTGCTGCAGCATCACTAGAAAGATCACCACCACTCACAGTCCTCCTGCAACTTTCAGTTGCACCTGAAACCCGAGCTTCTCACCTCTGCACCTCCAGTGCAGATCTAGAGAACCAACTCCTCATCCCAGTCCTCTGCAACTCTAATTGCACGTGGAACCCGAGCCTCTCACCTCCCCACCTCCAATGCAGACCTAGAGATCCGATTCTTTGTCCCAACTCGTCAATATTCATTTTGGCTCACGGTGCAACATAAACTGGCCATTATGCGCAACGTGTCGGGATTCCAATCCCGCCGTCACATCTCAGAGAAAACATCAATCCGACCAGATCCACGAACAGCTACTATCGCTCCATCAATCCAATCACGATCTCCCAGCCATCACTGACCATTAGAACCCTGGGTACCAAACACAAACCCAGAAACTATGGGAATGTCATCTCGTATTCTCCTTTCACGTCTCCTTCCAACTCCCAAACTCACCCATACACCATCATCTGGTGCGTAGGCCACCGCTAGAGATATTTGATTCGTAACAAGCCTTGCAACCTTGCTGCACGATTCCTGTGCCAACCCTTGTATCTCCTCTGCAACTGCGACTTCACTCCCTAGATGTCATTTAGATACTTGATTATAAATACAAATCAAATCTCAAAATTGACGTCCCAATTCCTTACTCTCTTCATGAAATTCTTTTTTTTTTTTTCTCTCAATGATCACGTTTTTTAAAAAGCTAATAAGAGATTTAGAGTTTAAAAAAAAATAAAAAAACAAAAAAACTCTTTTCAATATAGTAATGATCACCTTTTTTTTTTTTTTTTTTTTTTTTTTGTTAAACCTCATGACTAAAGGTAATGATTACCTTCGAACCAAAAAAAACAAAACTGAGAAAAAAAATCAAACTCTACCCCTTTGTTTTTTTTTCTTACGATTTTTTTCTTGATTACAACGAACCGTACTTTTTTTAATTTTTTTTTTTTTTTTTACCTTCGTTCCCTCCTTCTACTAGATCTGTGATCGATCCATCAAATCTGACTCTGATACCACTTATTAGAATTAAGAGCACACAAACAAGAAAAAAATACAAAGAATTAACGTATATTCCATCGTAAGAGTGAGATGTCTACGTCTACCAGAAAAAAGAGAAATTTTTTATTTTCGAAAAACTTCTACAGTTCTTTACCTGACAGGTTTAGCTCATCTGTTAGTCTTATAATGTCTTCAGTTCTCCACTGTCATCCTCTGACAGTCTTACAGTCTAGATTTTTCCACACAAAGATAATTTATAGGAAAACCTAAAAATCATAATCCCACCATACTTATAAGGACTCATACCCTAATACAAATACTATCATGCGTGTATCCCATAGAATACAAGACACCAACCCAACATGTCTAATGATTTATGTTGAATGGAACTGACTAAAAATAGGATTGCGATCCTCTATACTGATTGTAAGGGTGTCAACGGGTCGGTCCAGGTCGATTTCGGTCCGAACTGAATCGGTGTCGGATTTTATAAGCCCAGCCCAAAACATGTTCATTAAGAATTCGGACTGGGTTGGGCTGCGTTGGACACAATAACTATCAGGCTGGTCCGGTGTCGATTTGTTATCGAGTTGGGCTTATTGAGGTGATTTCGGACTGGTTCGGTCCGGATCGGGCTTATCAAACTTATCAGACCTATTTTATATATAAGATATATAACCTAATTTATTATTTCTATCTATAAAATTAACATCATTCCTTCTATATGCATGTAATTCAGTAAATTGTAACAATTAATATACTCTTTTCAACTATAGATTATATAATCTTTTCGATCAAGAAATGAACTATAATAGTATAATATAATCCATCAAAATTTAAAACCATTAAAATTAAGAAACTGGGTCCGGATGGACTTTATCGGTGTTTGCATTAGGTATTATTGGTTCGGATTACTTCGGACTTCTTAACGGACTGGTCCGGTCTGGTTTCGATTTGGACTGAAACGGTGTCAGGTTTTACAAGCCGAGACGAAAACCTGTCCATTAAGGTTCAGTCCGGATTGGATTTGTGTTATATCGGGCTGGCTCGGTCCGTGCTATCAGGTCGGGTCTATTTTTGACACCCTTAACTAATTGCCAAGCGACAGTGAGAATCTAATGCACTATGAATGGTTAAGATCTTTATTGCAAACGGCAATCACTACATAACGTAAAAGGGCGTTTTGTTTTTTTTTTTTTTTTGGAGTAGAATCGCGGTTTCTCTTTAACAGGTCGGTTTTGGATTTGCCGTACAAAAGCCAACCGGTTCGGATCGGATCAAAACCTGACCGAGTTGACCGATAACCACCCTTAGTTGGAGAGTTTCGTTGGCTTGTTTGCTCTACCTGTTTCCCTCCATTTTAGATTAGGGCTTCTAAAGTCCGTCAGCGTCTTCGAGCTTTCGGGTTGCAGCGATGGCGACTGAACCGGACATGAGTAGCTGGACCGATCTTCTCCACACATCCACGAAGCTTCTAGAACAAGCTGCTCCCTCTGCTCAGTTCCCCCCTCTGCAGGTTTTTATTATTATTTGAAGTTCGGCTATTATATAGCTTTCGCATTGCAGTCTACTTTTCATTTCTCGTATTTTCAGCTATTCGACTTGCACATGAACTGTTGCAGAGAAACTTGGATCAATTGGAAGCGTTGTCGAAGAAGCTCAAGGCCAAAACCCTAAGAACCGAAGCTCCTACCCAATCCATTGCCGCCACTAGGTAGTGCTTGGTTTCTACTTGTGCAGAGAAAAGAAAAGGCTATTGTTTCATTTAGACAAATATGCAGATGGGGTTTCATGTGATTAGTTTGCTTTAAGTAGAGTTATGATCACGGACAATGTGGTTGGTCGGGGGAAACTCTGACTTGATTATTCCATCAGCCTAAGATAATTTAAAGTTTGGTTGTATGGAGTCAATATTGCCTTGATAGCAGTTGATTTTCCACCCTTCTTTTTTTGTATTCACAGGTTATTGGCACGCGAAGGAATTAACGCTGAGCAGCTTGCACGGGATCTCAAGTCTTTTGAGTTAAAGGTAAGGTCACTTTTTTACACTAGTAGGCTCTTGTTTGACACTTAGTGTTATTTATCAACTGAAATGCCTTTAATTGGATTCGAACAGTTCACATTGTATGTGAAATGTAAACACTAGAGTTGAGATGCATTTCTTTTTGTTCTTAATATTCTTTCATCTTTTTTTTTTTTTAATTTTTAAAATTTTTTAATTTTTAATTTTTTTTTCGATGAATAATATTCTTTCATCTTGCAATGCACTGCACTGTATTATTAATAGTTTTAGCTAGACATTACATGCAACTACGACTCTCCAAATAATGTGTTTCTTTCGAGTATATTAAGACCTTTAAATTGAGACATCACTTCCACTCATCCTGGGTTGTTTGTGGAGACATCTGTGGGAATTTTGTTTTGAATGTTTTGCTTTTCTACTTTTAAAGACTTCCCCCTCTATTGGGACTAGAGGTGCCAAGAGATCACAATCAACATTTATGTTTACAACTTCACACTTAACAATTTTACGGGGACCCATATCAAGAATTTGCAAGTTGTTGCAGGAGTAATTTATTCAACAGGTGTTGCTTGTTGACAAAATTAGTATTATGGATCAAACCATAAAAAATTAAAAAGAGCAACCCCTAATATCTTGTTCCTAGTAGACTAGAGGGAATCTACTTCTACCCTTTTAGGAGAAGACCCCAGCAATGAAATAAAAAATGGGAATTTGCACTGAACTTCTATTGCATGAAAATCAAATTAATTGACTCCCTTAATTGATGAGATGATTAATGGAGGGTGGCTTGTCACTTACTGCTGTCAATTGAAAGGAAGGTACTTTGGATTTTACCATGCTAACGATAAGTTAGAGAAGTCATTTTCCTTGATCTATCTTCTATATAAATGTTTAACTGAAATTAGTTCATTAATGTTCCAGTAGAAAAGCAATTATGGGTCCTTGGAATCAGATGATGCCAAGGAGTCCAAATTATCTCCTAATCCATAAAAAAAAATTATTATTTATTATTTATTTTTTGTCAAGGAGGTTGTTCTTACTGTTGGGCTATAAGTATGTGAATTAAACATTTTCAGGTTGTTCAGTGAGCTCACCCAGTCCTTATTAAGAAGAACCCTTTCCAATCTGGCCCAGATTGACCATGCACCTTCTTGGTTATTACACCATATCAATTTTCTACCAGTGAAGCCACCATCCAGTAGCCCCAGTTTTCAACAACAACAAAACTCATAGATATCCTCACTCCCCTGCCAGCTTTATCGGTGAGTCAGCCATTTGGGAATAGATCCCTCCCTCTGGACGGAGGGGCATAGAAATGACTGAACCAAGTATCTTTCCATATGTCAGGTTAGGGAAAGATAGGAGTACTCCTGGGATCGAGATCTCTTCGTCGGTAGATCCGGAAGAAAGAGTGATTTGATCTCTCTATAGACCGAGTACCTTCTCCATTCGCCTGGAATGAATGCACTGACTTGAACTACTTTGACCACTGTGCTTTCCCAGAAGCAAAAGCAAATCCAAACTATTTACTTAATAAAAGCGGGTTTTTTGCTCTAAGCCTGCATCTTCAGCTTCTATTGGGGAGGCAGTGGATCCAATCCATTCGAAGTTTTAATAGGATGACTCCACCCACATCAATCACAGTCTTTTAGGGTACTGCAAATGGCGCTACAACCTATGGGGGAAATTTTGGATCCATTGAAGTTATAACCTTAGAGGTAATAATCTTGTAGTTTTTTGGACTGACTTATGTATGATTTTGATATTCTTGAACAATATAACTTCTACGCTTGAAAATTAAAATGTAAAATTTGTTGCTATGTAGGGGAATAAAAGAAGAAAATCACAATTTTATAGGCTGGCACAATTAAATATAAATGAATACTGGAGATGCTATTCTTTTTCTATTTTCTTTTTTTTTTTTTTTTTTTGGGGGGGGGGGAGATATCTTCTTGAATACCTTTTGTGAGGAGAGCCAAAAGCAATCACTGCTTTTTCTCTCCTTATGAGGTTTCCGTATCTCCAAACACTTGGGTGAATAAACAAAATTTACGTAACCACATGGTTCTTGCAAAGAAAAATGGAAAAGAAGATGATAACCTGTTTTACTAAAACATTTGACCATGAAATTCCATGCCATGAAAAGTTTGAGGGACTGGTAATGTGGTGCATACTAGTTTCTTCTGATAGCTAAGGACCCTACATGTTTGCCTCGTTTGACATTAGAAAGAGACATATGATATGATACCATAGATAGTTGGCATAGATTCTGTTAGATCAAGTTGAACGTTCGAATTGGTTTCATGGTTTGCTACTGGAGGAATAATTTTATTTTTCACTGTTCAAAATTCCCCTCATCTGATTCTAAATCTAGTCTTGTTTTGAGCACTGGATGCTAATTTTCTGTCAATTATATAATATAATACAAGACTTTTACTTCTTTCAAGGTCCCCTCTCCCTCTCTCTCTTCCTCATAATATTATATTTTCTAATTTTGATGTCTTTCTTTGGCAAGTGTTTTCTTGACTTGTGTTCATTTCCTTCACTTTTTTTAGACAACATTTGAAGATGTGTTTCCTGCTGAGGCAACAAGTGTTGAAGAATATCTGCAGCAGGTAGTTTTACACCTTCTGTTGCTCAATAAGAATTTCTAGTTTTGAGTTCTCATTTACAGTGATATATTAAAGTCTTTGCGGCTATCTTGTTTCATTACTCACGAGAAATAAGGATGCCCACTTGCAAAACTCTCAAATCTTGTTCATATTTATCCAGCTTTTTGGATGTGTTTCTAGTAGGGAATGATGACTAGAATAGAACCTCAGCTGGAGCCATATGCTGAGATTGGCAACCTAAAGCTTTTAATCTGTGGTTTAGACCAATGAATTGGTTGACTTTAATGGATAGAAACTACAATTGTGGGTTGCTCCTCAGTGGTTGCATTGGGAACTGCAGCAGTATGACCTGGTTTTGGGATAATCATTTCTAATTTAAAAAATGGAGCTAGAAGTGCATGGTTTGAATCATCTGGAATGCTGCGTTTTAAATATTGTACTATTTTTACTTCCCTGATTGTTTTTACTGCCCTAGTTATTTAATTGAGTGGAGTGGGAATGTGAAGCTACAAAGAAGAAGAAATTTTTTTGCTGAAGTAACGAATTTGGAAAATGAAGTTTTGGAGTATTGCTGGAAGAAGTTATGTTTTGATTATCAGGCTAAATGAATCATGTTGCAAGTAGGGATGTTAATATCATCTACAAGACGTCTAGACTTAAACTGAAATATAACTAGGTTCTATTGAGGCCAGAAACTCCATGTTAAAACCACTATTTTCGGTAGAGCTTAGACATATCAGTTGCCAGTGAAAGGAGTAATGAAGGCTATACTTTTCCTTGACATTGATAAAGTAGTGCTAGAACCTTCACCAATATCACAAGTGGTTTTCAGTGTTGGTAACATATAACTTTAGAGGTGTTACTTGGTTGGGCTGGTGAACCAGCAAGATTCTTTGAGGTTTTGAAATGTACCAAAGAATCTCTACTAACAAGTGAGCTTAATCTTCCATTGGGATGCCATCCTAGCTAAAAGGAGCTTTCAGATTTGACTCTGGAAAAAATTGAGAAGAAATTTTTTTATGGCAAAGTTTTAATTGCTTGTGGGGAGTGGATATGAGGGTCTTCTGTGTAGGTATTACCTCTGTGAGAGAAGTGATGGCAAGTGGGTCTCTTCTCTTCACAGGGAGTTCTTCTCCCCTTGATTCTCTTGCATACAAATTCCTTTAGAGAGATGGATCTCTCTTTCCTTACATTATTATCATTTATGAAAAGGTTAATGCTGTTATCATAGAGTGGGGTTCCCCCGACTTGTCATATCGGCTTTTATCCCTGTTTATCAGCAAGTCTGTTTGCATGGTTGAATTGATTGCCAGCAATTCCGATTTCCGAGTGGTCCCCACTTATCTTTTGATTCCCGTCACCAAAATGGCACCAAATGAGCATTGTTAAGGGAACTGTGGGCTGGATAAAGAACTGCATTCCAGTTAGCAGATGAATATCATTGATCAAATCCAGCATGGCTAGCCAATATTGTTAAAATAACTTGGTGATTCTAGGTGATAGTCTGGCTGCCAAAGTGAAAGCCCGTGCAGATGCTATTCCATAATCACCTAGTTGCACTCTGATGCAACATGGACTCACGAATCTATGTCTAATTAGACAGTAGAGAACTATTTCCAAACTGATATTGCCTATACTACACATCCAAGTATGAAATTAATGGTGAAGTCGTGATTTGGGAAGATAGATCTGCAATAGATAGGCAAATGGGTTTAAGATATAACTGTATTAGGAGAGACAAGGTTCATCTGGAAGAGTCCACCTTATTGAAGTCCTTCCAGTCTTGTCTGTTCCTGAATTTCTACAAGTCTTCATTTTAAATACAAGCTACTTACTTTTTAGTAATACATACTCCAATACTTGGGGAATGGGGGTTATATAGAGTTGTAGGGCCTTTTCAACTGTTAATATAATGGTGCACTTGTACAATTTCATACATGCATAAAAAGAATTTCACATAGCAATGAACAACGCCCAAAAAACCAGCCAATTAGACAGTCAAATGTGCAAAAAAAAAGAAAAAAAAGTGTAGACACCTCATTTGTCCGAATCTAATTTGACATGGCTCACCTATGTTCTGCCTCCAATGATGAATCTAAGTATCTTATAAGCATGCTGATGGCACAAGTACACTCTTCAACTTTCATTTATGATTAAGGAGAAGAACATTCCATCCATGTATGTACTTCAACCTCTTGCAGTCAGTCAAGGAAACTTTTGAATCAGTTTAGTTGTATCTGTTTCTTATGTTTGTAGAACATCTAATCGAAGTAGCTCACTGTCCTAATCCATTTACTGATCATAATGTGAGCGAAGTGCCCCCCACCCCCTCACCAAAAAAAAGAAAAAAAAAGGAATCTCGAAGCCAAACCCAAAATAGCAGTCAATGAGATAAGATAGTGCAACACCCTTCATGCAGGACTTACCACCATGAGACTGAACTTTGACCCAATGTAAGACGAGGAGAAGGCTAATCTATCTGAACTTTTTGGACTGATTTGATGCGAGCAGAATTGTCCACATATCAAATTTGGTGATCGACTGATGGTTTCGAAAATTGGAATCAAATTCAATTTGAATAAGAAGTGAGATTCTTCATCATTTTGAAAAAGAGAAAAAAATGAAAGAATGAAACCACAATCAGCAAAATCTTGGCATGCCCACTCAAGATTGTTGGTTAACAAGAAGATCTTGAAGGAGGCTGGCTTGCATAAGTTCTTCGTAGGGGCTGACGATCCTTTATGCTGAAGTACCAGTCAAGGTTCTAAATTTCGGTTTCGAGGCCCGTTTCGACCAGCTACGAAACCAAAATTAACCAGGTTTTGACCAAGATGGGGTCAAAACCTGGGATTTATTTGGGGCAGTTACGAAACCTTGGTTTCAATGCCCTAGGAAATGTTTTTTGACCCCAAAATGTGTGCTGTCTATTGTTACCATGTTTCATATATTCCCTGAATTATGTTCACAAAAGAAAAAAAAAACATCCTAAATGGTTTTTCTAAGTGTGGACTATAGCTTGGTAATGTACGCAAGGAGTACAGCAACTGGAAACTGAGAGTACAACAACTGGAAACTAAAACTTTGAAGCCTTATTTATGACTAATTTCATTTAAGTACATGTTTCTTATTTATTTACTT
This sequence comes from Protea cynaroides, assembly GCA_028583415.1. NCBI lineage: Eukaryota > Viridiplantae > Streptophyta > Magnoliopsida > Proteales > Proteaceae > Protea > Protea cynaroides. Next base: position 42,653,272 of record CM053266.1, on the reverse strand, counting down.
AAGATGTTATTAATAAATAAGCAATCAACGCCTATTTGAATCCAATAAAAATAGTTTAAAATTTAAATTCCAAAAGGATGAAAAGCTAGCTCTCCAATTCGAGAACAAAAATTGGATTTTTGATTGCGGGATATATTTTTGAACTTTCAAATGCGAGCATTTTTCTCTAATCTAAAAATTCTATAAATTTTATTAGAGTAAAACATCACTAAAACCAAGAGTTTGCCAAAATAATCTTTTGTATTGATGTCTAAATTTTTTTTTTCCATTCAGGTGAATTTAAACAACATTCGTGTACTCCGAACAAGATTTGACCGAGATTGCTTGAATCCGAGTTATATTGAAGGAGCTATGCTCTGGTCAAACCTGGTTCGGAGCACTGTTGGTTAAAACGCGTTTTAAACACGGCACCATACTCAGCCGCTTAAAACGTGTTTTGACGTTTTGATCTTATAAATACGGCAAAAAAGGCCATTCGGGAATCTTTGCTGTTTACTACGCGTTTAAAACGTGTATCCTTTTTTAAGCTAAAAAACTACTGAAACAAGAAAAACGCAATTTACAATCTTACCCTTTTGTTTTTTATTCACTTAGTTTTAACTTTTTATATATATTTTTTACCCCAATTCGATTTTTCCCTAAAAATCTCAGGATTCTCACCCGCCTAATTATTCATCTTCTTCCCCACTCACCTAACTATTCATCTCCCATCTTCTCTACTTCTTCTTTAGAGTCTGCCTTTTCTGCTTCAGCAATACTCTACCGTGGCTCCCCAACATCCCTCCCTCTCTTTATTTTCCCTCTCTTTAACGCACAAGAGTGATGAGAGCTACTCTGCAACTGTCCACGGACCACGGAATCAAGCAACGGCTGTGAGCCTGTGAATCAACTCCAAGGTAAATCAACTTCCTCAGTTCCTCTATATACCGAAAGATACCGACTATGTTCATGGCATATTTATTTATTATTTTTCGATTGTCAAGAGGTGCAATATAAAAAGACTTCAGCTATAAAATATATATTTTTTTCTTTCGGTGAGTTGAGAGAAGTTTTCAGCTATAAAATATTGTTATCTTTCACTGACTTACAAAGCAGAGAGTCTAGAGAATGATATTTATTAATTTAACTTGCCTCCTTCCTGTTGATATGGGAGGCAGTAAGGCTCCTTTGCCGGTAAGACTTATTACATGTTTTAGATATTCTTTGGTTGATTAAATTAAAGTGAGAAAAAGACTTCCTCAAGTATGTGTGTGCCAAGTGCCAACAGCCAAGTGCCATGTTTTCTCAATTAACTGGTTTTAGAATCCACAGTGCAAACCTGCAACCTTCTTAACTATTGGAAGCTTTTTTCATAAACAAATGAAATGAGTAAGAAAACCCCCCAGCAACCACCACACATTGACACACTCAAACTGTCTCTCTAATAACAGTAATAGAAGCAAGGTTTTTTGTTGTAGTATTTCTCAGAACAGCAACTCAATTAGCATCCAAATTGTTATTTAGATTATGTCATTTGTTTTATTAGTGATGTTGGATGATATGTATGGAGTTTAAACTTTGGACATATATGTTGTTATGGTGTTTGAATTTGGAATTTAGAATTTATAATTTGATGTTAGATGCTATTGGATGATATATTTTGGAATTTATAATAGGTCTTGAAATTTAGTATATGGATTGTAGAATGAAGATATTATATGCATTTTTGTTTGATACTTGCAATTAGGTAATAATTCATCAATTTGTAGGAGTATATTGCCTTTTTTTTTGGCCGTACCGTATTAGTTTTGATCTGTTTAAAACCCGTACAGTCCATTTTCATTTTTTTGCCGTTCTCGTTTTAACTAACTATGATTCAGAGTATGCGAATACTATTTAAAGTCACTTGAATGGAAATAAATTTTTGAACATCAAAAAAAAAAATTATTTTGGCGGACTTTTGGTTTTTAATGATGTTCTACTACAATAAATTTATGGAATTTTTAGGTCGGAGAAAAAGGTTAGCATTTGAAAGTTGAAAATAGCCCCTGTAACCGGAATGGGGGTTGTGTTTGCTTATTCATGAAAATTTTCTTAAGTAAATGAAATATAAAGAATAAGAAACATTTACTTTGACATGTTTCGATCAAAACCTGTCTGTTTTATAAGGTCGAAATAGTGAAATCTTGGTCAAAATACTTTTTGGTATTGATCCTCAATCTCTTTTCCACCTTGTGGGAAACCGAATTGGCTCAGTCAAAACTGTAACCTTGGTACCATTGCATACTTTTTACATTTATCTTTTGGCTTTTGTTTGCTATTATGATTCAAATATTTTATGATTAACAACTTACTTGGAACATACTGCAACAATTATTTTTATGTACTGATTAGATGACATAATGTTTTTTTCCTTTCCCAGAATGTAGAATATCTGAATTGTATTTTGATGGAAAAAAATGAAAGGAGTGAAAGGGAAAGGAATGTCTATGTTGACCTTCTGTCTTGACCTAAACAATTAAGGATTCTGGAAATGGTGTTTATGTTTTACCGATTTTAATGGGTTTGCTTTAATATTTCTACCACAGGTTCATGAAATGGCTATGGTTTCAGCTATCCAAGAAGCACAGAAGGATAGTCTTAGAAGTTTTAATGATTACATGATTCAAGTTTTGGAGGTTAGTATTCATCAATAGGTTCATGTCCCTCGCAATGTTTATGTTTGAACTCAGTTATGGTGGTATTGTCTTTGTTTTTTAGGTTCTTAAGGCCGGAATGCCCTGTCATCTGGCTAACTTTATCTCCTGTACTTTCTGGTGGTGTTCATGTTTTGTTGTAGCCTTCTTTGCATTACAGTCTAATGGCTCAATTTATAGTTTTTTTTTTATTGGAATATAGTCTTCAATTCTTTAAATCCTTGATAGTCAAAGGCAGTGAGGATTCTGGTACTGTATATTGCCTTACTTTTAAACCATCAAACTCCATTATTGAGTTGAGTGTATTCTTTTACGTTCTTCAAGGAACTTTTTGTTCCCTTCTAAGAAAAGCGCTGACTATAGAGTCGTCCTGTGAGCTTCTTTTTCCGAGGAATTTAGTAATATGAACCATTCAGCATTAAGAACAACTGGATATCCTTATCTGTGAGCTAGCTGTTCTCGTTGGGACTGTTAAAAATAGCAGGCCTACTTTTCAGTATCAATAAATTATTTCATTGATTTGATTAGAAAAAAAAATGGTGGGGTGGCTGACTACAGAATGGAACAAAATGGATGTTTAAAAACATGTAAGAATCAACTTTGTTCTTTACTATATCTTACTTATCAGCCAAGAACTCTCTGCAACATAATTCTCTATAACCAACTTGCTTATTTTTTAGGATTGGCAGGTAGGCGTGGATCCTTTTCTGATGAGTTGAAGAAATTTCATAAATGTGGAAAAACCCACTACTCCGTATGCTTTTTAGGATCCCAGTAAACAAAAAAACCTCCCTTTTCACCCCTAGTGGAAAGCTTTTGCTGACCCCATAGATTACGGCCTTGAACCAATCCCCCCTTTATGCAATCGGAAATACACTTCCACTTTGGTCTGGGTCTTATCTCTTTACAAACCTATATTTTGGATTGAAGGCCACACTATTTCTTATAGAAGACACTCTCCATCTCTCCCCTTTAAATATCTACATGTATGGGCCCACCAAGATGCAAGTTTAACTCTCCTAGCCACTTCCTTGAATGATGGTCTGAATGATTTCTAATATTCTGTGATTCCTTTCTTTTAAAATACTATGCAATAACCCTTGGGTTAAAAGCGCCCAACTATGGATAGGCCATTTGATTGAAACTCTGGTTGTTCACATATTCTTCTTATGGCAGGAAAAATGCGAATGATTTCGTTATTAACTGACAGCAGAATTACTGCTGCCTTTGATATTAGAAAATATGATGTAAGATGTTTAAGAGATAGTAATGACCTTTTATATTAGAAAATGGAGATGTCAGTTAGGCTCCTCTTATACATAGCACTTGATGTTTAACAGGATGACTGGCAAAAGGAAAAGCGGGATTTCTTGCAAAGTTTGAGCCGGCTTTCAACATTACCAAGGACCAGCAGCCGTTCGTTAAGCACTGTTGTTGCTCGTCCTGGCCAGATGGGGCCCATTGCTTCTAGTCGTCAGGTTTCTTCTGGTGAATCACGTATGGAAGTTGTGCCTCTAGCTAATAAGCCTGTCCTCGAGAAAAAGGCTTCAGTCTATGCTGATGTTGTGAGGAATCTCAATAATGCAAGGGAGCGTGGCTTGCCATTTAAAGTAAGGCATTGATTTTCTTTGTACTATCAAGCACTTTGCATTCTGTTGCAAGTTTCCTTTTGCTTGCATGATTTATTTGATATTGGAGGTTCAGACTTCAGAATAATAAGATCATATCATAGTCTTTTTGTTTATTTGATACCTAATTGATGTAGTTTCATCTGAGGATGATATTTTCTTCTTGAGGGCCTGCTTATGGGTTCTCTTAGCATCTCTGATGTGTTACCTTCACATTTATCACAAGTAAAGGAAGAAGGAAAAAAGGTGTTCATGCGACATGCATGTCCCTATCTCATTTTTCTTACAAATAATTCCTTTATTTTCTTATTTAATTTTTTTTTTAAATGAGATATTGTATTTAGTTTCAGAAGAGGGCAAGCCTTGGTGTGACAGTAAGGTTGTCATATTGCAACCTGGTGGTTACGGGTTTGAAATACGGAAACAGTCTCTCCACGTTGTGGGGGTAAGGCTGCATACATTCTGCCCTCCCCAGACCCTGCAATAGCGGGAGCCTTGTGCACTAGGATGCCCTTTTTTATTGTATTTAGTTACAGAAACATATAACTATGCATGCACATTCACCCATGCAGTCCACTCCATCTATCTGAAAACTTTGGGTCAGATTTTTTTTTTATGATCTATTTAAAAGCTCGCTACTTTTGTATAATCTATTTACTATTCAGTTCTTCTGGTTAGCCTGCTAGAGCTTTCAAGGTTGCTTACGAAAGTCTGGGCATAGATGCTTCTGGTGGAAAATCAGTTAGCATCCAGAAGATATGGCATCTGATTCAGGTATGTTTACTAGTAATATTAACTAATCAATCTTAGAATGTGAGTGCGAACATTTGTAATTTCCTTTGTTGTGCTCCTATGTATTTGTATTCATTCTGTGACCTTGTATGGTGGTTTCACTTGTTTGATTAGTCATTGATGGGTGAGGATTCAGCTATTCAGCAAAAGGTTTCAAGAAAAATGTCATTAGTAATTGGGGCAAGACGGCACTTGGAATGGGGGCATGAGAAGTATATCATGGACACGATCCAAAGTCACCCTGCACAGGTAACAAATTTGTTCAGTATATTGGTTTTATTCTGAAGAAATATTCTAAATGCTAGTTAAAATTAATTTTTTCAAACTTGTGCCCCCCACGATGAGGTTTATTTTTTTTTGGCTGGGACCAAATATTTCCTAAATGATTTGACTTAATGCTGAATGCTGATCAGCAGCAGTCTGTTTAGACTTTCCAGCTTCTTTTCATTACAAACACTACTTATAGTTTAGCAGCTATCCTGCTGGTGCAATTCTCTTTATTATATAACAACTCAAGAAGCAACCCTAGCTCTGTCCTGCTTCTCCAAGCAGCTATATGTTTTTTCTTCTTGCACTTTGTCTGAGTGCAAACACTTGATGTTCTAAAACTTTCTGTCTTGTGGTTGTCTCCTGATGCTGCTGTAGGCTGCTCTTGGTGGTGTTGTTGGAAACTTGCAACGAATTCGTGCATTTCTTAGGGTTTGTTGTATTTCCAAATTTCATAAGCTTTAATATGCATGTTATGCTTGTGTAGCCTGTTTTCTATCTTTCTGGTCTGTTGGTTTCTTTCTGCAGATACGTTTAAGGGAATATGGAGTTCTAGATTTCGATGCCAATGATGCTCGTAGGCAGCCTCCAGTTGATACAACTTGGCAGCAGGTTTTTTACTCATTCTTCTAGTTCTACCTTTTCATAGATGCAATTCACTTATAAACTTATGCTTTTAATTTGCTTCTGTTTTTATTTTTTAAATCATCTCCGACTTTGCATTATTTTTGTAAAAACATGTTTCATTGATGCTTTTATTACATTGCAGCTATCCTCTAGTCATATAAATCATGGTTGTCAGACCGGCTTATCCTGATGGTTGAACCGGTTTGGTCTTCACCCACCCTTGAATCTGAGTTGATTCAAACATCCAGCTGGTGGTAAAATTGTTCTATGATAATATTATTATTATATTATATGTAAAAAGTGCTACACATGGGAACTGTAATAGAGCTTGGACCATGAACACCCTGTTTTCTGTTTGATATGAATTCTGTTCTCAGTCAGAATTCATGAAATAACTCTGGTAGGGATCATCTGGATTGCAGACCTGTGAAACAAATATGATTAGAATCTTGGTGCAGTGATATGGTTCAAGGTTCTAGAAGGAAATTCAATGCTGGAAGTCTGGAACCACACTTAAAAGAAAAGGCCAGGATCACTATAAAACTCGAGAGAACCAGAGTATAGGCAATAGGCGAGAATTTAATAACTCACAAACTACTGCAGCGTAACCTTCTGGTCGAATATGCAATTTAAGCAGGCCTACATAATGATATAAGAATCTTTAAGATCAGGGCAAGGATTCTCGATGAAACCAATACATCAAGGCAGCATGTAGATCCTTCTCCCTAAAAAGAATTATTGTATTTTGTGAACCAAGATCAAACTGCATCCCAAGTTTGAGTGAATCTTTTGTGCTTCAATTGTCTATAAGTTCTCTCTATGCTTTGGCATTGGTTTTCCTCTTGTAAGTGATAAATCTTTTAGTTGCATGGGAGAGCAACAACTTTATGAGATTGGTTACCCTTCAGCTGCAAGGTGACTCCATCATAGCTTGATATGATTGGTCTTCCCTCCTTTTCTTGCTTTAATCTTATGAGAATAGTGCCTTCCATCGCGAATTTCTCATCATTGTTATCATCATCATTTTACTGATCCCTTCTTCTTACTAGTCCCTGATCCTTTACCTGTACTTGTAAACAGTTTCTCTCCATACGTGATTTGAGGTTAATATTTACATATTATATTCATTTAATTTCATTCTCGTTGTATACAGATCTATTTTTGCTTGCGAACTGGCTATTATGATGAAGCTAGAAATGTTGCTCTAACTTCTCGTGTTTCATACCAATTTGCTCCTCAGGTAAATATTTGTTCACTGTGTATACCTAAACACCTTTGTATTAGTTGATATATTTTCCTTGTGGCAGCTTGCAGAATGGATTACAACTGGAGGTATGGTGTCAGCCGAGACCGCAGCTGCTGCTTCAGAAGAATGCGAAAGAATGTTGAGAATGGGAGATCGAGCTGTTCGAACTGGGTATGATAAGAAAAAGTTGCTACTTTATGCTGTTGTTTCTGGTTCTCGCAGACATATCGACAGGTTGCTCAGAGACATGCCGACCCTTTTCCAAACAATAGAAGATTTTTTGTGGTTCAAATTGTCAGCTGTACGAGACTGTCTTGGTGTAGCTTCTTCTGTTGTCCTGAATGAAAGCTTTGTACCCTACACATTAGAAGATCTGCAGACATACCTAAATAAATTTGAGCCATCACATTACACAAAGAATGGAAAGGACCCTTTGGTGTACCCGTATGTATTACTTTTGAGCATCCAGTTGCTACCAGCAACCCTATTTTTATCCAAGGAAACGGGTGATGAAGGATTCAACATTGATGCTGTCCACATTTCTATTGTGCTAGCAGACCATGGGGTCCTTTCTGAGAGTGTTGGGCCTAGCCAGAAGCTGGGGGTAATGGATGCTTTTGCAGAAGTAGCTAGTATTATCAGACAGTATGGATCTGCATATTTGCGTCTGGGAAATCTTCCAGTAGCATTGGAATATTATGCACAAGCGGCTGCAGCAGTGGGTGGTGGAGAGTTATCATGGATTGGTCGAGGCAACATTGATCAACAAAGGCAAAGAAATCTGATGCTAAAACAACTCCTAACTGAACTGTTGTTATGGGATGGTGGTATTTATCTTCTACTTGGTTCTAGAGGTTTTGGGGAAGAAGGTGAGCTGAGAAGGTTCTTGACTGATAGGAAAGCACAACAACAATTTCTGCTTGAAGCTACTCGCCAGTGTCAGGAAGCTGGGCTTTATGAGAAAGTAATACTTTTATTTTCCTTCTGTCTATTTAACTTGCCTATGTATAAGAATATCTTATTATATAATTATCAAATTGTTTCCTTGCCATGCTGAATTTGGAGTTTTTTCTTCTACTGTTCCGTCTACCTATTGTGATTTTGTGCTAGTTGCTTCGTTTCTCATTCTGAAACCTTTCAGTCAATAGAAATTCAAAAGCGAGTTGGGGCATTTTCAATGGCATTGGAGACAATTAATAAATGCCTCTCAGAAGCAATCTGTGCTCTATCACGTGGTAGATTGGATGGTGACAGCCGGACTGCTGGTCTTATTTACTCTGGCAATGAGATACTGGAGATGTACAAATATTCTTCAGAAATCAGGTCATATTCACGTCTAACGTTTTCTTTTTCTTGCATTCCACTTATAGGTTGTACCCTGTATTTGTACAGTATTTTTCTCTTCATCTTTTTTGACGGATACAAGTGGTCTCGTAAAAAATGTAGTGGAATTTAGGTTCAAAGTTTTGGGGGAAGTTTGTAGCTGCTTTTGCTTTGGTCGTAGATATTTAAATTAGATGGTTCTATAAGTTTTCATTTTTGTCCTCTTGATGATCTGTACAGTTCATATTTCATAAATTACCCTTTCAGTTAAAAAATGGTTTTTCCTGTCCCATTTTCTTTTGGGTGTGTGGGTGCACATGCATGGATAAACAATGTCTATTCTACCTTAAAGGTTACCTACATGTCGTGTGCAGCCTTCAAGAAAGGGAGCATGTTTTGGAGCAACAAACAGTGTTAAGACAACTCGAGGCAATCTTGTTTATCCACAAGCTGAAAAGGGAAGGAAATCATTTAGATGCTCTTAGGGAGGTTACCAAGCTCTCCTTCCTCCCATTAGATCCAGGAGCACCAGATGCTACAGCTGATGTGTTCCAGAATTTATCTCCTCATGTCCAAAATTGTGTGCCAGATCTCGTGAAGGTTGCTCTTAGCTGTTTGGACAATGTGACAGATACTGATGGATCACTTCGTGCCTTACGGACTAAGGTATGCATGCATCCCAATAAAGATAACTACATCCTCCTTCTCATTTGTATTCTCTGAGCTGTGCCTTCTAAAACCACTGCTTTTAGCTGCTGGTTAATTGCTTCTTGTATGTGATATTTAGAGGTACGTGGATGTTCAAAATGCTAATGCTATGTGGGAGGCTTATCTAAGCCTACTGTGGTCCATGGACTTATAACTGGGGTCCAGAAACGGATTGGACTTTGCCTATACTATCCGGTGGCTGATCCCACCATATTCCGGCTGATTTTATTAAATTTTTTTTTTTTGGGTGGGTGGGTGGGTGTGTGTTGTGTGTTTTTAGGGAGGGAAGTAAAATCAAAACAATGCTAAAATGGAAACTTCTATAATAATTTCCTCACATTATTGTGTATTCAAATGTTCTAAATCTGATTATTACATTTTACTACAATTTCGAACCAGATTACTTGGTTCAAGAAGTAAAATAGAGATTCCATCTAAAAAATATGCTTACCATATTTTAAATAAGATTTTAAGGCAGTTACACATTCATGATTATATAGTTAAAAAGTAAGGCAGTTACACATTTCATGATTATCAAGTTGAAATTTTCTTTTCAATATGGTTTGTCACTTTAATTCTCTTCCTTTTAGGCCCTGTTTGTTTCGTTCTAAAATTTTCAGTGCAAATGGTATTTTTTACATGAAAATTTTCATCCCTGTAAAATTTTCCTACTTTTTCCTTTGCCTTTTCTCCTTTTATAATGAATGACTTTTGACCTTTGCAGATAGCAAATTTTGTGGCGAACAATTTAACTAGGAATTGGCCTCGTGATTTGTATGAAAAGGTTGCCCGGATCCTCTGAAGTAATTTTGCATTGGAGGGCAGAGATACTCTACTGCCCTATTGTGTAGTTTTAATATTGTGCTGTTGACCTCAAATCAATATAATCATTGGTCTAGATGTAAAGATGCTGTAGAAAATAATAAAAAAAAAGAAGAAGAAGGTTTTTGTCAGCTTCGGACATTGTGTTGGTGAGGAACCAAAAATTCAATCTCCCTCTCTCTGTGATATATAGCAGATTACTGTAAGCAGTGGCTGCAGCTGATTGAGGATTGCCTGCTCTAATTTTATTGTTCTACTCATTTTTCTAGAACTTGTTTCTGTAATAATCTAATCAATCACTCCCACAGCACGAAAACCTAATATTGTGAAGGTTCTGTTTGTTTCTATCTAAAATAGTTGAAAAGGAAACTTATTTTTAAAATAGTATTTTTTTTTTCTGTTTGTTTTAATGTAAAATGTAAAGAAAGACATTGACAAAATAGAAAAGTTTATATGGATAGATTTTTTTAATGTAAAATATCATTTGTACAAAAAAATTATAATCAAACAAACAGGGAATATTAAGGGAAAAGAACTTTTGGAGGAAGGCCCTCTAGAAGCCAACCTATTACCGTCAACTGTACCTGATTTTCATCTTTGGAAACAAGTTTCTACATTGATATCGACAAACATAAAAAAAAATGAATTTTCTTTTCTGGCGAATACTGCCATATGCAGCACTGTTCGATTTTAAACCTTGTAGATGCTTCTATCCATGTTCCTTATAGATGCGGTCTAATAGAGCACCCCCATAGGGCAAGGATTATCTATATCGAATTTCATAACTCATCTCAAGCATATGATCCCACATTGTAGGATTCTAATGTGTATATTCGCCATCAAGTTAAGATGATGGAGGAGGGTTAATGTAGCAATACTAACCATTGGATAGAGATGGGACACGAGGATGCACCATTGTTTACCATTGAAGTCAAACTCATCTATATGATCCATCATATGTTTCATTTATTTTCAAATTTTGACAAAATAGACACATCGATTATGCCACATGGTTTAATGCTTTCAAGATGGAATTTACCATGAGTCAACGATGACACGGAAACATTCTAAAAAAAAATCGATAATCCGTCCACAAAATTGTCACCCTGCCATCTTTGTTCTTATATTGTACTGTTCATCAAAGTCAGGATCATTTTCTTAAATATCCTTACTCTGTTTACCTTGCCATAAAAAATGTCAACATGCTCTACAGAGTGGATGGGAGAACACAGAACAAATGAAGCACTTCATGCTGTCCCTAACATGATGTAACAAATGAAGCACTTCATGCTGTCCCTCACATGAGTAACAATTTTTTGGCCTACAAGCTGGATGGAAGACGGATGTTAAGCTGACAAGATTCATTCAGTAGTTTCAATGGTACAGATCAAATAATTAAGGTTCACAAGTTTAGTAAGGGACCTGGGCAGTTTTCTCTACAATCTAGGAAGCATCCATCCTATATAGCCTTTTCTGATGTCAATGCTTCATGACTTTCGTTTTTGGATTTCCAATCACACTTTTAAGCGACCTTACCAACTACCTAGTCCTAGTCCTGAAACCTGGAAACACCCTAGCATTTTTTATGGTGTGGTAACAGCCAATGAACAAATATGTTTTGTTGGTACAACAGCTTAACATGTCTCAGCAACCTGATGACACACCAAACCTAATAAATTGCAAAGTAATAACTATAATCAATGTTAACAGAATACTTCGAAATAGGAAATCTTGTGTTTAACGGTACAAATTTAAAATGCAATACCTAAGTTGTTTCATTGCTGTACAAAGGTTACATAGCTTGCAACTAGGGATGCAGTTTAATTGCATGTACAAATGAAATATAAACAGATAAAGGTAAGAATTCTGCCAATCTGGCATTGTACCGATTTAGGAAAGGAATACTGCTTACTTGTTTGAAAGATGAGGCTGCAAAATCATTGTGATTGCAGAATGAGTTCTATAAAACACAAGAAAAATTCAAATTTTGGAGGTATTCCTCCTCCCCACCCCCCCAAAAAAAAAAAAAAAAAAAAAAAAAAAAAAGGAAAAAAAAGAAAAAAAAGGGGGGCCATATGATCAAACAGGAACTAATGCTGCAAAAAGCGATGGGAAAGACAAGGCTAAGCTTTTGGGTCCAATTTACAAAAAAGAATAGAATAGAGGAAAAAAGAACTTAAAGGTGTCTGCAATTGCAGAAATTGATGCTCATAAGGCTAAATAAATTTATAGAATACTTGAATCCTATTGCACACTTCACAAGCAGCATCAATGAAATTTTGGAGGAGAAAGAAACCAGAATGACAATTTAGACAACTTTGTGGATAGGCTAATGATTCGACAGCCCCATTACTGTAAAGGTGGTTAAGGACTTGTATTATGCCGTAAATAAGGTGGATAGGGACTTTCTCTTTTCTCCTCCCTCTCTTAGACTAGTTATGGCCCAGAAAAAGATAATATCAGCCTAGTGGAGATGGTTCAACATAACTCCTCATAGAATGACATCCGTGTAGACAGATCAATCTAATTGAATTTAAGGATGTGAAGGCCAACTGATGCGAGATGGCAGAGCATAACCTTTCTGGGGAAATGGATCCACGGCCCTTTAGAGGACTTCAAGGGAGCTTCTCCTCCCAGTAAGCTAGAAGACACGTAGACACATCATATCCCCACCCACCCCCTACCCCAAAAAAGAAAAAAAGAAAAAAACAAAATTAATAAACAAAATTACGGACTTATTGAATTGAATTTTCTTTTATTAGTTAAAGTGATTTCTAATTTCCAGAAACTTCTAAATTTTAACAATTGAGATTTATACATGAATAACTTACCAAATATGAGTTCCCTCATCACTCTGCTGTCCTCAGAGGCTAGTCATAGATGATTCAGGAATGTAAAATCGCAATAAAGGAGTACAATCTCAGTCTCTCCACTCTGTTGTCCTCAGAGACTTGTCCAAGATGACCCATGAAGGCTCTCGCTAGTGCACCTTAGGAAGAGGAAGAATGTATGCAGCCTTACCCCCACAACATACTATATATTTATACTTTACAATCATCGTGCCCTAAAAAGATGCAGTCATGTACATACCAGGCATCACTAAAAGCTTATATGAACATAAAAGATAAAAAAAATGTTCCCATCAAGTACATATTTTTATTATACTAAATAGATGATACATCCATCCATGTGTATTTTATGATGATACTCAGCCTTTGGGGCAGTCACATTTACTATACAATATATGGAGAAAAGGCCTTTTATGACTCACAAACTATAGGAAAATATCAAGACATGAAGATCAAAAGACTTCATGCTTTATAGGAAGCAGGAGACTTACAATTAGATCCTCCCCTCTTGCTCTAAAGGTAGAGATGCAGATGAGTCCAAGGTCTCTAGTGTGTCCATGGTTTCTAGAATCAGGTTCTCTGTATGTCCCTCAGCACTTTCCATGTTTTGGCCAACAGAAGCACTTGGATTAGCCTGACTGCCCATGATTGCAGGTTGGCAGCTGCCATCCCAATTGGCCATCATCTTTGTGCTTCCACCAATTTGACCTTGCAAAGATAGCCCAGCTTGTGGATGGAGGCATGGGACTTCAGCGTTGCACCTTATATCAATTCCACCAGTAGAATGACCCCTGCCATCACCTTCCTTGAAACTAACTGTAGAATTACACCGCTTCTGTAGAGGAAAAGCACCGAGCTCACTATCAATTTTGCCTCTAACATCCATTAAGAGGGTTCTTAGCCTCAAGACCTCAGCTTCAAGTATTGCTTGCCCTTGCAATCTCCTAATTAACTGCTGGTTAAGGACATGCAGTTTTTTTACTTCCTCTTCCAAGTAAGCTGTATGGGCCTTCTTCTTCTCTCTATATTTCCGAACTGCTTCCCTGTTCCCTGAAGGTCTTCTTGATTTTGAGCCAGACTTCTCTTTGTCATTTGACTCGTCATCTTCCTCGGATGCAAGCACTTGGGTGTGTGTATGGTAACAGGTGTGAGTATGCGATGCATCAGGGCCAGGTGGGTTGCAGGTATGAGTGTGAGTACATGTCCTAGTGTTCTTCAATAATTCATCAAGGAATGACTCATAGCCATAGGTGGACCCTTGGAGATCACAAGAAACATCTGGATTTGATAATAAAACCTGGTCAGAGAGCTCCACTTCTCCATCATCCATGTTCTAATATTTCCTTTTCATTCCAGAACCTGCACCCGTTTTTGGAACCAAGAGCTTTATAATCTCAAAACAATCGTTTCAGATGAGGAAACTATTAAATCCAAGATTCAATCAAACCTAACTAATTAACTCACATACATAACCAGGACAAAGGATAGAGGTTGGTTCAGGAATATATGCAAAGAAGCACGACCTCCAGACAAAATCCATCACATGCCCACAGCAGAAATTCAATTGGGGAACAAAAACTCAGCGATCCAATCAAAATCTCAGTACACACAACCACAAAGAACGGGGCAGAAGAACTAATCCTATACAAAGTAGTGGAGTATAAGAAATTAAAAAAGAACTTTAATTGTGTGATTAATCGAATACCCAGATGGAGATTCCACCCAAAAAGACTAGGAAAGGCATAAAGATGCGACTTGACGTCCAAGTCACGAAGCGCAACCAAGAATCCATACTTCAAGTGGAGCAAAATGACAGAACAATAAGATTTTTTCTAGATCAGAATATGGGAAAGTTAAAGACTATGAGTTTGATTGAATTGAAAAGCAAGGATTCTTCTCAGTTTATGGCCCTATGCTGTATTCACCTGGTTTAATTAAAGTCAACACCGGTGCCCTTAATCCATCTCTGAGAGGCTGAAATCATGGATCATCCCGAAGTTCTCACTCTCTCTCTCTCTCTCTCTCTCTCTCTCTCTCTCTGTTCGTTATTCCAATTAGTAATTAATTTTTGGAGTGATTTACTATCACCCGCCTTTACTGAACATCAATTTACTCAAACTCTTTTGTCCCAATTTTTTTTAAGGAAGAAAAATAAAATTTCATTTTCTTTCTTCCCTGGTATTTTAAAATGTCTAAATTACCCTTCATTTGCACATGTTTGTCAATTTCTTCCATTGTCAAATAAAATTAGTTCAATTATTTCTCATTTGAATCAAACCAACTGTTAATTGAATCAAATTAAAACATATTGAGGACAAAAAAGAGAGGGGAGACAGGAGATACATCCATAGGAACGAAAAGTCTTTTGGGTTCTCTTCAAGCTTTCAGTTTATGTCTACCATCCATGAGTAATTTTTCATGAGAGTTTTCATTGAAGATGTTTTCCAAATGATGAGATTTCATTGAAGATACTTTCCAAACAAAAGCATCCAAGAGAGAAAAAAAAAAAATGTGAAACTCCACCTTTTGGGTTCTAAAAAAAATTTAGAATAAAAAATTTTGAGTAAGTGAAGTATGTCCCTTGATTTTTCTGGTTTTTTACTTTTTTTTGGTAAAATATTTTTTCTGGTTGTTACACCCAGAAATCCGTCAATCGTCTAACATTAACTTATGCGCTTTGCATTTTTGAACAATACTCTCACAGGAGTGCCGTTGGATTGGAATTTGGAACAGATACTTTGGCCCACCAATAATTCTATTCCTGTTGCCAATCATATTTAGGTTGTGCAGATTACTTGGGAAAATAACCGTTAAGTGTACTAGTAAGCAAGGCTAGAACTGGTGTGTTACTTTAGTCACACAAGGACGACTAATGAGATAGTTAAAATTGATGAGAAAGAGATACAACAAAGTGATTATTTTAGCCATCTAGATTCAATCATAAATATAAAATATATATATATATATATAAAACTTGAAATAATAGTTTTGATTAAATTGACTATATGTCAAATTTCAAACTCAAATTCAATCAATATACCCTCCAATGTAAGAGCATATCCTCCCATTTGTACAGCCTCTCACTTTTAATAATCCTGAATTTTTTAATATTCTATTTTACTACATGGCAAACTTTGTTCAAACTAACTAAGTACTTAAACATGATAAGGAAATCTTAAGATTGACCTGTCCACAATATTTCAGACTCATCCAACAAATACTTGAGTTCCAATTTGTTGATACCTACTACACCTGCAGAGCTAAAAAGCACTTTGTGCATACAGGCATAGTGGCAATAAAGATTAATATTTTTTTTAGTTGATTCTCATGGCTCACGTCTGATTCTCATTCTTTTAGAAATCATTAAAGATGAACTGAAATTGGGGCTGCGGTCAACAAATGGGGCTAACTATATAGAGACTCACATGGCTCACCCACGATGTCAATCTCACCTCTTAATTTTGAATATCATTGATTATTATATATTATCATAGTCAATAGAAATACTTCTGTAACCTCTTCTTAATTTATGAATTGTTTTAGCAAGAAAAAATCATAATCATGATGATTTTTCCACATCTAAAAATTTTAATATTGGTTCAAAGGAAAGGTTAAGCCCCCCTTGCTGCTAATGTTCTTTCTCTATAGTTTTTGTAACAATCAATCCCATGCAAGGGGACCCACAAGAGGCAGGAGGAGGGAATAAAGGCTGAATGGGTAGGCATCTAATTGCGATTAAACACTGGACTAAGGCTGTGTTTGGTATCATTTTTGTTTTTGATTTTTGTTCAAATTTATAGTTTTGAAGAGGTTTGGCATAATTTATGAGTGTTATTTATGAAAAATAAAAATAAAAACAAGTCAAAATTCAAAAAGAGGTCTCAACCCCTTTTTGATTTTTGGTCAAAAATTATTTTTGTGGTGTTTTGCTCAAAACACTTAAAACATGTGTTAAAATAAAGGGTTAAAAAAGTAATTTAGTTTCCTTTTATAAAACCACCCCAAATCAAACCCTCAAACACTCTTCCGTTGACGAGTAAAGCACGAGCGCATACCCGCAACCGTCCTAGAGACGGCTCCGACGGCGGCGGCGACAACAATCATTCCAACGGAGGCGACGTCGTTTCTCCAAAGACTTTCAAAATCATTTTTAGACATAGTATGCCAAATATGTTTTTCATTCTACCATATATTTTTATTATAGCTACCAAACAATATTTTATTTTTGAACAAAAATTATTTTCAAAATGATTTTTGTTAAATAGATAAAAAACAAAAACAAAAATGATACCAAACATAGCCTAAGTCCCGAGGAGAGGTCACTAATTGTTTCCTATAGTTTACAATAAGAGTATAATAATATAATAAGTTCTAGTGCCAATTTCTAAACCTACCTTGTCATGTGGTGGTTTGAAAGTTATTAACATTCTTGATTGTCAAGTAACCTCAATATAGAGAATATCTATAAAAAGAACCCAGAGGAAGAAAAACAGGAAGGAAGAAATTGTATTCTCATCACTCATTAGAAAAGAAAGGGAGGAGAAAAAAAGAAAAAAACAGCTATAACGATAATGGCTGAAGAAGTAAAGGTGTTTGGTATGTGGATAAGCCCTTACAGTCGCAGAGTAGAGCTAGCCCTGAAACTCAAAGGCATATCTTATGAATACATTGATGAAGATCTGGCCAACAAGAGTCCTTTGCTTCTCAAATATAACCCAATTCATAAGAAGGTCCCTGTGCTCCTACACAATGAAAAGCCCATTGTAGAATCCTTGGTCGTACTCGAATACATCGATGAGACATGGGAAGGTTATAGCTTAATCCCTGAAGATCCTTACCAGAGGGCCATGGCCCGTTTCTGGGCCAAGTTCGTAGATGAGAAGGTAAGGAAATACATTTATTTATTTATTTATTGCTGTATTTAGATTTGTTCTTGAGTTAATCTGGTTTATGTACTGCTCATTAAATGAGTTTGTCTAGGACTTACTTTTGCATACTAATGAATTACTTCCACATTAGCATCCCTTACTTGAAACACTTTTTTTTTTTTTTTTGGTAAACTTACTTGAAACACTTAAGCACACTTGTGACCCACACTTCCTACCCAAGTTTCTATGATTCTTGCTTTTGTATGTAATCCAGAGATCAATGGATTGGATTCCCAAGAGATTCTAGAGGGATTCTATTGTAAAATTTTCATTTCAAAAGTTCAAACCGGTAGGTGAAAGGACTCCCAAGCTATTTGGTGGTTGATGTGGGACTAATTCCCAACTCCTCGTTCATGTGGCAACATGGAGACTACAGAAGGTGAAAACCTGTTGTTCCATCCCAAAAGTTTGAACTGGTAGTGGAGGGCGAGGGGCTCCTTAATGTACAAAGGGGTTGAAGACTATTTGGTATTAGCTGTGAGACTAAACTCCTAATACCCATGTTAATTTTATTCTTGTCTGATCGTTCTCTCTTGATCAGTTTCAAAATGATATCAGTAGGTCTGATGGTTCTCACTTAGTTTCCAAATGGAACTTGTTTCAGGTTATTTTGTATTCTCTGCTAAAGCTAAGTTATATTTCTTGTTAGCAGTGTGGGCCTGCACTGTGGATTGCTTGCTGGAGTGAAGGGAAGGAGCAAGAGAAAGCCATGGAACAGGCATGGGAGCACCTAAGGACACTGGAAAATGAGCTCAAGGGGAAGAAGTTCTTCGGAGGAGAGAGTATTGGGTTTGTAGACATTGTAGCTAACGCCATAGCTTTTTGGTTTGGAGTGTTTGAGGAAGTAGTTGGCATAACATTGCTAGATGAAGAGAAATTTCCCACTTTATGCGGATGGATTGAACAGTTCCTCAGTTGTGATGTTGTCAAGGAGTGCTTGCCTCCCAGAAATGAATTACTCATGTTCTTTCAAGCTCGCAAGGAAGCTATTTCTAGCTCTGCATTCAAGTCCATGGTTTATTAGTGACTGGTGTGTCATTGCCATTGACAATGAACTTGTTACTAATAACATAATCATCCTAAGTTGGTGTTTGTTTTCTGTTTTATGTACGTTTCCGTGGTAGCCCTATGAGTGTACGCCAAAAGGAGTCGTCGGTGTCAAAACGACTTCAATGGCCCCTTATGTATTTAGATCTGTAGCCTCACGGGCAGCTAGTGAGTTGTAACCAAATGAGATTCTGAGCCTTTACCTCTGCAGATTAGTGTTACAACAAAAGCTCAGGTTTTTATATTGAAACTGTTATTTTGTTATATGCATTCCCCTTCTCCTTCATTTAGGCATTTGAAACACAATGAACAGTTTACTAATTCGAAGGTCAAAATCTTTTTCTTTTTCCTTTTTTTGGGTAAATTTGAAGGTCAAAAAAGTCGGTGGAAAAAAAATATCCTTCCAAAAGGGCAAAGTCATGTCATTTTACATACATACTCCAAAACAATGAAAATACAAAATGGTAAATCAATGTCAAATTATTTTAAAAATCATTTTTTTATCCGAACTTATACAACTTTCAAGAATAAGACAACGAACAATTAAAAAAACCACAATGAGGAGAGTTTTCTACTTTTCTTAATCCACCACTTTTGGTGGTGGGATGAGATTAGGAGAACAACGCCAAAGGCACTTTGGCCATTAAAACAAATAGGAGACGAGTCATTATCAATCACATAGGTGATGCGGATTCAAATCGTCTCCTCCTTGTACTTCAGGGAAGAGGGAGACGCTCCCATCGGATGGCCGACACATGGCTCTCAGGAAAATCCGAGCCCCACATCCTAGTAGACATCCAGCCGACAAGCCGAGCCAACAGGAGGTGTCGGCTCAGACGTGGGGCTCGAATTTTCCCAAGAACCACGTATTGACCATCCGACGGGGGCGTCTCCCTGGACTTCAGGGAGGAGACGATTTGGATCCAGGTGATGCTCTCTTGAACCAGAATGAAGAAAAATTTTCTCCAAAAAACTATCAAGAGGAAAAAAAGACTGGAGAATAACGTGGGTCACACGCTTTGGTTTCCTAGAAGTCAACTATTCTACTAGTTCAATAACCGAAGGTTCAGTTCAGGTCTTTGATTTTTATTGGTGTTGGGACCTGAAGTCCAAAAATATGATCATGCCATTTCAATGGTACAGGTAACATAAGAAGGCATTAGCTACCGTAAACAACTGTTTTACCCAGATGGTTCACCTAGGAAGACATAGATTCGATATCCTGTATTTACACTGCCCATTCCCCTGTATCAATATAGATGTTAATAGAACAGAAAGTCCCCGAGAAAAAAACACTAATAGTCGACTATTTCCAGGGTGGTAGGGTTCTTACAATCACATTTCCCAACTAAATCTATTTATAGTCCAAGATTAACTGCCAAATTTGATTAGGGAATACATATTGTGATATTCTGTTTTCACCCTTACCCCAAAAAGAAGAAACATAAAACATTTCAAATCCTATTGACACAACCAAATGAGTACTGTAATGCTATATTGCTATGTTTTGTTGATGTGCATCCCCTAAAATTGTTCCACTCAAAACAAAAAAAAAACAAAAAAAAAAACCAACCCTCCCTCCCGTTTCCCTTATCTTTCTTGGCAGAAGAAAAACTAAACACAGCATAAAAGGAAAAAAGATTTTTTGGGGATAGAACTTTTGACTTCTTATAACGACATAAGAAACGAACAATAATTATAGCCATTCACTAATTTTGAAAGAATTACTCAAATTCATTTATACTATTCCTAATTTAATTTTCCCACCGCAAAATTTTACGTCCTCACATTGTACGTCTTTTCTCAGCACGAAAACTTGTAGAGGTCTTGCTTACATGATCGAAGTGTGTCCTAAATGGGTGAGAGACCCACTCTGCAGCCTCTTGACAACAATGTCAATGTCAAAGAGATACCCGCCAAACCACGCGAATAACAGAAACCTCACTAGTCTGTGCAGGAACTACCAGGAATTTCAAAAGAGGTGTAAAATCACCAGATCTTCTTTCTGACCAAAAGAGAAGGATGACAACTCCAATGACGATCGCAACAGGAGCCCATTTCCGAATGAAAGCCTGCAATCGGGATCATTCAACAGACAAAGTAACATCCAAACAAACTTGTAAGACAATGGAGTAGAACAATCAAGAACAAAGAGAAGTCTAACAAGAGGGAAGAAAGAAATTGTAAAAAGCAAAGAAGTCCCAATATCTTGTCATTTATCACAGATCATTAAATCTGGTTCTTCAGTCAATTACATATCAGCATCCATCTAGCAGTTTAAAACCTACGGACCTCTAAAGCATATATAGCGAGTCAATTCCATATCAGGATTAGATAAAAATTCATAACAGGGCCAGTGATTCCTCTCTGAATCATTTCTTTCTACGAAAAAGTGAGTTCTAATAAGACGGGATGTAAATTAATCTAATTTGTTTGCATTCCAATAGTATGAGAACATGGATAACAGTTGTTAATTCAAAAATCAGATGTGTGACTGTCTATGGCAGTATCGTTCATATTAGTATTTAAATTATTTAACTTGACAAACATCACGTGATTACATCCCTATTTGTAAGGGTGTTAAACAGTGTGGTTCGGTTTCGGTTCAGCGTGTAATTTTTTTTTTTGGTAAAAGTTCAGTGTGTAACGAGTAAAACCAAATCGAACCATTTATTAAACGGTTTCAAAATGCGTATCAAAATCGATTATTAATCAGTTTCGCTTTTTAGGTTTTTAAAAGGTTTAGCTAGAGTTAGGAACAAAGGAGAGGGAAAGCCAAGGAAAGCATTAAAATAATTTAATCATATATGAAAGTGAATTTACGATTTAGAAGTATGCCATGTGAAAAGCATTATAATAAAATTTATTTCTACAAATATAGACATTTAGCACTAAGGGACTAAAGGTTTAATCGGTTTTAGTGGTTCCAAATAATTGGTTTAAACGATTTTATTTTTGAAACCAGAATCGAATCGTTTAACTAAACATTTTTATTTTTTAAACCCGAATCAACCAATCGGTTTCACAGTTTGGTTTAAATGGTTCGGTTGGTTTCAGTACACGGTTTGGTTTCATTTTTTTTCACCCTTACCTATTGAAATGTCAACTGCTGCAGAGAAATGACACTTTCTAGAAATGAAACACAATTTCATCTATGTTAGCATTCAAGTACACAAACAGAAAGTCTCGCCAATTACCCAAAAAAAAAATATAAAACCCCCAGAAAGTCTCACTCACCCCCCTCTTCTTCACAGCACTTAATGGCAATCCATATGGTAAAACATCCATCCAGTAGCAAATTCTGATTGGATATGGACTAGTCAAATCTAATTTACACTACTCTCCCTCTCACCACATAATATCAATGTGCTTGCCTTTACATTTTGAGCCGGACTGTGTTTACGGAGGTACTAGATGGATACTTGCCTCAAGGCTCTCTCTCTCTATTTCTACTTGAGGCCTTATCATTCTCCTTCTATCTCCAGTCTAATCAATCATAACACTATCATGAGTTGGCAAAAACTGTGGGACGTCCTCCCATATATGACCAGTCAGCTTGTTCATAACTAATGCAAAGAAATGAGCCTCAACACTAACCCCATAAAATGAAAAAAGATATAGGGATACTTGCCCCTGATTAAAGTAGGATCAGAGTAAGGCCGTTTCTGGGTTGCAGCATTTATTCCAATTTAACTTTTAATAGGGGATTCTTCATGAGAACAGTCTCATCTCATGAATAATGTTTGCAGAGTAAATTTTGATTGACACAATGTCGATATGATAGATTGATTGACACTCTTTTTACATGAAGAATCATTGACAAGACCTTCTATTGTCAGATTGTTAAATGGTTTAGAGTAACTTGAAATAAAGCAAAAAAAGCTAAAAAAGGTTACCCTCATACACTTCATAATATATAAAGCATCATCATTGACCAGAAATCCAGCAATTGCAACACAGCAAAATATGAATGCAAAAACAGTAGAGCAGGCCAAATCAGTAATAAGAGCTTAATAAAGTTCACAAAAAAATTTCATCAAGCAGCTCCAGAAGCTTTCACCAATATAGCAAATTGCATCACTGAATAGAGATTACCTGACGATTTAGATCTCTTGCCTTATCAGCATAGATACGAGTATCAGAGGTCAGCCGGCTTGACAATTGACTAACCTCTACAAAAGTAGATACAGGAAAAGTAGTAAATACATAGCATAAAGATTAAAATGCATTTCTGATTTTCAAAAATCAAATAAAACAACTGGAGCTCTTAAGCAAGACAACAATTGTCACATGATAGAATCCCTCAAACTATAAAACTTTCAAGAGCAAGCATTAAGATGGTTATTAACTTATTTAGGCCATTTTCATGCCTCTATATATACTATATGATCGTTCAAGTTTCCTAAACAGCTCACTCCATTATTTGAGGAGATTCAAAGGGATTTCCTGGGTGATCCCAGGTGAGACAAAGAGGCCCACTTAATCAAATGGAAGACGGTAAGCAAAATCCAAGAAATTTTCCGATAACAAAGCCTGAGTAACATTTGGGTTCGGAATGAAGTATTGTAGGCTGAGCTAATACACATCATTTTCTTCACAGGTCTAGAGGGCGAGTAGCATAGGATGATTCGACTAAACAGGATAAAAAAAGATGGGACTTTGGTGGCAGTCACAACCCATAAAGTAAGCATTGGCATGCCCATAAAACTTATGTCTGCTACATTTCAGCTATAGTAAGAAAATGGCAACCCAGTGCACGAGGCTCCCGCTACTGAAGGAGCTGGGGAAGGGCAGAATATACGCCGCCTTACCCCGCACACGGAGAGGCTGTTTCAGTTACAATTCAACTATAGTCACTGAATTAAATAGAAAACACAGGTAATCCTTTCTATAGAATTTGAAAAGTCAACTTGACATGTCAGTAAAGAATATGAACATTCATGAATCAGTACATAAAAATTGAGCATCTTAGACATGCAAATTTTTTTCCCATTGCTCATTAAATAAATCACATCTTGAAGAAACAAATTAATAGAACCCATGCAACTAAGATGTAAAACTGAACTTACGGTCCAACTGTTCAACAACACCAAATTTTTTTCTCATCCATTGCTCATTAAATAAATCATATCTTGAAGAAACAAAACAATAGAACCCATGCAATTAAAATGTAAAACTGAACTTACGGTCCAACTTTTCACCAACACCAAGAACTTCCTGTACATTTCGAGTCATTATTTGGTGTACTTCATAGAGTTCATCATTCAACTTTGCAAGGTTCCTCTGAGTACGTGTATCCAAGTATAATTTCTTGGTCTTCTGTATGAATGTATCTCCCAAACAGGAACAGAAGGAAAATAGCAAATTCAACAGAATACAATAAGTGAGCGAAACAGATGGAAAAACAAGGCAAATGTACAGAGAAAATAACAAAATATAAAGACATACCAAATTTAATAAAGGCATAAGGTCTGGCAGCAGTTTCAATTTGATTCCCATTGACTCTTTCAAATTCATTCTTGAGGTCTTCTAGATATTGAAATGCAAGTTTCTTTGGATAAGCCTGATCACACATTGTCAGGTAACACACGCGGCCTTCAATGATATAGCTATCATTACAGGTCAAGGAAAATCTAATTTTCAAATAGGTGAACATGACAAAAAAAAACTAGACAAAACTTATAGAGACATTAAAGTTCACCCCTTTTCAGAAAAAGGAAAAGGGAAAAATAGGCAACAAAAAGAAGGTAGGCATCTGAATATTCGCCCAAATAATACAGAAAACCTGTTTAAAATTGACGTCCTAATCGCGCAAATAATTTAAAAAACCTGTTTAAAATTGATGTCCATCTTATTTGTATATAATGTTGCAAATATATATCAATTGTTTGACCACAGCTTCTGAGTAGTGAGCCAGAGCTTGGTCAATTTCGAGCAAGTCCTTCTAAAAGCATGTATTATTTATTGCAACCGAATTCCCCCCACTACAGAGCTTGGAAAATGGCATATCCAATTTAAAAAAAATGTATCGGCAAATCGCATGGGTGACCCAAAAACACAGGTCCCCTGATTTCAGCCTCAGGAGCCATCCTTTGCATGCCACAACAAAAACAATATACTTATTCTATTTCTGATGACCATGCATATGAAAAATATGTAAGGAGACCAAATTCATATAATTGCACTAATTTTTTCTGTCAAATTTTCTAAATGCAATAGGTTTATGAAAAGACTGACTAATATATAGGAAAAGTGAAAATAATAACAATTTATCTTGTCTCAATACATGTGCAAAGAGAGGTTATAAATGAAAAGGTGCCAAGAACATCGAATAGCACAACACACATTCTAAAGGATATTGGAAAACATAAGGACCAGTTTCTAGAGACATTCTTGAAGCCTCATTCTGGCCCTTTGACAGATTCTTGAACAAAGCCTTGGCCTGCTGCTTGTAGAATTCAGTGTCTTTTATATCACGGCCATCATCAAGCCCTTCTGCTAGTGGAAGGCCATCAGTAACACGAGCTATCATTGTTAGCTTCACCATTTTTCACACTTACAGCCCAGAGCTACACGATCCACAATATGAATTATCAGCACTAATGTGGAATGGACTGATAGCCGTAGAAGAAATCCAGAACCCAGATCTAGATCAAAGCAGTCAATGACTAACTGATACACTGAAACTGGAGAAAAACACGTATTATCCCCAATTTTTTGCTACCAACTCTACTTACCCGTAATATTGATATTTCTCTCCAGTTGTATCAACTTCACAATGTCACAGGCCAAGTGCCAGAAACCTGGTAGAATGCAAAAGATTAATTTCTCAAATACCAAATAGCTCATCAAAAACTGAAGTGTCCTTCCATCATCCCAGATGCAGTTTCAAGTGCAACAATAATGACCACATAGAAAACAATAAGATGAGGCAATAGATCAAGAATTCAAGACACAAGCATGAATATTATTTAGTTTACAAAAATACAATAATGATTCGATTTATTTAGTATATATATGAGCAAAAGCTTCCTTGAACGTCCTATGACAAGGGAGCCTTTCCTTTATAGTCCAAATGTCTTCCATGTGCCACATCTATCGGGGCTTAAATTTTGAGAATGTACTGCTCCCACCATCATTGATCCAGGTGGTAAATTTTAGCCCGATCCCCATTCTACAATGTGGAGACATAAATATTTTTAAAAACAACAGAAGCAACAAAGCCTAATCTCAACTAAATGGGGTCGGCTACATGGATCCTTACCCCCCAATCAGCTAAATTTGAGGTTATTCTTGATACAAGGCCTAAACTATGCATGTCTTTCCTCATGACTTCTCTTAGAGTCTTTTTAGGTCTACCCTGACTCATTTAGTTTCTTTCTAAATCAAATCACTCTCCTGTACTAGAGCATCTAAAGGTCTCTGTTGAACATGGCCATGTCACCTCAAAACAACTTTGTCATAGTTTATCATGTATTGAAGCTACTCCTAAAACAACTCTTCCGCACAATACATCATATCTGGTCGAACAACAATCCTATAAATTTTCAAAGAACAAATCGATCACACAACACTCCAAACACACCTCTCCATTTCATCCATCCTATTTTAATTCTCTATGAAACATTAACCTTTATATCACCTTCTTATTTATGATTGAGCCTAATACCTAAAATAATCACTTTCTATAATCTCTCTCTCGTCAATTTTCACCACCTCATTATCCATCCTAGTGTGACTAAAGTTAACGCCATATACTCCATCTTCATTCTTCTTATATTAAAACCTTTTGAATCCAAGATTGATCTCCATAACTCAAACTTGGCGTTAATCTTTGCTTTTGTCTCATCTACTAAAATAATATCATCAGTGATAAGTATACACCAAGGAATCTCACCTTGAATGCCTTTGTTTAAATCATCCATGCATGTCTTTAAAGAGTGGTTGAATAATCAACTTTTGCAACTTAAGAGCAACTCTAGCTAACCACTGTAATTAAAATTTATTTGAAATCCATATAATAGATGAAAGGTAAATTGGGAAATGGATTAAGAAAAGTGGGAAGTTAGAGAATAGATACCATTTCTCAAAATGTGTATTTTTTTCAAAATTGACAATTTTTGAGGAATAGAGGGAGTACATACTCTAGCTGTGCTGTTGAAAAGAAGAAATTATAAAGCAACCAATTTGGAGATATAAAGATTTTTCTTTTGTTCTATTATTTCAACCATTTCATTGGATGGAACAACTACTTTCAACTTGAAAATTTAGTTTAGGACAAATAATACTCCCTCTCTTTCTTAAGAATTGCCCACGTTGAACCATTTAAGTGCTGAAAAATGACAGTCCACTTCAAGCATTAATGCATTAATGCATTAATTTTGAATGCTTTTCCATTTTAGCCTTTGATACACTACCCCAAGTAGTTTTACGAACCATGTCGTAAATGAAGGACCTCTTGGAATCCATGTTATGGATGAAAGGTAATCTTGGAAAATAGATTAAGATAAATGGGAAGTTAGAGAATTAGTTACCATTTCTTTTTATGTGTGGCTTTCAAAGTTGACTATTTTTTAGGAATAGAGGGAGTATGTAGTTCAGCCGTACTGTTGGAAAGTATAAAATTTTAAAGCATCGAATCAGAACTTGTAAAACCCAGATCTGCACAAAATCACAATGAACCATACAAACCAAACAGTAATATAATTTTTCTACATAAGAAAATAAAATGGGCAGCATGTTGAGGATCTCATTATAAGCCTGAGTGTAAGCATAGCTTCGAATGAAAGGCATATCTATAGGTTTGTCGAAAAGGTTTAGAACAACTTCAAACCTTTGAATGCAGATAGGTACCAACAGGAGACAGCCTTACCCAAAACAAGGAAGCCCACTGGTTTCTTGCAGATATCAAATTAATAATACTTACAGCATACTGTTGTCTTCATTATTTATAAAGCTGATCCTTTTTATTTTTTGGGTGTGGGAAGGGAAGAATATCGAATTAGGATCGCTTTCTGTAACAGATTGTAAACTCAAACTTATTGTCAACAATCCCCAAACATTCTTAAAGTAATCCCCCCCCCCCCCCAACCCCCCCAAAAAAAAAAAAAAACTTTGCAAGGTAAGTGAAGGTTTTGATGAACCATGAAGCAATATAAAATGGTCATTACCAAAAATGAAACAACTCTTCATATTTTACAATTGGAGTTTCTGCATTAGGAGTCATCCACGCCTGGAGGCAATTAATGGCAACAGAAGTAACCCAGTTAAACAGTGTGTAAGCCTAGAAGATCATTTAATTTCTAACATCTTTCTAGGGTTTAGAAGCACCCAGACCGCGTAATCTATAAGATCCATTAGTTCCAAAGGTGATTGAGCCAATCTCGATATTCAAAGGCTGCTCAAGAGACATAAATATTGCTATACATGATAGATCTGCTCAAAAGGATGTAGTCCGCCGGAGTTCAGAGTCGAAAACCTCCTGCATCAATTGGGCCAAAGCACACAACCGTTTCTTCTCATTGTGAGAGAGAGAGAGAGAGAGAGCATACCTATTATCGCTGCCGGCTTAGGGAATGGAAGCTCCACCATGGGGCGGAGATATCGACGGAGCGAACGAAGAGAAACGACGACAGAGGGAAACCAGTGAGATCGCGCCAACGACTTCGGCGAGGGTCGATGGTTTTTAAAAATTTATTTGTTTATTACAATAAAGAAAAATGGAAGACCAAACACCATACACGACAGACTATTTTTGATCCATCTGATGTGCTGTTACGATTGTCACGTACCAATATGTCTTGTATGGGGTTATTATCGTCCCCAATCGTTGAAGCCTTCAGAATTCTCGGTGGTTGAAGTTAACTCTATGCGGGCGATTGAAAACGAATATGACTCATCCATATCCAAATCTTTGGCAGTTGACAGATCGACAGGAAAGGAATTCTATACGTTACGATGCGTTACGCGGTGCGATGGTGGTCTTTACAATCAGAGATTCAGAAGTGGCGGTGTCTCTGTGTCTTATTTTTCTGAAAAAATTCCTTAACTATACAATCTTTGCTATTACATACAGAAACATACAATAGGGTGGTATAGGAACAGAATTACACAATACAAGGGCCACTATTACCAATATATACAATAAACATACATCTCATCTCAATCTTATCCCAACCAAATGGGGTTGATTACAAGAAAATCATAATGACTATAGGATTGAAATGGGGGTATCACGGAAAGTTTAAATACAAGAGTTGGGACTTTGTGTCTTTTTGAGGATGGATGACTTCTAACTATGGATTACCTTAGCTGAGTGCTAAGGGATAGTATAGAAAAACTTTTACTTATAATTTATAAGTAAATACAATTTATACATAGATATGTCCATTTACTGTAACTTTCAATTACTTTTTAATCCATGGATCTAAGCTTGTAAACCCCTTTACAGCTTAAGGATTAAACAATCAAAATCAGGTCATGATTCCAATTGAATCAGATCAATCGGCTAAATTTGTTTCCCAATCGGTCTCAGTAGAATCAAATCAAAATGTAGAGAAAGGGAAATGATTGAATTCATGGTTGGAATTTTAACCAAAGTTAATCCAGACTATTCACTGCATATCCAATTGTCAAAACTGCAGAATCTCCTTTCTGCATGTCACAATCAGGTGTGCTAGAAAGAAACTTTTTCTTTTTTTTTGGTAAGAACATTTAAGGGTCATGACATAGCCCAACTAAAAATGTTTCCTTACCATGGCCAAAAAATAACCGATAACCGAAACTTACATCATACTTAGATAACATCCAAAATAAAGATTACAAGTTCTAGTTTAGTCAATATTCATCTACCCAAGTCTTACTAAAAAAAATATACAATCATCTATCCTAGACAAATTTCTAAATGGGAACTTTAAGTGTTTGACAAATTGCCTCAATGGCTTTGGACATAATCAGGTAGAGATATGGGAGATGAATGAGTCCAACTCGGCACGAGAAGTCCCACCATCGGCCACCGATTGACGAACGGCAACCCCCAACTCTTTGGCTCTCCGCCTAATGCCTTCACCTTCCTCTGACGCCAACAACCTCTTCACGGCACTCTCGATTGTAGTCCGGCTCACCAATTCATGCCGCTGTGCCCATTCTCGAACCACAAGGCCCACCCTTAACACCTGGGTTACAAGCATTGTGTTTCTGGGCTGGTCAGAGTGCATGGGCCAAGCTGCAATAGGCACGCCCATGCTGATGCTCTCCATGCATGAGTTCCACCCACAATGACTCAAGAACCCACCTATTGATGGATGTGCCAAGATTTCAAGCTGTGGCGCCCAGTCTCTCACTATCACTCCCAAGCCCATTCCTTGTATCCTCTCCTCATAACCTATTGGAAGCTGGGCCTGGGTTGTACTAACTTCCAAGTCTTTCTCTTTAGCAAATATGTCTCCTCTGTCAGCATTCCTTAAGACCCAGATGAAGCGTTGCCCGCTACGTTCAAGGCCAACGGCTAGTTCGGCAACCTGATCATCCGACATCGATGTCATGGTTCCGAAGGACACATACAATACTGAGGCCATGAGCTGCATGTCAAGCCACTCCAAGCACTTGTGCCGCCCACATGAGCTTCCAAGGGCAACAGGATTTAATGGACCAATAGCCCATTGTCTCTGCCCCAAAAAGTCCATGAACCTACCCTCCATTGCACGGCATGTGTTGTAAAGATCACCCTGATTGAAGCTCATCAAATCATATTGACGACTGATGAAAGCTTGAAACTCGGTTGTGAAGCAGCCATCTAGTGAGAGATCAGAGAACTCAACTGGAATTTCAATGGATTTCCGAAGGGACTCCCATAAGTAGAAGACAATAGCAAAGGCTGAGACACTGTGGAAGGCATAAGCCTGGCCATTTGGGAGGGAAGCCACATCTTGTGCAGCGAAGGCCACGAGAGGGTCATAGATGATTACAAGTCTCTGTGTGGTGAGGGAGAGGGAGTGGAGAAGAGAGGATATGGGCTTGCGTAAGTGTACTGTGGCATCGAATGCTGGTTGGAGGTGGGCTGGAAACTTGATGGATGTGTTGGGGTCTGGTGGAGGGGTGAGGAATGGTGGGAGTTGGAAGTCATGGAAGTGGAGGTTGGAGATGGAGAGAGGATCCCAACCATGGAGACGTAGCTTGGCTTGACGGTTGTGGGTGGAGGAGCCAACGTAGTGCACCGGAATGTTGTAGGCAGCTATGAGCCTGGACAAGTGGAGGAGCTGGTTGAGGTGACCTTGGGCAGGGAAGGGTACCATCACCACCATAACTGGTGGTGGTGATGGTGGCGGTGAAGGAGGTGATGATGGTGGTAGAGGTGCTTGTGTTAAACCATTTTGATCCAAGTGGTGTGGATGGTGTTGGAGATGGAGATGATGATAAAGATGGTGAAGAGAGTCATGATGATATTGTTCTTGATGATCCATTGATATATAGAAGGGCTCTTTCTTCTTCTGGGTTGTGTAAACGTAATAGCTTCAAGCTTCGCATTTTATAAGCGATCAACTCTTGAAGGGGAAGGCAATCGGTGTTTGTTGGACCAAAGCAAAACCTGTCTGTCCCCCGTCTCAAATACAAATACCAATAATACCCGAAGATTCCGTAATAGCCCAATGAGTATGTATGGAAAAGAAGCAAGGTAAATGACCCATGGATACCAGTGGACTGATAATATATAATAGAAATAGAGTCTGACTCCAAAACATGATTCTTATAGCCGCCTACTTAACTAACTAACATAATTAAGATCATTTTAGTCTGAAAAACATTGATCATAAGATCAGGAAACATTGAGGAATAGATGAAATATTATTTTAATCAAAAGTGAAAAATTTGTTCTTTCAAGAAACATTTAGGAATAAATGAAATATTATGTTAATCAAAAGTGAAAAATTGCTCTTTCAAAGTGGACTTTCAGGTAGAACTGATTGTCATAATTACTATTAATTTAAAATATTTTGTAAAGACAATAATTTCTCATACTATTCCGACAGCCATATTTACTCATGAAAGTTTCAAACTCATTTGTTTATAATTTACATCAACTCTCCATTAACCCCCTCAATAAAAAAAAAAAAAAGAAAAAAAAAAAAAAAGAAAAAAAAAGAAAAGAAAAAACCAACTCTCTTGGAGATGGAGTGAATGAGGTTGTAAAGAAGACCTAAGTAGATGCTAGGTGCCTAAGCCATACAGTTGAGATGGACAATAAAACATGATGTCCAATGTCTGTCGATATACAAACAATGGAGGAAAAATGGTTACGACAATATTAGGGTAGCCATAGACAAGATCATCACCCAAACCCTTAATTGTAGATAGAGAAGGGTCATCAATGCAAAACAATCAAGAATATTTCAGACCTTCAACATAAGGAGAATAATAACAATGGTAGATTCGTGCATGAAGAGTTTACTCACAATGTAGAAAGACTTCAAAGTTTTTTTTTTTTTTTTTTTTTAATAGTAAACTAATTTTAGACAAACAATTTTATGGTCTGTCGATTTGCTAACAAGCTCTATACGGTCTGAAGTCATCCATCATCAAACACACAAATTCCAATCCCTTATACAAATTCATGTAATTGTCCTCTTCTGAGTGCTCCATGTGCCCCACGATTCCTCTAATCTCTAGACTAAAGAACCTCTCATCTAAACTTTACATAGAAAATAAAATTAAACAAACCCACATATTAATATCCTTTTGCATCTACATCCTTGGAAGGCAAAAACAGAATAACGAGAATAAAATCGAAGGGGGGGAGTTTGTATATTATAAGCGAATAATATATGGATTGTATTATTGAGCCAAATAAAATGACTTTTTACAAATTAGTGCATAAATTCAGAAAAAATCATGCTTTTTTATGTATTTATTTTATATTGAACCGTATTATACACGAATAATACTCATTTACCGTATTAACCGTAAAAAAATGTATAAAAGTAAAAATAAAAATAAAAATTAAAAAAAAAAATCCAAAAGAAAACACCTTCCACTATATATAAGAATTTAGAATAGAGAAATTCTCTCTATGCTTTGCGTGGAGATTTTGAATTGGTTCAATGCAATATATATATATATGGAGTGATTTAAAAAAATAAATCTGTAGAGTGATTTAAAAAAATAAATATATTGAGTGATTTGAGGAAAAAAATATATTGAGTGATTTGAGGAGATAAATTGGTTGAGTGGTTCAAAGAGATATTGTGGAATGATTTAAAGAGATAAATATATAGAGTGATTTATAAAGATAAATCTATTGAGTGGTTCGAAGAGAATATGTGGAGAGATTTAAGAAATAAATATCTAAAGTGATTTAAGGAGATAAATCTGTTGAGTGGTTCAAAGAGACAAATATGTGGAGTGATTGAAAGAGTTAAAAAAATAAATATATTGAGTGATTTGAGGAGATAAATTGGTTGAATGGTTCAAAGAGATATTGTGGAGTAATTTAAGGAGATAAATATATGGAGTGCAGTGGTTGGAAGAGAATCTGTAGAGTGATTTAAGAAAATAAATATCTAGAGTGATTTAAGGAGATAAATCTGTTGAGTGATTTAAAGAGACAAATATGTGGAGTGATTGAAAGAGTTTGAAATTACAAATTTTATAATACAATCTTCGAATATTATCACTTGCAAAAAGATTATCTTTGTCACCTTCAAACCTTTAATTAGATGATGATTTTGTGTATATTTCATGGATCGTAATTTTTCTTTTGTATAAATTTGTATTTATATATTATTATTCTATTTATTGAATGATGTAGATGTTTATTGCATAGTGAATCAATATTTGTATTTTTACCCCAAAGACTATCATATTAAACTCATATCATATTACCTCTATAAGTATTTTTTATGTCAGATTCATGATTCCCGTATTAAACTAAGTCTAAACCCATTTAATATTCATATGTATTTATATCGGAATACTTATATTTTTGTTTGGTAAAATAATGGAAAGATCAAAATCTTGTGAAGTTGTGACTCTTGCAAAATGTGATGTGTTGCACTTTCCACAATGGCATTGGGATCGCATTGGGATCTTGTCCCCTTCTCTCTTAATTAAAGTTGAGAGCCGTGATTCGTTTTGAGTCTCAGCTCTCTATCTCCATGAATCATCCACACATCACAACCCTAACTCCATTCAAAGTGGAAAATTACGTAAGTTCCCAACAAAATCTTGACCAGAAATTCAACACTTGTAAGTGGGTTTTACTTGGAAAATTGCTTAAGTTCCCATCAAATCTTGACCAGAAATTCAATTCCTAATGCGCTTCGATTCATGGGATGTCATGGCGCAAGCTGGAGATTCCAACCTGCTGTCAATGCAATATTGGACGAGGCACCCGGCGAAGCTGTATACACTGATGGATCCACATCGTCTCATCTCAGTAGTTGGGGAGGTGGGGCGGCGACTTCAGTGGATAGTTACCACGTAGGAGTCGGATGAATCCGACCCCTCCATTCGAGCCAATAAGCTGAGCCGACAAGAGAGTGTCGGCTCGAACGAAGGAGTCGGATTCATCTGACTCCCACGTGGCGACCATCCACTGAGATCGCCGCCTCTCCTCCCTGAAGTACAGGAAAAAGACGATTTGAATCCATACAGTGATCCCGTGTTTGACACCTGAGGACGTAATGAGACCATAATAGATAAATATGGAAAGATCTGACCCAACTTTGAAAAATCATCCATAATTAGCCAAGTGATAACATGTAATTTTAAAGAATCTAAAGAGGATATATACATAAGCTAATGCGATAGGTCACGGGCCAAAATAGTCCATTAAATTTATGTTATCCAAAAACCGTGAGTGGGAAGGACAGATCAACAGGACGGTGTGTTTCGTCGTTTTGTGGAACCTTTTTTTATCTGACACGTGTACATCCACATAGGACACACCTAAACCTCTTTCCAAATGCAAATAGATAATCCTAAAGTCCACATCATGTACAGGGTGGTAACTGGTAAGTACCACCAGACTCTTGGATTCTTACCAAAAAATTATAAATATACCACCAGACAAACCCATGTCTGAACTTTTCAGACCTGAAAATACGAGGTGATAGGTCATTGGACCAAAAAGGCATCTTACGATCCAAAACAGACACGTGTTGATAAGAAGGCCGAATGATGTAAGATTTTTTTATTATTTTTTTTGGATTCAGCTCCTCACAAATCCAGTTGTTCCTCAAATTGAGATCCAATGGCCACAATCAGTCCTGTGCATATATTAATACATTGATTGGCGCATAAGAATAAACTTCAACTGGACTTGAGAGGAGTTTAATCTTTGTTTTTATTTATTATTATTATTATTTTTTTATTATTTTTATAGAGAGATGGCCACCTCATGAAGAAAGGAAACTACCATAGTTTTGTGATAATATAAATTGGTTCATAAATGATTTATCGGTTTGATTCGATTAGGTTCAAATTATTAGTAGAAACTAAAACCTATCCATTAAGAATACTGTTTACTGGGGTTTATTTGGTTTCTTATAACCATGAAGTGGCTTAACTCTAACATGAGATTATTTTTTAGTTCCACATCGAATACATTGAATAAATTATAAAATAACAAACTCTATAAAGAGGAGCAATCAACGCGGGCTTTGAAGTCATGAGAGCAGGAACTTGGGTAGGTGCTTGACCATTTACTTCAAAAGGAAAAGATTCTCCTTTGCTAAAATATTATACATATAGTTAGGTAGTTAACTAGTTTTACTCGGTTGTCTCCTAGTTTACTTAGTTGGTTTTTATTGGTTTATCGATGATTTAATGATTCTAAAATGTAAGCAAGCCGTTTAATAACATGTAAAAACTAAAATCGAATCAATTAATTTCGACTTGATTTTTACTGGCCACTTTTGATTCATTTCTTAGTTTTGGTTCAGAATTGTCATTCTTGAGCTTCGATGGCAATGTGGTTTGGTCAGTGGGTAAAAGTGAAACTCGAAAATTATTGAATTAAAATGGATGTAATTCAAACCAATCAATTCAATATGCGACTCATTCTCACCATTGGATCATTTAAAACGCTTTGACTTAGTTAATCATACATTAGAGCATTGGATTTGGAAAGGGCTTGAATGGACGATCCTTGGCTTCTTAATTGGTTTACATCAATTTAATATATCTCACACCTTGGCCAACTTGTTTAGCTAACCGGTCTTCATAGGTGAGACAGACATATTAAATTAGTCCCGTGATAGCTGGACTAATTGATCTATAATCGAATTGCAATCAATCGATATGAGTCTCCTTTCCAATCTCTTATCGTCTCATTGATGCTTCCTTCCATTAAAGAGGACTGTTGCTTGAGTCTGATATTCGATGTTGGAGGAACAAGTAGCAGCAACAGAATTGAAGCGAGTTTGGGGGGTAGGGAGTGGAGAATATAATATAATGAAGGGACCAAGGAGATTTGGGATATAATATAATATTATGTATTATTAGGTGAACAATCAATTCATGTGTAACTTTGGTTTTATTTATTTAATATGTATTAAAGGAGGCACACGATAGTCATAATGCATGGTTTGTCATTTTATTAAAAGAGGGAAACAAGAGTCAATGATTTGTAATTTTATAATGATTTTAATAAAAAGGAGACAAGAGTCATTATTGTTTGTAATTTTATATTTTTATATGAGAAAAGAAGATCATTACATTTTACGTTTTGGAAATTAATTTTTTTTTTTTTAACTAGTAAAATTTTTTGGATCAAACATATGTCCTCTCACACTCACATTCAGATCATGTTGGATTCACACATCATTCCTCCCTGACTATATGAAAATCCGTTTTCCACAACATGATTGGTGGAGCGTAAAGCTTAATATCAGTTCTGAAAAAGGATGGTTGCGCGGGGTTTGTATTCTCTTGTCTCTAGAAGGTTGGAGGTCATCGGTGGCCTTCAGGTAAAAGGAGATTAACAGTATTACTGACTCTCTAACAAGAAAAAAAACTATCGATACGAAAACACCAACGACAATGTAATCTAATTCCAATATGATTACAGGAAATGTGTACCCAGCGATCCATGATAAATTTTGATTACCAAAAAATAGTTCAGGCACATACAGATTTTAAGATGCTGGGATCTTCCATGTATCGACTTTCCAAAAGCAACGATTGACGAAAATGCAATTTCAGAGCACCAACATGGCAACACCCAATCCTCAGCTCCTGAAATGCGACTCTCTTTGTCGCCCACCACTGCAACACCCATGTCCTACTTTTACTCATCAATTACTTTCCAAGACACAAATTATTAAAAAGATTCTTTTTTGTGCACTTTTATTGGACCATCATAGTATCATAATAAATATATAGATATATTTTGTATTCGGATCGAAAGAGGCAAGGGTACTTTGCAGGATCCGATGTACACTGATCTCGATTCCCATAATAAACAAATCTCCTTTCCTCCATCAAATGGGGTTATCAGTTACAAATTACCACAGTTTAGAAATTTGGGAGGATACAAGGCTCCAACTTGGGTCCAAAAAACTCTAGGCTTGGGCTAAGATTTCCAGCCTATGGGCTGGAAAAATCGGGCAAGAGCACGACCTCGACCTTGAGCCCGAGGGGCTGAGATATCCCAATGCAACCTCAAGCCCAAGCCCAACCATGCCTGAGCTGGGCTTGGGTATTCAAAGCCCCTAGCCTGGCTTGGTGCAGAGGTACCCTTGGGTTGATTTTGCTCCAAGCTTGTGTTGGACTTGTCAAGTTTCTAATTTAAAAGTTCGAACTAGTAAGTGGAGGGACTTTCCATATATAAGACCATAGGATTCCAATCCCATTAGCAATGTGAGACTATTCCCAATAGGACTTAGGTTGAAAAATATAAACTTGCTATCGACATGGCCGGGCTCAATTACACTCCTTGTTTGAAAACCCATCCCATATAGAGGTCCCTACCCATTTCATTCCTTTGGGGTAGAGGGTTCCATCATATAGAAAACCCTAAAAATTAGGAGTTTCTTATATTAGGGTTTTCTTATCCATAGATGTCAAATAGTTTTGTACTTTTTTTTTTACCCTTGTACTATATAAAAGGTTATTTCATATTATTGCATTTTATTAATAAAAAAAATAAAAATAAAATCCATATCTTTGTCATAAGTTGAGGGTGTTTTTTTTTTGGATTATTATAAGTTGAGGGTGTTGATTAATCACACTACTGTAAAAGACCCCAAGTGCTACAAGGTTTGCAGCACTCGCTCCATGCTTGCCACGTGTAAATGGGAGGTTTAAATGGGGTAAAATGGTTCTTTAACTTATGCAGGAAGGTATTTTAGGTATTAAAATTCTAATTTTTAGCTTTTGTTGCTAATTACTAACGGATTGGGTTTATTTTTGGGAATTTGTTTTGATTTATGGGGATGCGTTTGAAATTGTTTGAAAGTTTCGGAGTGCACCTGGTTTAAGGGCAAACTACAAGAGAGATGTACCTATAATTTACTCTTTTTTTTTTTCTTTTTTTTTCTTTTTCCTTTTCACCTTCTTCTCCATTATCTTTCCACACAGGGACCTGGCTTTGAATTAGGAATCTCACTAACACTCTCACAGGGTTTTCTTTGTTCTTTGGTACTTGTTAGGGGAACAATGACTTGATCAATCGGAGAAAGATACATGTTAGAGTGCGTGTCCCAATAGCAATAATACATGTGCAAGCATACAAAGAAGCCACCTAAGAGGTCAGTCCAATAAAGGAATCAACTTTATTATCTCGGACTTGCAATCATGGATTTGCCTTGATCGCATCCGTCTCTCCATTCACAGCGCATGCCAGCTGGTGACACCACTCACGAGCAAGGATCTCAGAAGCGCCATCAGAAGGTTCCCTAGAAGATCTGCATCTAATGACTATTCGCCATCAGCTCGCAACTGATCCCGACTTCAATGGGATTGAGTTGTGGGCTCACATCCACTTTCCTTTTTAGACTCCAACTCACAGTCGAGGGGGAAGAGTTCGATATAAGGGTCAAATCAATTGACAGTTCACATATAGCGCTAGATAAATCAGAACTTACACCACTCCATGCCCTTTCTATATATACATCATAATCGAAAGGTAAACAAATCCAATACTTTACACTTTTACGCTCTTTCTCTATCTCTTGTTGCTAAACCCACTTCCAGGAGCTCGTATTTCTCGTAACGAGCTCCAGAGTACTGCTTGAATTCGGTTCTAGGTTAGGCATTGGACTGGCCACAGGGTTTTCGATCCCGCACCCACTTGCCTATCTGCTTCCTCCTACACATGTTCAACCCTCTCAAGAAGCTCGAGTTATTACTAACAGCAATACTCTTCCCCTAATCCTACCAATCTCAATAAACAATCCTTCAAATGAACCAATCTTGTGATTGGACCCAATTGGATTAGGAACATGGAAACGGAGGAATCATCATGAATTTTGGGGCTGATCATGATGGTGGGAGCTTCATTGGTTTTTTATTCTTCCGATTTGGCCCAAACATTAGGACTAATTAAAAGATAGTCTAGCACAGCGCATTTCGGATCAGATCAGATCGGCTACTTGACTAATATGGTATCGTATGATTCAACATTTTGGGTCGACACATAGATAAAGAGGTAAAACACTCAATGTATTAGGTTGATCCATATACGATCCCGAATCGATTTCTCAACTCACTGACACCCTTTTCAATACCATGAACTCAAATCATGATGGATAACCTTGTGTTGGTGGTCTCCAAGGGGAAAAGGATAATATTTTAGTACAGGCCGGATCGGCTAGGACAGATCCCAATCCAAATCCATGTTGGCCTGGACCCTGGATCAGGGTCAATCAGCCCTTAGAAAGCTTGTTTCTTCATGTTTGAGTTTTGAGACAGGATACCTTGCAGAGAAAGTTTTAGCCAGCTTTATAGTTGTAGTTCTAAAAGTTCAAACTCCTTATAAGTAATAGGAATCGGCCCCATTTAATTTAGTCGTTTCCTTTGAGTCGTCATGTCTTACGTTTGAGGTGTATATAATCGTCACATCCATGGGTCCATTAATTGGAATCATTTGGAATTGCTCAATTTCGATTCCAGTCCAGACAATCAGCCAAAAAAAAATATTAAAAATAAAAAAAAAAAAACAAAAATTTCCAAAGAGACTTGGAGATTAAGAAACCTTCTTAGCACAATGGATCTTCAAGTATTGTCTTCTTGAGTCATTATCTTCTCCAATTGCTGGATCCTCGATTGGGATCCAGCGGTCTCTCTTTAATTTGGCACGTTTACCAATACATCGGTAGGTGTATTTGGTTAAGAGAGACCGTTGGATCTCAATTTTGGAGACGATAATAACCATGTCTTCTCTATATAAGAAGCCTAAGGTAGCAGAAATGCATAAGATCTGAGAAACTAAGTTGCAGACTTGAACTTCTTGAGAGCTACAATGGCAGAAGTGAAGCTAATCGGTGCATGGGGAAGTCCATTCAGTCGCAGAGTAGAGCTAGCTCTAAAACTGAAAGGCGTCTCTTTTGAATATTTCAACGAAGATATCACTAACAAGGGCCCTATGCTTCTCAAATATAACCCAATTCATAAGAAGGTCCCTGTGCTGGTGCACAATGAAAAACCCATTGTTGAATCCCTCATCATACTCGAGTACATTGATCAGACATGGGAAGGATATAACATAATGCCTGAAGATCCCTATCAGAAAGCAACGGCCCGTTTCTGGGCTAAGTTCATTGATGAGAAGGTAACCAAGAGATGTCCAAAGTTATGATGTTCTGTTTTTGATTCACATTAATTTGTTTATTTTTTTTATTTATTAACTATAAGACTGTAGGCTATTTATTTACTTAAAAAAAAATTATTTTACTAATACTTTTTATCTCTGACCTTGTGAGTCCATTGAAGATATCAATTCATGCATATCTATTTGTGGCATCATAGAAGATTCCTCTCACAATGGTATTGTGGGAAACCCTCTAGGCCCTTTAATTTTATTGATATTTCAAGAGAGAGAGAGAGAGTCTAATACTGTTCTAACACAACTTATTGTGATGTAATTTTTAGCTGCATGCAGTATTTAAGGTTTATTGGGATGAAGGGAAGGAAAAAGAGAAGTCTATTGAAGAGGCCCAAGAGCTCCTGGGAAAACTTGAAAATGAACTCCAGGGGAAGAAGTTCTTCGGAGGAGACAGTATTGGGTTTGTGGACATTGCAGCTAACTTCATAGCCCTTTGGGCTGGAGTGGTTGAGGACGTGATGGAAATTAAAGTAATAGATGAGAACAAATTCCCTGCCTTATGCAAATGGACTGAAGAGTTTCTCAGTACTGAAGTTGTCAAGGAATGTCTGCCCCCAAGAGAGAAACTTTCTGCTTATTTCCAATCTCGCAAGGAAGCCAAGGCTGGATCTAAATCCTAAATGAGTTAATTTCATACCCATGTGTTACTGTTTTCTATAAAAGAGCTTGTTATCTTTCTTGTTAAATAAACTGCTTACAGCTCTAGTAGCTAGGGTTTGGCTACCCTCACATTAATGTTGGATTAGCATTTTCGTTTAAAGAACAATCCATAACGGGTCTGTCTAAATGTAACTACAGTTGTTACTACATGTTGTAATTAATTCGGTTTAACGCACATTCATTGGATCATTATGGAAATCTCAATATAAAGAAATGTAGTTTAATTTGGTACTTCATTTGGGGCCGGACTAGTGCAAATCTGATGGTAAAGAGACTTCGTTACAGGATGTACGTAGTATGTTATAAAAAGATTGGTTACAACTAGAAAAATCCCAAAAATTTGCTAGTATCCTCTCTCTCTCTATCCATCTCCTTCTCACATGAATATGCCCCTATTAATGAAACCATTCGGTTGGCTCTCATTGTGCACTCCCCTAGGCTGATTGCTCAAAACCCTCTTCCATTTTTTAAAGACCACATGGGCGTCCAGCATCTGTATTAGTGAGCTAGTAGACCGGGTTTGCCCAGATTAGGGCTCCAAGCCCCCAGATGCTAGAGCAATAAATAACTTTCCTTTGTTCCAAGCTCGAAGCAGCCTGGAAGAAGCGATCCTTTTTTGCTTATGACATGGTTGGGTTGGAAGGGAGAGCAGCTAGCACAGGTGAACAGACCGGCTAGAAGGAAGACGGAGACATGCTCTGCAGAAAATGAGGACCGAAGCTTCAAGCAGCTGGATGTACCTATGCTCATTTTAAGATGCTTTGGTTGAGTTGCGTGAGTTGTAAGTTGGTTAGATACACTTGCACCAACTAGTCCTTTGGTTGTTATTTTGGATTTGAGGACCCGGCAATCCGAAGAGGTAGTCCCAAGAGTTAAACTCATGACCTTTCTGAGGTTTACCAACCGAGCTAACCCCTTGAATAATTATATATACAATCGTAAGGTTTCAATGGAAAACTTAAGAAGTTACTAATGCGAGTACGTAATTGACAAAATGGGGAATGCGTCAAAGTAAGAATATAATCGATCCCAAAGTGCACGTAAAAAATAAATTAAAAATATGCCATGGGTTGGGTCGGTCCAAAATGAGCCCAATCAAGCCCAGCATGAGATTTTACCGAGAAAGCAATCTACAATGGGCCTGGAAAAGGCTAAAATAGTTTTCATTGGACTGGAATCCTTCTCCCCAACAGATGGGGTTATCAATTACGAACTACAACAGTTAGAAATTTGGGTGGATACAAGTGTCCAACTTGGGTCCAAAAAACTCTAGGCTTGGGCTAAGATTTCCAGCCTTTGGGCTGGAAAAATGGGGCAAGACCTAAACCTTGAGCCCGAGAAGATGAGACTGGGTTGAGAATTGAGATATTCCAACCAACCATAAGCCCAACCAGGCCTGAGGTGGGCTTGGGTATTCCAAGCCCCTAGCCTGGCCTGGTGCAGAGGTACCCTAGAGTTGATTTTGCTCAATCTTGTGTTGGACTTAGGTTGAAAAATAAAAAGCTGCTATTGACATGGCCGGGCTCAATTACGCTCGTTGTTTAAACCCATCTCACATACCTTTGGGGTAGAGGGTTCCATCATATAGATAACCCTAAAACAATCTCATTATAAATTTCTGACCCCAAACAAGTAATGGGAGTAGGATTGGATTTTATTACATAAAATGGTACCATGGTCTATTAGTAATATGAAAAGGTTATTGAATGATTAAAATTGGAA
The DNA here is from genome assembly GCA_028583415.1 of Protea cynaroides. Lineage (NCBI taxonomy): Eukaryota > Viridiplantae > Streptophyta > Magnoliopsida > Proteales > Proteaceae > Protea > Protea cynaroides. The sequence continues at coordinate 42,610,158 of CM053266.1, read as the reverse complement.
TTACCCCTAAAATGTTTTAATTAGATTGAGGACTAATTACTAATAGAAGAAAGGAAAAGAAAATCCTAATACTGAATATACATCGAACATTAGGTTAAGGAAGGGAAAAGTTAGCCACATATACATTAAGGGTTTGTTTGTTTCAACATAAGATGCCAAGAAGTAAAATAAAGTAGAGGAGATATTTACGCATAAAACTATGGACCCAAATATGTAAATTTTTTGAATTCCTTTATAATTAATAGAGAGGGGACCTACATGCCCATCTAGTGGAGTGGGTGCACGGATGAAATGTCACATTATTCATATATACAAACAAATGTCATGGAAGAGAGAGAGTGAAAGAGTTGGATTTGTGGATATTTTTATATTAAGGTTTTCTTATCGATAGGTGTCAAATAGTTTAATACTTCCATTTTTTTTACCCTTAAATTATATAACACGTTTTCTTACAATTGGTTAAAATTAAATATTAAAAGGGTATTTCATATTATTGCATTTTATTAATAAAAAAGTTAATAAAATTCATATCTTTGTCATAAGTTGAGGGTGTGGATGGTTCACACTACTTGTAAAAGACCCCAAGTGCTACGACACTCGCTCCATGCTTGCCGCATGTACAAGCATCAATCCCATTTAATTTTTCTTCTTTTCACCTTCTTCTCCATTATCTTTCCACAAAGGTACCTGGCCTTGAATTAAGAATCTCACTATCACTCTCATAGGGTTTTCTTTGTCCTTTGGTACTTCTTATTTCCTTTGTCCTTTGATACTTCTTAGGGGAACAATGACCCCACCAATTGGAGAAAGATATGTGTTAGAGTGCGCATCCCAAAAGCAAGATTAAAGACTTGTGCAAGTATACAAAGAAGCCACCTACAAGGTCGGTTCTGTAAAAGAATCGACCTAGCTTATTATCTTGGACTTGCGATCATGAGTCTGCCTAGATCGCACACGTCTCTCCATTCACAGTGCATGCTAGCTGTTGACATCACCCACGAGCAAGGATCTCGGAACCGCCATCGCTCCCCGTAAGATCTACAACTAATGGTTATTAGCCTATTAGCTAGCAACTGATCCCGACTTCCATGGGATTGAGTCGTGGGCTCACATCCACTTTGGGTCTACATGAATTCTAGAGCTGATCATGATGATCGAAGCTTCATTGGTTTCTTTTTCTTCTGATTCGGCCCAAACATCGGGCTAAAAGATAGTCAAGCACAACACATTTTGGAGTAGATCAAATCGGCCACTTGATTGATACAGTAATGAATGATTCAACATTTTGGGCCGACACATAGGTAAAGAGATATGACACTCAACATATTAGGATGATACATATGAGATCCCCGTATCTATTTCCCAAGTCACTGATACCTTTTTCAATGCCATGAACCAAAATCATGATGGAACCTTGTATTGGTGGTCATCAAGGGGGAGAGGAGAATATTTTGGTACAAGATGGTTAGGCTAGGATTGTCACACCCTAATTCCGACTGAATCAAAAGTCTGAGTGAATCGCCACAAAACACCAACGGCTCACACTAGGATCTCAATAAGACCATATCGACACACAAACCAATGCACACTAACCACAATCAAAATAATAATACAACAAAAGTCTTTAATTAAATGAACTGAGTTCTACATTGCAAAATATAAATAACCAATTATCTCCAAATACCAAAACATAAAATAAATATCATTACATTACTATAAATCCAACTAGAAATAAAATAACTAAATAATCCTAGAGCTACACGCAGAAGTGATACTCGCATGAATCGTCATGCTCATTGACCCCTGCTTGCACATCCAAAGCAGCCACACTTTCGTATACTGGAGCATCCACGTAGTCCTTCACAGTGTAACCTGCATCAACATCAGAAAAAGAGTATATATATACGAGGTAAGCTCACAACTTAGCTCAGTAAAAAAATCAAACAATGCAACAAGAACATGCATGGATAACATTCATATATGGTCTAGTATAACTTGTAAAATGCTATGTTAAAGATAGATGACTACCACACCTCCATACACAAGAGTGTGAGTACGCCCAACGGATCACACGACGCTGTCGCCCCACATCACTCACTTTGGTATAGAGATAGAATTAGAGTTTGGTGGTCAGGCTAAACCACAGTACCACATCCTCCCCCTGATACCCTATACTGTACCAATACCTACACCCCTATTAATGAGAGCTTGAAAGTGGGTTAGTCACTAACCAATCCTATATGTAATTATAGTATCCAAGACCCTACCCCAACACAGCTCTCTACGGAATAGAGATAGGGCTCGAGTCTAGCGATCAGGCTGAACCACAATACCACGTCCTCCACCCTGATACCCCATCCATACCAAGCATGCTACGATAGTGGCAATACGAAAAGATACTAGTGTGATGAAATATTTAAGACTCTATGTCCTTCCCATTCCACACACCAACGAAAATAATTACATGTCTAACAATCACAATTTAGCATAGCGAGTATGCATGAATAGATATAATAACAGAAAGTAAAGATGACATGTTAATATGCACAATCAACACACCACAGAAACAAGAGTAATTAGTAATGTTTTACTGTTATTAGTTAATTAGGGTTTGGGTCCGATTACCTTACTTGATGCTTGATAGCAAGCCTTCTCTGCATCACAAAGTCCAACCTTGCTGTCAAAAGGTCCTACACGATATTATAGATTGATTAGAATTAGTTTCTTAGGGTTTACGTTGGTCGAAAACCAACTTGGATTGAAAACTACCTCATTTTATACATACCGGTCGCACCACTATAGCAGATGGGTTGACCGGTACATCCAAGCGGATAAACTTGGCAGGCTTCCAGAGGGAACCGGTGGCAGTACCGGTCGCACCCAGGTGCCACCGGTATGTCGACCAGTATGCCTCCATAAGTCAACCAATTTGATCTTTGTCTTTCGTCGATCTTCCGACTTGACTTCTAGGGTTTCTCCTAACCATTCTAGGCCTGAGCAACGTATTAGGATTTATTCTATTCAAGTCCTACGTTTTGATGAACCTTAGTTTAGAAATCAGATCTAGGGTTCATCGAACGAACTAGGGTTTCGATTCAATACCTAGTCTTTCATGGTATTGATCATAATCTAGTCAATTATAAGAACAAGATAGGTAAAGACACTCACCGTTGGTTTATGAACTATGATGTTCTTCTTCCAATGGAGTCTCCTTTGCAATCTTCCTCAGCTCAATTCTCCTCTTTAGATCTCCTTTTCGTCTCTAGGGTTTGTGAGAGTCAACAAAAGGATCTAAAGAGGGTAAAGAGTTAATAGATAGACTTGGTAGATTTTTGGAGAGTTTCCTACGTAAGGAAGGTCTCTAGGATTGGGATTTAAAAGGTAGGACCCACTGGGATTCTTTCTCAATTTGAACAGTCTACCCGTATAGACATACCGATTGATTGTTCAAAAGACAGGTATATAGACCGGTATCATGAGACCGGTATGTCTCACGACACCTCCCATTTGTCCGTTTCGACTATTTCATACCTAAATTTGTGGTTTGTCATCCGCTCTCTCCGTTTGATCCGGTTATGACTGAAAGACCTATCATGACACGAAACGTAGGTTTAGATCAGATTCATGGAGTGCGGGTCTTACAAGGATAGATCCCAATCCAAATCCAGGTGGACTAGTCACTCGATCGGACCGAACGATTAAGGACTGAATTGGTATACACCAACAAAAGACGGATATTAGAGATCGATATAAGTTTCTTTTTTTCATTTCTTCCACTTACCGTTTCTTGGACCCAACCATGGTTCAATTACAACGGTTTTTGTGGGGATGGATATTGACTATTAACATCTGTGGCGATGAAATTTACTGATACTTACTTTCCCACCATTCTTATCTTCTAAACAAGCAACATTTGTAATTCCTTTCCCCTTTTTATTTATAAGTGATGAATTCAAGAAGACAATAGTAACATGTGAATGAAATGTAGTCAGCTTAGCAATAATTCAACGACGGCCTACATGTTTCGGGGACGACTAGCTATTGCAAGAGAAGACTAGAGACTGGAATATATAGAGATAGATTGTGGCTCAATTCTGAGTGACAGTCGAGTAATCCGATGTGAACTAAATAGTCACCAGTGCACCATTTTGCTGGCGACCATGAAATTTGAAATTTAGGTTGTTGTCAATGGGTTTGATTTACAACAAAATAGACCGATTATAATTGAACATAAAACTGAATAACACAATCGAACATAAGACCGAATAAGATAATCGATTATAGACGTTAATAGACCGATTAAATCGATTAACATAAGACCCACTAGGGACCCAGACCGACCAGACCAAATATAAACGAGTCAATGTCTCACAAATCAAGACCGATTAGTTAATCATATCGATCGCTGTGCAAGGTGTTAAATTGGTGGGGACCGGTTAGGCCTGATGCGACCGACCGAGACAGACCGATTGACACCCCTAATGTGGACCATGTCGGCTTGGATTAGGATCAATCAACCCTTAGAAGTAAGGATGTAAATGGATCAGATTCGGAGCCGTAAACTATTATCCGAATTCAAATCCAAGTGCTACTTACTCTATCCGAATTCGCCTCCGCAAGTGGATTTCAGAAAACGGAATCCAAATTCAAATTTGAATTTTAACCGGATTTCCAGTTAAAATCCGATTCGAATAAGCAAACAAATAACAGTTTGCAAAGTCAAGTAGAAAAAAATAGAAAAAATAAGAAATAAGAAACAGATTAAGATTCCATATTGTAATCGTAACCCCTGAAAATTTGTTAGGGTTTCTAACCCTAATTCTACCAAGAAAGATACAGAGTGAGATAGATGTTAGGGTTTCTAACTCTAATCTGCAAATTTTCAAAAAAGATGACAGAGTGTGAGATAGATGGAGTGAGGATGAAAGAATAAAAAAAAATAATAAAATAAAATAAAATAAAACCCTAATTTAGAGAAAATCGGTGTAGAAGTTTTTTCCCCGTCATCGCCATTGCCGCCGATTGCACAAGTTTTTCCTCATTGTCGTCATTAAAATCGGTTTTTCGCTGTTTCTTCTTCCTCTCCATCTTCTCTTTATGGCTCCTTCTTCGTCTATTTCAGAGACATGGTCACTGATACTGCTCAAACCAACATAAGAGATACACCAATGGTGTTTGACACTATAGCCATTATTTAATAAAATAGAGGTAAATAAAGTTAATTGGATCGGATAGTATCCGACTTAAAATAGCGATATCCGAATTTACATCCGATTAACTTTTGGATATCCGATTCAAATCCGAATGGTATCGAATTGAATGCGGATACTCTTAAACGAATCCGGATGCGAATCGAATCTAAATTTTCGACTATCCGTTTCCATCCTTAGAAGGCTTGTGTCTTCATGTTTGACTTTTGAGATAATACCCTGCAGAGAAAGTTTAAGCCTGCTTTATAGTTCTAGTTCTATAAGTTCAAATTCCTTACAACTAATAGGAATCGGCCCCATTTGATTTAGTCGTTTCCTTTGAGTCGTCATGTCTTACGTTTGAGGTTTGTATAATCATCACATCCATGGCTCCATTACTTGGAATCATTTGGAATTGGTCAATTTCGATTCTAGTTTAGACAATCAGCCAAAAACAAAAAACAAAAAAAATATTGAAAATTAAAAAGAAAAAATCAAAAAAATTTCCAAAGAGACTAGAAGATTAAGAATCCTTGTTAGCACGATGGATCTCCAAGTATTGTCTTCTCTATATAAGAAGCCTAAGGTAGCAGAGATGCATAAGATCTGAGAAATTAAGTTGCAGACTTGAAGTTCTTGAGAGCTACAATGGCAGAAGTGAAGCTGATCGGTTCATGGGGAAGTCCATTCAGTCGCAGAGTAGAGCTAGCTCTAAGATTGAAGGGCGTCTCTTTTGAATTTTTCGACGAAGATCTCACTAACAAAAGCCCCATGCTTCTCAAATATAACCCAATTCATAAGAAGGTCCCTGTACTGGTGCACAATGAAAAGCCCATTGCTGAATCCCTCATCATAGTCGAGTACATTGATCAAACATGGGAAGGACATAGCATATTGCCTGAAGATCCTTATCAGAAAGCCACAACTCGTTTCTGGGCTAAGTTCATTGATGAGAAGGTAATTAAGAGATGTCCAACATTATGATGTGCTGTTTTTTATTCTCATTAATTTGTTTAATTTTTTGTTTACTAATTATAAGGCTGTAGGTTATTTATTTACTTAAAGAAAATTTATTTTACTAATATTGAGAGAAGATTTTTAGGACGAGAGTTCATGGTATAAACTATATGTTAAATTTAATGATCGATCTCAATCATATATAGAGTTCAGACCACTTGCATGTGGATGAACTCTCCATGAAATCAATCACCATGTAATATGAGATCCACCTCTAGAGTGTAGGACCTCTCTTTGATACTTTCAAATTCCAACATGACAATATATTGGGGAGTAGAGGGACTTCTTATTTCAGCCAATATCTGACCTGCCTCAACTCTATATAGAAAAGTGAAAGTCTAATGGCAATGGTTTCTCATACAATCACTGTTTGAATTACTCATGGCCAGAGAGTTAGGATTTGACAAGAGGTAGAAAAAAGAAGAGAAAAAAAAACTGTGAGAAGATGTAAGGTAAGAAAACATGGAGTCTTTTTTCAAAGACTTGAGATCACTTGCATGTACTTGTATTATTTTTGGGATCCTATCTTTGTTGATGTGATGTAGGATCCACCTTGGAGCATGAGACCGATTGAATATGGATTGAATATGGACACTGATGGGATCAAAAGAAGAATGCAAGTAGATAAATTATTCTCCTATTTTAATGTTATTATATTGAAAGTATTCTGAATTCCTACTCTAAACAAATCCCCACGACGTCATTTTGAGAATTATTTCTCCCAATTTCTCATTTAATTCACATTCTTTTTCTTTCTGACCTTGTAGGTTCCATTGAATATATCAATTCATGCATACCTATTTGTGGCATTGTAGGAGATTCCTCTCACGATGGTATTGTGGGAAACCTTCCCCGGCCTTCTAATTTTATTGATATTTAGAGAGAGAGAGAGAGAGAGAGAGAGAGAGAGAGAGAGTAATACGAACTGAAACTGTTCTAACACAACTTATTGTGATGTAGTTTTTAGCTGCAGTATCTAAGGTTTGCTGGGCTGAAGGGAAGGAAAAAAAGAAATCCACGGAAGAGGCACAAGAGCTCCTGGGAAAACTTGAAAATGAACTCCAGGGGAAGAAGTTCTTCGGAGGAGACAGAATTGGGCTTGTGGACATTACAGCTAACTTCATAGCCCTTTGGCTTGGAGTGCTTGAGGACGTGATGGAAATTAAAATAATAGATGAGAACAAATTCCCTGCCTTATGCAAATGGAGTGAAGAATTCCTCAGTACTGAAGTTGTCAAGGAATGTCTGCCCCCAAGAGAGAAACTTTCTGCTTATTTCCAATCTCGCAAGGAAGCCATAGCTGCATCCAAATCCTAAATGAGTTTCTTACCTATGTGTTACTGTTTTCTATAAATGAGCTTGTTATCTTTCTTGTTAAATAAACTGCTTTCAGCTCTAGTAGCTAGGGTTTGGCTACCCTCACATAAATGTTAGATTAGCATTTTCGTTTAAAGAACAATCCATAACAACTCTGTCTAAATGTAACTACAGTTGTTACTACATGTTGTAATTAATTCTGTTTAACGCATATTCATTGGATCATTATAGAAATCTCAATATAAAGAAATGTAGTTTTGATACTTCATTTGGGGCCGAAGTAGTGCAATCTGATGGTAAAGAGACTTTGTTACAGCACGTAGTAGGTTATAGAAAGATTTGTTACAACTAGAAAAACCCCATAAATTTGCTAGTATCCTCTCTCTCTCTCTCTCTCTCTCTCTCTCTCTCTCTATATCCATCTTTTTCTCACATGAATATGTTAGGATTGAGAGACACGCAAACAAGAAGAAAACACAAAGAATTAACGTGGTTCAACACCCCATCGTGGGATGCCTACGTCCACCAGAGAAAAGAGAAAACTTTATTCCCAAGAAGCCGCTCTAACTCTTCACTTGACAAACTTATCTCATCTGTCAGCCTTACAACGTTCCAGCTCTCCACTGTCAGAGGGGAATCCTCTGACAGCCCTTACAGTCTTACCTAATTTTTCCCACACAGAGACAATTTATAAAGAAACCTAGAAACCCTAATCCCACACAATTACAAGTTTATCCCGTACATGTAATAGACTCATACCCTAATACAAATACTACCCTCATAATTGTGTGGACCCCACATAATACAAGACATCAACCCAACAAATCTCCATCTAGCTTGGATTCTGCAAACGACCTTGAAGAAAATCCGTTTATGTTGATTCTGTAACTCCGTCTCTGTCAAACCGCTACACTTAAACCAGCATAGCTCACACCCCGTCCGGGTGTCCCATACAGCTCATTGATGCACGAAGTGAAGTGACTCCATCTCTCCCACTGCTGCAGCATCACCGGAAAAATCACCGTCACACACAATCCTCCTGCAACTCCAGTTGCACCTGGCACCCGAGCCTCTCATCACCGCACCTCCAATGCAGACCTTAAGAACTGACTCCTTATCGCAGCCCTCTGCAACTCCAATTGCATCTGGAACCCAAGCCTCTCACCTCTGCACCTCTAATGCAGACATAGAGATCCGACTCCTTGTCCCAGTCCGTCAGTCTTCTTTTATCCCACGATGCAGCATCCACTGGCCATGATGCACACCATGCCAGGATTCAATCCCACCGTCAGATTCGACACATGATCCGACCAGATCCGCCAAGCCACTGAGAAACATCGCTGCCACATCTGAGTCAAACTCTGCAAGTCTCAACTCCATGATCCCTACTTGCACATGCGATGATAGGAAGAATCATCTTCTTAGCTTGAGATTCCCTTTCATCTCTTCTTGACGGTACCCTTTTTTTTTTCTTCTTCTTCTTTATACTGCGTACCTCCTTCCTTCTCCTAGATCACTGACCGATCTATCGAACCTGAGCTCTGATACTACTTGTTAGGATTGGGAGACACACAAACAAGAAGAAAACACAAAGAATTAACGTGGTTCAGCACCCCATCGTGGGATGCCTACGTCCACCAGAGAAAAGAAAAATCTTTATTCCCAAGAAACCTCTCTAACTCTCCACCTGACAGGCTTATTTCATCTATCAGCCTTACAACGTTCCAGCTCTCTACTGTCAGAGGAGAATCCTCTGACAACCCTTACAACTTTACCTAAGTTTTTCCACATAGAGACAATTTATAGGGAAACCTAGAAACCCTAATCCTATACAATTACAAGTTTATCCCGTACATGTAATAGACTCATACCCTAATACAAATACTAGCCTCATAATTGCATGGACCCCATAGAATACAAGATATCAACCCAACAGAATATGCTCCTATTAATGAAACCATTCGGTTGGCTCTCAATGGTGCACTCCCCCAGGCTGGTTGCCAAAACCCTCTTCCATTTTTTAAAGACCACATAGGCGTTCAGCATCTATCTTAGTGAGTTAGTGGGCCGGGTTTGGCCGGATTAGGGCTCCAAGCCTCCAGATGCTGGTGGAGCAGATTGGACCATGGGCTGAGATTTTTCATGGTTCTTGGCAATAAGTAATTTTCCTTTGTTCCAAGCTCGAAGCAGCCTGGAAGAAGCGATCTTTTTTTGCTTATGACATGATTGGGTTGTCCCAAACCAATTGTAGCCCAGATCCAGCATGAGCTTTACCCAAAAAGCAATCTAGCTTGGACGGACTGTGTGTGTGTGTGTGTGGTGCAAATCCGCTAAAATGGCCAAACACATTCATCTTCAAAGGAGAAACAACACCATACAAAAGAAGGCTCTCTAAGGACTGGGAGAAAACGGGATGCCCATTGGGCAAAGCCAAGAACTGAAAAAAGGAAAGCACAAACAATAAACTGAAAAAAGCAAAACGCCAAACTGCTTCCCAAATTATTCGAAAAGTCCGAAAGCAACGAAGATGTCAAGTGGTGGATGCATCTTGTCGTCTAACAAGGAGAAAACAAGAAACTAGTAGTCAGAGAGTATAAAAACCGCAAGAACTTCATAAAAAAAAAAAGAGAATGAAAACAACCCATGCTTGCAAACACAAGCATCACCAAATACTACGGTAAAAACTCCTATCAGTTTCCATGGAACTGCCAAAGTAGAAACCCCAAAGCCCAAACAGGCCAAGCTAGAGGCTAGAATCAAAACAAAGACAACAACAAAAGCATATGAGAATGAAGCCATAAAACATTTACTGAACTAAACAAACCACGCAAGTGTTACCCAAAGAACCCAAGAAATCAATTGTTAAGTTTCCAACTCAAAAGGTTCAAACTAGTAAATAAAGGGACTCTCCATATATATGACCTCAGAATTCCAATCTCATTAGCAATGTAGGATTATTCCTAATATCAATTACTCAAAGGTGTGATGCGCACAGGAATTGCACAAGAAAAGGAAGCAAGATGCATGCTTGCCGGAAGGGGTCATAGTTTCCCCCAGGGAATCGATCACTCATAGGCCTGGTAGGCTAGGTCAGTATGGGAAGAGTGGATTGCGGTTGTTCCAGAAAAATGCCAAAGTATGCTTGATGAGAAACATGCAAGCACCAAGTTGGATACGTTTTCAAACTGGCCGCCTTGGCCCAAAATAGAACTCAATTGGGGACGTTGGATGAGCACCATGCATCTCCACCAAATGGGCATCTCCTTCAATAGGATTAGGGTTGGGAAATTTTAGCTGCAAAGGTGGCGCCAATAGGTGTGCCAACCAGGTCAAAGAGGGCAGGCTCAGGGAGTGATACAAGGGTCCAACATGGGTCCAAAAAAACGACCCTGCCCAAAAAATCTAGGCTTGGGCTAAGATTTCCAGCCTATGAGCTGGAAAAATAGGGTAAGAGCACGACCACAACCTTGAGCCCGAGAGGATGAGACTGGGTTGAGATATTCCAACCAACCTCAAGCCCAAACCCGACCAGGCCTGAGCTGGGCTTGGGTATTCAAAGTCCCTAGCCTGGCCTGGTGCAGAGGTACCCTTGGGTTGGTTTTGCTCAAGCTTGTGTTGGACTTAGGTTGAAAAATAAAAACCTGCTATCGACATGGCCAGGCTCAATTACACTCATTGTTTGAAAAACCCATCCCATACGGTCCCTAGACCCATCTCACATTCCTTTGGGTTAAGAGGGTTCCATCATTATTGAAAACCCTAAAACAATCTCATTATAAATTTCTGATCCCAAACAACTAATGGGAGTAGGACTGGATTTTATTACATAAAATGGTACTATGGTATTTTAGTAATGTGAAAAGGTTATTGAATGATTAAAATTGGAATTACCCCTAAAATGTTTAATTACATTAAGGACTAATTACTAATAGAAGAAAGGAAGAGAAAATCCTAATACTTACTATACATCCAACATTAGGGTGAGGAAGGGTACAGTTTTTTTTTTTTTTTTTTTTTTTTTTTTTTTTTTGTGGTAAACGGGAAGGGTACAGTTAACCACATACACATTAAGGCTTATTCATTTGAACATTAGATGCCAAGAAATAAAATAAAGTCGGGGAGATATTTGGGCATAAAATTTGGACTAATATGTAATTTTCTTTTTTTGAATTCTTTTATAATTAAGAAAAAATTTCATCTACATCCCATCAAAGATTGTTAACATCATCTACATCCACAAGAATGCAGAAACATCACCTAGGTCCTAAAACTTTGGTTGTGGTAATCAAAGAAGTCCATTCTGTCAGTTGATTCCCTTAGATGCTGACATCAACTGAAATAAAATTTTTCATGGACAATACTGCCCTTAAAGTAAAAATAAAATATCATTTTACCCTTCTTCTTCTTCCTTTCCTCTTCTTCTTTCCTCTTCTGCTCTTCTCCATAGTCAGATTCATATGGCAGGAGCTGGTTTGGGGGAAAATTAGAGGAGCTGGCATGGCTCCAACAGATGGTCAGCTCTACTAAGATAGATTGCACTCCGTCAAAAGATTTCCGTTATTGTTCATCGGAGAAAATTTGGGGAAAATGAAACCAATCGAACTCCAACAAATAATAAAATAACCTTTCATAAATCTTTGAAATCGAAGTTCTTCAACAAATAGATTGGGAAGGAAATGACCACTGACTATAACAGGTCTTTCCGACGTCTATATGCAAAACGAGCAGTTTAAGTTTTCATCAAGAAGGCCAAGGACATCATCGCCTCCAGTCTTCCTATTTTTTGACTTCGACTCGTCGAGATTTGGCGACTTACAGCCTCTGGTCATAAGTTCCTGCCATTTCCTTGCTTTCTCCTGCGCCGTCAGTGGTCGGCTTTGATAGCTCGAATCACAGCGACTAGTTCATTGGAAGATTCGAAAACGCCAGATATCAAGGGATCTGCAACAATAGGAGCCGAAACATCGCTTATGGTCAAAACACAGTCAAGACACTCCTATTGAAGAGCGAAAGCTAGGGTTTCAGGGCGAACGGATAGACATCTGAGATGCCAAGGAGTGGTGAGCTTGTCATCATCCGCAGGTTTTACCCCCATTTTGGATAGGGTATTCTTTGGTATTACCCCCAATTTGGATAGTTTCTGTAATCAGCAGTGACAAAATTGAGTTCTGCATCACCTGGTTCATACTTAGTTTCAAGGGTTCGAGCGGAGGAAGATGGGATACAACCCTTGATCTTCTTGTGACTTGCATTGTGTCCACCCAAAGCTTAGTATGACTAGAATTCTATCTATCAGAATGTGAGGAAGAAGAAGAGAAGGGAAATGAGAGGAAGAAGAAAAGAGGGGAAATGGGTGAAAGGAATCTCCATATGATATCGAAGATTAAATTAGTAAAACAATATAATCTTTAAAATTTTCAATTTATAATATGAGGGGTAAAACTGTATTTCAGCAATTTTAGTGATTTCCGTCAGTTAAGTGGACCTAGGTGATGTTTCTGTAATCTTGTGGGTGTAGATGATGTTAACAATCCTTGATGGGGTGTAGATGAAATTTTTTCTATAATTAATAGAGGGGATCTACATGCCCATCTAGTGTGTGCCCGGGAGGAACGTCGCATCATTCATATATACAAAGAGCCCACGTGTTATAGAGGAGAGAGAGTTAGAGAGACGGATGTCTACAACCAGTGCATTCCAGACCGGATCAGATCGGCTACTTGACTAATATTGGATGACTCAACATTTTGGGCTGATACATTGGCAAAAAAGTATGGATCGTATGACACTCAACATAGGTATCAAGCTCTGATCCCATGAGGCCATAATTGTTTCCCAACTCACTAATCCCTATTCTGATATCGTAAACTTAAATCATGATGAAACTTTATGTTGGTGATCTCCAAGGGGAAGAGGAGAATATTTTACTAAGGGTTGTGTTGGACAGCTCCCAATCCAAATCCATGTTGGCCTAGATTAGTGTCAATCAACCCGAAGGAGCTCGTCTCGAGTTGTTTAAGGCCCTGTTTGATAACATTTATATTCCTGATCTGTTGCTTTTGTTCTGGAGTCATTTTATTGCTTTTGCTCTGGTGTCAGTTTTTTGAAAGAAGAATGTTGTTTGATAACGTTGCTCTATAGATCTGATTTTAGAACTTATTAAGAATAGAATCCTGTTTGATAAAAATGAATTTGGAATTGATTCTAGATCTAGTGGCGATGGTGGTGATGGTGGCGGTGGTCAAGCCTTCGTTTGAACTGACTTTCTCTTTTTAACTCCATTTCATTTGTTCTAGAGAAACGAGAGTTAATTTTTTTAGTTTCAAAATTTAAGTTGCCTCAAAAAGAGTCCAGTTCACTCCCTGAGAGTTTGGAATCAGACGGGACCTACGAAACGGGATTCAACTCTGAAATTACTCCTAGGGAGACGGAATCTTGAAATCTTAGAGCAGGAGTGCTATCAAACAGGTGTGATCCAATGGCTGAAGTTTTCTCCACATGTATTGGTATGTATGCCGAATGAATCGATCTTGTGAAAATCACCTCTACTCCATGCTGGGTTGTGGCTCGGGATCGATTATGATCCGAATCATCCAGATTCATACGACGCGTCAGAACCGACTCCTCAAACCATGCTTTGAGTCTTCATGTTTGACTTTTAAGACAACATATGGAAAGTGTTTAGCCTTCTTTCATAGTTCTATTTCTAAAAGTTCAAACTAGGGGTGCAAGTTTTACCCTGACAACCCGAACCCGTCCAGGCCCACCCTGAATCCTGGCAGGGTTGAACCCAGTCCGAACCCTGACAGAGCTGGATTAGGGTTCAATTTTATATGAACCTTGGCAGGGTTGGGCTGGGTTAGGGTTGACCCCCTGGATTGAACTCGGCCCAACCCGACCCTGTATATATTTGAATATATTTATAAATAAATAAATAAATAAATAAATAAATAAATAAATAAATATATATATATATATATATATATATATATATATATATTTGTTCCTTGTTAAACACTTAAACTGATTTGGTTTGTATTTGTTAGGGTCTTAAAAGAATATCATAGGTTGCTTGTATTTGTCATATGTTTTAAGTTTGTAATTGTTATTTGATAATTTGTTGTATGTTTAGGGTCAATTAGGGTCAATATCAGGGTTAATCAGGGTTGACCAGTCCAACCCGGCCCTATCAGGGTCAATCAGGGCAGGTTAGGATTAAGCCCAACCTTGTCAAGGTCAGGGTTAGGGTTGTACATTTTCTGACCCTGGTAGAGTTGGGCTTGATTAGGTTAAGTTTCAATAGTCAAGGTTGGGGTTAGGGTTTTGAAAAATCCGACCCAACCCGACCCTGTTGCAGCCCTAGTTCAAATTCCATATAAGTAATCGGAATCGGCCCCATTCCATTTGAGTCGTCATGTCTTACGTTCGAGTTGTACCTTAAAAAAATAAAAATAAAATAAAAAAGAAGAAGAAGAAGAAAAAAAAGGTCTTACGTTTGAGCTTGTAAATATCATGCCTCCATTAATTCATTTAATTGGAATCGATCCGAATTGGTCAATTTCGATAAAAAAAAATGTTGAAAAAAAAAAGAAAAAAATAAAACGTTGATGGATCACCCCTTTCAGAATCTTCCTGATTTTCACTCCCCGCCTCACTCACTGCTCTCTCTGTGTTACATGGAGTATGTACTGCATTTACGTGCGGACACGTTCTCTATGAAATTAAAAATTCAAAAGAGACTTGGAGATTAAGAAACCTTGTTATTGTTAGCCCGATGGATCTCCAGGTATTGTCTTCTCTATATAAGAAGCCTAAGGTAGCAGAGGTACCAAAGGCAAGAAAATCAATATATCAGTTCATAGATCTGAGAAATTAAATTGCAGAGTACTTGAAGTTCTTGAGAGCTACAATGGCAGAAGTGAAGCTGATCGGTGCATGGGGAAGTCCATTCAGTCGCAGAGTAGAGCTAGCTCTAAAACTGAAGGGTGTCTCTTTTGAATTTTTCAATGAAGATCTAACTAACAAGAGCCCTATGCTTCTCAAATACAACCCAATTCATAAGAAGGTCCCGGTGCTGGTGCACAATGAAAAACCCATTGCTGAATCCCTCATCATACTCGAGTACATTGATCAGACATGGGAAGGATATAGCATAATGCCTGAAGATCCTTATCAGAAAGCCACGGCCTGTTTCTGGGCAAAGTTCATTGATGAGAAGGTAATTAAGAGATGTCCAAAGTTATGATGTGTTGTTTTTTATTCACATTTATTTGTTTAATTTTTTTTTGTTTACTAACTATAAGGCTGTAGGTTATTTATTTATCAAAAAAAAAAAAAGTTCTACTATTAATCTGACATATTGAGAAAAGATTAATTTTTAGGATGAAAGTTCATAAGATAAATTATATGTTAAATTTGATGATCAATCTCAATTATATTTAGAGTTCAGATCACTTACATGTACTCTTCATATGATTCCATCACCGATGTGATCTGGGATCCACCTCTAGAGTGTGAACCCACTAGAGGATTCTCTATCTTTTTTATTCTTACTTTTCCTTCAAGTTCCAACGTGATAATATATTGGGGAATAAAGTGACTTATTATTTCAGCCAATATTTGACCAACCTCAACTCTAAAAAAGAAATAATTAAAAGTCTAAATCATTTCTTACTAGGGGGGGCGGGGGGTGGGGCAGTCATTCCAAAATAAGCTGGCAGTATCAATGATGCGGCGTGGTCCAGAACAAGACTTTTTTAAATGGCAATGGTTCCTCATAATACAGAGTTACAATTTTTTTTTGGTAATAATACAGAGTTACGATCACCTATATGTACATGTACTTTCCATGGGTCTCACCACGATCGATTTGTTGTGGGACGAACAACTAGAGTGTGGGCCTCACTGAATATTGACGGTGATGGGATCCCAAGAAAAATACATATACATGCTGGTGAACTATTCTCCCTCATACAATCACTGCTTGAATCACTCATTACTAGAGAGTTAGGGTTTGACAAGAGGCAGAAAAAAAGAAGAAAAAAAAAAAAAAAGCCGTACGAAGATGTAAGGTTAACAAATCACATGGGGTCTTTTTCCATTTCATTATGTTGAAAGTATTCTGAATTTTTCCTCTAAAAGATCCCCACATCGCAGTTGTGGGAATTCTTTCTCACGATCGCTCACATAACTCACACTCTCTCCTTCCTCTAACCTTATGGATTCTGTTGAAGATATTAATTTATGCATATCTATTTGTGGCATTGTGGAAACTCTCTTCGGATGTTTAGTTATTTATTGATATTTGAGAGAGAGAGGTAGATGAAACTGTTCTAACATAATTTATTGGGGTGTAGTTTTTAACTACAGCATGGAAGGCTTTCTGGGATGAAGGAAAAGAACAAGAGAAGTCCATCGAAGAGGCACAAGAGCTTTTAGGAATACTTGAAAATGAGCTCCAAGGGAAGAAGTTCTTCGGAGGAGACAACGTTGGGTATGTGGACATTACAGCTAACTTCATAGCCTTTTGGGTTGGAGTGCTGCAGGACGTGACGGAAATCAAATTAATAGATGAGAACAAATTCCCAAACTTATGCAAATGGACTGAAGAGTTCCTCAGTACTGAAGTTGTCAAGGAATGTCTACCCCCAAAAGAGAAACTTTCTGCTTATTTCCAATCTTTCAAGGAAGCCAAGGCTGCATCCAAATCTTAAATGAGTTTGTTACCTATGTGTTACTGTTTTCAGTAAAAGAACTTGTTATTTTTCTTGTTAAATAAATTGCTTTCAGATCTAGTAGGGTTATTATATACACAATTGTAAGGTTTCAATGAAAAAACTATTGGATTTGTATGGCCCAACACAAATTGATTGTGTTGTTTTTATGTATTCTCTTTGGGCATTTTTATCTCTATTGTGAGGTATATATATATATATATATATATATATATATATATATATATATATATAATTTATATATTATATATATGTGACATGTGGCTTACATGTTTTGTGGCTTATACATTTTTTTATATGGTATCATTGTTTTTGGTCTATTGTATTAATAGACTGATTTTCTAAATGATTATTCAAATGAGTCACTTTGTAGTCCTTGGCTTGACCGCACCTATCATGATGCGCTATGCGCTTACATAGACATTAATTGGACCATGATAGGTTTAAGGGGTGCAAGTCAAAATTACTCAGATTATGGGAGACATGGGGATTAGTCTCTCGACGGTCAGTGCACATATGGTCTGTGAAGTCCTTCATGAAAAGACCACGTATACGTTGAGTGGTGACTTTAGTGCCTAATGTTCATTATCAGTGACTTGACAACTATAAGAGTGTACGCGTACCTACAAACTGCCAATTTGAATAACTTTCTCGTGTTTGATTTTGCATCAAATATTTTTTTTATTTATAAATAAAAAATATTTTTTATTTTTATTTTTCTTTGCAAAAATTTTTTGGTTTTATGAAAAATGATAGTTTTGTATTTTGTGTCCCTATTTATTATTTAAGGACACTTGTGGTAATTGTCAAGATATGCCAAAAGACAATCTGGATATGGCATTAGGAGACTAACATCTCACTTAAGGTTGGACTTTATGGTTGGTCATCTCTACCCTAGAGATATAAAACATCTCAAGGTCACACATGTAAGGGGAGGAAAAAGCTCAAAATACCAAGATATGGTATACCTGTCCAGCTGGGGTGAGCACCCTGATTGCTTGTGAGATCCTTGGACATCAAGTGACTTTGTTTGTATAATTATTAAAGATTCTTCAACAAAAGAAAGAGTTCTTCATCAAAGGTAGAGTGCTTCAACAAAAGATATTTTCAAATCGTCAAAAAAGGTATGACACTCTTCTTAATTTCTTAGATTAAACAAGTGACATGATATTCGTGATATGTTTTCATTTTTGGTATGAGGTTAACAGTAACATTGAGATCCATCTAGAATGTTTTTTTTTAATAAAAACTGAAAAAATTGTTAATCAATGCAAGTATGTAATTGACAAAATGGGGTTGCGTCTCGATCCCAACTCCCAAGTGCACGTCGTAAAAAAGAAATTAAAAATATGCCATGGGTTGGGTCTTTGAGTTTCACCTTTGAATGGTATAGAAATCGTCTCCAGCGGTCCTGCCGCCTGCCAAGGGCCGGATTTCAGCCGGCCCACCTCCCAATGTATTGGTAGGCGGCCAGACTGATCCCCAAACCCTTGGATCGATCGCAGGACCGTCCTGCCGCAGGAGACGATCTCCTTCCCTTTGAATGAGGCTACGTATTTATTGGAGTTAGAGTTTAACCTGCTTTGGAGTCAACAATATTATCCAAGCCAAGGCTCGAAAACAATTGAAGAAAGTCCTGGTTCCATGTATGCTTACACGTTCATTAAAAAATTGAAATTTCTAATGAGATTTGATGATTTGGTGCAGATATGAGAACGGCATGAAAACTTCCACCACGACGCATCCTAACAAGTTGGATCAGTATTTTTTTTTTAAGGTAAATAAATTAATTTTTGTGTAGTCTGTTGGATCAGTATTAATAGGGGTAATTGTTCCCATGATGGTCCCCAAGTGCTCACCCTCTATAAAATCCTAAGCAAGAAGTGAAGAAGGAAAAAAAATCTCACTTCACAGATCTTAGAAAGTTGCAGATTTGCAGTCAAAAGCTACAATGGCAGAAGTGAAGGTGTTCGGCTTATGGGCAAGTTCTTTCAGTTGCAGAGTAGAGCTAGCTCTAAAGCTGAAGAGCGTCTCTTATGAATACATGGAAGAAGATCTGGCCAACAAGACTCCTTCGCTTCTCAAATATAACCCAGTTCTTAAGAAGATTCCTATACTCCTACACAACGAAAAACCCATCGCTGAATCCATCATCATATTCGAGTAGATTGATGAGACATAGGATAATGCCTGAAGATCCTTACCAGAGAGCCATGGCCTGTTTCTGGATCAATTTCATTGATGACAAGGTAAGAGATTCTAAAGTTAAAGATGTAGTACTTTTCACATTTTAATAGTTTACTGACTGGAATACAGTATGTTATTTTATAGATGGTTATTTATTTATCCAAAAATAAAAGGATATTGTGGAAGCTTTTCCCACACAAACTGCTGGTTTTGCCATCTGGACAAATGATTTTAACTACCATTAGATAGATGAAGATTTCCTTGGGTTCTACATGTCAAATTTGATTATTTGTTCGACCATATGATTTTTCTTGTAATGGTTTTCCCTTCTTTTTTTTTTTTTTTTTCTTTCAATGGTCCTATTTTCGGAACACATTTGATGTTTTCAAACAATTTCTGAACACTAAATTGAGACATGGAACACTGAGGTTTCTTATTTTCAGAACACATTTGATGTTTTAAAGTACGTGATGATGTAGAACACATGTCAACAGAATATGGGACCCACAAATATTTCCAAGTGATAAATAAAAAAGCTATTGGTGTGGGAAATTGTTCTGAAATTCACTGCCAAATACTGGAAAGATAATTATAAGTTGGGTACCCTTATAAGTTATCTGAGACACTTTACTTTCACATTTGTGACATAGGTCACAGCTGTAGTACGGAAGGTTGGTTGGAATGACTATCCAAATCGTCTCTTGCGGTAGAAGGTTTCTGTGGCTGATCCAAGAGCTTGGGGATCAATCTGCCCGCCTATCAATACATTGGAAGGTGGACCGACTGAAATCTGGTCCTTAGCAGACGGCAGATCTGGTCTTTAGCAGACGGCAGGTCCTCAAGAGATGACTTGGATACTTGGAATAAAGGGAAGGAATAAGAGAAGGCTTGGAAAAGGCATGGGAGCTAATGACAATATTTGAAAATAAGTTCAAGGGGAGGAAGTTCTTCGGAGGAGATAGCATTGGGCTTGTGGATATTGCAGCTAATGGAGTGCTTGAGGACGTGGCAGAGCTAACGAAAGACAGCGAGCTCAACGAAACAAGCGGGGGGTAGCTTATAGATTAACGCGGATGACACTCTTTTTTATGCGTTCACTAACACGACGACCCGCAGCTTCTGCTTCCGCTTCCCCTTTCTATCGTAAGAGAAAGCGTTGTCGCTTCAGCCCTTTCCGAGGCCATAGAACACATTTCTTTCAATACACGCGCACACACGCATAAGGCCTTATTCCCTTAAACCAAGCAATAAGTATGGTTTTTTTGGTCCGAACCTAGCTTATTAACATTACAAAGAATACCTTTCAGAGTGCCGGCAGAGGAAGTCGAAGACTTACTTGATGCTCGGCTAAGCGCTTTCACGCCGCTTTGCAAGCTCGGTTCCACTCAAGGAGCTAGCCGAGCGAACGATCATTCAAGTCAAGACAACCATTCGGGTTGTCCGGAGCGGGAACATGGGAAACACAACTCTGCAAGCCAGGAGAGAAGAAGATGTAAATGAAAGCAAGCGGACAGGGAGCCAAGCAAGCAAAACATAAGGCCCACTCGACTTAAAGGAAACGATACGGTACACTCCCGCCGGGTCCGGAAAGCAAGTGAAGCGAAGCGCTGTGAGTGTTACTGTCCATACAACGAGTTTGTCATGCTACAGTTCCTGTAATGAGTGCACCTACCGAGTAAGGTTTGGAGATGAAATCACCCTACTGCGAGTACGGATACGGACTATATCCCGAGAAAGGCAACATTGAAGACAAACAGTGCCGTGGTAACTGACGTGTTACCTAAGTCATACACAGTGTTGTATGCCAAAGAAAGCAGCCGCTTAGTCACTTTATGCCGGCCTTAGTGACTTCTTAGTATGCCGGCTTAGCTTAGTGACTAATCTAATAAAGGCTAAGTTAGAAAGCGCTTGGTAATCAAGAAAGAAAGCGAGTGAGTTTCTGCTGCTAGTGCTGCCCGGCTGCTCTAGGTGCCTAGATGCCGCTATATGGATGGTTTCACGGTGCTGCCCTTTCGCCTGCGTATACGCTGCTACTGGTGTTGCTAGCTCGCCCCACCTTAGCATAGGCTATAGGACTAGGCTTACCTCTTCTAGGCCGGCCGTGTAGCGAGGAACGAGTTTAGTATACTACACGAGCCAATAAAGAGTGGGGGAAAAGTCCAGAAGCAAAAGGAAAGAGCTCCGCTAGCAACCCTCTGGCTGCTTCGGTCCCAAATGTCTATTGCTATAGGGCTCGCTGCCTAAAGCATGTCTCGCCTTCGTCTTACTATACGAGACAAATTCCCAGCTTTATGCAAATGGAGTGACGAATTCGTCGGTTGTGAAGTTGTGAAGGAATGTTTGCCCTCAAGAGATAAATTGTTTGCTTACCTCCAAGCTCGCAAGGAAGCCATAACTGCATTCAAATCCATGGCTCATAAATGAGTTTGAGTGTACATCAGAAAAAAGATTCTTTGTAGTGAGGCCACCTCTGTAATGAGGATCCCACCTACTTAAAGTGGATCAGCATGTATCCTAATCCACTCAAAGTGCTTAGAGATATATGTGGATCCACTTTTGAGTGGATGAGATCCTCACTACAGGGATGACCTCACTATAAAGGATCCCAATCCGTATACATCTCGGTTCTGGTGAAAATGTTGCCAACACTACATTAACCTTATTATGATCATTAATCTTAATGCTTGGGTTAATTTGTTATCTATACTGACAGGTTCAACCTTTCAATAGTTGTTTTTAGATCTAGTGCAAAGTGTTGAACTTTCTATTTACACAATTTTTCTGCCTGTGACTAGGGGTGCAAGTTTTTCCCTGATAACGCGAACCTACCCAAACCCGCCCTGAACCCTAGTAGGGTCGAACCCGGCCCGTACCCTGGTAGGGTTGCGTTAGGGCTCAAATTTTGATCAACTCTAGCAGGGTTGGGTTGGGTTAGGGTTGACCCCCTAGGTTAAGCCTAGCCCGGGCTAACCCTATATATATATATGTGTGTGTGTGTGTGTGTGTGTGTGTGTTATATCTTTAAGTTATAATTGTTATATGTATATTATTTGACAATTTGTTGTATGTTTCAGGACCAATGAGGGTCAATCCGACCCTAAATCAGGGTTAATCAGGGTTAACCCGACCCTGTCAAGGTCAATCAGGGTAGGTTAGGGTTAAATTCAACCCTGCTAGGGTCAGGGTTAGGGTTGTACATTTTCTGACCTTGACAAGGTTGGGCGGGCTAGGTTAGGGTTAAGTTTAAATAGTCAAGGTTAGGGTTAGGGTTTTGAAAAACCCGACCCAACCTGGCCCGGTTGCAACCTTACCTGTGACACAAACCTTGATGTCTTTGTGGATATATAAGCTCCTAGATGTAAAGAAAAGTTTTGCTAACCTCACAATAAGGGGTTCAAATCCCTCATGCCGGCATGAGGAAATCTAGTGGTTGTCATCCAATATGCACGTATACCAATACATCGGTATGTGTAATAAACTACGTACAGTCACTACATTTCCTCATGTCATGAGGAGTATGAGAGAATTTCTATCCCACAATAAGGCCTTTATAGGTTGCGGAATCTGAGGGATCATTAGGCCCCCTTCCCTGACCCCCCAGGCACCCACCCACCCACGCACCCACCCGCCCACACCCAAAGTATTCCCAAAATTTATCAACTATAATTTTGATAAATGGTTAATCACATCTCTGATACAAATACGTCATTCATTATCATTTAGCAATGGAAACTAATAAGATAAACCTTTCACTGGAAAGGTCCAGCCACAGAAAACAAAGAGGGGTGCCACACTCTCAGTAGGTCTATACTCAACAACTCCTCCCCCCCTCCCTCCCCCCCCCCCAAAAAAAAAAAAAAAAAAAAAAAATTTTTTAAGGCAATTATCCCACAGATGTACAACGATTTCAGTTTCATGATAGAAGCCTTTGATTTCACCTGATAGCTAATCGTTTGTGTCACTCATAATTCTACTAGGTTTACAATTTTGTTAAGGGTCTTGCTATAGCGATCAAACCACGATGGCACACAAAAACCATTCAGGTTAGCCTAACTATTCACACACACACACACACACCAAAAAAAGAGGAACAAAAAAAAAACAAATACACTAACGGAGATGATGTCATGGAGATATAGAACATATTAGTAAGTGATTTCAGTGGGGAAGGCAATGTTGTGGATTATGTAGATGAAACTGATAATTCAAACCATGCTTTGAGTCTTCATGTTTGACTTTGAGACAGAATTTCTTGAGGAGAAAGTTTTAGCCTGCTTTATATGATCATCACATCCATGGCTCCATTAATTGAAATCGATTGGAATTGGTCAATTTCGATTCCAGCCCAGAGAATCAGCCCAAACAAAATATTGAAAATAAAAAAATCCCGATGATGGATCACCCCTTCTAGAATCTTCCTGATCTCACTCCCCGACTCACTTCATTCTTTGTATTTCTTGGAGTGTGTTGCATATATACGTGCCCACACGTTCATCATGAAATTCAAAATTCCAAAGAGACGTGGAGATTAAGAAACCTTCTTAGCACGATGGATCTCCAGGTATTGTCTTCTCTATATATATAGGAAGCCTAGCTAAGGCAAGAAAATCTGTATCTTCTATATCAGTTCACATATCTGAGAAATTAAGTTGCAGAGTAATTGAAGTTCTTGAGAGCTATAATGGCGGAAGTGAAGCTGATTCGTGCATGGGGAAGTCCGTTCTGTTGCAGAGTAGAGCTAGCTCTGAAAATGAAGGGCGTTTCTTTTGAATTTTTCGACGAAGATCTAGCTAACAAGAGCCCTATGAGCCCTATGCTTCTCAAATACAACCCAATTCATAAGAAGGTCCCTGTGTTGGTGCACAATGAAAAGCCCATTGCTGAATCCCTCATCATACTCGAGTACATTGATCAGACATGGGAAGGACCTAGCATAATGCCTGAAGATCCATATCAGAAAGCCATGGCTTGTTTCTGGGCTAAATTCATTGATGAGAAGGTAAGAGTTGTCCAAGGTTATGATGTGCTATTTTTTTACACATTAATTTGTTTAATTTTATGTTTCGTAACTATAAGATTGTAGGTTATTTATTTACCAAAAAAAGGAAAAAATTATTCACTGATATTGAAAAAAGATTTTTAAAACAAGAGCTAATGGGATAAAACTATATATTAAATTTGATGGTCCATATTAATCATATCTAAAGTTTGATCACCCACATGTACATAGATTTTCCATGACATTCATCACCGATATGATGTCGAATATTCCACTTCTAGAATATAGGATCCAATAGAAAATTCTGTCTTTTTTACTCTTATTTTTTCTAATCTCATTGATACTTTCAAGTTCCAACATGACAATGTAATGATATATTGGGGAGTACAGTTGACTTTTTATTTCAATCAATATTTGACCAGCTTCAACTGGGAATGTAAAGACCCGTTTGATAAAACTTATGTTTCTGGATTCTGGATTCTGGATTCTGGTTTAAATTTGGATTCCACTCCAGGTTACTCAAAGATTATTTTGGAGTATAAACTTGTTTGATAATGCAATTCTGAAATGGATTCCAGAGCATCTTTGGATTAGAAACATGTTTCATAAAACACTATCCCCCCAATAAAAGTCTAGAAAAACAGTCGTGATAGTGGTGGATGGTGGTGGTGGTGGTGGGTAATGGCAATGGTGGTGGATGGTGGGTGGTAAGTGGTGGTGGGTGGTGGGTGGTGGGTGGTGGGTGGTGGGTGGTGGTGGGGGTGGTTGTGGTGGTGGTGGTGGTGCCGATGGAGGCAGTGGTTGTGGTGGTGGTGGGTGGCGGCAGCAGTGGTGGTGGTGGGTGGTCGATGTTGGGGGGTGGTGGCGGTGGTGGGTGGTGGTGACAGTGGTGGTGGTAGTGTTGGTGGTCAAGTGAGAGTCATGTGAGAGTCGACTCTTTTTTTTCTCCCAAAAAGTTGATCCAACAGCTTGGAGCAAGTATTTATGACTCCAAAATTTTGGATTCTAGAACCATTGTGAATCTGGTTCACTCTGTGGGAGTTGGAATCCAACCGGACTTATCAAACGCTCTTCTACTCCAAAATGGCTCCTTGGGTGCCAGAATCCATAGAATCCAGAAGTAGAAGTTTTATCAAACGGACCCTAAAAGTCTAATGGCAATGGTTCCTTATACAATCACTATTTGAATCACTCATATTGTCAGAGAGTTAGGTTTTGACAAGAGGAAGAGAAAAAAAAAAAAAAAAAACCCTCTGAGATGGTTTTTTTTTTTTTTTTTAAGGCTCTGACAAGATGTAAGGTATGCAAAAGGATCTGCATCTTCTCCTCCCAGATTTTTAGGAGGACCGTGGCAACCCTGTCTGGATGGCTGACACGTGGCTCCCGGTGAATCCGAGACCCACGTTCAAGCCGACACCCAACCGACAAGCCAAGCTGACAAGGGGTGTCGGCTTGAACTGATGAACTTGATATGACACTGAGAGGGGGGGGTGAATCAGTGTTTGAAACTTTTCCTTAATTATTTACTGCTGTCCAGAACTGATGAAGATATATTCTTTTGCACACACACAAGCGTATGCAAATCTACCTCGCTACACTCAGTGGCCAGGTCTACCAGATTTGTACACCCACCCTGCAAGCTATTCCATGCACTCCAAAATATAATAGAAAAATAAACAGTCCAAAACACAGGATATACGTGGTTCACTAACACAGTGTGTGATGGCTAGTCCACAGAGTAATGCCCAACAGGCACCGTATATACTCAATACACTTTTTTTTGCTGTCTACATAGCAGGGAGTACATACATCCAATTTACCCAGCATAAAACTAGGAGGGCACACATGTGCCAGGAATTTAGGTATCAAGTACCAGTGTTCAGCACACGCTGCACACCACGCTTAACCCGCACCCACGAGAAGCAAATAACAATTTTTAGGCTTATAATTATGCCTTACAATTTTTTCCCCACTAACTAGGTATTCAATAATTTTTACCTACGCTAGCATACAATATATTGAAAGCATAAATAGATAGGAAATTAAAAATCTCACAAACAATGCTTTCGAATGGCCAACAATATGAAGCTTCACACTGCTCTCAGGTACTCTCCAACAGTCTTCAATGTTGATAGAGATCGTTTTACATAGCACACCTTGCTCATAGGTTTCCAATCTCTTCCATACAATCCATAATCACCATGAATATGAAAATAAAAGTTCTACTGACCTCTCACAGGGATTTAGTACTCCATTGATGCATAAAGAAGATGTAGTTGATGATTGATCACTCCCACAGGTCAAAAAACCCTAGAAATCCTTCTCTCTGCCTTCAAAATGCTCTTTTTAATTTTTCTCTTTATTTCGACTCCCAATGGTGCCCAATAAATAGAGCATCCAAAAATATGGAAACTGCAACTTGAACGGACCGATTTGGAGTTCGGATGAAGAAGTTATGGCAGTTTGAAGTTCGGCCAACCAAAAGATTCAAAATGGAATCTTTCCTTTTATAACCGCGCACCTGTGCCGCGCCGTAGCCTCGCCGCAGATGCCCTGTCGCGATATGATTGGTCCATCATAGAATCTTCAGCACGGGCCATCAGATTGACTTTATAAAGGCGGGATCGATCTTGATTCGTCGGATCCGCATAATTCGCGTCAGGCGCGATCGGAGATTACGTGAGCTGCTGGATTTGGATCTGGATCTGATCCGCTACGCACCGTACGCACGCTACACCGAATCAAGAGTTAACACAATAGATCGCGGTCCATTATAATATAATACATTCAACCAATCCGAAGGCACGCGATGGAATCTGACGCGATGGCTGAGATCCACTCGAGCTCTCCTTAATCAGATCCATCCGAACAGGATCTTGACGACGTGGCTCATTCTGATCCGTCGAATCAGAATTTTACTCTATTTATGATAATTTCAGCCTTTCCCTCAACTCTTGATAATTTCAAAAAGACCCCTGAACTTCTTCAATATATTACTGTTTTCCCTGTATCCTATATACTCACCGAAAGCTTGATTTTTTGGCCGTTTTTTATCGTTTCGACGGAAACTGCGATGTCTCCCTCATCTGAAGTCGGAATTGAGTGATTCAAGTTGCGTTGGAAAGATAACTCGACGCTCTACATCTTTCCACTGTCAGATTTCCATGAACCTGTTGTGGGACCCACCAAAAATAGGCCCAAAGTTAACACTCTGTCAAACCTTGAAATTTAAACCCGAAACTTTACGTGCATGCATACCAAGTGCCGTGGGTTGCCATGTTGGCATGTCACCTTGCCACCTCACCTGTGGGTCCCACTCACTGATTTTCTCTCTCATTATCCTCTCTCTCCAGTTTCTCTCTCTATAGTCTCTCTCTTGATTCTCTCTTCATTTTTCATGCTTCAGAAGATCTTCATTTAATGCTTCAAGATGCCGCAACACTGCCTCATCATCAAAAACTCGAACACATCATCAGAGAAGCTGTGCCACATCACCACTGGGGTCCATAGACATTCTCTCTCATCAAACTTGATGTAGAATGACATTTAACTTGCTGCAAGCCATCTGAGACACAATATAAGAGATGTAGAACACTGTAAAACACACATGCGAAGTTGCCACATCTGTGCCACTGCACTGACACTCTCTCTCCTCATTTTTCTTACTGAATGCTCACAAACACTGTCACATCAGCCAAGTTGCCAACAATGACAACATAAAGTCCAACATGAACTTGGGTCTTGGATTCACCGAGAGCCACGTGCCATCCATCCGGATAGGATTGCCACCGTTCTCCTAGACTTGCTGGGAGGAGACGATGTGAATTTGTTAGGAAACATGGGGTTAATTTTCAGAGTTGAGATCACTTGTACCTAATTATAACTTTTTTGGGATCCCATCATTATTGATGTGATGTTGGACTCATCTTTGGGTATTCAAATCTTCTTCTCCCAGCGGTTCGGGAGGAGGGTGACTCCTACCATTCGATGTCCGACACGTGAGTGTCGGCTGGATTCGAGCCCTCCATCCGAGCCGATGCATAAGCCAACACCCCCTGTTAGCTCACCTTATCGGCTCAGAAGAAAGGCTTGAATCCAGTCGACAGCCGTGTGTCGAGTATCGATTGGTGGTAGCCACCCGCCTCCTGAACCTCTGGGAGGAGAGGATTTGGATCCCACCTTTAGAACATGGGATCCACTCAAAAGGAAGATACAAATACATACAAATATACTTTTATCCTTTTTTCCATTTTATTATGTTGAAAGTATTCTGAATTCCTACATATTTTGAAAAGATCCCCACGATGTTGTTGGGGGAATTCTTTCTCATAATCGCTTATATAACTCACATTCTTTTTCCTTCTGACCTTGTGGGTCTCATGAAAAATCTTTTAATTATTTATTGATATTGTGAGAGAGAGAGAGAGAGAGAGAGAGAGAGAGAGTGTGTGTGAGTGTGTTTTAACACAACTTATTGTGATTTAGTTTGTAGCAGCAGCATGGAAGGCTTTTTGGGATGAAGGGAAAGAACAAGAGAAGTCCATGGAAGAGGCACAAGAGCTCCTGGGAAAACTTGAACTTGAACTCCAAGGGAAGAAGTTCTTTGGAGGAGATAGTATTGGGTTTGTGGACATTACAGCTAACTTCATAGCCTTTTGGGTTGGAGTGCTTGAGGATGTGATGGAAGTTAAATTAATAGATGAGAAAAAATTCCCTAACTTATGCAAATGGACTGAAGAATTCCTCAGTGTTGAACTTGTCAAGGAATGTTTGCCCGCAAGAGAGAAACTTTCTGCTTATTTCCAATCTCGCAAGGAAGCCATGGCTGCATCCAAATCCTAAATGAGTTTTCTCACCTATGTGTTACTGTTTTCTATAAAAGAGCATGTTATCTTTCTTGTTAAATAAATTGCTTTCAGATCTAGTAGGGTTTTGCTATTTTCAAAATAATGTTACATTTGCATTTTCGTTTAAAGATCAATCCATAACAGGTCTGTCCGAATGTAACAACAGTCGTTACAACATGTTTTTGTAACTATTTCTGTTTTTAAGAGTAAAGGGGACAGATCATTGGTAAAAGACCAACACTCCAAAAAAGAAGTCATGAGTTCTATTCTCCTTGGGCCACTACATATCTAAAAAAAAAAAAAAAAAAACTATTTCTGTTTAATGCACATTCATTGGATCAATATGGAACTCTCAATGCTGGAGAGGTAGTTTTGGTATTTTATTTGGGGGCTAATGCAAATCTAATGATAAAAAGATTTTGTTACAGCATGTAGTATGTTATAAAATGATTGGTTACGACTAGAAAAATCCCAAAAAAATTTAACGAAAAGGTATGTCTGAGCCGATAAAAGTTAAGCTAGCTAGCATCCTCTCTTTTATCTATCTCCTTCACACATGAATCTGCCCCTATTAATGAAACCATCCATTGCCTCTCATTGGTGCACTCCCATATGCTGGTTGCCTAAAAAGCTTCTTCCATATTTTAAGGGAAATTTTCACGTAGTACCCTAAATATTTTGCGAAAAATTTACCACTCAAGTTTTTAAAAAACATCACTTACCACTCAAAATTTCCAAACGTTTAACAAAAAGACTCAAAATTTTATGATGGAGCTGTTAGATGCTGATGTTAGCAGTTAACAAATTTTGGATTGATAGTAATACCCTTATTGTAAGGGAAAAAGTCGAGTTTACCCTTTATTATTTTTTAACCCTACCCCCCATTTCGTATTTTGATAGAATCCCAAATTTTTACTGTTACTCTAAACCCTAACTTCGAACTCTCGATCTCACTCTCACTCACTCTGCTACTCTTTTTGCCCGCAAAGATTCTATAGCACGTTGACAACAATTCTGAACTTCAAACAGAGTAAGACATGTTCTTCGTGCCAGCTGTGCCATGATAATGGATTTCCTAGACCTTCCCAATGACCCATAATTCATTATAAAGACGAATCTCAATCTCCTTGCCTTCTTCCAAGATCCAATCGTTTTCGTTCTCGAGAGGCGGCTGAGGTCTTATGTAACACTCCAGTTGCGTCCTTGTCTCTACTAGAAATTTTGATCCGTAAACCTTCAAAATAGCCGGAACCCATCCACAAACTATATTCTGTAAATAGATATTTGCAATATAGAAGACCTCGACTTCGTCTCCTACTCTGAACTACATCATCTTCGTTTCTATCTTTTTGAGTTTGAACTGATCTGGCTATCCTGTTAATTTTTTTATTTTTTGGTGTGTAATAACTCTGTTCAATTTACTAGATATAAAAGAAGTGAGAACAAATGGGAATCAAATGCATAAATATAGATAATGATTTTTTGGTTTAAATAACTGAAGTTCTAACTTGAAACTAATAAGAGACACCGCAGCCACAACCACCGCTGTTTTTCATTGTTCAACTCACATTGACAATCAACCAAACGCATTGGGAGACGGGGCGGTCAATGGGCTAAAGTAAAGAAGTTAAAGACGAGGCCTCCTTCCCCTCTCCCCCTCTTCCCTGTTGAATCTGATAGGGATCGACAATCCCAATTGCATACAGTCAAGAACGAAGGAGATAGACAATCCCAATCGCATACAGCCAAGAAGAAAGGGTTTCGGTGAGATTGAATCTGATAGGGATAAATGGTGTTATTTCCACTGTGGTGTTATTTACATTAGAAGATCAAATAAATAGTTTTAACATGGGTTAACATATCTCAGTTTAAAATGAGAAGAGTATAAAGTTCTAGACAAAATTTCAACTCTTTTCCATCATTTCCATCATTTAATGGGATAACGTTTGAGAATTTTTGGTGATAGATGATGTTTATAAAAAACTTGGATGATAAGTGATGTTTCGCAAAATATTTGGGTATTACATGAAAATTTCCCATATTTTAAAGACCACATGAGCCTCCAGCACTGTATTAGTGAGTTAGTGGCCTGGGTTTGCCCGGATTAGGGCTTCAAGCCTCCAGATGCTAGTGGACCAGGTTGGAGCATGGGCTGAGATTTCTCATGGTTCTTAGCAAAAAGTTAAAAAAAAAAAAAAAAAAAAAAGTAACTTTGCATTGTTCCAAGCTCGAAGCAGCCTGGAAGAAGCGTTTTGCTTATGACATGGTTGGGTTGTTCCAAACTAATTGCAGCCCAGATCCAGCATGAGATTTTACCCAAAAAAAATCTAGAATGGGCCTAACCCGTAAAGGCTAAGTCAGCGAGGTTCTATAACCATGGATGGTACGGAGGATTTAGTGAACAATCACAAAAAATGTGATTGTCCCTATGGTTAGAATCATATTGTGTCTCTCTTCAATTTTTCTTCTTGGTCAATAGTGGGGAAGACCATTACAAACCAGAGTATATAAGTTGGACTGACTGTGTCCTTTGGATATAAGGTCTTTTCCATGTGGTCGGCATGCACAAACAAATGGACCACGACATATCTTAGACGTATCTTTTTTTTTCTTTTCTTTTTGCTCCTGTGTGTGTGGTGCAAACCCGTTAAAAGGGTGAAACACATTCATCCTCAAAGGAGAAACAAAGCGGTACAGGAGAACAAGGCTATCTAGGAAGTGGGGGGAAAACCTATGCTCATTTTTTGATGATTTGGTTGAGTTGCATGGGCTGCAAGTTGGTTTGACACAGTTGAATCAACTAGTCCTTAGGTTGTTATTTTGGATATGAAGACCTCCTAATCCAAAGAAATAGTCCCAAAGATAGTTAAACTCATGACCTTTTGAGGTTGTTATATACAGTTGTAAGGTTTCAATGGAAAACTGAAGAAATTGTTAATGCTATGTAATTGACAAAATCTTGATGCGTCAAAGTGAGAATACATTCGTTATAATCCCCAAGTGCACGTTGTAAAAAATAAATTAAAAATATGCCATGGGTTGGGTAGGCCCAAAATGAACCCAACCAAGCCCAGCATGAGATTTTACCGACAAAGCAATCTACAATGGGCCTGGAAAAGGCTAAAATAGTTCTTGTTGGACTGGAATCCTAAGCCTGAGCCAATTGTCAGTTTATCTTTTCTTTTTCTTATTTTTTTCTTTTTTTTGGGTAAAGAATTATCAGTTTATCAACCTAAAATGGGCCAAAGCCTATAAAATGGAATCAGAAAGAAGAAGTAAATACTAATATAATGATCCATGATTTTTTTGGAGGATCTAAGCATATTCATAACTGATTCAAAAAAAGTGGTTTGCCCAGAAATCCGATCTGATTCTTTGAACCATGGAGTTTGAGGTTTGAGGCTACGTAATTATTGGATTTAGAGCTAAACCTGCTTTGGAGTCAACAATGTCATCCAATGAAAACAATTGGATAAATTCTTGGTTTCATTACAAAATTGAAAATTCTAAGGAGAGTTGGTGAAGACTTGGTGATTAAGGAAACCTTGTGCAGAGATGCCAACGTCATGAAAATTGTCACTTGCTAGTCCCCAAGTGCTCACTCTCTATAAAATCCTAAGCAAGAAGTGCCTAATGTAAGAAAATCTCACTTCACAGATCTTAAAAAGCTTGCAATTCAGAGCTAACAATGGCAGAAGTGAAGCTGTTTGGCACATGGGGAAGTCCTTTCAGTCGCAGAGTAGAGCTAGCTCTCAAACTGAAGGGCGTCTCCTATGAATACATGGAAGAAGATCTGGCTAACAAGACTCCTTAATTTGCTCCTCAAATATAACCCAGTTCATAAGAAGATACCTCTGTGCTCATACACAACGAAAAACTCATCGCTGAATCCCTCATCATAATCGAGTACATTGATGAGACATGGGAAGGCTACAGCATATTGCCTGAAGATACTTACCAGAGAGCCATTGCCCGTTTCTGGCTCAAGTTCATTGATGAGAAGGTAAGAGATGTCCAATGTTAAAGAGGTAGTACTTGTCAAATTTTAGTAGTTTGTTCACTACAAGACGGTATGGTGTTTTTTTGTTTTTATTTTTATTTTTTATAGCCGGTTATTTATTTATCCAAAAATAAAAGGAAAAAGATTTTTACTAGGACATTGTGGAAGCTTTCCCCACACAAACAGCTGGTTTTGCCACATGAACAAATGATTTAACCAATAGATAGATGGAGATTTCCTTGGGTTGCACATGTCAAAATTGATGGTTTGTTTTTTTGTTTTGTTTTGTTTTTTTTTGTTTTTGTTTTTTCCAATGGTCCTGCATTTGATGTTTTGAAACAATGTTTGAACTCTAAATTGAGACATGGAGCACTCAGGTTTCTTAAAGCTAGGTGATGATGTAGACCACATGTCAACAGATTGTGGGACCACAAATATTTCCAAGTGGCAAAAGTAGCTATTGGTGTGGGAAATTGTTCTGGAATCCCCTCCCAAATAATGGAAAGAAAATAAGTTATCTGAGACATTATTTACACATTTGTGATGTAGTTCTTTGCTGCAACATGGAAGGCTTGCTGGAATGAAGGGAAGGAACAGGAGAAGGGTTTGGAAGAGGTATGGGAGCTAATGACAATACTTGAAAATGAGCTCAAGGGGAAGAAGTTCTTCGGAGGAGACAGTATTGGGCTTGTGGATATTGCAGCTAGCTTCATAGCCTTCTGGCTTGGAGTGCTTCAGGACGTGGTAGAAATTAAACTGATGGATGAAGACAAATTCCCTGCCTTATGCAAATGGGGGGAAGATTTCCTCAGTTGTGAAGTTGTCAAGGAATGTCTGCCCCCAAGAGATAAACTGTTTGCTTTCTTCCAAGCTCGCAAGAAAGCCATAACTGCATCCAAATCCATGGTTTATAATTGAGTTTATCTGTACATCTACATTATCCTTGATATGATCATTACTCTTAATCCTTGGGTTTGTTACCTATGTTTATGGGTTCAGTAGAAAAGCTTGTTATCCTTCTTTTTATCTTAGTTGCTTTCAGATCTAGTGCAAAGCGTCTGAACTTTCTGTTTACACAATATTTCTGCCTGTGACACAAACCTGGACGTCTTTTTGGATATATAAGCACCTAGATTTAAGGTTTCAATGTGGAAAACCAAGGAAATTTCTACTGTCAGTGAGTGTAATTGATAAAGTTGGGATGTGTAAGGTGACAATATCGTCCCCAATTACAAAATGCATGTATAAAATAAATTTTAACTCACAAGATTCAAAAAAATTTTTTAGCAAGGATGCTAAGCGCCTTCTATTCATCAGTAAAACTGAATACAGTTCCTAAAACTACTGTGATGTACTAGGGAAACCCATGCAGGTGTGGTTTTTAATCTGTTCAAAGACAATTTAGTTTTTCCATAAATAACAAAGAATAACAGAGACACTGCATATTCTGCAGAAACATCTTTAGAGTGGCTAGCCCAAGGATGGGATAAGCAGTCCTTTAAGGTTTTGTCCAAGAGAGTGGCGTGAAGTACGATTGGAGAGGGTCATTTTTGGATGGAGTTGGGCTGGGGAGGGGGTCTCTTTTCATTGGTTCAGTTTAAGGAGAAAAAATTTGCAGACTTAAGAATTTCAATTATCTTGAACAAAGCATGCACAACTTCAATGTTCAAAAAAATAAATAAAAAGAAAGAAGATAAAAGTGGGGAGAAAGCAGAAGTTTGGTTTCCATCCATGACTAACAGTGCTAAAGAAGTATTCTTATCGTCTACTGATTAAGCCAAAAGAAAATTAGTCCGACTCCATAAGGAGAGTCTTCATCGACATCCTTTTCTCTGGCCTCCTATTGATTGGTGCAGACTTGGTTACTCTTAATTAATTTGGAGGGACTTAATACCTTCAGACTACTAGTCTTCTTCCTTAATAGATCAACCGTATAAAATTCAACAGTTGTGAGTTGCTAAATGCTATAGAGAAGGAGGAATACCTCTCGAGCTTCATGACTGAGAGATATTTCGATTGCAGGATTAGAGAAAAGTGGGAAATCTTCTTCAAGTCCAATCACAAAAATCTTTCGGTTCTGCAGTAATCGAGTATCTGCTCTTTCCAAAGTTTCAACTGCTTTTCCCGAGTATCCTTAACTGGCTGCAATATGAAGTATGGTGTGTAGTTGAAGAAGTGAGGTAGCTTGAAATTACCCAATTTCTGCATTTTTCGCCGTTACTGAATCAGAGTTTCTCGTCGCTTGTAGCTCTTTGTCTGCAAGATGGTCGTGTTTGAATCGTGGATCGGTCAAGTCCAAACGATCCGCTACCGATACCTTGAACCAAAGTCCAAGTGAGTGGGCCTACGTGGCTAATGGCCAAAAATGGAACATTCACACCTGCAATAATTCTAGTTTCTTCGTCTCTCCGTCTCTTCTCTCGCCTCCTAAAGTCTTTCAAGATGGAGAAGCGTTTAGGCAATCAAGATCGAAATCTTGTCTCTCTCGAGTCTCTAGTAGACTCCTTGAGTTCCACGGAAAAAAACTCGAGAATCGCTCCACTCGGATCTGCTTTACATGGTAGCTCCATCTGCAACTACTCTAGGTACGCACTCGATTACTTTTCTTTTCGTTCTCCAATTTTTTATAGTCAATTTTCGATTCTTTTGATCTGACAATGTTTAGAACCGTTAATTATCGATCTCATGATGGTATGATACTCCTCTTTTTGTTAATTCGGTCGATTTGCTTAATTCCCCTCAATTTGGTTGGATAACTATATTCTTTTATCAATATTTTTATGTGAATCTCGCTTTCGGAAGGAAACTAGGTCGAAAGAAGCAATTTTTATTTATCTGTTTTTAGTAACTTGAATTCCTGCATGGAGTTCAGAACTGCTTAGTCTTGATCTTCTAGTGGGTTACTTACTCTATTAGGTTTCTTTTATATCATTATTTTACTTAGATTACTGCTTAACGTTTTTGACGCTTATTGTTTATGATAGAAAGCGATGGAATTGCTCTCCTTTCATTATGCGCCATGTTGTCATCTTGATAAATTGAACTGGAAACTGGTTGAGAAAAGCTTGAATTCGAGGTCCAAGCTCTTTCATCGTAGAAGAGCTCAAGCTGTCTGTCTTGGAGCTAGTTCCAACTGGGATTCTTTGGGATTTTTTGATCTGGGGCGTTTCAATTATTTCAACATCCAGAGTTTTGATCAGCGGTATAGGTCACGGTCATTTCGTTCAGTTGTTCGTGCAGTTGAAGGTTACGACAATATAATCAGTTCCAACATTCTGAGTGAAAGCTTTGATGGTTATGTAGTTGGTGGGAAAGGCGACCTAAGAACTATTTCAGAGAAGGATGAATCAATTAAAAAGGTTTTAATTCCAGGTCTACCAGATGAACCTAATGGTGACAGTGGTTCGCGAATCAGTAGTTGTTATTGGGAATGGAAGCCAAACCTCACTGTACATTATGAAAAATCAGGGACTGAGAATGTTGGCTCTCCACCTATACTCTTTCTTCCTGGTTTTGGCGTGGGGTCATTTCACTTTGAGAATCAATTAAAAGATCTTGGCCGTGAATTCAGAGTATGGGCAGTTGATTTTTTAGGGCAGGGCAAGTCATTGCCATCGGAAGACCCTGCTCCTCTGAGGAAGAAAGAAGGTTTATCAGAAGAGGATTTCTTATGGGGTTTTGGAAGAGAAACTGAACCATGGGCGAAAGAGCTGGTTTACTCTGTTGATCTGTGGCAGGATCAGGTTCGCTATTTCATAGAACAGGTATTAACTGCATCTTTGATCCTGCCATTCCATTAATTATCTACTTCTGTTTGTGAACCCCTGACAGTTTGATTGCTTGTTTTGTCAACACAATTGTACAAATAACAAAAATTACACACTAAGAACCTTTATTATAATAATAAGTACCAAAAAATAGAAATTTTGTTGAGCTTTGCATAATATAATAGATACAATTTTAATAATGTCTTAAATAATAGTAGCTGCATATCAGATGGGATACTTCTGTCTGTTTTGTGGGTTGAAAAGAAAGTTGTGTTTCTGTTTCTGACATCAATGTCTGTTTCCATTGGTCATATTTATGGTTTTTTGCACATTTTTGAAGAGGATTTGGATTCTAATTGATACTTAGCTTACATATATGAAAGTTTGACGACATATCAAATCGGGTACATGCATCTGTGTATGTGCCTGTGTTGGCATTGTTTGTGTTGGTGTTTGTATTTTTCTTTTTCTTTTTTCTAAATGTAATCTTATCTCATTAGTGATTTTGCAACTTTGTTGAAGAACATTAGGTTCTTATTACTCCTTTCTCTTTGTAGGCCTTCCCTATTGAACCTTGTTTTTCCAAGGAAAACTCTACATCTATTCAAAAGTGCAGGATACACCCTAAACCATCATCAGATTTAATAGTTATAGTATTATCCTTGTTGCAGATTTTGGAAAATTAAGAGTCATATCCTTCTTTCCACTATCAGCTTCTGTGCCCACAACCAGTTCTAAGAATCTTTGCTTATTCTTATGGTTTCATCTGTTGACGGTTTGGATTTTCTTATTGATTTTTTGTATGGTGCCCCTCATCAAACCTGGTTTTCCAAAGCAAATCCTAATCAGTTTCACAGTGTATCAGGATAGTTCAGTCCATTTGTATAAATGTTCCCTTTTCTTGAGATTGCTTATTCCTTTATCTATCCACTTATACATCTCTATCACTCTATGCTTAATGAAATGTATTGTGTTATGTTTGTTTGTGGATTAAAAAAGAAAAAAATGTTGGTGGTTCTGTTAAGAGCCAAAGGGTTGAAATTCTTGATGAATATATTGTTCTTTTCTCATTTCCCCTTGACGAATGTTAAGTTGATAAATGTCGCACTTTGTATCACAGGCCTGGCTTGGAACCTGTCTTTTATGGTTCTACCAATAAAATCC
Organism: Protea cynaroides; assembly: GCA_028583415.1. Taxonomy (NCBI): domain Eukaryota; kingdom Viridiplantae; phylum Streptophyta; class Magnoliopsida; order Proteales; family Proteaceae; genus Protea; species Protea cynaroides. Next base: position 42,571,937 of record CM053266.1, on the reverse strand, counting down.
ACTGAAAATTGACCTGCTTGGCTATAAACAAGAAATAAATATCTTTAACCATTTAGATATATTACTTTTCTTCCCACTTTGAATGGTTTGGACAAGGCTACTACAAAACATTAAAATCTTGTTCCTGATACAGGTTATTGGTGAACCAGTTTATATTGTTGGGAACTCACTTGGAGGATTTGTTGCACTGTACTTTGCAGCATGCAACCCTCAACTAGTGAAGGGTGTTACATTGCTCAACGCCACACCATTTTGGGGTTTTCTGCCAAATCCTTCTAGATCCCCGAGATTATCCAGGATTTTTCCATGGGCTGGAACATTTCCACTGCCTTCCAGTGTCAGAAAGCTCACAGAATTGATGTAAGTTTTTAATTTAACTGATGAAGTACATCTTATTATTTCATTTTATGTAATAATTGGGTTTGACATTGGCTTCTAAGTTGACATGAAACTAGCATACGTTTCACTTAATGAAATGCTAGGTCCATAGACACTCTGGCAATATGATGTTGATCATGGGGTGTAAAGGGTATAGAAAATCCTCAGTGGAAATAGTGTTTCTTATATTGCACATAATCACAGTGGAACTACTAGCTGCAGTGATGCATTATTGTTCTATTTTGATCATATTTTCCTCTGAAATAAGATTCTTCATTTTTTAGCTGTTTCTTTTGTTGTTGTTTTCCTAGAGGCTGGACTATGGATGACTGAAATCATTCTTTCTTTGACTCTTTGACTCTAGATGGAAAAGGATAAGTGATCCCACCAGCATAGCAGGTATTCTTGGACAGGTTTATGCTGATCATTCTACAAAGGTAGATAAAGTTTTTTCTCGTATACTTGAAACAACGCAGCACCCAGCAGCAGCTGCATCATTTGCGTCGATTATGTTTGCTCCTAGGGGACAACTTTCCTTCGAGGAAGCTTTATCTAGGTAGGAACTCCAAGAAATCAAACTGTTATAGTTATATTATTTATCTCATTGGTTCACCAAATTAAGAGACTTCAAACATTTCAGGTGTAGGATGAATACTATACCAATTTGTCTCATGTATGGCAAAGAAGATCCGTGGGTGAAGCCCATTTGGGGGCTTCAGGTGAAACAGAAAATGCCTGAAGCTCCATATTATGAGATCAGCCCAGCTGGTCACTGCCCCCATGATGAGGTTCCTGAGGTACATTCTCTTTTGATTGATTACATAAGTGCTTTTAAATGCCAATTCCTTATTTTGTGCTTTCTATCTAAAAATCATCAACACTCACATTTTGGTAAGGTCTAGGATGCTTAGGATATTTTGTCAGGAACTGCCCATATGCAAGAATTTATGCGTTACTGGTTTAGACTCTTAACAAAAGCTGTAAGATGATATAACATTTTCTTTTGCACCTCTATTTGAGCGCTAACTGAGATCTGATAATCATTGCTAAGCAGGTTGTCAACTATTTACTACGTGGATGGATTAGCAACCTAGAATCCCAAGGATCTGTTGGATTACCTCTCCTAGACGATCCGGCATCTATTCATTATGGTGTCTTGAGCGAATTAGAGTTTGTCAGAGAAGGATCAAGAAAATCAGTGGTTGTACGTTTCTTTGGTTCCAGATTCTCTGTATGGAATTGGATAAGCTCTTTTCTTAAGTCACGTATTGCAGAGTTGGGAATTAATTCATGATACGAGAACCTACTTCTGTTTCTCAAGAGGCACTTGTAAATCCTCATACGTGTCATCTACATTGATTTAGTGTAGTATTAAAAAAATTCAGTCAGTCAATGTATGCATATTATTGTGTTCAAATGTAAAAAAAGGATCAATACAGCTATACCTGTTACCTCAATGAATTGTCCCAGAATTAGGCGAACATCGGAAGGCATCTTGTTTTACATATCTGCTTCCTGACTTGGTGTTTAAAGTTTCATACCTTGTATGCAAGTTTGGCTCCTGTGAACATGAGCCTACCCAAATCCGCCCTGAGCCCGGGCTGAGCTGGGCGTGGGTCATTGTCTTTCGAATCCAGGCAGAGTCAGGTGAGGCCTGGGTTGAAACCTCGGGCTGAGCCACAAAAGCATGATGTACTCCTGCAGATGGGCTCACTTAATTTAGAGTGCCATCACATGATCCCTTCATTTGTCATTAGAACAATAACCCTGCTGAATTTGCTGGATCCTAAAAGTAACAAACACAAATATACTTGAAATTAGATTCAAACAGTATGTCTATACGTTTGGAACATATGGGAGAAGAAAAACCAATTGAAGGAAGATTTAAATTTGGGTTTATAGTAATCAAATGTGATATAAGTTCATTACAAGGATATTGGTCAATGGCAGCGTCCTTAAACGCCACTGTAGATATAATAAACACCGGTAAATCTCTATACCAGCGTTTCTGTATACACCGCAAAGGTGCCGCTAAAGGTAGCGTCGTCTTTGAGTTACGGCGTTTGTGGCAAATACTTTTGGTATACATTCATTCTAAACTTGCTTCAGTCAGTCCATCTTAGTTAATATTACCAATCTGGATCTATAGTCCATATGTATCAAATTTATGATGGTAATTCGAAAGATTGTGGCAAAGTTTAGGCGCTTATTCGAAATATGAATCGTTTGACATGTGAATGGACAAAACCCCATACAAGGTGAATGTGAACCTATAATACCAAATCTGAGGTGGTTTATTTTGGAATTGTTCTTGTAGATACCCAATGAGTGTGAAGTTTGGCACAGATATGGCCAGAGAGTCCGAGTTTCGATTCAAGGTCACAACCCGTGAGAGCTGGCAAAGAAAAAAAGAAAAAAAAAAGAGAGCTAAGAGCTTATTAAGGGTGTCAACGGGCCGGTCCGGGCCGGTTTCGGTCCGGGCTGAATCGGTGTCGGGTTTTATAAGCCCAGCCCAAAACATGTCCATTAAGAGTTCGGCTGGTTGGCTGCGCTGGACACAATAACCATCGGGTTGGTCCGGTCGGTTGTTATCGGGTTGGCTTATTGAGGTGATTTCGGGTTGGTTCGGTCCGACATGGCTTATCGCTTATCGGGCCTATTTTATATGTAAGATATATAGCCTATTTTATTATTTCTATCTATAAAATTAGCATCATTCCTTCTATATGCATGTAATTCAGTAAATTGTAACAATTAACATACTTTTTTCAACTATAGATTCATATAATATTTGGGATCAAGAAGTGAACTATAACAGTGTAATATAATCCCTCAAAATTTAAAACTGTTAAAAGAAACTAGGCCCGAATGGACCTTATCGGTGTTCGGGTTAGGTATTATTGATTCGGGCTAGTTCGGGCTTCTTAACGGGTTGGTCCGGTCCGGTTTCGTTTGGGCTGAAACGTGTCGGGCTTTACAAGCCGAGACCAAAACATGTCCATTAAGGTTCGGTCCGGGCTGGGTTCGGGTTATATCGGGCCGGCTCGGTCTGTGCTACCGGTCCGGGCTCATTTTTGACACCCTTAGAGCTTAACATCGCATTAAGATAAACCTGGCAGTCATTAAAGTGTTCCACTAAACTGCGACATGCTAAGAGCTAAAAATGATAAGACACGTAGATACTGGGAGGGGTTTAATTTGTATTCTTTCGATGGCTAGAGAGGGATGGGAGGCCAAGCAATTTTGTTATTCTGACTTCAATTTTGAAGTTCCTGCAAGTGAAGTCAACAATTATTTCTTAAGGCTAAAGTACAATAAATGATACAAAAGATTAAATACAACAACGGGTTGTTATATTTTAGTATTGTTTATTAAGATAAGGGTTTTAATAAATAAACACCAGATAGCCCCACCCAACGGCGTACAAGATATTCAAATATGAAGCAATATGATTGTATAACTAACTAGTCAGAACTCAGAAGTCGTTGGCTGCTTCATCTACCCATCACAAACTTAATGATTGATGAAGCAACAAAGTGAAATATTAGATAGCAATACCACTTCTTGGTTACGTTGATTACATGAATGTGGGTTACATGCTTGAGTTCGCAATCCAAATGAGACAACAACGCGGCGTAATACAAAGGATGTGGGTATTAAATTATTGTAATTTCAGAAATTCGTTGGGTTTTGAATGTGCTCTATTAAGTGGGTTTTGTTTTTTCATGGGCTCTGTTTGTTTTACAATAAAATTTTATGTGTATTATTTTACATGTAAAAAAAAAATTTCCATGTTTATTTCCAAGTTCAAATATAGGGATCTCTAAGGGGATAGAAAAGGAATGTCATCTTTCTTTTACCTACTAGAAATAAACATTGAATTTTTTTTTTTTAATATATAATATGTCACACATAAAATTTTACAATAATATTTTATATCAAAATAAACGGAGCTATAGGAATTTTGTGTACCTTGTTTGTTGTCTTATTAATTATAAAGAAAAATCTATAAAAAATAATTATCGAATAAAATTTGTGCCAAGGAATCCAACTTTTTATTAGTTCTTGCTTTTAAGGTTATCATTATATTGGATAATCTGTTCATTATTCTGAATTAGCTTTTTCTTTGAGAAATTCTTTTTAAATAAAGTGGAAATTAACTGTGGCATCTTATTTGGTTTTAATTTACATCATAACATTCTCTGGTCAGAACGTAATTAGTGAATACTAAGGCTGTGTTTGATATCATTTTTGCTTTTATTTTCTAACAAGTTTTTAATTTTATAAGCATTTTAGTATCATTTTTTGTTGCTATTTCTTGTTAGAAAAATAAAAAAGAGTCTCAAATTCAAAAGAGATTGAGACCTCTTTTTTATTTTTGCCAAAAATAATTTTTGGTGGTTTTTTGCGCAACCCTTTAATGATCACGTGTTATAAATAAACTTTCAAAAATAAAGGGTAAAAATGTATTCACTATTATCTCAAAGTTCAATCTAAAGACAATATGTTTCGAATTTTACCATAGTTGAGTAGAGTCTAGGTTAGGAATCAGAAACGAATCTTATAGCTCAAGTCAAGTCAAGTCATCAACTATTTCTTGAAGCTGAAATAGTATAGATGATATTTATTTTAGTATAGATGATATTTTTCTAAATCATATAGCGAGATCAAACAATTATATTACTAACATGAGGCATTATTTAAATAATAAGCACCATTCAATGTGTAACCCCACCTAACTACAAGATACTCGATTATTATGCAATTTTAATGTATAATTAGTTAGAACCAAATGAATATTTCCTTGACAGATCTAAGAGTTTTGTCTCTCTTCCATAACATCATTTGAGTGCTTATATTATGATAAGTTTTCTTCCATGTTCTGAAGAATTAATTTGGGTCTTACCATAAATGAATTTATGGATTTATTACAACTAGTAATTTTTTTTTGGATTTTTAGAAATAATAAATATTATACTTACTTTATATATATATATATATATATATTGTTTTGGAAATAGGAAATCAATATCATTGTATAGCCAAGGATCCACATCGTCTCCTCCTTGAGATTCAGGAGGAGGGGCGATGATCCCACTGAATGGTCGCTACGTGGAGGTCGGATGAATCCGACCCCTCCGTTCGCCGAGTCGACAAGGGAGTGTTTAGCTACGAGTTTCCTCCACTGTTATCCACAAGATTGAAATTTTCAACAAAATTTTAGGAGTGCAGGAAAAATTGGATTGTAGATAGAAAATGGAAGCAGGGTTCAAATGTTCCTTTTGAATTTGGTAAAAGTTCAGTAATATATACCTAATTCCGAAACATTAAAATATCACCTGTAACTTGTTTCAAGGCTTCACACTTATATCTGAATTAATTCAACTTTTGCTAAAAGCAAGCCTCAATGCCTCTTGAATACCTTTTAGTGCTCTTCGCAATTCAGAAGTTTGTAGAGACCCCTAAATTATCAATTCAACTCTTGTTAAAAGCAAATTACTCTAAGAAGTAATAGTATTATTATTGGAAAATATATCATCTTAATTCAACTAAGCAAATTTTCATTTTTTTTAAACTAAAAATGATCAACTCAACAAATTTTGCTCTGCATTCCACCCGGGTTTAAATCATTTTATAGTCATTGTGCAGTATCTACTTTTTTGTAGTAATGACACTATGGAAGAAATGTGCAAATAAGTGTGGTCAGGAAAGAGGAGATGATGCTCTTATTTCATAATTTTGAAATTAAACTCCAATCTTGTGGTTCCAAATCAAGTCAAGCCAATAACTATTTCTTAAAACTAAAGTAGTATAAGTGATATATAGTTGCCTAAATCATGCATATAATTAATAGGTTCCGAAAGTTCCATCTCTCTTCCAAGAATTCTCAATTAACTAAACATTGACTGTGATATGTATATGAATTCAATAATGTTTTTTTTTTTTTTCGGGTATGGTAAAAGAACTCAATAATGAATTAAGTTTATCAAAACCAGTCCATGGTTTTATATGGTGGTTAGTTTATCATTTCACTATCTTCTTAAAGTCCAATCCAAAAGCAATATGTTTCGAACTTTATCGTAGTTGTTTATGTGTAACGGTTTGGCAGAGACAGGTTTACAGACTCAACGTCAACGGGTTCTTCTTCAAGGTGGTTTGCATAATTCAAACCAGGTGAAGATTTGTTAGGTTGTTTCTTGTATTTTGTGTGGTTCACACTGTTACTGGATTGTACTTGTATTAGAGTCTACTACATGTACATGGTAAATCTGTAATTATGTGAGAATTAGGGTTTCTTGAGATCCTTATATGTTGTCTCTGTGGGAAAAATCCTAGGTAAGACTGGGTGACAGCTGTGAAGCTAACAGAGAAGAACACTCTGTCAGGTAGAGAGTTGTATAGTTTTCTTAGCAATAAAGAATTTTCTTTTTCTCCGTAGCCGTAGGCATCTCACAATGGTTACAGACTCAATGTCAACAGGTTCTTCTTCAAGATGGTTTGCAGAATTCAAACCAGGTGGAGATTTATTGGGTTGTGTTTTGAATTCTGTGGGGTATTCACACTGTTACTGGATTGTACTTGTATTAGAGTCTACTACATGTACGGGATAAATTTGTAATTATGTGAGAATTAGGGTTTCTTGGGATCCTTATATGTTGTTTCTGTGGGAAAAACCCTAGATAAGGCTGGGTGACAGTCGTGAGGCTGACAGAGAAGAACACTCTGTCAGGTGGAGAGTTGTAGAGATTTCTTGGCGATAAAGAATTCTTTTTTTCTCCGTGAATGTAATTATCTCACAATGGGATATTGAACCACGTTAATTTTCGTATTTTTCTTCTTATTTATGTCTCCGATTCTAAGAGAGGGAATGTTTTTTTTCAAGCAATTTTTGGAAGGAGCTAGGGTCTTCGACTTTGGACGTCGCTTTGTTGATGGAAAACTTATGTTTTATTGGGAAAATAACGAGAGTCTCTGATGCAGATTTCTGTAACTACCCTCTCGATCGTCACCAAATTCTTTGATCAACTCGCAACCGGACAGTCTGGTTATGTGGATGCCCTGGCAACAACTTTCTTTGTTTGCGATCCAAATAAATCATTACGTTGTATTGACTTTTTCAGAAGTTTCTTCGGTTTTGAATGTGCTTCATAAATTTGTGCAAGCCAACTAACTTTTTATTATGTCTTGCTTTTAAGGTTATCACTGAATTCGATAATCTATTAATTCTTCTAAATTCCTTTTTTCTTGGAAATTCGAGAAATTCTTTTTAAATACGGTGGAAGTTGTGAAAATCTTAATTTATACCCTGATTTAAGGCATGGGGGTAGCTTGACCAAAGTCTTATCAAATCAAGCATGCATCAACCGTTCGATCAGGTCACATTAGTTTGGTTCTAAACAGAAAACCTAACCAACATCTCTCGTAAATGAAGATTGGATGGATCCACAATTACTTTCATATCATAGCCCCACCACACCTTTCCTCCAGAAGAGAAAGGTTGGTCAAGATCACCGTCCGGCCGAGGGGTTGGGTCGGCAAATCCGTGTAGTACTGGCTCTAGCACCGGCACATTGGAAGGATAATTAATTTGTTATAACTACATATTGTAACAATCTTGTTACAACACTAATTTGATAATCATAATTGCATAGGACTAATGAATTAGAACAAACTGGATTTTTTGCTCAAGCAACGTTTTAGGCGATAGTGCAATTTATTAATCCATTGTGGTCTTTTTCTTCCTTGTGAACATGAATAGAAATCGTTTTCAAACAGTGGTACAAAATCTTTTTTCGTTTTTAACATTCAAGATTCTCAAAGTCGAATCCAAGGGCGAAAAAGGACTGCCCTGTTTCTTTCTACCTGCAGTTCAAATTCCAGCCAAGGCATTAAAAATGATACATAAAAAAACGAATGATTAAAAAATTATTGACATGCATAAACGTTGGAATAAATAAAGATTATTCAATATGCATGTAGTCAGTCTCTTCCACGAATTCCCAACTAATTAAAAAAATTTCTACCCAAAACAAAAACTAATTAAAAAATAGAAAGTGGTATGTATACGAATTTAATGATGAGTTGAGTTTATAAAAACCAGCCCAAGGTTTTATATGGTGGTTTTGTTCTCCTCAAACTGAGGGTTATATAAGGGGGAGGCCCTGCATGAAGTCTTTGAAGGACATTGGATCATTCTCAATTACAAGCTACCCATTACAAGCTAGCCTTGTACGTTTTGAGTGTGTCAGTCCTCCTCCTCCTCCTCCTCACATTGCTTAACACCAGTACCCCTGCTTCTTTCGTTAAAACAATGAAGTGGTCAGAGAGTGACAATTATTTTGTGACCTCGAGTTTTGACGTCCACTCGGTCGATCTCTCATCGGAACCATTAAGTTTGGTATTGCAGAAAGACGTGATATATGATGGTCCGAACAGTGAAGAATTCAAAAAGTACTTGCTTGATAATGGCCTTTCAGTAAACCGTCGGGGAAAGGCTATTCAACGCGCAAAGCTCAACGACGGAGATGAATATAAGTTCTTCCTTCTAGAAAGGATGGTATCATTAATGGCAACTTACGGTTTCACAAACTTACCGTCTCCTATGGAAGAGGCAAATGAATTACTCAGCTCCATTGCAACAATATTTGAGGAACGCAATGGCTTAAAGATTAATGGCATGGACACCACCACCACCACCACCAGTACTAGTCTGAGTAGTACTAATCCGGCGCCGGATCTCATTACAGAGAGTCTACGTAAGTTAAGAGATTTTATTAGTGAGCGGTTCTTCATCGACGCAAGTGTTATAGTGAAGGCCTACAATCTGATCAACCAGAAAGATATCCCTATTATCTTTCGCAATTCGGAAGCAGGTGTGGCTGAACTCCATCGTCCTGATATAGCTCCGAAATCAATCGATTGTAAGTCGTCGTCCATCTTCTATGGGTATTTTAACATTCCATGGGTGGGGAAGCTCAAGGGTGTATTAACGAAAATCGATGATGATGTAACCACCCAGCTGCCGGATGAGATCAAGGTGAAACTCGACCACCTCCCTTATAAACTTGATGATAAAAGGTTTTGGTTTGTCAAAGCCAACGGCGAAGCCTTTTTTGAAAAGTTTTCAAGTTCAGACTTCTTGGGGTTTTTGGGTAGGATGAAGAATAAAACCTTCGTTAACAACGAAGGGGAATATCTGAAATTTGAGTTTAATGCTACTACGGTCAAGGTTTCAGGAGTATCCGAGGAAATTTATAACCCATCTTCAGTTGCCTATATTGATTCTGCTAATGTAATATATGATCCATTTATGATGGTGCAATATGACAAGAGTGAAAGTCCACAACCTATTTCAGAAGGACGAGTTTCGTTACCTGAGCGATTCACCGAGGAGGAAATCTTTCCTTTCAACCAATATTTGGTAGGATTGTCTTCGACTAGGGAGGTTGCTTTCTTGGTGGAAAACTTATGTTTTCTTGGGAAAATAACGAGAGTCTCGGATGAAAATTTCAGAAACAACGCTCTTGTCACCGAATTCTTTGAACGACTCCCACCCGGACAGTTTGGTTATGTGGATGCCCTAGCAAAAACTTTCTTTGTTTGCAATCCAAACAAATCAAAAGTACTATACAAATTAGTGAGAGAGGCTCCTCATTTATTGACCTGATCCCCGGTCTCATTCTTGTATCGATTTTCTCACAACTTTCTTCCGTTTTGAATGTGGTTTATAAAGCAGAGGGGTTTTGTTTTTCCACATGATTTTAGTGTACCTTGTTTGTTGTCTTGTTATTTGAAAAGAGTACTGTACCTTGTTTGTTGTCTTGTTTTTAAGGTTATCACTGAATTGGATAATCTATTAATTATTCTGAATTGGATTTTTTTTTTTTCTTGGAAATTCAAAAAATTCTTGAGAGAAAAATCCAGTTTGTTCTAGCTCTTTAATCCTCTGCAATTATGGCTATCAAATTAGGGTCTGTGTTTGAATGTAACAATTTTGTTATAGCATGTAGTTGTAATCAATTCTGCACATTCATACAGGGGATAGTCTTGGTACATTTCGTTTAAGGACGGTGGCAAATCTAATATAATATTGAAAAGACCATTTTTTTTTAGTTAGGAATCAATAGGAAATTTTACTACTCTTCACAGCTCCCTGAACAAAGAAACCTGACTTCTTAATACACCAACCTATACTTCAGCATGGTCATAAACAGGGTTTTCCCAAGAACCAAAAGTAGCTCAGCAAAATCTAAATCTAGAACGCCTTGAGCATCCCAAGAAATCTTAGACCCAATTGAGTGAGGCAACATCTTCGCAGCCACCTTAGAAAGATAGTCAACCAACACCTTTGCCACCACTGGTGCATAACAAACCAAGCACCAGACCAGTCTTCCAACACAGGCTCAGTATCACTCATTCCTCAGACAGTCAACTCCCAACTCTTGAGCTCACTGTAGACCAAACAAAAGAGCCATAAACTTAAACTTGGCCACAGTATATAATTACAACACATCCTCACAAGCATTCAACCACTCCAAAATCCACCTTATTAGCACCCTCCTCAAGCTCCTGTACAAAACTCAAAAATATGGTGGACATCTCTCGCTCTATCCTAAAGCGATTTACGTTCCATCCACACATGATACGGAATCAGAATCACAACCATTTGCCTTAATTCTTGAAGATCACCACTCACTACTCTCCTATTACCCCACATGATGGCCCAGTACTCCATCACATTCACAGGGGTAGCCCCTGCCAGACCAAACCTGGCCACAAAATTCTGCCACAACTCTCTGGCGAAATCGCACAAACAAAAAAGGTGATCAATCGATTCCACCGCACAATAACGCAACCCAGACCTCGACCAAAGAAACCCCCTTTCCGAATTTGATAAGAGTGAAAGTCCAGAAACTATTTCAGAAGGACGAGTTTCATTACCTCAGCGACTCGATAGTTGGGGTGACAAGCATTTCGAGTCTTCTTTGATCATGCGTCTGGGTTAGGGTCATGCTTTCTTGTTTAACAACTTATGTTTCGTTGGAAACATAACGGAAGTCTCCCATGCAGATTTCCGCAGCAACGCTCCCGTCACTGAATTCTTTCAACGACTCCCACCCAGACTGGTTGGCTATGTGGATGCCTTAGCAACAACTTTCTTTGTTGCAATCCAAAAGAAACAAGAAGGTTGTATAATAAAGAGAATGTGGCTCCTGAATTATTGTAATTTCAGAAATTTGTTCGGTTTTGCATGTGCTTAATTTATTAGTGGGTTTTGTTGGGTGTTGTTTTTCTATAGGTTAATTGTGTTTCTTTCAAGATATGCTTTTGCATGTAAAAAATTTTAAACCTCCGGGTCTCAAGGTTTTAAAATCTGTTTTGACATGTTAGTGAGCTCAAGGGTTATCAGCTCGTTAGTCTAGTCTCTTCTCCTTAATCTATGTGAGACTAAATTTGTGTACTTTTATTGATCTCCCATATCATGGCGAGAACCCCTCAACAATCTCAACAATCTCTCAAAATGATCGATACCACCCGCCTTTGGATGTCACAATATGGGTTACGTGTACTTGTCTGTTATCTTATTAATTAAAAGAAAAATCACTAAAAATGGTCGATCAGCTGAATGGCTAATGATGTCAAGACATGGTCCTGAGAAGGGGTCCACATTGCTGGCCCAACCTTAGAGACATCATACGTATGCTGCTCCCAGACTTTATAGAGCTCTCTAACGTAAAAGTTGTGTAAGGCATCAAACTTTTTACTGTTAATCGGATAAACTGGTTGAATTAGGGCATCCTCCTTCTGCCAATATAGGAATCAGGTCTGTTAATTACCCTGTCCAGGTTCAGCCCAATCCAGGTCCAACCTAACCTCGGGCTTAGAAATCCCAATCCTAACAGGCTAGCCTAGCTTTTGGGTTAATAATCCAAACCCATAACCTAAACTTTTTGAGCGAGAATCAGGTGGGCTGGCTGAAGTCGTTGGGCTGAACTTTTACCCCTATCTATTAATAATGCCTACCCATCCCATGGAATTGTTATAAATGTCATTAGATGCCTGTTTCCCTCATGTTAATTGGCAGGTGTTTTCATAAGGCAAAATGTTGATTGGAATTTTAATAATTGATATCTTGTTCCGCAGGAGGGCAATTAAAACATTTTACAATTTTTGTTAGCCATCTTACTATAGTGGGGTGCAGTTGTAATTAACAGCAAAGTTGGGGGGTGGATGCTTGCTTCAAGGCAAAGTTCAAAGGAAATGTATGAAATTTTCCCTTATTAATTCCTTGCCATGAGCATGTGGCCAATTTGACTTTCCCTTCCTGAGAAGAAGCTGATTGAGCAGAAAGTTGAAAGTAGAGCTTGGGCACTAGACATTCTGTAATTACTTTATGGGTAATATTAAACGAATTATTTAAGATAAATAGAAGCAAAACCTCTAACTCAAATATACAAATCTTAAAATTTAGTTGTCACTGCAATCTAACTACCAATAAAAAAATTTGTAAACAGTAACCAGAAGATCAAATCAAATTATTATTAATGGTCATCCTACCAACTCAAGTAAAGAGCAAGGTGGTTCAAGTAAAGATGATTTCCCAAGATCTCATTATGTCTGTGTGCTCCTGAGATTTTCCTAAAACTATGAAACTTAAATTCCATGAAGATCACAATATAACTGCATTTCTTGCTGTTCAATTTATTCATTATGTATTTCATTTTTCTATCCTCCGGGTTACATCTTATCCATGCACTGTACAACTGATGACCTGATGGTCCTTTGCTTAATATTCTTTACAATGGCCACAAAAAAAAAAAAAAAAAAAAAAGGGAGGGGGGGGATACAAAGAGGGAATGTGAACTTCTTCTATATGTGATGGATATTCTACAAACATGGAATTTTTCGGAGTTCTGTATACCTGGATCAGTTCTGTACATATGTACACCTCAATGTTGCTTTTTATTTTTGTGAAGTTGTATCTAGTGTCATGATGCTAAGACAGTCCAATAACTTCCCATGCAGTGGCTCATCGGCGTGCCAATGGTACGCGACCATATCCAATTTGTGTCATCTACTCGTTGCAATTCTGCCAACTGTCATCAGATAGAGGTGTTAGCAATGTAATTGTCAAGGTAAACTAATGTGTGATTTCAAAGGTAATATTTGCATTAGCACTATTTTCCAATGTGAATTATTCCAAATTTTCATGTCTTAACACCTTCAAAATTGAACCATCTGACAGTAATCTGTAAAAGGTTGATGTGGTTAGAAGTGTTCTTTGAATATTCAGAAAGGGTCCATGGCAATGCTTCTCTGCAGTCTGCACAACATTTTATCTCCTTTTGGTGGATTAAAGTTTCTATTGGGTTTCTAATCAAATATTTGAAGTGATCAGCTGATGTCAGGATTGTTTGAATTCTGTGAAAGAAACTTTATGAAAGTTCACATTTTTACGTTCCAACTCTATTAAGATTCTGTCATTTCTTTCCCAGATGTTGTATGAGTATATGTTGCATTCAACTTCCATATTCTAGAACTGGACTTAAATTGGAGATTCAACTTCCTCTGAGATGCTATAGGGAAATCAAAGAAGCTTACAAACAGGATTTGATTGCTTACTCTGCCATCTTGTAGCTCGAAGATCACTGAATCATCAGAAAATGGAATTGGTCTTATTGGTGCCACCTAAATAAGATCAAGACAAAATTACTTAGTGATTTGACATTATGTATGCACAGTGACAGAAACCTCACCTCTATCTAAATGATTTGCTACTTACCTTAGCATCACAGCTACCTTCTTCATTGTTCCCAAAGCTAGCCTCAATATCTTCATCAACACAAATATCATCCCTTTTATCTTTTTCTCCTGCTTGGGTTTGACTTCCAACAACTTCATTTTCTCCTGGTGGAAAACCAAGATTTTTCCATTTCCATGTCATTTGGTCCATATACCTAAGGTAAACTTCACCATCTGAGCCAATAAGGAACAATTGATTGTCTTCAAAACAGGGGCCTGGTGAACTGACCAAAGTTACACTTTTAGATGGAGTTCCGTGTTCCACCCAACTCCATCCATCGATTGGGTTCCAGTGATATTCAACAAGTCCACCATCTTCCGAAACCATAAACAAAGAGCCAGTTAGTGATAGAGGTGATGGTCTCATAGCAGTTCCAGGCAATCTTGACTGAACCAAATGTGGGGATTGATAATGCTCATGCCATAATTTTGTCACTTTGTTATACTGATAAAGCCGACCATTCCTTCCAATAACAAAAACAATGTTAGCCCGGAACACTTCTTGATCAACTATGGAAGCAATTCTGGTATTTGGGGGGTGTTGGCAGTCTTTCCACTTGAACTTTCGCAAGGCAACCTAACATAGCAAGTAGAAATGTCAATATATGATAGATAGTTCTTATGTTGAATTTAATTAATCGGTACTATAACTTTAGTTTTAACTATTTCTGTTCCAGTAGATTTGCTCTTAGTTTGGCATTTCTCAACTTACTGTAAATTGAAGCAATCTTCCATTTTTGCTCACAAAGAAAAGTGCATCCTCTGCTGTTACTTTCAAATATTTACCGGGTATTTTATCCCATGGAGGACCTCCTATCACTTGCTTACCCTTTCTCATGGCAGTGCAGTTTGTCCATGTTAGCTCATTGCAGCTTCTTTCTCTGACAAGTAAGTTCCCATCTATGTCAACCAGAAACAAACTTCCATTGTAGCTTCCTACAACACCTTTCATAGATGTAGGATGATCATGTCTCAGCCACAACCAACCATTCTCAGTATACATATGCTCAAAAGTCACCCCACTTTCTGTCACAAGGAAAAATGACCTGCCTGTGTGCATTACTCGCATACGGAAGTTTGTGTTGGTCCTTTCTACCAGGAAGTTAATTTTGTCACGAGGCTTAGCTCCAATGCTTTCGGATGCAATAGGGACAAGGTAATTTTGATGTGGTTGACCTGGTTTTTTCCTCCTTGCTTTTGGTCTTGCATTGCCAGAGTTATTTGGTTCATCTTTTATGCCTATGATGCAATTTGAAGGCCCTCTTTCTTCAGTGCAATACTCTGCATTCCATCCCTCTGTTTCTGGGGCTTCTAATATTGACCATTCATACTTAACTGATGCTTTTCTTCTTATGTTAACCTGTTGAGTTGGGCCTGATCCTTCGCCACCAATGCCAAATAAATGCAGCTCTGCTAGTCTACCATCATTCAGAGGAAATAATATCCTTCCAACTTGACACTGCACACCCGCAATACCTCTTGCAACTTTTGCATGCGGTGGATGGATGTGATTCACCCATTTCTCTGGCATTTGGTTTCCCTGAGCCCCACCTGTCTTCCATAGAAAAGTTGTAATTAGGATACTCTTCACTTTGCTTCCTCTCAGAAATGTAACTCAGATCTTTTACATAGGAAAGTCAATAGAAATCAGACTTGGAAATATTACAAGTTAATGTATCATTGCTATCTTCATTTTCTTTGTTCTTTTTATTTCAATTTATTGGTTAGACTTTGCTGAGAAATGCTTAAAATTCTACTTACGGCTTACAATGTTTCTCCAAGATAAAACTACAGAGATGCTCATTTTCACTACCATTGAAAACCATGTTGAAAACCACAATATTACTTCCATCTTGATTGGGATGCATGGTTCACACCTACTGTAAATGATAAACTCTATGCTAGATGTGACTCCGGTAAGAACAGCGGGATGTGAGATATGTATTGTATGACTCTTCATTTTCTATATTTTGACTAAGAGATTTTGATATGACACTCCCATCAATTTGGTTCATTAGCTTCTTTCTTTTTTTAATCCCACCATGAATATGGTCAAACTCCAAATATAAGTTAAGTTTCAGGGAAACAAGAGGATTATGTTCCACAAGTAACTGTTAGAACTACTGGCAGTACTATCAGTATCCTGTTTTATTGAATGGAAATGCTATGCATGTTGAACTATTTTCAGATAACAAAGGCCAACATTAATCATTTAGGATTGAGATGTCAAGCTTCTAAGCCACTTATAAAAGAGCAAGTAACCAAAAGTTTACACAGGCAAAAGAAAGCAGAGTTTTAAGTAACTGAGGCAATTTACATTTTAAAGAACAGAAATGTATTACATCCATCCCCCTCCAGAGGAAGGCATGAACGAACTGCTTTGCCGGTAAGACAGTTTCCACATGGAAAATCACCCCTAAACGTTTTCTACATGGAAATTGACTTCAACCCAACACTAGCAATCTCTTTTAAAAATGAGATTTGGCGCCAAAGCTAGCAAGCATTTCTAACTAGTTCTGAAATGCTTTTCTCATCCCATCAGGAACATATGTGAAGACCAAAATTGCTAATTTACCTGCAGAAACAACTAGTGTAAGATGAAGTCTAATGTGGGCTATCAGTGTATTCAAGTAGTCCAATAAATTTGTGATTTATCTGGGACCTGAAAATGTCCAGTTGACTAGCTACTCATTCCGGGGTTTGAGGGAAAGATAAGTAGAGGGAGAATAAGAGGAGAAGAGAAATAAGGTATTTGGCATCTCCAACACTTCAATTTTTTTATATATATTTAGGAGAATTATGCAGTCATAATTGCCTCAAGAAGATTGCACAACACATTACTAGCATATACAGCTTAACCCAAATACAAAATACATTTATATTGAATTTTAGTAGGAATTCCCTAGTGGATAACACTAAAAGGTCTAGGGGTATAAATTTGGCCTGACGAGTCCGAGCCCACCTGAAAATTTCGAGTAGGGTAGGCTTTTCGGCCGACGGACTACACTGGTCCACAGATAGCCAAAAGGACTAACAATAGCTACTTATTAAAATTGTAGATTGTTAACTAAGAAAATATGGCATCCTCTAGTCATGGGAATTGGTTAAAATGTAAGAAAAAAAAGATAATGACCTTGGCATGATTCATTTAAAATAGGAAGACTTCCAAATATCTGGCTAAACAAGATAATTGTTCTTCTACCCCCCAGAGATAAAAAGATGATTATTTATTTTCTAAACAAGGTCTAAGCTGACACTTACCAGAATGTCTAGGAAGTTGATATTCGAAAATGGATCCAGAAGCTGTAGTAAAGAACAATGAAAATATCTTCTCATTTAACTCATCTTGTGCAACTGGTGTTATGGATGTCAGGCTGTGGTCTTTTGGACTTCCATGGACTATCCATCCCCATTTCCTTTGATGCAGTCTCCTTTCCACTAAATCACCATCCTGCATATCTACTAATTCTTTTAAAAAAAACAATGCGAGATATATACTAGTTAATAAATCAAGCATCTTTAGTAATTAAAATTTATAACTGATGCCAATGGTACCAACATTGGGCCTGTTTGGTTAGATCTAAAATGAAGTAAGATAAAAATTTCATTGATGAAGTAGAATAAATGAAAGCAAGTAAACCAAAAGGGTAACAAAATGAACACATTTTAAATTTTTTATGTCATTTATTGTAATGCCCTATTGGTTTTATTTTACTTCACTTCACTTCACCAGTAAAAAAAATTTACTTCATTCAAAATTTAGTAAAATGGGCTAAAAGTCAAATTAAAAAAGTGACTACAGTGTAATCCATTTCAGTGAGGATGAGGAAAATCTCTGGGTTGAGATTTATTTCATAACAGATCCTATATGGTACATTACCTGATAAAAGTTACAAAATTATGCATTCGTGTATGATGGTTCAGAATAATACCTTTGTTAAAAGGAACAGGGAAATAGAATGAGTTCCGATCAAGCCATGTATAATACACCCTGTTGATGGTTTCAAGGATATTTCTTGATTTAGTCCTTTGCTCCATATATGTTTCTTCCATGATGGCTTTGAGTTCCTATCTAGTTCATAAAGATCCCCTATGGAACTGCACTGAAAATTTTCATGTTTAACTTAATTTTCCAAATGAGAAAGAATTCTTTTGCTTAATTTTCCATCAGAAGTCTTTCTTCTCCAAAATTAATCACATTCTGATTTGGAAAATGGTCTTTGAAGATAACTCAAAATATTCTTAGTTTGATAGGAGGTGACCTACCTTACTGTAAAGACTACATCTGGTCTAATGGTGGCAGCATCAGCTATGGATGCGACATTTGCACCAGGGGGTCTTCCATGATATATCCACCTGTTAAAACAAAATCATTTTCAAACCCAAGCAGACCCTGAACTCTGTACTTCGATTAGAATCATAAAAATTGTAAATTACCTCCAAGGCTCAACTTCACTCAGTTCCAGCAATGATCCATCCATTGTAGAGAAGTAAACTTTCCTGACAAGGAACCATGATAGAAATAAAGATCAAAGAGATGTCACTAGATATGATCGAAGAGAATATAACTGATTAAGATAGTAGCAGCCAAATTGGAGTGATCAACACACCCTCTGTCATATGAAACAACCCCAGACTTGATTAAGATAGAGCTTGGTTCTGTTTCTGTATCATGTGGACTGTGATGATCAAGTGTAGGCGTGCATTCAATCCAAACTGGCCGTGAACTTTCACTGAGTTGCATCTGGAAACAAAAAGGGTAAACAAATCAATTTTGACCATCTGGGCTGTTTCAATATTCACAGTTTGAGCTTCATATTTGAAGTGGAGAACAGTGTATTAACTATAAGGTCTACAGATTGCCTGCATAACTAGTATGCAACTATGCTGATTTCTCACTTACAGAAAGGAGGAAGCAATGTTTAATTGGGTCATCAAATCAATTCTAGCATCAAATTTTATCAGAAAAATGATGTTTACCATGTTTTTAGTTCAATTCCTAAAATTGGAAGTAAAAAAATAAAAAAAAATTATGACTGGTTACGTGAATTTGTATAAATAAAATTGCGATGAAGCAAGTGATGATGAATTAACCAGATTCTGGGGATAGCAACTGGATTGATATTGAACTATAAAATTGTTTTCATGCATTGAATACAGTAAGCTACTCTAGTTTGGTATTTGTGAAGGCTTCTTTCATCATCACTGCCATCATCATAGTCATCAATTTTTTCCTCCTTCAGTTCAAACCTTTTTACAGAGCTTTTGTGAGACTAAAGTTTCATCTGATATATAAAAAAAAAAAAAAGATAGCAGTTGATGCAGAACTCTACCTGATATAGATTCCCTGCTTCGGAGAGAGCCAGAATAGTATGATTGACAATAAAAACTGAAACTGCAGGACCTGCAAAAGTTGGTAAATCATGGGGTGCAATTACCCACTGGACACCATTCCAGAACCTTTCATAGATAGAGCCACTTTCTCCTGTCAACCAGGTAGATGTTTCAGACATTTTAGTCAGTGAAATTCTCTTTCTTATAGGCAGAATAGGCTGATCAGAACTCTCCTCTGCTATTGCTCTGTTGTCATGAATGGTTTTTGAATTCTCTCCTTGTTCAGGAGCATCAATTCCCTCGTCAAAGCTATCTTCTTTCTTCCTCGGCTGAGAAATAGAACCCACTTTAGTACAGTTCCCATTAACACAAGAAACCAGATCAAACGGCAGTTCCAATTCAACCCAACTATTGGATTGTTCATCAAACTCCCAGAACCTGTCTGTTTTCTGTTGGAATATTTGATTGGTCTGTTGGGAAAAATGATATGGGAAACAAGAAGAAGAACCATAGACAACAAAACTGGTCACTGATAATAAGAAGGCACAGATGGTGAATTTTAAATAGCACTGAATCATGGTTTCTGTTAGTCTGTTAATCAGATAAAACGAAGAACAGAGATAAAACTGTGTGGATGGGACCATAGACAAGGTTTGTTGGTTTGTACCTTTTGGGTAAGCCCTTCTGGGCCATAGCAGCTAAAAAGGTTATGGAGAAAGATTGAAGATTGTAATACTCAGAGAAGTAGTAACTTATAGCCCTTCTTGAAGAACTCTCTGCATATACTTACTGTACAAGGGATTGGGGTCCATCTTAGGAAAGAGGAGAAAACAGTTAGGACAGAGGCAGTGTTTATTATTCATAACAACCTATCTTGCTGAGCTTCCTATTTTGTCAACTCCCTTTGTATTAAGTTAATAGCAAGGAGCCCATTTAGTCCTGTCAGACTCCATTTTTTTATTTCCCTTTTCTCTATTTTTCTTTGATTTAGTCTTAGATGCTATGATGCTTTTATTGCCTAACACAGTCATGACTTTATGGGAAAAAAATGGAAATTAAAAAAAAAAAATTTGAGTGGAATTTATTCCTCTTTTGTAAAGTTGTCTTTGATTGATATTCATCATCAATTCTTTTCTGTATTCCAAAAATATGCCATGGTTTTTTTCTTTCAAAAGAAAATTGTAATTCTGATGAGACTTTTCATATAAAATTGTGGTGTAATATTATAAATTATTTGATAGTGGATTGTGTAACTATCATGTGAAATATTTTAATTTCTTATTCAAGTCATTGTCAAAAGAGAGCGTGAAACCCAAGTGGTACCGAACGATTGGCAAAATATCAGGTAATTCTATAAGAAAGCTCTAAGCTTCACGGTACTTGATGAGGATTCACATCTCACATCCTCTCTTTCAAGAGTTTTTGAAGACGCATCCTATTGGATGGACGACACCTGAGGTTCAGGTGAATCAGAACCCTCCATCAGAGCCGACAAACCTTATCGGTTCAATTTGTCGGCACAGATGAAGGGTTCAGATTCATCCTAATCCCAAGTGTCATCCATCCAATGGAGGCTCCACCTATGCTTTAGAAACTCTTAGAGGAGAGGATTTGAATCCTTTTGATGATCTGTCACATCTTTGATTTATAATAATTTTCATCATGAGGAACTAATCTCTATGATTATCTCAAAAACTGAAAGTTACCAATGAGAACTGCTCCCAAGGCAGGCCAAAGGAGAAAGAAAGATGATGAAGATAGAGATGTGCATGAAAACATATATATTTTATACAAATAAATTATTATTTTATTTATTTTTTATTAAGGTAAAGTATATTTAGTTAGTTTACAAATCTATCATGTGACATGATGAGATCTAATTTGTAGACTATTTCATCTTATAAACCCTAATCCCATATAAAGTTTCGATCCAAATAGAATTTATCATCGACTATATATTTGAATTTGATTCTAAAATTTGATAAATATTCTATCCAGATCATCTATCAAATTTATAGAATTATCAAATCATTTTTCCATGTGACAGGATTAGTTTATGTGCATTGATCTGTGAAGTGACAATTTTCCAAATTTGTTATCTTCATACTTAAAAATTAAAACTACCCCACGAATTTACAGTTTAGTCGTTGGAATCTCTTTACTAAATATAAAGCCTTTCATTTATTAAGGAAATTACGTCATAACATCTTAGGTTATTGGATTCTCCGTCCAGAATCCGGATTAGATCATCTTTTCTGATTGGCAGATCAGTAAATTAGGGTTAGGGTTACGAGTAGAATTTTTTAGGGTTTATGGAGGATGATGGACATGAGATACATCATATATATCTTAGCTCTAACATCCCCCACTCTCTTATTATTACTTGTTTATTACGGCGTGCTTCAGCTGGATCGGTGACAATGACGGTGACAATGAATCTCAAAATCGATGGAATCTCGAGACTGACACTTAATCCAAATGACTGAAAGATTCCCTTTTTTTTTCTATTTGTGGCTTCCAAGACTCCAAACTTACGGCTCAGAAAATAATAAACAAATTACTTTCGTTTTGATAAAATAATAAACAAGTTAAATCAACCGTTACTTGTGATCATATATGTATATATATATATATACCAAGGAACCCTAGTCCATGTGATCATATATATATATATATATATATATATATATATATATATAGACCAAGGAACCCTAGCTCATTTGAAGGATTCAAATCGTCTCCTCCGAAGGTATCTGCTGGAGATCCGACTGCATCTAGTCGATACCCAATACGTTGAAATCAGTTTATTCCGATCCGTCTAGCTAGCATTGGTATATAAGCCGACATCCCTCTGCGTTTTACCTTGTCAAATAGCTAGACAGTTCAGATTCAGCTGACTTCCACGTGTCAAGTATCGACTGCATGCAGTCGAGTCTCTTTTTTTTTTGGGTAAATATGCAGTCGAGTCTCTTGCCGATCCTCTGAGAGAAGATAATTTGAATCCCCATCAGAAGGGTCGATAACCCTCTAGATCCCACCATTCATATATGTCCCAAGTGAGTCCATGTTTCACGAGATTGTGACCATATATAAAAATGATTAAAGCTCTTGATTCAAATTTTCTCCTTTATAAAATTATTAAGATGCCGTTGGATGGAATTGAATATAAAAACAAAATGGCATCTTTTGTAATTTTAGTTAATTCCTGTATTCATTTCAAACTGATATTGTAACAATGAGATGTTTGTTGGATCATCGTTCAAAGACTTATTCAATGTAATTTTGTTTTTCAATGTTTGTTTCTAAAAGATAAAATACAATGTTCTCTAATAGAGAGGAAAAATAAAATTTTATATTTTTTTTATCTATTAGAAATAAATATTGATTTTTTACTTATAAAATACTACAAGTAATATTTTATAATAAAATTTTACCTCAAAATAAACTGAGCATTAAGGTATGTAAAGATATTTTACCAAAAAAAAAAAAAAAGGGTATGTAAGGACACCATCCACTTGGTTTTTTTTTTTTTTTTAATGAACCTGTGATATTCCAAAGAAATATATTGATATAATTGAATTTTGCCTCTTTTATTCCCTTTTTTGTAACTCTTGGAAGGCCAACTAATGGATGTGATTGTTTACTAGTAATTTTTTTTATTAAATGATAACTTGTAAGCTTTTATATATATATATATATATATATATATATATATATTGGGCATGTCATAGAAAATGGATTGGAATAGTACCCTTAAAAGAAATGGGTGGACCATAGCAAAGTCCATTGGTAGTTGGTAAATGGAAGAAGGGGTGTAGTGTTCAGGTAGAGGGGGAATTTGACAGAGCTCTGTCATGTTAATGTGTAGGTGAATGACATTGACTTCACGTTTTCCCTATTATAATTGTACGTTTGGAATGTAAAAGGACAGTTGAAAATTTAAATTTAATTTACATTTAATTTATATTTGTATTATTCCAGTTAAGGGGTATCTATATCCAATTGGTATTTGATCCTTTACATCTCTTTATAATGTGAGCTCTTTCGGCTTTGTTGAGATCAGTTTATGATCATTCTTAAATCAATGTGTCAAGTTTTAACCAAAAGTGCATCACACTAAGGTTCTCTTTGGTTTGTATTATATAATGTATTATATAATATATTATAAAATTTATGAATGTTTGGTATGATTTATAATGTCTATTTATAATTAAAATAAATCAATATAATTCATTATCTACAAATAGGTGAATAGCTGTTTATCATTATTAGAATAATCTATTAGGTGATTGTTTATATTTCTCATTATATAATGTATTATGTTTAATGGTACCAAACGGTCATTATTTATTACTCATAATACATTATATAATACAAACCAAAGAGAGCTTAAGTTGCATATAAAAATATAATTTTTATAGAGTTTGGATGGCTTATGATGATACATGTGTAGCTGTATAATTTATAGGGAAAAGTTTTCTGAACGGCAGGTTTTCTAGTTTCTCCTCCCTTACTCTTTTTGATGGGTCCATCATCCCCCACTCCCGTTGATGAATTCAGACAATAACACCATCAAAGAACCCTTGCCCATAAAAAAATTTCGATTTAAAATCCAATAAATGACCATTGATCCAAAAATGATCCCTTATATGCCAATCATAACGGAATGAAAATCTAGAGAAGGGTACCTGTTCATGTAATTAAACTGGATTAATTAACAAACAATCTATGATACTTTTAATTACCTAAAGACCTATAGACTATTAAAATAACCCACTCCCTCCCACCTACATAGCATAACACATGCATGAAAAGAATCGTGCTGATCTAAACCAGTCATGAAATTAAAAAATGGTTGGTGATTAAGACATGGATCATGCTCAATTGCTCACCAATCCCTGTTTCTATTGAGGGACCACTCTCATTCACTAGACGGGTTTCTAGTTTTTAGTCTATGATAGCATACCAATGGACAGAGCTCATCTCAAATTGAATTATTTCTTCAATCGTGATTCGTGATTCAATAGCTGGAGTTCACTTCACAAGCAGACTGACTCCAATTGCTAGGGACAATTCAATTTGATACAAGCCATACCAATATTTAAGATTAAAAATTTTTTAATATGGAATATCTTTGTCTTTTTATTTCCTTAATCAGTGCTAGAAAAACTAAAACAAAGAACAATCTTAAAAATTAGTGGTTTGAACCGGTACCGGGGTTGGATTCTATTTCTAGTATGATTCTTTTATGAATACTAGATTTGATATGCATTCTTGAAATATATTTTAGATTTCATCACCCACCCTCTTATTGAAAACTCTTGCTTTCAACAATAGTATTGATGAACTTGATATTGGTAATAAAAAAAGGGGGTGAATTAGTGTCTAAAATTTTTTTCTGATAATTTTACTGTTGTCTAGAGATGATGGAGATCTAATTTTTCACACACACATACAAGCGTATGTAAATCTACCTCACTACCACTCAGTGGTCAGGTCTACTAGATTTACACACCTACCCTGCAAGTCATTCCAAGTACTCTAAAATTTATCAGAAAACAAAACAAAGAACACAGAAATATCACAGTGTGTGATGGCTAGTCCATAGAGTAATACCCCACGGGCTCTGTATTTATTCAATACACTTCTTTTAGTCTTTTACAAGACAAGGATACTAACCCTAGATTTTTCCAGCATAAAATTGAGAGGGCATAACAACGCTATGATTCAGGCTATAACAGCCAGTGTCCAACACCCACTGAACACAAAAAAATATATATATAAAAATATTTTTGAGGTTTATATCAATGTCCTACAATGAAACTCACAACTAACTAGGTATTCAATGATTTTCACTTATGCTAGTATATATTAAATTGAAAGCAATAATCATATGAGAAATTTAAAAAATCTCACAACTATTTTCGAATGGTCATCAATCTCTTTGAAGCTTCACACTATTCTCAGAAACTCTTCAACAACCTTCAATGATGGTAGACATTGATTCACAGAGCACACCTCGCTTACAAGCTTTCAATCTCTTCCACACAATCCATAATCACTATGAATGAAAAAAATTAAAAACTCTACTGATCTTTCAAAGGGATTTAGCACCCCAGAGAAGAGGTAGTTGGTGATAAATCATCCCACAAATATGAAAACCTAAAAAAATCATGTCTCCCTTCCAAACTTTGTTTTCGATTTTTCTCAGCATTTTTATTACTCCCAACACCACTATACAAATAGAGGAGTAAAAAAATATGGAAATTGTAAGTTGAACTGTTTGATTTGGAGCTCGAAT
Source organism: Protea cynaroides (assembly GCA_028583415.1). Taxonomy (NCBI): domain Eukaryota; kingdom Viridiplantae; phylum Streptophyta; class Magnoliopsida; order Proteales; family Proteaceae; genus Protea; species Protea cynaroides. Next base: position 42,546,121 of record CM053266.1, on the reverse strand, counting down.
GATAAAATTATAACGGTTTTAAGTTCGACCAATAGAATTAAGAGAAATGGAATCTTTCAGAGCAATTTCGTGCGCCTACGTCTCAGCGAATTGCCACCCCCATATGCGTTGTTGAGTTCCGATTGGCTCGTAGAGAATCTTCAATGTCGACGATCTGAAAACCTTAAAAAGGCGGGATTTATTTTCGGCCTTTAAATCTGGATAAATAACGTCAGGCTTCATCGGAGATCACGTAGATTGTTGGATTATAATCCATCCCGCCGCAATACTGTAGACGCGCCTCACTGAATCAAGCCATCAACCCCATGCGCCGCACACCACAATTTTAAACTAAGACTGACCAATCATGAAGCACGCAGGAGAATCTCATAACATCGGCAACTATACACAGGATCCCGCTTTTTTTAGAAACACTAGATTGGAATTTGAGCGGCACGGCTTCATTATAGATGTCGATTTCGCATCTTCTCCTCTTTTCATACCGAAAAATCTCCTAAACAAACTCCAAAAGCACCTCTGCAACCGAAATACTCGTTAGAAAACCCTGCAAAATGCAATTATGGCCGAGAGGACTTCTCCCTAGAATTCCTCTACTCTCTTTAGGCATTACATTGAGCACATGAGTGTGCTAGCTGGGGGGGGCGCGGCCATGCGGCAGTGGGCCTTACTACCTTGCGGGCCTGCTGCTGCAAGGCTTGCCATGGCACTGCCTGCCTATGACCCTTGCCGTGCTGGCCATGTGGTGGCTGCCACTATGGTGCCGTGGCCCTAGGCCAAGCTGGCTGCCATGGTGGCATGCCACCTTGGCATAGTGGGTCCCACCTTAAAATCTTTTCTCTCTTCTTTCTCTCACTTTTGATTCTCTCTCTTCTTTCTTTCTCTTCAATTTTTCTCTGCAATTGCTTATGCCACAACACAAGAAACATGAGAAATCGTATCAGATCTTCAGTAAAACTGTCACATCATCAGAAACTCGACCACATCATCAGAGAATGTCATAGATATTTTTTCTCCTTAAACTTAGCCTATTTTACCAATAATTACAATCCAAAGGTCAACAAGTATATATATCTCTAACAATTTTCTAGATGCAATTAAAGTTTCGTTCTTATCCTTGTCTATCATTTATTGTCTTTCATTCTATTACTTATCAATAAATTATCGGGTTTGGTATCTTGTATCCTCTAAGATCCACATAGTTAATTAAATATCAAAACGAAGAAATCCTGAAGAGAGCTGCCAAAAAAACACGTGCGGCAAGATGACGACAAAATGGGGTAGGTGGCAGAAAGAATCGTGTTGATTAATTTAAAGCAGTCCTGATGAAAGATTTTAATTGGTGAAAAAATGTATCTAAGTGATTCAATGGTTGGTGATTGAGACGTATGTATAGATGGTGCTCAATTAATTCCTCGTTACTTCCTACTGTCTATTGGGGGACAACTATCATTTGTTAGCAAATTGATGATCAGAACTTCACAAGCTCTTATTAGTTTTAAATTCTCAGATAATCAATGTTATATTGGATTCGGATCCATGAGATGATTAATTAACACGTGATCGATATCATTAAAAAATATACTTAAAAATAACCAATTTTAATAAGGCTTGTAACCCAATTATATATTTGAAAAAAAAAAAAAAAAACCCCAAGTAGACGCTTATTTATCGTATAGTTGGTATTGTTACATCAATCCTTCCTTTTTTCCTTCCTTCGTTTAATACAATTAGGTGGAACACCAAATAAATGGTTTTTTTAATGTGAGCACGCGGATTAGTTTAAATAAATAATAATCTCTGAAGCAATTTTCTAATTAATTCATCGTCCGTCTCTCTATTGTTCTTTGGCTTTCATTTGAAAATTCATTCCATTGCTTGTGCTTGCCAAGGAGATCACCTAGATCATTTCACAAGTTATTAACATGTAAAGGCATTAATGTCATATAGAGTATGCTGATTGATCTCTCAAGAAAATCACAAACATGTAAAGGCATTAATGCCACATAGAGTATGTTGATCGATCTCTCAAGAAAATCACATTTATAGAAGATTTGGAATCACTTGTTCGAGGAAATTGTTTTTTTTTCTTTTTTGTTTTTTTAAGGCTATGTTAGAAAAATCAGCTAGTTTTTCTTCTAGAAATTTCTAATTTGTTCATAATTTTTATGTGAAACAGTTTTTTGAATGGAGGCCCACATAGTCAGGTTCTTACATGACCAGCATAGGAGGGAACATGAAAAAGCATCTTGTAAATCTCTCTTTCTTTTAGAGAGAGAAAAAAGGGGCATAAAAAGAAATAGTATGACATTTGAGATGGATCATCTAAACGATGGGGAGAGTTTCATTATACCCATCACCGTCCATTGGATGTGGGGCTCACACCTTACAGATGGTGATAGATGCCATGAAACTCTCCACATCATGGAGAGGATCTGCCCTCTACATTTTTGGTAACAGAAAGAATCCTAGATTGGTGTTAAGTGGGGTGTTAAAATTGGGTCTAAACTGAACCAAGTTGATTTGTTTAGATCAAATCAGAATCCAATTTTAATGGATAGTATTTTGGTTGTGTTTTTAAAGCCCAATGAAAAATCAAAATCAGATCAGATCAGATCAATTGATAAGTCATAAGTAAATCGGACCAATAAGACTGAAACTGAATCAGTCCAATAATTAATGGACTCATAAGAGTCCATTAATCCAACATTTATTAATTATACATGTAAGAAATCAACACTCAAATCAAACTAGCAGAGCCTATTAATCCAACTTTTTTACTAGATATACATATAGTAAACCAAAACTTAACCGATAGTGGACCGATAAGATCCCGCGAAACCAACCCACTAACAAATCGACACCAGACCAACCCCTCTAATATGTACAATGCAGTCCATCCCAACCTAAATCTATCGAACATATTTCAGGCTGCCTTTAAAAAGCCCAAGACTGACTTGGCCCGAACCAAAACTGACCCACATTGGCCTGTTTGACACCCCTAAGTGTAAATGCTGTTCTTGTAGGGTGCATAGCAAATATAAGTCTTAACCCCTGAAATTTTTTGCACAAAGTGGTCACTTTCATGCATGAATGCATGTCCTCAAATTGGTAAGATGAGTTTTTACCATCTCACCAAAAATGGGAAAGTATTATAGATTTTAAGAAAAATTTCACGTATCTCTCTTGTACTTTGCCTAAAATCATTCAAACCCCAAATTTGCAGTTTATTACATGAACCTTCTCTAATTTGTTAATTATAAATCATACAGATACTGTCTGTTATGATGGGTTATTACGGATGACATGGCTTCCTCTACAATGTATTAATATCAAAACTACCCTTGTACCGTATCAAGTTACCATTTTACCCTTGACAATTTACAAGGCTTTAATGACTTCCAGGCAGATTTCAATTGTTTTTCCTTTGCCGACATTTGTACTACAACAGCTCAATTAAATTTTAAGATTTCTTTCGAATCAGAATCAATTCTAATCAGTCAGCATAGGCTGAAACTCTAGAAAATAGAATCGGGAAGGAAAAATAAAGATCATCACAAATATTTTATTTTTTTCGGAGTTTTTTATTCTAAAGCCTGATAAATCAAGCCACAAAGAAGCGAGTTTCATTGATTTTTTTTCTATTTTATTGACTAAAAGAGTAAAGGGAAAGGAAAATGATTTAAAAGAAAATGAAAATCAAAGAACATTCATATTCAATTCCAAAATAGATTATGAAAATCAACATTAATTAGAATCGAGGTCAGATGATTCCGCCGATTTTGATCAGATTTTTTAAACCATATCCTGGAGGGATGTTAGGAATTCATAGGTATAGGAAGAAGCCCCATCAAATAGAGATTTTTTCTTTCGATCATATTTCGATACTTATGTATGAAAAAGAGAGACCAATTACTCAAACCATTTTCTATTTTTTTTTTTTTTTTTTTTATTTCCTCTAGAAGGAGGAAGGGAATTCAAACCACCAAATTTTCTTACCATTTGCTGATATGCCCCTTTTTCCATTTCAAGACTTTAAAAAGGCATTTCTTTTCATAATATAGTTGGAAAATCAAAGATGATTGAATGGACCCTAAAGCTTAAGAATTCAATTTAAGCATTACATCTAGATAAAAAGGGTAAATTTATAAAATTCTCTTTTATTTAATGGATAATTATTCAAACTCGTTAATTTATAATTTATTTTCATTTTTTCCTAAGAAATCAAATTTTCACATCTCTTTCTCCCTCGATATTTTTAAATCTCTAAATTACTCCTACCTCCATGCCTAATGGCTGTCCTTCGCTCTCTAATCTGACTCTCAGCATCTCTTTGCTTCTCTCTCCCCCCAGCTCACCCTCCAACAACATATCTCTACATTTCCACGCTTGCTTCCGTTAGTCACGAACTGCAGCACACGCTCCCATAGTACCAATTATCGGTCCATTCCTTTGGTTGTATCGCGATGGGTTGGATAAGGACAGAAGTAGCGTGAAGACCAGAGTTCTGATGCTGATGCTGATGTTGATGCTGATATTGATGCCGATACCTACAACCACTAACACCCCAGAGAAATAGTGGAAAAAAATGGCAGAAGATTTCAACTCCCCTCCCCACAACAACAACCAAAAAAAAAACAAAACAAAAAAAAGTTGAATTTTTGTTTACAAAAATTTATAGTTTTAAGGCGATTTCCTGCCCAAATTGTGATCCCTTGGATAGTTTTGGACACTAATGTTCAGTCCAGAACCTGGAAAACTGGATGGTTTTAAGCCACCCAGATTTTGAGCTCCAGGAACAGATCAATGCATGTGTCCATGATTGAAGAAAACAGACTTGAAAACTGTGAAACATGTCCTCACTCCTCACTCCTCACTCCTCACTCGAGTTTCAAGTCCCAGGAATTTCGAAAGGGAGCCTCTAAGTCCAGGAGAGACAACAAAGCAATTCCAAAGTTGTGAGCTGTAAAGCATTGATATAAAGAAGGAATATAATTCTTTGCTTGTGGCCACTTACAACCGACACATATCTCGCGCCTTTCAAGCAGTCAAGTTGGAGTCTTGAAGCTATCATTATTTCCTCTTATTTAAACTCCATTTTGTCGTCCCTATAAACAACCTTCTCTTTCAATGAATACACTTTACAAGCCAATCTTCTTTTCCTTACCCTTTTTGGGTCCTTTCTTTGCTTTTTGATATTTTATCCAATACAACTCCAATACCATGAGTAAATGTGGCAGCTGTTCTTGTAACCAAACAACCCAACTGTCCTCTTGCAAACTAATAATGCTTCTTTATGGTAAAGCCACATCTGGCGTAAAAGGCGATTCAATTAGCACCATCTGGCAATATATTCAGTTGGTCTAAGATAATAATTCAACTCTGTTTACCACATAAGATGTATAACAAGTCTTCCACAGGTTATCATGAAGCAGTAAGGATCTAATCAATGATGGGGGACCGAAAGCAAAAGAAGCAATGAAGAAAAGAGGTGTCTAGCAATCATGAAAGGTGGTGGGGGGAAAAAACACATTGAAGAATTAGATTCATCTATTACCTGCTCTGTTATAACCTCACCACCAATATACAGTAATAAGGAAGAAAAAAACAAAAAGCTTACAGGTCACAAAGATTGCTAGTACTAAACCTCTATGGAAAATAGCAAATTATATAGATGCTGCAAGCAGTAGTTGAATATCTTGATAAGAACCTCAACTCACAATCTCCATGATTGAGTCACAAGTGTTCATAGATAGGGGGAGAAAAAGGAATAATAACAATAACAAAGACTAGAACTTAAAAGGTTCACCCTCACAATGTTCATAGATGAGCATAGCAGAGAGGATGATAATAGAAGCAACAAACTGAATCAAAAGCAAGTTCTACAGAATTTATCAAGGGGAAGAGATTCTCTCGGTTGAAATGAGTTAAACTATGACATCCTGTATCTTTTGATATATGCCAAGTAGTTGTCGACAGAAGTCCCTCAGTGTTGGTAGCATTTTATATAACTACAGGTCACCCATCACATGCTACTAAAAGTAAATAAATCCAAAACTTACACAGAGCAATCTGGCTCCCACAAGTAATCGGCCTATGACCACACATCAGCATTCTTCAAATCTTCATGTTTATCTGTCAAAACGATTTTATCACCATATCACCACCTAAGAACATCTGCAGAAACTCGATACAGACCTCAGGAAATGTATCTCAGATTGATTCTCAATTGTAAAATCAAGAGAAATTATTGCCCTCCTCACCTCTCTACTGGCTACGCTTACACAATTAAATCAACTCAATAGTTGGGACTCTGGAGTTTATGTACATTTGGCATAACCTCAGTAGCAACAGAGTTTACAGCTATAAGCAGTTTTCTACCTTTTTTTTCATATCCAATCGAAAGTTGTTCTGTTATCGATCAATTGTGGTTTCCTTCTAACAAAACATTGCTTAGTCGCAGTACTTCAAATCCAAAATGAGCTATACCAGAGTGACTAGAGAAAAATCGGCATTTCGGATCCAAGATAACCCTGAAGTTTTTCAAAAAGTCTGTGAAATGAAGATTTCCATTTCAGTGACAATGCCAGCTAAATAGTTTTGAATGAGAAAGAAGAATTCAGCAGGTGCTCAATAAAGCAAACACCACAAAAATCAAACTTTGAGACAAATCAGCTTTGCATTAATAAAAATGAACAGAAAATGGATCAACAAATTGTAAGAGGGCCAGGAGAGATGCACCCTTCAATTCGAATTTATGCCTAATTCAATATCCATTTAACAAATGCATATTGGAAAAGGTCTTCTAGGTGAAACAAGCAAGCAAATGAACTGTTAGAGATTTCCCTTACTTTTTAACTTCTTACAGGAACTACTTACTACTCTACACCAATTGTGCTCTGCTAGTGGATGCATTACAGGCTACGGGCTTCGCTGCTTTCGCATTAATTGCTCTGTTATCTACACAACTAACCCTTTGCCTTAAAGTTCCTCCAACAGATTGGTTTCTCCTCAATTGGACGACACCATCCCTATCATAATTGGAACCGACAGACCGAATTCTCCTGTGACCTGAGAAACCTTGAATCGTAGACGACGATGAATGATCTACACCATCGGCCTCTCCCTGGAAGCTCAAGTCTCCATCTGTTCCAGCCATGAGATCCATCAAATTGCTTCTGAAAACTAAACCCAGATCAGAATATACTCTCCTTGAGTACCTCAATGGCCGAGAACTTCTACTATCCATCAGATCTCCATTCTCTTCCAGCCGCCTTGACTTTGAATTCAAATGGGCATTCTCAGATTCTACAGGGCATCCTACTGTCTCTACCATCAAGCAGGGATTACTGACAGACAAACCATTCCAGGAGTGAACAGGCACCATCTTACTGAGAACACTAAGGCAATCCACAATCTCCTTCATTGAAGGCCGGCGCTCTCTGCAAGACCTCACACACTTTCCTGCAATCACTGCCAATTGTTTCCTCACCATTGGGTCCCTTGGAGGCGCAATTGTAGGATCATAGATGCTCAAAAGCTTGCCTTTTCGTATCAAAGGAATAGCCCAATCGACAATTGAAGGTGGTGAATACCCAACATCAATCGCTTTCCTCCCACTGATGATCTCCAAAAGAAGAATTCCAAAACTGAACACATCAGTCTTTGTGCTCAGATTATCCGGCGTAAGATAACCAGGATCAAGGTACCCCATTGTCCCTGCAGGAGGCGTCGACCGGAGCCGGAAATTGTCAACGTGGCAACGCAATGCAAGCCCGAAATCGCCCAATCTCGCATTGAAATTCCGATCAATCAATACATTTGCAGACTTGATGTCTCTGTGGATTACAGGAGGAATAGAGGAGTGAAGAGTATCAATGGCTTCGGCAGTCTGAAGGGCTAGTCTGATTCTACGACCCCAGTTGGGGGGTCGAGAGCTGTTGTGAATAACTTCGTAAAGGGTTCCATTACACATGAATTCGATAACGAGAAGACGATCTCTTGAATCGTTCGTGAAGCCCACCAAGTTCACGAGTCGAGGGCTGTGAATATTGGAAAGGATATCAATCTCATTGTCCACTTCGTTGCTATTGTTGTCCGCAGAGGAGGCGGCGCGAGAAGCGGTGGCGCCACCTCTGGAGGGTCTCTTGACAGCGACGAGGCGGCCGCTGCGGAGGACACCCTTGTAAACGCAACCATGGCTGCCTCTGCCCAGTAGTTTCTGCTCTGAGAAACCATTGGTGGCGGTTTCAAGGTCACTGTACTCGAATTGTTGGATCTTGATGGGTTCTTCCCTGTGATTCTTCTTTTTCGATTTGTGGGCAGAGTAAGTGGAGCTGGTGCTAGTGCTGGTGTGGGAATTGGAGGTTAACACAGCGGATTCAGCTCTGCAGGAAAGATATCCCATCAATTTTGATTGAAGAAAAACAATGAGAAGCAAGAGACCAGAACATCAAGAACATACAAAAAAAAAAACATTCAGGTCTTTTCTAAGTGTGCGTTCTTCATCTGTGAAGCCTGCAAGCTTTGCACTTTGTAGTAGCTGGATGATAGAAGAGATGTCAGACTAGATTAGAGGTGGAAAGGGATCGGAAATTTGGAATATTGGAATAAATCAGATACCACTCATCACGTAATTAATGCTTGGATTATTATAAACTGATTGTTTGAAACTATTTAGTATATACAAATGGAAACTATATACAGAACTTCGTTGACTTGTCAAAATGCAATCGTAACCATCCAAATCCTGTACAGATATGCTTCTGAATGGTCGGTCAATGATTGGGTTTGAAATTAAATTTGTACGATATAGTATAGAAAATTTAAGCATGGAATATCTTTTAGATTGGCGAATGATAACTGTTGGATCGGAATATGTATTGAGATCCCCACCAGGATTTGTTTTCCCGGGTCGACCTGCAATCACATTTCACAGGATCTGTTTTCCCATTCGGCTCTCAGTTTTTTTTTACTGCCTAGAGCTGCTCAAAATTGCAAAAAGTTCCTCGTGATCCTCCGGCCGCCGATCGCGAGACGCAAATACCGATATGTGAAAGCGGTTCAGGATAAAAAAACAAAGCGGATAAACTAGGGTGCGTTTGGTTGTAAAAAGATTATTTTGAATTTTTAAATATGTAATGAGATGAACAATGTAGGGGAGATCAGAGATGAATTGGGTGTTAATGTACTTTTGTGTGTGTCCTTATCAACCCCATAGTAAAGAAGAGATCATCCAATGGAGAGTGTATCTCACACGGGCAAGTGAATCACCAAACAACACCTAAGTCTACTAGTGTCAAATCCGAGCTCACCCTGAACCGACCACATGTTTTTGAATAATTCTGAAATATATAATACATGAAGAACCATATGATTAAGTGAGAAGACTACATGTGGTGCTGATCAGCCCATGACATCTTACACTGCCAATCACTACGAAAATGCAACACAAGAAAGATGTACATCAATACACTGGAGAGATCTTCCCTCCATGGGAATGGGTCAACACAGTGGACCAGAATAGTGTTGTTATGAGAGGAAATAGAGGGGAGACATTTTGTTGCATTTAATGGGTCAACACGGAATTAATGAAGTGAAGATTTTTTAAGAATACTATGAAATCAAAATTTTTATGATTTGATTTAGTAAGTTGCGTCATGGTTCAGATTGACTTTTGGATCACGTTCTCTCTCTTTCTCTCTTACAATCTGACAATTTTATTGAAAATAATCTCATATTACTAATGAGATTGAAATCCTGTGATCTTATATATGAAGAATCCTTTCATTTACTAGTTTGAACTGTTGAGTTGAAAACTTGACATGGTATCAGAATTCCAATTTTCCTCTCATAATAATCCTAAAAAAAGAGGCTAAGTCACTAAAAGACAGGTGCTAGATGCACAAAAGAAAGATTATATGTCACCCAAAAAGGGATCAGTCAGTCACTGAAAATTGCCATATAATGCCACATATACTATCACATATACACCACCTAACGGTAGGATCACATATGAGGGAGAGTATTGGGAATAGTCCCACATTGCTAATGAGATTGGAATACTATGGTCTTATATATGGAGTCCCTCCACTTACTAGTTTGAACTTTTGAATTGAAAACTTGAAAAATTTGACTATTTATTTCAAGACTATAAATTGTAGTCTACCACAAAATTCTGCCACTTTTTTTTCCCATCTCTCCCTCTTCCCTCTCCTTTTTTGTGAGTTTTTTTCTTGTCTACTTCTCTCTTCCTGTTCTTTTCTTTCCAAATAGTCAAATCGTCTTCTCCTCTTTCTTGGTGCAGATTCAATCTTCTTCTTTCAGAGCTGAAACATTTACACTCACCAGTATCGAAGAAAGAAGCTAATGAAGGTAGCCCGGGTAGCCCAACAACCGTTGCTCCATTACTGCTGTTGCTGCTACCGTGGTTCAACAGCCGCAGCATCAAGGGCCCCAGCTGGGCTCAGTGGCGGATTGGTAGTCCTTAAATTCATAACCTCTTGAACCAGCTCGTAACACTTCCAACACTCTCTCCTGCGTTGCAGAACAGAACCAAACCCATCAGAATTCATGACCTCCTGCGAGTGTAGTCCTCTTCTATTTCAGGAGTGGCAGCTAAATTCTCAACCCTTATTCCCACATTCTGACATCAACGGACACATATCTGTGGACAGAAACCTTCAGCATCAACTAGTCCAGAAGCCAAAACGGTGTACCTGCGATTTCCCAGGAATATTATTTATTATGGTCATGTCTGGTTGGATCCTTGGTCTAATTTCTGCCTCTACTCGTTCATACCAAGATACGCCACTCACATTGATTAGGATTCCATTGTCTTGCTTCTTTCCAAAATTTTCACGAATTGACGGAAAACTCCACTATTAAATGCACGAAGAAAGTTGCTGTTATGATCAAGAACTTGATTGATGCACAAAACCGTGTGCTGCTGGATTATAGGAGTCAGATTCCATGTACATAAGGGGAAACTGACAACCGGCTTCACTATTTTCTGCAGCTCTTGTAGTTAGGGACTAAATTAAAAAAAAATTAAAGTAAAATTGAAAGAAACAAGTGAAGAAAAATGCTACAGATAAATATTTATATTTAACACAAAAAATGTAATCTATATTATCAACACTATAAATATTAGGTGACAACAATCTGCAAACTAGTCTCCCTAATGCCTAGAAAACACCTTCTTTCTGTATCTGCATTTGGAAGAAAGTAACATGAGCAATGACTCGAGCTATTAGAGGACCAGGGAATGGGACTCTAAAAAAAAAACAAAACTAGATGGGAACACCAAAAACCTGCACTTGCTATTTAAAAGGCTGAATCTTGTGTACATGAATGAAAATGAAGAACAAGTGACGCAAAACTACACTCCTGGACTAAAAAAAAAAAAATTGGGGGCAGAACAGGGACACGCTCCTTTCGGAGGAATTTCTACCTTCTAACTTCATCTCACATTCTGCCTTGTCTTAATCATTCGCTTTAGAGTCGTAAGCCAGAAGTTGCACTCATCCCACTCGCTCGTTGTAAGAAGCACCTGTTTCCAAACATAACTTAAGAATGCATACTCTTCTATTAAGTTAAAGATGCCTATCTATGTAAACGTGTAGTCCTTACCTGAATTTGCAGGGCAGTACCAAAATCACCATTATCCAAAGCCTGGCAAAGCTGGATAAGCTTATCAGCTGCATTTTTAGAAATATCTCCACTATTAAGTTTTGCAAACAAGGCACCGATTTTCCTCGAATTATCCTCTATTTCACGCTTTTTAGCTGTATTTGCACGGGAACCTCCAAGCGCTTCTGATGTCTCATTGAAAAGTCTTGTCAATGTTGTGATAACTGGTCTCTGTTGGGCTGTATCAAGAAATGTCCAAATAAGCTGAAAATCAGGACTAGCAGAAATAAGAAGATTGTCTTCATGTAAATGTCACACATTCATTTATGATTAATGCTCCCAACAAAAAATGTCATCATTGAAGGTTACCGGTGTCATTAGTTATAATTAGTGACTTGGAGTTGCAATGAAGTAAATATGGAAGCCTCACACATGTTACAAGATATTCTGAGTAGCTCAATCTGCAGATATCCCACTAGGCATGGAACAAATTCTCAAACCATTTTCCAATTCTAAATGCACATGTACATAGATTCAGATGTACAACTATTAGAATCAACTTGGATTTGTGGGTTGAGCTCCTCATAAGGACTAAATAAGTTTTGATCCTCTTACCAAAAAAATAAGTTTTGATCCATGGAAGTTACAACTAAAAAAATGGAGCAATTTCCTACACGGCCCGTATAGACAGGCTTATCTGAACGGTATGGTATGTTTATGCCAAAGGGAGAGATAGCACCCTTTGGATGGCCTGCATGTCAAACACATGGTCTATCCCAACAATATGACCACAATCTACTGAATTTTCTTTCATTATTTTTTTTATCGTTTTTCAGCATATGGCTGATGAGAGCTATTGTGGCAATTCTAAGCCCAGCCCTCTGAATCTTGAAAATTTTGACCTGTTAATTTATTGAGACAAATAACGGAAATTTTAGTTGCAAAATTGATAAATTAATTTGCAACAATGCGAAATGTGAATCAAAGGTAAGTGGACAACATGGCCACAAAATTTGGTCATCCAACTAAGCTACCAGATGGCAGATATTAGGATAGTCAGCCTAGCCATCAATGCAGTGGCTTACCAAACTAGTCAAGCCTGATCAGGTTAGGCCCAACCTCAACTGTCTCAAGTTTACTCAATTTTTCTCAAACAGACCATGTTGCCATCAGTTCAAATCTGATTTATGATGTCTCTCAACTAGAATTGTTATAAAAGGTGAAAAGAGGAAAGATTTGAATTCTACTGAATATATTTCACACATTTCATAAAAAAATATTTATATAGAAGATTCCCAATCATTGGTTTGTAAAATTATATTTATACTAAATATAGAAACATTCATATTTTCATTTATTTTATATCTATAACCGGCTGATGTTTCCTTCAGGCACAGTATGGAAAGGCTCTCCACATAGCCGTAAATATCCACCACACGGCAGCTTAGATGGCACTCAAATTGTCCCATGTCACATCTAGTAAATTTCAATCACAATGTATTTTGCAAGAAATAACATAAAGCATAAAAATTGTTATCATTGGTTTAACGGCTGAAAATACAAGGTGGAAGTGTAATAGATGATAGGCCATATGGTTGAGAAATGAAATTGAGTCCCCTTTTTCAGACCTGTTTCCAATGAATACCAATAGATTTTGGCATTCAAGTAAGTGATTAGATATTACTTTCATTAGATCAGGTCAAAATAAGTAGGGCATTGTTTTAACCAACACAAACAAACAATATATAAAAGAAAGAGATTATGAGTTTACCAGGTACATTTGAAGTATCAACTGTCTGCACCGTAGGAGGTGGTGTCGCTGGTGTGATGTCTGGTTGTAATTGAGCCAGCTGAGGACCCCCTGGTGGTTGCATTGGAGCCATTCCGGGCCTTGGAGCAAACCCTGAATCATTCAATGGTGTAAAAGCCCTTGGTGGGGGCGTAGGTGTCATAACTTGCGGAGGCATCTTATGGCCAGGAACAAGGCCCACCTGAGTTTGAATGGAACCATCAAAACCAGTTCCAGGTATCCCAGGTCGATATGTGGGGTTATGAACAGCCTGAAGCGAGGAAGCAAAATATTTAGCATACCCGATATGTTTATTCAAAAAAGAAAATAGGCTAAATGTAGTGAATGCGGCAATGAAGAGACGAGAATACACACAGGATATAGCTGAGAACCCAATGTAGGTTGCTGATATTGCCCCACATTTTTCAGGGCCGGAGGAGTTGCAGGAATGAATGGCCTCACTGCAGTCTGAGTAGTGACAGGAGATGGAGCATAGCTTGCCTGAAAGCAAAAGAAGACTTATCAATTTGTAGAAAGAAAACCCATCAAAGAACAGAATATCAACAGTTAACACTGTTCTTGTGCATCTACAAGTGGCAGAAACAATACCTAAATGTAACAAAATTTCAAATTTTACAGAAAAATATTGCTGTTATGCCACCAATAAAAGTAGCATTATCAGAACATTAGTATCCCTCAACTTCAGAGCACACGACCTAAAAACCTTAGAGTTTTTGGAATTCCAGCAGTTTCAGTGACTCCTGCTTCAGTTACCTTAACAACGAGAAAGTAGTATAAATAGCAATTACAATTTTGTTTCTTTTCCAAAGTCTACAACCTAATGGGCTCATAGTCAGTATTCCCAAATGTAACTTCTGTTATCTTGAGACAACCAAAAGAATAATATAAAAAAATTATACATCAGAGAAAAGATAATTTACGTTATTCAACAAAAACTTGGACAACATTTCGATAATTGAGTAGCATAGAGTCATAGACTAATCAGAAATTAAATACTTAGCAGATAATCTCTTACAGTCCAACAATGAGACATACCTGTGGAGACAGAGGTGCCTGTGATGGGAGAAAGATCTGGGGGGGGGGTGAAGGTTGATAAGGGGTAGGAGTCACATATCCTCCCCTATATGAAGTGCCAATATGCTGTGGATAATTTTCACCATAAGGACCACCAGGTATGCCTTGCTGCAGTTGTGATTGAGGTTTTTCCTGTGAAAAAGACAATGAACAGCAGGAAGTCTTACAAACCAGGCCACTAGAACCAAGGAAGTGAATCCTGCACTGACACCTTTTTTCAACAAGATATCAAATATTAAAAACATGATTGAAGAAAAACAAAACCTGGTGATAATGTAGAGAACTTTCAACTGCACCAAAACCAGGTTGATCAGCAGCATATACAGGTTCTGATTGCAATTGAGAATTGTCAAAAGGCATACGTCTGGGTACTTCCCTCTCTGCAACATAAGAAATTAAAAATCATCAAATTGAAGAATGTAGGTAATGCACACATGCTTTGGGTCTAAAGTAGTAAACTTCATTCAACTCTATCCTAAAACATCAAGAGTATAATATAATAGAAAATTGCCCTATGTTAACGTGGAGCCTGGCACAAGCATGTGGAATTGTTAACAGCTGGAATCCATATGACCACTCACTTAGGCTCTCTTTGGTACAGTTTATATTTATATTTATGAGTTATTTATGATAAATCATATATGGGAATCAACTAAGAGTCATATATAATAATCGTTTAATACCACTAGACATAAAAAAGTAATAATAGATTTATCACAATAATAATAAACACCTTCTAACCAATTGTAGATTTTAGATTATATCAATTTATTTTCAATATAAACAAGTACAATAAATCATACCAAATAACTATATATGTCATAATGTATTATATAATTAATTCTATAATACATACCAAAGAGAGCCTTAGCTATCGGAACTTGATTAATATAGTATTGCCAACAGGGTAATAGTACATTGACACATAATGTGTAACAATAACATATAACTTGAGCAGGCAACCCATACATTATAAGCATTCAATAAAGACAAACACATATGGGGTTTTCACTCACAAGTTGCAACATCAATTCATTTTGTAGTATGATCATTCGCTACATCAAAATAACCAGTCATAGCAAGGATAACAGGAAACGAAAAATAAAAACTTTTACGACACAATGCATTGAAATATCCTAAACTTCAATAAAATCATCGCCAAACTAGCTCTCCCGTTCAAAACATTTAACAAGAAAATATACATAACTTAATGCAGGTCAGAATTTTCCTTAACAAATATTTCTTAACACCAATATACATGAGCAAAAGTTTTCTAGAAACAGCATGCGAACAAGAGAGAATGAAAAGAACACTCAACCTTCTGCAGAGAGAGTTATACGATCTCGTAGGATAGCAAGCTCATGAGATGAATCTGTGGACCCTAAGAGTTTTAAATATTCCATTGCTGTTTGTAGAAGCCCTTGACTTGCTAGTAGCTCAGCATAGTTCTCCACAAGCTTGGACAAAGACGCACTAAATTGCTTCTGTCCAGTCGCCAAAGCAAGGATAATAGTCTTTTCCATTAAATCCTACCCAAATAAATGAAATATGTCAACATGGGTATCAAAAAAAAAATAATAATAATATTACAGGAAGAAAAATCTTTTTTATATGAACTTCCGAGTACAACATCCACCTGTAGAAGGTCAACATAGGGTCTCCCGTCATGCTCAGCCTTCAAATTCCATGACCATATTTCAACTGTTTTGTCAATATTTCCAGCACATATATAGCACAGAGTTGCAGCTAATGTGTTTCCTGCAAGCATAAGTCTTGAAGCAAGAGTGTCACAGAGTAGAGTCCATTCCTCCCTCTGTGCAAACTGTAAAAGATCATGGTAAAAGAGCATAAGATATCAAAGGAAAGTATCGTACCTTCCAGTCTAATTGCTACATATAAAAATTAAAAATAATAATAATAATAATAATAAATAAATAAAAACCAGTTATAATAGTGAGTCATTTGCTAATATTGCTTAGCAGCAGAATTATATCATTTTTAGAGGGCACGTCAAGGTTGAATTTGTTAGCATGCACTAACGGAGAGCAATCACCAATACTATATTGGGTACGGCATTTAGGTCATTCATTTCATTGTAAGGGATAGGCTATTCACTTGCTTAGGAGACTCATGGAAAGATGTAGATAAAGTAAGAGGGACCTCCATATGGTTTTTATTGATCTAGAAAAAGCTTATGATAGAGTTCCAAGAGAGTTAATCTGGCAAGTACTAGAGAAAAAAAAAAGTTTCAAACAAATATGTGGACATAGTTAAGGATATGTATTATAATGTGGTGACTAGTGTGAAAACTGTGGGGGATCAAGGTCGTGAATTCCCAATTACAATGAGGTTACATCAAGGATCAGCTTTAAGCCCTTATCTGTTTGTCCTAATTATGGATGATTTAACCAAATACATTCAAGATGAAGTTCCTTGGTGTATATTTTTCTCTGATGATATTGTTTTGATGGATGAGACAAAAGCAAGGATTAATGTCAAGTTAGAGCTATGGAGGTCAACATTGGAATCAAAAGGTGCAAAGATAAGTAATGAAAATGGAGTATATGGTGCGTAACTTTAGTCACACAAAGACGAATAATGAGGTGGCGAACATCATGAGAGGGAGATACAACAAAGTGATCATTTAGGTATCTAGGTTCAATCATAAACAAAAAAGGTGATATAGACGATGATGTTTCATAGAGGATTAAAATATGAGGGATGAAGCAGAGAAGTATGTCTAGAGTGTATAATATTGAGTATGGTGTCATTCGACCACCTATGATATATGGTGCATAATGTTGGGCAGTGAAGAAGCATCATATAGATAAACTTAGTGTAGCTGAGATAAGGATATGAGGATGGATATGTGGCAAAATTAAGAAGGATAAGGTAAGGAATAATCGTATTAACGCTGATTTGGGAGTAGTGCTGATACATGATAAACTACGAGAAAGTCGTTTGAGATGATATGGTCATGTTCAACGAAGGCCGTAAGATCCTCCCGTACGGAGAAGTGATTTGATTCAGATTAAAGAATCTAAAAGAGCTAGGGGCAGACCTAAGATGACTCTAGAGGCAGTGGTGAAGAAAGACATGTATAGCTTAAGCCTTGCTTCAAATATGACATCGAACAGCTGATTAGCGGACAAGAATCCATGTAGCCAACCCCATTTATTGGGGTAAGGCTTTGCTGTTGTTGTATTTCATTGTAAGGGATCTTTTCCATTGGTTTTATCATCTAAATGAAACAAAACAAGACAACAAGGTAATATAAAGCAGAGGCATGGTTTCAGATGGTCCACTATAACATGCATAGAAACCAGGGAAGTCAAATGTATAAATATGATGCATTGTAGAAAAATTACATCATTAACCAAAAGTTCATTCAGAACTAAACATATTCGTGAAAGTCAAAAACATAATAACTTACAGTGCAAAGAAAAGCAAGTGTTTCTTTCCATGCAGCCAAGGGCCTGGTTTTCACAAGGCTCACTAGATCATTGCTCACCATTGCAGACACAACCTGCAAAAGAACCTTCTCAGTTTAACAAAAAAGAAAAAGGAAACAAACTAGAACAGAAAACCATGGCAAATCCATGTTTAATATGTGTCCCACCACTGTAGTCAAGGCAGCTAAGCCACCTATGCATTTTGGTCCTACAAGTTAGTAAGCAACAAAAGAACCAAAATCGATACGAAATATAACTATTGGCATACCAGAGGTCTACCTCCATCCCCTAATGTAAGAAATAATAATAACTGTATTTTGGAATCTTAAGTAACCGGAATCTTAAGTAACCTTTTCACCAGTTAGTCAAAAGACAAGTTAGCACCTTTCATGTTTCCGATTCTGATTATTATATGAGCTAAAGAAGCAGGAAATGAAAATTTCATTCTCCAGTGGACCATGCAACCACAACTCAAGTTCGTCATATTTACCCAGTGCCATATTAATATCCTTTTACGTATTTAGGTGATTAGATGCTAACACAAATGAAGGCAAGACTACCTAAATTGCATAGTCTATGAACAGCAGCGAAGTACATGCCAGGCATGCTTTCAAGCTCATCAAAAGCTTCAAATAAGAAGATTTATCGTGATTTACAGGAATTTTGGGGTTTTTTTATTTTTTATGGTAAGGGCATGGGGTAAAAGTAAAAAATGTAAAATAACTTATTTATCTTGTTCCCATAGAGAGGTAAATAGATTAGAATTATCCTTTCCTAATAATTTAAGTAAAACAAGAAGGATAGGAGGAGACTAGCAACTAATCAACCTGGTACTAATTAGCAGCAGAATGTATGTCAATCAACTATTCCTAACACAACCAGTTCGGTTGGCACAGTCAAATAAATCGATTAAACATTTCCAGGATGCTGCATTAACTACATCACTCCCATATTGCTATTAACATGAGACAATATCTGCTTTCTTGTTTCAAAACCCACAAAAAAAAAAAAAAAAAAAAAAAGATTCAAAATGCATGTACCTTCAAGTAAGATGAGTGACTCTTTTTCAGGTACTGATCACGTGTAGTTTCCCACAAAGCAGAACCACCCACATGAGCGATAACTAAAGCATCAGCCATTCTATTTGCAGTTATGCACTGTGCAACAGCTCCCTTGTAGTCTCCAACAACCAAAGCACGTTGAATGCTATCCTCAAATGAGGAATCAGTACCCTCTCTGGTTCCATCCAATTCTTGTAAGGGTAACTGCTCAGCATTATCCAAAGCACCACCATCAACCCCAAAGCTACTAGTTGAAGGTGAAAAAGATGAATCTGCTTTAGGGCTTTGAAGATTGTTAAAGAAATCCTCCCCATTATCAGTGGGTAATAAACTGAGTTCCTTATCTCCAGCCAATCCAGGTTTATCTGTTCCCTCATTAAGATTGAGCGCATTTATTTCTTGGGAAAGCTCCTCTTGTGCCTTATCTTTTTCCTCAGCTTGTACACTGAATCCTAGGTGGGTGAGTAGCTTTGTCCTTGCGGTCCCTTCATCTTCAAACATAACCTTCAAGAAGCCCCAGGTTTCTCTATCATCCACGGATCTAATCATACCAACCGGGCAGGGGAAAAAAATTACAACCCCATAAGTTGAGTAAACTTCTGCTTGAAATGTAGGGAAAATGCTACTTTAACTAAACTTTTTAAAGATAACCTACTTGGACTCTTCAGAATTTTTTTCACATAAAAGCCGTAAGGAAGATTTTTCCCCATTTTGAATTGCAGCTTCAAATTCAGTTGAGCGGCTCACCAAATTGAGTTCAGTAACCAAGCTATGCACATAAACCTGGGAAAAGAAACAGAAAAAAGTTAACAAAATAAAGAAAGCAGCAAAGCACCAGAGCATCACAAGAGAAAGCTACCAGAGAATTTCCAACCGGAGCACTGGTAGGTGATGAACTAGGGTGGAAGGAAACAAGCTTGCCACCAAAACCAAAAGAAGCTCCCACTGGACGTTTCAACCATTTTGGAGCTCTCAAGGGGGCTGCAGTCAAAGATAAAGATAAAGATGTCAAAGAAGGTTCATCAATGTCGGTAAAAAATGTAGGATGCCATACTTGAAAACAAATGAAAATTAAAAAAAAAAAATAATAATAATAATAATAATAATAATAATAATTCCCTAGAATAGGATCCAAAGCAAAGAGGGGTTTGTGACTGATGATAGTGAAGGAGCTGGGAGATTGCAACATAAATGAAGTTAATTTATCATTTACCTATGACGTATTCATATTTTAAATACAAGGTGAAGAACTAAGAGATACATGTACCAGGTAAAACTATTGCGGATTTGCTTTAGACATCTATAAAAGGGCCCATCACAAAACCTAACCCAAAGACCATAAAGAGAAAAGATACCACTTACCAAAAGAAATTTTTATATGCTACAGAGACAGTAAATTTGACACTGAAGCAATAGAAAATAATAGCATATTATAGCATTTAAATTACATTAAACACAGTCTAGAGGTGCCTACAGCAAGTCAGCAACCACTAAATCAAAACTTACTTGCTTTCACTTCATATATAATGCCCAAGCTCCACAAAGAACTATCAAAGGTCCTTAAAGAATTGAATAGAAAACAACATCAAGCATAAAATTGTAATACACAAACATATCTAACAACAGATGATCACCTCCTATCATGGCTCTTTTTCCACCTTAATCCTTCAAGTTTAGGGTAACAAAAAAGTTGGGATAGACATATCAATATGCTTCACCTCCTTCGTCACCCAAGACATTTATACCACCTAGGGAATATCTCATTCACTTGGAGTTCAGGGGTGGGGTTGGAAGAGAAGATATGCATATAGGGTCATATCCAATTGTATGTAGTGTAGCCAATTTTGTTTTGTGAAGATGACCCCACCTCTTGATGAGTTTGTATACGCTTACCCTGTAGATTCTCTTACTATGGCTTTGGCCTAATAAAATTTTGTTGCATTCGAAAAAGAAATTCCAGCTAAGACGTGAGGCTGTCACGAGGTCTTTCCTCCAAAGACAAATCTTGAGCTCCGTACCTCCACCCATTGCACCCACCCCAGAGTTCTACCTAAGCAATCCGATAGGAGGTTCATTAACATCCCAGAAATACTCTCTTATAGTTAGGGCAGTCAAACCCACTCTCATGAGCTCCTGGCAGTTTATTCATCTGATAATATACTAGAGTTACTTTTGATTCAGCAATATTACGTTCATTAATCACTCCAGATGCTTTCACTTCCATGAAAAGATCATTTCCTTCACAGTACGTTCGCCTACTACGTCAAATACAGATACACCGCAATCCTTCATGCAAAAAGGGATCAGGCACTCATTGGAGCTGCTAAAATTGTAACCTGGGTGTTTTTCAAGTTGGAAGCTAGTGATGATGGGTCAGCCTTGGTAAAGTCTATGAAACAAATTGGTCCAAAAATTGATGGTGAACGATAGGGGCTGAACATGGGTTGCTAGATCATAATCCACTGCCTTGATCGACCTGGTTATATCCGCCCTTATGGCCTCTATCCCTGCACAGCTTAAGCCTCTATCAACAATCAGGTCGTCCCTGAACCCCACTATTAACATAATCAAAGAGAAGTATTTTCCTATATGATAGTCTCAATTCCATTATGTGTTTCCAAATTAGGGGAAGCAAAGCTTCAACAAGAAAATAGAAGCTCCCTCGCAAAACTTCAAATGCAGAGGTTGGGTTGTTCACTTCATTAATTTGACTTCACTTTCACATTTCACAGGCTGAGCCTGAATTCTATATAAAAAAGGGCAAGCAAAGCTTAAAGGCTGCTCTATCCCAATGGGCCAAGGGGCAGAACTAGCGAGGGCCCAGCAAGCATACCAACTGTAGTCAAAAAAGCGAGTTCCCTTCAGAAACACACACAATCGACCATCCTTGGCTCGTAATCTCCATACAACAACAACAAAGGTGTCTTTTACTAGCCCAATTGAAACCCCTAGTCTGCAAGATGCCCAGGGTAAGGACCTTCCCCAAACTCACAGGACGCTTTTGGTAATCCAGATCACAGCTCTAAACCAGCATAAAAGGGCGTCCTAGCGCACGAGATTCCCACTACTGCAGGGTCTGGGGAGGGCAGAATGTACGCAGCCTTACCCCTACAATGTGGAGAGACTGTTTCCAGGATTTGAACCCGTGACCACCAGGTTGCAATATGACAACCTTACCGTCACACCAAGGCTCGCCCTCTACAGCTCTAAACCAGCATATGAGGATTTATAATTGGAAAGAAGAGATTTCTTCCGCATCATTCCATATTTTACAATCAGCCAATCAGGTGAGATTCCATCTATTAACATAAATCATCCAACTCCCAATCCATCAGATTTCTACCAAACACTAAATTCCAATTGGAGTTTCCAAAATTCCCACTACGGAATCCATTGTATCACTATACCACAACATCTCTCCCCAAAACATGGGACTATAGTGAATTAAAGATACAGCATGAGACTTGAGACCTATCACCAACCAAAATACCCTCCCAAGTCTGCCTTGGACCACCTTATAACTTATACAACACAGCAAATGGTCCACATTCCTCATTACCTTCTTTAAAACAACCAGTTCATGAGAATCACATTCTTGAAGGGTGGCAGCCTCTTTTCTCCCAATTACCTGAAGTGTTTATTATTCTCCTCTTACCTGCTCCACCACTCTCTTTTTTATCAAATAAACCTTTGTGCAGAATAAAGCAGAATGCGCTAGGGGGTTGAGAATAAAGAAATATATGATCTAGCTTTTCCTGAACTACTAGTAATGTAGGCCAGCCCCCTTGGCTAAGGACTAGCTTACAGCTGTAGGATACTTAGGCCAACTTTAGGTTATCAGCAAGTATTCAGTCATCCTTTGATCCGGTAAACAATAGCAATTAATGGACAGCCTCCTTGTGCCAAACAGTAACTATATTCGACTGGCCTTCCCCCTTCCAAAATATGACTAAGAAAAGGGAAAAATGAATGGAAGGGAAGGGGGATATGACCTAAGGCATCTCACCTTAAGCCCTTGGCAGCCTCTCACCACCGGAGGTCTGTCACCTCAAGAGTGTCTCACTCCAACTGTCTCTCACACCACAAGGTACCAAGCTCTTTTCATTAATTCAAATCTAAGAAGCAAAGCTTCATTACAAGCTAATATATAGACTGCTAAAACAAGACAAGTGAAAAAAAAGGTAACTTTACTCGTGAACATTAGATTGGGCTACTATTCATGAAAATAGTAACTACTAACTTCAAGTATTAATGACTAAGTAAAACCGAAATTAGAAAAACTCCCTATTACAAAGAAACTCGATGTAGAAACTTCCTAATAGCAATAAACTGAAAACATAATAATATATACTATCTAATATTCCCTTAGTTATTAGCTAACAGAGCTTACTATTCTAAGAAATAGAAACTTCTGACAATAGAAGGTAAGAACTTGGTATTACATAAGTTACTAAAACTAAAAATATAAAGTACTAATAGCTAAGATCTTGTTTCATCAACACCCTAGAGCTGGAAGAAGATTCCCCCAAAAGTGACTTGCGACAGGGGTTTGTGGGGCCCATCGGCCAATAGTCCAAGGGCTGGAACATATCTCTAAGGGCCTTCTGTCAGCCAGGCTTGGAGGTCTGGATTAGACTGACAGACCCTTTGCAATGGACTGCTATCGGATGGGCTGCCGAGTGGTGGTACTGCATCAACTTTTTAATACTCAAGCTGTAATGTCATTCTGTCAATAAAAAGGGCTCCACCAGAATGTATTGCGTAAGGTGATTTAAGATACCATTTCCAAACACTATTTTGTCCTTATTACCGCTTTTTTGGCATTTATCCTACATATACCTTATTCTTTTTTAAAAGAAAAAGGAGATGACCAGATCAATTGATGCAATGAGTGAGAATATCAACAGTAGAAGCATCTGACAGTTGAATCGCAACAATGTTAAATTAAGGGGGAGGGGAACTGAAAATTTATGATCCTTATCAGCTCAGATTACATACCCGTGCCTAACACACCCTCTCTAGCAGCATATCTGCTGCAAGCCTGCACAATGAAGAATAAAAATTGGTAAATGGCAAGAATGTCATTAAGAGTAAAAAGACCATTCTGCCAGGCTAAACAAAACATTGTCTTGCATATTAGAACAACAATTACTAGGACACATCATAATAAAGAACACTAGTGGTGTCATCCTGACTTAAGCACTTATGAAAGAAAATTGAAAAAAAAAATGCAGATTCAGATTGCCAAATTATAATGAGTTTATTCATTTCAGAACACTGAAGAATAAACTCCAGTGAGGTCCCAAAGAATAGAGAAAATAGTCCAAAAATACAAGCAAAAAATATAATGGATATGTGATTTGACATTTCCCACCAACCTCAATATTGTAGATACCAATTTTTCCATCAAATGATGAAGCTGATATGACTCCTGGTATCTTCGGGTACCAGTGAATATCAAAATTCCAGTTGGTGCCAGCCGGCAACTCACAGACAATCTGAACCATTTGAAAACAAGAGCAATGATGAGATGTTAGAAGGCAACTGGATTATGGAAACATCAAACATATGTAAATAGCACAAGAGATAAAAAGTTTTCGACAAAAACAGTTCCCTACCTCTCCCGTGGACGTGTCCCAGCAAATAGTTCGATTATCTTTGGCACAAGTCACTAAATAGGCACTGTCACTGGGACACCATGACATTCCAATTACACCTGTGAAGAAGATACAGACAAGTACAGATGAAATAAATGTCAAAATGCGTAACAATAACAAAAATTTATGGTTTCATAGTAATGTCTAGACGAAATATTGGAGAAAATTCGGTAACAGTAATAAGCAAAACGTGAAGCAGGACGGGTTCAAGCAAACATGTAGCAGGGCAGGGTGCAGCAAACATGGAGCAGGCATACCACATGGAAGAGAGAGGGGGGGGAGAGAGCAACAACAAAAAAGATTTAGCTGAATTTCGCAAAAAATCCTGCTGTTAAATTTTCAGCAGCCAAATCATAAAGACATTTTAGAAAGCAGAATCCGAAAGAAACACGATTTGGGGGGTTGGGGGGAAGAATCACTCTCAGGGAAGATTTCCAACCTCGAGTGTGGCCCACAAATTCTTTCAAAGGTGACATTGAATTCCTCATGTCCCAAAGCTGTCACAAACATCATAGACATTACAAAAACTAGCACACAAGATCATTCAAAGTTTGAGAATATTTAACATAACCATTGAAATACAAAAACATCATACTCTTAAAGAAGGTGAACTATCGTCATCCGATGCAACAATGAGTTGAGTCGCAAAATCAGGATTCCACTGTAACACAGAACCCCGCTTTCTATTTGAATCTGACAAACTGCCAGGTAACACAAACATCACTTCAAAATGTCTAGTTATTACCCATACAGATCTACGATTTGAAAGCACACCCAACCCTTGATGATCAAGACAAAGCAACTCACTTTATCACTGGCTTCTGCCGCCGTAAATCCCAAACCACTGGAAACGTAGAAATTCACAAGTTCACATTAAAAAGTGGGAGAATATTGCAAAGCAACATTATACGCATCAGCATGCAGGAGAATAAAATGAATAGGTGCATTTTCCTTGCTTCTTTGAAGTTGAAAATATAAGTGACAGGGCCATATTCATCGCTCACCTGTCATTCCATTATATGAAGTGGATGCTAATATAGGCTGAACCTTGTGATTCCATGATAAGTAAGAAACTTCACCTTGGGTCCCAAATCCAATATTCTGTGCAAAGTTTGCACAAACTAAATTAAATATGGCATACATATTGCAGAAATATGATTGCAAGTAGCAAGGGAATAAATGATCAACAGATTATATATAATCTAAAGCACCTACAGTATGTGTAGAACATGTCAGGATCACATCCATATAAAATAAATGCCTCCATAGATACTAAAAAGACTAAGCACAATTAACAGTTACAAGTTGAATCATCATACTACAAATATTGATGTTGAAGTTACAAACATATCCTAGAGGCAATATGATGCCTACAGACCTTGAGAGGTGGATAATGAATGGGTTCTGCTGGATTAGCTAGATCCCAGATGCAGATTTCACCTTCATCAGCCCCAGAAGCTAATAGATTTGTTGAGATACTGCCAAACTCCAGACCACGGACCTGTATTTAGGCAAAACTTCAGGACTAGAGAAGCGTACTAGATAAAAGAAAGCATTAATTAGGGAAGAGTAAAAAAGGCCATTATAGCCAGTATAGAGAGAAAATATACAGGAGGAAACTCACAGGTCCTGTATGCTTAGTAAGATGGCTAACGAGGGCACCTTCGATCTCCTCTGAACTGCAGGTAATTTATGATCTTCATCATAAATCTAATTAAGGTCTTAATATTTCGGTGATGTCAATGATGCAGACAACATGCTACTAAAGAAACCATCGAACTAAGACAAACATATAATTATAAACCATTAGTGACCCCATTTCTACACCCAAATAGGGACAATCTAGTTTGGTGGATCCCAATCAGTTATACCAACCCCACCCACCCCCAAAAAAAATTTTTGAGAAATTGGACTTCTCACAAGTTTCTGCCGTTAAGATTTTTAATATGTAAAATGGCATTCACCAAAAGACACCAGAGCGAATGTTCAATCAAATAATACCAATTCCTTATTAATCTGCAAATTGCAGCTTTGTTTTTGTTGCCATGTCCTTTTCAAGCATGAAATAATTTGCCCATCAGAAAACAATTAGAAGAAAGGATAACAGTGGAACATTTAATCCAGGAAACTAAGAAAATAAACCGCAAAATATCCATCATGTAGAAGGGTAGGATCCCCATGCAAAGAGAGATGAAAACGATAAGCGTAGGTGTGGGAAAGAAAATGCCAATGAGAAACGAGAACTGCCATGAAAAATATGGTGCCCGTGATCACATTGAAAAACAAAAACAAAAATAAGGACCAAGTTTAATTAAGAAAAACGCGTCCCAATATTCCACAAATGAGAAAGGACAATAAAAAGGATGCGCTTTTTAGTATTATGGTTCTAGTATAGTGTAACATTAAAGGGAGACCAAGGAGTATCTGTAAAATTGTTACTGAATCCAAGAAACCGACGACGTGAGCAGGGGATGATCCGAATTATTGGAACAATGATACCAATGTTACATAACAGGTGAACCTAGTCGAATTTAATCAATAAGAAGAAGTCAAAAGTACCTGATTAGAGTCTGTGGATTCCAAATATCAATACCACCATCGGCAAGGCCTCCAGCAATGAGTCCAAGAGACAATTCTTGAGTTCCGGACCCAGTTTTGCCCCAAGAAAGCCGATGGAAGCGTTCACTGCTGGGGCACTCAGCAACAACAGGTAGCTCCCGATCATCCGACTGGAAATCAAGCTTGAAGATTTCAAGATTGGCAGACGAACTGAAGGATAGATCTACAGCCCCGGCCATGGTTCCAGCCGCAAGGTAAGGTAAGTCAGGGGAGAAGGCGAGGGACGCCGATCTGCTGACTCCCTTTATGCACGCCATGGCTCGAAAGCTTAACGTCAATTAGATCCTAAGATTCACACCTCCTTTGTAAGAGCCAATTCAGCACAGATCTGTAAATCGAAAACACTGGTTTAAGCGAAGCATAACCTACGATGCTTCCGTTATGATTTGCTTTCTCCTTCTTAATCTGAGAATTGGGATCAGAAAGAATAAAAGACTTGTCGCTCCACTGAAACGAAACGATAGAACCCCTCTTTTGTATTTGTTGTGTATAGGGCGTGTGGTGTATTTTTTTTTTTTTTTTTTTTTTGGTAAGTGTGTATGTATTCGTGTCTGTATATACAGATTTCCTTCCTTTATACATACATTTATACGTATAGAAGCAGGAAAAAAATTCGGAGAACGACATAAACATCGTGAGTTCGTGACACAATTCGCCCAAAAGTTATTTGTTTTGTGAATCGGACCTATCTTATTAATTTGACTCAGGTTGGTGGCCAAGTCCGGTTGACCCATTAACCGGTTTGATTTACTCAGACCAATCACAAGATATACCTTGAGCTGAATTCTGATTTGGCTGGGTGTCGACTCGAACGTAAATTTTGGATTCACCGAGAATCACGTGGTAACCATCCGAAGAAGGTTGCCACTGTCCTCCCAGACCACAGGGAGAAGACGATGCGAATCCTAAAGAATGATATTGCTTTTGACAAACCATGTTTAGAAACTAGAAACAGTTCTTAATCCAAATCTATCACCATTCAAATTTGTACAACTAATTTCCATGAAAATCAGTCCGAAATTTCCTGTCTGATTCTCAATTTAACAATGCCTTAAATCGGCTAAGATAATATCTAAGGTCCCTACAACAACAGTTTGTCATCTTCACTATTTGCCAGTCTATCGCAATAATTAAAGCAGTTCATCAGGTCACTGTGCCCTAGATCAGTTAGAAAATCATGTCCAGTCGGAATATCTATTACAGTTTCCAAAGTTCCATTCTCGTATCTGGTAGTTATAAAGTAATCAAGTAACAGTTTTTTTTTTTTTTTTTTTTGGTAAAAGGCACCTCCTCAGTAACTTATCTTATTGACCGTTGATACTCAAAGGTTTCAAAAAAGACAGTTACCTCTCCTAAATAACTATTAAAATCCAAATAGCCTCACGCGTTAAGAATATTCCATTAGATGGTAACGGTGGGAGTCCAATATTTTTTTAAAGACCAAATTATCTTTTTAGAGAGATGAACTACCTATTTTACCCTTACTATTTAATAAGGTTACTACTTTCCCATTTGCTCTCTTACATTTTTTCTGGTTTTCAGACCCTTGAATCGTCTTCTTCTTCGGAGCTCTCCGCCGCTACAAATTCTTGAATATTGAAGCAATTTCTCCTAAAATCTTTCCATATTTTCAATCCTTATTTTTCACTCATATTTTCCCTCATCTTTCTCCCATTCCAGTCGTCCTTAGTTGACGGTCATTTTCTCTCCTATTCTTCTTTGGTTTCTTCTCTCCTAAAATTTATCCAAATTTTCAATCCCTATTTTCACTCCTATCTTCCCTCATCTTTCTCTCATTCCAATCATCTCCTATTCTTCTTTGATTTCTTCTCTCCTAAAATCTCTCCAGATTTTCAATCCATATTTTCACTCCTATCTTCCCTCATCTTTCTCCCATTCCAGTCGCTCTTGGTCCACAGTCATTTTATTTTCTATTCTTCTTCGGTTTCTTCTCCTACTTCATCTCCTGGCAGATTCTGCTCTTCCCTCAATGTTGAAATCAAAAACCATGCCATTTCTCCTCCCTTTCCTACCTCTATCTCTCTTCAAACCCCGATTCTTCCCCTTCTTTTTCTACTACAACTGATTTCTCACAGGTTTTCTCCTCACCAAAATTCAGAGATCCCCAACCCTTTTTTTTTTCTCTGTCATTTTCTTTCACACCTCACTCTTCTCTCTTGATTTGACAAGTACTTTAATTAACTCACCCATTATATATATCCAAAGGAATCAGGAGGGCTGTCAATAGGGAAGAGCGAAGGAGAACCAGAATATGAATTTCATATTAAGAATGAGAATCCAACATGATTAAACACAAATCAGAATACCAACTCATGGAAATCAAAACTAATGCTTAATCAATGAGTTTTGCCTCACTGGTCGCCTGTAATCGTTCCGCTTTCATCTGAGTCCATCATATCATATCCGCTGGAAAGAACGTGAGGGAGAATGAGAAGAAGATGAGATTAGGGTTTATTTTAGTTTGATATAAAAGGGTTATATTAGTCTTTTAACAGTAATAAGATTTAAAGTATGGATAAAAGATTGAGGGTAGATTTGTGTATAAAAAAATTAACTTTAACACCGTTAAAAATTAGGGCCATTTGGATTTTAATAGTTATTTAGGGGAGATAACTGTCTTTTTTGAAACTTTTGGGGGTCAATGGTCAATAAGGTAAGTTATAGGGGAGGTAACTGTCTTTTACCCTTCTTCTTTTTTTTGCCCATTTTTATTTGGGTAATTGACACATACCACCCCTATACTTTAACCTGATTCCAAATAACTTAATAAGTTGCTAAACCGGACGAGCTACCCCCTGGTTCAACCATTTTTAAACAAAGAGAGTAAATATACAATTTTACCCCTTGGTCCAACCATTCTTGATTTTTTCCTCTTTCCTTTCCTTTGTTCTTCTTCCTATCCTACCGTCCCCAAATCTCCTTCCTGCAAACCGATTGGAAGTGTAGATGTTAAGAAACGAAAGAAGACCACAATCAAAAGAAACAGATTTAGGTTCTCAGTAGTTTTACAAGAATTTATTCATCAAAGTTTGAAATTAGATTCTTCAAGACAACAAAGCTCCTCCTGAAAGAATCTAATTTTTTGATTTCTTCGTCCATATTTTTTATAAAATTCTGTATTTTAGAAAATTCTTTATTGCGAATCGCTTCATCTGACTCAAAGAAGGAGCCCTATCCTGAATCTGAACTGGTGCTTCCTTATCAGGATCGTCAAACAAAGCATCAAAATCATTAGATTTCTTATTCCGAAAAATTCTAAGAATCGCAGAAGAGGGCTTTTTCTTTTCTTCCTTGGTAGATGATTCTAGCTTATAGAAATCCCGACAAGTGGACAGAGTATTGGATTTGATGAGGATCGCTGAAATGGCTTCTTCTTTTCTTCCCTGGGGGAGGATTCAAGCTTACAAGAATGCCGACTGGATTTTAGCTTCTTTTGATTTCTTGAGCTTCTTGTGCTTGTGTTTGATTTGACCCATACAAGAGACCTTTCTGCCGCATCAAAACTACCATTCCTCAATTTTCTGCAGGCCTTGGCTGGAATTAAGGGAAACCCTTTGCTAGTGTTGGGCTTAAATCTACTAAATTCTCAGGTCACATGTCACGATCAGGGCAAATGGGTGGGTTATGAATAATGGTAAAAATCTGTTAATCAGACGGCTGAATTATAAACCTTGAGTCCCGAGTCGTCTTCTCTTTCAGTCGGAGCAAAACTCGACATTCTAGTTAGGGATGTTTGATAGAGGAAGAATAATGAGGGATTAAAGAGAATAAATGCATTAAAGGGTATTTTAAACTTTCTATCCAACACTAAAAGGTATTTTGGTCATATTCAAAAGAATAAATAGGTTAAACCGTAAGGCTAGATTGGTTTGTCATTGTAGATATAAGTTAAAAGGTAGTATGAGTCCGATTCAATAACTTATTAAAGTATCTAGAATCGAGGTAAACTAGAGGGGTAGTATGTGTCAATTTCCCTTTTTATTTTCCATGGATCCTCTTTAATAACATATCCCATTTTTATTTTTATTTTTATTTTGGTAAAAACATGTCCTAATTATTATGCAAATCAAACTTAAAGAGAGACAGAAGGGGGTGTTCGGAGCACAATGGCATTTACATCAAATACATCTGGGAGGAAGTTTTGTGCCTTAAATCTCATAGGATCAGAATCCAAGAGCACCGTTTCCACGGCTGTTTCAAATGCTAACCCGGAAGGCTGGAACCCTGAAATGGAATAGCACACACAACCTAGCTTTCTTGAATCCAGCCTCTATACTGGCTGATATTGTGTTAGGAAACTTGGCCCAACTACGCCGAAGGTTTTCTCTACGGCGGTTTCTCCATCTGGCTGATAAATAAGACAGCCTCCTGCAACGAAACCGTTCAAGTTTCAAGTAGGCATGCGTGTACAGCAGTTCCAACCCATTTAGTTGGGATAAGGTTAAGTTACGTGTACATCAATACAGGAGGTCCAAGACAATGTAAGTACAAGAAAATGAAAAGAGAAGGGATGATCACTGCACAATACACCCTAATGTGTAGGCTTCAGCATTTATCCAGGTAGATTGTTCCAACAAGACAAAAAGATATTGTGAAAGCTACAGTAAAATGGAAATTCATGAGCATTGAAGAATGTAGACCCACCAGAATGAGATGAATAGAAAGAAGACAATGAACAATAATTTAAAGACATTTTACTTTCCAAGTGAGATACATCAACAGTCCAAGAAAACATGATTGGGCTTTGTATTACTATTGCCAATGTTATCATCAGACATCAAGGGCTGCAGAGATTCCTAAGGTCCTCTTCCTTTGCAAACCAGTTTGGTATCAACCTGGAAGCATATGGATAAAGATCTTTATATGAATTTCTGATGGTGCCCTCAGCTACTCCAGTTGCAATTGAAATATCTGCACAAAAAAACTCAGTTACATGTATTTATTACGTATATATGTATTTCTATTTATGTAGTAAAGATGGTTTTAATTTTTAACCTTTAAGAGGTTTCTTATCATCTGAGAGCTGAGTAATCATGTAAATAACAGCTGCTGCCACTGAGATGGGACTTCTCCTGCAATCAGGGGAAGAAGTTCAGCCTTAGACTATCATAAATACTCTTTACAGTTGCGAAGCACCACAGGCATCCAGACAAGTCGAGGAAAGAAGAGAACAATCAGAACAAAATTTAGCTTTCAGAATTGAACAAATCTCCATGGACACTTCACCCCACTTCTATGCAAAGCACAACAGGCATCCAAAACAAGAGAAACAGATTCACAATCCAGAAAAGAAGAGAACCAGATCAAAGTATGATATTCACAATTGAATACTAGTCCATAGACAACACTTGCCACTTCAGGACTAAATTGTTAATTCGCTGTTCTCTTTGCCATCTTTTCCATCATTTATTTCCGATGGGAAAAGCCCTGGTGGGGTATGGAAGATTTTAGAATTCCTACAAGCTTTTTTAATCCAATGCCATTAAGGGAACCTTTCTCACAAAATTATGAAGGGATGGTTAAATATGATACCAAGGATCAGAACTAAGCATCCAGATACAGCACAACCACCTGGTGGCTGGAAGCCTGGTGCTAGAGCTACTAACAGGATACTGGAACTCTTGCAAGTCAGACAGCAAAACAATGTCCAAAAAAGGAATGGATCTGGGGATCAGTTTCCTTGTGTAGATTCATAGATCTAATACTATTCTACTAAGAGAATATGCTTGTAATAAAGCAACAACATAGAATCTTTCCAGGCTTATAGTTTGTCCAATGACAGAGAAGTCAAGTTGTGAACAACGTGACTGAGCAGAAAGGCCAGAACATTAAAAAAAAAAAAAATAGTGATGATTGTAAACCAGGAAAGAAGGAAAAGCTCAATGATATTAATAAAACTCATTTCCAGGACATGGGTAAACTAGAATTACCTGATGTCCAGCTCCTCAGACTTCTGAACAGCTTCTTGGGCAGCCTTAACAGCTTGATTAGTCATGCCCAGATGAGAACAAAAGCGCCTCTGCAGGTAGGGTTGGGTGTGATGTTAATGGTGGCAACTGAATAACAAAACAACCAACAGCACAAGGTAGAAACCAATGCATGCATGGATATAATGCACCTAATAGAGAGAGAGGAAACTGAAATCCTGTAAGTAGTTTAACAAACTCACCAGAAAATCTCCAGCATGAATAGTTCCCATCTCCATTGATTGACCCATCTCTACCTCCAGTAGTTTCACAATGTATTCTTTTGCTCGACCAATTTCCTTCTTGGTGGCACCATTAGCAACGGAGCATATTTCTAGTTGAAATCCACAGGTTCAGGAACCTCATACATATTGAGAAAGATAAATCAGGAAGCATCCAGGTGTTAAGGTAGCTTAATCTGTACCCTTTACAGTGCGAGGCTTGTCTTCTTGGCGACAAGCAATATACAGGCAAGCAGCCAAAATTGCATCCTGATTTCTTCCTCTAATAGATTTTTGATCTTCCACCTTCTTGTATATCTCATTGGCCCGGTCCTTTCAAATCAAAATTACAGAACCATCACCATAGGGGACAAGAATACTTTAAATTAGACTTAAATTTTAAATAAAAAAAATGACAACCTATTAAAAGAACATACATTTAAATTTCAGTATTTTTTGCTCAACTAGACTCAACTATTTCTATTTCCACACACAAATACAAAATCAACACAGATTTCAAATATGGTCACTGGAATGAGAATGACTCTTCCTCAAGGTTTATGGTCTGCTGAACAGTGCTGCAACCTCTCTGATTTGTTTTTTCATTCTGCTCTTGTCCATTGAAGTCTGCAACTTCAGTGATGTGCTCAATTCTCCGAATCGAACAGATTTCTTAAGCCACCTGCATCACTTACAAGTCAAAACTCAAAAGAAGAAGCCTGATCAGGTTTGTTAATCAATCAGGTTAATTATCCACTTCTTTTGATGTGTAAGCTTGTATGCCATAGCCACTCGCTTGGAGTTGCATTTCTCTTAATTGTATCTGAATTAGTAATTGCATCCCTTTGTCCTAGTAGGAGTAGGATTACCCTGTTGTAGTAGGATCAGGACTCTTAACTGAATGCCACTTTACGCTAGCTGTTAAAGTTGAAGGGAAAATTAATCTCTATACAAAACTCAAGCCTTCTGCTAGGTTCCCGAGGAATTCATAATCCCTCAGAAGGACAGCTACAGGCTCTTTTTTCTTATTTTCTACTTTCACTAGATTCACATAACTAGTTTTGCCATCACCTATATTCACATCATGTAAGATTCTACACACAATGTCAAGAACCTTAATTCTGATCTTCGGATAGATAAGCTGTAGATAATTTGGATGGAGCACAAGGTTAATCAACTGCATCAACCAAATAGAAGAACGCCTTGTGGATGGGCTGGCTCCAAAATGCACCACCGTTTTTTATTATTAATAGTTCTTTACAGTAAATAAAGTTCATTTGTGATGGCTGCCAAAGAAGGTCAACAACCAAAATCAATTAGAAATATTCATTCACCAGACCCAGCAGTGGTTGTGGCGGGGCTGGTTGCAACGGTAAGGCTGCTCCATTATATTCTGATGATTGTGGGTTCGAATCGGGTAACAGTCTCTGCGGGAAGTGGGGATAAGGCTGCATACATCTCCCCTCCCCAGACCCACAGTGGCAGGAACCTTGTGCAATCGGTATGCCCATTCACCAGAATATTTAGTTTCAGATAGTGGTGGGATTTTGAGGTTATGGAACACATGGCCAACCCCTTCAACATTGACAAGTGACATGCACAACAGCCGCCCAATAATCAGTTACTGAATTTTTTTTCCTTGCACAGTTTCCATGTGCATTGTACATCAGTCATTCGGGTTATTCTATTGCAGACACTCTCTCTTACACACACACACACACACACACTCATTTACGCACTACAATCTCAGAAATATCCAACAGTTTCCAGAACTCCATTAAAATATTAACAGACATATTCAATAAATTGCATTATTCGGGTTATTCTGTTGCGGACTCTCTCTCTATCTCATTACAATGCCTGAAACATCCAACAGTATCCAAAACTCAATTAAGATAGTGACAAAAAACATATTCAAGAAGCTTCAATAGCATAGGAATTTAATTACACTGAAAAAATATTAGTCGCCAAAATACCATTCCTGCATCCCCAAAACTATGAAGGTAGCAATATTAAGTAAATGCAGTACCTTAATTGTCGCCACAAGGCCCAGTCTGCAACACAAAATTGCAGATAACGTTAGTTACTTTTGGTCCTGTCTTCATTTGATAAAAAGTTGAGCTTTAACAATATCAAAATAATGGATGGCATTCAACCATATTGGGCTCAATCTTGAGCAAGCAAATTGTTATCGATAACATAAATGATACAAGTTCTAGCAACAATTGCCACAAGGATGAAGCATTAATAAAGAACTTCAGACCACAGACAAATTCTTCATTTGGCAATCAAGCCAACTTTGTTATATTCTCTGAAAGACATCCACTGATGATTACAATCTCTGATAAGACATTAAGCTCATAATGTACACATTGTAAGAATCTCCAAGATCTTATGCAAAGCAAGGATCAATTAGATGCAGTGTACGGTCATGAGTCTCACTGATTGAATTGGATCCGTCTGAACCAAAATAATGAAGTTATCAATAAGCAACAATTTTGAATATAAAACCAAGTACCCAAATCCCTAAAAGTAATTACGAGACGGATCAGAATTCCTGGCTTCTTCAATATAAGAGCTCTTTCACTTGCCAGATTCATAAACACAAAAGTTAAAGACAAGGTTCCAATTCCGCAATTCGATTGGACTAGGGCTAGAGAAAGCGAGAATGCTCATAAGCATACCTATCGGACATAGTAGCGATGGTTTTGAAGGCGAGAATCAGAGAACGATCAGGGTTCGAACCGCGGTTCTGCCATCGACCGAGGGAAGAAGAGAGGAAATCACCAGAGGCACCATTAGGCTTGGAGATGACGGTGGAAAGGCCACCGTCGGTAAGAAGAGGGTTAGCAGGACCACCGACACGGACAGGATCGTTATCTCCAGACTCATTAGCGAAGGTTCTCCACTCGGAGGTCTCATCGATGGAGTGGGCTTCGAGAACAAGGCCGCATTCAGAGCAAACAGTGTCGCCAGCGGAATGGTCGAATACAACCTCCGTATGTTTTTTGCAGTCTGAGCAGTAAACATCCGCCATTACCGATGAAAGAGTTCGGCTCTACGGTTCGATTCAAATTGATACCTCAAAAGAATTGTTTTGTCTGAGAACCGAGAGGAGATAAAAATTCGAAACTGGTCCAAAACGTTCTTCCTCTGCAATAAATAAATTGGGGAAAACAAGAGTCGTAGAGACCCCAATGGTGGGGATTTGATACTTATATAGGTGGAGTAGTTAGGAAACGCACGCGACTTCCATGATCTTTGCAATTTCGTCTGTCATGCGGCCTGTGAGGCTGTAACTGTTGGAGCTTTCGTTGAACGATATCTAAGAGGTTCAACGCTGGTGTTCTATGGAATCAAAACGTAAAACGTTTATGTAGGGAGATTGTCACTGTGATGACCAATTGTGATAGAGGAATAAGCATCTAATTGCTGGCCATTGTTTCATTGGTTGGTGTAGCTTTATATCAGAGATCTCGACCGTTTGATTTAATAAAGTGGGTATACAGGGGGTTCTCTCTAAAAAGTAAAAGTGTTAAGTTTTTAATTCAAAAGTTCAAATTATAGTAAGTAAAGGGACTCTCCATATATAAGCAATATAGGATTATTTCGAATAATATTCCCCCTCACATGTAATCCCACCTAGGTAGTATATATGTGGTAGTATATGTGACAATACAAGATACTTTTTAGTATACTAGTCCTTCTTTTTAGGTGACATTTAGTCCCTCTTTCGAGTGAGGATCCTCTTTCGGTGACTTTGCATTATTTTTAGGGTTAATATGAGAGGGAACCTGGAACTTTGATACCATATCACGTTTCAAACTCAAAAGTTTGAACTATATATAAGTGGAGGGACTCTCCATATATAAGATCACATGATTCTCATCTCATTAGTAATGTGGGACTATTCTTAATAAAAAGATCCTATGTAATGAGGTTACCATGTAGTGAGGATTCCATCCACTTAAAATGAATCTGCATGTATCTCAATGCAGTATATGCAGATCCATTTTAAGTGGATGGAATCTTCACTATAAGGATGGTCTCACTACAAAGAATCTCAATCCCTCTCGAAAAGCCTTGTGATTAAATCAGGCCCAAGCCTTCAAGCCACAAATGTTAAATCCAAATTATTTTATTAGGAGGATCCGTATGCTAGCATCACATATCATATGTCAATTTATGAAAGGATAATGTGCTTGCGTATAGATTTTTTTATTCTTTTAAAACAAAAAGTCTATGTCGCATCAGATGTTTTGCATTTATTAATTCTTAAAAAAATAATAATAATAAAAAATAAATAAAATCCCCATGAGGAGGCGTAGTCTACCATGCTTGCTCGGATTATCCCCCGTTAGAAAAACAAAAGAACTTACAATAGAATCGTAGGCATATCAAATAACCCCCCATCTATGGGTATAGCTAGTAAGAATACTTGATTTCTATTTGCACTATCTCAAAAGATGATATTATGGGTTACTCATATATATATATCAAAGTTCAAAAATTAAATTAACCAAATATCCTTTTATATATGAAGCTACATTTTTGTTCATGTCTGTCTATGCATATCTTTCAATCTTCAACCATTGTTGAATTTTTCTTGAGGAACTACTGTTTGTTTTGTAGTAAGAATTTCCTTGAAAATGATATTTTTGGTGGAAATTTTTCTCAATGTAAAATTTGTAATTTTTCAATGCTTTTCTTCGCATTTTATGTTAGAACAAATTATGGAAAATCCAATTATTATAGAGGAAAAATTTCTTTTTCTACCATTTTACATGAAAACAAACAAAGCCTAATTTTCAATGATTTGTTGTGCCTTATAACAAGTTCTATTTGACCTGAAACTTAGACATATGAGGAAGAGGTCATACCTTTATTTGTCCATAAATTTTAGCCCATCATATATTGCTTTGTGTTGGTTCATTTTTTTGTTCTTCCATTTCCCACTTCTCTTAATTAAATCTTTCATCTTTACCAAAATAAATAAATAAATCTTCTATTTTATAAAAAAAAAAAGAAAAAAGGAACCCTCCATTGCAATGTGTAATATGTGATGGGCAGACTCAAATTAGCTCACCATCCACAAAAATTATAACCCCAACCAAGCCACAAACGAGCAAGGAAGAGTTGGACAATGGCACACGTGATAGGTGGGCCAATTATTACTGTTTATCTGGTTTCATCCACTTGATGTATAAAAGTTAACAAGACACATGGTTTTCGAAAGGTGGTGTTGATTATGTTCTAACTCTATAAAATCACCTATTTATTCACCACAAAGAAACTAAAAGCTCGAGAAAGAGAATCTCAATTTAAGGTTTTGTATCAATCTTATGACACACAAAGTCCCTAAAACATAATGAAAATTATGAAATGTAAATTAATCAATTAATTATTGTATACTTGTGTTAAAGAACATTCCTTATTGATGTGAATCTAATTAAGCTTTTGATTCAACTTCTTCCACAATTTTAAGGAGATTCTGTTTGTGCTCTTGGCGTATAAAACAAAGAGAGGAATGAACAAGTTGAGCTACAAGAATTCTCAACTTAAAATTTATAATATTATCTTAAAACCTTAATCCATGATCTCCGTCAGATAAGATTGATTTATCTTTAACCTATAACAAATCAGACCAAATCGATCAAATAAGTGAAACAAATTCCTACTAATTAAGTAATTCAATAATTAATTAAGTCAATAAATAGATATCATCTAACAATAGAGCATGAAATTAACACATAATTAGACCGGTGTTGGAGTGTGCAGACACCAAGTGATAGAGCTGGATCTTGCGGCTTTAGGACAAATATATCAGTTTTTGGCCACTCCTGGAGAGAAGGTGACCAACCCTTGTGGGACACAGCTTGGAGTGGCATCAACTTGGCTCTTGCCATTACATTAATAATAAGGGTGTAAACGGGTTGCTCTGATCTGGTTTCAGTTCTGGATAAAATAGTGTCAGGCTTTACAAGCTCAAATCGAAATCTGTCCATTAAAGGTTCGAATTGGGGTCGGTTGTGCTGGACATTAATGGGCCGATATAGTGTTGAGTTGTTATCGGGCTAAGCTTATCGAATTGATTTCGGGCTGACTCGATCTGGGCTGGGTTTGTCGAGCTTATTAGGCTACCTTCGCATGTAGCTATGTTCACACGACAATAATTTTTTGTGACATTTTTTTGTTCTAATTTAATACAATTGTAAATGGTTGAGTTTTGATTTTTTTTTTATTATTTATTTTTGCTAAAGGTCCGATAGAGGTTGAATTTTGATTGATCTTAATAGCATCTGAGCATGGATAATGATTTATATATTTACATTTATTTAGTTAGAATCATTAGATCTTTGATCAATTAATTATTCTTTGAACAGCAAAAAGAATCGATTCATTCTAACTCGGACTTCTTAACAGGCTTTATTGGTATTGGAGTTCATTAATATCGATTCGGATTAACTTGGGCTCTTAATGAGCGGATCCAGTTTTTATCCCGGCAAAAAAGGCTTTACAAGTCCAAAACGAAATCTGTCCATTAAAGACTCAATCGGGCTGAGTTCGGATTATATCAAACCCACTCGGTCAGTCTGCTGCTACCAGACTGGCCAGATTTGACCCCCTTAATTAATGATCTCATTTCTGTCGTACTGTCTCCACTTTCACATATATTTATTTCAAGTGAGATGCTAACTCTTTCAAAATTTCATTAATTCCCTCATCATTTCTGTAGAGTTATTTAACATCTGTTCCATGAAATCATTTGTCGGGTCCAAGCTAAAAATGGATTGACCTCTTCATCTTTGAATAATCATGTTATAACTTTATGCTTATAGGGTTGAACTATTTGTCAGCGTAACAGAAAAACATGTGAAAGATAATAGAGGTAATTAAGCTACTAAGCTTACTTGGTTTCTCAAACAATGATCATCTCCTAATTTTTCCTTCTCCTTTAATTAACCAATATGTTTTTTTTCTCCTGGTAAATAAAGAGTTTTTATTCAGTTGAATTCACCCAAGGAACTGAGAACAGGAATAACATACTGTTTGAAACTCAAAAGATAGTACACAGTTCCATAAGGACGGAGAAACCTTTTAGGATCCTAGCTAGTTGCACTTGTGCCTTGGGATATTGCTTGCTTATAACATTTTTGGCTATGATAGTTGTGATTCCTCATTTGTCTGGTTTGTAGCAATGGTGGAACTATATATTATAGTAGTTCTCTGACATGGATCCTGCTTTAGATCATAAAAAATGAATTCTATTTGGGGAATTTTATGTGCTAATTTTTCTTAATGATACCTACTTAATTGCAGGCTGAATTTGGAAACCTTTTACCCTTCAACCTCACAAACAAGGTCCTTATAAATGTTGATTGTAGTCCCACAGCTACCCCTATTTTCAAGGTTGGTTGATGTGTTTTGTCGTAGCAATAATTGGGATGCCGATTGGCCAGCATGATCTTAGCAGTTGCTGGCCGATACCACCAATCTTCACCCAAAGATCAGGCAGACTAGCTGGGTCATCCCGCCTGCATCTGGATTGGTGGTGTTAGATCTGATATGAGAGAACAATATTTAAATTCTTAACTATAACAGTGGACGATCTGTAGCTTATTGCCCCCTCCATGATCCAATCTAGACTCTACACTAGCATTACATAGATGTAGGAATCATTGAATCTTAAAATTTTCAACATTGACTGTGAACAAGGTTACCATTAATCATTCAACTCTACAGGCGGATTATGCCGATCAAGAGGAAGCCTGATACGACCCAAGGAACCAGCAGGGACGAGCTTCAGGTTCTCACAGTTGCATATCTCGATCATGAATCCATCTGGGTCATTGAAGAATAACTGATCAATGGACGTTCCACCTTCTTCTTCAACCGTCCTCTTCATATATTTAATGTTCATCTCCTTAAGCTTTTCCTCCATCGCATTCATGTCTTCACACTGAAACGAGACATGGTTGTCCATGGGATCCAAGTGATCCGTGACTGGTAATCTATCTTCATCCTTTGATTGCAGCAAGTGAATTCCAACTCCATAATTGAATAACCTGCAACAGTTTTTTCTGGTTAGAATGCATTATTGATTTAATTCATGGCTGTAAAATGTTAAGTTTAATTTACCATGCACCATTGAAGTCGAATGCTTGTGGGCGCTTGACGAGGACAAAGCCGAGAACCTTGGTATAGAATTCTATAGAGTCTTCCACTGATCTGCAGAGTCTAGACACGTGATTCAGTGCCATAAGAGGCAATGGGTTCTCATCTCTTTCTTCTTCTGAGGATTTCTTCCCTCTCTCCTTTCCTGTTTTGTCTTCCATCTTCGTCTCCATTTTCTCCCTGCTCTTGGGATGGAAGAGATCTGGACTTAAAACCTAACAGACCTGTCTTGCACATGCCATCATCAAAATACGACACGTGGTTCGGAGTTGAATGAACTCCTGCGTGTGCGAGCGAGGTGGATTAATATTTATTGCCATGACACGTGGAGAGTTTTAAGGGAGACACGGATTCACTCACTCATTGGCGGGCGGTGATTCCAACAGCTCTTGGAAGTTGGGACTTGGGAATCTAAGCTGACAAATATGTATTGCCAGGACACGTGGAGATTTTTAAGGGAGACACAGCTGCAGACATTGGCGGTGATTAAGATTTCTTGGCAGTTGGGTTAATACCGTAGACTGCAATGGAGCTAATCTAAAGGTCTGGATCAAATGTAGAGCCGTTAATTGGCGTATTGTAGGCCGTACGATTGATTTTGCTATGGAGATTATACCAGCCATTAATGGGTGACAAGTAGAAACGAGCAACTAGACCTTATATGGAAGGTTTATCCGTAAAGATCCTTCAAGGAGGAATGTATGTGTCATCTTATGATCTAAAGGCTGACCACGGAAAATAAACATGGGGATAACCGATCTCATACTCGCAAACAAGGGAAGGACTCTAGTTGGCCCTTCAAGCAGGGCGAATTTCACTCCCCCCAAGCCCATAACCTACCTTAACCAATAGCCTCAGCCCCAATCCATGGGATCGCTCTAGACCTATAAACTAAGAACAAGAAAAGATAAAAGAATCCACAACGTAATTCTTACTATCATCTTGCTAAAGACGATTGTTTGTCCCCACTCATTGTTGAAAGGAACAATTGGATTCACATCGTCTCCTCCCAGTATGACTGGGAGGACGGTGGCAACTTTCCTCGGATGGTTGTCACGTGGCTCTCGGTGAATCCGAGACCCACATCCGAACCGACACCCTCCTATCGGCTTGGCTTGTCGGCTGGGTGTCGGCTCGGACATGAGTCTCGGATTCACCGAGAGCCACGTGGCAACCATCCAAAGAAGGTTGCCACTGTCCTCCCAGACCACTGGGAGGAGACGATGCAGATCCAAAAC
This sequence comes from Protea cynaroides, assembly GCA_028583415.1. Classification (NCBI taxonomy): domain Eukaryota; kingdom Viridiplantae; phylum Streptophyta; class Magnoliopsida; order Proteales; family Proteaceae; genus Protea; species Protea cynaroides. The sequence goes on along the minus strand of CM053266.1, from coordinate 42,503,199 downwards.
AATTACCTTTGTGTCTATTTCATACTGCACTGATTAACTTAGACATCAGAACTGTCTAAGAGTTAATTCAATCTGACCTCGATCTTTGCCCTTCCATCATTTGTGGGCAGATTTTAGCGAACGCGAGACAACCCAATTCCTATAGCAATAGATGATGAAGGAACCATAACACTGCTAGTATTATTGGGTCTACCTAATCCATTTGCTCTCATTGGCTGTCAGGCTCAAGCCATGGTTAAGTCTTAAGTCATGGGTGGGCTTAAGCCTTCTCTCATGGGTTGGGCTGGGCTGTAACCGATATTTAATTGACTTTAACATAAAAGGCCCAAGGTTGGCCTGTTTATGAATTAGGCTCACCCTTAGGTTCAACCTAGAGTGAAAGCAAAGCCTGGTACCCATGTACATTTCATTGCTAAAATTCATCAAATTTTAATACAGTTATAGTTTCATTTCGAGTAAAAATAGAGGTCCTTTTATAAAAAAAATTAAAATAATAATAATAATAAATAAATAAATAAATAGAAAGAGACCATGATAACATTCACCAAGGTCATTTTTTACTATTAGATGCCTACAAATTGCATGGTGACATTATCTCAGGTTAATAATCGAGTAGTTCGGCATTTAGCGAAATGTCTTTAGGATCTTAACCAGTCACAAATCTAATATTTTCGTTTAATCACAATGAGGATTTATTAGTTTGAGCTTTATTATTGACTTGGCCAAATATGTAATAGTTAAATTTTTTCAACACTGTCCCATTGAGTAGGATTCAAATATCTACCATGTAGTTGTGGGTAGGTATATACCCTAACATTCGTAAATCACATATGAAATTTCAATCCAAATGGAATTGGACATGTGGCAAGAGAGAGTTTTGAAAAATCGAAGGCCATAAGAGAATCAAGAGTAGTGGTAAGAATACTATCTATGGATGTGCACATACATGGGGGATATTTAATTGTATTTTATTTATAATTTGTTACATGGCTAATCCAGATCATATCCCCTCTGTCTAAATGAAGACAGAAGGTAAGGACAATTTAAATGTTTTTTTAATAGAAAAGCTCTATACATGTACAAATTTCAATTCCCCAAACTAACCCAGGGGGATTTGATCCCAAATCTTGCCTACAACTATCCATTGCCTCTTTTACCAATTGAATAGATAGATAGCCCCCAAACTGGCATTTAAAAAGTGGATAGTCTCAAAAGAAAAAAAAAATTGAATGATTTAAATATAGGAAAATATTTGTGTAACCATGGTTGGTGGAAGAAAAAAAAAACTATAAACTTTATATTTTTCCTTTTTTAGTTCAACATACTTTTTTTTTTCATTGATAAATCCTATCATTTTACATGTCCATTAGAAAAATATGTGCACATTGATAATGATAGCGTTCTGATAACGATATGGTCGTAAATTACTTTCAAATTGGAATAGATGTTACGTCGATGTCCTATACTTTAATTAAAAATGCAACAAGTGTTATGAATGCATCACTTCTTATTCCATCCCTGTTTTAAGTAAAGGTTCTGTTAGTTGCAAGATAAATAAAGGAAAGGGAAGTCAAAATATATCAAAATTAGAGATGGAATTTTTTGAGATCATTATCTAACATGATTGTATAATTAATTTCAATATATTTCAAATCTAATTATTTAATATTATTTTACTTTGCAAATGGATTCGTTTGATTCAAGAAATAAATATTACAATTGAAAAGAATGATTACTAAATATAATAAAAGTTTCAGGTATGTCACACAATCATAATTTTTAAACATTCTTTTTTTCGTATTTTTTAAATCAAATTCACTTCTTTCTCATATTTTTACTTGCAACCATATGGAGCCAAAAACAAAAGGAAAATTGGACTTGACTTCAATCCCTTTGAACTCTCTTTGGTAAGAGATGTAGCAGAACGAAAGCTGGATCCTCTCTAGTCATTGGAAAGAGGATTATGGTTGGAGTTTACTCAGTCAATACAACGGTATGTGTACCGAATGAACTCCCATTGTTGGATCACGTCTGATGGAATTAGTCACCGTGAAAAAATTGTTTTTGCAAAATGATCTATAAAAGTGAAAAAGGTAGAGGAGAATTAAAATTAAAAAAAAATAAAAATTATGCATAGGAGAAAGTTGTTCCTTGTTGGAGCTTTTGAACCTTCGAAAATGAGATACGCAGCAAATTATGGGATGCCGTAGATCTATTCTAAGATTCTATGGAAATCGAATTGGAGTGACAAATAGGTGTCATTTTTATTATGTATATATAGTTGCATTATTACGTTTCCATTCCAAGATTATTATATTAATTTTAAATGAAAATTATTAGAAATCAAAGATTCCTATATATCAATTGGCGAAAGGTTTTGTATACTACCGTTTTATGCCCCGACTAACTATCAAATGAAGAAGTGTAATCTCAAAACTATCTCTATTCTATTAAATGAAGGGTTGATACCTTGATCGTGTACAAAAACGGTTCATTATCTATTACATTATTCGTGGACAGCTAAAAACCTCTTAAACTTATGCTGTTTTTCTTATGCAATTTTGGAGTGCATTCTAGGTCAATAATAAATTATGAGATGACAAAAACATGTTTGTATGCATTCGTGTTATTGGATCATGGAATGCATAGAGAACGAAACTCATTATGGAATGCCCTCTTTAGTATGCGTTCGGAACCCATAACAGAAATGCCTTAATCATTATCAATTTCCTATCCTATTTTAGGAATGCAGCACCGAAATCGAGAATACATTCCAAGAATTTCATCTACTACACATCTTGGAATGCATTCCAAGAAATCAGCTTGATATACATTCTAATTCAGGAACACATTCTGAGATGACAAAAAAGGGTTTTGTAATGCATTTTCGTTCCTGGATTATGTAATGCATTAGAAAATGCAGTCTATCATGGAATGCATTTTTTAGTCTATTTTGCATTTTGACAAAATGGAAATACCTTATTCTTTAGCCGATTCTCTTTCTAAGTTAGAATTGCTTCCTTTCTATGTTTGCATTTGGTATGCATTGTATGCATTCTTGAAATGCATTATAAATCAAGATACATTTTGGATGACAAAAACAATATTTGACATGCATTTTGTTCTTGAATCATGGAAACGTGTAAGTAAACACAGCAGCCTATTTTGGAACATGCAAACCCATTATACATTTTGAGTACATAATGAAAATGCCTTGACTTTTATTGACTGCATACTTGCGTTACTGCACTATTCGGCTAGCTTTTTTGTATATTGATTAATTTTTTTGATGGAAATGCCCACGGCATTTCTCAATTCACAATGAGAGTAGATCATGAAAGTTTGTAGTATTAACTGCCTAGGATACGGTCGATTGAGACAAAAGGGAAGCATTAAAGATAACATAAAGATAGCATTAACCAAGCAATGGTTGAACTAACTAATCATAAACCACCCTCGGCTGGGTGTTCCTGTTTGTGTCTTAATAAGTGGTCCCAAAAGAAGTGGATTTTGATTTTAATTAAAGCTCCATTGGTTTTGACATCAGATTTTACTGTGTAACATTTTATATATATATAAAAAAAAATTCAATGCTTATTCAAATAGGTAAAAGAAATATGAAGTTCTTTTTCTATCCCCTTTAGAGATCACTATATTTTACCTCATGGAAATAATAAGTATTGGAATCTTTTTTTACATATAAAAGGTTACATGTAAAATTTTTGATATACTAAAGAGAATATTATTAGGTTAGAAGCAAATTACATGGATTAAGAAAAAAAAAACTCAATCATTAATTAGGTAAGAAGCAAATCATATGGATTAAGAGGAGAAACTTAATTATTGGATTGGGGTTATTACCGTGATTTTGGATTATTAAAAATATTAAAATTGTACAAAACATGGTGGGCTTTTGAATCAAACTAGGACCTCAAATTTGACATTTGATCAATAATTATTTTTAGAAAGGCATTGATGTACATGAGTTATTTACAAAGAAAGTAGTTATTCTTGTCCTTCTCTTCATTGCATAGGAAAATGATCGATTGTTCTCAATATATTTTATGAGAAACCTATTTTTTCCTCACTAGCTGGAGAAAAATTTCCTCTATTTTACAAAAACAAGTTGCTTACTTGATACTCAAATCTTATATGTGTCGCTTCTTGACCTTTTGGTGTACGTATACTAACGATATATATATATATATATATTGCCATGTAGAACAAGGCATTGAAGATTAAAAACAAATAAATAAATTATAATACAAAAATAAAACTCCTCTACATTATGTGGCTTATGGTTGAGATGGCAATTCATGAAATTAAATAATAAATGGCAAAGAAAAAAATACGTAATTTATTCAATGATTTGAATTGACTTGCATTAAATTTTAATGTCTATAAAGCATTCTACAATTTGTTATTTTAATTAGAAATATATAAAATAAATTAGTTATTTCAAACTGTTAGAACAACTTAATCTACTTAAATCAATTTATTAAAAATGATAGAATAACTTGTTTGCTCAAACTATCCCTCAGACATATTGATAGAGATAGTCTTTTTTTATTGCACCATTTCAATGGCTAATTGGCCAAACTAGCCCTTAGTCAAGCAACCTTTGGTTGGTCGTGTTTCAGGGCTAGCAATATTTATTCGGTAAGATTATTCTTTTTCCTTTTTCAATCATTTGTAGTGATCAAAACATGATATATATTATAGAGTGATATGGATAACATACCTACCAAATCTTAGTGCCAATTAAATTGTCACAAGAATAAATGATCTTCCCCATCCAATCCTAGTAGTCTGTTTTTATTAATGATTATAATATCTATCCGGACCCCAAAGACCAGTATCTCTTAGTTAAGAGGTCATGAGTTCAATTCTTCTTAGGCCTACCTATCCAAAAGAGGGGGAAAAAAGATACATATGGTCCATAAGGGTGTCAATGGGTCGGTTTCGATGTCGGACTTGATTGGTATAGCCCGAGACTAGGCAGATAAGCTATTGGGTTGATAAACCTAGCATGTAACCGATAGCTATCGGTTTGGTCTAGTTTTGGTCCATTATTAGGTTGGGCATGTTTGGACTCATGATTGGATCAATAATAAACCTGTTTGCAACTCTCACTCTGCTCTCTCCTCTCTTTGATGTCTCTCATCTGCACTATATGCAAAAACTCGACAATAAACCTAAATTCAAAAAGATATAGGTGAGATGAGAAATGGGAAGAGATTGACGGGTGAGAGTGAGATGAAGAATTTAGAAAGATAGAAATGATGTTAGGGAGAAGGTATATTTTCAGTTTAAATTCAGTTTGGGCATCAATTTTGGTTCGTGTCCTATGGGTTTCGAACTAACTGGTCCGTTTTAGAATTACCCATTGAGCTTAGCCTGGACCAAACCGAAACTGAAAATTTTTAGGTGAATCCAATGAAGAAAGGTTGGATTAAGGAAACTTATGTCCAATTGCTTAATAGTTTATTATTTGTTGTAGGGTTTAAAAAAGAGGGGAGGAATGAAAAGGAAATTAAGTAATGGATTTTGTGGTTATAAGGTAGTGAAGATGTCACGATCAGGGCCACTTCTGTGAGAAAGAAAGACTGTAAACTAATGTCATAAGAGTCATTTTCGCGGAAGAGAGAAGATGACATGAATCATCCATGACCCATGAACCACTTCTGCAACTTCCAGATGATTTGACCATTTTTGTAAGCCTATTCCTGAATGTGACTCTGTCTTCTACTTCCAAATCCTAACGGTAATGTTGGATACTCATCACAATATATAACCAAAACAAGTCTAAGGTTTTCTTTATTTGCAAATATGACCCCACTTTCACCTAACTTTTCTTACTGATAACCAGATGCCGGAGGGAGAGGGATCTCACCCAAAAAATAAAAAAATAAAAAAACCAGAGGGAGAGCGAGAAAGGGGAAAAAGAATTTGTGAGTACTCCGCAAAATAATTAAATAGTAGCTTTTTCCACCTTCGATTTAATTATGATTTATAACATTGCTTCTTCTTTTTAAATTTTTTTTTATATAAATGACCCAATTAAATATTTAACTGGGATTTCTGAAAAATGTTGCACTCGTTTCTGTTTAACGGCGCAAATTTAGGACTGATTCCAAATTCACCCTTGTAGGTCCCCACATAGACAGAAATTACTCATCCCTAAGAGTCTAAGACCTTTCATTGATGGAATTGGACCAGCATGGGTAATAGCCCATGATGGTAGTTATCCCCATTGGACCAGCATGGGTAATAGCCCATGATGGTAGTTTATCCCCACTGATTGCTTGCTTCAAGGTTTAGTTCATGTTATCAAGTAAATATTTTTTAGGAGAATTTTTTTTAATTGTTAATTGGTGGTGAGGAGTATAATTAGTAATTTTGAAAATGGAAAAAGTTCAGGTACGGATACAAAGTGTTCAATGGAATTAGACTTCAATAGGAGGATTGAAAATCCGTTTCAGAAAACTGCATATGGTATTATCAATACAAATGAATTTAATACAATAATCTTTCTAATAAAAATATAAATATATATTCATTATATAATAGATATCTACGTCATTCAATAAAGATAATAATAATATATAAATACAAATTTATAGAAACTTTTCATTTTAAATAATCACAATATGATGATTAAATACTGAATCATTAAAACAGAAAAAATATTATATATAAAACATAATAATCATTTCATTAAAACCAATATAAACTATTTTGGTTCATCCCTTCAACCCTTTCCCTCTTGAACACTTACATGCACAATTTGAATTTGTTTCAAGTAGAAAAGTACATGCAGTAGTGTACGGATCCTTCAGCATTGGTGAAACTAAATGGGGAAAACAAATTCAGCTGACATCGAAGAGGCATTAGCTAGCATCATGCAAGGAAAATATTCGACACTACAAGCAACTTATTAGCAAATAAAAAAAAGGATAAATTACACAGACACCTCCTTTACTATAGTGAAACTATACAGAACTCTCTACTTTTACAAAAGTTACATAGAATACCCCTCTAATAATGCTATCATATAATCTCACATACACCATTACTTTCAACTTAATGGCAGAGAGTCAATTTTTTTTAAGATAAAAATATCCTTACTAAATGTAAAATGACCTAAAATGGTTTATTCTTTTTTGATGCTAAAAAGATTTTTTTAACCTCAAAACTTTTCAATTTCATTTATATATATATATTTTTGTGATTTTTTTATTTTCTTTTTCATTTTCGATTTCATTTTTATATATATATTTTTTGTATTTTTTTATTTTCTTTTTCATTTTCAGAATTAAGTTTTTCCGGTGGCAAAAAAAAATGCGACGAGAGTGATAAGGGATTGGGAGATCTGTTCAAGATCCAAGTTCTGTTGTGTTCCGCTGGTGAGAGAAAGGAGATCGATGGAGTTGCCATTGGGGGAAAGCAGCCCAAGTCATAATACTTTCGATGGAATCAGGAGAGAAGATAAGGACGAAGTCGTCTTAATTGATACCCAAATCGTCGTCGATGAGTGCGAGCTTGTCGGAGTAGGCGGAGGAGCTCCTGAAAAGGAAAGGAATCTGATGTGGCAAAGGCGAGCTTAGGAAGAGGCCACTGTGTGCGGAGACGACCTGCAACTTTAAAAACCCATCCGACAGGATCACTACTGTCACAATAGGGAAATTCCAAGCGGATTGGACGTGTTTGAAAGGCACCGAAGTTGGACAAGGGAAGAGGGCCAAGAGCAGGTGGGACACAGAAGACCTTGTGTTACGATCGGCCGGGCTAGACAGGCGCAAGGCCTGATCCAGTTTACCTTCCATGGCGGTCATATGGAGAGCCAACTCAGAAACAGCCCGACGTTGTTCATCCATGGACAGTTGGAGAGTATCCAGGCAGTCACCATGGGAAGCTGTCATTTCACTAAGAAGTTTCACCATTTCGTCAAGCTGTCAAAACGGAGTGCAGGTCTAGATCCACAAAGGTCCCAACTAGCATCATTGATCGGTCCCCTCGGGTAAGGATCACAGATCCAGGCATTGTCATGGTGAAGAAGAAAACGGCAGTGGAGAAGAAAAAAAAGAGGAATAGGGTTTTGTTGGGAGGAGTAAACAATAAACCCTATTAAGTCATTTTACACTTAGTAAGGGTATGTTTGTCTTTAAAAAAATTGATCATCTGCCGTTAAATTGAAAGTAACGGTGTGGGTGTGATTGTATGATAGCATTGTTAGAGAGGCATTCTGTGTAGCTTTTCTAAAAGCAGGATAATTTTATATAGTTTCACTAAAATAGAGGGGGTGTTTGTGTAATTTCCCTAAAAAAAAAACTACGACCAATTGCATCTCCGGTCATCGTTTAAAGAAACAACGTCCACCACCATTCAGAGTACCCAACTCTTCAACCAAAAACACCTGAGAAGACAACTTTAAAAAAATAGAAGGGTGGGGGGAGAGAGAGAGAGAGAGAGAGAGAGATGGGGGGGTTTCAACAACTAGAGATACATAGAGAAAGGGATTTACATCGTCTTCTCCCAGTGGTTCTGGGAGGACGCGGCAACCTAATTTCAATGGCCGACACATGGCTCTCGGGTGAATCCGAGACCCACGTTCAAGCTGACACCCCCTGTCGGCTTGACTTGTTAGCTGGGTGTCGGCTCGAATATAGGTCTTGGATTCACCAAAAGCCACGTGTAGGCCATTAGGACCGGATTGCCACTATCCTCCCAAAACCACTGGGAGGAGAGGATGCGGATCCTAGAGAAAGATAGAGATAGGCATTCAACAGCTATATTCTAACGAGTGACTAACCAGGAAAATCATGAAATGGGAAAAGTCCTAAGGATTATACTTGAGAAGACAATTTTTTTTCTTATATAAATTTTTCTCCCTCTCTCTCAGTTGCTTTGAAGTGTGGAGAGCTTTATAAGGGAACTCTCAAATTTCTAATCTTTTGATGTTTGGAGAGTGATCCAATCACTTGGAGCATGGGATGTAATCATTTTTACTAAACGACATTTTTGTTGCTATATTGCTCTCGGGGAGTAGGAATCAATGAGATTATGAATTAAGATGATTATCAAACGGATCTTTATTATTATTTCACATGTTTATTAGGAAACTATGCAAGACAATGACAATTATGGTAACATAAGTATGAACCCCTTTAAAAAAAATGAAATATCCATTTAACCTTTAACTTAAAATATTTAAAAAAAATAAAACAAAGGATATTTAAAAGAAAAGAAAACGTTTACATTCGAAATGCATTTATGGAAGCGTCATTCCAACAATCCTTTTAGATAAAAGACAACTAAAAAAGTGGGGCTAGGGATTGAATAGGTCTGATTGTGTGGACCTATGAAGTGGGTGATAACAAATTTGTGCCCTTGGGCCTGGAAACATTTGTCGACATCGAACCCATCCATTCTGATCTAATTAAATTGATTCTACTCCTCGTTGTCCCTGCCTGTCTCTTCAGCTACGAATCCATCCGTTACCTTCCATGATGGGCTGATGGAATAAATTATAGGAACTCAAATTTGACATTTGACTAATAATTATTTCCTAGAAAGTCATTGATGAACATACATTAGTTACAAAGATTTGAACCCAACACCAACCAGGTAACAAAATTATACCTAGGACTTATTGTTCATGTTGATCTTTTTCAAATATATTTTAGAAAATCAATTTAATTGTTTTTTTATATTTTATTACTTGATTGCTTATTTGATATTCAAATCTTGTCAATGTCATTTCTTGACTTTTTCAACCCTCAAAAATAATGGTACTGATAAATTCTTCAAATGTATTGAAGATTATTAAAATTTTATTATTCCAAAAATGGATAAATGATTAAAAAACAAAAGGACAATTCTCATACGTATGGTATGTGTGGTTGAGATGGCAATTCGTGAAATTAATTAAAAAATAACAAAGAAAATAAAACATTACATGTTTAATGATTCAAATTGACTAAGAAGCATTCCAATTGATTTTATTTAGGTTGAAATTTCTTAAAAGCGATCTACAGTCTATTATTTCAATTATAATTTATATCGAAAACATCTATTTCAAATTGTTAGTACAACTTAATCAATTCAAACCTCTTAATATATATATATATATATATATATATATATATATATATATATATATATATATATATATATATATATATATATATATATATATATTAGAATGACTTGTTTGCTCAAACCATTAATATGTCACATCAATGACAATGCAACCTCTAATTAATTAATAATGTTTCAGGACCTAGTAATTTGCATATTGTTGACTTAGATTATCATGAAGTAGAAACTATGACTATAGATGAAAATAAAAAATAAAAAATAAAAACATTTGAAAAATATATCTGACACCATAATTTGTCGACATAGATGACATGGACTTTCTGAAATGAACAAAACCTTACCTCTATTTACAAATTACGGATAATACCCTTTTTCTATAATCCCATCCCTTCATTGTGATGTATACACCTGGGAAATCACAATATATATATATATATATATATATATATATATATATATATATATATATATATATATATATATATATATATGCTTAGAATAAGGAAAGATATCTTATATTATAAAGAAATAAAGTTATAATTTGATTTTCACGATCATTGGTTACAGTAAAAATTTTCTTCAAAATAATATCGGTGACTTTGTGCTGACGCGGCTATTGGTGGCATCGATGTCTTAATTCACTGTCTCACGTGCCTTTTCCTATTTTCTTTAATTGTTAATTTGGATGCTTGGAATCCAAGAAAAAGCACACCAGATTTTAGATTCCTCTTTTCTTGTAGTAAACATAGACCCACCGTTCCAGATATTGCCTGAGTCTTACATTACATCTGGTCTTCATTTCTTTTTATGTGAGAGTGAATCCAAACATACCCTTATAAAGAAATTAAAAAAAGATTAACCTGGTTTAAATTGCTTTCTTTTGCCATTTTCACTGTATTTTAGGGTTATTGGAATCGGTTGGATTTCGATTCTTGACTCAGCCAATCCCTGATTCAAAAAATGCCCGAGTTCAGATTGACATCGAATATTTTTTTACCGATTCGAGGCCGATTCTTTATGAGGGTTGGGATGGGCTGTTCAAATTCCCATCTCCCCTTTCTGAATTTTTTTTTTTTTTGTTTGGTTCCAAGAGATTTATCTTCCCTTCATCTCGGATCCACATCCTCTTCCGCCTGGGTTCGGGCGGGAGATTTGGCAGCCCGGATGGATGGCCGCCACATGACTCTCGGGTGAATCCGAGTCCTCCATCCGAATCGACACCTGAGCCGACAAGTTGAGCCGACAGGGGTGTCGGCTCGAATGAAGGACTTGGATCCACTTGAGAATCAGGTGGCGGCCATCTATCCGGGCCGCCTAGTCTCTCGTCCAAACTCAGGCAGAAGACGATTTCTATACCTACATCTCCCTTCTCGGATGCACCTTCAAAACGGATCCACATCCTCTCTCGCTTGAGTTTGGGCGAGAGAGTTGGCGGCCTAGATGGATGGCCGCCACCTGGCTCTCGGGTAGATCCGAACCCTTCATCCAAATCAACACCCCTATAGGCTCAATTTATTGGTTCAAGTGTCGATTCAAATAAAGGGTTCAGATTTACCCAAGAACTAGGTGATGGCCATCCATCCGGGCCACCAACCGCCCAAAGTTAAGCGGGAGATGATTCCAATACCTTCAAAACACGGCTTTGACCGTATGCAGAACACCACACCCCAGCAGTTCAATAAATCCCTATTTAAATCCCCCCATCTCGCTTCTCTTTTTGCTTCGGCTTCAATATTCCCTCAAAGCCAGAACAGTGGAGGAAAAGATTTAGAAGAAGAAGAGACAGCCCAGAAGTCAGAAGACTCAGAACCAACCAGTGAAGCAACAGCTTTATTTTATTTGTTTTTGTTCTTCTGGGTATCAAGGTCTCAGAAGGAGAAGAGAGAGTGCAGAGGAAGAGATGGGGCAATATCACCGTTATCATCAGACTAGAAGGGATGAAGAAGATGGAGAATATGACAGAGAAAACTCTCCAACCCATGTTCTAGATTGGGGAGCTACTGGTTATTACAAGAAAGCAAAGCGGAAGCTCCTCCCTTTGCTTTGCCTCTTTTCATTTGTGTCTTGCAGCTTAATCTTGGTTCCTCAGCTCTTCAGCTATTCTGATGGTATTTCCTTCCTCTGTAAGTTTTCTTTTCTCTTCTCTGACCTCTTTTTTAGCTTTTTCCTTTGATGGGTTTGTCTTTATTAAGGTTCGCCCTTTGTAATCAGATTCTTTCCAGCTGGGACCTATTACCGATGGGAAACCTTCTAATGGTATGTAACCTTAACCTTCATTTCTGTTCTGTAACTTTTTTTTTTTGGGAGGGGTTGTGATTCTTATCTTACCAAAACTCCATAACAACCTGAAACTGATCGGTTAAATCGATTTTTCCTTGCTGGGTATGAATTGCAGGGGGCCTTCTGTGCGACAGAAGTGCATTCCGTTACGATACCTGTTTGATGAAAGGGGATGTAAGGACTCTAGCTGCTTCTTTTTCTATTATAAATTATCTTCCATACGTCGATCATAATGAGCCAGCACCATTAGTCGACGAGATTGTTGGATTAGAAGGAGTAGAAGAGGAACTACAGCGCGAGAAAATCAAACCTTATACCCGCAAGTGGGAAACGAGCATCATGAAAACTGTTCACGAGCTTGATCTTATTGTGAAGAAGAAGGACCATCTTAACCGTCTCCATGAATGCGATGTTCGACACTCTGTTCCTGCTATTGTCTTCTCTAACGCTGGGTATACTGGCAATGTCTACCATGAGTTCAATGATGGAATTATCCCTCTTTACATCACCTCTCGACAATTCCATAAGAAAGTTGTGTTTGTTGTGACTGATTACAATAATTGGTGGTACACTAAATATGGGGACATCCTCTCCCATCTCACTAATTATCCCCTAGTCGACTACAATCAAGACCCAAGAACCCATTGCTTCCCTGAAGCCATTATTGGTCTCAGAATCCATGACGAGCTCACTGTGAATTCTTCCTTTATGCCGGGGAATGAGAGTATCAAAGATTTTCACGATATACTAGACAAGGCGTATTGGCCTCGGATAAAGGGCCTAATTCAAGAAGAGGAGATGGAAGCTCAATTGAGGTTGAGAAGCAGATTGGCTTTATCACCATCATCACCATTGCCATTAGAAGAAGTTTCTCTAGTACCAAAGAGTTGGAAGCCGACTCTAGTTATCATATCTAGAACAGGATCGAGGGCGATATCCAATGAAGCTTTAATGATAAAAATGGCAGAAGAAATTGGTTTCCAAGTTGAAATCTTGAGGCCAGACCCTACAACAGAGCTGGCGAGGATTTATCGTGTTCTCAATTCTAGTGATGCCATGATCGGTGTCCATGGTGCTGCCATGACACATCTCCTGTTTATGAGGCCTGGCACTGTATTCATCCAAGTTATCCCACTCGGCACTGACTGGGCTGCACAGAATTACTATGGTGATCCTGCACTGAAGCTTGGCCTCAACTACATTGGCTATAAAATACTTCCGAGGGAGAGTACCTTGTATGAAAAGTATGATAAAAATGATCCTGTCCTCACAGATCCTGAAAGTGTGAATGCCAAAGGTTGGCAATTCACTAAGAAGATCTATCTTGATGGACAGAGTATTAGATTGAATCTCGGAAGATTCCGCAAGCGATTGGATCGTGCATATCAGTACACCGTTGCCAAGAGAACTCGGATGCACTAGTAGGAACCACAGTACTCTTCAAAGTTTCCACTCTTTCCTTAATCTGGTTCTTTCACCACCCACTACTTGAATGTTTGCACTACTGTTCCATTGAATTTCAAATGCTCGGCACAAGAAAAACATTATAAAGCCTTTGTATGTAGAGATCAGTTTTCTTCTGTTTCTTCTCCTGTACACCTGTACATATTAATGAAAACAAAAATTGGCACTTTTTTTTAATGGAGATAAAATGTATGAAGCAACAAGTAAATTCTTTTGTTTATGAACTTACGTGAGTACTTGTATATTTATTCATACATCAATGGACTACTTCTAGTTGTAAGTGTGAAGTTTTATATTACATGGTGGAGCATTATATTAAGCCTCAAAGAAACATTTAGGTGTTCCTAGATGATGGGCTTAACATTGTAGGAGGTTAATCCTCTTTGTTTTTGCTTGATCATATAAGTGTTCTGAACTTTTAGGTAAGGTGACCTTCATCTATTGTGTTAGTTACCCAATAATCCTAAGTTTCTTTTTACTCTAACCGCTTTAGTCAGTCAAACAGGGTGTGTCTGTGAAAGGAGACTTTAATACCTCAAGAACAGACAAGGTTCTTTCTTATGTTAATCTTTTCGTTTTTGCTTGATCACAGAAGTGTTCTGAGTATTTTATTTTAACACATCTTTGTTGGATGATTATATCCTGAATTTCCTATGCATTCCTTATATTTCTGTTTAGTACATTCTGATTCATCTTTAAGAAGCAGTCAAAGATCAAACGTAAGGTGAATGGCATCTATTGTTTTATTACCCAATAATCCTAAGTTTATTTTTACTTAAACGGCTTTAGTCAAACATGGTGTGACAGAGGGAGGTGATTCTTTCTTATGTCCCAAAATCACAGTTGTGTTTACAACCAAGCATCTTACTATGTTTCTTTGTCATCAAAGGTTTTAACAACCATCAATTCCCAGTTCCGGCACAAAATACCCGTCCTGATCCTTGGATGATGAACCTTAGTTATTAATCATTCTCATTCATCAACCTGAATTTAGGATTTTCACCATGAGATGTAATCAAATACTGAATGAAACAGTGAAAGCAACTCTGTTTTGGATGATCCCTGTCTGCCAGCATGCTATGTTTGTGAAGTTTATGTCTAGCTATTTCAAATACTAGGTTCCAAGCACTTTTTTATCTGAATTTTTCCCTTTTGTTCTTGCTTGATTTGTTTATAGCCGAAAGCCATTGGACAGTGAAATGAGGAGAGACGGGGTTGGTCATTTCACTGCCTGGCAGCATTCTCTCTCCCAAAATATTTTTAAAAAACAATATTATTAAAAAATGATCTAAAAATAACAGGGGCAGGTGCTATCTAGTCTTTCCAGTTCCAGTTTTGGAAACCAACAGCCTAATCCTCCTGTATTTGCACTTATGCTCCTGTGAGTCTTATTCAACTATTCAAAGGTTCAACATCACATGTTGACATTTTATATATCTACCCATGTTTTGTCAGTTAGAAAAAAAGAAAAAAGAACAGCTTCTCCTTTTTTATTAATATAATGAACATAATATACATCCCATAACCTATCAAGCATAGAACCTATCTAGTTCTATAGCAAACCCTATAACCAACTTGGCTTTTTGAAAGAATTGTTACAGAGCAAATTATTTTATTCCTAATAAAAATATCATCTTGTTCCTATGGTTCCCTTGTTCTTTTTTATGGTTTCCTGCTGCATCTGGGATTAAAAAAAAGATTTGCTTGTGGACCTATGAAGTGGGTGATAAAAATTTCATGCTCTTAGACCTGGAAACAACACAATATATGGCAAGCAAGAATGCTAGACATGGGATCTTCGACTGATTATTTTGATGTAATTAAATTGATGATTCTTGTTGCTGGTTCTCCAGCTACCCAGGGATCTATTATCATTTATTCCCACTCTGCAAGCAACTGTGTTATTGCCTGCAAACTTGCACTGCACCATCCAGCTTTTGTATAGAAATCCCCATGATATTTCTATATTGATGAGCTGTTGCACTTCATTAATACCTAATTAAGAATCGGATTGGTATCACTTCACAATCAGATTTGCCTAATTCATGTTTAATGCCTTGATATTAGTGGTCTTTACCGAATCAATCCTCTTGGATTTGACATAAGGATTAATAAGATAAATTTAATACACAATTATGGTCTCCAAACGCAATTATATAGGAAACTAAAGAGATCGCATGCGTGTGACTCGCCATGCACAGCTGGAGACAGAATGCAACCTTGCAAGTCAGTCAACATTTAGGCTCTAACTACGAACCAAAATAGCTGGCCCAGACTGGTTTCCTGCTCGGCCCAATTACTTAAATCTTATAAGTTTCATCTTTATGATTGCCACTGGAATCCCAACTTCACTGACTGTAGAAAAAATTTGCTATAAAATTGAGGATAGAAATCCTCTCCGGCTGTTGGAGAGGCGCCAGCCATGATAGTATGGTTGGCCTTCATTTGATGTGCATACTGATACATCGGATGGTCTTCAATCGGCATGTATATCGGCGGTGAAGACCAGCCGTGCGATCACGGCTGACCTGACTGGACAACTAAGGCGATTTTTATCTTAAAATTGAGTCCTTTCTTCTTCAAGTTAATTGTAATTGTGCGACTCCAGCATGCGACACCCCCAAGCCTCTTCAGTGTGCGTTGGTCTTGTTGCATTTTTTCTTATACTTTAATCTTTCAAGAAGTTCGAGACATATGGGAATCATATATGTTATTGGAAAAATTAGAGTGCAAGGAAATCAGTAGCCGATCATTTAGAAGCATAGTTTCAAATTTCAGTCGAAATTTTTTATTTCGGCAAAAATGTTTTGGTTTTTGGCCAAACGGAAATGAAACTATAGGTCGAAACCAAATAGTCTCATATTTTGGTAGATTTCAATCGATTTCGGTAGATTTCAGTCGATTTCAACCATATTTTGACTCAAAGAGGCTAATTTTGACCAAATTTCGGTGTCGGTGTCCGAAATTTGATTTTCTTCCAATTTTTTTTCTCATCTTCCATCATTTCCTCTCACTCCAAGGTACATTAAACTTCGTTTCATTAAGGTTTTTAAGATTTGAAGTAAAAAAGTAATCATTTCTTTCCTAAATTATTATTTTTCTTATAAATTTGTATGTGAAGTTTATGAATGAGATGGATATGTGATGAAATGAGAGAATCCTTTTATTGGCAACAACAATAGTTTCAAGTTCAGGGATTAGATGCGCCATGAAACTCGTCGTGATTTGAGTGGATTTCCTTATTCTATGTAATTGATAATTAAAGAATGTTTTAGAATGTTGTAATAACAATATAAGTTATATAACATTAGCTTGTTACTTTGTTTTTAATTTACTACCATTCTCACTTATTACATACGTTAGCATGATATGATGTAGACATAGAAATACCATTTCTATTTTTTTTTTTTTGTAAATGATTCATTGGATATGTTAAAAATGTTAAAATTGCATTACTGAAAAAAAATTGGACTCAAAAATAAATTTTTTTTGCACCGAAACCAAGTTCAAAATTTGAGTTATTTTTTACCTGGTTTCGGCCAAATTTCGGCTTCTATTGAAATTTCGATTTTTGGCCTGACTGAAACTAGGCACGTAATCGAAATTCGAATCTTTGTTTAGAAAAGAAAAGAAATGGATATTAAGGAGAGAAATTTAGGAACGTGAGAGTGAAGTAAACACGGTTCCTGGATCCAAATTGTCTCCTCAGGGAGGAGGGAGATGCCCCTATCGGATGGCTGACACGTGGTTTTTGGGAAAATCCGAGCCCCACATCCGAGCCGACACCCCCTGTCAGTTCGGTTTGTCGGCTCAGACGTAGGGCTCAGATTTTTTCAAAAATTACGTATCAGCCATCTGACGGGGGGTGTTTCCCTCCTCCCTGAAGTACAGGAAGGAAACGATTTGAATCCCACGGTTCCCTTTTGCCTTCGATCCTTGTTTAAAATTTCATGGCGAAGCATTTCCAACCGTGTGAAAAGTCATTTTTCTCCCACTAGTCTTTTGTCCACAAGTGTTTATTGGGTCCATACCAAACCGTCTGTATATTTTATAGTCTATACCATCACCATTATTTTCGAGGTGAATTTTCTTAGCAATCAGATTTCTATTTGTATCCACACAATTGTCTTCAATATTATCAAATTAAAAAAAAATCTATTAAAAAAATAAGTACAAAAAAAAAGTTAGATTAAATTATAAGTATTTTTCTAGTAGTTTACCTTTAAATCAGATATATTTTAAACTTTTCAAACAATTTCAAAGACACCCCCTTAAATCAAAATAAATTCCAAAAAAATCTACTCTATTAGTGAATTTCATTTAACTGACAACAAAAGCTAAAAGCTAGAATTTTAATACCTAAAATATCTTCTGCATAAGTTAAAGGACAATTTTACTCCCATTTAAATCTTTCATTTATCTAAAATCCACTCTCATAAATTAACAAAAATTCATTAACGGAATGGGTTTTGGGTAAATGGGAGGTTTAAATGTGGGTAAAATAGTCGTTTAACTTATGAAGATAGTATTTTAGGTATTAAAATTCTAATTATTAGCTTTTGTCATTAGTTAGTAGAAATTCACTAATGAAATTGGTTTTTTTGGAATTTATTTTGATTTGAGGAGGTATCTTTAAAATTGTTTAAAAGATTTGGATGTACTTGATTTAAAGGCAAACTATAAGAAAAGTACTTATAATTTACTCAAAAAATTAATTGCTAGTGTTGCAAATGTTTGTGATATTTCTGAAACTCAGAAGACAGATCTGAGTAATCCATTTCATAATTTTTTTTAATTGTTTATTTCTTCTCGAAGTTGGAAGAATACACAGTAATGGTTAGAGTACTAGTATCATGAATTGATATACTTGGAATGCATTTCAAATTTTCAATATACATGAGGCATTTGAATGAATTAGACACTAAAGTTTGACATGCCATAAATCTTAATTACTGTCTTTTCTACCCAAAGGCTGAAATGATACATTAGGTGATTAGTATATTTTAAAAGGCTTTGTCTGATTGTAACCGATAAGTTTACAACAGGATTTTGTCACTTGTTTTGTAATATTTAGATTTTACTGACCATTGCTCTTGAAAAAAAAAATAAAAACTACCCTTTTCAATTGCACTGGTTTCAGAAATGTGAATAGACAAAGAGGTATGTTTGGTATTTGAGGAGGGGAGAGGAGGGAGAGGGAGTGGAAGGGTTTTACACCATCCGACAGACATTGAGGCCTGGTGTCTAACTCTGTTGACACTGGTCAGGTGCCATATCTCTTACTTAAATCACATCTTTTTAGTTTGCGTTTGGCTGAATGTTACCAATGGACCAGTGACAAAAGTTGGTGTCATTAATTCTATTTAATACACATTTATTGGGTTATCACCGAAAAATATAATATATATAGAGATAAATTTGATATTTCAAGTAAAAAATTGTGAAGATGTGTAATGATTGAGACTCGTCACTCAAGTGTAGTATCCGTGGGTGACAACTAGCTTTTCTCTTATATTTTGCAACTATTCGTGGAGAAGCTAGATCCCTCCACCAGAAAGCAACAGAAAAAAAAAAAAAAAAAACTCAAAAGAAAATCAGTTTGAGCAAGTATTTTGGAATGTTCTAGTGTTGAAGCCTTTTCCAGTGGTTCTAATGACGCATATGATTTGACTATGTCGATGGGACATAATTTTGAAATAAAAATTTCTTGTGGAAAGTATTTATAACTAACAATTTTGATTGCTTGTTCATGTCAACAAAATCTTCCATCTCCCCATAATCAGCATTTGACCGTATGAAGCACACCTCACCCAGCAATATAAATTCACCCTCTTCCTCTGCCTTTTTTTCTACTTCTGGTTCCCTCTTCTCTACTTTCAAAGCCTAAAAAGAATAACAACAGGGGAAGAAAAGAAGTAAAAACAGCTCACAAGTCTGAACCAACAAGTAAAGGAACAACTTTGTTTATATATCTTCTTCTGGTACTAAGTTTTGATCGATCCAGAGAGAGAGAGAGAGAGAGAGAGAGAGAAGAAAAAAAAAACATGGTGAAACATCATCGTTATCATCAGCCTAGAAAGGGTGAAGAAGATGACCGAGGGTACTATCCAAACTTTGTTCTAGATTGGGGAACCACTGGTTATAACAAGAGAACAAAGCGGAAGCTTCTCCCTTTGTTCCTCCTCTTCTCACTTTTGTCTTGCAGCTTAATTTTCGTTCCTCAGCTCTTCAGCTATTCTGAAACTCTTTCTTTCCTCTGTAAGTTTCCTCCTCTTTTCTCTGACCTCCTTTTAAGCTTTTGCTTTGATGGCTTTGTCTTATTTAGCTTATCCCTCTTTAATCAGATTCTTTACAGCTGGGAAACGATGGAACTATTACTGATGACAGAGCAGAACCGTTCTCTTCTTCAACCTCTAATGGTATTTAACCTTAATCTTAATCTCCCTTTCAGTTCTGCAATTTTTTTTAAAGATTATATCAGACCAAAACTCCACAACAACCTGAAATGGATTGAATTAATTGGTTTTCCCTTACTGGGTATGAATTGCAGAGGGCCTTGTATGCGACAGGAGAGCATTCCGCTATGATACATGTTCTATGAGAGGGGATATAAGGATTCTAGCTTCTTCTTCCTCTGTTATAAATTATCTTCCACCACCATTTTTATTTTTGGATAAAAATGGTGGATTACCAGGAGAAGCAGAGGAACTACAGCACGAGAAAATTAAACCTTATACCCGCAAGTGGGAAACGAGTGTCATGGATACCGTTCATGAACTTCAACTTATTGTGAAGAAGAACCATCTTAACCATCATCATAAATGCGATGTTCGACATTCTGTTCCTGCTGTGATCTTCTCTACAGGTGGGTATACTGGCAATGTCTACCATGAATTCAATGATGGAATTATCCCTCTTTACATTACCTCTCAACATTTCAAGAAGAAAGTTGTGTTTGTTGTGAGTGAATATCATTATTGGTGGTATGGTAAATATTGGGATATCCTCTCCCATCTCTCTGATTATCCTCCAATAGATTTCAAAGGAGACCCAAGAACTCATTGCTTCCCTGAAGCCATTATTGGTCTCAAAATCCATGATGAGCTCACTGTGAATTCTTCCTTTATGCCTGGGAATGAGAGTATCAGAGATTTTCGTAATCTTCTAGACAAGGCTTATTGGCCAAGGATAAGAAGCCAAATTCAAGAGGAGGAGACAGAAGCTCAATTTGACTTAGAAAGTAGATTGGTTTTATCACCATCATCAATATTGCCATTAGAAGAAGTTGTTCAAGGATCAAAGAAATGGAAGCCGAAACTAGTTATCATATCTAGAGAAGGATCAAGAGCAATATCCAATGAAGCTGCAATGGTGAAATTGGCAGAAGAAATTGGTTTCCAAGTTGACATCTTGAGACCAGACTCCTCAACACTGCTGGCTAATATGTATTCTGTTCTTAATTCTAGTGATGCTATGATTGGTGTCCATGGTGCAGCCTTGACACATCTCCTGTTTATGAGGCCTGGAACTGTATTCATCCAAGTTATCCCACTCGGCACTGACTGGGCTGCACAGAATTACTATGGTGAACCTGCACTGAAGCTTGGTCTTAAGTACATTGCCTATAAAATACTCCCAATAGAGAGTTCTCTGTACTACAAGTATGATAAAAATGATCCTGTCCTCACAGATCCTGAAAGTGTGAATGCCAAAGGTTGGCAATTTACTAAGAAGACATATCTTGAAGGTCAGAATATCCAATTGAAACTCAGAAGATTTCGCAAGCAATTGGATCGCGCTTATGAGTACACCATTGCCCAGAGAACTCGGAAGCACCATCAGAATCCACAATAATCTTCAAAGCTTCCAATATTTCCTTAATTTGATTCTTTCTCCACACATTTCTTTTGAATGTAGAGATCATTTTTTTCTCTCTCTCTCTCTTCTCTGGTTACACTTGTAAATAGTACAGAAGAAAAAGATAGGTACTGTTTTTTGTATTGAGATGAGATGTATGAAGCAACAAATAAATTCTTATGTTTATGAACTCCCATGACTATATCTAGTTGTATATATGTGAAATTCTTGATTATATCTAGTTGTATGAGGTTAATCCTCTCTGTTTTTTTGCTTGATCATAAAGTGTTGTTTAACATTTTATTTTAACATATCTTTGTTGGATGATAATATTCTAAATTTCCTGTTTATTAAATTCTGATTCATCATTTAAGAACAGTCAAAGAACAAATCGTACAGTGACCGGCATCTAATGTGTTAAACATCTAACAATCTTAAGTTGTTTTCACTCAGAACTGCTTTAGTCAAACAAGGTGGGATTCATAAGGGGGAATTTAATACCTCAAGAACAGACAAGGTTCTTCTTATGTCCCAACATCACAGTTGTATTTGCAACCATTTGCACAAAGTACTTATCCTCATCATTAGATCATGAACTTTATTTTAGGAAAGATCATCATGAGATGTGATCAATACTGAATAAAATAGTTTAAACAATACCCTGTAGTGCTATGTTTGTGAAGTTTATGTGTAGGTAGGTGGTCCATATATACTAGGTTCCAAGCACTTCTGATCATTAACATAGATATTAGAATGTTCTTGCATGATCTGTTTATAATTCTCTATGTTCAATCTATTCTTCCATCTTCCATGCATCACCTTTGTTGATGCATAATTATTTTTGTGGAAATTTTTGGGGCATATTTTTTTTTAACTTCTAAGAATTACATGTAACCAATTGAGTCTGTTCTTGACCTAAACTGTTTTAATAATTGAAAAGCCTAACAGAGGTTAAGAGGTAGATGTCATCTATGGACCTATGAAGAATATAATATTTTTAATGGAACTGTGTGAATTACATCTTTATAAATTTATTTTAAAAAAAATTCATCTACACCCCATCAAGGATTGTTAATACCACCTACACCCACAAGATTGCAAAAACATCACCTAACTCCACTTAACTGACGGAAATCACTAAAATTGTTAAAATACAGTTTTACTCCTTATATTATAAATTGAAAAATTAAAAAATTATATTGATTTACTAATTTGACCTTCAAATTAAATTTATATTTTCTCTCCCTCCTTCCTTTTCACTCTCACCCAAACCCTAACCCCAAACGTTGGAGCTCCTTGTTGGTGTTCCGGCCTTGATTCCCTGAATCTTGTTTTTTCAATATTTCCAACAGCTTAGAGCAAGTAGAGTCCCTATTAACCTGCTGAAATCTCAAAGAAAAATCATCTTTAGAAATGAAAAAAAAGGGAGAAAATAAAGATGGAGAAGCTCCAGAAGAAGAAGACGCCTGTAACAAATCACATAAAGGTGTTATGATTGCTTTCTAATCTTCTTTTCATCTTTCTTTTTACCTTCTTTCATCGCACTCTCATGAGACCCATTAGAGCTCCCTTCGTGTGAATCGTTTTTAATGACTTGTGAACATGAGACATCGGTCTCCTCCATCTTCCATCCTTGGAATTGATCAGTTGTTGGGTTATTGCCATGATCAATGTCATCTATCATAGCATAAGAGTTCTACCACATTTAAAGAGAAGGGAAAAGCAGTTGTTGCTGATGATGACGACGATGTTGACGAGGAGTAAGGGAAGAAGAGAGGGTAATTGTCCATGTCAGGCAAGCTGAGTGAGCAGGAGAGAGATGACTCTGATTTTTAGTTCCGATCATTTGGAAATGATAGAGAAGAAGAAAAATCGATGGTTGATTTGTGCATATATATATGTAGGATGGGCAGGCGGGTGTCGATAGGGGAAATGAAAAATTAAAGGTGAGGCGGCTTCAAATTTGAGAACCAGATCTAGTAAACCAGTATTGTCGCACGGCTTTCAGAGATCGAACTCTTCGTCCTTGTCAACTGCTTTTGTGTCTGCAAGTTCAAGTTCTCTTCTCGATCTATTGGTTTCTTCAATAGATCAGCTTCTCCAACTCGTATCTCTATGGATCCGTTGCTGCTTCACCGTTTGTTTGGTTTTCTATCGATCGATCACCATCTCCTAACAGATTGATTGTTGTTTCTTCTGATGATCAGGTCATTAAGAGACAGAGTAATCCTCTGTCTGCTCCTTCGTCTTCGAGTAGGACGTGTATGTGTTAGCCGATGAATCATCCTGGTTCATTTCTCTTTTAAAAAGGTATATTGCTCTTTTCAGCCTACCAAAAGGGTATTCTCGTCTGTGAAAAATTTCAATCCACCTGATGTCAGCATCTAACGGAAATCAACTGACGGAGTGAAATTCTTTGATTACCACAGCCAAAGTTTTAGGACCTAAGTGGTGTTTTTGCATTCTTATGGGTGTAGATGATGTTAACAATCTTTGATGGGGTATAAATGAAATTTTTTCATTTATTTAATTAGAAGATATAGCTTTCTTTTGGTTGTCTTTTATTTTATAAAAATGGATTTTCACAAAATTAAGTGATTTACTATTATTCATTGTCAAGTTGTCAGTGTCACACAGATGTTGTATATATGTGTGAAATTATATGAATTTACCTTAATCAGAAAATAATAATAATAATAATAATAATAATAATAATAATAATAATAATAATAATAATAATAATAATGTTGTATTCAGACGTAAAAAAAATAAGATTACAAATTATTTGATAACTTAAATTTTAATTTTAACAATGATTGAATAACAGAGGACGGGGGTTATCTAGTCTTTACACTTCCAATGTTGGAATCCATATTCAACATCCTTATCCTCATATACGGCTATAAGTATTATTAAACCATTCAAAGCTTTAGTATCACATCATCACACGTTGACACTTTATATAGCTATCCATTTAATTTTATTTTATTTATTTTTTTTTGGCTTTTTGCTAACATTGTTTCAATTCTCCTACCTCCGTTGGGTGGCATGTCATCACTTTCTTCATCCCTTACCAATGTCTTTGGGGTTTTTATCAAAAAAAAATAATAATAAATAAATAAATAAATAAATAAATAAATAAAAATTTTCCTTTGGGGGTGACGGTTATGATGGACCCATTTTACCAGAAAAAAAAAGCACAGAGAGACAGAGAGATATTGTTAAGACCTGAGTTATTCCTTTTAGACAAACCTTCCCAATTGCCCATCCAAGCAACCCTGATTAATGAACTAGGATAAACAAGGTCAAACAACTTAGTGGGATAGAGTAATGAAGTAAAGTTCTAAATCCAGGTATTTGATACGGTATGAATCATGTCCAAAATAGATTAAGATCAGATTGGTATATGGATCCAAAAGCAAACTGACAAGTGACTGATATCATATATGATAATATTAAAAAAATGAATCATATCAGAAATTGAATCGAGATCGATCAGGTCTAAAATCGATACAAATCGATTAAATCATCTGATCAGATATCGATACCTTGAACCATCTTAGGAAAAAGTGTTGTTGTACCGACCCCATTGATGAAAACAAATTATCCCCCTTCTTTTTCTCTTATTTTGCTACTCAGATCAGATCATACTGTAATCATAAGTTAAATTTCAGAGTGTAACACACTGAAATCTATCCAAGAGCAACACAACAATAACTACCTGCTCCATGAGTTCTGCTCTAAAAATCCTTCTAATTTCCGTCTAAGAAGTAAGAACACCACCAGTAGCAGCAACGCCGGTAAAGCTCTTCTTCTTCTTTTACTCAGGCGAGACCCAACAATGAAATGAGCCGTTTGTATCTCAAAAAGTAATTACGGATATTTAGAGGATCATGTTTGATGAGTTCCTGAAAAACCCAATTCATGTAAGGATGTAATTCAAATGGTAAGAGTAACTATGTTCAGCAGTGAAAAGTGTAACATAGGCCAGCTTCTTCTTTATCTCTGGTGGTTTTCAGGTTTTGGCAACTGTATCTATGTGGTTCGAATTTCAATTCTGATTCACATTTATGGTCGTATTCACCAATAAAAGGCTGTACCCAGTGTGTGTACCAATGCACAAGGCCAGGGTTTGGGAGGGGATTTTTGTAGGCAATTTTCTCCCATGAAAAGACTGTTTCTAGATTCAAGCCCATGACCTTCGGGTCATATTGGAACAACTTGACCTTGCACTGAGGGTTGTATTCACCTACCGTTCTCTAAATTAGTGCAAATCCAATTGATCCACATTCGAGAGGGATGATGTCATGAGGCAGCTATGGGCGATCCTCCTGCCTAAATGGTGGAATTATTTGGGATCTGGTCACCGAGCTTGGATAATGTCTGGTTCATCTGGGAAGAGATGACCTGAAACACTTTTCTAGGTGTTCAGACCATGTGAACCTCAGCCCATTCTTGCTTAATGGTAAACTGGGCCCTATGAAACAAGCCTTGGATCCCTCTCCCTTCCAACATCCAATGGTGAAAAATTGCCAAATTTCGCATCTCTTTCTGCTCCTCCCCCCCCTCTTTCTCTCTCTTCTTCTTCCCTTCCCCTGAGAACTTTATAGGTCTCTCAATCTTGTTAGACATCCCTTTCTCAAAGACCACCATCAGAGGAAGTCTTCGTGTGGCAGAGTAAGGGGTGGGAAATGGGTTGGGCCAGTGGCAGAGAGATTGATGCATAGTCTTTGTGACTGTCATGTGCATCTGATACTCGATCTTGATCTGAAACATTTTTAAGCTCATTCTTTCTTCTAGAATTGCTGTTAAGGACATAAAAGGTTGCATATTTGAGGACGGGCATGGTGCTTCCAGCCCAAGAAGTGATCCATTAGTAGTGGTTAATCCTTGTTTTGCCAGGGAGCTCTAACCATAGGATAAATTTTGCTCAAGAGACAAAACCAGCTACATGGCGAAGGCTTGCAAAACTGAGAAGGCTCCATTCTGAATCTTGAAGGACCATTAAAATGGACTTGAATGAACTGGCACTTCCAACCCATTTAAATCAATTGTGATTTAGGTGAAAAACAAGCCTCCACTCCTTCTGTACATTACCGTTACATTTATTTTCCAGGATATGAATCAGAACTCTCATCAGGAAAATGCTGGAATGCTAAACTTGTCATAAGTCCTAACCCGGAAGTCAGCACGTCAGCATGCTTTGAGTTAAAGCATCATCATATATAATATTGATTCCTGTCAACACTAAAAGATTCAAAACCACCGCTTTGCCATATATGACGGTGAGTGGACAGGAGGAGGTGTCCTGGCATTCCGAGTTTCATTTGAATCTACAAAACAAAATGAAACAATCATGAGAAAGTAATCTACAAACATTAGAATTCTTATTCACGGACAGATTGAAAAGACATTCTTGTCAAATCAACTCACCACATCCAGCTGACCTCCCCCCTAGTGAAGATCGTCGGGATTTCTCCAATCCCAGAGTCTGACCACCAGTGAGTGATTGCCTCCTCGTTCCCATTTCTCTTGATAGGAGTGGTGACTTTCCACCAGTAATGTTGCTCATGCCATGATTGGATGACTGTGTTTCCATTTTATGAACCAGGTTTCTGCAAGTTTACATAATGTTAGCACTGTCCTTGATTTATATCTACCCCTCTACTAGAGAATGATTGAGTTGTTACTGACCTTTTATCGGAGCCTTGAATCAACTTCCCAATGTTTTGAAGTGATTTCTTTATTTGAGATCCTTTTTTACTTGCATTACCAACCAAGCTGGGTGTAGACTTGTTGCAAAGGCCAAGGTCCCTCGGTGGCGCAATCTGGCCCTCATATCTTGCACGTATTTGCCTCTCAGGTGTCTTTGGTAGTTGGAGACTTGGAATTCTCATTCTATAATCTGTTGCTAAAGTTTGGCTTTGAAAAACTGAGTTATTTGGGCTACGAGGAATATTGTTATGATACGCTACTGTCATGGAACTGCCATCAGCACAATTTTCACACATGGTGATTGTGTCTGGATGTTGACAGTGGCCCAAGTTGCTGAACTCATTGTTCCAAGCATCCTGCGAGAAACAAAAAGCAACATACTGCTGTACCTTTTAGCTATAACAGTTGAAGATAGATTGGAACAATCACGAAAAGGATGTCTATTTAACCTGCAAATTTTATATGTTAAAAAACAAGCAGTAAGCAATTTCTTACATCTTCAGAGTTT
Source organism: Protea cynaroides (assembly GCA_028583415.1). Taxonomy (NCBI): domain Eukaryota; kingdom Viridiplantae; phylum Streptophyta; class Magnoliopsida; order Proteales; family Proteaceae; genus Protea; species Protea cynaroides. The sequence continues at coordinate 42,475,274 of CM053266.1, read as the reverse complement.
CTTATCTGCATTTGATCCTTATCATACTTTGTGCCTTTTGAGCTCAAACCTCGGGAACGAGTCGGTGTACGTTCAGTTTTGACTTTTGCTTTTACAACAGGTGTTTTTGATCCATTTCTGTTGTCTAGATTCACTACCTTCTCATTCTTTGCGATACTAGAGCTTTCAATACTCAATCTTCGGCTCCGTGGGGGTGTGGATTCAGTTGCTTTTGGCTTCTTGCACGGAGATCTCAGTAAGCAATTTCTTACATCTTCAGAGTTTCTTATCCGCATCTCATCCTTATCATACTTTGCGCCTTCTGAGCTCAAACCTCGGGAACGAGTCGGTGTACGTTCAGTTTTGAGTTTTGCTTTTACAACAGGTGTTTTTGATCCATTTCTGTTGTCTTGGTTCACTACCTTCTCAGTCTTTGCGATACTAGAGCTTTCTATACTCAATCTTCGGTTGCATGGGGGTGTGCATTCAGTTGCTTTTGGCTTCTTGCATGGAGATCTCAGCTCCTTTGCTTTATCAAACTGCATCTCCTGTGCTTCTTTCCTTGCTAAAGCCCTCTTCAGACTCTCAACCTGCAAGATATATAGCTTATTAAATCCCTGCTTTTCTTACTTTTAGTCTGCACAATTTATCACTGGACATGTGATTCATAATCTGATAAATAATACTACTGAAATCAAAAGATGATGAATATTACTTAACATTAAAGTGTGGTGAATCAAAAGATGAGTGATTTGGATAAAACCAGGAGTATAATTCCTTTTAGTGCTTTTAGTGCTAGCAGCCTGAGATTTCCGATTGCTATTTTCTAGTCCAACATCATGTTAGTTTGGCCCCAAAAACATCATAATAGTGCTGAATCAGGGAAAGCCAGAACACAGAGATCCTCAAGTTTGGACAGAGGCCAGCATGCCTTCATTTCTTAATTGAAACAACACACATGCATGCATCTTAAAGAAAAGGCAAATGTGAATCCAACTAATTTTATAGAATCATGGTTTTTTGTTATTGAAGCAAGACCAACAACATGCAGAACACGAAAGAATTAATTAAGGCAAAAGAAAAGCAATGTAAGTGGGGAATCACGCACAACGAAGCAGTCGAGAGCATGCCAGACATCGACCCAATAAATATAAAAAGCATACCTGCTCCCTAAGCTCCCTAACCTCACTGCTCTCTTTGTTCAAACGAGCAGTACCCAGTTCAACAGATGAAACTCTCCGAGCAAACTTTAATGTACTAATGGTTTCCCCATATGAATCTGCTTCGGGGCTCACATGAGCAAACATTACAGTTTTTGCACGCCCTCCTACAAGTAATATATTCAAGAATAAAAAAAAACTCTCAGAATAGATAAAAAAATAACAATTGAAGTTAAATCTCAAACAATTAGTACTTGGAAAAGATATGATCAAGTTGCAAATTACAACCTAAGGAGTCTTGTAATAGTTGTGTTAGTTTGCTGTTTCTGTAAGGGATGTGTGAATTTTTTTGAGCTAAGGCTGTTATCACATCTCCCAAACAAGAAAGGGACTTGTTGATATGTTGTGCCTCCTTGAGCCTGTCTCCGGTAACTTCAGACCTTTCGACCCTCTCACTTCCTGCAAGGTCCACCAAATGCAGGCAGCTACGAAGGATGCTTCCAGATTTATCTTTCCCTTGTACATGTACTGTCAAGATGCTGTGAATAATCACAACCACCAAAGCATCATTGTCAAGATATAGCTACTTATAATTTTGTTCTGGTTTTTTAATTTCCGTCTTTGACAAATATGTTGCTACATGAGAATAATGCAAGGAATATATACTTGGAGATCAAACAAACCTGTGGGAGCGACTGCTTTGGTTGTTGAGGGCAGTAGAACTAACAACACGGTTCATCTCCCCAAGCTTCATGAAATTAAGGGCATCCCCAGTGGATGTCACAGGATACATTGTAGCATCAGGAAGACTGAGCCCTCCATTGCTTGTACAGGTCCTGATCTCTAATTTATTACCAGTTAAGAATCCACAAACTTATGGCAATGCCAAGTTACTTGAAAAAGAGAATAGAGTAGCTATCATTAAAAAAAAGGAGTTAAAAGACAGACAAAAGGATATTTTGTGCCTGATGAGTCTTCTGCAAGAAGGTCCCTAACTTGCTCATTGTAAATTTCAACCATTTGAACATGAAAATCATAACCCATTACATCCTTCCTTTTACAAGAAATATGGAAGAGGTCGTTGAGAGCAAGGTAGTTCATTCCCCTATCCTTCATGGATCCACCTGAGGGACCACACTGGCACCAGGGACAAAAATCAGATAACTATATTTGGTGATCATATATATTCATAATTATTGTTGCCATAATCTAGCTAAGGATCTTACCATGGTGTGCGTTTTACCAGACCCTGTCTGACCATAAGCAAAGATGCAAACATTGTATCCATCCATGACAGATCTAATTAATGGCTGAACGTCCTTAAACACCTCCTCTGAAATCATAAGAGATCAAATGAGAGATGGTATGAGTTTTATATGCCAAAGAATGTAAATATCAGATATAGAATTACCCTGGGTAGCAGTTGGACCATAAACATTGTTAAAATTAAAAACTTTCTCTGGATCTCTTTGTGGCTTTGCTGGGTCTACAATCACGAGAGAACCATCCTCTCCAATAAAATCTACAACACCTTTTGATTCAGCATTGAAGGTAGGCCTGATTCTGCAATAGACTCGAATATTTCCTGAAAGAGAAATTTAATCAGGATTTGGACACTGCAAAACTATAGTTTCATTTAACAGTACAGACAGACCTTTTAAATCCTGGACAATGTTATAGAGTTTCCTGTTTTCTTTTACCACCCGTTGATACCCTAGAGCAGCATTAGAAATCTCTTGGACCTGGTTTCCTGACACATAAGAAAAAACAGAAGCATAACTAAATTCCATGAGGGTTTATCAAGATTTTTACATAACTCCAATTAGAATATCCAAGTGTCAACTGTATTAGGCACATAGAATATTTTAGAACTAGGACAAGCTAAGACTCCCACTTGAATTAGAGCTCAAATAAACCTTGAAAGCATGCATCAGACTGGGAATTGTTGCTTTAAACCTCCTCCTTCCCATAAAAGCATACCTATTTGTTTTAAGTCATTCTGCAATTGAGACTGCAAAAGTTCGAATTCTTTTTTTGTACTTGTCAATAATGATTTGAGTTCCTGCAAAGATAAAAATCTTCAGTAAGTGGATTGTCCCAATATGTTGGCCCATAGAGACAAAAATGACTTTGTATATAATGTCTTGTCTTGATTTACTACCATGCATGCCGTTACCTTACCATTCAAAAGAACAAAAACCATAAACTTTTATAATTTTGTGTTATTTCGGAGAACTTACACTTACACCTCTAGGTGGCTGTTTCTGTAGATCAATAAGCTATGAAACAGGTAATGTAAAAAAAGCAACAGAAGATCTCAGGTTCATGCAGATCGCTAAAACATTAGGAGATGAAATCATGGGATTAAACAATACAGAGAAAATGCTTTTGGTTGAACATGGAGGGAGGGGCTTCATATTCTGAACACAACAACCGCAACGTTAAAATTAGTAAGTTGTTCAGATCAAGGATACAGAATGGTGCACCAGCTAGGGCCTGTGAAGTACCCATCATGACAAAACAAGACTTAAAATTGATTGCATTTTAGTATGATGATGATGGAGACTAATTGAAATCACAGTGATGAGATAGTGAAATACAGATTATTCAGGACCAAATGAACATACCAGCTAGGGGGTATAAATAACTAATTAGCTGTTGACTAAATATAAATTAACTTAATTTTTTAGCATTAAATTCTTAATTTATATTTTTTATACAGCCCATTTAATGAGACTAAGGCTACATTCTTTTTGGAGTTAAGTGAAAGAAGATGAAAGAAAAACAGAAAATAGCCACACCAAAAAAAAGAAGGCAAAAGGTCCCCACCCAAGGAAGTCTCCCTAATATGACATACCCAATTTGAGCCATGAGTAGAGGTGATTTGACAATTCCAGCCACTAGAGTATGATCTGGATCATAGTTATCATGCCGAAAGGCAAGCCAACGTGTTGGCGCCTCGACGCCTGCTTAGGCAATGCCTTGATAACTATGATCTAGATTGGTTATGCATCCAATTTCAGAGTCAAACTCAATAAGTTAACCACCACCCCTGCACAATAAATTAGCAACTCATGTTTCTTATTTTTAGTCATCCTTTTGTATTCTTTCATTTTCAATTACTTAAACATTGTAATGGATTTTCAAAACTTTATTTTACCACAAGACCAATTGTGTTCTAGTAAAGTAGTAAACCATCCACTCTCCCAAAAAGAACAAAAAGAAAGAAGGGAGGGGGGGGGGGTGAATAAAAGAAAAAAGAACTCATACAGATTTCTGATGAATGGTGTTTCTCCAGCTGTCTTGTTGGATAGGCAGTGCACCTAATACTTCTTTTATCTTTTGGCCCAATAATTTTCCACCAAATACAATTTTCTTTCCACTAAGTCAACCTAATAATGCCATCCATATTTCAGTTCTTACCTATCTTTGCTGTAACAAAATAGAAAATAAGAGAAGATGAAGAGAATCGATGTGCATTCCTCTCCTCTTAGCAGTCACTATTTATAGACAAAATAAAAGAGGCAAAGTGATAGGTCTAGGGCTCCACAAGATGAGTCATAATTACAAAGTAAATAAGAGTTCCATATGTCAACATAACAAGGACCCTTATGACTAAAAGGATAATGAAAAGCAGTCATCTTCTATCAAAGAGAAGTAGTCCTATTCTAATTAAGGAGAAGATGAGAGGCTAACATTCCAAGTAAGAAGGGATAGGATAGGCCACATGGTCTCTTAATCAAATTGTATCGGGCTTGAATAATCATGTCCATCACTACAAAAATTAAACAATTTAACGAATTGGTAATGGGCCTTAGTAAACAGGCCCATTCCTTTACAATTATATTAGTTAACATTTGCTTTCAACTAAACAGCACGCTAGAAAATGAACTTCTTTTCTCTTCACTGATTTTTAACTTCAATCCAGCAAAACATAATCTAAAATGTTATTTACTTGACACATGTTTGTTTCACTCTTTTGACTCAAATTTCTAATATTAGTAAAACTTCTAGTCCCAACTTATTTATCCATAATGAAGTTCCTTAGTTTTCCAATCTGTAATGATGCAATTTCCAACCATCAAGAACTACGTAGAAGTCAAATTCTTACAAAGGCAATAGGAAAACAAAAGCTCACCAAGAGGTCTTTGTCTTGTCCTTTCAATGTGCGCCAATGGTTACAATTACGCTTCTTCAAGCAAAACTTGCAACACTGTAGAGAGAAAATAAAATTAAAGGTATATCACAGTAGCTAACCACATATAAAATGCTTACATATGCAAAGAGACAGACACTTTTAACACAGATCACGCAATTAACGTTAAATCAAGATGGAGTCCCTTATTTGCATACAGCATTCACTGTGTTTTCTTCATCTTCTTTTTTTTTTTTTTTTTTTTTTTTGGGGGTGTTGTTTGTATGAGGACCCAATGAAAGAATATTATATGTGTACATAACTACAACATTTCCAAATAGGTCTATTCAAAGGAAATGTCCATGTAATAAGATCTATCCAATAGAATGTGTTCCACAGGATTAGAAAACATAAATATATCAATTATCAATTGCAATATGTAGAGTTGTTCGCAAAAGATGAACCTATCAGTGCAAATGTCAATTTTTTTAAAGATTAATTTAATTAACCAAAATTACAAGCTATTCCTTTTAGAACTGTTATGAAAAAAAAAAAAAAATAAACCAGGTTTATTTTACAGGAAACTGATCACTAGCTTCATTCAACCCATAAAGACGACAAGGCTTAAAAGAACATCCACACCTCATAATTTCCATTTCTAGATGCATTCTCTAGTGAGTCTGTTGAATCCATCAATAAGCCATTCACTTCTTTCGTAGAATCTTTAAGGATTGCTTTCAACTATAAATAAACATATGCAATCACACAATCAGTATTAGTCAAATCCTTAAAAATTCTAAATAATCAAAACCAAAAACAAGCAATAATTCCAAATTGTCTGTCATTATGATATCACCAACAGTTTTTGTAGTACAGCTTTCACACTCTAAAATTATGATTTCGTGTGGACTTGATTAGTCAAGAGAGTTGAAGAGAAGGAAATGAGAGAGACCAAGGGTTGTTGTTAGTTTCTAAAAAATAGTTCTATCCCTTTTGTTTTGCACTAGTCATTTTCCCCTTGCTTTTATTTGCAGTAAGAGGGGAAAAAGTATGCTTAGTAAATCCTTCTCTTAATATGCAGAGGAATATAGAGACGGTTTCTCTAGAAGCAAACATCAGGCAAGCATAATACTTATGGAATTACATGGCAGAAGTTGAGTAAACTGCCATGTTCTACCAATAACCATGCAAGCAAACCATCCATTGATCAAAATAAGAAGCTGAAAGCAAGAATATCCCAGACAGAAAATAATAAGGTTTAATTAGATCAAAGGCATTCTAACTGTTTATTTTATAAGACTTTGAGATGAAAACAAACTTTCAATAAAAATATCTGCCATTCTCTGCTTCCAACTAATAGTGTCAGGTAATCAATCACCTCTAAAAACATGTTGTAGAACACTACAGTAGTAAGATGCAATATTTTAATTCCAAGTATCAGACAACAATTCGGATCGGGTATGGAGCCAATGGTTGTGCGACATGTTGTCAATACCAATAAAAAATACAAAATAATAGGTATCGGATCATAATCAGTGTTGGCCGAAACCGATACGAATCTGCTGATCCAGTCGATCTGATACCAATTATAAAACCACGGTAAGATGAGCAACGTTACTCTTCTCCTAAACCTTAACCGTAGTTTCTTAAATCAGATTCCAACGGAATGCAACGGATTTACATGAATGATGTATTTTCTTCCCCTCATTTCATTGGTGTTAGAGATTAAAACCTGCAGCCATGAATTTAACTACATGCAGATAAAGGGATTTTGTATTTTTTGGGACAAAGAAATTTACCTTGGGTAATTTGTTTACATGTTGCTCTTGCAAAAATTTTGACATGGTCTGGGTGAGTAAGTTTACAGAATCCTACACCATAAAATTTTCAGAAAGAGTTATTACTCCCTATATAATGAACTGAATTAATAGATTATCAGAGCCACTAATGAATTACCGGATTTCCACGAAGGATTGAAGCCAATACATTCTGGTCAACGTTTTCTTTTGTATCAACTAGGCACTGAGCAAGTGCTCCAACAAGTGAAACTGCATGGTACAAAACTTAAACCGTTAGCACTACTGTCTAAAGAAAAAGAAAACAATAATAACGGCAGTTTTTTTTATTTTTTAATCTTTAATAATGGCATAAAACGCTCAAATTAAAGTAGAGGACCTTCACCTCTCTGACATTCTGTCTCTACATTTGGATGGTTTTCAGGAGGAAACGACATGTCCAAACGCCTACATGGATCCGATGAACCTGTAGCAGAGGCTCTTGAATGGATCCTACTTGCCGAATGTGGAATCATGGGTGATCTAGCATGTTTATAAAACCCATTGGCTCCTAATTTTTTCCATTCCTGGTAAGATTTAAGGGCTAAAATGCAATCAACAACCTTAGATGAAGACCCAACCTCCGAAGTGTCCTGAAAAAGGAAAATTTGTAAGAGGGTCAATTAGCTGAAGTAAAAACATAGAAGTTGCCATAATTTGTTCCTACTTACCCTTTCAAAAACGGATGCTTCAAAAGCAGGGAGGTTCAAGTCCTCCACAGCCACCAAGAAGTTTCGGATATTCTCAAAATACTGATAGGCGGGCAATGGCTGAGCTTCACATGTGGGCAAATTTGGATGACCCTTCACAACCTTGAACAAATTTTGAATTCAAAAAGGCCGCTAACTTAATTAGGGAGTTGGTGGTGGGGAGCAATTGAAGTTGAAACCCTAACAAAAGAAAAGTATACACATGCATAGAAAACAGTGCAGTACCTTCGGCACTGCTCCTGGTCTGATCTGGTTAATGACATTGCAAAGGAAGATACCATTTCTCAAGCAGGAAAGAAATTGTTGCTCTGACGGTTGATTAGGCAGACCCAGAGGTCCAACCAGGGTTTCGAGCCATCCCGCAGCCTCGAATCGCCTACAAGCTGCATTTTGGTACATAAAAGGGGAAAAAAGATTAAAGCCTATAATCATTTCTGCAAGAAGCCGAAAGTTAAAACTAATAAAGTGAATAAAGACTTCCAGAAACCAATCAACCATTACATAGATAAATATAGAAGAAGAAAAAGAAAGACCTCCTTCCTCAGCTTTTCTTGAGGCCAAATGTAAGTCATGAAGCGTCGTCATTCTTGAAGGATCTTCCATGGAAGAAAAAAAAAACAGAGACTTCAGTGTTTCTAGCAAGTGATTATGATCAAATGGAGCAGCGTTTCTTCTTCCAATTCTCCGTGATTCCGGCGAGTAAGAAATCAAAGAAATACCTCTCAATAGACCAGTATAACAGTGTTCCTAATTAGTGTGTTTCTCCAGGTGGTCTCCAGAAGAGACCTTAGAATGAGAGAAAACCTATCCTCCTGATTTGGAAGAAACCGTAACTTCACCGTCCGAACTTCGACTCTGCAGGGACCTATGGCGCCGAGAGAGATGGTCTCCGAGCCTACTCTTCTTGTTCGGTTCGTAAAGAATTTCTTCCCATTTGGAAGTTTTTTTATATCAAGTATCAGTAGAGAGAGACTGAGAGTGAGACACTGTTGTAGAGTGAGAGAGAACTTGGTAAAATTCTCAATCCCGTACTTCAAAAATATGTTTAGAAATTTCAGGTTTGGGATCCGAACCTGAGGCTTCGGAATCGTAACGTTACTGATGTAATATTCGAATTCAAACTGGTAGGGTAAGGTAGGGCGGCAGATCGTTGGGTTGGCTCGTTTGATATGGGCTTGGGCTGTTAATGGGCTTCGGTTGTATTAAGTTCTGATTTTTCCTTTCCAGTTTTCTCATGTATCCTGGTGTAGAGTGTGGTAAGGTTGCAGCCTCTGTGCTCTTCTCCTAACACGTGTCTCATGCTTAAGGGTTTTGTGGGTCCCATTTTAATGAAGATGTCCAACAGAAGAAAATAGAAGTGAAATGGAGAACAGAACAAGAGAGAGTAGAAAATGAGGTTTTTTATATAAGGGTTTGGGAGGATTACTTTGCTTATTTCATTATTTTCTATTTTTAAAAGGTTAAAAAAATCATTTTAATTTATTTTGCTTGTAAATACATGGGTAAAATTGTCTTTAAAATTTTTCACTTAACAATGTTAGTCAATGGGGTGCCGTTATAATCATTGTGCCCTTTAGGGTAGTGATTGTATTTGGACCTTAATTTAGGGATGGTATGAGTAAAATTCCTTAAATACTAATTTGAAATGAAAAAAAGATGTATCCTCGATAAAATAAAATAAATGTGCAGTTATAGTTAAAAAAAAACTAAGATTGTAAATTATTTAACACCTTAAACCGTAAAGGAGTGTCAATAAGAAAATTCCTTTCAAAAAACTATCATTGTCTTGCTAACTTAAGGAATACAAGTGTAAAATGATACGGATTTTATCATCATTGATAGTAGAATTGTGTGATACTAAAAAGGCAAAAAGATAAAACTACAAATGATAACGGTTTTCATATACAGACCATATTTGAACTCGTTTAGGGTATTAGTCTCGATTGAATTTGTTGGCAATTAATATATCATTCGAATGTTAGGTTTGAGAGTGAATTGGAAAAAAATGTTTTTTATTTAATAGAGGATGAATAGTTTTGAGATTATACTTCTTCTTCATCCATTCATTGCGGATGTTCACAAGATTTTCCTTGAACAAAAATCTTGAATATAATGCTAAGAAATGCTAAATTGATATGTTTTGGATAGAAAAAAATATGGCCCTCTAGTAATTTAAGGCCAATATTAAACTAACCTTATAAATGGTTATACTATTTTCAAGAAGTTATAAAGTTCCATTAGCTGCTGGGTCCCTCCTATGCAAATCTATCGAGTTTCATAAGCATGAGTTAGGATCGAATCCTCTCCTATTGTTGAAAGGACTCCAACTGTGATCCAGTAGCTGGAATTCATTCGGTACATATATCAATACATCGGCATACATATCAGGTAGACTACAACCACTGGATCACACTTGAATAGATTGACAACATTAGGAGGAGAAGATCTTTTTCGTCAAAGCAGCCCATAATAATTGTTGAGAAATGAAAGTTTCTATTTAAAGGAAGAAGAAATGGCAAGAGTGGAAATTACATAAATAGAAGGTTGTTGTTAGATTAAAGCAAACGTAGCTATTTATATGAATTACATAAAAAGAATTTTAACAAAAAATAGGAAAAAGCCGGTACGTCGAAAGGGTCTTCTTTTCCCTCCAAAACAGCAAATCATTACTATAACTGCAAATCACGGCACCCGCCCTCCAATATCTCTTACATTTGAGAGAAATAGAGATGCTGCTGAGAGCCTGAGATTTACTAAACATAGCGAGACTCAGACACATCAACCCCCAAAATTTTTTTTTGGGGAAAAATCAACCCCCAAATTGAAACGAAGATAGTAAATGATCTAAATGTGGCAAAAAACTCCCTGCCCATTTCTGCATTCGAGACAATGGTCGTGCAAGCTTTCCGTTTCCAGGCTTTTTTCCATTGTGGGCAAACGTTTTTTTGCCCTGCTATATCAAGTTCTCTCTCTCTTTCTCTCTTTCTCTATATTTGGTCTCTCCCCTTTTCCTTATTTATTACCAGGAGAACTCAAGTAGAGAGAAATTTTGATATCGCTGGCAGTTTGGGTTGGGCTTCTTGTTGGATAGTGAGGAGGAGAGAATCGAGTGATAGAGGGAAATGGGTAGAGGCAAGATTGAAATCAAGAGGATCGAGAACGCCACTAGCAGGCAGGTCACCTTCTCCAAGCGTCGTGCAGGGTTGCTAAAGAAGGCACAGGAATTGTCGGTTTTATGTGATGCAGAGGTTGCTCTTATCATCTTCTCCAGTACGGGGAAGCTTTTTGAATTCTCTAGTTCTGGGTATTTACCTTTTCTCTTCCCTTGTTGTGGGTTTTTTTATTTGATTGATAAATGGTAATAGTTATTTTTTCCGTGTATATTTGCGTCGATTGATCGAATGTTTGAATTGGGAACCCCAGCTTACGATGAATTGAAACAATACTTCTCTGTAAGCATGCATGTTCCACAATTGGGTGGATGGTTGCATTTCTCTGCATTAGTACTTTCTTCCTATTCGAGATATTCTAAAGCGGTTCTCTCTCGATGGATTTTTTTTTTGTTTTGTTGGTTCTGTTTTTAAGTTTGCAATTTAAAATGGTGGCGATATGATGCTGTAACATGAACTTTGCTCTTGATAAACTGTTGGTCGCGTACTTCCTAGGGAACCAAACAAAGGAAATATTGTTTAATCGTGGTTTCCTTTGTGCTTGTGTTTCTCATTTTGATATAGACATGTCTTGTTTATCTAAATATTCTATCATCTTTGGGCCGAGTAATTGAACACTTTGAATTAGTTATTTTATTGTGAAATATTATATCATCATTTTAAGAGTAACAAAAATATAATTAGAAATGGGGAAAAAGTGAAAAATCCTTATGGCTTTATCAAGTAAGAAAGACATATTATAAATAATAGAGTAGTAAAAGTTGAAAGCAGTAGATTTATGATAATTTCAGTTATAACTAAAAGTGCAGCATGTATGTTTGAATTTGGCACAGTGTCTAGAACAGCCAACTTTCAGAAAATGTAGTCTTCTTGTTGCACAGGCCACCATGTCTGGATTGCTTGCTTCGGAAAGACAAACCATTTTGTGCACTTGATGAAAATAAACGTTTGTTGCTATTTTGATCATGAGTTCATGACTTTTACAATTAAGATGTTGGCATGCTCTGCATTGATTCATGATTTCACATCTTAAATCTCAACAGAGCAATTGTTGTTTTATTCTTCTTGGAGACTTCTTTATCTTATTGATCACCTCAATTGATGCTCATACATGTTGATAATTTTCACAGTACGTACTTTCCCTCTCACGATATTCTTTTGTTTTAATCTTTGGTGTTTTTGCCAAAACATAATTGTAGAAAAGATGATTTGAAGTGATTCCTTCTTTGGTTGCAATTTGTTGAGGATTTTTGCCGTTTCAACAGACTATGATGTTATATCAATGCCCATGGAGCACCTTGTCCTTTAACAGTGATAGAGACCTCCCTCCCCCCACCCAAAAGAAAAAACTAAAAGAGAAAAAAAGGGGGCCAGTTTCCCACTGGTAGAGAAGGAAAAAGTTTTTTTTTTTTTTTTTTTTGGTGGGGGAGGTCTCACTAGATAGTGTTATAATGTTGTGGATTGTAACTGCTATTGATCCTGATCATATGAGCTATGGTGTTTTCATTTTGTGTCTAACAACTGTACCGTTTTCCAAACGTCTGACAAAAGAGGGGCCAATTTCCTGATGGTAGAGAAGGAAAAAGGGGCTGGGATATTCAGTGAGGTGGTCTTATAAACCTTTGTCATAGCTCCTATTGATCTTGTTCATACAAGCTATGTTGTCCTCGTTTTAGTTCTCTAATGACTTCCATTCCCAGATGCCTGATAACCTTTTAAATCTCAATTTGTCTGCTCAAAATTTTGCCCCTTGAAGTCAAGATCAGGCACATGGGGCACTGATTACTTTAATTAGTGTTAAGCTCTTTGGAAAAGTTTAGAGTTCTCTATATGTCAGGTTGTGGCTTATTTACCTCTGCTCGCATTTATGGCTATCACTATTCCTTCTTATCTTCCATTATTGAATGCTGTGTTTGAGGTTAGATTATCATTCATCTTCAAGCTTTCAATAATGAGAAGATGATAATTTTCTTGCTTTTTTTTTTTTTTTTTTGAATGGCATAAATATGCTTTCTCACACTTTTCGCAACGTACTGAATGCAGAGCCTAATCAACACTAATGCTACCTGAGCCTCCCCTAATTGAATATTCCAAAGTAAATGCGTTTTAAGATGTTTCACACTGGTTTTGGTTTCATCTAACCCTTTGGAGAAGTATAGTCACTGGAAAAGGAAAGTACAGGACGTAGAGTTTGCTAGTTATCATGTAGTTGAATATCTTCCCACTGTATGTGTCATATTTCAGTGCCTTCATTCAGCTTAAGAATATCTGTGGGACTTGTTTCCTTGCATTGCTTTTAATTAACCACATTTCCTCTTCAACAATTATAAACACTGTAGTTGATTGGAATGGATTAGCATAACTTACTCTATGATCATAATTAATTGGAGTACTCACTGGCCTTAGTTATAGATACATATCCATTATAAGAATTCATTTTAGATTTTTAAGTGGCTATTTCATTCCTGACGAGCTTGTTGTTGCTTAGAAATTCCTTCGAGCGTTTCAAATTGCATAGTTTTTTAAGTGTTAGTTGACTGCTCACAATATGTGGCATATAATTTTGTAATAAACTGTATTTCTAGTTTCATATTTGTTGGATCATTTTGAGAGGTAATGCTACAATCTTTTTCACTCTCTGCAATGTGATAAAATTTGATGAATCTGTTCACATGCATGACCATTGAATTTTGAGGACTGGAACTGACTTTCTTTGATTTCTCTGTTCTTTGTGAAGCATGAAGAGGACACTTCTGAGATACAACAAGTGCCTGGATCGTTCTGAAACTTCGTTTGTTCATAATGAGGCAGAGGTAGTGACTTATTCTACTCACAAAATCTGATTTTCTTCCCTTTTCACTTCAGAATATTCTATAACAAAGAGGCTCAAAATTTTTCTTTATTTCATAATTATTTTTTTTAATAAATTTTTAGTTGTGATTTTTAAAAAAAATGTGATCCCTACTGGTTATACACTCATCTGAACTGATCCTTCCCCACCAAATGGAATACCTATTGGTTATATTATTTCTTAAATTAATATATAAAACCTTCAAATTATAAGGTTAAACATTGGATACCCAGAAAGTCCTCCATATTGGTCTTTTTGATAGATTATAGAAGGGTAGATGTGTCCCTAAAGTAGTTCCAGTAATTTAATCAAAGTTGCAGATTGCATATTGATCCAATTGACATATATATTTGGGTACTAATGCAAACATATTACTTTGATTATAATTTTATACAATAAAAAAAAAGGGTACCAATAAATGGAGTGATTTTAATCAAGTCGAATATTGTTATACTTGTATAATGTATTTGGCTTAATCAGACTGAGTATGGTATGGATCTGGATAAAGTCTGCAATAGTTTTAAATAGTTCTGTTTTCAGGAATTGGGATTGATGAGGTTCCTAAATAGGGTAAGTTGGGTTTGGCTAAATGGTGTTGTGTATGGTTTAGGCTGTGAAATCCAAGAAACAGGACCAAGGGACAAGATGGGTTGAATAGCACTCCTGTCAAAGCTGGTTGAACAAAGAGTTAGTAATCAAGGTTCTTGAGTTGAGATTAGATTATTAGCAGATTATCCTGGAAATAAGTAACCCAACTGTGGCTTGTGACTGATATAACCCCCATTGGCAACCTAAGGATTCAGTCAATGAAACAAGAGGATAATTCAAGAACTGGCCAATAGTTGCAATTATACCAAAGAGGATAACCCAATTGGTAACGTGGTTGAACAGCTGGATCTTTAACAAAGAACTAAAGGGAAGAAAGGAAAACAGTTTTTTTTTTTGGTGAAGAAAGTAATATTCATTAGAGCATGAAAAACGCAAGGCATCTGAGTTACAGAGTTAGAGAGCCAAGGAGTGGAATATGGCCAACTCATTCGACACGCAATGGATGAGGCGTTCCTGACGAAGAAGTCAGCCACGCTGTTAATATCCCTGGAAATTTAAGTGAAAGAACTGGAAACAAAGTAGCTTAACAAATGCTTGATATCCTGGATCATTGTAATGACCTCAACCGGTGGGTTTTCCTGGTTACCATTGATGAGATTTGCTTGTGTCCTGTTATCCGTTTCCATGATCGGGAAATCTAACCCCTCCGATATCGCCTATAGTTAAGCCTGACTGAAAAGAAAACCATTTAAAACCTTAATGCCCATATTTTGACCTGATACTGTTACAGATTTTTTTTTTTTATATGTAACCTTTCTTGTTGCCTTAAGGTTTTTGTGGGAAAAGTTTCACACATGCAAAATGAGATGTCTTGTTTATTTGCTTCAGATGGAATATTTTGTTTATTTTCAGAAATTTGCAATGAAGGCCATCTGTATTGTCTGGGTCCAGGATGTTAATCCCAGAGACTTTTCCTGCCAATGCTTGTATGCTGACTCTGGCATACACCGAGTATTTTCATGTAATTCACTTTAGCATAAATCTTGATGCCTATTTAGTAACTTGTTGCCTTGTGTGATGTGTCTGTGCATTTATATATTTGATAAGAAACATAATTACTAGCAGAGAATTTTAAGTTTCTGGTTCTAGTCTACTATTTTGATTTTTATTCTCAATGCTCATTATAAAGTATATAATTTCTCGATTATTATGGGTTTGAGACTCCTAACTGCCCTTTCTACTTGCATACAGAGGCAAGAATCTAAGGAGGTGAACAATCTGAAAGATGAAATAGCAAAGCTACGAATGACACACCTGTATGTGCTTTAAAGCTGTGTCTGGTGCTATTCTGTAATTTGCTTTGGGAGCATATAGTGAAATATTTTTTATTCTTATTATTTTGTTAATTCTTCTGTAGGCGGATGATGGGCAAGGAACTGAAGGGCTTGAGTTTGAAAGATTTGCAGCACTTGGAGCATCAATTAAGTGAAGGGTCATTATCTGTGAAGGATAGGAAGGTACCGCAAATTCTAAGAATCTCCATTTTATCTGTAATAGCCAAGAAGCAAATGGTTGTCATTTGCTGGGGTAGGCTGAAGCCTGGCCTGGGATAAAGAGGAGCTTATAGCTTCTGGCTGAAGCCCAGCATGTGAAAAGTGCAAGAACCCCAAGCTTGGCCGAGTGGACCAGGCCCAAGTTGACTTCATTTAATGGGTCATAACCTAGTGCAACTCCTGCTTTCACAGGTTCCTGGGAGGGGTGGACTGGAGTCAGTCCTAATTTTCTGCACTTACAGCATGAAGTGGCAGCCTTTAAAGCCAAAGCTGCACCTTCATGTTCGGCAAAAACCTTTGCCACCATCACACCTAGTGATGGCCTTTTCCAGTTCAACTTAATTCACGTATTTTATTATATTTTATTTGTATAATTAGTTTGCACTGATAGCTTTCTTCTTTTGGTTATAATGTTTAGGATCTTTTGATTAGAACGTCGAACCAATTAGTGACCCCACCTACTTGTTTAAAAATACATTTATAGGGATTTGTCTATGCCATTTAGTTGATGTAAAGCTCTGTTGAGTTCTTTTATCTGTGCCATGGCACTGGGCCTTAAAGCACACTCCTGGCCCTGGACTTGAGGTAGGTTCACTGGCTTAAAGAGAAACCCAAAGATCAATTCTATGGCAGGCTGGCCCCAATGCCTCTATGTATTTTTTTCTTTTATGAAATAAAAATTCCATCCCATTTTAATTCTAACGATGCAAAAAAGTGCTCATGTTTAGTCCTATAAAGCACATATTTTTTGGTATTATTTACCTACTTGTCTCTTTTGAATTACTAAAAGTAATTTAATGCTATGTGCCGAAAGTTGGGCCAGCCAGGTTCATTGACAGTCCTAGAAGCTGAACTATCCCATCCTTTGCTTTGATTTGGTGTCACTTCAGTTAACATGTGGTTTCATTGACTTTCACTGGAAATTCTAATGTTTCAGGAGCAATTACTGTCGGAACAGCTTGAAAAATCAAAGTTACAGGTACAACAAATCGTTTTACTTATTTGGCATTTCAGAGTTGATCTGATATTTTACTTTGAGGATGTATGTTTATTCTCTCTCTCTACATTCCTTTCTTTTTTTTAACAATTGCAAAAAATAAAAAGAAGAATGATTCTCATGTCAGATATGAAAATGAATACTTACTAAAATCTTCCGTCACAGTATCTAATCCTAGAGAGTTATGATACTGGGTCAGAGAATGAGAATATCTATCCCTCATAGGGAGTATCTAAGGTCCACTGTTGAATTTCTATAATATTTAATAATTCAATTTGGTGGTTCTATTATCAGAGCCCGCTTGACTAATTTTCTCCAGGAAATTAAATAAATTCTTCCCCAAGGTCAATGTGCTAAAAGAAATAATCTTCATGTCTTAGTTATTTCTTGTGACAATTATGTTTTTTACCATGCGGTTGTATCATAACATGAATCTGTTCACTTAAAGATTTGCTGATTTTGTTTGTGTTCTTGCTGCTATTCAGAATTTTTTTTTTGGGGTGAATAGCTATTTAGAATATTCATGGATAGGAAATCTAGGGCCTGAACCCCAAATGAAATTCTATTATATGATTGGATTTTTATTTTATTTTTTTATTTTTTTACATCCACTAGCATCCTGAGAAAAAGATGGTGGTCATCTCTCTGTGCGGCTTATCAGGAGTTAAAATGAGAGCGTTCATACAGTTACAAAACAAAGCCAAACAATCACCTGTACTATTTAGGAATGATATTGAGCCCAAAATGATAACATTTGGGTGGTATTATGACTTAAAGGTGAAAGTGCCAACATATTCATTTCCATTGATATCCCAATAATAGCAGTAGCTCAAGTCTTTAAAACTTGTCTTGCCATATTGGCGATGTGTAGTGTTTGGGTGTGTTCAAGTTGTGTCAGATTCATATCATGTTGAATTTGCCTCAATCCAACACCCTTATTAAAAGTGTCGAGGTATCCCAAACAACAATAACAACAACAACAAAAAAGCTTTATCCCAACTAAATGGGGTCGGCTACATGGATTCTGGTCCTCCAATCAGCTTTGTTCGATTATAGCAGAGCATAATATTTTATTGTCTTATTAAACAGGCCATGTTTTTGTCAACTTATCACATTTTATCGTGCCAATGGATGTTTAGTTTCTGTGTATGACCTCATCGTACTATTGATTTTGGTGTATCTGGCATTAGTTTTGTGTTATTTGACCTGTACTGTTAATAGTTGTCAGATGTCATGCACATGCTTTCTATATTTAAGTTAATAAGCTAGATTGAAGATTTTTTTTGGGGGGTGTGGGTTTGTCAGGAACAACGGGCCATGCTGGAGAATGAGACTTTACGCAAGCAGGCAAGCAGAAACTCTTTATGATTAATTATAGAAGTTTCTCTTAAAGGATATATTATCACTTATAAAAATTGCCCTTAAATTTGTAGGTTGAGGAGCTTAGACGTCTGGTTCCGTCAACTGAACATCCAGTGACACCTTTTCTTGAATTCCAGCCTTTAGACAGGAAACTTGCTCTTGTTAAGCCTGATGTGATAAGTTCAAATGTGGTTTGTAATTGTGCAGTCGAGAAACAAGGAGATTCGGACACTTCCTTGCACTTGGGGTAAGACACAATCCTTAATTTGAATGTCCTTGCGTTTAATTTCTTGTGAGTTAAAAGGTATTCTACAATGATTTTATAATCCTGAGATTACCAATCAGGATGAACTTGAAAATCAACCTCTTCTTTTATCTCTAAGAATTTTGTACTGAATTTACTTTTGATTTATCATATTTAGTGAGATCAAATGATAATGATATGCCTTTATGAAGGTTCTTTTAGACTAATAACTAAAACTGATTAAATACATATCTTGAATTCTAGTAGTTGGAAAATGTACAGCAATTTGGAGCCTGTGAGTTATTCCTTTAGTCTGTTCTTTTGGAGCACGTGAATAATTCCTCTCTTCTGTTCTTTTAAGTAAAGATAGAGCTTAGACGGTACATCATTTAGGGCTGTAAGATGTCTTGGTTCCTCTCATGACCACATAAGAAAGGCATGTAAAGAACTGTATCAGAATTTTTTTGCACTTGAATACATTGTGACAAGGAGTCAAGGCTCTGTTACAAGCATAGTTGTCAAGGCGTTAAGGCGAACCAAGGCGATGGAGGCCTGACTAGGCGCCCGCCTAGGCGACCAAGGCGCCCAATTTTCCAAGGCGACCCAAGGCAGCCTGGGCGCCTAGGCGACGCCTTGACAACTATGGTTACAAGATTTAGTCAACAGAGAATAACTTTTTCAGTTGTCAGTCTATGAGGTTTGCACATGAAAAGGGGGAAGATGAAAGTTTATAATGTGCAAAATTTTCAAGTGAAGTAGGGGTATCAAGGCATTCATTGTAATTTGAAGCAGTCCTGCTTCAAACTGTTTCCCCCTTAACAAAATTAATAACAATTACAATTTTGAATAAATTAACTAAATCTATATTCCAAGAAAAGTACACTTTTTTTGTGGGGTGAAAGAAAAGGTATAATTATTTTCTTCTCTGACTATATTATTTGATTATGCATTACTAAAAGGAATTATGCATAACAGAATCAAGCAGCTGTCTATTTAGTACTTGCCGATGCTTTTGAAACCAAATACTTTTGGAAAATTTTATATTACAGGACCATCAATCTTTAGGTAATCAAGGTTATGAGCTTGTACACAAAGGAAAGGAAAAAAGAAAGAAAAAAAGAGAGGTTTTTTTGAGCTAGTAGTAGGGATCATTGAATCTCATGGTATCATGGGAATGCGTTGATCCTTATCTATTGCTTGAGCACAAGTGGATCTTCATCATCATTCTAGTGGAGAGGATTGACTTAAGTCTATTTTACATGTCTATTTTAGATAAATATTTCAACTGAGTCCGTTGTTTTATATACTGTACTGGGATGAGGACCATATGTTTCTTCTCCTCCCACCAAGTTGGTGAGTGGATACTTTATAGACCCAAAATCTTTTTCCAATTAGATCATTGCATTTGTTTACAAGTTTTCACTTGCAAGTTATGGATAAATGAATATTGGAAGTTAAATGAAATCAAAATTCCTCTGCTTGATCATTTTATGTTGTCTTTGTGTGGTCAATACAGACAGATCATATCTTTGATCATGCAGTGTCTGTTTCTCTCATCTTTTGTTACTTGTTAGTTGCTATGATTTGCTGATAAACGAAATATGTTCTGTATTCTCACACTGAAAAATTATTTTGTTTTACAGCTACTAGTTTTGCAGTCTTGTCTTATTCCTTTTTTTTTTTTTTTTTTTTTTTTTTTCTAGGTTGTCAACTGATGTTTTCTGCAAGAGGAAAGAACCTGAAAGATTATCCTGCTCCAATGATTATGGGACTGAAATGGATCCATCCTAATACTTCCTTAAATTGTCTTATCTAGACTTGCAATGAGTAGCGGCACTCGCTACCTTGACTCGTCCTCTTTTACAGATCAAAAAGGCTAGAATTGTAACAGTGATCATAGCACATACATCGGTTCCCATTTAGTCGTAGTTTTACTTAAACAGATGTATGCTTGTTGGATGGCTTGTGAATCATCTAAAGAGCTTTAGGTACTCTTGTAACTCATGGAAAGAAGATCTGGATTTTGTAGGATAGGCATGAAATATTAGTGTTATGTAATTTGACCTGTTTTGGAGTAATGAAGACATTATTCCCTTATTAGGTCTCTCTTAGTTTTGAGGAAATAATTATTACATCTCAGATTTTGTTAGTACTTGTTATACAAAAAACATTTTATAGAACTTAAAATGCTCTTTGTAGAATATTTCATTATTTATCACAATTCCTACCACTTAATCAAATATAGTTGTAAATGACTGAATATTATTATTAAATATTAATAAATGATTAACAGTGAAATTTGTCATGGAAGTCACAAATGAATTGGTTCTAGTTGGTGTCTGAAGACTAAACATGTGCTCACAATTCGTACTTCTTATCTCCAGATTTCAGATGGTATCATCTTCTGCTGTTCCTGCTTTGGATTCATCATTAATTGTTTGAAGATCTAGCAATGTGTTTATCTTGAACCTTTTTTTTTCTTGATATTAAAAAATTGGGAATCTTTTGTTTTTCTCAAAATTCTGTGCAGGGAGCTCTTGCCGGAAGTTTATTCCCTTTTAACTTTTTCTTTCCCCCAAATTCTGAAAACAGAGATTTTGCACTTCATCATGTTTACATTCTTTGATGATACTGCGAATCTGCTCTAGTTTTATTAAAATTTTTAGTGGAGACATACAACTTGCAGTTTTTTGTCTAACTTCAACCATGACCTGATCCACATTCATGGAACAGTTTAAAGAAACGAAAGAACAAAGAAAAATATTCCAATTCATAATTGGTTTACAAATTTCTATGAAAGACAATTAATAATATAAAATAAATGGTTCTACACAATCAAATCTGAGTTTGAAAGAACATAATTAGTCTCTTCTGTACTATGGAATTCTTTAAGGCAATTGAAGAAATCACTCTGTACAATGAAATTCGCACTTTCCTATTGCTTTTGGCGGAGGCCACTGAGCAAATCATTTCTCTCCAACATAACCTCTGAGAAAAGCCCATTCACCTCCTCTTCTACATCTTTCAACAGCTTCCCCAATATGTCCACTCTTCTTTGTAATTCCTCTACCACATCACTGCTTGGTTCACCACAAGTAACTGCAACAAGCTGAGCAACTCCCTTGTTTATCTCCCTTACCTCAAACAGACCCCCATTCTCCATCTCTTCACAGACAGACAAATGCAAATTCATCAATGAAGAAATAGGGAAATCCCCAATTACCTTCCTCAGCTTCACACATGATTCCATGTCTCCGCATAGACTTGATGCCACAACACCACCTACCCAAAATCCAACGACCTTCATAATTGCCATAGCTTGACAGATAACCCATTCTTTCCCAGAGGAACACCTTGCAACCTCTCCTCCGGCTTCGGTCTCTTCTCCTTCCCATTTCTTGATGGAACCTAGAGGCTCAACTGCTTCCAGAAGTTCCATTGCAAGGGGAGGTGAATTCTCCAGAAGGCTCAAGGCATAAGAGAGCGACATACGAGATTGACCCAGATGAGAAAGAGAGGAGGTTATGGAGTTGAGGAGTTCTAGCAATTTCAAGCTCTCTCTCATATACTCATCAACAGAAGGGACCTGCCATTTACTCATCGGATAGTCGATATCCACCATGAGTTTCCCAAATGCATTCCTCATACTGGGAAGGAGCTGCAGACATTGCCGAACCCATGAAAAGGTGAGGATTTCTGATCTGGATTTGGAATACAAAGAGAACTGAATCAGGTACTTGGAGATTTCACATTTGAATGCTTCTAAGGAAGCATTCTCTGCTTCCTGTTGGTGGCCGTGGTGATTATCCAGCTTGGAAGAGAGCTTATGAGAACGGGCTAATAGAACCATGAGACAAGCAGAGAGAGATAGAGGGATTGGAGTTGGAATAATTTGAAATCAGTTTGTGGGTTGAGCTTATATAGGTTGAGTTTTGAAGCTCATCTTTGTTACTTTTCTATGTTCTGACAAGATCAAAACCCTTTACCAAAAAAAAAAGAAAAAAGAAGACAAGATCAAAACCAGGGGAGTGAGTTGACCATTGGAACTTTGGAAGGCTTCAAAATTCAAGAAGGTGAAGCTTTTGGCGGCGGAAAACGTGCTAATTTCTTCTGGTGTTTGTGTTATGTCGTCACAGAAAACGTTTGTAGCCCATGTAAGGAGACTGCTGTTCACGCAATGTGCCGAAGGAAGGAACCTGGAAGGACCAGCGGCAGTTGGTTTCGCTCCATTTTACCAGTTCTACCCTTATGGGTTCAGTAGGACCTGCCTATGTTCTTATTATAAATCACTGCCTTTTCACCAAAAATCGAAACTTTCAATAGAAAAAGAGGAACCTTGATGAATATTTACGTATTTTAAACCAGTTTGATAGTCTGGTGACTCTGGTCTAGCTTTCAAAATTATGTTATACATGAGTTGCTCTTATAACTAGAAATGAATTTTTAATTGTTGTAACTAATAAATGACCCAAATTATATCTCAAAATGTTATTAGTTGTTAGTTGTAGGAGATTTTTTATTATCAAATATTGATACTAAAAGGACTAAATGATGCCTGAAAATGGAAGAGGGTATTTTGGTATTAGTGTATGTTTACGCCTTTTTCTTTTTTTTTCTTTTTTTTTTTGCCATTAATAATAATGTTTGTCATTGCATGCAAGCATCAAAGGGTCTAAATTCCGTATGTGATATCCAAAAGATTTTGTTGAAGGGTCACCCGCAATTTATCAATCCCTTGGAAGCATGCCAAAGGAAAGAAAATGTAGGTTTCTTAAAAAGCAAAAGATCATATAGTGACTTTAGGTTATGAGAATTTTAATTAAAAATTATAGAATGAATCAAAAGTCAAAATAGTGCATGGAATAATTTACATTGGTCAATTAAGACCCCAATTTAAGTAAAGCTTTTTAATTTATCTCTTATTGCAAGTTATCTAGGTCAAATTTTCCTACTCTGTGTACTCTTTCTCTTTCCTTCCACTGCAAGTTTTCTTTTAATTTTTTTTAATGAAACATCCAGTGGAAGCTTTACTATATTTTTCTATTATTTGTTTTAAAATAAAATAAAAAAGAAGAAAAATATAAAAGTTTACATAAAAAGAATTTTATGTATAATATTATTTATATGAGATAATTTACAATGAAACAAAACATAGCCAAAGGAAAACTCAATCAGAACCTTTCTTCGGCTCACTTTGGTATGTATTATATAATTAATCATATAACACATTATGACATACGTAGTTGTTTGATATGAATTATGATATTCATTTATATTTAAAATAAATTGATATAATCTAAGATCTACAAATAGGTTAGAAGGTGTTTGCCATTATTGTGATAATCTATCATTACTTCTTTATGTCTAGTGGTATTAAACGATTATTATTTATGCCTCATATTTTATTCTCATAAATGATTTGTCATAAATAACTCATAAACATAAATATAAACTATACCAAAGAGAGCCTTAGTAGTACATGAAGTGATATTGTATGATGCTAGCTCTTTTGAGATTGGTTGTTAAAATTCCTTTTTTTTTCCCAGGATATTAACACATTATTCAAACTTAATGTCTATGTAAAATAGCACAAAGAAAGGGACCGTCATCAATCCTTTCATGAATTCATGTTGTCCAGTTCCTTCGGCCGTGATCTCATGAATGGAGGTCCTCAGCGGGCATTCCAATACATTGAGCCTAAATAGGGAACAACCCAATATAAAAGAGATTCAGTAGTGCAAGGTTATCATCTGTAATAAAAGAGAAATTCAAGTTGAAAGCCAAATCATTGGGCTTACATATCAAATGTTGCAAATGTCAAGGTCCTTTAAATAGGACGATATATCCACTTATAACTGCACCTATGTCAATTTTGTCAACCCTAACATTGCTTTAAAGGCAAAATTTTGGAATCTTCTCCCTTCAAAATCGCTAAGAGTGAGACTTTAAATATATGACTTATGAGGCACTGATGCTTGTTGAAAGGAAAAACCTTGCAATGAGGTGGGAGAGAGAAAGAGAAACAAGAGAATGATTTACTTTCTTGGATTGTGTTTGGTATGCATTATTGTAATGCATTCTAGGTTATGAACTTATTCTGAGATCACAAAAATAGTTTGGTATGCATTCATGTTCTTGAATCATGGAATGTCTTCGAGAACACAGCCTATTTTGAAACATGCTCTTTATTCCATATGCATTCTAAGTCTAGAATGAAAATGTCTTGCTCCTTAATCCTATTTTCTTTCTAAGTTAGGAATGCATTATACATTCAGAATTTCTGATTATGTATTTCTAAAAATACATACCTATAAAGTAGGAATGCTTTTTTGGATTGGTAAAGCCCTAACTTACCCAAACCCATCTTTGGGTGGAACAAATGTCATATGGAGTAGTATAATAATAAATAAAGGGCCTCAACTCTCAACACACCATGTTAAGCTAGAGTTGTTAAATTCATACTAGGATATAATTAGGATGTTTAAACTATATTTGAATTCAATTTATTGTTTTGAAAAAACAATCAGGTTATACTAGAAAAAAAGCTCCAACTGATGTAAAAAGTATGATTTATTTCAGTATTAAATTTTCTTAAGGCTCATGATCTGTTTATTTTGACATAAAAATTTATCATAAAACTTTATATATAATATATAATTTTTTTTAAATTATATTTCTTTAATTAAAAAATGGGAAAAAAATCACTGAGTTGCACATGAAGTTGTCTGTTCTTGGTTCATGTTTATGCTTTTTGCCCTGTTTGGTTTTAGTGATCGAATGTTTGTCTTAAGAAATATAATAATGATAATGAAAATGATTACGAAATCCTAAGAAATATAATAATGATTAGTCGTCACAGTTCAATATAGTTCATAGTAGGAACCGTCTAAAGCTAGTTTCTAAAAATCACAAGACAAATCTATGTCTATTTATGATTTTTTTAATCAAAATCATCTGTTCTTTCTCAGAATTCAAAGAGTGCACCGTAATATCTAAACTAGAAATATGAAATATAAATAATCTAATTCTAAACCGGCCATGAACTCTTTATCCAATTGTCGAAATGAACACATCATTACCCACGTAAATAATTTACCTTTACTTTAAAATAATTGTAAAACTAATCATACTAAGCTATGATAGCTATCATAAGGTTGCTTTGATTATTATTTTCTCTTTACAAATGGATGGATAGAAAGAGCCATGGCATTCTTTTTCATTAACTACCCCATTATCATATTCGTCACCCTTATGTCACCATTCACGGCATAGTACCTATTTCCATCTCTATCTACCCTCAACCAACTCTTATTATCGTTTTCATCCTCTTGACCTTTTTCCATGTTTACAGCAAATCATAAAGACCATATGCATGGCATCCATGGTGTTCGTTTGTTTCAACTGGTTTAACCAAAGACTTCAACTTGTATTGATAATCTCCAAACACCATTATCACCTCTGTCTGCCGCTTTATCCACTCCACCTACTCCATATCAAAACACACTCTTCCTCTCTCTACGTTTCTGTTTAGTTGCACCAAAATAAAACTACAACTATCACCACCAGACGAACCTCCCTTTAACCTCCCTCTCTCTCTCTCTCTCTCTCTCTCTAAAACATACGATGAAGCTAGAGGAAGTGATCCTAGATAGGAACAGCAGCAACTGCAGAAGTACCCAAAAGATCCTCCCTGCAAATTATGTGAGATCAACAGCACTCACACCACTCAACAAAAGCAGAAACATAGCAGGGCTCATCCGTTCGCTCCTCCGCTTCATCTCACTGTCTTCCATAAACCCCACCGCCACGTCTCGGTGGCTGAGCATCTCGTCTCGTTTCTCTCCGGCGCCATCCCTAGGCCGCAAAGTTACAGGCACGCTCTTCGGTCACAAGAAAGGCCACGTCAGCTTTGTGGTGCAGGAGGGTCCACGGTCGGAACCAGTGATAGTGCTGGAGTTGGCCATGTCCACCTCGGCATTAGTGAAGGAGATGTCGTCTGGACTCGTTAGGATTGCTCTGGAGTGTGAGAAGGGTTCCACCTGTGGTGCCGGTGGCCGGTCGTCGGTGAAGCTGTTTCAGGAACCCATGTGGACGATGTACTGCAATGGAAGGAAGTGTGGGTTTGCTGTGTCACGCACGTGCGGGGATTCAGATTTGCACGTGCTGAGCACCGTGCAGGCGGTGTCAATCGGTGCTGGTGTGATTCCGGTAGATAAGAGCAGGATTGGGAACGACAGTGTCTGGGAAGGGGAGCTTATGTATATGAGGGCCAGCTTCGAACGAGTCGTGGGGAATCGTGACTCGGAAGCTTTTTATATGATGAACCCGGATGGAACCGGCGGGCCTGAACTCAGCATCTTCCTCCTCAGAATCTGACACTGGAAGGACGTGAACGTTCTCTCTCTCTCTCCCTGTCTCTCTCTCTCTCTCTCTCTCTCTCTCTCTCTCTCTCCACTTCTCTTCAAAGTTCAAAACTACGTACAATGTACAAACCCATAACGAGTTGGACTCGAAAATGAACAAGATTGCCTGTGACTCAGTAATGGATATAGAGAGGAATATCCATGAAGGGGGGGGGGCTTCAGTTGGAATTCTTGAAATATTGTATGCTTTTTTGTATTGCTTCAATTACTGTAACTTGTATTTCCAATCAGTTTGAACTTCAGAAATGGATATGAATTAGCATTTTAATTCCAAGTTAAGGTTTTCTCATGAAATTTTCATGAATTTAACGATCCACCATACAAAATCCTAAAACATAAAAAGAATTAAAAGAGATAATAATAAACATACCATTTGCATCACAGTCACATGCATGAAGACATTTGATACTCATGGATCATATGCACACGTGTAATTATTAACAGACGCACGGTCTGGTCAGCAATTATTGACAATGGGAGTGGAAAAGAGAAAGGATGATTGCTATTCCCACGCACGCCTATAGCCACCCATGATCTCAGCTGATATACTAATTAATAAGTGGCCTTTAAGCAACCCGCCTCTAAGAGGGACCGTGAATGATCATTAGAAACGCTCACGTGTCAATAGATTACTGCTGGTCACCATGCACGTGTCATCTATAGGTCACGCCCAGTTTTGTACTACTCTACTATCATACTATATGATATCGATCATAGTGTTTTTACCATTAGATTCAGAGTTTCAAATTCAATTAAATCATTTATCCTTAAATATTCAATGCAAATGTCTTCACATATTATAACCGAATCAATGTAGTAATTAGTAGCACTTGGATATATATGGACTTTGTAAATTATAGCCCCATGATTAAAAAGAAATTTGGTGAATTTAATAATATATAAATAAAAGATGACATAATGAAATTATTTCTTATAATTATATTGTATCATTTATTTTGAAATCGTTAAATTGATTAATAAATGGTATTAGTCAAACACGTACATGACCTCCTAAGGGCCTATACTCAATTGTGAGGCAATTGATCGGCTACACTAGTTCTCTTTGTGGTGAGACTATGTAGGTGAGAATGAGAGATGGAGATCACGGATTAGGGATTTTCTCAGCTCGGATTGACCTTATTTTCGTATCGGTATGATTGGCAATGATAGATTGTTGAGGTGTTAAGCTATTTTAAAGGATTTTGGGACCGATTCATGTGAAAACCAATTTGGTTCGGCATCTTAATTGGCCTCAAGTCACGGGCACTTGAACTTGGTAGACGGGAGATAAAAGCATCTCGATTGGTATTTAATAATGATCACGATGATAATGTTGATCCCAACTATTCTATTTGAATTACGTTATGCGTGTGTTTGTTGGAAAAAGATCCTCCCTAGCCAAGATCAGACAAGCTAAAGGGGTTAGGTGATATACACGTAGGTCCTAGACAACCTAAGCTTATGAGATTAATTAAACAGAAATATAATTAAAACGAGATTCCCTTGATATAACTCTATAAGACATAAGAAACCTAAGTTGACAATCAAATATTTGATCTCCGGAAAAAAAAAAAAAAATCCTCCATTATTCTTAATGGATATACCTGATCCCTAAAGTTTTCAAATTAATATGGGGGATATTCGTGAAGCACAAAAGAGGTTGAAGGTCCAAGCCCATCAAAAAGCCCATTGGGGAGCTTTCTTCCATATCTGAAACAAGAAAAGCCCAGCAAACCTGCTCGGGTGGAAGGTAGGCCCATCCTGCCCTTGTAATGGGCTTACGCATAGGCTTTTTTTCTACCACGTTTACTGTTGCGAAACTCAATCAGGATATCTGTGGCTCTGTGACTCGCGACGTACCTCCCGTCTCTACACTTGGAGACAGGATATCTCTCTCGTTCGTGTCTTCTTACGGTTGTTCTCCGAACTGGGGGAGGCAGCGATGGAACCTCAGAAGCAGGCGTTGAAAAATATGAGTAGCAGCAGAAGATCGAATAGTATTCAGTCCCTTGACTCCGACCTTCTGTGCAGGATCTTCTCACTTGTCGGCCCTTTCGATCTCGCCCGTTCTTCTTCTGTCTGCAAATTCTGGTTTGTCTGTCATTCCATGTCTTTGATGAATGTTAAGCCTTGAATTACCCAACACATTCACACGTCTTATTGATTCAAATGTTGACAATTAAAAATGAAGACGCTTAAAGCTCCAATATCTTCTCATTATATTATTTTTTACTTAATTATTGTCCGTGCTCAATTAATCATTTCACTTGATTTTCGGTCAAAATTTTGTGCTCACCGCAATTTTGAGCTTGGTTTGCACTGGTTCAGGTGTCGGAGGACCTCTCTTTTTTATTTATTTATTTATTTTTTTTTCCGGGGGGGTGGAGGGTGGGGAATTACTAAATTTGTTGGTTACGGTAATAGGATTATGCACTAGAGATATTGAGGATTCACTTTCTGATCAGGATCAATGTCTGGAATTGGAGTGCCCACATTGATGCATGATACTTTGTGGAAGAAAGAAATGACAATCCATCTTGTAGGCCGTCTTTGGTGAACTATTTTAATGGTTTGATGATCCTAGTGAAGTAGAGTAGCTGGGAAGAATTGGACATCCAACTCAACAAAACTAAGTTTAAGTGCCGTCCAACTTTGTGCTTTTTTTGACTGAGTTGTTGGCGGGGAAATATCCAATGTCCAAACTATTAGGTAAAGATTTGGTGTGAACCAGCTTTTCTAGAACCTTACACCTTGGTATTGGATAAGAGAGCTTTGGTCTAGAATCAGATGGCGGAATGGAATGGGCCTATGGACTGGATAACTGACTTTTAGAAGGGATCTGTAGGATTGGGAAGTAAAAGATTTGAAAAACATACAATTTATTACTGATTTAAACTTCCTACATTTTCCTATGGAGCTATACTTGTCAGCTTTGTTGTTGTTTCCTTACCAAAGTGTTTAACTCTTTTTACCCCCTTTCCAGGCACAATGTCATCAATACATCTAATATATTAAAGGTTCGGTATTGCAAGCAGCAACATGGTTCGATGGGTCATTTCAATCTATCTGCTTGTCCTGAAACATCACTGCAGATGCACCTTGAGAGTTTTGCTATGGAACAGCATAAGCTATCCTTACAGAATGGTTTTGTTTCTGTTGATCAATGGAAGGGTCACTCTGTCGGGTAATATTTATTCTCTGTCTATTTTAGGTGTGGTAATCCCTGTCTGCTATTTTATATCATTACCTTTGGATCTTGGAAGAATGTGTTTCTCATGTTTTTGCTAGATTTACCATATTAAGTGGAGAAGCTTGTACTTGAAAATATTCTTTTCATGTTGAGTTGATGAAAAACATTAATGTGTTGCTTCAGTTGAGTAATTTATATTATATATTTGATCTTATGTAAAATTTGGGGTAGCTCATGGCTATGGTGTTATGTGGTTACAAATGCCAAATTGCCAATAATGGTAGAGGCCCATTGCTCTAGTATTTCTCTGTCTTGTCATGTAAATGCATATATAACAACAGCAAAAAATCAATTTATCAAGAGCTGCTATGGTTTAGCAGTTAACTTCCTTATGATGAAGGGGAGCACATGAACAAAGTACATGAGGAAGGCATTTAGAAGTATCCAAGCTGGTCAATGACCCCCTCACCTATGGGAAAGTATAGTTGTTGATATTAATCCAGTTATCATTTCATCAGTTTGTGGTACATGATCTTCTTTCTAACTCCCCCCCCCCCCCCCCCCCCCCCCCCCCCCAAAAAAAAAAAAGAAAAAAAAAATTGTGGTACATTATTCCATTCCGAATTTGAGCATCGTCTCATTTTGAATCTACTTCATTGGGATCTTTTTTTTTTCCTCCTTGAATGGAAGTTTCACAATGTTAGCTTTAGAGACATGAAATGCAGATTGTCATTAATACAATCAAGTAAGGATTTCACTGTATTACTATTTATTTTCAATGGTGACTTTATGAACTACATAGAACATTCAATTATGTGACTGTGGGGATTCATAAATTAAAATCAGATCTCTTCTGAATGTTTGTTGATAATGCTTTCCTAGTCTTCTCAGATAGTGCTAACTCAGTTTTTATATAGGGTTAAACAATGCCGGATGAAGATGGGATTGATCCTCACTGGGGTGGGGGATAAGGTATGGGCTTCCTTAAACACTAACAATGTTCTTATCCCTTTTTCTTTTTTTTATTTTTATTTTTTATTAAAAAGATTAAGTCAAACATGAATTATATAGATGTTGTGATCCAGAGATCTTCTAATTTAGCCTTAATAGAGTGGCACTCCTGGTATGTGCTTATAGATGCAAATAGTTGCAAACTACTATCTGGGAATGCCTGTACTTCTTTTGCCTCTATTTATTTTTACTTTATGTTCTTTTCACAATTAATGATTTTTTTTTGGGATTAATGGATCAAAATAATTCCACTAATGGAGGGGGAAGACAGAAGCCCCACAAAAGATGGCCTAATTGTACAACTAGAACTCAGTGACCCAAAGGTAATGTCCAAACAGCATACGTTTGAAATTCTTTGCAGTTAGTGGCCGAAATAGAGCTGCTCTATAGCATTCAATACAACTTTAAGCTGGGTTAAATTACTTGCTCATGCGGAAGTCAGTCTTGAAAGCTGTGGTGCAGCAACCCAAAAAGGTGATGGTGCTAATTGCTAATTACCGATAACTTACATCAACTAAACTCATTTTTCATTTCTAGACGTATATAGATGGCCAAAGGTGGTCATGAACTGCTAAACTTTCTGCCTTGGGCAACTAGTCAATAGAAGGAAGGTGACTGTATCTTTTCTCAGCCAGCTATTTAATTTGCATGAGGAATTGGTTGATCGTTGCCTCCTTTTCTTTTTGTTGCACCTTTTCTGAACATCGATGGGTCCTTAGAAATCTTTTGCCTCATTCTGGGTTTTACTAAATTTTATCAGTTGGGTTTCCAATTCATCTAGGTATGCAGAAAGCACTGAACCTTTTTTTTATCTGAACTTAAACACGTTGGTCTTGTTTGCTTTCAACTTATCATTGCCTTCAGAAGCCTTCAAATGTTAATTGCCATCTGTAAATAATCCCTACTATGTTCCTTCAGTGAGATTTCATTAAATTCAACTACTTACTTATGCTTGCAATTATTCTAGGTTATGCGTATCTGGTCATCACAAAGCTACAAATGCTTGGAAGAATATCCTGTTCCGGATAGAGTCCCTTTAGTTGATTTTGATTTTGATGAGAGCAAGGTAACACTATGAAAAACCTTTATTTTGTTAATTGTTTTTATGGTTTAATTTGCATTAATAAAATTCATTTTTCAAAAAATAATTGAAGTTTATGATGATTTTGTAATTAATATTCCTTTTAGAATATCATTGGAGGTTTGTTTGTGATTTTATGTTAAAACACCAACTTTTTACAATCTCCACCCTTCTCCCAAACCAGAAAATGGTTATAGTATGTTGTATGGTGATAATTATGCTTACCTATTCAAATGCAGTACTAATATTGTGGCTAAAGAATTAGTCATTAGAGACTTAAATTCATAACAAGATCTAAATTTTAAGGTTTATCTTAACATTATTTCATTCCTTGCAACTTCTTAACTTCTTCAAATATTAATTTGTAGATTTTTTTTTTTTTTTGGTGAATAAATTTGTAGATTGTTGGTCTAATTGGAACCCGTATATGCATCTGGAGACGTCATGGAGGAAGAAGTATATTTCCCTCACGTGAAGGCACATTTACAAGTGGCTTATGTATGCGGTTCGTAGTTAGATTTCCCAATAATTTTTATGATATCATTTAATTCAAAAAATGTTTAAAAAAAAAAAAAAAACAGTTTTACTGAGAACCCTTCAGGCAGTTTTTGTGAGACAAATACTTCATTAAATGCAACATTCTCGCAGATATGCATGATTGTTTTGTCGCAGATATGCATGATTGTTTTGGAGTACAAGGCTTAATGGACAATATTTAGAATGAATTCATATTTTGTAGAGAGGGGCTAATTGGGAACATTGTTGAAAAAGGTAGACTAAGAAGTCAAGATGTTGAAGAGTTTTATGCTACAGTTTCTTCACCAAAAAATTGGCAAGTCCGAGTGAGCACGGTGTCATTCAGCTGTATGCCTGTATCAGACACATGTTGTTTATGAAATTTTCTCCATTTTGTGTCTATTGTCTTATTGTTTTAGCATTGATAGGCAACTTTCATAATCTTAAATCCTACACAATTATCCAATGTTTTTTGTCAATAACATGAACTGCGAAGGGAAGGTATGCAGGGAGAAAATGATATTTTCGAAACCTTTGTGCAGTATTGTAGCATAACCTATCTCTAAAGGGAATGTTGTCCCAGAGATGCAAGCTTAACTGAAGGGATTGTAACTAGAATACATCTTATGTGCTGAATGATTGGGAGAATAATAAATTAGGAAGCTAAGATATTCAACAAACCTTATGCTGAAGTTCCTTTCCCCAGCAGAGTGGCCTGGCTCAACCCGAGCATTCTGTTTTTGAGTTATATCAAACAACTCTTGCATATGTGGTTCTCTCCGGGGTTTTTTTTTTTTTTTTTTTAATTTTCAAAATTTTAATTTTTTTTTATTTCATTTTATAGTCGTGGTGGACAACTGTTATACTATTAAATCCTGCAAAAATGATCCAATTCTCTTTGCTAATAACATATGTTGAAGGGACACCCAATTTTGTTTTGCACCTAATTGTATGAGCTACCATTATCATTATCATAATCATTATTGTTATTTGAGTTTTCTGCAAATATGTATAGCACCACTTTCCATTTTTTCATTGAATGACTGGTTCCATTTTGCAGCTATATAGATCCAGAGGCTGTTGTTGGATGTGAGGATGGGACTATTCGTGTATTTGACATTTATAGTAGGAGTTGTTCTCGAATTATTAGGTACATTTCTTGAGGACTAATATTATCTTTTCCGCCGTTCTTGGATTTTCTCTTTGCTCCTATAACTCAACCAATCTTTCTTTTGGCCACTAATTAACCAAATTATAGTGTAAACTAGATTAATTACTTTATGTTAATTTCTGAACCATAGTTTATATTTACAGTTGATTTTTCTACTGAATCCTGGTCAGTGATTTGTACCAGAGTATAATTTTTCTTCCAACTTATAGGGTAAAACAAATTTCCAGATAAAATGAATTTGACTTGTTTAGTTAGGATCACCTAGAAACCCCATGGATGACTGCTAGCGTAAATTACTTCGACTTGGATATTAATGTTTAATTGTTTATATACATGCACGTGCAAACCTGTGCCGAAAGAGAAATTGTTATGGAAGTATTTATGTATCTAAAGGCAAATATATTTATGACAGAAATGCAATTTGTTTCTTATATTGGTTACCTTGTTTTCTCCTCATACTTTGTAGGACCTATGCTGGTTCGGTAATGTGCTTGGCTTTAACTGATCAGCTAATTCTCAGTGGCTCCTCTCTTGGAAGTATTACAGTGTCTGGTCTTTCATCTGGTGAACATGTAGCCTCATTAAAGTCAAGTTATTCCACAGGTTATCTTCATATGCCTGGTCAATAAGGAATATTTTACTGTAACCTGGAAATTGAAATTCTTTTCGTGTTTTTCGTTTCTTCTCATATTGCTTGATTTGCTTACATTTAGCAGCAAGAACACCTCTGCAGCCCATGTCGTGGAGGATATTGAGAAGCATACCTGTTCATCCATAGTTATAAATGTAAAATAGAAGCATAACAGTCTGCAATGAAGAGCTAAAAACAACCCATGCTTTGGCTTTTGCCTTTCTTCCTATTTGCGAGTTACTTCCTGGATATGATCTTCAAGATCTTTCACAAGGCTA
This sequence comes from Protea cynaroides, assembly GCA_028583415.1. Classification (NCBI taxonomy): domain Eukaryota; kingdom Viridiplantae; phylum Streptophyta; class Magnoliopsida; order Proteales; family Proteaceae; genus Protea; species Protea cynaroides. The sequence goes on along the minus strand of CM053266.1, from coordinate 42,440,428 downwards.
AATGTTAAACAATTCACAGCTGAATTTGTTGAAGTCTACTCAGCTAGTCCCAGAATATATAATTGATAGGCTACATTATAAACACCATAGAAATCCCTCCATACCCTACCCCCCACTGAAAAGAGAATAAGAAGAAATTCTTACTTGTCATAGTGTTCTCATTGCTGGCTGCACATTATTTCACTTATATAGACTACTAATATGAATGAGGATGCCCGCCAGTTATGCTGGTGAAGCCGCGCCCCCTTCCCTCCATTGAAACACACACATGCACAAAAAAAGGAGGTACTCACATAGGTGTCTCTTTGGTTGACTATTCTCAAATTAATTAGAGATTTCTGTTTTTATTTATTTATTTTGGGTAGTTATCTATGGAACGTAATGTTTCTAAATATCACAAGACAAATCTGAACCACCCATTTTTTATGGATTTTTTTAATCTAAATCACCTGTTCTTGCTTGGTGTTGGGAGAGTGCACAGTAATGTTTAAAGTACTAATGGAATACATGCATGGGATATATACAAAATGCATGCCAAATTGCCAATACACGGGGGTATTTGTTGAATTAAGCTCTGAAATTTGACACATGGCTAATCTAGACCATATCCTCTCTATCCAATGGTTGGGAATGGACACATCATCAATCCATGTGGTAGAATAGATACTTTGTGATGTTTGGAAATAAAACAGACCCTTGTGACAAAGAATAATTTACCTTTTAGTTTTCTTTTATTTTTTTTCATGTTAGTGAGAGTTTTTCTTGAGATCTCTTTTCAGCCTACAATGCTTGTTGATAGGAAAAAATATGGATGCTAGTTTCCCAATTCATTTCCCCCTGATTTCCTCAGTTTCTTTGTTTAACTGCAAATGGGACTATGTTTATTTAGTACTTCTTTTCTAATGCCCCAGTCTGGAGGGTGCAATGGTTGAGTTAATGAAGCAATAGGATGTTCTGGTCTAGTAGCTGAGCAAATCAATACCTCTCAAAAGTAGCCCTGTACAAACAAGCCTGCTAGCATGCCTGGGAAATGTCAACTGATGACCTGAATCCACCACAATCAACAATGTTTTTATAAGTAATAAATGGGAAGAAGTTCAAATAGAAAAAGAAGGAAGCACCCTTGCCAGAAGCATATCTCATTCTTCAACAGTATGGGCGTTTTTCCTGTTTTACCGGGGAGTAGATGTAGGATGCAAAAGAAACTGTCTTTTTATATGACTTACAGCTTGCACATGGTTAGTCCCATCACACATGAAGTAAAGAAGGTAACATGTAGTTATTTGGTTGTTTCAGCCAACATTTCCACCATGATCTAATGATGTCCACTTTTCCTAACCAGAATCTTTTGTGATTTTCACATCCAACTGAGCTTTTGTACTTGAGAGGGACCTAATGGGTGCAAGTTGTACATCATGCCATTGTAACAATCTCTTTTTTATTTTTTTAATTATGACAATTACTGATGGTTTCCAAAAACAAACAAAAGAATTACCTTCTATGTATATCAGTAATTGTATTATAAGGGCCATTGAGCATTGTCTTGTCAAGCCAAGGCCTTAACAATTAACAACTTATATTTCCACTTACATCTATATTGTTCTTTGAAATGTTCTAGCTGATAACATATTTTGTGTTGCTGCTTATAATTTTCTTTGCTTATATTGATTTGATCAAAGTGATTGGATACCAGTAAGTCCAGTCATCCTTTCCACCAATGATTGGGATTTATTATAATACTGGGAGAGGCAAGAATCATGAAATGGTTTATGATATTTGTCATTTCGGGGTTACACTCTTGATTATGGCATATTTATGAGATCTATCGCGAAGAATCTATACTAACTGCTCCAAATTGCTTTATTGTATTTTCTCCTATAGGCGGCATACGGAGCCTTTGTTTCAATCGTCGTTCGCATTTAGTATTTGCAGGATCATCTGCTGGATATTCACATTGTTGGGATCTTAGGTATGGAAATTTCACTGTAATTGGTTATTTGCATAAATATGTCAATTCTTTTGTATGTAAAGTGGTTCTTATAAAGGAATTTGAATATATTATCTTTTATGGTCCTATTTTTCCTGTCCTAATATGTGGTTGATGATAATTTGCATCCCCTGTAATAAGTTATGAACATGACGAAATACCTTTGGCCTGAATTTGACACATCAAATGGGTGGGTGAGGCCCAACCTGTGTGGCAACTTGGGTCCAGATAAGCTTCCATGTGACAGTTTTGCTGTCCATTATGCTAGGCCTAGTAAATTGGTTGTTGTGCTGCCACCATGCCCAGTTATTAGTTTCTTAACATCTATATTTGTCAGTAAAATATGAACTTAATCTAATTTTTTATATGTTTTATCTCTATTTTCTGTGGTAACGAGAATATTCAATATTCAATCCTATTTATGTCATCGTTAAAAAAATTTATTTGAAGTTGGAACTTCTCAAACTCCAGTATCCGTCTCCCCCCCCCCAAAAAAAAAAAAAAAAGAAAAAGAAAAAAAAAAGCAACTGTTGTTTTTGCAAAACTGGAATTGGTCTTCTTCGTTGTCTTCATTCCCACTGGTATGCATCAATGTGCAGTCTGTAAATTCTGTATTGCAGGTTATCGAAATGCTACCATGGAAGAGCATGACTTCAGCCAATAAATGTGCTGTGATCCATATAGAAGTGTCTCAAGTTGTTTTCTTGATGGGTTTTTAGTCATTCTGGTTATTTTGAACATGCATCAGTTTATGCAGATGCATATTGTGTATTCCTCTGAAATGGATGCCGTGTTTGCTAAATCCAGGAGTTGGTAAATAACTAGCTGTTGTAAATGAAAAGCAGGAATATCTGAAGGAACCCATTTTTATTTGTTGCTCAAAGTTGTGAAACACAGGCATTTTTCTATGACATTCCTTTGCCTACAGGAGACTGTTTAGTGGGAAAGCAGTAGTCTACTTTACTTTATATTTTATTATTTTTTTCTTTGTGTTTGCTCCATATTTCAGAACAATGAGACCGCTTTGGGAAAAACGAGTCAGTCCAAATGTTGTGTATTCATTGCAACACCAGACAATTGATACATCAGTTTTAGTTGTTGGCGGAATTGATGGCGTGCTACGTATTCTTGACCAGACTAGCGGTGAAATTCTTCGCAGCTATGTGATTCATGGAGGCAACAGTGGAGCAACTTCCTCTGGAAACAAATATGGAGTCATTGAAAGAAAGAAAGCCATTAGGATTTCAGAAGATACCGTCATCGACAATATCCCAAAACACTGGCGACCTCCCATTTCATGCTTGGCTGTTGGAATGAAGAAGGTTGTGACCACACACAATGGCGAGCTCATTAGGATGTGGAGATTCAACAAATAACCTGGTGAAGCTTTACTAGTACACTTGCTTCATGGTAACCACCACCACCATAAAGACATCAAATGAACATTGATGGAGCTCACCACCTCCCTCAAAGAAAAGAACAATTCGGTGGAAATCTTTTGCTGCATCAGGAGGGTCTGCCATCAGAATGGAGGCTTGGGTTTGTATAAAGAGCCATACAGAGGCAAGGATCAGAGGGGCAACACTGCAGTATATTCAGGTGGAAGATGCAATGCAGCTAGCTCGATGGATGCTAGATGCAGAATTTCAAGAATGGTCTTGGCAGTGTCTTTTGAGTTTTTGGGGGTTCAGTGTTAGCCATGCCATATTCCCAGATCAGCAAATGAGGCAAACTCCATCTTTGGCTGGGGAGACCCTAGATTTAGGTTTTAATTTTGTTTTATAATGATATTTATGTTCCAACTCTGGTTGTGATGATTTAGTTGAAGGATGCTCTGGGTTGTTATCTGAACGATGTTTTTGGTTCTTTTTAGTTAATAAATATCCTATTTCAAAAATAAAAAATAAAAAAACCCTGGAGCAATACAGTTTGGTTTCTTTGACATCCGAATGCCAATATGAAAATTTTAAACTTTAAGTGGAAATTTTAGTAATGATTAAATAGAAACTATGTAATTAATTTTAAATTATTTCATATTTATTTAGGAAGTTACATTTCATTTTGCATCCAAATTTTTTTCATTTGAAAAGTAAAATAAATTTTATATCTTATGAGTATCATTACTAAATATATTAAAAAATTTAAGTAATTTATACAATTATGTTGTGTTATAATTATAAAAATTTTTGTTTTAAATTTAAAATTTTCATTTCACTTCTCTTTAATTCCTTACAACCAAACAGAGCCTATACGAAACCTATGTAATTAGTACGAATCTCAAAAGATTCAGATTCTGGCCCTGTGAGAGTCGTGAATAAATTGGGCTCGATCCAGGCTCATTTTTGGTGACACTAAGCCCATGGAACAAGCCCAGTAAAAAGCTAAAGTGGCACAGCGTCGGGGATCATCAAATCGTCGTTAGCACGCAGTTCGAAACCCTAGTATTTTTTCCCGTGTGAATTGCTCTGCTGCTGCTGCTTCATATCAGTGGAGATAACAAGAAGAGGAAGAATACAGAGAAATTCTAATCCTCGAAATTAAAATTATGGTTTGCATTAGACAAGCCACTATTGACGACCTGCTGGCGATGCAGGCCTGCAACCTCCTTTGCCTCCCGGAGAACTACCAGATGAAATACTATTTCTATCACATCCTCTCTTGGCCTCAGCTCCTCTACGTCGCTGAAGACTATGGTGGCCGCATCGTTGGTTATGTACTTGCCAAGATGGAGGAAGAGACTTCCGAGTGTCACGGTCACATCACCTCCCTCGCCGTTCTCCGCACTCACCGCAAGCTTGGCCTTGCCACCAAGCTCATGACTGCTGCACAGAACGCCATGGAACAGGTCTTTGGCGCCGAATACGTTTCTCTTCATGTCCGCAGAAGCAATCGCGCCGCCTTCAATCTGTATACTGAGACGCTTGGTTACAAGATCCACGATATCGAGGCTAAGTACTACGCTGACGGTGAGGATGCCTATGATATGAGGAAGCAGCTCAAAGGAAAGCAGCTTCAGCATCAGCATCAGCATCAGCATCAGCATCATCATCATCACCACGGCGGGTGCTGCTCTGGTGATGCCAAGGATAAGAAGGAGCTGAGAGAAGCGAAGGATCCGAAAGAGCCTAAAGCGGCTGCTGCTGAAGGCAAGCATCATCATCATCATCACGCCGGCTGCTGCTCTGGCGATGCCAAGGATTCAAATGAGCTGAAAGAAGCGAAGGATTCGAAAGAGGCTAAAGTCGCTGCTGCTAAATGATGATGAGAGGTAATTTCCCAAATTTGGATTGGGATGATTAGGCCTTTTGTTAAATCATCTCTTGAATTATCAGTGGGATGTTATTTTCCCTGTAATTAGAACCTTTTTATGCATTCGTCTGCATAACAAGATTGACGGATTTTCATGGTGTATTTGGTTATTATTGAGAATCTTCATAAACATGTTTTACGCAATGATGTAGTTTTATTCTCTCGGTAGTGTATTTGTATGGTATTAAGTTAACCGGCGTATGTTTAACCAAAAACAAAAATGTTGACCTGAATGTCATCTTCTGTTAATCACTCCAGTTTCAGTTTTGGGCATTGGGGTATTAGGATTTAATGGTTTGATTGCTAAATCTAGTTTTGTGAGGTCTGATGTTGGAGACTGAGGTTGGAGACTTTTATGGTGTGGTGGGAAATTCGAAAATTTAAAGAATATTTATGGGAATCTAGAGCATGCCTGATAGATTTTTTAGATCAGTGTCAAGGAATCTGGGGTTCACTTCTCTAAGAATCCATTTGAGACTTAGAGGGGCTGGGTATGGAAGATATAATTCAGGCTCAGTGAAGTGCTTTGCAGTGTTTGTATAGATAAAGTGATGGGAGAATGTAGAAGGTTGGCAGTCGATGGTTAGAACAAGCTGTCTGCTTTGGTCAGGTAAACAGATAGAAGCAAGATGTTTAGTGCCACAGAACCCATATTGGTCATCAAGGTGTGGACTGTGGACTGTGGACTAAGCAATCTAGCTGCTGTTCATGGGTACTTAGTTTGTAGTATTTGGTGATTTGTTTGTGCAGTGGATGTTCCACGTACCCATTTATGTATTTGCTTTATTTATTTTTTTCAAATAAGTAAATTTTTTTTATTAGAAGTAAAGAAAATGAGTCAAAGTTGTATGCAGCCCCCTAAATCCCTACTTACATAGAAATAAAAGCAGGATTCACAAAATCCACCCTTACTATTTATTAATACACAAATCCATTGGTTCTTAATTGTAGACAGATTTTCCATTATGGAACTCAGTGATTGTAGAAACCCGCCACAAAATGTTGTGTACCGCTCTATACCACCACACATGCAGGAACAGCATGATTGTTTCCTTCCATATACATCAGGTAACTCCCCTAGAGATCATTAACCTCTTGACCGTTGCCTGCAGCTCTTGACCTGATTGTTGCTTTAATAGTACAAAGATGTCCTTACTCCCTAATGAGTGTGTTCCTTTAACTTAGAAATATAAAGAATAAAGGTGAGAGTAAAGGTTTTGTAGTGAGATAGTGAGAACGGAAGGCATTTGCTACGTTGGAGGGGAGTTCAAAGCTTTGGTATCTGAGTTATGCAATTAAAAGTAATGTATTTATATGTCTGCCAACTGAAGGAGCATACTCTATTGTACATTAGTTCCATCCTGGGCTTTATACATATAGAAGAAAATGCTACAAGAAAGGTGCTGTGTGCTTATTATTAAAATATAAAGTGTAATAAAGTAAAGAGAGAGAGAGAGAGAGAGAGAGAGAGAGAGAGAGAGAGAGAGAGAGAGAGAGAGAGAGAGATAGTCATAAGTGTGTTCTCCCTCCTGCTGGTGATCTTATTAAATAGAAAATGAACTACATAATAATACAAAGATTACACCCAAAAGGACTTCTACCAATACTAGAAAACCTTTCCATACTAGGAGACATAAACCAATATTAGTCTCAGACTAGAGTCAACTCAGAACAGAACTAGAGACACATTAAACCGAAACAACTAAATCTCGATGGAGTCTGCTGATGTGAGGATAGAACTGATGACACAGCTGCAAGACCTTCAACTAACGTCAAGATAACAGTAGGATAATGATGTTGATCTTCTCTTCAACATAAAGCATACCATGTTTCTATTGCCATATGAGGTGCTTCTAAAATCCTCGTCTGGGAAATTTCTCTAGTTGTCAATGTTTTAAAATCAGCTCTGGAGGTCAAATTATCAAGGGTTTTGCTAGGTTGGATGGACTCTTCAAATTAATGATCAAATTAATGAAATCCTTGTCTTGAACATATGTTATAATTTAATTTAGACATTCCTTGGATCCTAGGAAGGGCGTCTTAGTGTGCAAGGCTTCCGCTACTGCAGGGTCTGAGGAGGGGCAGAATGTACGCAGCCTTATCCCTGCAACGCGGAGAGGCCTTATTCCTTGGATCCTAGTAAGATGGTGGATTAGTTCCCTTTAGGTTAACATTTACTATGTATTAGGTGCTTGTATATTTTACTGTTGAAAGCTTTTTGGTGGTAATGATGGATTTGAAGCATTTATTTTTCCCACTGTTTGTGATTTTACAATGTTAATGTTCAAATGAATATGGTGACTCATAATATTATTTAATATAGTATGTGTTATTCATGTAATTGTTTTACTATACAGCAACAACAAAAAAACCTTATCTTAACTAAATGAGGTCGGCTACATGGATCCTTGTCCTCCAATCAGCTCTGTTCGATGTCATACTTGAAACAAGGCTTAAGCTATGCATGTCTTTCCTCACCACCTCTCCTAGTGTCATCTTAGGTCTACCCCTAGCTCTTTTAGATCTTTTAATTTGAAGCAAATCACTCTTCCATATTGGAGCATTTAACGGCTTCCGTTGAACATGACCCTTTTCATGGATTTATTGTTTTACGTATGTTAATAAATATATTCCTACCCAAGAATATTACTTTAGGGTATATTGAATCACACTCTGTACAAACATTTGCATATTTATCCATTCAATCTTTACAATCTAAAGCTCCCTTGCCCACTAGGTTAAGGAAAGTGGTTTTGAGGGTTTTGAGCAAGACAGTTACTCATCTTTCAGCTTAGTTAGCCTTAGCCAGTGGAAGGATTACACATGAAGCACATCATGCTACCCATGTAGAAAATTTCATCCCAAAATCACCTGTATTGAAGGGTAAACCTGTTGTTTTTGACGTCCTAAAAAACTCAATATATTTCACAGATGAAGTTACAAGAGTTAGAAGCCAAATACATCATGGACCATTCGGTTGAGGGAGGACATACGATCTGACATTTTGGAACTCTAGAGTCCAGACTCCAGAGGATCCCCATATCTTTTCAATGGTTACAATGGCCACATCAGGCAGCACATGGGTCAAATAAAGGTATTACTTGGCCAAGCCAACTGGATCACTTTTAGTAGTTAACAGTTGGCGAGCCTTTTCTTAATTATAATTTTACAAAGATGGGAAAAAGACTCCAATGACAATTTAAAAGCTACTTTATAGAAACCTTTCTACTACCAGTTGGATTACGAAAACTCAAAATAGAAGCTGAAGAACATCAAAATAGGCATTGTGTATGACCTTTTTATTTAAGAAGAAAAGAGAATAGAATTTGGATCAGTTGAATATTCTTAAGCATCTACTTGCATGGTCATTTTAATGGTCTCCAAGCTTGTTGGGTTCATAATATAAGTTGAAGACACCATAAAATGAAAATGGAGATAAGCATATATGTAGGGATGAAAGTGCTCCTCTTATATGAAGACCTCCCCCCTCTACTCTTTTATGACTAGGGAAGAATAGGTTTTCATCCCGTTATGGGATGTGTGGAGTTTTACAATTATCAGAAAAGCAAAATATGTGTAAAATTGTATTCACCAATTAACTGTTGGAAGATGTTCACAGCCTTACAGCCTTATTCTTGTTTCACAGAGAGGCTGTTTCCTGATAATTGTTGGAAAAAATGTTTCTTCAATAATTACTCGGTGCATATTTTGAACTAGCATTTTTTGGCATCTAAATTTGGTTTTTATCTCTTTAGCGACATGAATTTAGGATCTAGTTTGGTTTCTGAATTTAGTTCACTCATGGGTTATCTATTTGTCTTTCTCTGGAGGTTTGAGTCTCACAGCCCTTGTTAGGTTGTAGGTTGAGATTTTAAGTTGTGTAGCTATCTGTTGAACCTTTGCCTGGATCAGACACAACCAAACCTCTTGTGTCTTCCATGTGGACCCAGTCAAAGCTTGATTTGGCTATAGGATACAGATCACAAGCTGAACAGGTTTTGTTCATTCTCTCATTTAGCCCACCCTAGTTACATCTATAATTTTTTTTTTGGGGTAAAATACATCTATAAATTAAACTATATATTTGTTGGGAAAAGGTTCTCTGAGCTGAGCTGGTGGTGGAGACTATGCCAACAGCCTCTCTCTCCCTCCTCCCCTTCTATTCCCCGCCCCCTTCTGAACGTAGGGCCAGGGGCATCTCTGATTGGTGGTTCCCCCTACCAATAACAGCGAGAACCTCTCACTTATATTTGTTTCTTCCATTAGGTTGCTTTTCACTCCAGACTAGGAATGCACCCCCCACCCGAAAAAAAAAAAAAAAAGTGGGCGGCGAGAGGGGGGGAAAGAGAAATTATGAGTGAACATTGAAGATTAAGGCATGGAGCCTAGGCTAGCAAACTAGAAACAAATTCATGGTCAGTGCATGCCTACATGTGCTTAGTTGGATGGGATTGAAATTTTGTGGACATAGATGTCAAGGTCTCTTATTTACCTGTTAAGTTTTGGCATAAATTTGAGTTTTGCCATGTGGTAGGCAAAATAACATTATCAAAACCCAAGAGAAATCCAATAGTAGTTGGAGTACTAGTAATCCCACATGGACATACATAGGAGTGCATGCTAATGTATGGGGAAGTCAAGAATCAAGGCTCCACTATAGCTAAAGGCCCTTATTTGAGTAAGGTGTGCGTAATTTAGTAGCGCACAAAGTATTTGGTTGGATAAGGCTCTAAAATTTGACATGTGGGCTAATGAAGCCCTCTCGTCTCTATCCAACAGTAAAAATGGCCCCACCTTTTCTTGTTGCTGAAATAAGTGCACTATTAGGTATTCCTCCTTTACATCATGGTCATTTTTTTTAAGAGAGAGCAGTCAAAAAAACTCTTTTTGTAATGAAATATTCTTTGTGAATCCGGTGTCAAAGTCCATGAAAGTCCATTGACACCGTGCATCTGCCGGATCGGTGCAAAACCCAACTATTCGTAGACCTAAATGTCAATAATACCCCCATATTCCAAGGAGCTTGAGCGATTGCTCCTACTACCCTAACCAGGCGACATCTATCCATTTCTCCATTATCCCCTCCCCCCCACTTTCTGGATGGATTTGATTCCTCTCAAACCAGTCGTTTGGCAGGACTGAACCAGCCAGCCGTTGGATGCACAACACGTGCCAATATCTAAGGTTAAACTTTTTGATAGTCTTTGGTTTTAAGGGTTTTTATAGTCTATGCATTTAAAGGCTTTGATAGCCTTGGATTTTTAAAGCTTTATTTATTACGAGGCCGGTTTTTTTATTTATTTATTTTATTTTTTTTGGTGCTTATGTGCAAAGGGCCACCACAACGGCTGCCCAAAGAGGGATTGGACACTTAAATGGCCAAGAAAGGTGGGATCCACATTGTTTCTCACCTGGGTTTGAACGGGAGACTGGGCAGCCCGGATGGATGGCTGCCACCTGGCACTTGGAGGGATCCGAGCCCTCCATCCGAGTCGACTCTCCAGTTGGCTCAGCTTGTCGACTGGGGGGTCAACTCGGATGAAGGACTTGGATCCCTCCGAGTGCTAGGTGGCGGCCATCCATCCTGACCGCCCAGTCTCCCGCCTGGGTTAGTCTCCCGTGCGGGAGACGATTTCTGTTCTGATAAATATGGTTGTATTTGTGACATTATTATGTTTAATAAAGGAATTCTAATGTAACCTCATCTCGGTTGGTAAGGATGGATACCTTAAAAAGATCATGAATTTAATTTTTCTAATGGACTACCTTAAAAAAATCAAAATAAAGTAAAGTTGACTTTGATTTGGAGTCTAGAGGCTAGACTCAGTGTCACAGGTAACCCTCACATCTGTATTCTATCTTTAGGCTCTAGGTGGGACCTTCACCCCATTTTCTGTTGCACCCAGGCCAAGCCCTATCCTGTTCCTGGATCCATTGAGTGGCTAATCCTGCTGACACGTAAACAGACCCACCTCTCTTTTTAAGTGTCATTCTAACAAATCAAAATTTTCTATTTCCGAATGATGTAGAAGATGAGATGGATTTGTAGTCCAAATTAATTTTGGAATAGAAAAAAATCAGACATTCCAAACAAGCCTCTATCAGGAAACCCAATGAGTGATTCATGTTGGTGGACTTTACCTGCGTGTTCAAAAGACTTGGGGGATAGATCCGATAGCGATAGAGTGGTGGCGTATGAGTCAGCTGTCACCCCATATGCTAGTGCCCCTTTTTTGTACAGCATTATAAGACTTGATGGGTCACTATTCCAATCATGAATGACCCAAAGCGAAGATCGACGGTCAGATTGATCCAACTCCTTAAAATTCTGACATCGCTGTCCCCTCTTTTTATTGGCATTATTATATAGGTGATGATCAGCCATTTGTATTTAAGCGAAAGGTATTAAAAAACAATCTTTGTAACATTAACCCCAGCATGGTCCACACTGTATTATTATTCATGAATCACATCAATTGGATGGATGACCTTTGGTGGCATCTTATCCCTTTCTTGTTTGGCTACTTCCAAACACAAGCTTTGAGTCTCTTTCCACTCAATTCCACGCCTCTGTACCATAACAAATGGAAAAAGTTTTAATTCATTCATCTGCAGGAATTCACTATTACTTCTCTATAAATTATCTGTCCTATTGTTTTTCTTCACCCGTGGTGAAGAAGAAGAATGAATCTTTTTGTCAAGGATAATTTTGATTATTCGTCTATTAATTTTTTACAAATATAATACAACCGCAGAGAGTTTTTCTTATTTTTTATTTTTTATTTTTTATTTTATTTTTACAGAAACGAATATCCCATAAGCATCCCAAAAGCCAGAGCCCACGGGACATGTCATGCATATTCAGAATGACGGGACACAAAGCTAGGCTTTCTTTTATAAATGGGAATCTATATGGGTCCCATACCTTCACTTTTCCATAATCAATAAATAATCCAATAAAGAATTGAAAGCTGAGAGGTCATCATCATGCCCCACCACTTCGTCCCCAGTCACCACCTCTGTGGAACCACCATCCTGGATTTGCCCGGTCTGGTTCAAGCTCTGGTCTGGTGCAGTTTGGTCCGACCAACAAGCTGTATTCTCCGTACTTGTGAAACCATTCCCCAGGCTGATGAACACATATGGATTGTACTCTGAAATTGTTCAAGCTTCAAACTTTTGAAGCCCTACACTGTGAATCGCCGGGGAACAGGGACCCGAGGGGTCGGTACCATGTAGGCCTTGCCGGATTTTAACATCTCGATCCGGTCATGAATGGTTCTATCAGCAAATAGTCTGTTCTCTGGGTTCTCTGCATAACACACATAGTAACAGCTAACACAAGCGTGGGGTAATGCCATTCCAATCCGAGTCTGATACATAAACAAACATAACAGAGTAGAGTTTTAGACCCATGAGCATTGTAACACTAATTAAAAAACTGGCCAAGGACTACAAAACCTACCAAGAGGTATCCAATGAGGAATGCAAGGAGTGATACAGTGGCCGTGAAGGTCTGGTGAACCGCCCATGACCAAGAAGCAGTGACAAGGACACAAATGGAGCCGCTGCAAACTCCGGTCAAGAAGCAAACCGAGCTTGTTATATCCGAATCGACAATGGCATCCATTTCTTCTCTCTTAAACATTGCCCAGGTATCCTGTGATGCCCTCACAAATCCCTTACCATATGCAGCTATCTACACCAACACACACATTTAAAGAGCAATTAAAACAGGCCAATTACAGGTGATATCAGTTGTGAATGATTCACTAGAACTCTATATCTCTGTTAGCCATATTTGGTTGTGAGGAAACGGAATCAGAATTGATTGGAGAAGAAGAATCCATGTATTGATTTCGTTTAGTTGGGATAAGGCTGAGTTGACCGGAATTGACTTGACTTAGGTCAACGTTTAAATGGAAATGTGATAAAATTAGAAAGAACAAAGTAAGGAATGATTGATTATATTACAACTTACTTGGGAATAACACCGATGCATGATCAGCTAAGAGAATCATTTGAGATGATATGACTATATTCATATTCAGTGGAAGCGTTTAAATGTTCCCGTATAGAAGAGTGATTTGATTCAGACCTAAAAAACTAAAACTAGGGATAAACTTTGGAAATTGTGAGGAAAGACATGATTATGCCTGATTTGGTCAAACCGGGGTAAAACCACTTGAACCAACCCAACTAAGGAGACTTATGTCCAACATTTTTAGCTGTAGTTATTGTCAATAAAGCGGTCACAGAGATCATCAGAAAGGTAAAAATGCAATTAAATAGCTTGGAATGAAAAAGACTAGCAATTGTCATGCGTTAAGCCGTCCACATCAACTGTTATTGATACCTGAACAAAGGCCCAGCCATTGCCGTATCTGAAGATGGTCTCCATGACTGCAAGGCAGCAATGAGCGCAAGAGAACATGAACTCATCTTCACCTTCAAGCAAATTGAGACCCCGAGCAACGATTCTCAGAGCTTCGATCGCAGGTACAAAGAGAGAACCCAGACAAGCACTTCCAAGGTTGATTGACATGGCTCTCTGGAAGCAGAATTGGATGTCGGATTGCATTCCTCTGAGATAGTAAAGAGCAATGGCTCGACTGACAGTTAAATTAGCTACGTTTCTCAGCACCTCTGTTATCCAAGTCATGCTCAAGATCAGAGCAATTATAATCAAAGGGGGTAAGTAGAAATTAAGGGCTCCAATTATTGCAAAATTCCAAATTGATATCCACATGAAACAAATCCCAAGCATCCAATAAATGGGTCGACTGAGATCAGGGAATTTTGCTGCTGGTTCGAGCGATTTGGTGATGACTTTTGCACAGAACTTGGTTCTCGGCGTGACCCAACATGCATAGAGGCCATTACCAACCGCGAACAGCAGAAAGGCCACACCAACGCCGTCCGTAGAAGGCCTGGAGAAGCAGAGGAGAAGAACTCCTGCAGCCAAGGATGTGGTGCTGGTACTCCAGAGTATGAAATTAACCATGAAATATGGCCATTTTCTAAACGACTTTTGCCACAAGAAAGCCAGAATGATGCTTAGAACAGCTGCGCCCTCAGCTTGGGGCAGCCAGTACTTCAACATCCTCTTCTCTGCTCTTTCCATTTTTCCTCCTCCGTAGAGTCCCTGAACTGCTTTGAATCCAAGAAAACAGAGCAACGCAACTGCGGCTACCATGTGGACAAGAAACAGAAACAGAAATGTTGGATTCGTATAAGCCCTTGAATTCAGAGTAACCACTGTTTGCTGCATACAATTGAAAAACCCCCATTAAAACCCAGAAGAAAATTAAAGTCAACAACTTGTAGAACAAACAAAAATCAAGCTTTAATGCAATCTATTTCACTTACTCGTTGAGTTGACAGAGGAGGCCGCGAAGGAGGATGTTGTGAAGGAGGAGGAGGTTCTGAAGGAGGAGCAGGCTGTGAAGGAGGACGAGTTTGAACACGAGCAGATCGAGCTGCTTCAAGAACAACTCTAAGAGGGTTTGAGGGGTTCAAAGTTCGCAGCTTGGAGACTTTAAATTCAGCGGGAGGTGATTCCTGAACCACTTTAGCCTGTAAATCTATATTTTCTTTATCGGGTTCCTTCACATCTTCATTATCTTTCTCTTCCTCCTCCTTCCCAACTTCTTCTTCCTCTTCTTCTTCTTCTTCTTCTTCTTCTCTCACTGCAACTTCTTTGCTTTCTCCCTCCATCACCTAACAAAAATTTCAGAAGAATCTCTGCAACATTAACAAACTCTGAAAGAAAAAAAAAAAAAAAAAACAGAACCACAAGACAAGATAATTAATAGATTTCTTTCAGTTGTTCTTACAACGTCAGCTGCGCCCATCTTTCTTGAGAAATTTGTAGAAAGAAATGGTGGTAATGGTGAGGTGGTCTCCGACGGCGGTCGTGTTTGATGATTCTGGTTGATTCGTTTTTGTCAAACTTCCATTATTTCTTAGTGCGCTGGTGATGCAATAGTTAAATGCAGTTTTAACCCATCGTGTGTGATGACCAATCTGGTGTTTTCTACAAGTGTGGATTAATCAGAGCCGTTGGAAATATTATGGACCAGATGAAAGGTCAGAAATGACGGCCAATAATATAAGTGTACGGTTGATGATGGTGATGTGATGGTTTTCACCATCCACGTGCATATATTTGGACTGATTTTACCACACAACCTTATCAACTTTTTCAAAAACCTTATCAACTTTATTCGGCAGGCGGCGTGCAAAGCACAGCTTCCGAGGGGTTATGTTGAAATTAATTAATTAATTTTCATTACCAAATGGGAATTAATGAAAGTTAAGTTAAACATTCTGGGTCTGTGACAGTTAAAAGCAAATAAATTAAGGAGAAAGAGTAATTAGAATTAATTTTTCATTCTACCTAACGCCAATTTGAACCGGCCGAGTTTGACTCTTTGAGTTGCGTTGCTGACATCAGATACTTAGGAAGTATGTGGTCATGAGTCATAACACCTTCTAGACATTTCTCCACAAGGAAACCTGCAACCCTTTGGAGGTTTTCAAGAGGTGGATTATGGAGGGCAGGAGGAGATTATGAATATTTTCCCATCCGTCCGTTCATTTGACAGGGGTATTTTGGTATTGAGAGGGAGTTATTGTTGATCTGCCAGATGGGGTGTCAACGGGTTAGTCCGGGCCAAATCCGTGTGGGGTTTTATAGGCTCTATCCGAAACATGTCCATTATGAGATTCATGCTGGATGGGTTCCGTATACATTGACTAACGGACCAGTCCGATTTCGGGTTATTATTAAACTTATCTTATTGGCTTATTATTGGACTGGTTCGGACAGGTTCAAGTTGAAAACTAGGTAGGAAACTTGTTAAGGCCATCTAGAAGGCTGAACCCTGAAGTAGTGAAGTTAGGATTTTATATTCAATTTAAATCGATTTGATTCAAACCATTATCGGATTTGGATTCATCGGTCTAATTTTTTAGACCTATTTTGAACTAGTCCAGACCAGACTAAGACTTGCAGGATATGACATACCTCAACCTAAAACATGTCCAATAATAATTCGATCTGATTCGATTTAGATAATTTAGACCAACTCGATCCAAGCTATCAGTTGGGTCCCAAAATTGACACCTTTATCTGCCGGTTCTTTCTCATCCTGCCTTTTATAGTTCAATGGAATGATAATCATATATGATATATTTCCATTATCTTTGCACCTCGGGTTTAGGAATAAATAGGTACTGATTCTCGGCCTCAAGATTGATACGATCTGATACGAAATTCTTTTAATTCATTTATAACACATGTTAAACATTCATAGGAATCGATTGTTGTGTCGCAGTTAAAATGAAATAAAATAAAATTTTTTGCTCAATTTTATATATAGAAAATAATACATCTCGATTTTTGGGCTGAGATCAGTGAAAGATGAACTAGAGTTTAGATGGAAATCACGTTTTGCCACGTGAAAGGTGATGTGGTCATTTTGAATGTATAGATATATAGAAAATGTTTTAAATTCATTATGTTAAATTTTAATTTAAAAAATAAATAATTTAGTTGAAGCGTAATGATCATACGTCTGTGATGCATTGTATATCCCATAAGCAATCATATATATTTGCCACGTATTATAGAATATTCTTTCGTATCATTCACATGGGTTTATATGATAAAAAAATAATAATAATATAAAAATTTATAACCATAGCCATATGGGTAGTAGCATAGCAGCATGGGAAACTTTTTCCCATGAATTATTGATTATAATGATTTTAATATAATAATATTATAAATTTGTGATTGTGGTGATTCTCTCCCCCACCACCGCAAAAGAAATAAAAAAAAACCAGTAGAGAGAGAAATTGGGACTGACTCTTGGATTCTCTCTCTCTCTCTGGACCCTGGTGTAGAAGAAAAAGGTACGGATCAAGTTGTCCACGTTGAAGTTAAAAATATTAGTTTAAAAAAAAAAAAAAGAAGAGATGAAAGTATAAGGAGAACCGAAAGACAATGACTTTTTTGTCCCTTGGACAGGGTTTGGTGAAACTTGCCTTACAAAAACAGACAAATATTGCCAACCCATTAAATTGTCAGGGACACACCGATACAAATCCTCTTCTACGCAGTTCTGATCTGTCAAGGGCTGAATTTCAATCAACACACATATCGATATATTGATATATGCATCGATTGAACTCCAATCCTTGGATTAATAGGCAGTTCCGCTTGCCGCAGTAGAGGATGTGAATCCAGGACATACACAAATGAACACATATGGTCCCCATGGACCCCACTCAATCACACAACTAACTCCACTTCTCTCTCACCACTGGATCCAAATCTTCTCCTCCCAAGGTATCTGGATGAGAGGTGGCTACCTGGCCTTCCTGTGCGACACGTGGCGAGGTTGAAATCCAACGTTGCTCATTACCGCTGGGGGGACGAAACATGCTTACACAAAGATGAGAAACATAATGGTTTCACTAACTGCATCTCACTTTATTCTGTCCTGCACTATCGGGTATGAGCGACGTCCAACTTTGCCACTTGTCAAGCATCGTGGCCAGGTAGCCGCATTTCCTCCATATATCCTGGGAGGAGAGGATTCGGATCCCTCACCACTTGAATATAAAATGCTAACCACAATTTTATTTTAATGGTGGGTCCCCCATAACACCATTGGCAACACATAGGATTTAAATAAATAATAAATAGTAAATAAATAATAATAAATAATAAATAGTAAATAAATAATAATAAATAATAATAATAATAATACATGCATTGGGCTGGATGCTTGATCCTCTTCAGCTGTTGGATCTTCACTCGAATGCCCAGTGCGCTTTGGGCCAGATAATTCGGGTATCATTTTATACCTGAGCCCATATCTTGCCTTAGTTGGGTTAGGGCTGTGTTCTAATGTAACCTGGGCTTAAATAATACAGGCCCAACAAACAAATAGGGGAAAAACTTTTTTTTTTTTTTTTTTTTTTTGTGCGGGAAAGAATAGGGGAAAACTCTAAAAGCACTCCACAGCCACTAATACAATCATCAGAATATCTACCTGCGGATTCACATCCTCTCCCGCTTGAGATTTGGCAGGAGAGATGGCGGCCGGGATGGATGGCCGACACTTGGCTCTCGGGTGAATTTGAGCCCTTCATTCGAGTCGACATCCCTGTCGGCTAAGCTTGTCGGCTTGGATGGAGGGCTTAGATTCACCCGAGAACCAGGTGTCGACCATCCATCCGGGCCATCATCTCCCCTGCCAAATCTCAGGCGGGAGAGGATTTCTATCCATCTACCTGCTTTAACCTAAACAAAGTAATGAAATTCCATCCTGCTTTTGTCAATTATGTTTCTCAAAATTTCAAAATCCCTCAAATTTACAACTCTCCCTGGACTATGTTAGCTCATCTGTTACAGTCTCCTCCTGCAATCTCAGCATTTATTATTTCTTGGCAGGACTTGTGGACTCTAGCAGTGGTTTTACAATGCCAAGCTGCCCACCTTCTGCAGTGACAGATTTCACTTCATTACAGTAGTTTATGAACTTGGTCAGCTCCAAAAATTATAATACAGAATACTCAAGAGGATTACGTTTACATCTTGAAGTGTTTCTTCTACTATGGTGACCACACACATTGAGGATGCCGATTAACAATGGAATGGAAAATCATCTGTCTTGCTAGGCCCCAATACCTATTCCCCCCTTCAAAGTAAATCAGTTGCACCACCAATATGGTGGTGTTAACATGAGTACCACTCCCTGATGACTGGTAGAAAACAAAGAACTTTAGATGGCACTATGAAAACCACTAATGTTGGTAAGAAACTCAAAAGTATACTGCCATAAATATCGATGCCAAACACACAAAAACCTACTGTCCACAAGTACTAGAATACAAATCTAGGCATTAGCAAGTAGGAAATCCACATTTTTCATGATAAAATGAAAGGTAGATTAAAATTGACCAGAGAAAAATGACATTGTGTAGCACTTCTCTCTGGCTTCTGGGATTAAAAAGAAAAAATCTTCCATTAATCAAATAATAATAAGAAAAAGATCGATCCTGAAAAGAAAGAGTACGAAAAAGAATGTTTAGGCTGGTGAAAAGAATTAAGAAGCAACCGTATGGGATTTTTAGGACTGAAAATGTCATGCAGGTACATGAGCAAGTTTATTTTGATGCTTACAGTGATTTCCGGGATGAAAACCAATGTTTTCATTAAATGTAAATGGATAACCTATTCTATTGACAGGTTAAGCATATGCATCTTCTCAAAGAATACACCAACAGATATAATATGGTTCCAAAAAAAAGTTAGGTAAGGCCAATATCAGGATCTCAAGACCATCTCGATCACATGTTTGGTAACCAGTTGATAAACAAAACAGGGTTTGGACCACAAGCTAACAAAGTGCCTAGTATGACTGCAGCAGTTCTAGAAAGACACTGATTGCCCTGTCTTAGTCCCTGTAGTCAGATGGCCCTAATAAACTGAAAATTTAGGGATGCTACTTGTGGAACCAGAAGAAAAGTAGGCACTAGTCAGCAAACAAGTTTGGGTCAATAACTTATTAGTATTCAGGGCCATTGCCTCCCGTTGATACTGTACATGAGGGGCATTATGCCATTACAACTACAGTTGTATGAGACTAACATTTGTATTGAGTGTCTTCCTGATAATAAGAAGGGATCTTAGAGATCTTCCCATTTCTGGTAAGATCTTTGCCTTCAATCTTGTTCAATTGGACCCTAAGGTAGACCAACAAGTTTGAAGAATCTCTAACGAGAAGTAGAGTTTCCCAGGATACTTCATTTTGTTTATATCCATTGGAGAGACAACTGACAAGTCTATGTCTAACCCTCTTTCAGTACTCTTTTCCTAATTAAAGGTATCTTTTCATACATGGCTAGAATCTAATTATAAGAATTCTACTTGCTGCATATTATGTAGCCATTTTTAATCCATAAAAGATAAGCTTTTTTGACAGTTGCATCAGATTCATAGTATCTTTCCTACTGTTTATCAAGAATTTGAACAGAAAATTGATACATAATGTAAATTCATCTTCATTTTACCCATACAACTCTGTCACACACTGAGGAACAGAGTACAATCAATAGAAGGCATGATAAATTGGTACCATACACTGTTCAACGATCTAATTCTTAGTGTTTATGGGACTGACAGAAAACCAACTATGACTATCTTCTATAATGGGAAAAGTAAAGAGACAACTCAATACAAGATAGTATCATTTCCAAAGGAAAGACAACTCTGCACAATGGATTAGTAGCAACAAGGAATCATCACTCCTGACTTAAGAACTTCAAATTATTACTTAAGAAATTCGTAAAAAAGATAAGTCTTACAGGGTCAGCATCCATGTCCTCAATGATTCTCGATGGTTTCATGAATCTCTTGCCTGAAAATCAAAATTCTGATGTCAGCGAGAGACAAAAAAGAGAGATGGGTTTTGTCAGATAGACCATGAAGAAATAAACTTCTGCGAATTCGAGGGGGGGTTTTGCCATGGCGGTTGTGAGGGATCGACTTCTTCTTCTTCTTCTGCCCTTTGGTGTCATTTCTTCATATTTTAGTGTTCTCCCTCTAAAGTCCAAATTTCCCTTTTTAGGGTTTGTATTTTCGCCGGCCTGCTATTCAGGACTGAATTGAGAAAGAAGAGCTACTATAACTAGCTGTGCCACTTGGAACTGTATCAAATACCTATCACATAGTAGAAGTGTTCATGTGATATGCGTCCACCTGTAGATTCTTACCATCCGAGTACACTGATGACCTACAGAAGCTCGCTTTTTATGAAACTGCAAACAATAGGAGAGAGAGAAAGGGGACTAATGGAGTGAATCCTGTTGAAATCACATGCCTGATGCCCCTTCCCTTTCGGACAAACAAAGACATCTATCTAACAAAAGGGGATAGCATTTATTGGGTGAAATGAGATGTGTACGAAAACAGTTCAGGAGTATAGTTACTAGTGTGCCGCGGATGATTCAATTCTACAGTTGTTGCTCATTGACTGCCATGAAAGCTTCTCTCCTCCTCAACCAACCATTTGCTCATTGGTAACTGAAGGTAACTAACGATTAAGATCAATAAAGACCTATTAATTGACAAATGGGTCCCGGTCAACTCCAGGATGAATCACATTTGGAATCTCTGATTGTTAGAGTTGACACAAAAATATTGCTGGGGGTTTTATGTGTTACATCTCAATAGTTGGAAACTGGAATCAGTTACAAGAAGTACTCTCAAGTATGTAATGTAATTTAATGTTTCAGACTTTTCACACTGGTTAAAACTTTTCACATTAGTTAAAGTCCAGACCCTTTAGTACCTTAAAAAAATATATTTTTAATATCATAGTTTGAAATTCTTAGTTAAATTAAATTGATCATTCGAGATATTTTTTAAGAACACAAAAGAGACCAGATATGTCACTTGTATTGTCACCCAAAAGGACAACATGTGAGAGAAATATTGAGAATAATTATATATTGATTAAGTCTCGAACCTTGAATACTGTATCATACTTGAGAAGTTGAGTCTCTCAATATACAAGTTGGAACTTTGGAGATGGTAACTTTTAAAGATGAGTTCTATCCAAGTCTCAATAAGAAATATCAAAATCAGAATGTGGCAACCCTGGTGTGCAATGTTTCGACAGAGTACTGTTAATCCTGTGAGGAACGAGGACCGAACCTTTCCCCACATTAATTTTTCCTGTATAAGAAAGAGATGTTAAAAAATCTCTAATGCTCACCAACAACCCAACCTCCAGCAGCTTCATTCATGGCAGCATTGATGGGTTAGTTTACAAACGGTAACCACATCCTTATAATCCCCATGGCCCCCACACCTGTATAAATTTAATCATCCCTAAATACTAGAAGTCCCTCTCTAGGCTGTGGTTTTCCTTCTTTATCTTGTGTTTATTATTACAGTATGTTAGTCAGTTATTCAGTCCAAACGTACCCAGAGCACTAGTTCTCTCTTGAGGTGGTGCTGGTGGTGTTCCTTGTTTCCATTGTCCCTAGGCAATATGGAGATTGAGGTGAACTGTTCAGGGTTCGACAGGCACGAATTGGATATGGGTTTTTCCAGCAGGCGGCGGCGGCGGCGGCGGCGGCGGCGGCAGCAGAAGAGACGAGTCGGCGGTGTACTTGGTGTGGGAAGATCTAACAGTGATGCTTCCCAATTTTGGGAAGGGCCCAACAAGGAGACTGCTTCAGGGACTTAGCGGATATGCTGAACCAGGCAGAATCATGGCCATCATGGGTCCTTCCGGGTCCGGCAAGTCCACCCTTCTCGACTCATTGGCAGGTACCTTTTTCTCTCTCTCTTTCTAATATTGAATGGTTCCTTAATTTAACTGTTGTGGAAAGTGGTGTTTGGTTCAATTTTGGATACCATTCTTGTTCCAGAGCTGGGCCCTTTCAAAATTCCTGATCTTCCATGGTTGTGATGACCCCCCCCCCCCTCCCCTGAAACTTGCAGCACTGAAGATGGTATTTGAAGATGATGTTCGATTCTTGTTCTTCATTTCTCTCTTTTATTTATTTTTTTCCACTTACGAACTAGTAGAATACATGGCGGTTACTGAAGACTGCTAAGGTCGGCCCATCTCAGATTGGACCGACTGGATTATTTTCAGCAGTGACGAAGGAGAAACTATAAATAGAAAGCCTACTGATAAATTAAAAAAAAAAGAGGTTCCTTTAAATTTTAGCCCAATTCCTTGTAGTTTGTTCCTTTTATATTGTTGTTCTATTTTAATTTTAAAATCTATTTCCCTATATATTTGAAGCCAGGATAACCTGAAAAGAAAAATAATGAACAGCAATCCATTAAGCATGCACAAAGGTGTAAAAGTTTTCCATAGCATCAATCAGGTTCAATTTTCACAGAGAATCAAGTCAATTTTTTTCGTCTTTGATTGATTACCACACAGAACAGTTTCGTACCAGAAGATCCCATTTTTTTTCTAGTTCTTCCACCAATGAATAGACTTCTTAAAAAATATTTCATTCTTGATATGGATAGAGAGAACTAGTAAGGGGACTTTCAAGGGTCCGGCCACGCCACGCCAAGGAGATAGTTATTTGTGGCATCCAAAATCATAAGTTTGACGGTGTTTTCAGACTTGAAAAATATGAAAATTTGAAAATATATTAAGGCATTTTGGACCCAAAGATTTTATTATATATTTTCTTAATGAATTTTTTTTCCTTAAAAAATAACACACAAAAAAAAAAAAAAAAAACCCTTCCAATTTTGTGTTGTCATTTTAATTAGATTAATCATTATTTATCTTTCAAGTATATGAGTCTTGATGCTAAAAATCAACATCTTTTTTAGGGAAAAAAAATCTGATCAACAAAATTTAAATTTTCTTTTCTGTGGGTTCTTTTTTTTTTTTTTTTTTTCCCCTGTGGTTTGTATCTTAAGGTAGAATGAATAGGAGACAGCATGAATAGGGATATGAGTAAGAGTAATGAATGTAAAGGGAATTAAAAGTGGTGGTTGGATGACAATAATCATGGGGCCCAGTTCTAATAACAAGATGAAGTAGTTGATGGATTGATGAAGCAGCCTTTAATGTTAGAAGGTGGTTCATGGGCCACTTAGGCTTTACACGTCTTCTTTTCTGACTTCTCATTGTCTTTTACTTATAAATGTGGAAGTCGGTCCCAGCCCAGCCCATCCATATCCCTACGTAACCACCCTAAAAACCTATTCATTAGGATAACCTCTTTGACTCAATTTCTTATAATCCTTTTGTGTGTATATGTAAGCATGGTTTTAGGTATATTTATTGTATTGGTAGATTCATATCGATATCAGCCATAACAGCTATGCTTCTGTTGTCCATACGGTATCATTTTACTTAATCAGTAAGGGGGACCAATACCTGACCGATACTAGCTTATACAAGTTGATAATGGCCGACTCCTGATTGATACTGATCGATACTTGCTAATACTGATCGATACCAAAAAAGTTTGTCACACCAATATATGATGAACTAAATCCATGTATATATAAGAGTAAAAGTTTCTAAATCGGCAAATGTAAAAGGTACTTATAGATTGAAATTAAATTATTATGTAGATAGATAATTAATATGAAAACCTTGAACACATGAATATCTATTACATGGATTAGATTGGTACAAAAATTATATTTCATACTTGAATTTGATCATATGCTTTTTTATGTATAAATATATTCCTTTGTATTTTATAGAAAAAAGTTGCATATATTTTTGCCAGGTGGAGGTATGATTTTGTCATTCAAACCACAGGAAAATGTAGAAATTCAACCGAAAAAATATATGATATATCCACTTATTTCCAACCCTAGTTCCATACCAAGATTCTATTTGTAAAAAAAATCCCCATTTTTTTTTTAACCTTTGCCAAAGGGGTACTAGTACTAATCTTTCAGGTTTCAACAGGAAGACTCGCATCAAATACTGTAATGACTGGGAATGTTATCGTCAATGGGAAAAAGAGAAGAATAAACCGTGGTGTTGTTGTAAGTATCATTACAAATTTAAAGATGGGAGAAATCTTGCACTAATCTTACTTTTTATCCATTTAGTTTAATACCTTTTTGTTTTCAATAAAAGTAAATCCTGTTATTTCACATGTATACTAAAAATATTCAAGACAATAACAGCTTTTAATACTGATATAATTATATGTTGTTTAAATTTAATTTGAAAATCATTTTTTATTTTTATCTTAAGTAATTTTTTGGAATAAGACATGGGATAATCAAATGAAGGTTACAACTTCTTAGTTCACCTCTTTGGTGACAACAAATTGTACCCTCTTGGGAGTTTAGTCTCACGTTGACTACCAAATAGTCAACAACCCCCTATACTTTCAAGAGTCCCTCCAACGACTAGTTCAAACTCTTGGGATGGAAACTTTACACGGCATCAGAACGGGTTTTCAGTGTCTTCAGTCTCCATACGTGCGGGGGAGTGTTGGGAAGTTAGTCTCACACTGACTACCAAATAGTCAAAAACCTCCTTTCTACACGTCGGTATCCCTCCATCGACTAATTCAAACTTTTGAGATGCAAACTTTACACACCCAATGAATATTCATATGCAAATTTTTAGAGGTATGCACTTTGTTTCTAATCTACTAATAGTGTCCTTTGAACGTGTATATGAATTTAAAATTCTGCAGGCTTATGTGACCCAAGAGGATGTTCTGTTAGGGACACTGACAGTTAGAGAAACTATCACCTACTCAGCTCGTTTGAGGTTCCCATCAACCATGAGCAAAGAAGAGATAAATGAAGTGGTAGAGAGCACAATCATGGGGATGGGTCTTCAAGAATGTTCAGATAGAATGATAGGAAACTGGCACCTTAGGGGCATCAGTGGTGGAGAGAAGAAGAGACTCAGCATTGCTCTTGAGATCCTTACTCGCCCTCGTCTCTTATTTCTTGATGAACCCACCAGTGGTCTTGACAGTGCATCAGCTTTCTTTGTCATTCAGACCCTCAGAAACGTCGCTCGTGATGGAAGGACTGTTATCTCTTCCATCCATCAGCCAAGTAGTGAGGTGTTTGCACAGTTTGATGATCTGTTCCTCCTTTCTGGAGGTGAAATTGTTTATTTTGGAGAAGCAAGTAGGGCTGTAGAGGTATGGAACTTCTGTTTAACTTGGTAATACTTTTGACTTGGACGCATTTTTAAAGAATAGAAATGTTACCAAACATGTACCCTTTAATGATCAAGTGATAATATGACATGAATGTTATTTTTGGTTGCAGTTCTTTGCTGAAGCTGGCTTCCCTTGTCCTAGTAGAAGGAATCCTTCTGATCACTTCCTTCGTTGCATCAATACAGACTTTGATGTTGTAAACGCCACTCTGGTTGGGTCTCAAAGAATCCGTGTATGTTGTAAATCCCCTCTTCAATGATTCTCCTGATTATTCATTAATTGGGTTATGTTATGAGTCCATATTAGCCTTATATATGGGGGTTAATGTCACATTAGTCCACTAAGTCTACTAAGGAATTTAATGTGGATTGATATCGTCTTGGGTTCCCTCACCTTATGAGCTGGTTTTTAGGAGTGAGTTCTCCTTGGTTCGTATCAGTTGATATTATATGTCCATATTAGACTTCTGGGGGTTAATCCTACATTGGTATTCTAAGGATTTACTATGCATTGATATGATCTTGGATTACTCACCCTATGAACCAGTTTTGAGGGGTGAGTTCTCTTAAGTTTCTAACTTGCTTTTTATTACATTTGCTTATTACAGGAAATTGAGTCTACATCAGATCCTCTAAATAGTATGTCAAGTTCAAGGATCAAGGAAATCCTTGTCGTGAAATACAGATCTTCAGAGTATGTGGCGAGAACTCAAAGACGGATCCAGGAAATCAAACTAATTGTAAGCATTCCTAACTCAAACTAAGAACATCACATTACATATCAGAATGAGTAGATGATATAGAAGGACTTGTCTAAGTGGGCTATTATCATGGGATGTGAATGCAGGAAGGACTAGTGGTGATATCAGACCGTGCCAGTGAAGCTAGCTGGTGGAAACAACTAACCACACTAACCCAGAGATCTTTCGTGAACATGTCTAGAGATATTGGGTATTACTGGTTAAGGATTGCAATCTACATAGTGGTATCAATCTGTGTTGGCTCAATCTACTTCAATGTTGGGACTGGCTATTCCGCAATCTTAGCTAGAGGTGGATGTGGTGGTTTCATATCAGGATTCATGACATTCATGTCTATAGGTGGTTTCCCATCTTTCGTAGAAGAAATGAAGGTAAGCACAATCTCAAACTCAATGGCAAAAACATTGAACAGTACTAGATATGTAGTTAAGCATTCAAAGTCTCATTTTTAAGTACTTTTGGATCAGGTTTTTCGTCGCGAAAGGCTCAATGGCCATTATGGGAATGCTGTGTTCATCCTATCAAACTTTCTATCATCATTCCCTTACTTGGTTGTAATTAGTCTTGCTACTGGGACAATTACCTTCTACATGGTGAAATTCCGTCCGGAGTTCCTCCATTATATATTCTTCTGCCTCAATCTTTTCGGTTGTATCGCTGTTATAGAGAGCTTAATGATGGTTGTTGCTTCACTAGTACCCAACTTCCTGATGGGCATCATAGCTGGAGCTGGAATTATGGTAAGAAATCCACCATTTCATCTAAACCAATTAATTTGTATTATCATCTTCATTTCTAATGGCTTTCAATGTAGGGAATCTTGATGATGACTGCTGGGTTCTTCCGTTTACTGCCTGATCTTCCCAAGCCTTTCTGGCGCATCCCAATTTCCTATCTTAGTTATGGGTCATGGGCAATACAGGTATAACTTATTTGAGAGTTGATTTCTTAGAACTCAAACTTTCATCTTTGTTCAATAAAAAATTTAACTTATCAGATACTAATTCAGGGTGCATACAAAAATGATCTGGTTGGACTTGAGTTTGATCCTCTAGTTCCTGGTGATCCTAAACTGAAGGGTAGTGTGATCATCCACACAATGTTTGGGATCGAGTTGGATCACTCAAAATGGTTGGATTTGAGTGCTATCTTTGCAATTCTAATATCATACAGACTACTGTTCTTCATTATACTAAAGTTCAGGGAGAAGGCATTACCAGTGGTCCGCACATACTACATGAAAAAAACCATCCAACGCCTTAACAAGAGGCCCTCAATGAAGAAGAAACAATCCCTCTCCAACTCCAAGAGATTCCCAAGCTTACATCCATTATCTTCTCAGGAGGGTTTAAACTCCCCAATCCCTTAAAAGACAATAGCCATTCATTTCACAACTTGCATACTACAACAGTACTGTTTGTGTTTTTCTTTTAAATGTAATCAATTTCTACTGTTAAAAGTTTGAAAAAACAAAATGGAAAGTAAGCAGCATTTTCATTCTTGTAAACAGAAAAATGGGTACGCTGGAAATTGGAACTCCATGGAAACAAATCTAATTGTTTAGTAATTTATTATAGCTTCACTTTCTTCCAACAGGGTGAGGTATTTCAATTACTTTCTTTATTTCAGGTAAAGGTCCATACACACTATCACCACAGGAATATAACTCCCACTTGTTTATGACAGTGCTTGTTTTAAAAGTCTGATTATACTTTTTTCCTACTTAGAATCCATTGGGAGTTGCTAAAGAGTAACTAAGTCTAAAATTGTATTAGAATTATTTTTTTCCCCTTAAGGTTCTGTTATTTCCAGGTAAAAGCCATGTAAAAGTAAAATTTGCAAGTCAAATCGCAATAAAAAATGAGTATTTTTACTTCATTATTTTAAAAAAATTATTTTTTACTTCATTACTTTTCTTTTACATTACTTTTTACTTAAAAACAAATAGAGCCTAAGAGTCCAAAAAATCAAACTTTTGAGAAACAAGAGTTTGTTTCGTATTTATAAAAATCATTGTAACAAGTAAATTTTAAGTAATACAATCTTCTTTTTTTTTTTTAATTTATTAAAGCTCCGTTTGTTTTGACATAAAATTTTATGTAACATTTTATATGAAAAAAAAAATCTAAAGTTTGTTTCCACTAGATAAAACAAGAAAAAAACAAAATTTCTTTTCCACCAAGATCATTGTATTTTACTTCTTAGAAATGAACATTGAAATTTTTTTTTTACATATAAAATGTTACATGTAAAATTTTATCGACATCTAAACAAACGGAGCTTAAGAGAATGGTTCTCTTCCAAGCCGTATGAATGTTTGATGGTCAACTCCAACTTCGTGAAAAAGCCTCTTATTATTAATATTCTCAAATTCTTTGACCCCACCCCACCTGAAGTCATTGTTATACCCAAATCAAGGATTCTTACTCAGACGGACTTCAGATGACATAATGAACTTTAAGGATTTTCAAGTGAAGGGGAATGAAAAACAGCAGTGAAGGGGAATGAAAAACAGCACTATCGAGGGGACATGGCTTAAATTCGGCCACCTCATGTATTACTAATGTAAATTGATTTAAAAAAAAAAAATTTTAAGGTCGATAGCTCAACCAAATGAAACATGAAGACTGGGGTTTCAAAATTGTTTCCAAATTATGCATTGCAACACCAATCAAATTTATGACTCTCACTTACCAAAAAGAAAAAATTTATTGGCTCTCATCAGAAAATACACGATGGCAATAAATATCAAACACCCAGCTTGGAAGGGGCAAAATCAAATGAGAAATGAATGCATCAAGCTCAACTAAAAAATTACACATCACTATTTGTTAGCCTCAATGAATTCTTTGTACTCTTTCTTCATTTTCACCCCTGATACAGTCCTGCAAATCCAGCGCAAACAAAGTCAGTGATCACCAAAGAGTAATACATACAAGCAAGGTGTTAAGCATTAAGATTGGGCATCATATCGAAAAGCTGGTCTCGTCTCAGAGATGAAATGGAGAAAAGCTAGATACATTTAAGTTCTGTTTTGATATGCACGGAAATGCTTATGGTACATGCAAAACTAATGCTTCTTTCAAGCATTGTACACCATAAATAAGCAATAAATGATGATATGCAACCAATGTCAGGTTATTTGTCTTTGTGGCATCTATGTAATTAAAATCTTTATTGGCAAGTGCAATATCACACCTACTTAAAAAAAAAGCAATTATACAAGAAAATATTAAAATAAATAAATAAATAAAAATAAAAAATTCTATATGATTCAAATCTTCATTAGAGAGTGCAAATTTTGCTTGTTTAATCACTCCTATGTCATTTTTTAGTGTAGATGGGGTCCATTTATGTTTTGGCAAAAAATCAAGAACAGGAAGATGTTTTCTTTGGCTGCGTTTGGTAACGTTCTCGCGTGTTCTTGTTCTGAACCGGAAGAGATGGTCTTTTTCTGTTCTGTTTTGAAATAATATTCTTTGGCTGTTCTTTTGGCCTTAAAACTGTTTGGCAAATATGTTCCAGAACTAGTTTGAAAACATTGTTCTAACTTGTTTGTTGTTTGGTAAAATTTGTTCTAGAACACTTTTTTTCAAAGGATTCAAATATTACAGAATTACCATTAAACCGATATCTTACCAAATTAATTAATATTAGTGTCATTTAATTATAAATTGTACCTATGGGTTGATGGAGATAAGTTGATCAATTAAACAAGAAAATTTTCCAAAAATAAAAATAAAATTCCATGCATCTAGAGCCGCAAACCTTTTTATTTTTTTATTTTTTTTGTAGTTATCATTTGAGTTCATGCCAAAAGAATTTAGAACACAAATAAATCATATCCGGAATTTGAACGAAAATAAAAGAACAAAATAAAGTCAATCCCGACGTTTCGGTCGATATTTGATAAAAATTAGCACGGGATAATAATCGAGTCCACTTGATTATCTTTTGGTGAGTACAGCCAAATAGATGTGAATTTCACGAGCCAGCAAAACATTAATTTCTTAATCACGAACCATCCCATTAGTTTCGATCCAAATCTGCAAACCCGATGTCGATTCGGATAGAAATCCCCTAGTACCGTGTGAGAGAGGAAGAGGGAAAGGAGGGTGACCATCCCTAAAACAAAGAACAAGCAAGTTGCTGAGATGGAGACCAAACAATAGTAGATTTACCTGCTCGAGAGAGAGAGAGAGAGAGAGAGAGAGAGAGAGAGAGAGAGAGAGATGAGGGGAAAATAACTGCTGTGCTTGCAGAGAACGAACAAGGAGGTGTGCTCTTTGTGTATGGAAGTAGGTAGAAAGGATGTCGGGTTTTTCGGGCACAACTTGTTTTTGTTCTTTTCAAAATTGTTCTAGAACATAAAAACATGGTAAACCATGTTCTGAAATTTTCGTTCTTAGATGTTCTTTTCATCCGGTTCGTTCTGTGAGAACAGAAGAACAAACCAGATTTGCCAAACAATTTTTAGCTGTTCTTGGCTGTTCTGAACAGTTTTTCTGTTCTATCAGAACGGAAGAACATAAGAACTGTTTTTTGGGAGAGTTACCAAACGCAGCCTAAAAAACTTGATTCTTGTGTTTTGGCAGCCTGTGTAACGAGTGTATCAGTACTGTATCAGTTCGACACAGTTCTTATATAATTATTTTTACGTATCAGTTATGTATGGTGTCAACATGGCTAATATTGATATATGTCTCGGACCTATGTGGTTTTAAAAGGACTGTCCTGACTCCGAAGATAGGGGCGATCAAAAGGTGCACGCCAATTCAATAACCACATAGTTTCAAGGCCAAGCTACAGTGGTTTCAAATTTTCAATTGGAAGAACACCATACTTGAATCCATTGACACCTGTACCCTAAGATTCAAGTGCATTGGTTGCAACTAGAGAGAGAATGCACACCCATCGAATCTGAATCAGTGCTTTTCATGAAGAAAAGAAAATAAACCCCTCATTTCCAAGTATTTTGATGCCTCATATGGACCCCAATTATAAAATTCCCACAACTTTACAGGGAAACAATCTTTCCATTATGATCTTATATCATTGCTAAATCAAAATTTGAGATATCATGCTAAGCTCCTGAATTCTGCCAACATCTAGCAATTAAGGAAGCACCAAAATGACTCTCTGAATCAATGTAAGAGTCACGCAATTCAAAGCAATTAATTGAAGTATAGCTAAGACAAATCGCTAAGACAAACCAGCTAAGAGAGCATGCAATATGCAAACAGAAATGAATAACCATGCATGTGTTCCACTAGCACAAGAGATTGCATGCAAACCAACCTGATCATTTCTTTGTTTTTGAAAAACTGCACACATGGAGTGCCCATAATCCCAGCTGCCTCAGCAATCTCTGGATCTTCCTCAATGTCAATTTCAACAAAGTGTACATTTTGATCAAATTCCTCTATTACCTGTGATAAGTGAAGTTATACGTCAATAACTGTAAGCCATAGCACACAACTATGGAGCAATGTCCAATACTGCAGCACAATGGAACCATGAGAGATGGACCATATAGATTCCATGACTCATCGGCCACTTGACCCATCAACAAGTTGCATGAGTTGAGTTTTCTCAAGGAACTTCTCTTAATTCCTGGAGATGAATTGGAGCCTCAAGCTCAAAATGTAATGGTCATGAAACTCAGTTATCAGCATGCACTAACACTAAGAGGAAAAGGAAATTCACCAGTTGTATGGTGAAGCACATTCCAGAGGTTTAGTTGCATATCAGTTGTTGAACAGTGCAAATTTGAAAAAGTAATAGGATATAGTCAGAAATATAATTTAAATCGTTTTTTACATTCTTTTTTTTTTTTTGGTGTTTTTGTCTACTGAGCTTCATATGCTCTTTTAAAGGAACAGAAAAACAATTAAAGGGGAAAAAAAGTTAAGGTACCTTGCTTAAAATGGGCTTCAAGGTCCTACATGGACCACATGTAGGTGATGTGTATAGTACGCATATAAGTCTTGGACTTTCATGATACAACTTCCTCAGAGCATACTGCCAAAACCAAGCTCAGGTCAGCAAAAGATAAGTAAAAAACATTAAAAAAATGACTAAAAGTAAGGAGACAGTAAACAAGTTACCTGACCCTTGTGCTTTGTAAGCGTTATATCGAAACCCTCTTCTACATCTCTATCTGTGAGTTTCTTCTCAACCTCTTCGGTTTGGGGCTGCTAAAAGGACAACAGAAAAGGAAATATCTTGCTTAGCAATGATAGATATACTACCAACAAAAGATTCCATTCACATTATTGTGAATGTAAAGAGACAAATAACTAGATGCTTCCATCTAAATGTCCTATAGTATTCCATAACTTGTCTCTAGATTGACAGACCCATCTAGAAAATATGCTATCGAAAGGGAGTCCTGAAATCTCAGCCTTCATAATTTAGTTTCCAGAAGTATTGAATCAGAAGTGAGACAAAGACGATTCAAACCTATTCAATTAACTTGGTGTGATATTCACTTGATGAGAATGTATCATTCCTTTTGAAGCCATAGATGAGCCAACTAAGCAAGCCACTGTCCATCCTAAACTTTGTTTCAGGGTTAGCATACAGTGCCACTATGAAAGTGTAGTTTGCTTCTTTCTTTCCTTGTTTTCCTTTCTCCACGTGTTAGGAAGCCCTTTCTGTTTGGATTAGGAGTATGCCTCCCTTATGTACTTTAGCTATTGTTTTGAATTTTTATAGATTCATTTTCCACAAGTTTTTTAGTTATTTATAGAAACAGAAAATCTGACAGTTACTCCATTCATATAAGAATTAGGACTTTGTAAGCATCCTTCAACCAGAATAAGTTTACGAAGAAACATGATCAAAGTTCAATTTGTTTGTCAAGATAATTACATGTATACGCATAAATATGGACTTCTCCTGTTTAAGCCCACTCTGCCCCAAAAAGTGGCTGAAAACTTCTTATTTTTCAGAGATGGAAAAAGCTTGAAGAAGAGACACGTTTGAGAGAGAAAAGAGTGGTTTACCTAGAAATAAATAGTAAATCCGATCCACTTTACATTGGAGAGTAAAAAGTGACGTTGGAGGATAAAACTGTCTTTTTAATTGTTCTGTTAGTTTACTTAACGACTGGGTGTCTTCAGGGGGTGTTAGTGATATGATAGCCAACAATGGTGGGCATGTGAGATTAAGCCATACTACAGGGGGTGTGGCTGAAGTTTTCCTTTAGAAAAAGTCAAATAGCTTGGGAGATTAACAATCAATTCAATCCATAATCAATTTTTAAAAAAAGCCATGTGCTCTCCAGCAACAAAAATTGATAAGCAGAAACAGCGAATCTTTTACATATTGAGTTCTTGAGAGAAAAAGCAATAATATAGAACAGCATTAAAAGCCACATAAAGTTTTAAAATGAATGAAATAACCATAGAAGTAAAATACCTGGTGAAACTCAACAAGCAGATTATTTCCCACAAGATATCTCTCAACTGATAAAGCAGCTACGCAACCTGATCCAGCTGCAGTTATGGCTTGCCTCCATTCATGATCCTATTGACAGGACAAGAAAATGAAAATCTAATATTGATTCCCAGTACACCAACAAACTACAAGTGGGTCAAAATTACAGGACCAGTTGCACATATTTATGAAATATCAGCATGGTTCCTGGGAAATACAAGCATTCTGTATTTCCCATTTTTTTAGCTTTACTTAATAGTGAGATAAATGTGGCATATAGTACTGTATACTGTATAAAGCCTTATTGGTACCTCTACTGCATACCATACATGTACACCAAAGCATCAATTTGAACCATCAAATTTGTGATCCACCTTATGATAGTGCAGATGGAAAATTTGGAATGACATGATAACCATTACATAACCTAGTTCCAGAGTTTGGACGGGTAGGGGGGAAAAGGATAGGTTTATCAGTGGACGAAAATTTGGAATGCAGGTCAATAAGAGTCAGTTGCTAAGGTATTTGGACTATGCCCATCAAAACTCCAAGTCCCCACTAACTGACCAATTAAAGAGATGGATTGCAAGGCCATAAGGTTGAGGGCCATAGCAGCATTAACACAACAAACAATTAAAATTGAAGTCACGTAGAAAGTCTAATTCGTTACCTGTACATCCCCAGCTGCAAAGACACCTTCAATAGAAGTTTTTGCATTACCTTCCTTCACTACAACATAACCTGCACTATCAAGTTCAATTTGCCCTTCCAACAACTGACTGTTCGGAGTGTGACCTATGCCATAGAATAAACCTTTCACTTCAAGCACTGACTCTTCTCCTGTGTCAACCTTCTTAACTAAAATCCCAGACATCTGGCCCTTGGTATTGCTGATGACATCCACAGCCTCTGTATTGAAGTGCAAGGTAACATTTGGATTGTTGACAACTCTGAAACATTCGCCATAATCAACCTGTTAAACAAACATTCAGGGAGTTGAAAATTTAAATGCAAAATTTTAATTAACAATTAATTAACTTCCATTTCCCCTATAAAAACATAGTAAGCAACAAAGATAAATGCATAGGTGTCAAGGAAAACTTTACACATAAGTTATCAAGAAGTTCTAGACTAGAGCAAATATCAGATAAGGGGTACACTAGAGGCCTGTAGTTTAGGCTCTCTTTGGTATAGTTTATATATATGTTTATGAGTTATCTATAATAAATCATTATAAAAATAATTTTTGAATCATAACTAATAACCATCTAATACCAGTAGACATAAAGTAAGTAATAATAGATTATCATAATAATGATAAACACCTTCTAACCTATTTGTAGATTTTAGATTATATCAATTTATTTTAAATATAAATATGTATCATAAATCATACCAAACAACTACTTATGTCATAATGTATTATATAATCATTTCTATAATTTATACCAAAGAGAGCCTTACTCACTGGGAAAACAGTATGCCAATGGCCTATATGTTGGTTGAAGCAACCAAGAACAATCAAAGTATGTTACTGTATTCATAACCCCCCCACCCCCAAAAAAAAAAGTATGTTACTATAGCGTAAAGGAGCATTTTTTGATCACATGTTCCACAATGGAATGATTCATGCAAGGCAAGATGGAGGTGAATGGAATAATAACTGCACCACTTTTTCCACAACAAAATGATATACTAATAGTGGGGAGAGAGGTGATAGAGAATACAGAAAATAGGGGAGATCACTTTGAGCAACCCCACTAAAGAAAACCCAGGGCAACTATGCCCGGAGGGGCTAAAAAGTAATACGTCTCAACCCCCAGAACATCAAAACAGAACACCCCAAGTCATTACTAAGATCAGATGCAGCATAAGAATGTAAGAAAACCCAAGAATCTTACTAGCTTCCATATTCTACAGCAGGTTTGTTGTACTCCAAATTAACAAGGGGTAGCAGGTTTAGTAAAGTGCTACCTGTAACTGAGCAGTCTGAGCTAAAAATTGTGACATGAGGCAACCCCATGCCAATCACCAAAGAATCAACCAACCAAAACCTGCATGGTGTTTTCAAGGTTCATATTGCAACTTTTAACCTAATTAGTACCTAGGTTAGGTTCAAATTGAGCATTTTCAAACAGAATCAAGGTCTTACTCTGACCAGATCAACGTCCAACCCTACGTAAATTATCAGATTAGTACCCAATAAATATGGCTAGTAAACTATTTTACAACTTAATTTATCTTTGATTCCAAATGGAAAGATGCAAAATAAATAAATAAATAAATAATTTGTCAATCTTCTTTTCAGGATCACCACCAAAAACCAAAATCAGAGAAATTACGTCATATCATGTTTTGCAGTGATTTAAGCACCGGAAAATCACAGAAGCTTAATACTAGATCAGAAATCCCACAAGACTTAAGAGTATGTGTATAAAGGAAGGTTTTGGAAACTACCTAAAAGTTAATAGTAAAGAGAAGAAACTGCCTAACTTAAATTGCAATACCAGGCAACATAAAATTGTAACAATAAGAAATAATAAATATGTAAATAAAAGGACACATTGACACCCCCCCCACCCCCCCCAAAAAAAATGAATGTCTTGTTTAATATAAACAGAAACACTAGGCTCTATATAATTTTAATCTATCAGTTCATCAAAAAAGACAAAAATTATAAATAAAAGTGAGAAAAAAGAACTTGCAAGTTGCATCTTAACTCTTGACTCACCTATCTTGCATTGCTTTAGATGCCTTTAGTTGATCCCTTCGAACAAGTAAATGTACATGACGAGCATATTTCGTAAGATACAATGCCTCCTCAGTAGCTGTATCACCTCCTCCGACTACAGCAAGAACTTGCCCCTTAAAAAGTGGTGATGCTCCATCACAAATTGCACAAGCACTAATTCCTCTACTCCAAAATTCATGTTCACGAGGTAAACTGAGCCTTTTTGCAGTAGCTCCTGTGGCTACTATAACACTATGGCTCTTTACCTGAAACAGAAACCAGGTAAACCCTAAGAAACTAATAGGCATCAAAGAAGAGGCCTTGATAACAATTATAAATGGTCAAAAACAAGTTTACAATCAACACAAATGCATAACAGGAGGACAACAAATAAAATAATAAAAGTAAAAGTTAATCCATTTTTTTTCCTTTTTTGTGTATAGAGATATTCTTCATAAACTCCCAAAAACAAGGATATATAAAGAATCAATTTTAAGTCTCCACAACCAACACAAGATGTTTTATTTAAGGTTTGCATTCCAGTTTTGGGAGAACTTAGATCCTTAAGAACTGCAAATAGTATAATCATATAAGAGTATGTGGTCCGAGGAAAATACTATGACATCTTGTTTATGGAGCTCCACACATTGAAGGAGCCAGAGAACCACAATAATGAATAATCAATCAAGTAAGTAGTATGAGTTTCAAAATGAAAATACCCACTATCTAGGCCAAAGAACGTGACATTAGTACTAACAAACTGATGTGGAGTCAGAGGATCATAACACTGATACCCTTTTTGAGCGCAAAAGTAGCCAATAAAGACACACTCAACCGCACGAGGGGACAACTTGTCTAGGCCAGACCGAAGGTCATGGACGAAGCAGATGTATAATTATTATTACAATTGAAGATAACGGTGAGGGGGAGATAATTAACTTCATTATTTCTCTCCCCTCTCTCGGTTTTTCTCCAAAGAGGGAAGTCGACTTAAACAGAATTTCAGTTTAAGTAGGCATTACAAAAGTTGGAATTAAATAAGGGAAATTCTAATCTAATTAAAGCAGGAAACTAAACAGCACTAAGCTAGGTGACACCTAGACTATATAATCGAAACGGTAAAACTTAACAAAGGCAAAAAGAGAAACTTGACATGAATAATCTCATTTTCTCCTAGAGATATGTACTTATACTGGTTCCCTAATGGTTGGATTGGGGTGCAGAAAAAGTTCAAAAGAGGGATTAGACAGCTTTGGGGGACAGGGAAGGATAAATTGTAATGATCATCTGAGTAGCAGGATTATTAGTGAAAAAGTTTGGAAGTTAGAGAATGTATGTATAGCAGAGGAGACTGAGGAAAGAATATTAGGAAAAAAGATAACTAAAAGTTTAACCAGAGTTATACCCACCCAAAGTATATGATATCCCTGTATGCTCCTTATCTAGCCAGCTCATCTACCATTGACTTAGCAGAACTCAGCACCCATTGGCGCAAGGTGTTTAATGGTATAACTATGAAACTCAATGCTCTAACAAGATGAACAGGTCTCCAATTTCCACTGGCTGCTCCTAAAAGCACCAGCTCACCACACTAGAATCATCTATAACCAATAGAACACAAAAGCCATTGGAGGACCCTTCATCCACTCCTACAGAAATTTTCTTCATACCGATAATTTTTCATCATGTTGCATATGAAAAAAAAAAAAAAAAAAAAAACTTCTATTGGAACCATGGGCTTATATCGATCAGATGAACAATGACATTAATTTCTATGGGTACTTTCTCAATCATCATAGCTAGGACTCCAAGAGACTACTTTTCTAGCGCTAGGAGTCACCATTGAGGAGACAATAGTTGTCAAGGCGACAAGGCGATCCAAGGCGTTTGAGGCCATCCTAGGCGTCGCCTAGGCGACCAAGGCGTTCCCAGTATATAATTTTTTATTTTTAAAATATTAATGTTATATTAATGTTTATATATATATATATATATACAACATTCTACATAAATAAACATAGCTTAATTAATATAAGAAAACCAACAAAGAAACAAATAATTGAATTAAGTAGGCAACACGTATTTATGACTAACATTTGCTTATTTCTAACAAATTTTACAGGAGTGTAACTCCTTTAATATACTTTGGATTCAAGCAATATCAAATTCATTGCAAAGCTAGTATAATCAGTTTCCCAACAAATCATAGATTGCTTGAATCCGAGTTATAATGAAGGAGTTACACTCCGGTCAAACCTTGTTCGAAGTACGCGAATGCTTTTAAAAGTTGTCTGAATGTAAATTATTTTTTGGGCATCAAAGCAAGAGATTATTTTGGCACGCTCTTGGTTAGTGATGCTTTACTATAATAAGATTTATGTAATTTTTATATTTGGAAAAAAACCTAGCATTTTGAAGTTGAAAATCACCCCCGCACCTGAAAATACGGTTTTTATTCTTGAACTGGAGGGTTGACTTCTTATCCTTCTGGAATTTGAATTTTAAACTATTTTTATTGGATTCAAATAGGGGGTATTTGCTTATTTATGACTAATATCATTTAAGTAAATGAAATCATTTACTTAAATGATATTAGTCATAAATAAGTACTGTCTGATAAATGTTGTTATTAGCCTAATAAATCCTGTGAAGCAAATTCAGAGATCAAAGGGAAAAAAAAAACACATATAAGACCCAAGGCGACCGCCCAAGCATTTTGGGCGCCCAAGGCGTCCAAGGCGGCGCCTGGGCGGTCGCCCAGGGAGCCTGGGCGTCCGCCCAGGCAACACTCATAAGGCGCCCAGGCGCCCAGGCCCTGGAATCACGCCTGGACACCTAGGCGTCGCTAGGCAACGCCTTGACAACTATGGGAGACATTATCCTCTTCAGCTTGATGGTGAAAGTTTAAGCATATCTAATCAAGTTTGTTGTTAAGGGTCACCTATGGTACTATTTACAATATGCAAATGGTACTCCATTCTTCTGTAGAACATTTATGAGCAAATATACAACTTGATAGCAATGTTTAGAACATCTCAAGCAGTATGTGGTCTACATAAAAGAGAACCCCACAAAAATTAAGAAAATAGACAAGGGGATTTGACGTATGCCCCATTAATTGAACTGTACCCTTGGAGTTCCTTTCATGTACTTGGCTCTTCCAATAGGCAGCAGGTCTAACCATTTAGTTTTCGAAACTCACGGACGAAAGGATGGGAAGAACAATATCATGTTTGCAAGGGAGAGAGAAAAGGATGAGTAGTTACCTGCATTTGGGAGGCAAAATCACTTCAGAAAAGTTTATGAAATGTTCCCCCATATGATACATGTCCTTGTTAATGGTAGAGTTATGAAGGATGGAGTGAAAATGCCAGATTACACTTTGTAAAATAGGATTGATATGCTGAATGAGAATTTGCATGCAACTGGTTTTAGAACTTTACAAGTGACAAACGAGACCAATCATGGAAAGTTGATGTGGATATTGGTAATTAGAGAGAGGTTAAAGAGGATTGACGTGAGCCTAGGAGATTTAGTTAGATGTGCCGACAACTTCATCAGTTGGTTCCCCATTCACAATAAATAAACTCCGGTATCAATAATGAAGTCCAGGACTTCCCAAAAGTTATGGAAGATCTCCCACATACCATTGTCTGCACCTAAAGCCCATCTCAAAGTTCTATGAAAATCACCATTGGTCAGACTACATAGAATGGTATGACTTTTCAACAATTCAACCTGAAGACAGTGACCATTGATTACATGTAACAGTCAGACCAAAGAATAGGGAAAAGCTTGCCCTTCAGGACCTCAAAAGTCAATTATAACTGAAAGGCCAATACCAAGAAACTGCCAGCAAGTGAAGCTCAATCCCATTAAGAGGACAGTGACTCATTCGTAAAAATCTCGCTCAAAAGGACCCAGTGGACAAGAAATATTATACTAATTATACTAATAGTGACAGAGTGAACGAAGAATCTATAATTTTTTTTTTCTTGATAGATTGGAAGTAAGTCTTTCAATATCCTTCAACACGCTTTCTTCCAGATATCCTAATTATTGCATAGGAGTATTAATGGAACAATTCACGCCCTTTCTCCCTAAGGAACTATATGTCAGAGTTATCAAATCTGTTATATTGCAAGGGAGAGCCCAAGACAATAAGGATAAGCAATCTCATCTGTCTGTAGCCATGTCTCAATTGCTAAAAGATGGTTAACTAATAGAATTTCTTCTTTCTAGGCATGAACCATGTTTTCACCATTAATGAAATCATTTGCATGTTCTATGATTGTAAGTTAAGAACAAAGATAAGGAAAAAGCTAGAACTACTTGAAAAGAAGGATGGCCATCTCTTTACTTACCCCCAAAAAAAAAAAAAAAAAAAGGATGGCCATCTCAATTTTAATAAGCACACCTTTG
This sequence comes from Protea cynaroides, assembly GCA_028583415.1. Taxonomy (NCBI): domain Eukaryota; kingdom Viridiplantae; phylum Streptophyta; class Magnoliopsida; order Proteales; family Proteaceae; genus Protea; species Protea cynaroides. The sequence goes on along the minus strand of CM053266.1, from coordinate 42,399,064 downwards.
GAAATTCAAATTCGTTACCCACTTATTACTAAGAAGAGAAGAATTGTAAATCTGGCCAAATCTTCTCTTGCCAAATATGCATCAATGCTTCAAATAAGGTCAATGGATGGCTTCTTTAAACTCTTCAGGGAAAAAAAAATCTTACCTTTGCATGATTATCCATCATCGGTGAGTAAAGTTCAAGGAACACCAATTCTTGAGTGTCCTCTATGTTGAATTGCAATGGAGAACCAAAAAAATTTCCAACAATATCAGGGACTTAGATGCAGACTCAAGGTTTTGTATCATAACATCCTCAATACAAAGGTGCTTACTGATTCGCTAAAGAGAAAGCATAGTAACAATTCTTCTAAATTTGAGGAAAGGTTATAGTATAAGTTTCAGTATCAGCTTCATTCTTGGTCTACATCATGAGAGTCTGTGGCAAATTTAAAGTTGGAACAACCGTACAAGGCTTTTTACATTCAGATTTTAAAATGATGAATAATTTCAAATTTGCATAGGTAATCAAATGGAAATTCCCCAGAATTTATAACCATTTATTAGAAGCAATTTCCACCTTCCTCATTCATTTCATAAGCCCAATGGGCGGGGGAGGATGGAGGAGAAAGACAAACAAACAAATAAGTACATGTAAGCTAGACAGTAATCTTCTCACCTCACGCTCACTACTCCTAATGGTAAAGGGATTGCTTTTCACATCAATATATTCCACGTCTTCTTGGTATAGCTCTGCTCCCCAACGCTCAGCTTGCCGCCGTATCCTAGCGAACAATTTGTACAAACAATGTCATTATAATCACTGACCATTTAACGCAATTGTGGCATAGAAACTGTGCAGAAGGAACAGCAGAATATTAAAATATTTACCGATCCATCAAATCTGGCCCAGTTATCCCATCAGGAAATCCAGGAAAGTTCTCCACTTCCGTGGTGGTCATCAACTGACCTCCAGGAGAACCACCTACTTGATAACCTTCAAATACTACAGGCTTCAAATTCGCACGAGCTGCGTATATTGCCGCAGTATAGCCAGCAGGACCTGAACCTATAATTACCAAATTCTCGACACCCTTATACGTAACTGCAAGAAGACAAAGTATTCATCACAAAGAGAGAAACACAAATTTATATTGAAGAAAGAAAATTCAGTGCAAAATACCCAATTTAAATAGAACTACATCTAAAGACAAATACGGGAATTTTTTGAAGAATCAAAGCCGTAAATAGTTATTCAATGGATAAAATAAAATCTAGTCAAACGCTCAGTCGGGTGAAGTTAAAGGAGGCTGAGCTTCCAGTGTAATCTGTTCATGAATTAAAGGGAAGAGAAGGTAATCCGTACCTGAAGAGGTTGGGAGGTCCTCTGTGGATAAAGAAGCTCTAACGGGGAGAGACGAAGCGATGGATAGCTGAGTTCTGAAAGGGTCGACTCGAAAGGGGCGTTTCCGCGTCATAAAAACAAGGCGGTTGGGGGTGGCGAGTGTTTTAGAGAAGGTGGAAGGAGAGGGAGTAGCCATGACCGCTCTGCGAGTTACGGTTCCCACTCCTATCCTCTCAGCCATTTATTTCGGACCATACACTGACACTAGGCTAAAATGCCCTCCTCCTCCCTAAAAGGGAATCCAAGCATACCCTTTTATTTATTTATTACTCTTTTATTTATTTATTTATTTATTTATTTTTGACAGGATTGGTGATCAAGCATGTTTAGTACATTCCTATGTGATGGGTATATAAATTACACACCAGTCATACACAGCCACGTGGTAATATCCTACAGGACAGCCAATTGCATGGCCGCGAGTGTGAACCGTTGTCAACCCTCGTATTCTGGAGGGGATGATTTCGATGTCCCAATATTCCACATAAAGCAAGAATCTAATTTTACCATATATAACTCGACAGACGAATCCATGCTCACCAATCTTAGTCGGCACCCTCTTTCCATGAATATGGGGTAACCCTCACATTCATTGACTTCACTTTCTACCGCCTTCTGAGATATAAATTAACTTTTATCCCATAACCTTCTTAGTACTCGATCATGTCTATGGTCCTAGTTCTACCGCTGCTTGCATTAGGAATACTAACTTCGGCAAAACCACTCCTGGGTCTGGAACCCGACCTCTCCTCTCTATATCTCCTTTGTCTTGTAGGTCATCCAATTCACAATGGCAGTACTATGCATTTTCTAAAAAAACGGATGGCCTAAGATTAAAAGAAATTGTAAAATAGAATAACTCAAGACTTTTTTTTTGTGATTTTTAAAAACATCATTTACTTGAATAACTAAAGAAAAAAACAATTTAAAACAAATTATTAGACTTTGAAAAGTTCCCCAAGTACCAACCCATCAAAGGTTTCATTGTCTATCAACACGTTATCTTTATGGGTGGTTGGATGGAACACATCATGAGTCTTGAGATACTCATTTATATTGGATATAGAAAATTTGGATTCCAAAATTATTTCAAAGGCATAAAATTCAGAACAATTAATTTTGCTAATTTAAAATTTTGATCAAAATTTCAATAAAAAATATGGACTTAAAATTAAATCCGAATTTGAAATAGATAAAGAGATAAATGCATAAATTCATCATTATTTTGTCATTAACTTATATTTTATCATGTTTTTTTTTCTTGACTCTAAACATAACCTATGACCTTCACGTGACTATCCTTACTCAAGATTTGGCTCGTCTGCTTCGTATGGTTGCAACAGACAACAAAACTTTGTGGTTCATTTGGATTCAAACTGTCCGGTCGTGGGTTGCCCATATTTATGATCTTAGAAGCGAGAACTATTAGAAAAAACATCCTAGATGAATCTCAATGTTACTGTTAACCTCATACCAAAGATAAAAACTTATCACGAATTTTATGTCACTTGTTTAATATAAGAAATTAAGAAGAGTGTCATACATTTTTTGATGATTTGAAAATATCTTTTGTTGAAGCACTCTATCTTTGATGAATAATTTTTTCTTTTGTTGAAGAATTTTTGATGATTATACAAATAAAGTCACTTGATATCCAAGGATTTCACAAGCAATCAGGGTGCTCACCCCTACTGGACAGATATACCATATCTTGGTATTTTGAGCTTTTTCCTCCCTTTGCCTGTGTGACCTTGAGATGTTTTATATCTCTAGGGTGGAGATGATCAACCATAAAGTCCAACCTTAAGTGAGATGCTAGTCTCCTAATGCCATATCCAGATTGTCTTTTAGCATACCTTGACAATTACCACAAGTGCCCCTAAATAATAAATAGAGACACAAAATATAAAACTGTCATTTTTTATAAAATCAAAAAATTTTTGCAAAGAAAAATAAAAATAAATAATATTTTATATTTATAAATAAAAAATATTTGATGCAAAATCAAACACGATAAAGTTATTCAAATTGACAGTTTGTAGGTATGTGTACACTCTTATAATTATCAAGTCACTGGCAATAAACATTAGGCACTAAGGTCACCACTCAACGTACACGTGATCTTTTCATGAAGGACTTCACATACCATATGTGCACTGACCATGGTGGGACTAGTCTCCATGTCTTCCATAATCTGAGTAATTTTGACTTGCACCCCTCAAACCTATCATGATTCAATCAATGCCTATGTAAATACATAGCGCATCATGATAGGTGCAGTCAAGCCAAGGCCTACAAAGTGGCTCATTTGAATAATCATCTAGAAAATCAGTCTACTAATACAATAGACAAAAAACAATGGTACCATATAAAAAATGTATAAGCCACAAAACATGTAAGCCACATGTCATATATATATACCTCACAATAGAGATAGAAATGCTCAAAGAGAATACATAAAAACAACACAATCAAATTGTGTTGGGCCACACAAATCCAACAGGAACAGCATGATTTCTAGCTTTATTTGTACTAAAAGTCAATTAATAATAATAATAATAAATACTCTTATACGAAAACCATAACCAATTTGAAAATATTTTGTTGATGATTTATGATGTTTATTTGGGTTGGAAAATGTTTACTTGAATGATATTTTGGACTTGTATATATATATATTTTGAAATTTTAGATTTATTTAATGCATAGAAATGAAGATTTCCTCTTTAAATATTTAGTTCACATTTGTATATATTTGAATAATTATATGGATAGTTGCTAACTTGTATGTAAGGGTGTCAAAAATGGGCCCGGCCCGGTAGCACGGATCGAGCCGACTCGATATAATCCGAATCCAGCCCGGACCGAACCTTATTGGATAGGTTTCAGTTTCGGCTTGTAAAGCCCAACATCGTTTCAGTCCACACTGAAACCAGACAGAATCGGTCTGTTAAGAAGCCCGAACTAGTCCGAACCAATAATACCTAACCTGAACACCGGTAAAGCCCATCCAGGCCCAGTTTCTTAATTTTGATGGATTATATTACGCTGTTATAGTTCATTTCTTGATCCGAAAGATTATATGAATCTATAGTTGAAAAGAGTATGTTAGTTGTTACAATTTATTGAATTACATACATATAGAAGGAATGATGCTAATTTTATAGATATAATTAATAAAATAGGTCCGATAAACCCGGTTCGGACCGAATCAGTCCCAAATCACCTCAATAAGCCCAGCACGATCGATAACAAACCGACATCGGACTAGCCCGTTAGTTATTGTGTCCAGCGCAACCCAATCCAGCCCGAACTCTTAATGGACATGTTTTGGACTGGACCTATAAAACCCAACACCGGTTTAGCCCAGACCAAAATCAGCCCGGACTAGCCTGTTGACACCTTTACTTGTATGCTTATGAATAAGTATTTAGCTATTTGTATACTTAATTAGGAATAGAATTTGCCTATCTGTATCTTTGGGAAAGGATTTTGAACTTTTGGACACTATAAAATTGCTAGCTAGGAACCGATTAGTAATCAGAACTATACATTAATATTAATTGATACCGGAAACAACATGATTTGTAACTTCAGTTAATAATAATAATAATAATAAATATTTTTATACGAAAAGAAATCAAAATCAAAACCAAAACCAATTTGAAAGTATTTTATCGATGATTTATGATGTTTATTTGAGTTGGAAGATATTTATTTGAATGATATTTTAAAGTTGTATATTTAGATTTCGAAATTTTAGATTTATTTAAAGCATAGGAATGAAGATTTCCTCTTTTAAGTATTTAGTTCACATTTATATATATTTGAATGATTATATGGATAGTTGCTTATTTGTAAGCTCATGAATAAGTATTTAGTTATTTGTATACTTAATTAGGAATATAATTTGGCTATTTGTACCTTTGGGAAAGGATTTTGGACTTTTGGACATTGTAGAAGTGCTTGGAACCGATTAGTAATCGAAACTGTCTCATGCATAAATATTAATTGATATTAGGAATTAGTTTTGAAACCGAGTAGCTAACTGGTATGGTTATGGTCTTGACCCTCTAGGACCGGAACCGATTATGAAACATCTTAATTACCCGAAACCGTTCCAATAGACACTTTCATATACTTAATTACATTCCCATTTGTGCGGTTTGAGAGCTTTTCCCCACACTTGTGGTTGGGAAAGCCTCTTCCTCCTCCTGTTCCACCTCCGAATCCTCGCCTTCCTCTTTTGGAGTCGATGTCAAGGAGATTGACCTATAAAAATTTCTTTTTTAAATTTAAAATTTTCACTTTCCTTCATTTTAGTTTCCTTACAATCAAACAGAGTCATATTCCAAGTGCCAGAACCCCCTGAGTAAGAAATTTCACTTCACCATGGCCGTGGGTGAAGGTAAACTGTCTCCTAAAAAAATGTCTTCAAGGAATTAAAAAAGAACCGATGACAAATGTTCACCTATGTAAATTTGATAACAATTAAAATGGAATAAATGAAAAAATTGACAATTACCATTACTTGAAAATGAAATTAGAATTGAAATTGAAATTGAAATTGAGATGTCTGACATTCTCCACAACCCCATGAATTTGGAGAAGATATACATGCAACCATGATTCATGATGCGCATATGAGTAGAGAGAACTAGACAAAACAGTTCCTTGCTTCTGTAGTTTTCAATAGACATGACGAAATATTGTCGGCCTTTAACTTGGCATAAGGGTCAATATCCTAGTTAGCTTTAACCTTTCATCTCATTGAGCTATGGAATTTCATTACCCTTGATGTGGTGTAGGTCCCACCTCTAGAATATGGAACCAACTAAATATGCAACATTGATGGACAGAGATCCATGGAGAGTACACATGGGTGAACTTACCACCCTCACACCCTTTGAATCCTTTCATTCTTATTAAAATCATCATTATTTATTATTATTATTATTATTATTATTATTATTATTATTGATCGATTGGGTTGACATGTATTCAGGTCAATATATAATAACAAATGAAACTTGTAAACAAAATAATATTATCTGCACGTGCGTTATAAAGAGCAACCTGTTAAAATCCTTTTAAAACCAATCTTATAATTAATTCGAAAATTTCTTCCCACCATTATAATAAGTTGAGAACCTGTTTCTTTTTTTTCCCCGATGCATATGAACAACTGTTTAGTGCAATTGCAAACATCTTTTTGATCATATGGTTGGTATTCCATTTGTGAAAGTAGAAAAGAAATTTCAAATTTGAGTTTCCTCTCTCGTATTTCTTTTTTCTCGTCCAACAGATAAATAACGCAAAAAAGAACTGGTTTTTATAAGCAGACTATGCACATACATGATCATACATCAAACCCTCGGTCTAAGTAAAAGACAAGTGGATATCAAGCCCTTCGTCTAATAAAGAGACAAGTTTTGATATAATACAGTGCTGAAGGCACAATCATGCTCAAGACCTTTTCCCATAAGTTAGTAATGTCAAGATCTTTAAAAAAGAATAATATATATTTTGATGATCTATGTTAATATCATTCTTTAATTGACTCCAGTTTGAGTTTGATCTGGTCTGGCTCCTATCCCAGGGTCAACATCTTGTTGCTTTGTTAACATGGCATGAATCTTCTCACCACCTGAGATCTAAGGCCCCTTCATCTTCATTAATTTCCCTTCAAATGTGAAAGCGAAAGGTTGGTGAAGACTGAAGACATTTTGCCACCTTACCCACAAAGAAATAATCTTCAAGAGTCAATATTCAAGAAATCTCTGCTACCTCTTCCTTATAAAAAAACATATCAGAGAACACCTTAGCTGGAACATCTTCATACAATGGATTATGTCGCCCAATCTTAAGAACACCACCAAACTCTTCCATGATTTTATCCACAAAGTTTATAGAAAACTCAGAGATCAGTCACACGTATGCATGGAAGGTGGGTCCCATATCTTATGAACGGTGAGAAATCTCTTGAAGAGTACATCGATCTTATCAATTCTGTGTGCATGCAAAAAATGGAAAAGGGCCCACTAAATCTAAAATCTAAAGTCCTCTCTTGAAGATAGAAAGAGAGAGTGAAACCCAAAATGGACAAAGAATATAATTGGATCTTTTAAGAAGAAATCAACAAATTCACACTTAAGAAAAGAGAATGACGTCCCATAACCTCTTTGGACCTCATGATCATAACCGTTGAATTGATATAATCATATCGAAATTGAAAGGTCGTGTCTGATTTCACTTGGGATGAGATCATCTTATTCTAGAATTCAATCCATTCAGGTGTTTTTTTCCGAAGTTGGGACCATTTTCTTCTTTCTTGTCTTGTTAACATTTTTTAAACCCCATGGGGGCATCAATCAGATTCCAATCCAACATGTAACTAAAGCGCCAGCAGATATTAAGGACCCTATTAATTCATTTTTCTTTCAATTTCTTATTCACACTGATCTATCTATAGATTATTTGCTGAAGATCTTTTGCACTAACAAATTTAAAAAATGGAACAGTTCCAACCCAAGTAGCATCCAAACGCAGCTTAAGACCACTATATAAGAACAGGTGGACTTTGGTGGTACGTTTCATCTAATTCTTCTTCTTCTGCAATTTTAAAGAAGACCAAGAGCCTCACATTTCTCATGGACTCCTGTAGATTAATCGTGTTGGGTTTCTTTTGTTGGGGTTGGGAATTCTTATATTCCAATCTCCTCTTCTGTTAGGTTCTCCCTTCTCTTCCTCAATTCTTCTCTCCTCCTTGAACTGTAAAAGTTTAGAGTAAGAACCGAACCATGGCTCAGGTAATCACTGAGGAACATGAGTTTGAAAAGGGTGATCTTTTAGAACTTGTTAGGAGATCCTCCCCACCACCTTTCTTGTCCAAGACTTATATGCTCGTTGAAGATCCGACCACAGATGAAATAATCTCATGGAACATCGATGGATCTTCTTTCATAGTATGGAAACCAGCAGAGTTTGCAAGTGATCTCCTTCCAACTCTCTTCAAGCACTCCAACTTCGCAAGCTTCGTTCGTCAACTCAATACTTATGTATGTAAGCTGATAACCACGCAAATTGTTGTGTTGTGTGATTGTTTATCTTTCTGTTTTATTTTACTTTTTTGCATCGAGTTAGATTTCTACCATTTCAATAGATTAAGGTTCTCTTTGGTATGTTTTATAAAATTAATTATATAATATATTATGGCATATGTAGTTGCTTGGATGATTTAAGATATTTATTTATATTTAAAATAAATTTATATAGTCTAAAATCTACAAATATATTAGAAGGTGTTTATCATTATTATGATAATGTATTATTACTTCTTTATATCTAGTGATAATATATAGTTATTATTTATGATTCGTAATTTATTTTCATAAACATAAATATCAACTACACCAAAGAGATTGTTTTATATAGGGGTTCCGAAAAGTCACGACGAACAGGTGGGAGTTCTGCAATGAGAAGTTTCGAAAGGGAGCAAAGGATTTATTATGCAGAATCGGCCGGCGAAGAAAGGCATGGACGATGAATAAGGTTCATGTCACTGTACCAAACCAGATTGCACCACAGGAGTCTGATGAAGAGGGAGGGTCAATATCATCATCTTCTTCTGGTCACAGCAGCCTCTTTAATGAAAACAAGAGACTGAAGAGGGAGAAAAGTGTTTTGAACTCAGAGCTGGTGAGTATGAAGAAGAAATGCCAAGAGCTTCTTGATTTGGTGGCTGTTTTCACTGCTGATTCAAAGAATGATACAGAGAAAGTTAAAAGGTTTAAGCTTTTTGGAGTAAGGTTGGAGATTCCAATGGAGAGAAAGAGAAAGAGGACAGAGATTAGTGAGAGTGAGTCTTCAGGTTTAATTATCTGATTAATCATGGAAACACTAACAAGCCTGGATCCTCTCTTCATCTGGTAACTACCCCACATCCTTACAAGCAATTGGCTTAGGATCTTGTGCAAAAATCTAATTGAGATCTCAGCTTCACCAGGTCTGTATGTATATCGATCCCACAAGCATTAAATATTAACTATTTTTTATCGAGTTCAGTAGTCTCTATTCTTAAGGTTCTCTTTGTTTATATCACTGGGTAAAAGTATTGAGCTGTATTGAAGACTGTATTTTGGTAGTTGTAATTGATCCGGTGAAAATTTATTGAAACCATTTGCCTGAAAACAAAACCATGGAGCAGAAAGTCAGAAGCCACCAAAACCAAGCACATTATAATCATGTGCATGGTTGTCCACAAGAACTCACCCCTAATCGTAGTTTTACTTTAATAATCAAAATCAAGATCTCTTATCTCTTCCAGTCAACCCACGGCAAATCCTGTTCCTCTCCCCACGCGTGTAAATCCTCTCTAAACCCTCACCATCCTTGGGGTGTGGGATCCATTTGATATGGATGCTGATGGAACCATGAGAGGGTACCCATGTGGGAAGAGGATCTAGACTTCCGATGACAAAGCATTCCCAAGTTGGATCATAAAAGAATGGGAAAAGAAAGTATATGTTGTCGGTGTGTACTTACCTCTCACATCTCTTCTTTGCATTTTCTCTTTGAAATCCATCAATCCGTCATCCCCCCACCCCCCACTCTTCTTCAAGGAATCGGCTACCAGGCTCTCTTTCTACTCTCATTTTGTCTACTAGCATATAGAATTCTAATATACCCTGTTAACTTGTATATCGACCTCCCTAAAAGAATATATCTATCGAAATATTATAGATTTAAGTTATTTAACATTGATCAAGATAGATGACTGCATAACCATGAAGTTGGTGATGGCGTCCAATCTCAACAAACGGTTTTTGAAGTTAAAGAAAGAACATTCTAAGTAATAATGAGGTCCTAAGCAAGAATTATTTGTAACATAAGTTTTTTTTTTTCTTTTAATAAATTTGTAACAAAGTTGATTGTATGAAATGAATCTTTTGCTAATTAATAGAAGGGAGAAATATTCTAACTTGCCTGAGTAGTTTTGTCATATGAAAGAGTGATGCGATATTTTAATAATTAGATATTTAAAAAATGATATGAATTAGTGACATGTCAAATTGCAAATAATAGTAACCTGTTGATGGGTCCATGATTTTCCAATACATTTTTTGCCACTTGGCAAACTTGGGTTGAAATATAAATTAATATATAAGGAGAAAACTTTGGAGTCTCACTTTCACCTACTGGAAGAAATCATTCCCACATTCTCATTGGTCTGTTCCCCACTGAGGCATTATGAAAAACTCTTACGCTTAAAAAAGAAGTCTATAAAATGACTAATGGATTAGCATTCATGTTCTAACCTGCACATGCGTTACTAGGGATGGCAAACGGTCGATTAAAGAAGATACCCATACTACTTTGCTGCAATGCGTTCACACTTACATTGTTGGATTTAAGTATATGATAACGGTTGACAAGTCCATGATTCATGAACCTTCGAAATTTTCATTAAAATGGTAATAGATTATTGCAACTGCTAGTAAGACTTTTAGTTTTTTGTTGGTGGAAGCAACCGTGGGTAGTTTGATTGTGTGAAAGACCGAACGATTCCCAGCGATTTGGCATTTTTATCTGGTCCAATAAAATGTCAGCAGCGTATCTTTACTCATTTGTGCAAGAAAGACATGGTTTCTATTGTATAGTACAATCAAGTCATTTGAATTTTTTTCTTCGGAAGAACATTTCTATCACTTTACAGTTCTCTGTTCATCAGTCATAAGGGAAGAATAACTAGAAATATACAGCAGTAGTTACTCACCATTCCCATAACTGTGACATTTTCTTATGAAACAAGTCAAATACACAATTACTCAGCTAACTTTTCTTCTCCTCAGATGCATCATCCTCAATTATGCTGTCAAACCCATGATAAGGAACTTCAATCATGGGTTTGGGAATTGGACGGCCTTCAAATTCCTGGGGAAAACATTCAAATTCGGGGCCGAAATTGAACTTGACGACACAGTTGGGTTGGTTGGGTAGTGTGTACATGGAAGCGGCTGGGTAGTAGCGGCCCCCATACAAATCCTTGAAAGCAACACCTTGGGATACACCATTCTTGAAAAATGATAATTCACTCCCTGCAAAGCAGAAGAAGCTTTGTCAAGAGAAGAATTCACCCAATTTAAATGTGCATAGGTTGATTGGAAATGTAAGCCTCACTTTACAGCTGGTAAAATATGACAAATTCTCATCAAACACTGAGAGAGATAAAAAGATCATTCTCAACAAGATGGTACCCCAAATTTCGCTTTATTGGCTAATGGTGACTTTAGATTTAACTTGTGACAGTTTTGAATCATTCATTTTGGTTTTCTTTTTAACTAACCGCTCATATAAGAGAGAAGGATGCATGACTATAGTGGGTGTTGATAAAGAACCTGATATTCCTTCATTGACAAGCAGAGATCAACAGAACACACTTAATAATGCTTAACAAAATAGAGTTAGCTTGAAGGTCAAAACCCTCAGGAAAAGATTATCTAGCTGTCAACCTCTACATACTTCAGTAGCAATCAAAGATTAAAATCATAATTGCCAAAAAAAAGAAATGAAGCTAATCCAAAATATGTTCCAGAATCCAGACAGAAAAAGAAAAAAAAACCTCACAGACGAAAGAAGCCACTGACCAGTTCTATATGTGCTTAACATAGCAAGTGAAATGGAAATAGATAAGGCTGATATTGAACCCTGAAATTGTCTCCACAAGCCTCTTAAGAGTATCCAAACAATAATGGGTGAAGAAACTCCTTCCGCCAATATTTGTTAACCCCAAGTTCAATAGAATATTTTGCTAAGATTGGAGACACGCAAACACGAAGAATTAACGTGGTTCAACACCCCATCGTGGGATGCCTACGTCCACCAGAGGATAGAGAAATCCTTATTCCAAGAAACCTCTCCAACTCTCCACCTGACAGGCTTATCTCCTGCGTCAAGCTTACCTAAGTTTTCCCACACAGAGACAATTTATAGGGAAACCTAGAAACCCTAATCCCCAAACAATTACCGATTTACCCTGTACATGTAGTAGTAGACCCAAATCCTAATACAAGTAGAACACAATAACCGTGTAGACCCCACAGAATACAAGACACAAAACCCAACAAATCTCCACCTGACTTGGATTCTGTAAACCACCATGAAGAAAACCCATTGATGTTGATTCTGTAAACTCGTCTCTGCCAAACCGCTACACCCAATTTGGCATAGCCCACACCCAGTCCGTGTGTCCTGCACAGCTCACTACCGTACTTTGTGATGTGACTCCACCTCTCCCACTGCTGCAGCATCACCGGAAAGATCATAGTCACTTACAGTCCTCCTGCAACTCCAGTTGCACCTGAAACCCAAACCCTCACCTTTGCACCTCCAATGCAGACCTAGAGATCCAACTCCTCATCCCAGTTCTCTGCAACTCCAATTACACCCGGAACCGAGCCTCTCACCTTTGCACCTCCAATGCAGACCTAGAGATCCGACTCTTGTCCCAGCTCGTCAGTCTTCCGTTATCCCATGGTGTAGCATCAACTGGCCATGATGCACACCTTATCGGGATTCACACCCGCCGTCAGATCCAGGGAAAAACCTCCCTGATCCGACCAAACATTACTCCCATCTGAAATTTCAGATCCGCCAAGACACTGAGGTCCACAGTCGGCACCGCCGATCGCATAGATCTGGGCACAACATCATAGCCCACTGCAAATCCTATTGCATGTTCCACAACGGATCTCATACGCTCTGAAATATTTTCACCAAGATGCGGGCATGTGTTCCTGAGAAGGAAACCCAAGATATTTCCCAAGATCTACATTAGTACTTACCAAACCAGGCTCAAAATCCAACCGACCTCCTAACGGGGCTTGAGGGGGATCCTCCAAGGATCCCTGCTCCAACTGACCCTCGGAAGCCCCATGAGAATTCTCCGGCCCTTGCACATGCCATAATGGAAGAACACCAAACAAAAGATCCATCCCTTGGACTTGCCCATCCATCTGTTTATGCTTAATTCTTCCAACCTGACCAATCTTTTTCTCTGACGAAGCAAAATCTGTAATCATTTGAAATTGCAACAATTTATGGCAATCAACAACCAGCTACAGAAAAAGTAAAAGGAAGAGCCAACCAATAAAAAAAATTAACTTTTCTATGATTGACGATCCTCCACTAAAGTTCCAGACTGAGAAATAAAGCCTGCTTTGTTCGATCTTTCTCAACTCTCCTTGGATCTTCTCTCACCAAAATATACTCGTCCCTAAAGTCGTTAAGATAGAATTCCAAGCTGTTCTTCTCCCTCTTTCTCTGCCGTTTCTCTTTTTTCTTCTTCTTCTTCTTCTTCTTCTTCTTCATAGCTTCCACGCACCTCCTTCCTTCTCCCAAATCATTGATCGATCTGCCGAACCGTAGCTTTGATACCACTTGTTAGGATTGGAGACACGTAAACACGAAGAATTAACATGGTTCAACACCCCATCGTGGGATACCTACGTCTACCAAAGAAAAAAGAAATCTTTATTCCAAGAAATCTCTCCAACTCTCCACCTGATAGGCTTATCTCCTTTGTTAGGCTTACCTAGGTTTTCCCACAAAGAGACAATTTATAGGGAAACCTAGACACCCTAATCCCCACACAATTACCGATTTACCCCGTATATATAGTAGACCCAAACCCTAATATAAATACAACACAGTAACCGTGTGAACCCCACAGAATACAAGACACCAAACCCAATATATTTCAAGGAGTGGAGTAGAGACATGATATCTACCAAGGATGTACCCACCCAAAAAAATGATGTCCATCCAGGAAGAATCTCTAATCTGATTGGGCCCCAGTAGCTAATGATTCCATACCTGAGTTATATCAGGAGGCCTATCAATCCAAACTAGCATGGCCTCCTGCAAGATCCATCAAAGTGAGTTTGAGTTCATAGTCACTCAACCCACCAAGGGAAGCAATGGTAAACCATCTCTAAGAAGCAAGGGTGAAAGCATACCTTCTAAAGATTTGATCCATGCATGTACCAAAAAGTTTTCATAGCACCACTCTAATCGCAATCAAGTCAGATTATCTGTGCTGGATCTCACAAGAACTAACTCTAAATATCCTAAAGGTTTAGCTAGTCCAAATGCACCAAAGTACTACCAAATTACAACTTCAAATCAGTTTCTACTTTGCCAGATGTCATATACTGTAGGCTGATACCATCATACCAAGCAGTAACAAACTGAAGTTCCTATCTTTCAAACACTAGTGACATAAATATAATAGAACAACCTCTTGCTTCCAGGACCGAAAGTAAACCATTTTAGTGTTTCTCATTTTTTGGTGAGTTACCCACCATCTGAAACCCTTCTAGTGTGGGCTAAGAAATCCAAAAAAAAAAAAAAAATGTATTATGCAAGAAATAGCCATTTTCTTGGAGATCATTACACAATGATTCCAAAAATCACTTGAACAAGAATTCACAGCAAAGATTCGTACTCCCCTTCCAAACTCTTCAAGAGCTATATACACATTGTGTAGGATGTCAAGTGGAGAAACAATCATGCACAATTAAGGCTTCTCAATACTCATGTGAAAACCATAGTCCCAAGCAAATCTAATTCAAAGTAAACTTATCTCCACAGTTAAAAAGGGAAGAAGGCACGATAACCAAGGGCAAATAAGAGGCTCACCCATAGCTCTTCCTAGAACCCAATCTTCTTCAGAAATTAATGTAAAATCTGACACACAGGACCATGGGGAAGAGACCAATATTACTCAATCAGCGATGCCAAAGTTCTGACAATTGCTGCAGACCATATTTAGTCCTAATCACCAATTCCTAGAAGCTGAATTTCTGCAACCACTTTCCTAGGAAATGTAAGTTGCTCCTTCCTAATATCAGATACCCATTCTTGCACTCTAAAACCCCTTCTTCTTTTTTGGACAAGCAATCAAAGGGTTTCATTAATATTAATAGGCTTTACAATTGTACACCTGTTAGCTTCTGTGTTGCATTTAAAATAAATGAGGAAAAAGAAAATGCAATCTTTTCTGTATTTTAAACACATAACACAAAAGGGCAAATTCCCATACCATTGACCTCCATTCAAGTATCAGACCATCTTGAACCTGCACCAGATTCCTCAACTCCACATTCCCAATTAGCTATAGCCCAAGTCAACTAAACAGAAGGGGCAATTTACTGGTGTATCTTGTGACTCAACTTCAAAATTTGTCTTTTTAGGTTCTCCAGGTTCCTTATTAGAGCATCTGGATGCAAGACCCATGGAGTAGACACATATACACTGCGACAGTTATACATTACAATGGACTTGAGGCCTGTATGTACTAGTCATTTAGCGACCATTCTTGGCTTCTCCATGGAAAATATATTTCTGATCATTCTATGAGTACTCAGACCATTTCTGAAAACTTTTGCATTTCGTTCGTTTCAAAGATGGTTAGCAAAGAGAAACAATCTCCAACCCTCAATACATGGATCAATTAGGACTGACAATATGTTTGTGCAAACTCCTCATTAGTCTTTAATAAGACCAGTTACTAAAAAAAATAAAAAACTCTCATGGTCTAGTTTAGAATTGGGTGGAGATAAATTAGAGGAAAGAACACAAACCTAGCATGAGTTAAGAGATATCATTTTACATACCATAAACAAAGACCACTTCGAGACATGATACTTGCATTCTACAAAACAGTAGCGATCACACCTCATCAGCTAGGTCACAAGGAAACCTCATCTTTAAAAAGTTTCAGGGCTGGACAAAAAAACCAATAATTCTATTCTGTACATAAGCCAATATAATGTTTGAGGTATGCACTGTGTTAAGAACCACTTATCTGCCTCGTTAATTGCTAATGGTATCACCACCTAAAGGATCACTTAAAATTGTAAGATAAGGTGGTTAATACAGCAACTTTGATTAGTGTAGAAACACAAGAAAGAGAAAATTTACGGTATCTACCATTCCGTTCAACCAAGCACTCAAATTGGCATCTAGAAAAACCCTGAATTTTTATCTCCTTGACGTTTCATCAACGTCGAGATAGCAAATTACACACAACATATTCCATAAAACAGAGTGTCATTAAATACTAATTAATATGTAACTTACCTTGGAATGATAATATGCTCGAGCCATGGTGCTTGACCAGTTTTTGACCATTTCTTGACATTTTCGACCAGTTTTCGACTGGTCTCAACATAATGTATGAATTATGATTGTATGGTCTACTTGACTACTTTGAGTTTTTTTGTCTATGACAATTAACTATTTAAGTGCCATTATGTTTATTCTTCTCCTAAAATATAATTTCACTGGCTCATTTGGTCTTCTTTGATTTTTTACTAATGTAACATTATATAGAATAACCAATTTTACCCTAGGTTTACAACCAAACATCGGTTTAAACCCAAACAACCATCATTGTGATTATTTTTACAATTTTATGGTTTAAATGTGTTTATATATGATCAGGCCTTAAAATGGTCATTTTAGGGCCAAAACACACTTTTTAAGTCTTCATGGCTTTTTTACAGTGTCTCGCCGAGGGAAATCTCGGTTTCTCAACGGATCGAGACACCCTCGAGACTTGAGATTTTGAACCTTGGTGTAAACTATACAGATGGATGATCAAAGACTAGAAGATTTGGGACAACAAAACAGTGTTCAGAATTTTAAAGAAGCTATATTTAAATACAGATGGTACCTTATATAAGACCATCCTTCTATCATTTGTCTTTGGTTTATTACGATCTACTAGGGCCTTTCCCCTGCAGTAAACTACAGATAAAACGACCTCCATCCAACACAATATGATTAGATGCAAAGCAGGGTGGAAAAATATATTCAACAGGAAATTAGGTCACCCTAATACATAGCATGTTGTTCTTCACACTTTCTGCATATCATTTGTCTTTTTCTTTTCTGCATACCTTCTCTGTACACTGGGTGGACAGATTTAAGAGTAATGAACAGTGTACCTTCTATTGAGTAACAGGAGAAATAAAGGAGCTTACGGAGGCATCCCACTGAAAGTGAATATGATGGTGAAATACATGAAAAGGGGAGATTGGGATGAACTTGGAAAAAAGTTAAATATTCGCAGTAGCAAACAGACAAGACCTAAAAAAATGTAAGGAAAAAACTTTCAATTCCAAAAGTATCAACTGACATTCAAAATCGTATTTTTAAAAGAAAGAGGGGGGGGGGGGCATATTAGGATTTTAAGGTTATAAATCTTCCAGTAAACAAAAGAACAAGAGAGATGATCCGGATCACTAAAAATATTTAAATAAGAGAAAGGTATTAATTTTTATTTTGGGTGGGAGGGTGGTGAGCACTTTAACAGGTTAGCAACCATTACACAAAAAGTGGAACAAGCAAATAAAAAACTCCATCTCCTTTTGAACCACATACACGATGCATTTCACCACAATCATAAAGGGATGCATAAACCTCTTAATGCACCAAGGATACCAAGGATTGACATGAGACCTCTTATTACCAGATCTTAGCAAAGCCCAAGACTTAGCCATCTCCCAAGTCACATTGACCTGTAAAAACAAGTTACAGTACCTCTACACAGCAAGAAAGACACTGTTCCTATGATACGAAGGTGACCACCATCCAGACTAAGGAAAGAGAACGAAAACACAACCATTATTTACTATTGAAAATATCTAGAACACAGTAAGAACCCTCTTTTTTTTTTTCCTTCGGGGGGGTTGAATAACAAGTTTAGTTACAAGAGTAGAATAAAGTAGTGTACAAAACAACATAGGGCAGTTCCCAAACCACCTAGCCTAAAAAGGAAACTATCAAATACAACAACAAGGGCAAACACAGACCACGCCACATCACAACCTAATAGGGTAGTCTTCCCCCAATCATAAGACGAAACCTCACAACACCTTGCGAGCTAGCTCATCTGCCGAAGAATAGGCCGATCTAGGACACCAATGCAACAAAACAATAGCTGATGAAATCATTAGCACGTGTGTTTGATAAGATGAGAAAATCTCCAAGGGAGATCTCCAATGATTCTAACCATCCTGTCACAAATGCTGAATTGCCTTCAACCATGATATTGCTAAAACCTCGCCCCAGTAAGATATCCAATCCAGTTCACAAGGAAGGGAGCTCAGCTCCCCACTGAGTCACCCTCACCAATAGCTGATAGGACAAAAGTAGACCAAAGAAATAGTCCCTGAATTGTCTCTAATTCCTCCACCTACAGATTATCTAGAAAGCTGATGCAGTCTTGTTCAGCCAAATCACGATCAAGTCGCAAGATCTTGCAAGTACTCACAAGATGAAATCACGATCAAATCGCAAGATCTCGCAAGACGGCAAGATCAAATTAGATCTCGCCCCTTCGTTATTTTCTTCTCCATCGTTCTCTCTTCTCCTTCCTTCCCTACTAACACATTTATCAATCCACTCCCACTGTTCATGCGATAACACTAATGCTGAGCAGAGAACTCTACATGCGGCAGTACTTCATCACCATCACAGCTCTTGTGATAAACCTCCTGTTGAGCTGGGGATTGTAAACGTGATAATACCATTACCGAGACCAAGAGCTAGCCTTTGCTGGGATTTTATGCAAACCATCATCGGTTCATAATGCCATCGTGGGTTTTGCATTATTTTGGTATCAGAACAGTTGGGTGTCAATATTACCATCCAATGAGAGAGCGACACATGGTAGGGATGCACTCATCATTACTTATAAAGGTCATGGGCAAAAAAGGCATCACACTTACAAAGCCAAGATAACATTAGCAATAAAGATGCCTATAGATAGCTCCAACTACCAAAGTCAAACTACTTGAAGATTCCACCAACTTTGGCCCACTTTGCTCTGACAAGTGCGATTTCCCACTCTCGGTTCGGCATATTTACCATCATGCCCCTTCCAACCCCGCTTATAAATAACTGGTCGATCTATCGAAGTACCCGACTAGCATCTATTGTGGCCTAGTATCCTGACTTCAGCATTGGAGTGGTCCCAAGGCGACAGGGCTGACCCCACCTTTGCCTTATTTTTTCGTCTGCAACCGTCAAAGGAAGACCCGGACGTGGATTCTAGCAGCAACAAGAACCATGGGTGGCTAGGCCTTGGATGCTTGTGTGCAGCTCATAGAGATGCTTAGGCAAATCTGTGATAGGATGATTGTCATGGAGAAGCATATGGATTTTATGTCATCACTGAAATGTGGAAAACATTACTGCAAGGAATTCTATGCACAAACGAATGACCAATTAAATTCCATTCAACGATATTACTCCCAAAGGGTCTTTGAAGCTGAAGAAAAGGAGCATGTGTTAGTAGATTCTATCCTTTCAGCAGAGCCAACAAAGGAAGATCCAATTCTTCCACCAATTGCATAAGAACCAAGGATTGAAGACGAAGACCCAATCTTTTCCAAGGTAGAAGATTTTATTTATCTAGAACCTACTGTTGAAGACTATGCCCGAAGAGGTCAAATAAGTGGAGGTTGAAATCGTAGTACAAGATGAGATTGTGATTCAAAAAGACTTCAAGAGCATTTTATTTGAGGCTGTGATTGTTACTGATGATGTTCTTGATGCTGATAGTGAAGTTGAGCACATTGAGATTTAATCGAGACTTAATTAATCTCCATATCCAGGGGAAAGATTCTGTAAACTTCGTTGTAATAAAAAGGAGTATTCAGAATGAACCGAATTGACACTTCCTACTTATTCTATTTCCATTATATTTAGAACACCAAAGGCAGATTTTGTGATACAATCCAGAGAACTAGTGCAACAAACTTCTGATAAGAACTATGGAGACCTTGACTGTTTCGGAACACTAAACACGAAAAGGCAGCATAGTACATAAATAAGAAAAACTTAAATGGGCAATACAATAACATTCATATAGATCACCACTGAAAATAACCTCAAGAAACATTCCATTCACAAAACTTACACAATAAACTCAAAGAACAAAGCATGGAGACGTTCAGAATAACAGAATCTCTGCCTTAAAAGGGTGCAGAGTACATCAAACAAAATGAATTTAGGGAAGTTGATAGTATGAACCTAGAAAAATATGAGTTGCAATTCCACAACCACAGAGGTGAAATAGATATCATACTGCATGTAAAGCAACAGTTTCCTACATTATAGAAAACAGCAAAATGCAAAACAAAATTCCAGGCTACTGCACAAATCAATGACAAGCAACATCATCATTTTCTACCCACATTCAGTGATACCCACTCACCTGGCACTACCTTGGGTGGATCCTCCTTCCCATCAGGGGCACACGCATACTTCTGCCCCTTGTACCAGACAAAATGCGGCAGCTTGGGGGCATACAGAGCTCCATCAGGCAAATTAATATAGCAACCAATAACATCACCTTCAACATAACCTTCTTCTCCATACTTCTCTCTCAAAGCCTTATGAATCTTACTCCCATCTATATCTCTATATCCAAAACTGTTCCCATCGTACCCCACAGGCGCTTGCAAATCCCCTTTTTCTGTCGACCACCCAAGCCTCGTATGACCAGTGTCCCCGAGCTTCGATACCTTAATTTCAAAATACCAAGCACCCTCAACAACCCCTCTCGTCGCCCTAACCATTTGGTACCCTTTGCAGCTCCCTGCAGACAAACGGTCATCGCTCAGCTCAACTTTCTCAGCCTTGTAGACCTTAGAAAGGCAAATTTTCATGTCGGGAGTATCGTCGGTCTTGTCAGGGAACCGAGCCATTGGAGCTATAAAGACATTGTTCTCTGCGGTAACAGGGTTGCCATTCGATTTGGTCTTCTTCTTGTATTTCCGTGATGATTTCGCCCAAACATTGTTGTTTTTCTTCTTGGGTTTCTTCGTGGCAATCATCGTCGCTACAGTTGTTGGTGTTGCTGTGATTGTTTCCGCTGCCAGTTGTTCTAACGGCAATGTTTCGGGGGCTTGGGAAGTGAAGGAAGAGAGGGGCTTTTGCTTCTTCTTACGGTGATTTTCATTTTCGTCGTAGACTGAGTTGGGGTTCGGTGATTCTTGGTCATGTTCTTGTTCTTGCTGTAGACTGTTTGGGGCTTCTTCGTCGTTGTCATCGTCGGAGAGTTCGTCTTCGGAGAGCTCCTCGGAGGCTTTTTGTTCGTCCTTCAAGTGGGTTTCTGGGTTCGTCTCAGAAGGCTTAGTTTCATTGATGAGGTCATTGTCACTGCAATCGTCTTCATCGTCATCGTCGTCCCTGTAAATAGCTCTCAGCGTTTCCATATGGGGTTTTCAAAGGAGGAACTACAATGAAAAAAAGGTTTTATCTAAGTATCTAATCCAGCAATGCCGTAAAAAAATGCGCTTTCTTTCTTCTGAGTCGCTCTTACGAGTTCCGAACAACAGAGCTTACGGCGAAATCGAGATCAACAGGTAAATAAACCAGAGGAAGCACGCAGCGCAGGGACACAAGAAACAAGAAGTCCGTCAGAAATTAGAATTTGGAAATGCCTGGTTCGCGAAGTTACATTGGTGGCCCCCACTGTACGAGCACATAAACCCCAACATAAACAGAAACCCTTTGGTAGATAAGTTGACAATCAATCCAGCAACCATTCAGTATCTCTCATTGTCTACAAATACAACAATCTGCATGAATTTTTCTTCAATGATCTCAGTGACCTCTTCTTTGATCGCTGATGACTTCTTCTCCAAGTTACAATCATTTTGTATTAATTCCTTTTCATGTTTCAATCTGAACCCCAAAAACCATGGCCTCTTCTATGAACCCAAGCAATTTGTCTCAATAACCTTCAATTATCTGATCGTTCTCCCCTTTGATTAGTTGTATCCCTGACATTCTTGAGCAGCTCTAAATTTAAAATCTTAGACACTCTTGAGGATATTTCCTTTGTTCATCATATTTTATTTTAAAATTGAATCAACTTTAGACTAGATTCTGAATTTTATAGATTTCAACTATAGAAGTCATTTTGGAATAAAATCAAGTTTGGTAAATTCAATTGGATTTCAGTTCCTTGAGAGTGAATAGATTATAAAATGATTTTAAAATCCAAAATTTTAAAATATTTTAAAAACAAGTTTTTTTTTTGTCTTCTAACAATATTTTGGGAAAACAAAAAATAATAATAAAAAAAAAAATTCTTCTCTCTCACTTCTTTTTTTTTCACAAAACAATGATTTAACGATCACCATTATCATCATCTACCACCACTCACCACTGCCATCACCCATCACCACCACACCACCGCCAGTGTCACCACAACCACCACCATGAAAAGGAATAAGCAATGTTGTTTTGCTTTCTAAAAATAAAATAAAAATATATAATTTTTGAAATACGATTGAAAGTAAACAATATCTTCAAGGATGTCATTGCACATTTGACCCGGTTTCCCAAAATGAATAATCTGGACTGCTCCATCTTTAATTGAAATATTTTGAAAATACTATTTAATTATCCATTTTGAGTTTCTCGTTATTATCTACTCACTCCATGTTTGGGATAACAAATTAACAAGAATATGTAAAACGAGTTTGGATATTATAAATATATCCAAAACAGTACTTTGTACGTTTTCAATTGGTATAGACATTGGTAGACTGTACAATTCCAAAATCAGAAAAAATAAATAAATAAATAAACACGAATAACCTTTTGAAAAAGGAAGTGTTCCCATGACATTGTAGATCTTTTGAATTTTTTATAGGAACACAAATATACAGTGCGCATCATCCTTCGGTTTTGAAGCGCCACGCCCGCTGGCCAACATGTCGATGGGGAGCGATTCGACTTGGGTTGGAAAAAAACGTCTGAGACGGCTTGGAGGAATGTCTGATGCGTTGTCTGTCGCGGCTGATCTCGGTTTTTCTGTTCCTCCACCTCCTTCTCAGGTGAATTGTTTATTATCTTTTGTCAAAAAATTCAAATTTTCTTACACATTTCTCTGCATCGGCGTACTTGAGTTCCTCCATTTCTTGATTTTGATTCTTTCCTCCTCATTCGTAATCAGCGTTATAGACTTACATTATCGATGCTGAATCAGTCTTCTCTGTACAAATGGACCCTTATTATGAAACACATTTATTTTATTTTTTACGAAAATTATGTTCGGCAACTGTGCTTTGATCATTTTCACGTTTCTGTGATTTATTTGCTGTAGAATTTTAATATTGAGGATCATTTTGTTACTTTTGACTTTGACAAAGTTCACTAGGGACATTTCCTTCCGGTTTACTTTGTTCATTTGATACGTTACTTAGAGAAATTTTTTTTATTTTTAATTTTTTTTTTATGAATAATAACAATATATTCTCTAAGCCTAAAATTATACAGAGGCTCCGCAAAGATGGGGGGAGCAGGGTTGAAATTTGATGACTGTTGCTATGTTTTGTTGGGAGATGTTTCTTAATTGGAGCTGTCTCCAGTGTAAGATCAGACCCTGTTCTCTGGCTAAGTTAAAGCTTCTCAGACATTGCAAGATAAGAGTTGGTAGTTCCTTATAAGATACATGCTAGTTACTATATATACTACCATGTTGCCTCTGTACTCTTTTTATTTACCTTTCAATGAAGCTTTATAAGTGGAAATCTAATTATTTAAAGGGGTAAGATCATGATATTCTCTTAAATGATGTGTAAATGGATTCTCTCATCCATCACTTATGTGCCTCACACAAAGCAGTCCTTCTCCTTAAAATATTGGGTTGGACATCTCCTTGAAATAATGGGTTGGACAAGTTACAATATGGATTTACCCGTCAATCCATCATACAAAAAGATGAAATCAAAATACGGTAATATTTTCTTGCTCTGAAACCTCTAGTTTTTTTTTTTGTCCTTTTTTATTTTTTATTTTATTGCGGATATCTATTTATATTTCATGTAGTTTGCTGGGTGTCACCTTGATACAGATAAATCCTAATTCGGAATGTCCAAGAGTTCTCTATGTTGACACTATTTCCTTTATTATTCAATTTTTTTTTCCTTGTCATTTTAGTCTGGAGTATTTGAATTGCTTGCTCACTTTTCCTTAGTTTAATTTTTTTTAATTTTGCAATGAATTTTACATGTCAATGATGTTCATTCTCTCACTTTTGAAGTGGCCACATTGGACACTATCAACTAATCCTTGAGCCTTGTCCATTGTTTGGTAGGAAGACCTTCAAAATTTGTCCAGTAGTAATGGTGACAAAAGTGATGAGTTGATAAAAGTCTTAAGAGAGCTTGCCACGGTACAACGGAAAATAGCAGATTTGCAAGTAGATCTTCAAGGTCGGAAGGTGAGTTATATCATTAACAATTCTGCCATCTTATTAGATCATTAACAGTATCTGATATACCCATTTCAGAAATCATAAGAGGAATATCTGAGTAATAGTAGTACCCATGATGACATTAAGGAGTTGGAACTGACTACTCTAATCTCCCTTAGCTTGGTTGAATTAGATGATTTTAACAATACACTTCATCGTTTTATTCTAACAGCAAGGAAAGGTGAAGGATTAGTTAAATGGTCATAGATAAAATATCCTTAAGAGCAAATATCTTGATCACCTGACCATGTGGAAGATCTATTAAATGGAATATTTCTCTGGGTGGGCAGCTATACCTGTATATATGCCTCATGTACTGGCATCCCAAAATTCCATTGTGTCCTTATGATCTACCTACTGAGTGCCTTTCAGATGTCCCATTTCATATGTAGAGTGTAAAATGATCCTTTCTTAGAATTTTGTCCTTTCTGTTTGCGCCAAGGTTAAATCAATGGTAATGCATGAAAATCACAGTTGTCTGGCTTACTTGTTGTTCTACATGGTTTTCATGTGCTTTGGGTACAGAAAAAAGGTGTGCTTAATTCTTACAGTCTGTTCCAGCAAGTGAAATTTTATTTTGATTCTCATTTGACTGTTCCTTGTACCTTGAGTTTTTTGACATTATTTTTTAAGTTAATCTCCTCCTCCCCACCTCCACCACCCAACAACAAAATAAAATTATTTGCTAAAATATTGATCATTAACATCAGTCAACTGACTTCTGTGTTTCTGAATGTTTAGGATGATAAGAATGTGGCACATCTAACACATGTAGACGAAATGGAGAAGAAGATTGAGTCATTAGCAAGGATTACTTCTATCCTTAAGGATGTTATTCAGAATAAGGTAAGCTATGTGGGAATTAGTTTCTCCATTTTATTTACTTTTGTTGGGCTGTCTTCAAGATTTTAAGGGCAAAGGGTTTCTGTTTGGTTCCCTTTTTACAATATCTTTACAACAGACAGAGAACTAGAAGCTCTTGGGAAGTATTCTATAAACTCTTCTTATGGATGACATAATTATGTTGCAAAAGCTTGGTTTTTGACACCTTGCAGATTCTTGACTGAGACATCTGGCTCTCCAAACGTCCCCCTTTTGTGTGTGGAATACATGCTGATTTATTTTTCATAAATGAATGTTTAACATGCATTATAGATTCCATTGTTTTTCTTGCACAAGCCCTGCATTGGATAACATTTAAGTCTGGCCCTATGTACAACACTTCTCTATCAACCCCTCCTTTGGATAACATATCTGCTAAGGAAGTACCAATTCTCGGTCTCCTTGAGAATGACTTTTTCCCTTGGTCACATAAGAACCTTGCATGGAGTTTGTATGTCTTGTGTTAACTATTTGAGGACCAAAGCTGGGTCTCTCTCTCAATCACTAGGTGAGTCCATGGCTGAGTAGTAAAAATCATTAGCTCCTGAATCACAGCTTGATTTCTGTTTTGCTAGAATCTGCTTTCTTAATAGGACCTGACAACAGAAATAAAATGTTACCAATATGATCCCTAAATGCTTCACCAATCCCTGCTGGGCCTGTGATGCAGCAGCGGGCCCACAAGCTGGGATGGGCATGGGTTAAAATCTTTGTTAGATTTAATTTTAATTGTAATATTTGTAATCTTTTATTTTTGGGATTTTAGATTAGAAGTTTAGGAAATATTTTTATTAGGCAATTAGTAGATTATGGTTTCTTTAATTAGGATTAGGATTATGATTTTATTTACTTACTAATTTACTTCAATTAGTTTAGGAAAGTATTTCTTTTAAGTACACTGTAATAGGTTTTTAATAGAGAAGAAGAATGAAATAATGAATTGAGGAATTGTGTTTGGTTGCCTGTGGGCAGAAAAAGTGGTGTCTTCCTTCCCTTTCTCGTCTCTCCTTTATCTCTTTCTCTCTCTTCGCACTGACTGAACCATTCCAGGTCTGTCTCATCTCCCTTTCCCTCCTCTTCCCAGTTCTTCTTCCTTTCTTTATGCTCCCTTGTTTCTGGCGGAAATCACAGTCCAATAGAAGGCCATCGTGCTCCACCATCCCACCTCCTCTTACCCTGAAACCTTGGGGATATCTTCAACCTCTAAGGGCGACATCAACCCATTAGATTTCTGT
This sequence comes from Protea cynaroides, assembly GCA_028583415.1. Lineage (NCBI taxonomy): Eukaryota > Viridiplantae > Streptophyta > Magnoliopsida > Proteales > Proteaceae > Protea > Protea cynaroides. The sequence continues at coordinate 42,372,222 of CM053266.1, read as the reverse complement.
TGTTGAAACCCTCCTTGTTGATAGAACTTAACCAGATTCAAATGTGATACCCTGTTTCTGCAATTGTTCTTGAACCAGTCCAAATTGGATCAGCAAACTCCTGATTAATCAAGATTTATTGGTTTGGTTCATCTCATCAGCGGATTAATTAGGGTTTTCTCAACCCGGATCCCGCATCAATTGGTATTAGAGCCAAACCTGGCAGCCGATATGGATCGTGAGTTGGTTCTCGACCTTTTGCTGGATATCCATCAGCAAATGCAAAGCCTCATAGATATGTTGGCCGATCATCAGCGAAAATCCAAGGAACTTAAGAATAGTGAGTTGATCACATTCAAATCTAATGAATTACTGAATAAAGAAATTCGTCCAGAATGTCAAGAAGCCAAGAAGGACCTCCCGAAGCACCGAGTGTTTCGTGACGATACGATCATGGAAATTGTGATCCCACCATCGTCCTTTGAAGAACGGATCCCACGACTTGAGGATTACATTCCTACCACTCATATATTACCGGAATTCTATTACGGGCTGTGGTGTGGATATGCATCCCATGAACATTTCTTTAACCTCAACAAAATTCGTGGGCGATTTTTTCAAGCCGGGGAGTTGATGCAGCGCGGGCCTAAGCTGGGATGGGCATGGGTTAAAATCTTTGTTAGATTTAATTTTAATTGTAATATTTGTAATCTTTTATTTTTGGGATTTTAGATTAGAAGTTTAGGAAATATTTTTATTAGGCAATTAGTAGATTATGGTTTCTTTAATTAGGATTAGGATTATGATTTTATTTACTTACTAATTTACTTCAATTAGTTTAGGAAAGTATTTCTTTTAAGTACACATGTAATAGGATTTTTAATAGAGAAGAAGAATGAAATAATGAATTGAGGAATTGTGTTTGGTTGCCTGTGGGCAGAAAAGTGGTGTGCTTTCCTTCCCTTTCTCGTCTCTCTCTTTATCTCTTTCTCTCTCTTCGCACTGACTGAACCATTCCAGGTCTGTCTCATCTCCCTATTCCCTCCTCTTTCCCAGTTCTTCTTCCTTTCTTTATGCTCCCTTGTTTCTGGGCGGAAATCACAGTCCAATAGAAGGCCATCGTGCTCCACCATCCCACCTCCTCTTACCCTGAAACCTTGGGGATATCTTCAACCTCTAAGGGCGACATCAACCCATTAGATTTCTGTTGTTGAAACCCTCCTTGTTGATAGAACTTAACCAGATTCAAATGTGATACCCTGTTTCTGCAATTGTTCTTGAACCAGTCCAAATTGGATCAGCAAACTCCTGATTAATCAAGATTTATTGGTTTGGTTCATCTCATCAGCGGATTAATTAGGGTTTTCTCAACCCGGATCCCGCATCAGCCTGGGTTTCCAGTGCTACTCCCTTCCAAAGTTAACTCAACTGAAAAATTACATACTACATAGAGCTATCCATTCGTGTGTTATCCTCTCTTTAGTGGTTTAGATTTCATGACATTTACCCAGTTTCTGATGAGATAATCAAATGGAATCCAGAAGCTGTCTTGGTTGGTAGCCTATGAGCCACCTGAATCGTCTCAGCTAAATGATCTTCGCTTAATTACTTGTCAATCTGCTTCCTCCTTTTAAGATTCTGTTGTTCCTTTCCTGCCAAAGGCTCCATAGAATCTTGATAAATGTATGTCTCCACAAAATCTTCCCCTTATGCCAAAAGGATTGATTTTAAAACAAGCTAAATCCAGCATACTTGCAGGAGAACCAGGAAGGGGTACCATACTCCTTTGCAAAATCAAAATGAATAAACAAGTGACTTACAAATTCCATATACTTCCTGCAAAGTTGGCAAAAACCTGAGGTTGAAGAGCCAGTTAGTGATCCTACTACTTCTTGAAACTAATATTATCCTACTACTTCCTGAAATGAATATTTCTCATTTTTATTGGTTGTTTAGACAAAGTGAGTGTCTTTGAACTATCATTGCACATTTAGCACCCTCAACCCCCCCCCCCAAAAAAAAAAAAAAAAAAAAAAAAGAAGCAATCATTTCATGAGATCAAAACCTCAAGTTTCAAGGTTACAATCCCTTGCCTAATACTTTCACCTTTAAGAGACTGATCAATGCAATCGCAGCCTGAACATTTTTCTTCATCTAACTTAAATGGGCTTCATTGAGATTTGAAATCTGTTTCTTTCCTTTCTAGTGTTTTGACTCTTGAATGTTACTAAACTAACCAACTGTCACTGTCCCTTGTAATATTCACTGATTTTGTTCTTGGCCTCTATTTTACAGAATTTAGTTTCTGGCCTATCACCTTTTTGTCTCTCTTTCTGTTTACAGAATGATTTCTTAACATAGTGTTTTCTATGAATAATGCTTGTTCCCCAGGATCGCATCATCGCTCGACTTCAACAGCCATATTCACTAGACTGCATCCCGGTGGAAGCAGAATATCAGGTATGATAAAACCTCAAAATCCTCTCTTTCTCTGGTATATGCGTAGCAGATTCCAGATGACTAGAACAATCTGATTAGTTTGAATTAGCAGGTACTGACATATTCTGCTTCTATTCATGCAGAAGCAATTTTCAGAATTATTGCTCAAGGCTGCTAGTGATTATGGGGCCCTTACGGCATCTGTTGCAGATTTTCAGTGGAGCCAGAATTTTAGGGAGCCACCATCTGTGTGGGGGGTATGTCTGTGGGAACTTTCAGAAAACTTGTCTTACAATAAGGAGTTGATAAAGAATCATATAAAACAATAGGATTTTCTCCAATTACCCTCATCGAGCTCAATTGCTTTCAAAGATTAAGCAGTTCAGCTTTATTTGTATAGTTGTCTTCCTCATTTGTCACCATTATGGTCTTTCAACTATGATATCTCATAATAGTGACCATTTAGTTATTTCCCCACACCTAAAATGCTGTTCTACAGGTTAAAAAATAACACCAAGATCAACAGCCACCTCCCCGCGACCCCAAACAAAAAAATAAATAAATAAATAAATAACACTAGTGTACATGGTCAGTGTTCGTGGTCTTACCATTTCACAAGAGAACCATTCATAAACTATGGAAATTGAACATGAATGCCCAGAAACCCACAAGTTCTTCATCTATTGTGGGCTGTCAAAACATAGATTATTTTCCTTCTAGGGATGCAAGTTACTTATTTTAGTCTGAATAGGATATTGTTGTTTCCATGGGTAGGTAAGGAAATTTAAGCACATATTGCTATTTCCGGATTCTTAATGGAACTAGTGTCTGTATTTTGTGCTTCCTGGTGTAGCTGTAGAGACAGGATTCTTCTGCTGGGATGGGATCTCTTTGATGTTGCTGCTTTCCTGAAGCACTCATATGCTTCAGATTTTTTTTAATTGGTGAGTTGATAGCTTGACACCCAACTCATGCTCATCCCTGCCTCAAGACAAATATAATATAATGAGCAGTGCAGCCAAATTTTGATACCCTTTGCAGTCCTTTTTGGCTATTTACTGGATTTTCATCTCTACCTCAGAAACCATTCAATTGTCTTATTCCTGTTCTTCAATTGCTTGTTTTTAATACCAACCAGTAAGGCATAATATCATTTTTTGCATCTAAGCCAAACCCCATCAATTGTGGGTCATACTTTTAGCTACTTTCTGCAAAATATCTTGTAACTAGACTAAAAAAGATATATCTTTACAGGAGTGGTTCATAGATTGGTGAATCGATATTCAGTTCTTATTTGTTGGGTTAAATGTTTGTCTAACTATTTGCCATTCTCAAAAGTGTGTTGAAACTGTTGTAATTGCTATTCAAAATTTTTAGGTGCTTTCGATGTTGATTAATTCATTTCCTGATTCTTGTTGTACAAGTAAAAAATTACAGTAAGATTCCCTTCCTAAATTAGTTAATGCAGTCATGCAAAGCTAACATTTACTCTTTCCATTTTGCTTTGGATATTGAAGGAAATGCTCCGACCAATTCCTGTTGCACTAGCATCATGCACCCGTTTCTTTGAAGCTATGTCTGCAATGAGAGAAACATTTGCCACACTTCAAAATTTGCGAGTTGGTTCTTCATTTCCCACTACACCTCCCAGGCATTCTTCTCAAGGGGCGGTAGGAGATTCTGATTGTATCACTCCGCCTCCTTGGAGAGAGGAACCAAGCTTGGATGACTTGGTTAGTAGAAACCACAGGAGGTCAGAGGAAGAAGATGAGAGAAGTGAGGGAGGTGACCCTCATCAGGTTGATGGCATGAGCCAAAGGAGGTTGTCTTGGCCTCCTAGAGTCAAGAAGACTGCTGTAATGAATTAGAGAGAAAAAAAAAGAAGGGGGGTGAGAGGGAGGAATATACTTTTTTATCAATATGTTTACATTTTATAGATGGTATTTCTATGCTTTCAGTCATTAGTTATACTCTCTCCATATCTTCAATCTTTCTCCCTTGCAGTAATGCTAGCATCTTTTCATCAACATTTTCAGTTGTGGCTTGACGTATGTTTAATTCTTCTCTTTATTTATTTTTTTCCTGTTCTGTTGTGGATATGTAATTGTGTCGTTTGTTGGCTCCTTCAACCAATCAGTGGTCAACCATCCAACTGGCCACACGCTTGTGTCTGATCTGTGTTTGATAATTGCAATAACTATTGTTATCGTACTTAACTGTTATCTATCTGAAAATACAGGCAAAGAGATGTGACCCGCAAGGGAAGTCTGGACGATTCTTGGTATGTACGGGTGAATCGAGCGGACTGATTCCAGATTCCTACCTTTAAACTTGGAATCTCAGTTCTTCATCTGTTCTTCGTTTAGGTGAGATCTCATGCAGGTCATATATCATCTTTGGCCACTGGAGTTCCTCTTCTCTAACTACGTCTCAGTTTCTCTATATGGCTACAATTGCTTCCTTCCCCCTCTTTGACATTCTCTCTTGCTATTTAATCCTTCCAATTCTCTTTGATCTCCTTGATTTCCTAATTCTCTCCTTTAGTTGTGTCAATCAACCTGATTACCTCTCATTTTACTTGTAATCCCTCTTCATTTTTCTAACTTCTTAACTGCCAGACGATTAAAGAAGTGTTCTTCACGAAATCCATACGAGTGTAGGTATGTTCATGCCAAGTCAGTCCCATAAATTCCCATATATTTAAGATCAAAAGTAAATTTCTGCTGAAGTTTGAAAAGTAACATTTTTTTTTTTTTTTTTGGAGGGGATTGGTGACCATTCAACCTGATTCTTCCTAATCCGGCTCTGATTTATCTAACCTTCCCTATCCCTCAAAATCCCACTTTGCAAGTAGCGAAAAATTGATTGAGCAGCATGTGAGAAGGCAATATTATAGGAAACATCAAGTAAAAACAAAGTAGTAGGTAGCAACTTATCTGGACTAGCTAGTATACTTTTCTGTAGCAGTACATCAATACATTACACAAGAGTCTATGAACTTATCTGAAGTGAACTGGTAGCTATTTTACTGAGTCTTTCAAGTTTCAAGAGATATATGAACTTGATATTTTGGGATTTGAAACGTGTAAAGTGTAAACCACCAAAATCTTAAGGCCAATAATGGAAAAATATACATGTAAATTAAACTAGAAGATGCAATGGTTGCAAAGGTTTTGTTTGGATGCCCAAGCAAGACGCACATAACTCCAATGAGGCATGCAGCCTTGAAGCCCTCCATGAACGCTATTAAAAGTGCTGCACAAATTAAAAGAGTAGCCATCACTAATGACAGAGAACAAAAGAGTTTGCCACCACCCATTGGTGCCATGAACATGAGGATCAAAGAGGAAATTGATAGAGACATAGCTGTAGCATCCTACATGTGCCCTCCATCCCATCACCGTCGATATTGTGTGGGACTCACTGTTAGAGCATGAGACCCATTAGATATAGACGATGATGAACGAAAATACAAGTACATGAGGGTGAACTATTCTCCGAAATAACTATCATATTTGAAGAATGTTTTACGAGTGGTGGTTTAAAATCTGACCATGTGTCTCATCTTTATAGCCCGTTTTTGAAACTGGTGTTGTGAGGGTAGAAGTAGCTCAATGGGAGCTGGAGTGTTTACTTCTTAGCTCCGAAGCTAATTCGGAGTAGAATGGCGATTGATAAACACGGTTTAAGTTTTGACTCCCATGGAGTGAACCGTTTTAAAAATGTCTCTGGGAGCTAAAAAACTGGAGCTAAAAAAACTTACTTCTCTTGCTCCAGAGCTATTACCACTACTGACTGCCATCATCACCACCACTGGCACTGCCATCATCACCACCACTGGCACTGCCATCATCACCACCACTGACACTGCCATCATCACCACCACCCCTCCACCACCCACCACCCACAACCCACCACTCACAACCCACAGTCATCACTACCACCACCACCACCACCACCATCACACTACCACCACCACCACCACCACCATCACACGCCACCACCACCACCACCGCCGCCATCACCACCACCCACCACCTACCACCACTGGCGCCACCACCATCATCCACCACCTACCACCACTGTCACCACCACCACCCTCCCACCACTGCCGCCACCACCACCACCACCCACCACCCACCACCCCTGCCTCTAGCGCCACCACCGTCGCCACCACCACCCCTCACCAGCACTGCCGCCGCCACCACCCACCAGCACCGCCACCACTACCACCCCTCCCCCAACTGCCACCAACACCACCACCACCAAACAGCATTCTGGAAGCATAGTTTTTTGATTTTGGAACAGCATTATCAAACAATATTCTACTTCAAAAATCCTGATTCTAGAGAAGAAGTAGAAAATAACTCTGGACCAGAAGTAGTTCCATGGGAGCTAGAGTGTTATCAAACGGGGCCTTAGAGTTTGGAATTCTCTACAACACTTCTAGATGATTACAATTTTATATTAATTACAAACTTATCCTCATACTTTTAAAATTACCTAAAAAATTCAAGTTTATATTTTCAGCATAATTAGCTATAACTAGCTAAGCTGAGGAGTAAGATCCTGAAGCAATGGAAAGAGTATATATGAGAATTAACTTCATCTTTCTTTTTACCTACTGAAAACAGACATTGAAAAAAAAATGACGTATGAAATGTTACAAGTAAAATTTAATTTACGTCTAAACAAATGAAGTCTAGAGAAATCTGAAAAGTATATCCTTTGCTTGTGAGTGAAAAGGAACTACAAGGCCATCTTTAAGTTTTTTTTATATATATATATATATATATAACTTGTTCTCCAAAGCAAAATAAAGAAATTAGGGACAAGAAATTACAAAGGAAGTGTTCAGAAGCTCTGTTAGTTGTGTAGACCATAGTTTAAAATCTCGATGACATTTCGCCGAGATCTTTGAATGGCTCAAGATGGGACAGAGAGTTGATACTAGTCTCGACTGGACTCGACCAGTTCTCAACTCTACCTCGACTGGTTTGGACTAGTCTTGACCAATATCTAACCAAATTGGTTCAATAATTTATATATGACCAAGTCTCAATCGAAATTTCAACCGAGACTTGTTATTTGCCTCTTTCTTCTTCTTCTCTTGCTCTCTCTTTCTCCATTTTTTCCATTTTCTTGAGGGTTTAGGCCAATCTTCACACAACATTGTTGGGGGAGTGATGGGGAAATAGAAATTGGGCTGGGAGTTGGGATAATTGTATTTTAGTCGTTGATATCTTGACCACATATTCACATGTACTATTTGATTTTGAGTATTTGAGATTTTAATACTCTGAGTATTTGTATCATTGTATGAAATTATGATTTATAAATGTGTGAAAAATGATTTTCTCACTATGTGTAATTAGTTTTATAATTTTATGCTTTAAATGTGTTTATATATGTTAAAATAGTATTTAGTATAAAGTTTTAAAATAGCCTTAGGCAAGTTCTTGCTGAGATCTCGAAAATCTTGGTTTGTTTCCAGTTTGAGATGACCTCGAGACTGAGATTTTAAATTATGGTATAGACTACTGCTTTGTTTAGTCGCAAGTGAATTTTAAGGGAAGGGAAGAGAAAATTTTAAGCCTAAGAAAAAATTTATATATTAACTATCCAACATGATTAATGTATAAATTGCTAAAAAATTTCACCATATTTATTAAAGTTACTTTTTAAATGTAATTTTTATTTTATTTTTTAAATGCAAGAAATTTGTATGCAAAGTAAAATGAAAGTCATAACCAAAACAGGGAATGAATTACTACCATGTGGTATTCATGTGCTGTAATGATTACAAAAGTTTCATTTTAATTATAGTTTGAAATTTTCACTTCTCTTTAATTTGCCTTAACCAATTGTAGTTTACAAGAAAAGAGAATTTTTGCGGTGGTAAAATTTGTCGCTGTAAATCTACAACCAGGTTACATCCACCGTTGAAATGGTCTTCTTATTTGAAAAATGTTCTACAACGACGGTTTTAAAATCCGACCGTTTATCTCATTTTTTTGTGGCAGTTTTAGAAAATTGTGGTCATGAGGGAACCTATGTATAGGCGGTTTAGGCCCCGTTTGATAACACTCCAGCTCCCATGGAGCTACTTCTAGTCCGGAGTCATTTTCTACTTCTTCTCCAGAGTCAGGATTTTTGGAGTAGAATGCTGTTTGATAACGCTGCTCCAAAATCAAAAGACTATGCTTCCAAAATATTGTTTGGTGGTGGTGGTGCTGGTGGGTGGTGGTGGTGGCGGTGGTGGTGGTGGCGGCAGTGGTGGTAGGTGGTGGTGGTGGTGGTGGTGGTGGTGGTGGTGGCGGCAATGGTGGAAGGTGGTGGGTGGTGGTGGCGGCATCGGTGGTAAGTGGTGGGTGGTGGTGGTAGTGGTGGTGGTGGCGGCTGTGGATGGTGGGTAGTGGTGGCAGCGATGGTGGAAGGTGGTGGGTGTGGTGGCGGCATCGGTGGTAAGTGGTGGTGGTGGTGGTGGCGGCAATGGTGGAAGGTGGTGGGTGGTGGTGGCGGCGATGGTGGAAGGTGATGGGTGGTGGTGGCGGGTGGTGGGTGGTGGGTGGTGGGGATGGTGGAGGGGTGGTGGTGATGATGGCAATGCTAGTGGTGGTGGTGATAGCAGTCAGTAGTGGTAATAGCTCCGGAACAAGAGAAGTAAATTTTTTTAGCTCCAATTTTTTAGCTCCCAAAGACATTTTTGGAACGGTTCACTCCATGGAAGTCAAAACTTGAACCGTGTTTAAAATAGTTGTTTTTTTCCCTTTTTAGATGTATTTACAATTTTATCAATGAAAGGTATTTACATTCGTGGAGGTTAAACCATCGCAAAAAAGCATAAATGTTTTTATATGGCCACACTTGCTTCTTACTTTCTCCCCTATTAACAAAATCCTTCTTACCTCTAACAACAACTTTTTAGTTAACATATGAGACTCTCACCATAATAAATTTTGCCCATAAAAGAAAGGTAATATATAATAGTAGAGCATACTGGAATCTTATATACTATTAAGAAAATAGGAGTTATATCAAGTTTTCAATTTAAAAGTTTGAACTAGTAAGTGGAGGGACTCTCCATATATAAGACCACAGGATTCAATCTCATTAACAATGTGAGATTATTCTCAATACTCCCCTTCACATGTAATTCCATCGTTAGGTGATGTATATGTGATAGTATATGTGGCAATACATGACACTTTTCAGGTGACTGGTCCCTCTTTGGGTGACTGATCCCTCTTTAGGTGACTGATAGTCCCTCTTTGGGTGACTGATCCCTATTCTGTGCAACTGACGTCTCTCTTTCAGTGACTTGGCCTCTTTTTTTTTAGAGTTATTATGAGAAGGAACCTGGAGCTCTGATACCATGTCAAGTTTCCATCTCAAAAGTTCGAACTAGTAAGTGGGGGGACTCTCCATATATAAGACCACAAGATTCCAATGTCATTAGTAATGTGAGACTATTTTCAATAAAGAAAAAATAAAAAATTTTGCCCAAATGGAGAAAAAGGAGACCCAGATTTCAAGTAAGAGAGAAAAAAGGAGAGATGTGAGAGGGAAGTGCTTCCTTTTCCCATAATAGTATTGAATATTGATCATAATAAATAATTCAATTCTCTCGTATTACAAAAACAAAAAAACAAAAAAAAATTTATACCTACCCTAAATTTGTCAAGATTCCCTAACACATTGTTTTCAGTTTCCAAAGAGAGAGAGAGAGAGAGAGAGAGAGAGAGAGGAGGGGAATGTGGGTGGGAGGAGAGCATCTGTTTTCACTCCATGGAGTTCTTAGTCATACATATAATGAGAAGCATACCAGCAATTAGAACCCACCAATCATCTCAGAAGTGTTACCAAGCATGTGAGAGTGTCCAATAAGAACTTCCTTCCTAGATCATTTGCTACCTTCTTACTCACCAATTTCAGGTCCTCAATTTGGCTCAGAACCTCCTTTTCGGCGGAATCCTTGCCGAGTCTCTGATACATCAACCACTCATCTAACACCTTCTCCAATGAAATTAGTGCAAGCCTAAATTGTTCGTTCCAATTAGAAGGTAGTAGATGCGATGTGGGTAGGAAGGAAAAACTGCTATGATAGACAAGATTGAGGGCAAGAGCGTTTTGGTTTGGATTGAGGTAAAGAAGGTAACTTTACGCCTTGGATATATAAAGGGTAATTTGGTCATTAAAACATTAAGGTCGATGTGACATCATTAAGTAACCAAAATAAGCAAATGGACTAGGGTTGTCTGTTATAACATTTTCGAAGATAAGGAAACGATTGTAATTGTTTAAAACTTTAAGATAGAATTAGAAATTCTGGCAAAATTCAGAAAAAAAGTTAATTAAAAGTAATTAACAATTTCTCATCGCCCCTGTTTTCGCCCCCCCCCTTTTTTTCCTTGCCGGCCATTTCTGACCTTTTTTCTGTTGTTATCTGCTTTTCCTTCGTTCTTTTTAAGAGATAATTGAGTCATTTGAACAGAAAATCTAATAAGTGTGAAAGGAATGAAGCGGTCTCCGCTTTACCGAACAGGGTCTCCTCCGCTACAGCGCTGCCACAGTGAGTCAGCGTAAGTCTGAGTCCACCACCATGACGTCCGAAGTGGAAATACTATGTACGTCAGCACTTGCAGTCAGAAAAGGTCAGAAACTGAAGAAAAAAATCGCACGTGTGAAATAAGGATGAGAAACAATATAGAGCAGCAACAACATAGACATGCATGCACGAAGCTGTCCGGATGAATGACCATAAGATGGTTAGGTCCCTGATTTAGGTGGACCCCATGGCCGAACCACTTTACCAGTTGAGGTTGTTGAGGGGCATCTTGGTAATATTGTTTTCAATACTTGCCATTGTTTTTGGATCTTATGATCTTCTACTTAATTGGGAGTGGATCGTCCGTGGATCATCAGTAACGTTACTGCTGTGTAATCGTACTGATCCATTCAGAATGTATTGGGATACTTGACTAAGAGTCCAATCCACTTTGAAATGTGGCATTGAATTAGCCAATTAGGGGTGTCTAAGGATTGGTCTAGACTAGTTTTAGTTCTGGCCAAATCGGTGTTTGATTTCATAAACTTTGACCAAAACGTGTCAATTAAGAGGTTCAAGCTGGGTGGGTTACATTGTGCACGTTAACTAATAGGCCAATTCGGTTTAGGATTGTTTTCAGGTTGGTTCAGATTGAAAGTCTGATAGAAAATCTGTTTAAACCAATTAAAAGACTAAAGTAGTGAAGTTATGATTTAATATTTGATATAAATCATTTTGGTTCGGGTCATTATCAGGTTCGAACTAATCAATCCATTTTTTGGGTCAATTTAAGATTAAATATCGGGACCAAGACCAGTTTGATATGTCATACCTCAATCCAAAACATGTCTATTAATAATTTGATCTAAATCTATTTTGGATTAATTTGGTCCGACCCGATCTGGATTACCGGTTGGATCACAAAATTGACAGCCATTCACCGAATTCTTTTCAATCATGAAGTCAGAGTTTTTTTCTTTGAGGGTTAGTAGCTTTTTGTTTTTTCTTTCTTTTCGCTTTTGCTTTTGCTTTTCTCTCCCTTCTACTCCTCCGTCTTCCGAGATGCTTTTGCTTTTCCCTTCCGTTAAAAAGCCTTGTGGACTCCTCCGTTTTCTGAGGAGATAAGGGCTATTGTATCAGAAGCCATGGATATTCAAATCTACACGGCTGCAAAACTTGGTAACACCGCACTTTTCAGACAAGTAGTTAACCAAGATTATTACCGACTGCTGAAAGTAACTCCACAAGGGAACACAGCCATGCACGTGTCTGTGAGGTTTGGTCACATAGAATTAGTGAAGGAAGTGTACGCTGCACTTGTACTCCAACACAATTCAAGTTTAGAAGGCGACACAGACTACAGCAGAAGCCTTTCGCTTCTTACACAGGTGAATTCAGTTGGTGATACTGCCCTACATATAGCAGCTAAACAAGGTCACGTTTCCATTGCTGAATTCCTCATTCAAAAGATTCTTCCTCATTGGTATTCTGATCATGATATAGAAGTTGCTCGTGGGAAAATAAGGATGAGAAACAATAGCAATTATACGGCAATTCATGAAGCTATAAGGATGAATGACCTTGAGATGGTGAAGACGCTGATAAAAGCAGAACCTGATTCATGGCGTCCCATCTTTGATGCTGATGTAGAAGGTCAGGAGTACTACTCTCCACTCTACCTTGCTGCTAGAGACAGATGCTTGGGTATTATCAATCAAATCTTTCTCCTTTCTCCATCTGCAGCTCACGGTGGACCACATGGCCGGACGGCTTTACATGAGGCTGTCATTGAGGAGCATCCAGGTATTTTTGCAACCATAGTTTTTCTCCTAGCTGTCAAGTTTTCAATTTAAAATTAAGTTAGAACTAATAAGTGGAGGGACTCTCCATATATTATCCAGCCCAAGATTTCAATCTCATTAGCAATGTGGGACTATTTGTTAGGACTGAGAGACACGCAAACAAAAAGAAAACATAAAGAATTAACATGGTTCAACACCCCATCATGGGATGCCTACGTCCACCAGAGAAAAGAGAAATTCTTTATTCTCAAAAAACTTCTACAGCTCTCTACCTGACAGACTAGCTCATCTGTCAGCCTTACAGCCCCTTTAGCTCTCCATTGTCAGAGGAGGACCTTACAGCTTTTCCTAAGTTTTTCCACACAAAAACAATTTATAAGGAAACCTAGAAATCTTAATCCCACTACAATTATAAGTTTATCATGTACATGTAATAGACTCATACCCTAATACAAATATTGCCCTTATAATACAAATACTGTCCTTATAATTGCGTGCACCCCACAGAATACAAGACATCAACCCAACACTATTCTCAATACTCCCCCTCGCATGTAACTCCACCGTTGGTGGTATATATGTGGCAATACATTGACACTTTTTAGGTGACTTAGTCCCTTTTTTAAGGTGACTAGTCCATGACTGTCCCTATTTTTGGGTGATCATATATAGTCTATTTTTGTGCATCTGTCCTTTTTTTAGGTTTATTATGAAAAGGAACCTAGAGCTCTGATACTATGTTAAGTTTTTAATTCAAAAGTTCAAACTAGTAAATGGAGGGATTCTCCATATGTAAGACCCCAAGATTCTAATCTCATTAGCAATGTGGGACTATTCCAATACTAGCTATTTGATCCCCTTTGTAACGACGTCTTTCTAACTAATGTCGATGTAACTGTTTTGAAAAATATATACCAGAAGTGGTGGAAATACTATTACAGAAGAAAGGAAGAGAACTTGTGAATAAAGTAGATGAAAATGGAAGGACAGCTCTTCACTATGCGGCATCTCAAATATGTCACAGCATAGTACAACAGTTGTTAAGGCATGATACTTACAGTGCGTATCAGTTGGATGAAGATGGTCTCTCACCACTTCACATTGCTGCTTTGAAATCAAGCATTAGTGTACTGATAGAGCTGATCCAATGTTGCCCAGATGCCGGGGAATTGCTGGACAAAAATGGTCGCAATGTTCTTCATTTTGCTGTGATGAGTAAAGATTCGAAAAAAATACGATTCATCTTAAAGCAACCAGAGCTTAAGGAACTGATAAACCAGGCAGATGTTGATGGAAACACCCCATGCCACCTCGCGGCCAAAGAAGGTTCTTCCCGTATTATGGGATATTTTTATTATACCAGCAGACTAGACCTAAGGGCCACAAACAACAATGGCCAGACAGCTGCTGACATTATTGACTGGACCCCTATCCACGAAGGCGAATTTCTTACATTGGTGAGCCTGACTTTTTTTTTCTTTGTAATTCTAAATTCACATACCAACCTATTGAGTAAAGAAATCTAACGGATAGTCAAAAATTTAGATTTGATTCAAACTGGATTGTAATTGAATATCCATTTAAGAATCAAATTTGAATTCAATTTGTTTTTATACATCCATTGGATTTCTGATCGGATTTGAATAGGGTAATTAGTAATCAGATTCAAATTCTAATTGTGGTGTATTCAATTAATCTCCTATCCTTTAACATCCAGACATGTTTCTATTGGCTTGTGATGAGCAACACATATTTTATGAGTTCTTATTTTAAGTGACATATATATATATATATATATATATATATATATGATTTTTTTTTTGTGCATGGAGTAAGATTAAGATATGAATTGGTTGATGTCTTACGAATTGAGTGCATGGGTTCCTCTATTCTGTCACACTTGTGCCTTAAAGCACTCTCTCTCTCTCTCTCTCTCTCTCTCTCATTCCCCTTTGTGCAGTCAGATAGGGTTTAGTTTCGCAGGGAAAATTTTCAAGTGTTTGTCGGAGAAGATTGGATGTTTTTACCCCACAATTGATATTCAGAAGTTCCAATTGAAATTTCACATTCTTGTTGCAGTTTCGTCTGGCTCTTTTGTTTCTTTATCGGTGGCAATACCTTGCACGAAGCGGAGAAGAAAAATGGATGATAAGAGGAGCGAGTGAAGATCAAATAGGCACTACTGACCCAAATAAGCAAGCAGAAGCAGCAAAACCAGAAGCAGCAAAATCAGAAATACCACAACATCAAAAGGAAATGGGGAACACCCTCCAAATAGTAGCTTCTCTTATTGCCACAGTCACCTTCACAGCTGTTTATCAAGTCCCCGGTGGCTACAATGAAGATGGAACTCTTAAACTCTTGAACAATCCATCCTTCCAAAATTTTTTACAGTATGATGCTCTAGCCATGTCTCTAGCAATCATTTCTCTGTTCTTCATGTTCTTGGCACCAGTTGGTGGCAAATATTTTTATTCTGCCTCATTTAAGGTTGCTTCAAGTTTAATATGGGGAGCACTTATCTGCACTTCAATAGCATTCTTCGAGGGCTATAGGGCAGTATTACCTCCTTGTGGAGGGCTTTTTTGTTTGTCTTCTCGGCATGCAAACAAATATGTTTCAGCCATTAAAATCACGATCATCAGCTATATATTTTTTCTTTCACTTTTGGGACTTTTCATGTCCATTGCATTTTGGAAATCTAGGTTTATCAGGTCCCGATATGCCAAGTTCAAGAGATCATTGAAAGACGATTAAAATAGCTGCTAGTTCTTAATCTTGTAATGTATTAATGTACTGCTACATGGGAGTAAAATAGCTGGTCCAGTTGTGGTTGAGTTTTATGCCCTTTGATACATAAGTTCTAAATCTTGGTGACCTAGTTCTGGTTGGGTTTTATGCCATTGATTTATCTTCTCTTTTTGTTACCATCTGGTCTAGTTTGTTTGTATACTCTTTTCTGAATTTAATAAAATATTTATTTATCCAAAAAATAATAATAATTGATCCAGATAAGTTCTTAGTTTTGTAATGATATCGGAACTGGATCAGGAAGAAATTGGCAACAAACCCTCGCCCCTGAAATCTAAGCTCACTTTCTTCGATTTCAACATAAAGTTACCTGATCTCATCAAAGGAAACCAAAAATATCTTGGAATTCAACTTTCAGGACTTTGATGTGGCTCGAACAGCATGAGAGGAAGTTGGGGTGATTGAGACAAATCAGGGATAGGAATTAAGAAATCCAGAAATTTGGAAAGAGAGATGGTGCCTGCATCTACTTTAAGCTGTATCGCATGCATATAAAGGGTTGAAATCGTCTTCAATTATTGGAGGTTCCAATCGCCCATTTAGTGGTTGGAGTTAACTAAATGCATTTATCGATGTATTGGTAGGCGCGCCCAGTTAACTCCAACAGCTGGATTGGCGATTGAAGCCTCCAATAATTGGAGATGAATTGGACTCGCATATAAAGGGATTCTTTGATATTGTTAAAGAGTTTGGATCACCTGCATGTACATGTGCTCTTCAAAGTATTGTATTTTATTTAATTATTATTTCAAGTAAAAGTAAAGTTTCAAAATATAAAACTATTTTTGGTTTTGCTTTTTATGGTATGTAGTTTGAGAGGGTGTTGAAGTGGAGCTAATAAGATTGGATCTCTAGACCTCAAGATAACACAAGTATGGTTGGTCTCTTTTTTTAATTGCACATGGAAAGTGAAAGAGATTGTAGGGTACCTTATATATAGTTTTGGGAACTATAAGGGATAAAGTAATTAGAAGGGAAGACTCCCTCCGCCCTTGTGTCTGGGTCGGTTTCGGGTTGCTTTTCATACAAATGCGCCCCGAATTGAGCCAGCCGGTCGTGACGCGGTGCGGGTGGGAGTGTGGGTCAACTCAAGATGTATACGGTTCATCCTGTGACCCAAACCAAATCGGATTCATTGGTGAACAGATATAACTATTCAAAGAGATACACTCTTACCAAAAGGGTTTGATCTGAACGCTAGGATTGGAATCAATCAATCCAAGCCGTTAAGATCATAAGGGCACATACATTCAATAGAACAGATCCTTTAGGGAAAAATGCAATCTCAAATGTTGGATTAGAATTGGACAATCTAAGCTGTTAGATCGTAAAGGTGCATCTGGTAAGGGGTGTGATCTGAACCCTCAGATCAGGATCTGACGATCTGAGCCATTGGAATGTAAGGACACACCTATATCCAAGGGTGCGTAGAAAGGGCATGTCTTACTCTATAAATAGGGAAGGGTCGAACCTTAATGGGGTATGAATTTAAGAACAATTTAATGCTCTCTCTCCCCCCCTCTCTAATAACCTATACCATATGTTGTCCCCCTGTTGATTTTATTTTAAATTTATTTACATAAAATTTATTTTTCATTATCGACCATCTACATTTGCCTTAGCGCCACTCCGAAGTATTCGAAGGGGCGCATTAGACTAGTGCGTGTTTAATGCGAGAAGCCGAAACTGCTTTATCTTTGAGCTAGATTTACGATAAAATCCGATTGCACCATTGGAGGCAAATTCTGTCTTTAAAACATTATCGATTGTGATACGACCCAATTTCAAACATATCATCTTAAGGATCAATGGCAGTTTTCAACATCAAACTCGACTTCTTCAACAACCAGATAAGTGATATTTTGAAATAAGGTACAATATTTTACAATAAGGGGTTCCATCATCGTCAATGTGGTGTGGGACCCATCTCTAGAGTGTGAGACTCATTGAATATAGAAGGTGATGGGATCCCAATAAAGATACAAATACATAGAGGTGAACTATTCTCATTGTTAAAGCTGCTATCAACCTCTGTGACTTAAATTATTATTTTTTTGGGAGAATCTCATTTGGAGAAAATTTTTCTAGACTCACCAGACCGATTGAAGAGATTTTCTAACAAGTTAACTAATTTGTCAAATGGAGAGATTCCATTAACATAGTTCTTTTCTCTCTCTTCCATCCTCCAATAATTTTTTTTTCCAAATAAAAAAAAATCTAAATCCTTCGGATTAGCTTCCTGACCCTGGAGAGGACTACTGGTGAGACAGAAGGGGCAAGCTGCAGCCCTCCAAGCTCCTACGCCTCAGCTCCTCCCCCCTTGTGATCATGACTCTCACTAGTCTTATCCAGTCACTGGACAAGATCGGAAAGCCAAATTTCTGTGTCATATGTGGGGGGAGATCAGTAAATCTAAAGCATTTATGTATGTGTGTGTCATATGTGAATGTAACTGATTTCACATATGAGTTAGTCAGTCAATTATAAAAAAATGGTAATTGGGAAAGACCTTTCACAAACGAACCTATAGTTATTGATGATCCACCATTTAACTAGGTAAATATTCATTTTTTAATGATTTTTTTAATTACTATATTCTATGCTTGCAGTCATGCCCTCAAAATGGTTGTTGGTGTTAATTCTTAACAATACAATAGAAAATGATAATAAAAGGAAAAGCAAAAGATAAATAGAAGAATACAAAGATTTACGTGGTTCACTCATACAAGATGTATGAATTACACCCACACGTAAAATTTTAAATGTAACATTTCATATGTGATTTTTTTTTTCAATCTTCAATTTCAAGAGATAAAACATAATGTTCTCTAAGGGGGAGGGAAAAGGAACTCCGTCTTTCTTTTACCTATTAAAAACAAACATTGAAAAAAATTACATATGAAATGTTACACGTAAATTTTGCTTAAATCAAACGGAGCCTAAGAAATATGGAAGTGTATCCTTTGCGAGTGAATGAAAAGTGACGACCATGCCATCTTTAAGGGAAAAAAAAAAAAGAAAAAAAAAATTCCCTAGAGCAAAATAAAGGAATTACAAGGGAAAACTAACATGAATAGAAAAAGTTCAAAAGCTCCACTGGTGGCGTAGACAACGGCTTAATTTAGCAGCAAGGGAAATCAAAGGGAAGGGAAATGAAAATTTTTAAACCTAAAATAAAAACTTTTATATTAATTATCCTACTTGATTGTATAAAATGCTAAAAATTTTCACCATATTGAGTATCCAGAGCAATACAATAGCCCTTATCTCCTCAGAAAATGGAGGAGTCCCTTAAAATGGGAGGAGAAGCCGGAGCAGGATGAGATGAAAAGAGCCCATGGCAAACTGATGTAAGACAGAGAACTGCTTTGGATGAGTGCATGGAAGACGGACAGGGCTTGTCTCTTGTTGTCCAGTTGTTCCAGTCATCCATCGGATGGGCTGGGCTGATCAGCATGCAAGTCGATGCAACTTAGTCCATCCGATGGACGGCTGAACGACTGGACAATAGGAGACAAGAGCTTGATCCAAGGAAGACTGATTTACTCATTGTGCTTTATTCAACTCCCGATCAATCATGCATGTGAAAAAAAATTAATGTAAGAGAGAAATAAAAAAAGTTTATTCTTTGGTAGTTACTAAGAGTTTGTGGCCTGAGAGAGAATCTATGGGACTTGGATCCTTTTAAGCGGAGGAGAGCCTAACCCATATCCAACGACTAAGGATCACTCGACGTGCATTCCCAATAAAATCTTCAAAATTTAAATACCCCCCTCTATCAAACACATGTATGGTTTTGGATGCAATGTCTCCTTAGTTACATAAATATCGAACGGATGTTAAAACTTTAAGTGCCTCTGTATGATTTTTTCCCCCAAAGAATCTCATTTGGCAAAAAAATTTCTAGTCTCACCCACTTGAAGAGATTTCTAAGCAAGTTACCTAATGCTGCCAAATGGAGGTTTAATCTATAAATTTTGAGTGATTTGCTCTTTTCTCTTTATTCAATTCCCAACCAGTCATGAAAGGTAAGAGAGAAATAAAAAAAAAAAAAAATTTATTTTCTAGTTATAGAGAATTTGTGGCTAGATTGAGAATCCATGGGACTTTGGATCCTAATCAGTGGAGGATAGCCTAACCCAGATCCAATGGCTGAGGATCACTTGACTTGCATACCCAATAAAATCTTCAAAATTTGCCCCCTCTATTAAACACATGTTCGGGTCTTTTGTTCGGCTACATATAGATCGAACTGTCGTTAAAGCTTTTAGCCTCCGCATGATTTTTTTCCCTAATGCTCTATTTATAAAATTTCATGTAATATGTAAAAAACAAATTTCAATGTTTATTTCCAAGAGATAAAATATAGTAATTTTTATGAGGGGATGAAAAAGAAACTTCGTCTTTCTTTTAATTATTCAAAACAAATTTTGAATTTTTTTTACATATAAAATATTACAATTTTATGTCGAAACAAACGGACCATAAAGAATCTCATTTGCCAAAAAAAAATCGAGATTCACCCACCTAAAGCGATTTCTAGGCAAGTTACCTAATTCTGCCAAATAGTGGCATAATCTATAACTTCCCACTGATTTATTCTTTTTTGCTTTATTCAATTCCCTACCAATCATGTGAAAAAAATAAGGGACAAATAAAAAGGTTTATTATTCGTTAGGTATAGAGAATTTGTGGCCAAATGGATTCTTTTCAACGCAAAAAACTAGCCCAAATCCAACGACTGAAGATCACTCCGCATATACACAATAAAATCTTTAAAATCTATTCCTTCAATTAAACAAATGTCTGGGATGCAATGTCACTTCAATTACATAGAGATCAAACTGTTGTTAAAGCTTTGCATTTGTATGATTTTTTTCCCTAAACAATCTCATTTGGTAAAAAAATTTCTAGTTTCACCAACCTGAAGAGGTTTCTAAGCATTCTGCCAAGTGGAGGCATAATCTATAAATTTCCGTATCACATCTATATTTACTCTCCCTCTTTGTTCTGTCAATAAAAAAAAATCTACTTAGACATTGATAGGGCTTTCTAGGTCAATATGTTAGACCATTGGATTAGCATCCATACCATTAAAATCCAATTTATTTTGCCAAATTTTAATTCTGATTCATTAAATAGGAGCAGTTTACCATCAGTATCTCCTAGGTAAAAATTAATTTTCAATGGTTTTTTTATTTATTTAATTTTCAACAATTAATTATGTTCATTATGTTATGGGGAGGTTACACCAACCAAGGGAGGGGAGGAAATAGTATAAAATTATATTATGGAAGTTTTTATAGACATCCAAACGTAAGAAGTCTCAGACGACTTCGTTCTTTGGAGCGTGAGGTACCTCAGGTGCTATCTCTCTCGACAATCCGAGACAGACGTTGAAGGGTTGGATCTCTCTTTCAATTCACCATGCATCCTTCCGAGCTCACTTCAAATTCGAAAGTATGGACCTGTTTCTCTGGCTCTACCTATCTAATTTCAAATGATTAGTTCAGTTTGTGTTTACAGCATTTGGATTGGAAAACGAAACTTCTAGCTTCAATTTCGGCACTTTCAAGCTTCCTTTACAATTGTTAATTCTGTTGTTTAAAGTTTGAACGAGCTCATATTGGTTTTGATTATTTTATATATGATGGGTCTCTCTCGGTTGTTTGGGATATTGCGCTTTCTGTTTTATTAACTCAGATGAAGTGTTCATTTGGACTTTAGGGAGCTATAACCTTTTGCTAACCGTAGGTTTTTGCTTTAGAATTTGACAATGGAAGGGATACCAATTTTCGCAATTTTTAGTTGACTGAGTAGTTTGGTGAGCTTGCAATATTCCAAATATTCTGACAGTTGAATTGGAGAGATTTGATTGATATAGTAGGTTCTTTTGTGTCATGTGAGATTGAAATGTGTTTAAACATGTTTTCTCTGATTGAAAGAAATCATGGAGGTTAACTCATTAGAATCTAATAGTTGTAGGGGAAAACCTGGCTCTAGACTTGAAGCAATTTGTCCATTGCTCAAGCTATTTAATCTATCATTTGTCAGTTTGTTGACAAGAATCCCTATTACTACTTTTGGGTTTTATTCTGAAATCACTTTGACTTAAAATATCATACCCTGTTTTCTAATCCAATCTAAGAAGTTTTTATTTTCAAGCTTGTATGGTGTTGAAGAAATTGGCGTTAGTGATCCAAATAGAAAGATAATGTGGTTGTTAGGTACTTATTTTATCTCTTGTTAACTTGTAAATAACTTATAGTATTTCTGTTGGTTAACTGCTGCTTCCTCGTGACTGAAATCCAGTCTTTCATGCTCACAGACAGAGAATGGTTATATGGAGTTAAATCCTCTCATGGATTCAGAAAAGTTAGTGAAGGAGATCTTCCAACAACAGCCTGTCAGAGGAGTTGATGAATATCTTAGTGAGTTCTCCGAGGAATTGAGAAGTAAGATCATCTTTGATTCCTTGAAATCTTGCTTACCCTTTAATGAACTTTTCAGTCTGAACTTAACACACTGTCATATACTGATTCTCCGCGAAGCAGCCAATCAGATGAGACTGGAGTGGAAATGTTTTATAATTTCATCTTAATCTCATTACTGAATAATAAGGGTTCAGCTTCTGCAATTGTCACAGATTAAGAGAGACATGTCTATTTAACCTCCTGTACAGATAATTTTAGTCAAATTGGTGATACAATAATTTGCATGCTGCTTATGATGCTTTATTTAGCATCTTCTTTCCAATTGGATGTTTCTATAACTTCAGTTTCTAATTCTCACAATTTCTTCTTTTACACTGGTATACATCAATCTGTGCACAAAGGTATGTGGGGACTATGGCCAGCTGGTTAACAGTCATCTGAATGTGGATTGATGGTCTATAGCACCGGGCATACTTTCCCTCAAGATCGGCTTGGAATAAGCTACTTGGTCACCATTGGTTCCAAGAATGCAAGGAGATAACATGTGCATTACAAGCGTGGGACATCTGGGGTTCCTAGCTTCTTCTTCACCATATCATCCTCATTTCTTCCCAAAACACAGTTATATGATTCTTTAATGAAAATTTTTTTTCCAGAGAAAAGAAAGAGAATGGAGAAAGGATTGCCCTGTTATAAACCTCTTGAGCTCTGAAAATTTTCTTGGAGATCAATTGATAAGGGATAAGATGGATGCTATAGAAATTCTAGCCATATTCCATTTATTCCCTTTTATTTGCAAAATCCTTAGGCCTCATATTTGTTGAAGGAATTACATTCTACATGATTCATATGCTTTTTAAAGTTGTTAAAATCATTGTGGCCTGCTCTTCCTAAATCAGAGTCCACACTCTTACAAGTGATGAACTTCATGTAGCCAATGATTTACTCCGTAGGTTAATAGATTGTTTGGTTAACACTACATTCCTTGAAGTCAAGCTTCATCATTGCCCAGCTGAATCCCTTTATTAAACCATGCCCAATCGACTGTTTTGGCCCAATATGACTTGAAGTGATTCCTGATGCTCATGTATCAAATAGCGCATTGAAAAACTGTTGAATTTCCTTTTCTTTCCCATTTGAATAGTCAGATAACACCTTTAGATCCTTAATTTCAAGGTTCCAGGCAAGTGATTCATATGAAAGGAAACATATTCCAAAAATACACACTTACACATGCATGCACAAAAATGTGATATGGACACCATTTGAGAGAATTTGTATATTAAATTAAGAGACCTTGGTTGAGTTTAAGGGGCTGAACAAATTGGTTTAAATTTGGAATGTTTTAGCAGTTCACAAAACTCCGCAGGTTATTAGGATTTCAATTGGAAAACCTACAGCCCTGAATAGAGTTTTGCAGAATGGCCAAGATGGCTAGTGTGGAAGGTATAACTAGGTGGATAGCTTTAATTATGTTTCTATGGCGTTGAACAAGTTTCAATGATTTCGTTCCAAAAGGTGGCGGATTTGGGTTGGTTAATGGTGGCCATGGGAATCAGGTTGGCTAGAGTTATAGTAACAAAAACTTGAATTTGGTTGTATGTATCAGTTGAAATTCTCTAGAACAGCAGAGATTTATTGTAGAGTTACCAAAATTACAGAGGAGGATGATAAATGAAGAATATATAATGCCTAGGAACACATGTTAAAAGCAACTACATGTTCAAAGTAGATAAACTTACATATATGCTGAAAATTACATAAGCTTCTTTAACTTGTGAAAAAGAGGGGAGCACACACATAGAACAGAGAGGCTGTACCCTCCCCCTAAGAGTTTTCATCAGGACTTGGATTAAGAAGTTGCAACTTCATACCAAGTTTATAGAGTAAAATATGGGCTTCGGCTCTCTGTATGAGTTTACTCTCTCTTTACCTAGACTTCAAATAAGATTATACAAGATAACATAAAATTGACCCAAGAACTAGCCCTATTTCCGGGGGAATTTCAAAAATAAGCATGCAACCTAAACTGAAATGAGAACAACTAAAACCAAACCTGCAAGGCTGCAACATATTAGGCAACCTTAGCCATCCCATGTAAAAATTAATTCTTTATGGCATATATTGGGCCTCAATGCTAGAGGACCTCTGACATGGGTCCTGCGTCCTCTTGGGAATGCCATATGAGGACTTGGAGTTTAAATCCGGCACCTTTTATATTCTCTTATGTGTCTTGAAGGTGAGACAATTCCCATTAGTATTCATAGAGTTGAGTTCTCTTTAACTTATTGGATTCATTATATTACTGCGTATTATAGGCTTAGCTAGAGATAACTTCTAGGTAAGAATCTTTAGTGTCTATTCACATAATACCGCTGTAATATGAACAATTTAGGTATGTTGCTGTCATGTCATCTAATATTCACTTGTAGTCGTGGCAAGGGTCAATTCCAAACCTACTTGAGGCAACTGCAACTGACTCAGGCTATCGTAGCAAAGTTTTTCTTGAAGGACCTGTACCCAATTGAAATTGGCAGAAGCAATTTTTCTATTTGAATTGACTATTGACCAACACACTTCAACAAGTGTTGGTAATTAATTATTCATATTGGATCAGCTTTGTTTCTGTAGTTGCCACTGTAGTTTTTGGTTGATTTATTTGTAAGATGTGGTTATTTTCTTATCAGGAACAAAGTTAAAACATTACTTGCAATTCTTATCAATGAGTTTGATTGCTCCCCATTTCTTGGGTAACAGACTTTCTTTTATGTTTTTTTTTCCTTTTCTCTTCCCCCCTTTTCCTCATATCC
Source organism: Protea cynaroides (assembly GCA_028583415.1). Taxonomy (NCBI): domain Eukaryota; kingdom Viridiplantae; phylum Streptophyta; class Magnoliopsida; order Proteales; family Proteaceae; genus Protea; species Protea cynaroides. Next base: position 42,347,399 of record CM053266.1, on the reverse strand, counting down.
CTTTTCCCCCACAATTTTATTTCTTCTTTCCTTAATAAGTAAATCATTATCATATACATCAAGAAAATTTTACTATATATCACTATTATCAATGACCAATGTTTTAGATGGCATGCCAAACCCAAAGATGTCCTCTTATATCTTTGAACTTTCTTGATATAGTGGTTCCTGTTTCTGTTTAATCGATTTCTGTACTCTAGTCTAACACCTGGTACTAAACTGATAGTTCCATTTTTCATATACATTATTAGCTGTTGCAAAGGCATTACGACGAGTAGCTGAAGGAAAGGCTTCTGCTCAAGCTGAGGCAGCTGAATGGAAACGTAAATATGAATTAGAAAGGGCACGGAATTTGCGGAAGGAGCATGAAGGTTAGCCAATGCTCAAATGACACGCTTTCTTTGCTTATTTTCCTGTATATGGACCTTGCAACTGTACACATAACCTCTATGTGCTTCTCTCTAAGAAGAACAAAATACTGTTTCGCCAGACAGCTTATGTACAGTTCAACACATTGAGATAAGTGGTTTGGGATATTTTCTAGTGTATGTAGTAAAATGTTGTAGTGATTCAATTCATTGCTTACTGTAATCAATTGGAATAAATTATGGTCAAATGTTTATACGGATGATGGTGGGTTGTATCAGATTGAAATGGCCAACCTGGTTCTGGAATAAGCCAGGTGGTGTAGTTGATTTCTTCAATAAAATGGTGGTGGTCTAATTGCTTTTGGATGGAAAATGGGCAGCTCAGACCCAATATGATCGCTGACTGGGTTGAGTTATGTCGAACCAAACCAACCAAAAGAGGAGGGGGGGTTTCCTCTGTGCACTCCATCTTCACTCCTAAATGGTTTAATATTTTCCTTGACTTTGTTAGTGCATCTTATTGTATTGCAGGATTGTCAACTGGGGATGGTCATTGCGATACTACGAGTAAGAAGGCAGGGAGTATCTCCGATCAAAGAGAGATGACAAATCTAGCTAATGATCAATCTGAAAGATGTTGTGGAAAGCATGGAATTTGCTCCCATGAGGTTCTTAAGGATGGAGAGGCAGAATCCAATCCCATGGTGGTTCGCAATATTATGAAAAAGGTGGCAGACTAGCAGCTGTGTTCCCTTTGTTTATGCACCTGTGATTTATTAAGTTACCTCCTTTTATTAATCACAAAATTAATGTCATTTTTTGTTGTTGTAGTTGTTTTCTTTGTGCATCTCAGTGTAGCATTCCAATGTTAAATGCATTGGGTGGTCACTAATAATAATTTGGTGACAAAGAGGGTTTAAGACAACTCAAATTGACAGTCCCTCTTTGCTACAGGATCTTACTCAGCCCAATCAGCAAAACAGATTTAGTAAACAATAGAATAGTCAACTTATCTGAAAATCCAGCCGTTGAACAAGCTTGAAATTGATAGGAGATCTTCGTAACCTCAGTTGTGAACACTAGTAGAAATCTAGGGTCGATCAAAAGTGTGCTGAATTAACCACAGGTGTCGCAAAGGTGCTGTACAGAGTACCGCCCAGACCTTGTGGAGTTTCAATCAATGAAAGTTGTATCAGATCAGCAAGAAGTTAGCATGCTGGGCAGGAAATCAGTGTCGCCAGCCAGTATTGAATGGTTGTGAACAAAACAAAGAAATAAATCTCAAAAGGAAGAGGACACTGTTCGGTTGAGTCTCACAACCTTGAGAGACTCACCCAGAAAAATAAAGCTTCGACTTTTTTTTCTTTTTCTTTTTTTCTGGAAAAATCTAAAGCTGCCGCTAGCCTTTCTCTATCTTATTTATAGCTTTGAAAGGTTACAAATAAAATAGGAAAGTTTCAAACTGAAATTAGAAAAACTAAACTTCCTTTACAAAGTAGGAAGTTTCTAAAACAAAGAAATAAGAAAGTTTCCAAAACTGAAATTAGAAAACTAATAGCACTTCTACTTTCTAAACAATGGAAATAACTGAACCATATTTTAAGAAACTAAACAATGGAAATAACTTAACTAAATTTTTAGGAAACTAAGAGTCCTAATACTGCTGCTTGCTGGCGGTAGGAGAGATCTCTATATAGAGATCTCGGTTGGGATGGATTTAGGGCCCAGGCCCATCAGATGGCTTGGATGGCCCGTGGCCCTTTCTTCTGGAATAGATTTGACCTGCATTAGTTCCCCCAGGCTTAGAAACATTTGTCTCTGACGAATGGAAGAAAGATATATAACGGTCATAAAAGTCCGGGTCGATGCATTTGAAGTCATTCTCATGTATCCACATGCTGTCATTGCGTGGGTGCCCTTTCCACTTGACTAAAAATGACCGGTAACCTCCACCATTGTGAGTCATTATGTACTTGGAGTCAAGAACATCTTTAATTTCGTTAGTTGGGGGACGGTAAACTGTGTAAGGCGTAAAGCATGCTCGGTATCTCCTTCGATAGAATGATGTTCCGTATAGAGAGTCAAATCAGCAACGTTGAAAATGTTGCTGATAGCCATGTCGGGTGGGAACTCAAGGACATAAGCGTTGACACCAATCTTCTTAAGCACCTTGTAGGGACCCATCTTCCGTGGATGTAGCTTGGTAGCCTCACTGGGAGTAAATCTTTCAGGAGTTATTCGCATCATTATCATGTTACCCGGTTTGAACTCTACATAACGGCGATGACGATATGCATTGGCTTTATATACTTCATTGCTAAGCGCAATACGTCACTTCCGTATGTACCTTTGTAATATGATTGATAAATTCATCAGCTTCAATGCTTACACGCACTTGAGGTGGAAGCGACACAAGATCAATAGGCCTCTTGGGTTGTATGCCAAGCGCTATTTCAAATGATGTACGGCTTGTGGTCCGATTGACGGAGCTATTATCGGCAAACTCAGCTATATCAATAATGGAGGGCCAAGTTTTCTCATAATCACAGACAAGGCATCGGAGAAGATTGCCCAAGCTTCGGTTCACTACTTTGGTTTTTCCATCTATTTGAGGATGGAAGACGGTTGAGTAAAGCAACTTAGTATTGGTCTTCAACCATAATGTCTTCCAAAAAAAGCTCATAAATTTCACATCCCAATCCAACACAATAGTCTCAGGCAACCCATGGAGACGCACCACTTCCTTGAAGAATAGGACAGCAACATGTCTGCTTCAAAAGTTTTCCGACAAGGGAGGAAGTATGCCAGTTTTGAGAATCTATCCACCACCACAAATATAGAATCATATTGCTCCCTCGTGGATGGCAAACCAAAGACAAAATCCATACTAATATACAGCCATGGTGAATGAGGCACCGTTAGTGGTGTGTACAAACCAGAGTTTTGCTTGTTGCCTTTTGCTAGTTGACATACATGACACCGTTGGATCATATTTTGCACATCATGGGGTAGGTGAGGCCAACAGTAAAGATCTGTAACTTGTGCCATTGTCTTATTTTGACCAAAGTGTCCACCTAAACCACCTCTATGTAACTCTGAATTAAATATTGGCGTAGGGACGTCTTTGGAATGCATAACTGTGTTCCCATAAACAAGTAACCATTTTGCATAGAAAATTTTGGGTCGGTCGCACCTTGCTATAATTTCTGAAACATAGGACTAAAATCTTGATCTGTCATGTACTCCCCTTTGATATGCTCAATTCCTATACCTTGGGCTGAAAAGGTACTCATTGCATTCACTTTGCGACTCAAAGCATCTGCTACTTGATTTCTTTTCCGGCTTTGTAATTGAGTGCAAAAGTGAATTCTTGTAAATACGAAATCCATTTAGCATGCTTGTGGCTAATAGTCCGTTGTGAATTAAAGAACTTGAGTGCCTCATGGTCAGAGTATAGGACAAACTTTTTCCCTATGAGGTAGTGCCTCTAATGCTTGATCACCTGTACTACAACATAAAGTTCCAAATCATTGATAGAATATCTCTTCTTAGCATTATTGAGTTTCTCACTGTAGAATGCCACCAACTGTTTTTCTTGCATAAGTAACCCTTCAATTCTTAAGTGTGAGGCATCAGTAGCAACCTCGAACACGGTCAAAATCACGAAGTTAAAGGACAGGAGCTTCCGTTATGGCTTTCTTTATAAGGTGGAATGCTTTGGTGACCACCGGGGTCCATTGGAACGGACCTTTCATTGTCTTCATTCACTCTGTGATGGGTGCCATAATTGAGCTAAACCCTTGTATGAATCTCCGATAAAAAGAAGCGAGGCCGTGGAAGCTGCGAACCTCGGTGAAAGTTTTTGGGAGTGGCCAATTAGTAATGCTCTCTATCTTGGATGGATCAGCTTCTATCCCTTTTGATGAGACAATGAAACTAAGGAAGTCTACCTTGGAGAGTATAAAAAAACACTTCTTCAAATTCAAGTACAATTTCTCATCTCGAAGGATCCTCATTACCCGTCGTATATGATCAAGGTGGTTTTCATTGCCTTTGCTGTATATCAGTATATCATCTAAATAAACAACAAGAAACTAACCAATGAACGGTCAGAGTGTCTGAGTCATTACTCTCATGAAGGTACTAGGAGTATTGGTTAACCCAAAGGGCATAACCTTCCATTCGTATATTCCGTCTTTCGTTTTGAAGGCTGTTTTCCACTCATTGCGGGGATGAATATGGATTTGATGGTAACCACTTCGTAAATCAAGCTTTGTGAAGATGGTAGCACCTATCAACATGTCCAGCATATCATCAAGCTGTGGAATAGGAAATCTGTATTTGACAGTGATTTTATTTATTGCTCTGCTATCGAGGCACATCCGCCATGATCCATCTTTTTTTGGTGTCAAGAGTGTTGGTATAGCACATGGGCTCATGCTTTCTACAATGAAACCCTTTTACAACAATTCATCCACCTGTCTTTTGAGTTTTGCATGCTCTGTGGGGCTTAGACGGTAGGTGGGGAGGCTTGGTAACATCGATCTGGGGACTAAATCAATTGCATGTTATATGTCCCTCATTGGTGGCAACTCATTTGATAGTTTTTCTACAAAAGATCTGCAAAATCAGACGGAAGAGATCTAATAGGTAGGGGAAGGTTAGTTTTTTTTTCAGGGGGTACCACTTCCCTAGCCATGAGGGCTATCGTTACACCACTTTCTTTACTTGTCTCCTCAAAGTCTTGTTGATTGAGTATCAATAGTGGTTGATCATCTTGCTGTACAGCCTTTGATGATTGTCCCTTGCTCTTGTTCTTACTATTGGTGGTTGGTTGGTCATTCTTTAGAGCTTGAAGGATTTGCTTATGCTTCAATTGTGCAGCTCGCAACCTATTTTTCTCAGCTGGTACATTAAGAGGTTTCAATATCATTGGCTTCCCATTAACATCGAAGTAACATTGGTTATTGGTGCCTTCAACTAACACATCATGGTCATATAACCATGGCCTTCCCAATAATACATCAGTCAATATCATAGGAATAACGTCACACCAAACTGTATCATTGTAGGCTCCTGCTTATAGTGGAATCAAACAGCTTTGGCTCACTTCCAAGGTATTGCCATTGAGAAGTAATACTTTGTAAGGTTGAGGATGAGTTTCAGCTTCTAGTTTAGCATCTATCACAAAGGCTTGTGACACAACATTAACGCTACTACCGCTGTCCATATTAATCTGAGCAAGCTTAGGACCACTAGACATACGGGTAGTAAAAATACAATGACGACGCCAATCTTCCCCTTTTGATTCAGCCACTAATATACGACTCACCACATGTATCCCAAGGGATTCTTCATCCTCATCAAAATTATACTCTTGTTCATCACCTAGGGCAGTATTATCATAGGAGGGCAGTATTATCATAGGAATCATCTTCTTGTGGTTCACAAACTTGAAAATCAGCATTGGCCTACACAGAAGCCACTAGGGAATTGCCTTTCACCTTTCTCGAAAATTCTCTTGCATAATGACCATAGGCATTACAATGATAGCATTGAATATTATTATTGGAAGCCATGGGTCCTTTTCCCTTTTCAATTATCGTGGGAGTAGGACGAGGAGCAACCGCTGTACTCTTGGGATTTGTCATGGGTCTTTTGCTATCATTATAATTTGAGTTATATCTCCTGGTGGACTTTAGGAGCTCTTCGGCTTGAAAAACTTTATCAACATAATCATTAAGACTAACAATATCAACCACACCCAATTTTTCCCTAATTTCAGGTTGCAACCCCAAATGGAACCGAGATATCATCTGGTCATCACTGTCCCGTGATCCAGTATGTGCACACAATTGGTCAAATTGATATACATAATCTTCCACATTCATGGTTCTTTGTCGAAGATTATTCGGCTGATTATGTAACCTTCTTTGGAAAGACCTTTGCAAATATTTTTCTTTCAATTCTTCTTTCATCTCCTCTCAAGTGGTAGGTTCCAACCCCTTCTTCATTAGGCTATATTCATAATTACGCCACCAATCATGGGCATCCTCCATCAGTTTGGAACGAGCTAATTTCAGCTTTCGTGGCTCGATAAGATCAAACCAGATGAAATATTCATCTAGGGCATTCAACTAGTCATGAAATGCTTGGGGGTCTTGTTTCTCATGAAACTCCTTGAGGTCCATCCGTACCTTATGGGTTTGTTAATGGAGGGGTTGATGGTCTCCATAATCTTCAGAGGGTGGGTCTTGATATTCCTCTCTAGGGACTCTTTGGAGAGACCTAGCAATACGTCTTGGCACTAGGTTGGCCATAGGAGCTTTTCTTCTAGAGGCTTCTATTCTAGCTGGTCTAGGGTTAATTCTTTCCTCCAAACTATTCATTCTTCCGTCCATATTATCTAGCTTTGCATCCATTTTGGCCAATCGTTGGAGAACCAAAATAATAGGGTCATTGGGTTTATTGGACTGATGAGGAGAGTTAGAACTCTCTTCAGCCATGCTCTGATACCAAATTGGTGACAAAGAGAGTTTAAAACAACTCAAATTGACAATCCCTCTTTGCTATAGGATCTTATTTAGCCCAATCAGCAAAATAGATTTAGTAAACAATAGGAAAATCAACTTATCTGAAACTCCAGCTGTTGAACAAGCTTGAAATTGATAGGAGATCTTCCTAACCTCAGTTGTGAACACTTGTCGAAATCTGGGGCTGATCAAAAGTGTGCTGAATTAACCACAGGTGTCGCAAAGGTGCTGTACAGAGTACCGCCCAGACCTTGTGGAGTTTCAATTGATGATCAATGAAAGTTGTATCAAATCAGCAAGAAGTTATTATGCTCTGCAGGAAATTAGTGTCGCCAGCCAGTATTGAATGGTTGTGAACAAAACAAAGAAATAAATCTCAAAAGGAAGAGGACACAGTTTGGTTGAGTCTCACAACCTTGAGAGACTCAACCAGAAAAATAAAGCTTTTAACTTTCTTTTCTTTTCTGGAAAAATCTAAAGCTGCCGCCAACCCCTCTCTATCTTATTTATAGCTTTGAAAGGTTACAAATAAAATAGGAAAGTTTCAAACTGGAATCAGAAAAACTAAACTTCCTTTATAAAGTAGGAAAATTTTAAAATAAAGAAATAGGAAAGTTTCCAAAACTGAAATTAGAAAAACTAATAGAACTTCTACTTTCTAAACAATGGAAATAATTGAACCATATGTTAAGAAACTAAATAATGAAAATAACTGAACTAAATTTTAGGAAACTAAGAGTCCTAATACTGTTGCTTGCTGGCGGTAGGAGAGATCTCGGCTGGGATGGATTTAGGGCCCAGGCCCATTGATGCAGTCCAAGAAGGCAACCAGCCCACATGGTCAACATTGTTCACGTGAACAGTACCAGCAGATTTTTTCTGAAATATTTATTCACTCTTTTGTTATTTCTTTCCTAAAGTTAGTTTCCTAATTTCATTGTTTAGTTAGTTTCCTACTATTTAGGATAGATTGTTAGTAGGTTTCAATTACTTGGAGACCAAGTATTTACTTTCCTATTTTCAGATTTAGGACTTTCCTATTTTATTGTTTTAGTGCCTTCCTAAATTATAAAGGAAGGTTGGTTTTACTAGATTTAGTTCTTTCCTATTTTAACTGTAAGGTTTCAATCTATAGATATGAATAGAAGTAACTGGCGGCAGTAGAGTTTTTCCAGAAAATTTAAAGAGTTAAAATTTTCTGGCTGAGCCTCACCAGGTTGTGAGACTCAACCTATCATTCTTCCTCTATCCTTTTCTTCTTCATGTTAACTTCAAGCATTCTATTCCAGTATATGAATCTGACCTCCTGCAGTGACTGCTAAGCTTTGCTGACTTGCTGCTACAGCCATTAGAATCAATTAAACTTGATCCAAATCTGGGCGCTAGCAGGTTCAGCAAACTTGCGGGCCCCATAACTTCTTCAACTCTCTTCTGAGCTTCTTCAACTTTGGAGGGGTGTTCATAACTATTATAAATGCCATTCAACCTAAATTTCATCAATTTCTGACGGTCGGATTTCCAGATAAGAATTTTTTTCTATTACTTTTCTCTGCAGATTTTTGTATTGGACTGAATTAAGATCTTGTAGCAAAGAGGGCTTGTTAATTTGATATGTTTTAACCTCTTTGCCATCACCCATCAGATGGTTTGGATGGCCTGTGGCCCTTTTTTCTGGAATAGACTTGACCTGCATCACAATTACTCTTAAAACAATTACACTTGACCTTTAAGTGTAATTGTCATAGGGCTTTACCTCAACCAATTGCCAGTATCTTTGCTGGCCACTTCATGAGGAGCTATTCTTGAGTTGCATCCTTCCAATACTGTTCTAATGTAGGGTTTTGTTCATTCTTATTATGTATGGCATCTTATTTTAAGGTACCTGTCTGTTGCTGCTGTAACTATTAGTTTGACAGCTGTGAGGGAATTATTGTTCTGAGGAATTGAAAATTTAACAGGCTCAATTGCTGTACTATATTTATTGGAAATAGGAGGAATTCCGTTAAATCCCTGAAAATTGCTAACCATTGTATTCACCAATCTTCCTTCCATATATAACATGGCCTTCTCGTTTCATAACATCTAGTTCATTAAATACTTCAAATATATAAATCCTTGGAGATATGGTGAAAGCCATCATTCTTCAGTAGAAACAGTATTGCCAACTATATATATTACGATGACCACTTGCATCAAATCCACATGTAATTTTATCCCAGAAATAGTGGAAGAAAGATTTTAGAATGAGTTTAGTTTCAGAGTTTCATCTTGGGTACTGAAAAGAAGCTTCTTAAGTTTCAAAATATTGGACGAAATATTTATCTTCATTGTTTTAATAAAATTAAATTTATTCCAAAAATTTCCCAAAATAATCTGGAATTTCGTTGATAATATTTCTAATTTTTAGAAGAAATATTAAGTATATGTTATTTTGGTTTTAGATGACCTGAAAACTTAGAAAATACTTATATAAGCATGCATGAATGATGAGTTAAGAAGAAAATACTACAAGAATTAATCAGAAGTCCAAAAATTTTCAAAAAGAAAATGCCAAAATTTCGAAACCAAAATAAACCATTTCAAACGACCTGAAAAATATGAAAATTTTCAATCTTCTGTGCCATATCTTAACCAAAATTACTTTAACTGGGTGTTTCTTGCAGTCTCACAACCCTTAGAGAAGCATGGCTGGCTTTGACTGTTGATAGGTGGGGTTGTATTCTTTGGCATCTTCTGCTCTTTCCTTTTGCTGGATAGTTTAGAAAGAATGGACTCAGGATCTTTTTATGATAAATCATTCCTGAGGTTAAAGGTGGTCTTATGGGTTTTTCAGCCTTTCTCTACCATAGGTCTTTTGCCTTGGTTGACTTAAATGAATTTGGATTTCTACCCTTTATGAACATTAGGTGGCATTTTTTTTCCCGAAAATTTTACCATATAGATTTTCTTCTGGGTGATCATTTTCCTTAATTATCATGCTCCATTAATTGTATGGGATCTAGCCTATTACAATGTCGAATGAAATTTTACTGTACAACTAAAGAATTAAAAAAAGGATCCTGTCAACAGAGTAATTGTCAAGTCGGCATTGCCTGTTATCTATCAACATTAGTGCTACCCTGTTGAAACTTGGGAAACTACTGGGCCTGTTTTTGAAACTGTTGTTTTCCTGAGGCAGGCATCTTTTAAACTTCAGTGGGGTTGCAATGGTGAGAAAAATGGCCAGCACAAGCATGATGTTGTTTCTTTCGAAAGTGGAAATATAACAACCGCAGAACGCAGCAGTAAACAGGTATATTTTTTTTCCGAAGTTTGTCTCTTTCTTTGCATTTATCATTTGAGAAATGCTTATGTTTCTGCCATCCTTAATTTTTTTTTGTTTTGAAAATTTTATCTAGGCAACATATTAAAGATTTCTACTATCTCTAAACAATGCTGATAAGTAGAAGTGTTGCAGTTAACTCTTTTCCCTTTTGAAACCTTTTATGGTTCGCTTAATTGAGAACTTCTTTCATCTCCAGATTTTCTTGAAGTGGGAATCACACCCACAGACTCTGCTTATTTTGACAAAACCAAATTCAACTTCTGTTCAAGTTCTATGTGCAGAAATGGTCAGGTAAGAAAGTTAAAGTATTTAAACTTAGCACATTCTGAAAGTATCAATGCACTTCTTCCTCCATAATTGCTATAGAGGTCCTTAAAGTAAAGAGTTCTGAGAAATTGGTGAAAATGGTATCATGTTTTAGTTATGACTTTAGGCACTTTAATAGGAATTCTTCTACCTGAGAGCAATTTTGTTGTTTAGTTCTTCTCTTATAGTTTTGACTTTTGAGTAGGAAAAACTTATTTGCTTCTAAACCATATTCCATCATTTTTACCAATGGATTCAGTTTTAAATTGAAGTATCTTGAATTTTCCATGATGGCTTCTAAAAGCTCATGGAACCTTTTGAATTCTTTGGGCATTTCTTCTGATGGTCATCTTTTTTTTTTTTTTTTTGGTTGCTTTTTTGTTCTTTTCAATCATATTTTTCTTCTTGTAATGGGAATTTCTTTTTCTGGTGATAGGGCAAGTGTATATTTTAGTAAACAACAGGAGGACTCCTATCTGTAAATGGTGGTGATTAAGTGTAGGTAATTCAGGCAAGAGGTAATGTAGGTTATTCTGGCAACTGGTTGACTGCCATTTGAGAAATCAGGGCCTGCCCAGCTAGGCCTAAATCTCTATTGACTTTCTCAATTTTGAGTTCACCTTGACCATAGGATTCTGAACAACCTTATCCACCAGTGGTTTCATAGCATTTATGTGATGATACCAAAACAAAGGAATCACTTCATGCACTAAGTAGAGAGAAGAGGAAGAAAGAGAAAGAAGTAATGAACGAGAGAGAGAGAGAGAGAGAGAGAGAGAGAGAGAGAGAGATGTGACAAAACCGAAGGGACAGGAAGAGGTCGAGAAAGTGATTTCTCCGCCTCACGGTTGGTATATTTATTAATAAAAGAATAAAGGCAAGTACAATAATTAATACCCACTTAGTAGCCGGCATAACATAAAAAAGGAAAATAAAGGAAAACTACTGTCACGCTACTAAACAGCACCGCTGTTCTCTACTACTAAACATCACCAAATTACTAAGAACAAGAAACATAATACTCCTGACCCGCAAAGGCTGCAGACGGCTGAATAGGGATATGCTGCTGATGAAAGAAGACCTTCGTGGGAAGGGTCCCAGTAATAGCGCTCCAGCTGATGAAGCTATGACAGGGAATAAATCTCTTGAACCAAATAATAACAAATGAAGTTATGAAGAACCTGTTACTTTAATGATTTATTTTAATTGAGGGAACCTATATGTTTCATCCTTCTTCTTCTTGTTCTCATTATTTGTGACGATTGTTGGGTATGTGTAGTGCAATTTTGATTGTATTTTTCTTTCTTGCTTCTAGCATAAATTGGCCCTATTTTTGTAACTTAATGAGCCTCTGTTTGCATCCTGTCTTCGTCTTATACTCTGTTCTATTCATGTCACAGATGGCTGAAAGATAAGAAGAAAATTAACGTATATGTCGAGCCACGAGTGAGAACAGAGCTTCTGTCAAAGTCTTCTTACTTTAACTTTGTACAGACTTGGGAAGATGGTGAGCATTAAGAATTACTATTACCTAATTAGTATCAATCATGCTCAATGGATTTCATATATTTTTCTTTTGACGCTGAGCTGGGCTTGATTTCCTATCTGCTTTGTATGAATAAGAGGTAAATTTAGACTGAATTATGTCTTTCATCTGAGTTATTTGTGTTGCTGTTCGAGTCATTTGACTTTTCAACTTTTTTTTTTTTTTCAGAATTAGTTGCGAAAAATTTATTGTCTTAGACTGACGTGTTCATCTTCAATGGAGAGAAGATGAAAATAACTGAGTTACTTGATTTAGTCCCAATTTCAGTTTTAAAGTTCTTGGTTCAGAAGGTTGCCTATTTGCTCTATACTTAAAACAAATGTATTGAGAATTAGAACTGTAGTCTCTTGAAGTAAGTGGTGAGTCACACAGCATGATTATAGGGTGCTATTTAGCACAATTTATTTTATTTTTCAAGTTACAACAACGTGTTCTGTTGAAGCAAAGAAATTATGGAAGGGAAAATGCTGCATGCTGTTTAATTCGAAGAGCATTCTTCAATTTATATTATTTGTGCTAGCACTAATTGATATTAGGCAGGAGATCTAATACGAAAAAAATTGTGGTGCAACCTGAAAAAGGAAGAAACAAAAATTCCCTAGACTGACGAGTCCAGGATGATGGAAATTGACCTCTTGAGCTTTTGAAGAGAGGTTAGGGGAAGAGAGGTGGCCAAGCCTTCAAGCACCATAAGAGATGATAGAAGAAACCTTTTCCACTCTGTCACGGCCCGTCTGAAGTCTGATTCCTTGTCCATATGTGTTGAGAAGAATCCCATGGGGGTGTCAATTATCCAACCAAAAGGATGTGGATGCCATCATCAATGCCAGTCTTGAATACTTGATAACATTGACCACTCTATGTCTGTTAGTGGTAAGGATGTGGATGACCATCGTCAATACCAGACTTGTTAACATTGACCACCCGAATCCAACATCTTTTTCTAGGTCCAAGAAGCATCCTTACCACTAGGGACATTCCAGATGGAATCATTTTTAAGAAGCAAGCACAGATCCAATCCTCCCAAATAATTTTCTTCCTGATAGCCACTTTCCAGAGCCAATCCAGCCTCATACGTTTTGCATGGATACTAGGACTTGACTGGCCTCCTACATGTTGACACATAAACCCCAAGTGGCCTCTCTGCTTTACTCTTGAGTGATTGTCCTGACATCAAATTGATGGATAGTGGCTTTGAAATTAGTTTAGGTGAATTAATGGATGATGAATTTGGCGGAGTTTTCTAGTTCTGGTTTCAGGGGGTTGTTGGTACAGTTCTGATTAAGTTATGAAAGGTTTGCTAGATGAATCATGTAGCAAAAGGAACTAGTCATTTTTTGGAATCTTACACCTAAAAACTTATCAGGTGATCTACAGGTATTCTTGTGTTAATTAGAACCTCTCCTAATGTGAAAATTTCAGCACTGTATCCACATCACAATGCCAAGGAAATATTCCTTTCTGAGTATTTTTGAATTGAATTAATAATATTTCATTTAAATGCGTGGTGCTACCATGTGGAGAGTCAGGTAATGTTGTATAGAACTGATGTTCCCCTAGTTGCCGCGACGATAAGGCGACCCAAGGTGGCGGCCAGGAACCTAGCCAACACGTAGGCCAACCTACGCATACATAACCATGTGGCATAGTGTGGTTTCAACCTTTCAGGATGACTAGGTACGGTAATACAGTAATACTGTATGTGTAATATAGCATTATTACAGGACTAAGAAGGAGGAGAAGAATGACTAGCTGTTAAAAAAAAAAAAAATGAGGAGGGCAGCCAGAAAGAAACCTACCTTCTGTGTCTCACCATCGGCTACCACAGAAGTCACCGGAAGAAGCATAGAACAGTTTGGGTTCCACACGAAGTCATAATTCATGGTCGATAGTTTGCCTACTTGAGCTTTCTCTCCTCCCATACTTTTCTTTTTTAAATAAACATGCATGATCCCATACTTGGCAGTGTAACTAAGCTTTGTACACACGCCAATCAAAAAGTCAGAAACAACATAATTTTTTGAATAAAAAAATAAAAGAAAAAGAAACAATAAAAAAAGGTGTTCGCCTAGGTCACAAGTTTGGCCAAGGCAGACAAGGTGATGGGTTGTCGACCAAGACAGGTGCCTTTGTGCAAACAGAAAGCATGGTTCAAAATCTCAGTGAGATCTCGCCGAGATCTCGAAGTTTTCAAACAGGTTGAGAAGAGATCTCATACGAGATCTGGTCTCGACCAGTTCTCCACCAGTCTCGACATGTTCGACCAGTTCTCGACTGTCTCAGCATAATGTATGAATTATGATTCTATGGTCTACTTGACTACTTTGGGTTTTTAACTATGACAATTAACTAATTAAGTGTTATAATGTTTATTCTTCTCCTAAAATATAATGTTGTTGGTTTATTTGGTCTTCTTTGATCTTCTACTAGTATAGCATCATGTAAAATAGCCAATATTACCCTAGGTTTATATTTGAACTTGAGACCAACACTGCCAAACATGGGTGTAAACCCAAACAAACACCATACGTGATTATTTTTTCAATTTTAATTTTTAAATATGATTATGTATGCCAAAAGAGTGGTTCCCTGGAGTATCAGGTCTTAAAATGACCATTTGAGCCCCGAGTCATACTTTTTAAGCCTTCGCGGCTTCTTTATAGTGTCTCGGTCGAGATCTCGGCAATCTCGGTTTCTCAGAGGGTCGAGACACCCTTAAGACTTGAGATTTTGAACCTTGACAAAAAGGCATGAGCATGCCTTGTAGCTGGGAAAATGCCTTGGTATGGCCTCGACAACTATAGCCGTGCCAATGAAGAAGATCATCTATTTGATGAATGGTTTGGAATGTCCCAGTCAGTCCTCTGCATGGATGAAGTAAGGACATTCTAACAAGTTTTATAGGTAACCTGTTCAGGAGACTTGTGACTGCTTAGAACTATTTTTTTGAGAGACCACATAATGCAGATAGGTTGAAAACAAAGAGGCATTTCAAAGAGCATCCATTGAGAAGCAACAAACAAAGCAAAAGATCATTAGAGACCAAAGAACATGTAACAAAATAGAAAAATAAGAGAAGATGAAAAGAATCAATGTGTTTTCCTCTCCTCTTAGCAGTCACTATTTATATGACAAAATAAAAGGGGTAAAGTGATAGGTCTAGGACTCCACAAGATAAGGAGTCCTAGTTACAAAGTAAATAGGAGTTCCACATGTCAACATGATAAGGACTCGCATGACTGAAAGGATGAAGAAAAGTAGTCATATTCTAATAAAGAGAAGCAGTCCTATTCTAATTAAGGAGGAGGGAACTCCATAAGAGAGGGTGGAGTTCCAATTACATTGGAAGAGTAAAAGAGAATAAGAGATAAGAAACTAATTCTCTACTGCCACCTGTCCAATAAGTCGATATCTACTGATTTGATCAAGTCAAACCAACAACCACTTATCTTTTAACACATCTGGAATGGGCCTTTCTATTGTTGGTTAACAAAACAGTTATGTGCACTATGCACATATGGATGGAGGGAGGGAAGAGCCTTGTCTTGTCTTCATGCTGCTCTAGGGTTGAACTCAAACCAAATTCAGTTGCTTTTAGAATGTGGAAGATAGTGGCATCTATTACCCTATATTTTGAGCTGGGACGATTTAAGGGTTCAGGAGATTGTAATAATACCACCCAAGTGAGTGAGTAACATAGGGTTGTAATCAACATGGATCCTTACGATTCTGGGAGTTTGATTACTAGCATCAAAAGCATCCTTGCTGCAAAATAAACAGCATAACGTAAAAAGGCTATGGCACTGCCATAAGCAGGCCTAGCAGCAGATGACTTCCCATGTCTTGTTAATTGGAAACTTGACATAAATTATTTGTGTACAAGAAATTCGTGCAGAACTTTCAGGCTTTAGGATTGAAAACCTAGGATAATTGTTTTCTGTTATTATCTCAATTAGCTTCCTTTAATTGGGATGTCCCTTTTAAGCTTCTGTTCTTAATATTACAGATGAGGAAGTACTACTCCTACACATGAAAGTTGATCTTGTTGTGACACTGGGGGGAGATGGAACTGTTCTTTGGGTATGTCCCTTTTATTTTTCCAGAACTTGATTGCAAGATTTTATTTCTACTCTTCAGAATATTATAGAACATCACGGTGATAAAGCATCTCTTGAAGGGGAAATCAGTGTAACATTTTATTTAAGTAAATGCTTGAAGATTTTAGGTTTTTCTATTTTTCATGAATGCTACTTCTGTTCATCCTACCAGCAGCCTAGCTGGTAATTTAGAATTTCCACAAAATGTGAAGTTTGAGTATGTCAATTATTCTAAAAATGAGTTACTAGTTGTCTAGTTTTTGTACAGGTTATTAGTAATTTACTAGTTTTTGTGTATGTGTGGTTTAGGAGTTGATGGGTCTGATCGTCCATCCTATCTATTTGGAGTCTTTACCTGATGGCCTTGACAGCAATTTTATTTTTTTTGGTCTGTGGCATACCCCAAATGGCCTTGCAATCTGGTCTTCAGGGGCTGTGTCAGTAAGGTTGTAGTGCTTTCAAAGCAGGTTATGTAGTTGATGTGTATTGGTGTGCCCTTAGGCCATGTGATCTCCTGCAACCAGGTCATGCTTGTTTTGGTTGTAACAGCATATCAATGTCTTATCCATAAAGAGGCCTCTCAATAAACCAGCTTTAACAAAGACCTGATCCATATCTGAACTGCTTATGGTGGACATTGACAGGCTATTCTCTGATCCAGTTAAGTTCTGGTCCATTTCTTGCCATCATAGTTGTCAAGGCGATCCAAGGCACTACTGGAGACCAAGGATTCCGCTTAGGAGACCAAAGCGGCCTAGGCGACCAACGTGTCCCCAAGGCTCCTGGATGCCTAAGGTGTCGCCTAGGCGATGCCTTGTCAACTATGCTTGCCATGTGTAGTTGATCTGATCTATTATGTGTGCATGTCAGGATTTTTTTTTTTTTTTTCCGTAGACTGGCCAATCTTTTGTCTAGATTGTCTGATCTGGAAGGATTGTATTGCCTGGTATGAATTGATAATCCTTGGGGAATCCTGAAGATATATTCCTCTTGTTCCATCTAAGGTCTAAACTACTTGAAGAAGCCAATTACATAACAAAAAAGTGTAGGGGGGAAAGCGGGCTGGATTGGGCTGGATTTTATTTTTTTAAAACCGCCCAACCCTAGGTCCCCTTAACTCAACCCAGGCCCGACCCGACCTTGATTGACCCTGATTAGGCCGAATTGGCCTTGATTAATCCTGTTTCAGCGTAGACCAGTCTAGAGTACATTATAATTGTAAGAGCAAACACCAAGAAACACGAATAGAAAACAGAAAACGATTCAAGCAAAATGGACAAATAGATTTAATGTGTTTCACATACCAATGCGATGTGCTACGTCCACGGCAGAAGATGAAGATGATTTACTATGTTAAAATGAGGTTACAATGGAGATCTCTTAAGAACAAGCTCTATGACAAGTCCAAGCTCGAAAACGCCTTCTTTTTTTTTTTTCTTTTTGCAGCTAGGGTTACCATGTAAGAAAAGAACAATATATATAGCTCCTCCAAAATAGGCTGATCCATTGGGTTGGGTTGAGCCATATAGACCTCAAAAAATTCCCATTCGGGTCGCCACCAAAATTGTTGGCACAGTTCAATCTTCTAAGCGGTTCATGAACCCAAAAGTGCTAAAGAATCCAAGACACTCATAACAATAAATATGTTTAATTTATATAAATTATATATTATATATTCTTAATATTTATATATACAGGGTTGGATCGGGTAGGGCCAAGCTCAAACAAAGGCCTAAGTCTAGGTCTGGCCCGGCCCTATCCTGAGCCTAGAAATCTTAGCCCTGGCCCAGCTCACGGGCTGAAAAGCCTAGCCTAGGCCCTGTTATGCTCAGGGCAGGTTTGGAAGGGCTCGGGCTCACTCTACTTGCACCCCTAATTAAGGGAATTGGTTCCTCTTTCATATGTGAACCTAACAGCAAAAGCATAGCGTAGACATATCTGGTATTTTTAGTTAATGTTTCCTCCAAAGAGCAATATAACTTCAGACTGTTCCATTATGAAGATGATTAAGCTGATGTTTACTGCTTGAATAGCTTAAGATTCAATCCACTACTCTATCAGCTTGAATTTACAGGGGAATATAACTTCAATCCGCTCACACAGTAATAGTCATCCATAATTCCATCTAGCCATGATAATGTGCTACTAGTATTTAACTATTTACTTCATATTTGGTAATTAAGAAATGAATAATTTGGCTGTAGTTTACCAGTTTCTAAGTTTAAGTTTTCTGTAACCATTATAGATTAAAAGGAGCTCTCTCTATAATGATGATTATTGCACTAAGTGGAGTCTGTTGATACATTTTCTCGTGTGATGAGATTTTTCATCACCATACTAGAAATTACTGCCAAGCTGAATATTTATTCATCCTTGTTTCTTTTAGGATTTTGTTTTTTAATTTAAAAGGAGCCCTTTTTGTTATGATGATTATTGCAAGGTTTTAAGTCCCGGTTTCTAAAGCCATTTTGGTGACTACCAAAACTGAGATTTCAACCGAAAATCCAACCGAAATATTGCATTTTTCGGCTGTGATTTTCAACCAGCCATATCGGTGGGCAAACGGCCACATTAAGATCTAAAACTTCACGGGGACATTATTTTAGCCTTTATAAACATATTTGAACCTTTAGATTGCAAGACAACTATCTTCACTCTTATGTTAGCTTGATACGCCAAACCTTACTGTATACCTTGTGTAATATAACCTATTTTTATACATTGGTTTAGTACTAAAAGACACAAAAGGCAAGTAAAACGAATAAAGTATGCAGTAGGAATGAAAAAACATAGTATTGAGTAATTATGAAAGACTACACTATACTTGTATATGTAATACATAGAGACACAAGTGACAAGTGACAAACACTACCAAGTCCCAACAATACAATAATATTTAATGGTGGTACATGAGTAATATAAAGTGGACGCCCTTAGCCTGTCCTAATGGTTAATACCACATAGAGTTGTGTGAAGGATCGAGCTCACTCATGGACTGATAGTGTTGACAACAATTTTGCTCCGATTGTATAAAAATGTAAGCTACGTCATAGTCTGCCAGAAGAAATGCTCGAAGTCCTCCACAACTCCCTATAAATGGCCTCATCTACATAATGGAGGTAACCTATCCAGGGGTTTCCCTTCTCCTGCAGCGAAACAAGCGAGAAAGGGTGAAACCAGCTTGAGATGGGTCGATATCGAATCGGCGTGATGGATATTTTGGTGAAATGCTGACATATCGATTGATAAAATACGTATCTTCTCTTCCAAGTCGTAGGTAGTTTCGTCTCGGTACTTCATGAATCCAAGAATTATCGTAATTTTTGGCAAAATTTGCAGAGATTTTGAATCTTGGATTATTTCACTAAGGTGGAATTTGTTGATACATTTTCTCATGTGATCAGCTTTTTCATCACCATACTTGAAAGTACTACCAAATTGCATATTTATTCGTCCCTGTTTTGTTTTAGAATTTTCTTTTTAAAATAAACAATGAGTAGCACTTAATAGTCTAATTCGTGTTTGCAGGCTGCATCAATGTTCAAAGGACCAGTTCCTCCTCTTGTCCCATTTTCCCTTGGATCTCTAGGCTTTATGACTCCATTTCGTATCCTTCATCTCTGTTCAAAACTATGTTAATGTAGTCAAAATGTATGATATTTGAAAATTAACTCATGGAAATATAGTTTGCTTTCATATTAAATTCATTTTCAGTGTCTGAAAACATTTTTGATTGGGAAATACCTATATGACTCTTTGCTCTGAGTTTGCAACTGTCTAATCTAGAAAAGCTGTGGCATTTGTGGAGCAGTTCTGTATAGCCATCTTTTGTTACAATGATGATGAAACTGATGCAGATTTTGGTTACTTTGTTTTGTAGTTGTATTCCATTAGCAGCTTTCACCCTGGAATTAATATTTTCCTCTTTTCTGATGACTACTCCCTTACAGCCAGTTCCGTGGTTCAGTTTTTGGTTATTTAACTTGTATCAATTAATTAAAGTAACCTTATTAGAAAGCCAGATAGAACTTCAGTATGTTTGAGAAATGATGTATTTGATTTTCATGAAAGCTTCGTTAAATGACCTATGCTTGCAGGCAAACCTGGCAAGTTAGAGAGCAAGTTTAAGAAATCTAATTAGAACATGAAGGGACTTTTGACGTGGTTTTAACACACTTGACATGATTTCAGTGCTATCTATAGATTTTATTTCTTCTCAATACGACTACATTCTTCTTTCCTTCCTCATAGATTATGGTACAATTCTATTAAAACATGAAGGCGGCCATGAGTTGAGGAGGAAATAAGAAAAGAAAATCCCGGGTCCCTGATTTGGTTTTTTGCCAATGAAAATCTTCAATTAAGATTCAACTTGTTTTTTAATATCACATCTTGTTGTGAGACTAATAGAGGAATAGCTTAACTTGTCCACTTATCCACTAAATTGCTTTGTCCACTTATCCATTAAATTACTTCATAGTTCCCTGAGATTGTAGAAAGACAGGTAACCAGCGTTTCAATTATTATTCCTGTAGTTCATAAATTTAGGTAAAGAGTTTTTATCAAGATATTCCATTGTGCTTAAGTTGGATATTCTGTCTGATGATGTAAGTATTGTTTGATTAACGTGGAAGTAATTCTGTTACATATGGTGTCCCTTTTTCCTCTATTTTTTCCCCTTTTTGAGGAATTCTTCTTTGGTTATGTGATTATGTCTACATGATATACAGATTATTACAACAGTGATCCTTGATAGTTTATAGAAAGTGAGCATTACAGAGAATACCTAGATACAATCCTAAAGGGACCCATTAGTATCACATTACGCCACCGGTTGCAATGCCATGTTGTCAGGCATGCAGCCAACGATGAACAAGAGACAGAAGGACCTTTTCTTGTCCTGAATGAGGTTACAATTGACCGTGGTATTTCATCCTTCCTCACAAACTTGGAATGCTATTGCGACAACTCCTTTGTGACACTAGTTCAAGGGGATGGATTGATCTTATCAACAACATCTGGAAGCACTGCATATTCTCTGGCAGCTGGAGGATCAATGGTTCATCCACAGGCAAGTCCTGACATCATCTGTTCACATCATCATTATGATATCACTTTTTTTTTTGATAGTTAATATTTTATTTTTATTAATGGAAAAGTATAAAACAATGAAAAGATACAGGCACTAGACTCAAGCTACGACCCTCTTTACCAAGGTTTAAAAACTTGGTTCTCGGAGGTGTCTTGGCCTCCTGGAAAACCGAGATCTCAGTGAGATCTGGCTGAGACTATGTAAAAACACCCTCGGTGGCCAAATGTTATTTTTTAGGCTTCATACTTCAGGGAAACCTTATTTAGCATACATGAACACATTTAGAGCATAAAATTGTAAAAATAATCACACTTTGTGGTTGTTTGGGTTTACATTCATGTTTTGACAGTAAACGCTGAAGCCTGTATAAACTTAGGTTAATATTGGCTACTGTATTGAACAATTATCTAATATTATTATTCAAAAATGGCAAATGTGACAATAAAATAATGCATTAGGGAAATGAGAAAGAAAACAACACTTTATTATAAAACAACCCAAGTATATCATACAAATCATATAGCCAATATTAGCCTAAGAAGAAATGAGAAGGGAATGAAGTTTTGTTCAAAAAAATGAAGAAAGTTGTGGCAGACCTGTTCTCGGTCGAGTTCTCCACTGAGAACAGGGACTTGTCCCTTTTATGAAGTGAAAAAAAGAAGAAGCAAAAAGCAGTTTCTCGCGATATCTCGCCGAGAAACTGCCGAGAACATGCAAGCGAGACCGAGATTGGTTATTGACCTGTTTCTCATCTCGGCCTTTGTCAAGATCACCGAGAACACCGAGATCTCAGCGAATCTTGGCTAGATTTTAAACTGTGCTCTTTACTCAATCGGAATGTTATACCTTAAAATGGCATAACAACAAAATTCTAAAAGCTACCCCAAATCAAAAATTGAAGGGGGAACTCGGGAAAAGCAGCCTATATCTACCGACTGCTACATCTATGCTAAAGATGATCTATTGTTGGAGAAGATCTCAAAAATTAATTCTTGACAAAGCAAGCATTACTCCTTATATTTCTCAGAGACGACCAGAGGGCCTTCAGAGGCAGTTGCTCCCTCTAAGAAATTGGCATAGAAGATCCCATGCTCCTATTCAAGGAATCAAGTATCGACACGATACGCTGCGTATCGGCTGATACGTATCGGTATTGACACTAGTCGATACGAAACAAGGCGATACGTATCCCATTTTTAAAAAACTGCAGAGTATAGTAGCGTATCGATCGTATCGAGCCGTATCGGTTCGATACGGCTCGATACCGTCGATACATAGCATCTGTATCGATACAGTTTTTAAATTAGTTAAAAAAAAAAAAAAACATAATGTATCGACCAGTATCGAACCGATACGGCTCGATACTGGTCTATACAACCCATATGTATTGAGCAGTATCGAAAGAGTCAAAATCACTCCTTTCTGTTCGTCATTTTTAGCAGCTGAAACTTATTCTTTTCTCTAAAACTCGATTTTCCTCTGAGATTTCTCCTAAAAAGCATAGGGCTTTGATTTTTAGCCCTAAAACAACTGAAAAGGAGGCATTAAACACTTTGTTTGTGAAGATTAGAAGCTAAAATCATCTCTTCAAGGTCCACAGGCTAAAAACCCTAAAGGTATGACTTTGAACTTCAATTTTTTTCATATTAATTCAATTTTTGTGTTGTTTTTTTCCAATGAATCAGTGAAGTATGGTCCTATTTGATGAATGCATACTACAATCATGGATTTAAACACTGATTTGAGGTTCGATTTGAGAATTTTTTGAAGAACAGTTAAAATTTTGATTTTTTTTTCTAAAAATTATTCCTTTGGTCTTCTACTACTTATATAAGATGTGTAGACCACTGATTTACCATCTTTGTTGTTCAATGGTAATTTTCGAGTTTTTTTTTTTTATTTTTTGTTTTTTTTTGTTTAAAAAATTAGATATATAAATATAATACCTCTCAGCTCTCTCTCTCTCTGCTCTTTGCTCTCTGTTCTCTCCTCTGTTCTCACTTCTCAGCATTTTTTTATTTTTTGGTTAAAAAAATAGATATATAAATTATATAATATAATACCTCTCAGCTCTCTCTCTCTGCTCTGTACTCTCTCTCAGCGCTCTTTTTGCTCTCTACTCTCAGCTTTCTCTCTCTCTCTCTGCCCTTTCTCTCTGCTCTCTCTTTCTCTCTCTCTGCTCTCTGCCCTCTGTGCTCTCAATTTCTTTTATTTTGTTTTTTTTATTAAATCATTTGATTTCATATTGAGATGTGCGAGAAGAAAAGTTTATAAAAATTTGACATCATATCAACATGATCAACATATGTGGGAAAAATTTGAAAACAGTTTTTATCAACATTTGTTTTTATAGTTTTTTATGTTTGTGATCTTTGAGTCATCTATCACGAAAATTAAAAAATTCATCACCAAGACCTAGCTAGTTGGAAAGTGCCATCAATAATGATATGGGAGAGATTGATAGAATCAGTTTGTTTTACGCAAAAATAAAAAATAGAGTTTAAGAGTCATTTCATTCTTATATGGGTTAGCTGGCCCGAACAGGACATTTGTTAATGCAAGTAACATATTAACTGCTGATGGTTAAAGAGAAAAAAAAAATACCAAATATGTGGAAGACTGTAGTGCTGGGATATATTGAAATGAAAAATAAGTGGAACACCATCGCAAATAGAATATGGGCCTAGGGAAGTCAACACATGCTCTCCACCTTAACCAGGACAAAGCATGTGTAGGGAAAAAACACAGTTTTCACATGGTCTATGTAAGGAAGAAGGTCCAAACAAACATTAAGATTACTGAAGAATGCAAATGCCTAGATGCCTTACCCTGAAGCCAAATCAAGCACCTGTGTCATTAAAACCTAATGCCTATGTCATTTGTCCCTTTCATCCTCTTGGTCTTTGCACAAGTTGCATTCTGTTTTGGTGAATATGACATTTATTAATCCAAGTCCTATGTGTTTGGGTGCTAATTTAACTGAAGAAAAATAGAGAAAACTTCACAGATGGGCATCTCTACATAAATTTGTGTAAAATATAATTTTCCTTATTGGTAGTTTTTTTTGGCCACATTGAAACAAAATGTGGATTTTCAGAAGAGCCTACCCTTCAGCTTGAGTTATTGAGCATCGTCATCATTGTCCTCGGAATGCCTATCAAAATATAGGCTGTGTTTGGTTTCTTTTACATGGAGAATGTTGATTAGTTGGACTATTCTAGAATTTGTTATGATATTTATTTTTAGACTACTTTGAATAATACCTTGATTTTGGGAGAATGGTTCTGCTTATGTACTAGAAAAAATCTAAGGTATAAAACCTATAAATTACATTTTCATTTTGCTGCTTGTGTTTGTTGCCCTTGAATTCTAGTGTTAGTTGTTGTTTCATTAGAATTTTCACTTTAATTCAATTCTCATCTTAGATGTCACATCATTGCTTGTAAAATTTAAATCATCCATCATATCATTAAAAACAATCCAATTATTTTTTAAATGAAAATAGTTTGCTAGGTTTGACATTTTATATTAATCTCGTATGTTGTATCACACATGTGATGTGTAGGAATATGGCGAACAAAGACGTGGGTTAGTTGTATTGCACTAAAATCAACGACAATAGATTGACGACAAAGTGCAATTTCTGTGGCACTGAACATCGTGGTGGTGGGGTGACACGGCAAAAGCAACACATGGCAGGGGGTTTTGTCAATGTCAAGAAGTGCTCAAAATGTCCAGTGGAGGTGAGCAGGGCAATGGCAAAGCACTTAGCTGAAGGAAAAGCAAAAGGAAAACAAAGGAAGGATGATGCAAAGAGAATAATAAAAAACCTTATGGAGGATGAGAGCCACTTAAATTTAGAGGATTATGAGGAATCCGATATGGATGCTGAAGATGAGATTCAGTAGGTTCTTAGGAGAGGAGTCAATGCATTCTAAGTCCATGGGTGAGAGAATGGGAAAGTCTATCGCTAGATGGTTCCATAGTGCATTTATCCCATCACACAAGGTCAAAGATCCCTATTTCAAGGCAATGGTGAGGGAGATATAGCGCTGTGGACCTGGTGTGACGGCCCCCATAGCTTATCAAATTAGTGGCCCTTACTTGGATGCCATAGTGGGTGAAGCGAATGATTATATAGAAAACTTCAAACAGAAATGGTCCCAGTATGGAGTAACCATCATGTGATGGTTGGAGTGGGCCCACAAGGCTGTTTATCATCAATTTTTTGTCTACTGTGATGGGCGTTCTATCTTCCTTAAGTCAGTGGATGCATCCGCTCACGTGAAAGATGCACATTATATCTTCAAATTGATAGATGAAGTTGTTGAGGAAGTTGGGGAGTAAAATGTAGTTCAGATTGTTACAGATAATGCTGCTAATTACAAAAAAACTGGACTAACCCTTATGCTGAAGAGGCAACACTTATTTTGGACACCTTGTGCTATACACTGTGTTGATTTAATGTTTAAAGATATTGGGGAGTTGCCCAAGGTGGCTAAGGTGGTTGGTCAAGCAAGAACGGTGACAAATTTTATTTACAATCATAGTTGGGTATTGGCTTTAATGAGGAAGCACACACAAGGAGACTTGATAAGGCCTGGAGCAACAAAGTTTGCAGCCAACTACGTTGCCTTGGACAGCCTTGGGCAGCGAAAGACAGGTTGACTCCAGATGGTAACTAGTGGAGAATAGTTGTCGAGTACATATCATGCAACCAAGATAGGGACTGAGGTGACAGAAATCCTTACGTCAACAAAATTTTGGAAGAAGGTTGATGAAATAACTCAGATTATGAAGCCTCTATTTGTTTTACTTAAGTTGGTTGATGGTGATAAGGAGCGAACAATGGGCTGTTGGTCGATGCAATAGGGACGATAAGGTATAAGTTAAATGAATGGAACCCATCATCCAAGAAAAAATATTTGAAGATTATAGAGAACCGATGGGAAGGAATGTTGTTACAAGACATTCATATGGCAGGTACTTTGGTTTCCATTAGTCTTAGATTATTGCTTTTTATATTTATCGGTTAGGATTTCAATTATAAATTTCTAATGTTTCTTACATCTGGATGTGTAGCATATTACTTAAACCTAGATCAACAATATTCAAACTCTGGATTAGGGTATGAGTTGAAATATATAGAAGCTGTTAGAAAAGTTATCAATAAAATGGAGCCAGTTACAAGTAATGCCTTGTTGGCCACAGAACAGATAATAAAAACCACTTTTGTTTTCCATAAATGTTAGTTGCACAAACCCTTTATGATTGGCTAAAGTTATTAACTACTGTAGATTAAAATTTTCGGTAAATGCCGGGGAGAATTTGGTGATCGGTGCTAAGGCTGCTGCATTCAAGATGGCTCTTGGTAAGTTAGACAACGGACATATTATTTTTGTCTTAACTGATTGGTGTCTTACTTAACTAATTAGTGGCTGATTGAAAATATTGTTCTTTATGCAGTTGATTGATGGCTTAACTATGGCACAAGTGTTTCACACTTGAGGAGGATTGCAATCCGGATTTTGTCCCAAATGGCCTCTTCAAGTGGTTGTGAAAGGAACTAGAGTACTTTTGGGCTTATACATATTAAACCACGCAACCACTTCAGCCATCAAAAACTTCAGAAGCTGGTCTACGTGCACTACAACATGAGATTGATGAAAAAATTTATGGAGTTGGAGCAGCCAAATGAAATAGAAACCTACATCGACCCACTTGACATGACTCATGCGCTTGATGAGGATGACCCAGTTAGAGCATGGGTAGAGGACACCGATAGAGCATTTGTGATGAATGAGATTGCTGAGGATAGACAATTTACTAGACCTGATCCTTTAATAGATGACATCATTCGTCAACTAAATGAAGAGGACGAAACACAACCACCATCACAAAAACAAGATCAAATCCAAAGTGAGAGTACTTCGTCCCCTTCTGATGGTGATGCTAGAAGGACGAGGTCAGGTGCTAAATATGAAGGCACTATTTCTGAGGAGAGTGGTGATAATGATGATGATGATGACAGTGGTGGTGGTGGTGGTTGTGTTGGTGGTGGTGGGGTCAGTGGTAGAAGTGATGCTGGTGGTAGTGGTGGTGGTATGCAATCATATGGTCTGGTGCATTTTACAGAGGAGGCAGGATATACTCATACAACTCAAGACGATCATGGTGGTCACTTACAACAAAGGAGTTACAGCCGAAAGGGGAAGGGAAAGGGTAGGCAACAACTCCGTGATGATGATACTAATATGATTACATATGAAATGGAGTCAATGAGCATGAGTTCTGTTGCAGACAGTGGAGCAAGAATGGTGAATATCGACGCTGGTAGTATATCACATGGAAGTCAAACTGAGACATCGTAGGTCCCAAAAACGAGAATGTCAACTTCAGAAGAGTATACACATTTTTACTACCAATTTACTACCTTTTATAATTAACATATGGATTGGTTTACCTACTGTACATGGATAAGAGATACATTCCAAATAATATTAGTTGTACGTCTTCCTCCCCAATATGAGTCAGAGTTCGATCCGGGCCATCACTCGACATGGAATTAGCTGAGTAATTTACATGTAAGAAACACTTTCCTTTTTAATGTTGTTAATTATAGATTTATTGTGTTTTTATGCTTTAAAAATGTATTATGTATGATCCTTAATCATTTCTGTGCGTATCCTGCGCCATAATCATGTGTGTCTATGATGTAAGAAACATTTTCTTTCTCATTGTTGCTAATTATAGTGTTTTTATGCTTTAAAATTGTGTTTTGTATGTTCTTTAGTCATTTTTGTGCTTATCTTGCCCCGCATCCATGCGTATCTGTGCGTATCCACGATACGATACGATACGTTTCTTAATTTCAGCTGACCGATATGGTACCGATACACGATACTTGATTCCTTGCTCCTATTTTGACCCTTGTCAGACACGTATTCCCTTACCACTCTGTTCTCCACTACTAAAACCAAACCTGGAAATCACTTGTTACTCAAATCATCCTCAATATCCTTCGCCAATAAATTCTCCATGATTTCTGCGCCATCTCCTTCAATCATTTTGTTAGTTTTCTCATGTTCTCCAATCACTCCCACAGTGTAAATTCATTTTCACCTACAACATTAATCTCCTTCACTATCCCCTCCATAGAAGTCATTGCACTTGTTCTTTTCACCCTCTCCACCTGTCTTGATTCAGTATTCAGGTCAATGTGCTCCTCTATAATGGGAGACACAGTGGACCCATCCAGCTCAGCAGCATCAGCATCCTCGTCATCTAACCCCATGAAATCTGGAGGAAATTCAGCATCAATTTCCTCCAATGCAGCAAACTGGTTACGAACAGATTTCAAATTTGTAATTTGAAAACTATTGAGCTTCTTCTGGCCATCAACCGTAGCACAACGTCTGTCTACCAGTAGAGGTTGCGCTCCACCCAAGTCCACGCTACCTGAACCTTCAACCACTTCTGAGGAATGAGTTTCTACAGTAGCATCTTCCGAATGAGAACTGCCTTGATCCTCCCCATGAGCACCTCTTGGTAAGGTAGCAGATGATATTTTTTCCTTCCATACCCTCCTCATCATTGGTTTTTTCTAATGCCCGTATTGCTCTAGAGAATGCCCAAACACTTTGCAACTTGAACACCAAGGAGGCCTCTAGTCATACATTACATCTTGATCAAACAGAAACCCTGTTTCATTAAAGATCGGAATTGAGTCAAGAAGCTCCTTCTCAGCTGACACCTCCACACAGAGCTTAGCAAATGACAGCCACTCCTTCATCTTTGTTCTCCAGTTTCCTATCCATTGCAATAGGCTTGTCAATCACGCTTCCCATAATACGCCAAGCCTTTGCGGTCCAATAGTGAAACGGCAGATTCGGCAATCTAATCCAAACTGGCATAAAACACAATTTAATCTTCTTCAAGGTAGCATTTGGATCCTACGGACGTAGGATTAAAGGTCTTTTCAGGACATACCATGGACCTTCTCCATTGTTCTTGCATGTCTTCATCAACATTAAATCTGAAAACAAACAATCCACTGTCGAAAAGATGAACTTCAACATGGCCAGTGATTTTCCATTGTTTCAACCAGGACTCCATTTCTGAATTGAAACACTGGTCTCTTCCCAATGAAGTGTCCAATCAACGTTTTCAGCCATTGTGCCATTGTGCTGCCTACTTTTCCACCACATAAGAAGGGAACGAGCTATTTCTTGTCCTTCATCCATACCCAGCTCTACATATGTAATGTCAAATCGCTCCATCTTACTAGGAGGATTAGAGAAAAGTGAAGACCAAGTTACACCTCCACCCTACTGTTGTTATTTATACTACCATGTCTGTTGTATTGGAGAAAATTATCCTGCTGATAATTTAAGATTAATTTTTTCCTTTCTCTTGACATCAAGCAGTGCAATATATGCAGAACTGATTTTTAGTTATTTCATATAACCATAAATATCAAGGCCTGGAAACTAACCTGAAATCATCTGAAGCATATATTCCTCACATATCTTAAGGTTCTAAGGTGGGAATTTGAATCATGTTAATGTATGCATGTCTTAGATGTACATTACATTTCGTTTGAAAAGCTTCATTTTGGTGGCCAAAATAAAGCAACTAATTCAGTGAAATTTTTTTGTTATTGTACTTTGGATAATTCGGTCACTTTCAGTTATATGGGCTGAAACACATGCAGGATTTGGAAGACTTAGCATTAAAATCGGATCTTAATGGTTGATTTTTTTAATCTTAAATCATTTTGTTAAAACTAGAATTTGGCGAATATATAAGGACTCATTTTTTGCCCCAATCTTTGAGATAAAAAGATATTCTTCTTAAATTTGACCTCTTAGATTTAATGAAGTATTTTATAAATTTTTCATATTCAAGTTAAAATGCTGTATTTAACTTTAAATCTATAAAAAAAGGTCCTAGTGCACGAGGCTCCCATTACTGCAAGGTCTGGGGAGGGACAGAATGTACGCAACCTTACCCCCGCAATGCAGAGAGGCTGTTTCCGTGTTTCGAACTCGTGACCACCAGGTTGCAATATGACAACCTTGCCATCACACTAAGGCTCACCCTCTATTTAACTTTAAATCTATCATATCTATATTTTTTTTAATATATTTTTATTGACGAAAAATTCCCCAAAATATTTCACCAAAACAACCAAAGTAGAGTGTTTATGAAACCCAGCCGAAAAAGGCGTCAGAATGAAATTTGTTCTTGGAACGTATATATCTATAAGATGTACACTATCCCATGGTGTCTTGGATGCTGCTTGCTCCTTATGCTATACTGACAATGCCGTGTCTTCTTGTCGTCATTTTCGTTTATGATGTATTAGTATCTACTAGTTCCTGATTAAGTTTCCTCGCAACATTGTTCTTGATATATAATTGTTTGAAACACTTAGTGAATTGTAATTGACTGTAATCATTTTTGCTGCTAATATCTTGTGGCGACAAGACCCTATGTGCATTTAAAATTATGATACTTGAGTGGGTGATTCCTCATTTACTATAGGAATTGGCATTAGTTAAACTCCCCGCTTTGTAGGGTTCAAGAAACTTCATATGCTGTCTGTACTTCTTTTGATAGGGTTAGACCGTAAAGTTGGTTCAGGCAAGTTTGAATACATTGCAAGAGTAAACATACGAGGAAACTTTGATCTGACTACCCCCGTTCAAATTTTTGAACAAAGGCTTTATCAAAGGTTTCTGTCCCGATCAATCACAAGACCTTTTACAACTTTCCCAACTAGAACCCTATGAACATGGTTTGGCAAGAGACTCTCATTCAAGGTTATAAGACTTTTGGAGGGGTTCTACGTGACAGAATGTGGTCGTGGTTTTGATCCCAAATGAACCCTATGAACATGGTTTGGCATCTTGGATATTATTTTCTTTTACATCTCTGAACAAAGCTTTTTTTTTCTTTTTTTTTATTAGTTATTTCCTTCTTTTTTTTCTTGTGCATACTTATTTTTTGTTGATTGCCATTGAATCATATGCCAATAGACCTATAGAGCTTGGTGGACTAAGGCCTTTCTAATGGTTGAGTGACAAGACCAAAAAAAATGAATCAGGGGTGAGGGCCTCTGTAATTGGCCCCCTAGCCCCCCCAAAAAAAAAAAAAAAAAGAAATGACGAAAGAAGGCTGAGATAAATGAGTAAAGATAGCTCATAGAGATCTTTGCTCAACATGAAAGAAAGCTGAGATAAATGAGTAAGATACCTTATAGAGATCTATGCTCAACATGGAATGGAATGGTGGAGAAGAGTCGCTTTGCCGATTAAATAGTAATGATCATAGTCAAATTCTGAATGATATTGATGTATCTCATGTTGAGGACTTATTAAATCTGGAGCATAGTTCATTAATTCTTGCACCAAGCATTTCTTCTTGTACATCCCCACCCTTCCCTTTTTGGTAGACGGTTTCTTGTACATCCAAATATAGTATATTGAGTCTCCAATGCCAACTTTTTTCTGGCACAAATTTTCATGCCAACCTTGAAATGCAGTGATAAAACCATCTAAGAGGTACCATCTGATACTAATTTTATTTTAGTGCAGGTTCCTGGCATTCTCTTTACACCAATCTGCCCACATTCTTTATCATTTAGGCCTCTGATACTACCGGAGTATGTAACACTGCGAGTGCAAGTGCCTTTCAACAGTAGGGGGCACACATGGGCATCATTTGATGGCAAGGGCAGGAAACAGCTGGCACCTGGGGATGCACTTGTTTGCAGCATGGCACCTTGGCCTGTTCCGACGGCATGTCAAGTAGATTCTACCAATGATTTCTTGCACAGCATACATGATGGCCTCCACTGGAATTTGAGAAAAACCCAATCATTTGATGGTCCCCGAGATTCATAGTTGCTGATGTACAGCATTTGATCTGCAACATCCCTGATGGTGTGAAGATCCATATCACTTCTGTAATTGTTGATTTAGATCTCATCCTATGCATCCCATAGTTGTGTTTTCCTTTTTCTTCATCAGAGGGAAGTCGGTTACAATGTAAGTCAAGGTTCATCTCCTTTACAAAAAAAAAAAAAAGGAGCATTTATCTGTTCGAAATTTCTGTTAGATTCAGGATAAGATTAAAGCAAAGTATCAAATGTAATTCGTTATTGTATGTATGTTATGAGTAATCTGTCATTAATGTGGTCAGCCTGTCTGCTGTCTGAGCCTGTTTTTGCAGGGATCCTTAGTGGTATTCATCGTTTAGACAGTTGTAGACTGCAGACATCATGAAACATTAATTGTGAAGAAAAATTACTAATCAATAAATTATAACAAAAAATATAACATGAAATATCTCTCTCTGCCTCTAGTGAGGTCACGAATGAACCGATGCACCCGCTACAGGCTTTCTTGCACCAAATGGGACCTGGGGAAAGATGCATTCAAACACTGCTGGCCGGGTGGGATTTTGCTTTCTTGGTACGAGAAACTTCAACAAGCAAGGTGAGTTATGGGATCATCACTATCTGCTGATGGGAATAATCCCATGTTGCTTAATATTGGAACCTGGGTGTTTTATGAATGTGAGTTTTCACTTATTTAGTTAAAATTTTTGAGATGAAAATTTAAGATGGTATTAGAGTTTCAGTTCTCTCATTACGGTCACTCAAAAGTGAGACCACAGTTGTCACGTATACTGTCATCCAAAAAGAGGGGTAACACGTGAGGGGGAGGGTTGGAATTAATTTCACATTGCTTAATACTAGAACCTTAGGTGCTTTATATATGCAAGTCTTTTCACTTGTTAGTTCGAACTTTTGAGATAGAAATTTAAGATCTGTCAATCTGTGTCTTTTTGTCACAACATCATTAGATCTCTATACCACCCAGGAGAAAGCAACAGATTGAACAGTTAAGATCATTCATTTGACCAATTTTAACTTAATGCAAGGGGTAATGAAATGGAAAGTCAGGTCATTTAACATATTTCACCTTAATGCAGGGGATAACTGTCATGGCAAGAGCCCTCCCAGGGTCTTAGTTATGGGTCAATGTTCACCAACAAGACCACAAACTGCCTTTCAGATGGGAAAGGAGCCAATCAATGTTTGAGGAATTTGAGGAGTTAACCTTGGATCTCACCCAAATTTAATGAGGTTCATAGATCCTCTAACCCAAAGTAACGCAAATTATTATACTTTTCTCTAGGTTGAAATTCCCAAAGACCAACTTATATTATAAATCATGCAGCAAGAATGTAGAAGAAACATGTGATCGTGTTAAACTTTTCTTGGATCGAGTACCACAACAGGTTCCTAGATAATTCCAGGTTTGTGTATATTTCAAGCTAGCTAGAATTAAAAACTTGGAAAATATCATGGTAGCTGATGATCAGATCTATATAGACTTGGAATCACTCTAATAAGTAATAATCCACAGATGTTCAGATTTCCATTTCAGATGCAATATACAGCAAGTGTAGCTGGAGAAATTAGATGGCAGTAATTATGGAGGGAACACAAAAGATCAATGGGTCAAATAATAAGAGGTGGCAGGTACAGAGAATAAGAAAAATAAAGAATGGATAGAAAAGACCACAGCTTGAAGGATAACTCAGATCAGCCAAGATTGAAAGAGAGAACACCAGTTGTCCAGCAAGAAATACTATCACTTCACACATAACCAGCAATACAGCAGAACATAAAAAAATCTCAGAAATCTCATATACTTCATTTCATTTTATTCTGATTACTCTTCAGTCTTCTCTGTTAGAAACTCCTTTTTACTGTTACTTTTCAGGATCTGCTAGAAAGATGCAATACATCATGGCATAGACTCACTTACTGCTTAAAGCTAAATTATCATTTTGGATATTTTTTTTAAAGTTTCTTAACTAGGATTTTATTAAAATTTCAGGACAAAATATGATTATTTTACCATCGAAATGATCAATCAAAATTTATTCCCCAAATTGCCAAAATTTTGCACAAATCGCAATGGAAAGTTAGTGCCGCATTCCTAATAAGTCTGGCCTATTTCTTTCCCTAGCGTAGGGTTCTCCAATCAAAGACCAAAGAAACCGAGGACACACAGGTGAAAGG
This sequence comes from Protea cynaroides, assembly GCA_028583415.1. Classification (NCBI taxonomy): domain Eukaryota; kingdom Viridiplantae; phylum Streptophyta; class Magnoliopsida; order Proteales; family Proteaceae; genus Protea; species Protea cynaroides. Next base: position 42,313,033 of record CM053266.1, on the reverse strand, counting down.
GGGCACAAGGATGAAAGGGGAGCAGAGATAGAAATTCATATACGGTGGAGGTCGGGAGTTGTGCGATTTAGGATGGTCTGAATAAATGACTTTAGACCATGGAATCGATTAACTGATAGGCAAATCAGGAAGAAATTTTCTTCCTTTCTAAATCCCATTGTATATTGAATCATGTTTTCTGATGAAAATAAAAATTTGTGCCGTCAAATGTTTACCATGATGATCACAGGCTGCACATTCGGAAGTGGAGGTTTGGTTGCACAAAGTGGAGATTAGACATCTTTCCTTTTTCAGGTTTATTTGCTCCTCTGACTGCGAGCTTTGCACTTTGTGGGAATAGAAAGTCAATTGCCCAAAAAAAAATTTTTGGGTAGAACAACAGGGGTTGCTGTTCCTCTCAAATTGTGCAAGTTGATCAAGTTGGTGATTTAATGGTTAATATCATTTTGTATATATATCAATATATTAGTATCTATATTGAGTGAATTTCAATCATTGAATCACATCTAAAGAAACTGTTCAACTTGAGACGAACTCCTTTTGAACAACAGCTCAAATTCACGGTGTACAAACTAATCTTTGGAGATGTCATTTTCTAGTACTTTTTCTAAGTTCCATGTAAATCCAACCCAATTAAAATCCTTCTAAGATGAATGGCCAAGATCAATCAATCTATCTATCTCTCTCTCTCTCTAGGATCACAGGGTTAGAGGGTTTTTTAAGCACAAGAGGGTCTCAACTCTCAAGTTTCAACTTTTCTATTGTTGGAACCAAACACCTCCTCATGCATGCATGGAAATATCTAGACAAGAAGTCTGGTCACTGGTGCAGTCACATTCCTAAAAGGGCCACGGGTTCATGTCTTTAAGTCCAACCTGGCAAAATAGTAAAACATCCCATTGGACCAATGGCAACCACCTAAACTTCTCATCTATCACATCGTATTGCACGGTCAAATAATTATGAAGTTTATGATCATTTTGAAGTGCTGGATCTTGTATACTATACATTACCATGTTATGGCCCACTTCAAAATGTTAGGTAGGAAACATTCATAGCCGTCCAATGACAGGATGGATGGAACTGTGGTCGGCCATCCATCAGATTGGCATCAAATGCAGTTCATATAGCAGTTTCAAGCACTCTCATTGGTCCTTAGACACCCAGATGCATGGCGAACCACTCATACACCATATGCTTCATCAGGGCTCGCTGTACAGTCATTTTGGTGTCTCCACAAGATCATGATCGGATGGTTATTATCAATCCTATTGCTTGAATATTTCCCACTTTTGAACCAATTACAGAAGCAATCTTAGCATCTTTACAATACAATCAAGCAGCACCAACTAACCAAAAGTAGAAAAATTCCTGGAAATTATGATATTATATGTGAAAATAAATGATTGAATTTAAGATTGAAAATGAAAAAATCACAATAAATGATTGAATTTAAGATTAAAAATGAAAAAATCACAATAAATGATTGAATTTAAGATTAAAAATGAAAATATCACAATAAATGATTGAATTTAAGATTAAAAATGAAAAAATCACAATAAATGATTGAATTTAAGATTGAGAATGAAAAAAATCACAACATTTGACCATGGAAAATGTTATTTTTGTTGATTTACTTTATATCTCTTTTTTGAGATTTTTTTTTTTATCAAATCAGGGGCTGGAGGAATTTTTTTTTTTTTTTTCATTTTTGCGCCGTCTCAATTATTAGTGGCTGAAGCTTGAATGAACTCAAAAGGTTGGTTAATCTTTTGTCGGTGCAAGAGTACAAGTGGTTGTACAATAGACCACTTTCATACGGCTAATCAGGAGGAATTCCGTGCATATGCATGTTCGTTTTATGTATATATATCAATATATCGATATGTGTATCAGATAAAGATAAAGACAGGATAATAAGAGAGGATTTTTTTCTTCGATACTTTGGCCCTTTGTGGAGTTAGAATACTTATGGGATTACATTTTTTTATGCTCTATAATCCGATGGCTGAAGGTGTTACCGGACATATGAGTGACCATACAAGGGGTCTCTTCAGCTTTAAACTTCTTCTTTTTTTGGAGAGGATTCATCCCACCGTGGGAAAAATTTCCCATAATACACATCTATGATTTGATGTCTTCAATGGAACCCACAAGATCAGAGAAAGAGAGAGACCATTGAAGAGAGAGAGAGTGAATTATATGAGGGAAAAAATCGTCTCTAGCACTCTAGTATAGCAGAGTGTATCTTGACCATGGAGAGTGCATCTGTCATATCATCTGATGCTCTCTCAATGATCAGGATCAAATCCATTACACCAAAGTACTACAGACGATCCTGGCCCTTATATGAGAGGTTGCAAGAAAAAAAATCTACCATGCATGAATCCGAACTAAAAATAACTAGTTAGAATGTGTGGACGAGTTTGGATCACTTGAATGTACATGTACTCTCCATGGGATTCCATTACCGTCGATGCGGTGTGGAGTCCATCTCTACAGTTTGTGGCCCACTTGATATAAACGGTGATATAAGAAAAATACAAGTATATGCAAGTGAATTATTAATGTGATAGATGATCCATATAGTTTGCTCGTCAACCCTGCGACAAAGAGTATTACTTGGACTTGATTGCTTACCCAGGGAGGATTAAAATTCATCAAAGGCCATAGTAGCCTTCTTAATGACCTCCTCACGCAACCATTCCTTTTGATTAAATATTAAATCATTCTTTGCCTTCCATATGAACCGGCTAATTAAAGTAAACGTTCCAAAGCCATGAGCCGAACGTTGCTTCGACCTGAAACCCAAAGAACCCCATCTAGATATCCAGTTAAAAATTGAGAGAGAATGATCCTCCGAAATCATAAAAGATAAGGGGGATTCAAACCAAATAGCTCTAATGAATGGGCATGTAAGAATAATGTTAGCAATGTTTTCAGATTCATAACCATACCTTCTACAATATGGAAAAACACTAGGATTTCTTTTTACAAAATCCTTAACAGATCCAATCGCTTGATTGCAAGTTTTTGGAGGAAATTTTTTATCTTTGGTAACCATATCTTATTGGGTTGAGAATCAACCTTTTTTAAGCAGATCATAAATTTTAGGCTGTGTTTGGTAACTCTCCCAAAGAACAGTTTTTCTGTTCTTCCGTTCTGATAGAACAGAAAAATTGTTCAGAACAGCCAAGAACAGTTAAAAACTGTTTGACAAATCTAGTTTGTTCTTCTGTTCTCACAGAACGAACCGGATGAAAAGAACATCTAAGAACGAAAATTTCAGAACATGGTTTACCATGTTTTTACGTTCTAGAATAATTTTGAAAAGAACAAAAACTAAGTTGTGCCCGATAAAACCTGACACCCTTTCTACCTACTTCCATAAACGAAGAAGCACATCCTCCTTGTTCGTTTTCTGCAAGCACAACAGTTATTTTCCCCTCATCTCTCTCCATGTTTCTCTCTCTCTCTCTCTCTCTCTCTCTCTCTCTCGTCTTTACTTCTCCTCCATGTCCATTTTTCTTGTCTGAATTTTCTTGTCTCAATTTTCTTGTTTAATTGATCAATTTATCACCATTAACCCATAAGTATAATTTATAATTAAATGACATTAATATTAATTAATTTGATAAGATATCGGTTTAATGGTAATTCTGTAATATTTGAATCCTTTGAAAAATAGTGTTCTAAAACAAAATTTTCAAATAGCAAACAAGTCAGAACAATATTTTCAAACTAGTTCTGAAATATATTTGCCAAACAGTTTTAAGGTCAAAAGAACAGTCAAAGAATATTATTTCAAAATAGAACAGAAAAAGATCATCTCTTCCGATTCCGAACAAGAACAAATGAAAACATTACCAAACGCAGCGTTAACTTCTAATTAGAAAGAAAGAGATCAAAAGAAGAAAATTTCATCATCAGAATTCTTTTTTTTTTAGGTACGTGGTGCACGTGGTCCTAATAAGGTCGCACATTGAAAAGGTAATTCTGACATCCCTAACCCCCTACACATCATCGGTGATGACTCTTATTTGTGGACAAGAGTTTAGGGTAGGTGAATTAGTACTATATCATCCTAGTACTTATGATGGTAGGTGAAAGTGGAAGACACAGACCCATGGATTCACATCCCCTCCTCCAGTGATTCAGGGGAAGGGGGATGTTTGTCAGATGATCGATACATAGGGTTTGAAAGAATTCAAGCCCTTTAAGTATTTGAGTATCTGAGTCGACATCGTGCTGACAAAAATGTCAACTGGGATAACTGGTTCGGATTCACTCAAACCTTACTTATCAGCCATCCAACGGGGCGTCCAGGATTTGAATCCCCATGCATTCAGCCGGGCTGGGAGGCTTTCTAGACTAATTTAAGCGAGTGAGATTCTGAGTATCAACAAGGGGCTCTCATCTCTTCGTCCTCCCTCATCATCTGCCACTTAAAAAGCATATCTGTACTTTAATAGTAGATGAGAAGCAGGGCCCACCTGAATCACTAGATCTAAGCCACGTACATATTCTCCCTCCATCAGTCTCATAAACTCCTCACTGAATTGCAGTTTCTGACGCGGTTTGTAGCTTTCTATAAGGGTCCGGCTCTTCATCTTCGTTTCGATTCTTCATTTGAGAATTGGAAGAGAGATGGGTATCTCTGCGATGGCTAAGAACGGCAGTGATGGCTGGGGTTTGGGATTTCTGTTAGTTTTCTTCCCTGATGAAGGTAACGAAGATGACAAAAGGAGGCGGCTTTCATGTTCATCTTCTTCGTCTTCATCTTCCTTTAAATCAACAAGTAGCAGGTGCAGTGGAAGCAGACTTCTCATCAGTAAAGCTCAGTATACAATTACCCTTTGTGCTTTTATTGTCTTCTCTACTCTGCTTCTCTTCACTCTCTGCACTCTCGAATCCACTTCCACCGACTCCACATTTCCACGAAGATGGCTGTCTGAGGACTCGAAAAGCTTTAAAATCAAACCCAAGAGATCTTCTTCTTCCTCCTCGAACTGGGTTTCAAAGAATTGGAAGAGAAATAATGATTCAAGACCAATTTCAGATTCTGCTTTACAGGGGATGGGTTCTCTGTTCAGGAGAGGAACCAGAGCCATGAGTGACCTTGTCGTTGCGCATTTACATGAGAACACTACAGAAGATGAGCTTCGCTTGTTCCTCAGAGCTCTACATCGATCGGGTCTCACTGCTAGATCAGATGTTGTCTTTATTTTCCCCTCTTCAATTTCTGCAAATTCCACTTCCATAATTCAGGAAGAAAATGATTCCTTCTTGAAACTCGTTCGTCTTCACAGTGAAAACAACAATTCAGCTAGCATCGACAGGGGTTTCGATGTAACCCAGTTCCTGAAATCAGGTTCAGGAAAGCGACAGGAGCAGCAGCCATTATGGGGGAAACGAATTCATGGAAACTGGAGCGAAGCAGAGGCCACCGAGTTGAGTTGGGGCTCCGTGGTGGGTTTCGAGTCGACAGAGCTTGACCCAGAGAACTCGCTCGCCGGGTTTTTAGATCACGTTCCAATGAGTCTGAGGAGGTGGGCTGCTTATCCAATGCTTCTCGGCCGAGTTCGGCGGAATTTCAAGCATCTCATGTTGGTGGACGTGAAGAACGTGGTGGTCGTCGGAGATGCACTGACCCGAGTGAGGAGTCGGAGCGCCGAGTCAGTGTATTTATGGACGACAACAGAGAGTGGGCATAGAAGACATGACCGGAAGAATCCAGAGAAGACTCAATCTCGCAAGCCAAACGAGTCAAAACCATTAAACCCGGCAGCAATCGTTGGTGGAAGTCGGGGTGTAAGGCGTTTATCGAACGCAGTGTTGATGGAGATCGTTAGAACTGCAATTCAAAACAAGAGCAAAATCAAAGGCAAAAACAAAAGCAAAAGCAAGGGGAAGACTTGGGTATCGGAATCAGCAATCTTGAATCAACTCGTTCAGAATGGCTTGCTGTTGAAGAACATAGAAGTAATGACGGCAACCGAGTCTATTCCCGATCCGAGTGCATTAGTGAGTCGAAACTCAAAATTTTCTTGGTCATCCACATCATTGAATTATCCTTTAGTTCATCGTGGGAATAATAATAATCTTCATTCAATTCTTCATAAAGAGATATGTTCATTCGTAGAAGATTCTTCTGTTTATAAAGATTGTTAACAGTAAATACAAATTTAAAGATCTTTAATATGAAGTATAGTTGAATTTATGCTTTCTTTTTGTTCTTCCCTTTATCACCCATTTCTCACAACTTTTGTAATCAATACGGTTCTCAGAAGAAGAAAAATATCCTTTTTAGCTCTGTTTTAATAAAAAGAGATTCTTCTTCTTCTTCTTCTTCTTCTTCTTCTTCTTCTAGCTTCTCTCTCTCTCTCTCTTTCTGTCTCTCTCAACAGTTTTTAAGGTTCTGGCAGGTTATGGCAGCAAGATGGGCTTCATTTAAGAGAGAGAGAGAGAGAGAGGAGGGGGTGTCCAGAGAGAGGAGGAGGGGGGTGTCAATTTTTCAAATGGGTCCTACTAAATGAGACGTTTTGTACCAAATAGTAAGAGGTGATCGATCGGTGGGGAGTTAATGTATTAGAAAGCTAGCTAGGGTCACTGGTTTCTAACTTTGGATGTTAACACATGGTTTCATTATGGCCTCTTTCTATTCTCAGTTTTACTTCTTCAACAATTAATGAGGCTGTTAAAATGTATTGAGGTGCGTGAAAGCCTGAAAGGGTGGGGTTCTTATTTCTTCGGTATGTGTTTCTGTAAGGATGAAAAGCAGAAAGCACAGAGAGAGAGAGAGAGAAGAGAGACCACGAAGGGAATGTGAGGCAACTAAGAACGCATTCATTAAAACCATGTGTTAAGCTTTATCCGCTATGAGCTTTCCCTGTGCTTTTATCAGAAAAAGGCTAATTTACATTAGTAAAACATTCTCTCTCTCTCTCTCTCTCTCTCTCTCTCTCTACTGTGTAATATTAATTATGCTCCCTGCTTTGTTTATATATCCATTATTATTTTAATAATATTGTTTTCTCTTTCCTCATTATAGCTTATTATATATTTAAAAAAAAGAAAAGAAAAGAAGGAGATATTGCCTGCATGTATTTCTCTCAAATCTTTTTTCTCTCTTTCAAGTGATCAATTACTGATTTTTCTTGTATTCTTATTTTTTTTCACTAATATATAAGATATTAACATGCCCTCTTATCTTGTAAATCTCCTCCCAAATAAATGATAGCCCAATTAAGTATAAAAAAATAATAACCCAATAAAAATAATAAAGTGATGAAGTGAAGAAGTGCTACAAAAGTAGGATTTTTTTTTTTAAAGGTTTTTAATGAGATTGATAAAAACGAAGTAAGCTTTGTTCTTTTCAATATTGATCTCTTTCTTTAAATAGAAGTATCAAAACTGGAGTTAATAGGAAATCCCAGGTCAGGAAGACTGAATGAAGGATCAACCCATCAAGAGGACTAGCAATGGAGGTTGGATTTCTCTGTTGTTGGGTTCAGATTAAGTTTCAACCTTACATCATTCCATGTCCATGGATCTCTGCACTTTTTCTATTTGCCACCTGGCTAAGCATCCCCATTAGATGACCTTAAAATTTTAACTACATATACCTTATCAAATGACATAAACCATGTGTTAAAGAGTGACTTGAATTATTTTTAAACTTTTAGAAAGTGATTTTGGGTAACCTTATACGGTTGTACCAAGTAAATACGGTTGAGGGCTGAAGTGGGGTCTTGTATTTTTCTCCACTACTGCTCAAGTTTTGGCCTTGGATGCTTTCTCTCTCTTGTTGATCAAATCAATGTGCAATAGAAGACAAGGCACAGAGGCTACCGACACTACTAATGGGTGACACTTGGCAGCTTATAAGCCAGATGGGGAAGAATAACAAAGGCCACGTGGATCATTATAATTGATTATTGGTGTTGTTGGGCCCTTCTTGGAAATGATATTTGGATTGATGGGACATCATAATAGAGAGAGAGAGAGAGAGAGAGAGAGAGAGAGGGGGATCCTTGTGCATGGCTGCAAACCTGCAATAGCATTTTTTATATTATCAACTGAAAAGAAAGATTTGGTCATATCTGTTCCTTGATTCTACTGAGTTTGTTCTTATCATACGGATCCAACTGTTTGCCTCTCTCTCCTTGCATGTATGCGACAGATCAAGAGAGCTCGTATGCATGTGAGAGAGTTAAATGCAATTTTCTGGTCTTGTTTGTTCTTCAAGTTTTTTCTTTATTTTAATGTAAAATTTTTATATGTTGAATTTTTTTTCAATGTTTATTTTTCTGGGGTAAAAGAAAAACGAATTTTCTTTTCTCACCTCTTCAGATATGATTATATTTTACCACTTGAAAATAAATATTGAAAATTTTTAAAATATATAAAATATTATATATAAAATTTTATATTAAAAAAATTTATATAAAATAAAAGAAAATGAAATAAAAGTATAACATGAAAATATATTTTCATATGAAATATTATTTGTATAAAAAAATTAAATATCATTTATATAAATAAATTTACAGAACCATTCCTATTAAATTATTTGTAACGTATTTTATATCACAATCGTGCAGTTAAGTAAATAAAGGCACGGTGGGAAGGGGTTTGTCAAAAGGGTCCGATCGTGCTGGGTTGGCATTGAAGTGTTTGGACCCACCCATTAAGAGGTCTACCACTTCTTTTTCAGTCGCCTTTTCTTTTCTCTTTAGAATATAAAATCTTTAGAATATTAATTGTTATTGATTTACTCTACGGAATCACCCTCCTGGGACGCCTAATTCCAGGGAATGCTGGTTTTTTTTTTTTTTTTTTTTCTTTGAGGGAAGGAAGCGTGGGAATTAAATATGAATGAAAATGGACAGCATAGGCCGAAAGGTGCGGACCAATCATGTTGGGATGAATTTTTTTTTGTTGACTTCATTTGCATTGGTATATAAGTGTAGGGAGTCTTACCAATATATATATATATATATATATATAAAAGTGTAGGGAGGGATTTACATGCTGTCGGTGTAGAGGCAATACAAGGGTTCTAAGAATAAGAATCAGATTGGTAGAACAGGGAATTCGGTTTGGAATCAACGAAGACCGATGCCAAATCTCCCCGGTTCAGGCCAATATGGGTGGACCATTTGTATTCTTTTGTATATCATTTGTGACGTGTCAATCATCTGCTCATGGTTGCCATGTGTTCATCATCTACAAGTGAAAACGAAAATGATCCAAACCCAATCCACCCACTTTAAAAAAAAGCGTCTTTAATTTAGTCTAGACCCACCAGATCGATTCCATCTGATCCAGATTGGGGTTAGATTCGCCAGTGGCTGACCCTGTCCCAATACCCATCACTTAAAAAGTTTAATCTACGATACATACAATATTTTTTTTTATGAAGAAGTATATAACTATAATACTAACATATAATGGGTTTGGATCCTCTCCTATCATTGAAAGGATCTTAGTCATGATCCAGCACTCTGACAACGGAAGGACCTCAGTCATGAGTTAGCACTCCGACCACTGGATCAGCGACTGTAGAAATTGAACAACAAAAGAAAATATTATTTTTTTTCATATTATAGAATACATAAATTAATTTCACAAGAGACGTGGGCCCACGTCCCTCTTACCTTGCTTCTACATGAAATAGGGGGTGAGCAGCTTTATTGAACATGCAAGCATGCATGCCTTGTATTTATTCCTGTTGAACCGATGTGACCGTTGAAGAGCATGAGAACTCATGATTTTCTTGAAGAGATCAAAAACAATGACTTGGGATCACGTATTCTCTCAATAATTTGGATTATTTATATTATGCAGAATAAATTATAGGGCTTGCTGCCCTCTTGTTGAATTCCCTAGTCAACAGTTCATCTTAGGGGAATAAAGGCTGTCTTCATTATAGTAATTGTTTTAAATTTTTTTATAAGTATCAAAAAAAAAAAAATATTTGTTTTAAATTTTTTGAATCAGAAATTGAAATCGAATCGGACACAATCGATCCCAATTCGGATCAGTTTGATCCGGAATGATACTGTTCAATATTTACTATTCATTCTCTTATTTTCTTAATCAAATGATTGATGATCAAGCTCACCAATGTTTCTAGTTAGAAATTAATCTCATACTTATCAGTAAAATAAAAATAAAAATCAACTTTGAATAAGAAAATAGATTTCATTAGGAAAAATCCATATGAACAGAGAATGTCACGGAAAAGAGAGAATGTCAGGAATTTAAAACACGTTTTTCCTACAATAAAAGAGGTATTTTATTCGAGAATAAGTCAAAGAAAGAATTAATCAAACGTGCATTATAGATAATGCCAAATTTCCTTGGTAAATTTTTAAGCAGCCAATCTGAACCTATAATAATAAAAGATAATGTTGCCACGAGAACTGAACCATTGGTGTATCACAAATATGGAAAGTCATTAATTTGGTAATGATCAGGTAGGCCCCTACCAAGTGAAGTGTGAAGACTGAACACTACTTGCTAAGTTGGTCTTCACGGATGGCTTATGAGCCACTGTAGGAGTTTACATGTGATGAAAAATTTTATGTCATGTGAACCCTTTTAAGTTGTAACCATTTTGATTTATGGGATCTGTGATATGATAGAGTGACATGTGGTCGATATTAAAATTAAAAATATAAAAAAAAAAGGAAGAAAGTATCAATACTCGGCCGATCTGATTTCAATACCTAAAACTATAGTTTCAATCCTACTTGACACTACATCATTCTTTTTAACTTTACAAGGTGGTCTTATATTCGATCTTGAATTTTATAAGAAAAAATTAAAGAGTACAAGAAAAATGCTACATACTCACAAACATAGATGGTGACCCCTAATTTTTAAGTCTCCAAGTTATATTGGGTACGTAATAATGGTCCAGTAGTGGGTCCAATTCTTAATCCGGTGACAAATACATGTACGGCATACAACCAAATGTTAGTTGTGTCACATTAAATGGGGTGATGAGAGTTCACTCATTGATACCCGTAAGGCCAGCTTCCAGTCTACCATTAAAAAATGGTGTAGTAAATTAATAGAAATTCGTAACCTGTCGGTGTGTCATAGCTATGGGGAAACGAAGTTATTTAAGAGAAAGGAAAATCTGTTTGTAACCAAAGTGGTTACAATAGATTTTGTAACCTTGTCTTCTTTTTTGAGCATCTAGAATTGGGTTATTATCGTCTCCAATTGTTGGATCCTCTAATTGAGGATTTAGCGGTCTCTCTTAATCAGGTGCACCTATAGATGTATTGGTAGACGTACCGAGTTAAAGAGAGACCACTGGATCCTCGCTGGATCCTCGATTGGAGGATCTAGCAATTGGAGAAGATAATGACTCTCTAGAATTGGAGACAGAGCAATAATGATGTCACTTTTGTCTAACTAATGGGCAGGCTTGGGATCAGGCCTAGGGTCTCATTTATTGACCAAATCCGGTCCTTCTCAAGTCTAATCATTCTTCAAGTTGGGATTCAGCGATTGAAGTTTATTTCGCATGCAAACTAATACAGAAGCATTGCCAAATTGATGTTGCGATAGTCTATAATTCTAGGGGAACATAGTAACAATACACAGACTGATCTAGATACTGACATTGCCATGATCAATGTTGTCACCGTGGACTCGGCCTAAAACTGATGGACTGACAATATTTCAAGCGGATAAATAAGAATAATTCATCTCAGTGAGTGATAGATTGAGATGAAAATTTGAAAGAAAAAAATGATAATCTTGGAATAACTTGTATCAATCTTGATTGATATGAATAGAAAAACATAATGTTAATTTTCCATATTTACCCATCAACCAAGAGTGAATACCTTTTTTTTTTTACATGGCAATCAAAGTAAGATTTCAAATTCTGTTTGTAACGTGATTGGTTACAAACAGAAGCTAGTGCACTGGGAAGTAGGAAGAGTTCAGTAAACCCTTTACTGACACCGTCTGTATGCATGCCATGGGGTTTCGAGAGGAATAAAGGTTAAAAGTTAAATTCCAGAGCTTTAGTGTCTTTTGATAAGATTTCAGAGCTCATTTGTGCACGCCACACACAAAATGGTGATAATGGGTTCGTGGTACTAGCATTCCTTCATTATTAAAGGGTTTGAATGTACACATTCACCCCAAACCACAAGAAAAGGAACAAAAAAAAGGTAATAATAAATTATAGAAATACTGGCCTCACCAATGAAATCATGTTCATGCCCAAAAAGAAAATAGAAATATAATAATGAAAAATTAAATTGTTAATAAATAAAGGCAAAAAAATTTATACCGTATTATATAGATAACATTCATACGAACATGAATGTTTATCTTCATGAATACCTAAAAAGGAGCATACTCAGTGCATGAGGTAGTGTCTTTTGAGAAGGGTTTTTATATCTAGTTCTACCTTGGCTTTCCAGAGAAATTGTTTCTAAAATTTGAGTCTACGACTCTAAAGTGAGCAATCTTCAATACCCAAAACAAATAGTAAATGGAAAAGATCTTTGTCAATGAAGTTCTTTCTAGAAAATGAATGCGTAGAGATAGAGAAAATAGGAGAATAGTTCACCTGCATGTATTTGTATCTTCATTGGGATCACAGTGGATCCCACAGTCTAGAGGTGAGTCCCACACCACATTGATGGTGATAGAATCCCATGAAAAGTACAGATAGATGCAAGTGATCTGGACTCAGAAAATAATACTCAAGGAGGAATGTCTGACCTTACACTCTTTAAAAGGGAAGGTCGTGGCTGTGGAAGGCAATCCAATTAATTAGAAAGAGGATAAAGTGTTTATACAAACATGGTATGATTTCCATTGAATGTTACATTTATTAACATGAGTTGTTCTAAACTTGATAGAATCACAATTGTATTGGGCTCCATAAGCTCAATCTTGAATTTGTTTTAGTGAAAGCTTTTGAACACCAATTGATTATATAAATAATAATTTTAAGTACAAGAATAAGCATAGTTGTCAAGCCTCCAAACGTTTTGGTGACTCCTTAAAAAACAGCCCGCCTTAATCACCTTGGACGTCCACCAACGCCTTGATTCACCTTGAGAATAAGATATATGTTTGCTCCACGTGTACACCTATATTAGGAATGTGGAGAGGTGTCAAGGCGCAATGGATTAATGGGATGCCCACACACTTCATGTTGTAGGTAAGAAGGATAAGTGATGGAATCTGTGGTTGAGAGGTATGCAAAGCTCCAAGCATTATCGTTTGTGCTTGGTAGGTATGAAAAGCTCTAGGCATTATCGTTTGTGCTTGATTTGGTGTAAAATAATGGAAAAACTTGGTAATGCAAGGGGCCAAACATCAACTTGAGGACCCAAACAGAATTTTTAATTGTTCAATTTTATTCCTAAAGAAGTAACTCTAAAACACCCACATCATGATTTGCACAGACTGGAAGCTTAGACAATTGAGACACCCAACCCTTTTCTCTCCCATAAATCACTCAAAAAGGAATGAAAAGAACTTATGAATGTTAATGTGCTTTGAACTGCTGATAATAGCTGAAGACCATTGAGTGATATAAAAGAGATGTAATGATTCAAAATTGACTTATTTCATCTTGACAAAAGAAATCCATCAACATCATCTATGGAATTATTATTATGTAGTGGGTTGACCCATTTGTTCAATATAGAAAATTTTGCCTCTAGAGAATATGTGGTCAATTATGAATTTGGGGATGGCAATGAATTGCAGTTTTCTCTCCAACCAATCAACCCCTTGAAATTTTTTTAAAAGGCAAACGAGTATCCTATTTCTACTCATTTATTAATGTCCAATTTTGAAGCCAACCCACATGCATGTACCAAATATCTACATCAAACCCATCCAACCTAAGGGTGTCAACGGGTCGATTCGGGTTGGTTTCGGTTTGAATTGAATCGATGTTGAGTTTTATAAGCCCAGCCCAAAACATGTCCATTAAGAGTTCGGGCTGGGTTGGGCTGCGCTGGACACAATAACTATCGGGCTGGTCCGGTATCGGTTTGTTATTGGGCTGGGCTTATTGAGGTGATTTCGGACTGGTTTGGTCCGGACCGGGCTTATCAAACTTATCGGGCCTATTTTATATGTAAGATATATAGCCTATTTTATTATTTCTATCTATAAAATTAGCATCATTCATTCTATATGCATATAATTCAGTAAATTGTAACAATTAACATACTTTTTTCAACTATAGATTCATATAATCTTTCAGATCAAGAAGTAAACTATAACAATGTAATATTTTCAACTATAGATTCATATAATCTTTCAGATCAAGAAGTAAACTATAACAATGTAATATAATCCATCAAAATTTAAAACCATTAAAATTAAGAAACAGGGCCCGGATGGACCTTACCGGTGTTTGGGTTAAGTATTATTGGTTCGGGCTAGTTCGGGCTTCTTAACGGACTGGTCCGGTCTAGTTTTGGTTTGAACTGAAACAGTATCGGACTTTACAAGCCGAGACCGAAACCTGTCCATTAAAGTTCGGTCCGGATTGAGTTCTGGTTATATCAGGCCGGCTCGGTCCGTGCTACCGGGCCGGGCCCATTTTTGACACCCTTAATCCAACCCATGTAATTATGTTTACATCTTATTTTCTTTACAAAATTTGTAAATTTGAGACTTGCTAATCTTGATGTTGTTCTATCAATATCATTAAGTTTCGGCCCGGCTGCAAGTAAAGGTAAAAGAAGGGGTGAAATCAGTTTCGAAAAAAAAAAATTATAATCATGACTGTATATTATACTTACAACTCTTACTATATATGGTAATTCTACTTTTTGTATCTAAAGTTTGTGTTACTTTTAAAATTTAAGAAATTTAATTACGAATTCAAGTGAAATTTAATAACCAGTTTAAAATTTTGTGAGGTTATAAAATTAACATTATTGTGTGAGGTAATGATTACAAAAGTTTTCACATTTCATTTCCTTTTATTTCCCTTACACGCTGCTACTGTTTATACCTGTTTCTATCATTTTCTTCTTTTAAATCCAAGTATTTTTATATTTACATTTTCCTTATTAGTGTATAAAATTCTAATATACCCCCTAACCTTGTAGATCTCTCTCCCATACAATAAAAAGTAAAATTGGTGGAAAATTAGGCTGCTAGTGGATGTTATTCCATTTTAGGTTATTTACATTCCTTCATTGATTTATAATTTCACTTTTACTAAAATTTCCTTTAATTCTTCACTTCATTTTACATCTAACCAGATAGTCCAGGATCATATAATTTCATTACCAATAGTCGTAAGAATCCAATTGTTAATAATTCCAAACATTTTATCAGGAAAAAAAAAATTCCATAAGGAATTTAAATGACTTGGATTTTTAACGGTGCACAGGTGCAGCCATGCAGGTCTGCCATATGTACTACTTATTTCTGAAGTTGTAGTCTAATCTGAAACCACCATGCGTCAAATAAAACGGAGGATCTTAAGCCAAAAGCCACATACTTTGAACAACTTTGGCCCCAGATTTCACACCTGACTAATAGTCTAATACACTGTTTCATCTTCCCTTTCCATCAATTAGATTTGCCTAATTAGTATTCCACACGCTGAGAATTGCACTTCCAATCAATGAAACCAAATACGTGTATGGCTATGTCATTATTTTTTTTTTCAGACTTTGCTGCAAGTTCTTTCTGGTTCTCTGCGAACAAATCATGGATTCGCTTCATCTAGCACATGAGCTTTCCTACTTCCCTCAGCTCATTACTCTGCTTTTCCTCCTGAAAATATCTTCAATGGCAAGTCTGAAGCTTCGCCATTGTCGTCAACCATACTATAGATGATATCAGTTTCAATAGCAACCTTGGTGTTGTAGGGTATGGAGAAGGTGGTCCCTCGTTGTCAGATGATAACGACTAAGACTTCTTCCCCATGTACATTGACACGGCCATGTTCAACAGCGATGTTCCATGGCTATATTGTTTTGTCACTAAAAGGTTATATTGGTAAGTTAACACGTTTTGAAGGATAGTTCTACTATTAAATTGTTTAAGATAATCATACGTCATCAATTAACAGAACTGTCATAACGTACAGGGTCTATGAATCTTATTTCAGAAAGTACGGGAAGCTAATGTAATTAATGCAAACATTAGTAGATGGATATGATTAAAGCAAACTACAAGGGATGTGCATGAAATTTCCCCCTAAAAAAAGATTCATAGCCCACCTAGCAAGGTATGGGTAAAGCCTTAAAGCCTTTACCCGAACCTACCCTACCCATTTACAGGCTACTAGCCTACTACTATGGCTGGATCAGCATAAATCTCCCAACTCGCAGTCTTGATAAGAATGCAACCTGACCCAATGAAGAGATGGATGCACTGGCAGTACAAATGCACAAGATTGAGATCAGAATGGAACCTAACCCGGTAAAGATACGATATTTCAGAGATTTCCCAGAAAAACGGATGCTCATTTATCATACATTATAGAAAAAATCCCCAGAAACCATGGTCTTTCATATTAAGATCCATCACGGTGCCCATTGAGCCACTTATACAAAACAACATTAAATCGAAATACATCCCAAGGGGATAGCTCAGTTGGTAAAAAACCAATACCTCAAAATGAAGAGGTCATGATTTCAATTCTCCTTGAGGCTATACCTACCCAAAAAAACACATTAAATGGGAAGACCAACAGCTCCAAACAAGATCATTGAGTGCCATTAAGAAATTTCAAGAAAAATCTACATTCAATAAATAGATAATTTGATAAAGAAAAGGAGAAAAACCTAAAACCTACTAGGATCCTGTAATCCACCTGTCTGTTCTATTCACGAATCTTTTGAACACCTACCAAACGGGCATAATCTACCCACCTGATCAAACAACATATATCTCCAATGTCAGTACTGCACAACAAAAAGTAATAGGATTTGTTATGACAGCTCTGAAAAAACAAGTGATCAAGAAACTCACAGCAATGACCCTAAGTATGTGTTGCCTGTCCGAACAGCGAAGCAGAGTGCACTCAATATAACTTTGTGATGGTGTAGTAAGGGCTCCAAAATCCGTTGTTCAATTACACCTGCCAGTATTTGGTATCTGTAGAACAAAGAAGATATTGTCACCCAAGTCCCATTGATTATGTAGGCTCAGTCCAAGAGAGAGAGAGAGGGCCACTCCCACTCAAAAGCCTTTATGCCAGAATTCTATCTTCAGAAAAACCTTCTTCACCCACCATAAAGCTGGGAGTTCAAATTTCCTAGACTACGGGTCTTTAAATCTTAGAATTGTAGATAACCAAGATACTAAACGGGCTATTTTATCCATGGCTCAATTGGGAATGAAACCACAGGCCTTTCTTGCTCCAGACTGGGCTTGTACCCTGACTTAACCATGAACAGTCCCATTAGAGCCCTAAGTTAAGTTCTGTCATCCTAATCATCCATATAAAGACCTTGTCAAAGTAATATATATATATATATATATATATATATATATATATATATATATATATATATATATATATATATATATATATATTCTAGGTCCATTCTTTCCATGGAGATACTCTATCTAATTAGAAGGCTTGTGATCAATATTCCCCAACTCATGTCATTCTGGTGGAAGTCTAGATCTAGTAATACCATAGTAGATGAGCAGCTAGAGAGGACTCCTCCAGGGATCATTCAATAGGGCCTTATCCCTTTGTGTGCTCTTGTGACAATAAAAACAATTTCCAATCATGGTCCTTGTAGATCGGATGGTGACTACAATTTTCTACAATCAGATGATGGCTGTCCACCTTGTTTCACATAAGCAACTACAAATTAGTGAGTATAAAAAGATGGGAGTATTCATCTAAACCATGTGCCGATACCCAAAAAGTGCAGTTGAACAAGTCCAACTGCTAGATTTTACACTATACCTGATTCTAATCGACAATCTGGAAACATTATATATCTTCTTTTGCAAGTTCACATATTTTTATCACTAGCACAAACTCAACCGGAGGGTATCTTCTGCCTTGACACAGTATTAAACATCTTATGCAAGTTCACATTTTTTACACTGGCACAAGCCCAACTAACCACTGAGTTTCTTTTGCCCAGCCAAAGCAATCAATCATTTGTTTTACCCCTGGCCTTTTAACAGATTTGCAACACTCTAGGACAAATACTGATTTTTTTTGGGGTTCAAGGATAATAATGAATTTCAAAGCCGACAATATATTGAAAGGAGTCACTATTCTCGATTCAAGACAGAGTCAAAATACAATGTCTGGGGACCATGCCAGCACTATTGCACTAGATTTTTGAGCTTTCCCCAGAATCCGGTCCCAAGGATGACACTGTGTTAGATCATTAATATTGCATAAGCCCAACTAATCATTGAGTTTCTTTTGCCCACACTAAGCTACAATCAAATCAATCGTTATCCCTGGCCTTCAAGAAGTACTATTATCTTATTATTATTCTTTTTTTTTTTTTTTTGGTTATACTGAATTTCAAAGTCAACAATATATGGAATAGTTAAGATCATTAACAGTTGCAATGGAAATAAAGAGAACAGGACACAATGGCTGCATGAAGATTTTTATACATAATTGCAAACGGTAGTAAAGTTATTTTTTGTATAACCAATGCAAATAGATGAAATGATGACTGCACAAAGCAGCAACCAAAACATTGATATCTTTCAGTATCTACATACCTAAGATTGCTAGACACTGCCATGTAGACACCATACGCAACACTGGTTGATAATAGAGGAACTTCTTCAGCTTCACCAGCAAATTCCTTGTCCACTGCCTTTCTTGCCCTTATCAAGGCATTCGTTACACCTGTACCAACCTAAAAGAAAAAGAGAACTATTTTACATGCCATCATTTTGCAAATAAAGCTTTCATCTAGGACTCAAAAAATTAAAAACCAAGAGATGATAATAATAGTCGGAATAGAGTCTAGAAGTTTAGGGAATCACACAATAACAATGAAAATACTGCCAGATGTTTATAAGATAAACATCGAATAAATTTTATGTACATTTTTTGCAAGAGCAACTTATTAAAAATAAGGAATATACACATTATACACGTTTAAAGTAGTATATTGTAATGGACAAAATCAATGTCCAAACTACAGGACTTGGTTGGCTTTTCAAATCAGTTATTTTTTTTTTTTTTTTTTTGGGTCAGTTGCCAGTCTCTTGTCTTCAGTCCACCCCTTGTTCCCTTGCTGAAATGAAAGCCTTCTTTGGAAAATGGAAATTGCTCAGAGGATTCTAAAACCAGATCTATTCAGTCTTGATATTTGGGGAGGGTAATTTTCAATCTATTTTTATCTGTTTATTTGTTGTTGACCAGCAACAAAACTGTCTTTTTATTTATGTAAAAGATGTAACTACACTTGATATGTCAGTAGAAACAATCCACCCCCCCAAAACCCAAAAAAAGAAAAAAGAAAAAAAGAAAAGAACAATGCAATAG
This sequence comes from Protea cynaroides, assembly GCA_028583415.1. NCBI lineage: Eukaryota > Viridiplantae > Streptophyta > Magnoliopsida > Proteales > Proteaceae > Protea > Protea cynaroides. The sequence continues at coordinate 42,293,523 of CM053266.1, read as the reverse complement.
AAATCCATTCTATAATAGTTAATGTTAACACAAGTTTGGAAATAACATCTGAAATTCTCTTCAAACACCTGTTAACTTGGATGCTTCTACTTTCTTCTAGGCTTTACTTGCAAAGAGAGCAGAGTTTTTTGAATGTTGCAAAAGATGAATACAACATACGAGTATTAGAGAATAGAAGTTTAATATGCCGTGGTAGAATGTGGATTGGTTTAAACTTCTTCACTCGGTTTATTTTATTTATTTTTTGGAGTAAGTATTCTTCATTCGGTTCTTCAAGGTATATAGCACTACTTCCAGATTGATGCACGATACCAAGGTTTTGTAACCAAGTGACATTATACACTATTAGTCTATTAAAGAAAAATTAAAAGTTTCACTGACATGAAACAGATGATGGTTTAGTGTTGGCTGACTGTTGAAATAAGTTAGGAAATCAGACTTTAGGAGTGGAAAACAGGTATAGGGGCAATCAATTAAAGGTATTGTTGGAGGATTGTGGAATTTTAGGGGGAGTTATGGTCCTCACGGATTAAAGAAGAAGTTTGGACTTGGGAGAAAATTTCAGTGGGTAAAAAAGTAAGAGGAAAATTAGATAGGAAAAGATGATAGAAGTAAGTTCTATGGGATCACAGTTATAGATCTTGAAGCACCACACTCGGGAGTTTTGGCTCTAGAACATTACAACATCAGGAACATTGAAATTGGGAGATTCTTTAATAGCTCCCAAACAAAGAGAGATATGGAAGTTTTAGTGAACCTGCATAACATATGTTGGTAGGCCCAAAAGATTACTGAAATCAGAGGATCTTCTGTACGGCATAATTGAAAAAAAGACTCCTTTCTCTTACATCCATCCTGTTTTGCATCCTGTATGGTTTTCTATTGATTGAGACAAATGCTTCCTCAAGGTTTTAAGTGTCTCAAGACACTTGGATGATGTGACTTATTTTCTTTACTATTATTTTCTTCATCCTTCATCCAAGTCCAAAATTCTCGCTTCTTCCTTTTCAGGTTAGTTTGAATTGCATTTTCAGCACCAATTTATCCATTTTTCAAAATATCAGATTCACTTTGATGCAGTAGCAATGTCATGGATGGATCGACACGAGCCAATTTGGCTACCCAAGCCAAACCTGAACCGGCTCAAACCCAAACCAACCTTTTGGTCTGGAAAGGGTTGGTAGATGATTAATTAGATTAGGAAGTTTTAATTTATAGGTTTCCTTATTTACTATTTCTATTTTATGTCATAGGGATTAGATTTGATTTCATAAAGATGTTATTTACTTTCTAAGTTTACTTTAAATTAGTTTAGGAAAGTTCTACCTTTAAATAGAACATGTATTAGGTTTTATTTTCAGTAGTGAAGAATTGAAGAAGAATTTTATGAATGAATTGAAGTTTCAGTTTTGTGATTTGCAGGCCTGCTGGCCGAAAGCTCCTTCCCCTTCTCTTTTCCTTTCTCTCATTCACTTTCTGCGAGTCAGGACAGCTTAGGCTGATCCTCTCCTCTTCTTCTTCCTTTTCCCTTCCTTTCTTTCTCTTCTTCCATCTTCCCTCTGGCCAGTCCCTACAACCGAAACCCCCTCCTCTGTTTCTGGGCGGTAACTCCAGCCCACAATTTCTTGTTAAAACTCTCTCGTCCCACCTCCTTTCACCCTGAAATTTAGGGAATACCTTCAACCTATAAGGACAACCCATAACCCCAAGGTCCAAGACCTGAAAATCATCTCAGTGTGAAGAATCAAAACCTGCAACCCAAGGTTTCTCTCTCCCACTGCCAAACCCAGATTCAGACCTTCAATACCATCTTATTCCTTGCTGTTTGGAGTCAATATCAGTTGGGAACAGTACTCTTAGTCCCTACGAACCTTCATCTAAAATCTCAAGTCCATCGGATCCTTATCGAGTGAGATCTCTCTCTCCCCCACCCATTCTGGTTTCCGCCTCCCTGTTTTGTCTAAAGGAAGGAGACGAACTCCTTTCCAGATTATTGATTGGATTTTATTTCCCACTTTCCCATAATACCCCTTCCCTTATAACTTATTCCTAAGTCACCCTTCTTTTGTCTTAATACCCACACTACCCCCATTCCTTGAAATATAATTCTTAATCTATCCTAAGGTTCTGTTTGGTTTCTTCAAGTTATTAGAAACTTCTGATTATTTACAGAATTGCCACTACTGGTTGAGTTTTGAGTTTATTTACAATTCTGCCACTGTTTGTTGAACCAAGCTTCCATGTTATTTGGTTGGGCCCATTAGCGGATTAATTAGGGTTTTCTCAACCCGGGATCCCGCATCAATTGGTATCAGAGCGAATATCCTACAGTCATGGTGAGTAACAATGAGCTCCTAGCACGTGTTACCGCCGACAAAGAGGAAACTAACATGGCCATTAGTGGTATATCAAACCGACTGGATGGGATAGATGCTTCTATTTTAAATTTTCAGGATATGATGGCAAAAATGCAGATGTCCATTGACTCGTTGTCACAAGCTATAAAAGGTAAGAGTCCCATACTTGGAGATTTTTCCAACTCCGTCTCATATGTTCCACCTCCCAATGCATCTCCACCACCATCACCATCACGACATGTACCACCACCACCACCACCACCATATGGAGTTGGTCGACATGGAGAAATTTTTGGTGCTGACAAAGGAGCACGGCTGGATGTGCTTGATTTTAATGGAGACCAAAATCCTGAGGAATATCTTGACTGGATCCATAGCTTGGAGATATTTTCCAAATGGTACGGATTGTCAGAGCCTAGAAAATTGATGTTTGCAGAAGCTAAATTGAAGGGCACGGCACGAGTTTGGTGGATTAAATATCAGAAACAAAATCAAACTCGCGGCATTGGTGAGATAAATACTTGGGCTGAGATGTATGCGGCAATGAACCGTCGATTCCTACCTCTTGATTATAAGCAACGGACGCATCTCAAGTTTACACAATTACGGCAAGACAATATGACTGTTGAAGAATATGTGGCCCGATTCTATTATTTGGCTACCCGATCTGATTTTGATTGGGATGAAGATGTTTTGGTCGCACAATTCCGTAATGGTTTGCACCCACAGATTAGTGCTTCCTTGGCTTCCAATAGGTTACATACAATGGAGGACGCTGTACAAGTGGCATATCAGGTAGAGGAAAATTTAAAGCGGCCATACAACCGGAGAAGCTTTCCAGAGACGTTCTCTAAAGGTAACAATTTTGTCAAGCAAGCTCCACCACCAGAGAAGTCTTTTAGCAAGCCCCAAGAAAGTGGTTCTAGTATGGCATCTTCACGGCCGACCCGCCCATATTCTCCGCCTCGGCGTAGTTATGATAGACCTCCTTCAAAACCGAGGGCTGAGATCCAATGTTACACACGGTAAGGGTTTCGGTCACTTTGCTTCCCATTGCCCAAATCGCTCCATTGCTTTTTGCCAATAAAGAAGAACTCATGGCTCTTGCCACGGAGGAGCAACGTAAGAATGAGATCGTATACTTGGCGGCCGAGCACGATAGTGATGATAGCGGCAGTGATGTTGATCGGTTGCACCAGCCTTTTATGGTCCTTCGCCCTCTCTTGGCTACGGATACCTGAAGAGGATGATTGGCGACGCGGTAATATTTTCCAGACACGGGTACGATGCAACGGTTCCCTATGCACCATGATTATTGACGGCGGCAGTTGCACCAATGCAGTATCAGAAGATATGGTTAACAAGTTGGGTTTGAAGACAGAGCCCCATCCGCATCCCTACAAGGTTGGATGGATAAATAACAATAATCTTAAGGTTCATGAGCGATGCTTGGTCACGTATTCCATCGGCGGATTGATCGACACTGTTCGATGTGATGTGTTACCCCTCAAGATCCGTCACCTTCTCCTTGGTCGCTCCTTGGATGTTTGACAAGAAGGTTCAGCATGATGGGTACGAGAATACGTATACCTTCAAATTCGGTGGGCTCGATATGCAACTTCTTCCGGCAAAACACCTTCCCGCCATCAAGCTTAAAAAGAATGCTAACTCGCTTCTCCTCCAACGCATTCCATCTGACGGTATTCTTGGTCCTTATCCAGACTCGACGGAGTCGAGTTCTTTTGAGAAGCGGAGAGTTGATGCAGTAGCAATGTCATGGATGGATCGACACGAGCCAATTTGGCTACCCAAGCCAAACCTGAACCGGCTCAAACCCAAACCAACCTTTTGGTCTGGAAAGGGTTGGTAGATGATTAATTAGATTAGGAAGTTTTAATTTATAGGTTTCCTTATTTACTATTTCTATTTTATGTCATAGGGATTAGATTTGATTTCATAAAGATGTTATTTACTTTCTAAGTTTACTTTAAATTAGTTTAGGAAAGTTCTACCTTTAAATAGAACATGTATTAGGTTTTATTTTCAGTAGTGAAGAATTGAAGAAGAATTTTATGAATGAATTGAAGTTTCAGTTTTGTGATTTGCAGGCCTGCTGGCCGAAAGCTCCTTCCCCTTCTCTTTTCCTTTCTCTCATTCACTTTCTGCGAGTCAGGACAGCTTAGGCTGATCCTCTCCTCTTCTTCTTCCTTTTCCCTTCCTTTCTTTCTCTTCTTCCATCTTCCCTCCGCGCCAGTCCCTACAACCGAAACCCCCTCCTCTGTTTCTGGGCGGTAACTCCAGCCCACAATTTCTTGTTAAAACTCTCTCGTCCCACCTCCTTTCACCCTGAAATTTAGGGAATACCTTCAACCTATAAGGACAACCCATAACCCCATGGTCCAAGACCTGAAAATCATCTCAGTGTGAAGAATCAAAACCTGCAACCCAAGGTTTCTCTCTCCCACTGCCAAACCCAGATTCAGACCTTCAATACCATCTTATTCCTTGCTGTTTGGAGTCAATATCAGTTGGGGACAGTACTCTTAGTCCCTACGAACCTTCATCTAAAATCTCAAGTCCATCGGATCCTTATCGAGTGAGATCTCTCTCTCCCCCACCCATTCTGGTTTCCGCCTCCCTGTTTTGTCTAAAGGAAGGAGACGAACTCCTTTCCAGATTATTGATTGGATTTTATTTCCCACTTTCCCATAATACCCCTTCCCTTATAACTTATTCCTAAGTCACCCTTCTTTTGTCTTAATACCCACACTACCCCCATTCCTTGAAATATAATTCTTAATCTATCCTAAGGTTCTGTTTGGTTTCTTCAAGTTATTAGAAACTTCTGATTATTTACAGAATTGCCACTACTGGTTGAGTTTTGAGTTTATTTACAATTCTGCCACTGTTTGTTGAACCAAGCTTCCATGTTATTTGGTTGGGCCCATTAGCGGATTAATTAGGGTTTTCTCAACCCGGGATCCCGCATCACACTTGATAAGATAATATTTCAAATTGATATCAGAGTAATTTATATAGCTTCTAGATCACAATGAACAAAGCTAAACAATCCAAATTCCTAAGGGTGATATTGATAGGCTCAAGAGTTCCTAACATGTACACCGAATAGACTAGGAAAGAGATCATCATAGGATTTAAATGCCTCCTTAACCAATGCTGTCATCGGAAAGCTTCATAGAATGTTTGAAAACAATCTATGAGATGGTTTAGATCTTGAAAAGGCAAACTATTCGGTTGGTGGGAGAAGCTTTCCACTCCATGGATGGAAGGAGGGATTAGTTATTTACTCTTAAGGAGGATTCATGATTGCAATGTAACTGATATTGCTACGCATGTGGAATCTTGCCATCTAAGCAGTAATTTCTGTTGCTGGAACTTAACAATGTTCCCTACCTTGAAATCAATTTTGTTTCGATGGTGAAGATCGCCTCTTCATCCTCTTGCTGTTGTCTGCCGGCAAAGTGTCCTAATGGTGAGGATTCTCCTTAATCCACTCCTTCCCAATCCCACTCAACCACAAGCATCCCTCTTTTTTTTTGGGTCAAATTGGTTAGAAATTCCTACTAGTCATAACCAATGGTCACTTATATATAGTTCACAAACTTGTTGAACTGTTATAGGTAACTTAATTACTTAAATATTATCGGTCCTCAGTACCCCCCCCAACCCCAAAAAAAAAAAAAAAAAAAAAAAGAAAGAAGATGTTGATCCAAGCCAATCACAAATTCACAACGGCATTGCTTATCTACATACCAATTGGTAAAGGTAGACCACATAAAACTAAATAAAAGGCTTGACCTAAAACAAAAGCCTCAAGAGGGAAAAGATTGGCCTACCAAAGATGCACTGGTCCCAACTGCGAAAAGCTTGGCCCCATTACGCTGTGTAGCAAAACCAGTTCCATGAGTTTCATGCATTTACTGAAAGTAAGTCAAATTATTGTAATTGAATATTTTAGATGCAAAGTGCAACTAAATAACTATTTCACTTTACCACTATAGCACCTATTCTTTGTAAAAGTGAATAGGATGATCCAGCCAATGCAACCTGCAAACAGGATTCAAAAGGCAAATCAGTAATTGTTCACAGTTGAGTATCCCAAAGGGGGAAAATTTACAGTCTATGGAAACAGTTGTGGTTTTTCTTTTTTTTAATAATACTAGATCAAACACTATTTGAAATTTAATAACTTATAGACAAAACACAAATTAACCTGAAAGGCATTATCAGGGCAGTTGTGGAAGAACTTAGCAATAGGTCCAGCACTAACTGCGAGTGCTGGCCGAAGAGAGATAGTAGGAGCAGGAAGCCAAACAAGCATAAAATCTGCAATGATGGACATGAACTAAGAATTGGAAAGTGTTAGCAAGATATTAAATCCAAGAGAAAGAAGAATAGTACATATTTTCAGAATAATGAAAAATAAAATGAAGAAGATAACTTCAAGTAATTGCTTTGCAACCTGGAAAGATGTTTTAATAGGACAATCTAGTACATATCCTGTGTAGATCGGCCGACCAATGCAGTTACAGTAAGCCTTTTTTTTTTTTTTTGTACAATTGTTTTCCAGACGAAGTAAATGTTTGGTTCTGTTAACCCCCTTGATAGACTCTCAAATATTATGAAGAAGCAAATGGGAGATTCTCCATGGCCTCATAAGTGACTAATTAAGGAGGTCTGAAAGAATGTCCTTTTTTTTTTGTGGGGGGGATGGGACACCAACAAGAGTAAGCATCTTATTGAATACTAGCCCTTCAAGTATTAACAATGGACCACATAAAAAAGAGTGCCTTCATATGGCATGTAGAAGTTGTTAACAATATAAAAATAAGGGAATTGACCCATTCACCAGGTCCATTCCCAATGTTGGCAACTAGATAGTGCTAATCCCATCTTTGGTTGATAAGCCTTCACTTCTCTTCTCTTATCTTATCTTTTAATTCATTGTTTATCTAGGACTCTTTCTTCTAATCTTTTTCTGTAATTAGGACTCCACCTTATTATGACAGGTGGAGTACCTTATCTCTTTAGATTAGTGAGATATTTTTTCTTATCTCCTTAGTCTTATAGGACTGCTCTGTCATGTTGACATGTGGCAGTCCTATCCCTTTAAGCTGTAACAGTCCAACACTATAAATAGATGGTGAAGGGGAGAGACTTATTGCTTAGACTGATTCTGCCTTCTACAGCAGAATCGACATTCTCTCTTCCCTCTTTGCTCTTCTTCTTTGTTTCCTGAAGTTTTGGTTAATTTATTTCAGTATTAGTTACAGAAGTGTTTGATAATTTTGCAATGCATGCACCCACTAGTTTGACACTCTGGAGAGTGGACTGCTTTGCAGTGTTAAGGTTCCGAAGGTAAAGGCATATATAAATCATAGATGATATGCAGCGGCCAACCTTATGAATATACCTCTATTTTATTTTTTTCTTTTTTTTCTTTTTGTGTGTGTGTGTGTGGGGGGTTCATTTGCGAAGCTTGTCCAATATATTTCCAATCATATGTTGTATAGATATAACATTTCCGGTATATACTAAAACTTCCTCACCAATTGAAAATAAAATTACGCTGTTTAAGACTTCAAGTTACAGTATGGTACCACTCAATTCAACTTAACTCAAAAATCCTAGGCAACAGCTTCCTAACAGAGAACTAGCACCAGCAATAAGGTTTAGGGAGGTAGCACAGAGCCAGAAGCAGGGAACCACATGGGTACCATCTTTTCTTTTTTTTCTTTTCTTTTTTAGTGAATTAATGTTTGCTTCTAGTAATTTACACTATAATGTTTATGCATCAACTTCAGAGAGGTTTATAAAGAGAAACCAAAAAACATCTAGAGCGTAGAAAAGTTTTACTACATCTAAGGGGTAGAAAAGTTTTACTGTTTCATCACAGTCAAATTATTTCACAATGATTTTATTTTCAAGTTCAGATCATATTTCTAGAAAATTTCAAACCATAGGAGTAAAACTCTGATGTACAAGAAATCAGTTTTAAGTTGCCAAAATACAAAAAAGCTTATCATGAAAAAACAATTGAAATCCTTACCAAACCTCAAGCTTCTAGTTCCATTTATACATAAAATTGACCCAAGATATTACATGTAAATAAAGGGTATATTGCAGTATAAATTTCTCTGAGCTCAAATTACATACCTTTTCTCACCAAAAGGTAAAACTTTAAGATAGTATGATTAATATCCAAATCGAAGCTCTTGACATGGAAGTTAAAGACCTTGTTGGCATTTGTTTGCCTAAACTAACATCCTTTGGGGACTGGTTATAGTGAGAGGCATCTTACCAACCCCTGATCAAGTGCTGAGTGAGTGTCTTAACTATATACATACCAAGTTTACCCTTCACTATCAACAAACCACAGGCAACAAACCACAGGAAAGGAAAAAGGAACAAAAAGTGGGGGATAGGGGGAGGAAGACTTACCACATCAGCCAAAACAAAATCCAGCTCCTTGACAAAATTTTCTCTCCGTCGTTCCCACTCTGCAGCAGTCTGGCATAAGTAGAGCTAGCAGATTAAGATTTGATTCACAGATGACAAATAATAAACTCCAACAAAATTCAACTTAGGGGACAACGTGAAGAAACTCAATAACAGAAAGCATGAATGGCAACCAAATTATATTAGCAAGAGCTTTAAACATTATTATCCATCAAATGATGGTAAACATCATTATAATACCACAAGAATTATTATTCCTAGGAAAGGCAATTATAAAATAAATGATCCACAAGATTGAAAGCTCCAAATCCTTTATGATGAACAACCAAGATGTTTTCCATTTTTTTTTAATAAAAGATCCAAAAGGCTTTTAGCTTGTCTGAGATTGGTAACTTCAGAAAACCTACAGAGTCAAGACCTTGTCTGTGTGATTTTTTTTAAGTACCATCACTTGTGCATTTGAGAGAATTTAATTTTGTCATCCTCCCCAGTAAAAATGTTGAACAGTAAGTAAAACACAAGCAATTAAATAAATTAATTTTAAGCTAAATATAAGCGTCAGTGAGACTGTCACATCCGAAGAAGAAAATTTATTCCACCTGTAAAACAGTAACCTCCTCCAATTAATCCATCTGACAAAAACCTTACCCAAATGGCATTTTCAGCAAGATCTACTAAAAATTCTTCCAAGAAATAATCAGAAGCAAAATCAAAACCATCAAACAACTAACAGAGGACAGTTCGTCATTCTGAACCCTCAAATAGAAAATCGAAACAGTTATACTAGTACAAAAGAATGGATTCATTAACTACATTATTACTCCACAAAATCAGTACACATGGTCAAGCATATACAAGAACCAATGATCCACCGAGACTGTTCATAACGAATAAAAACGAACAGAACATAACAGAAACAATGTCGGCTGAGTATTGAAAGAAACCATACCTTAGTGAAGATGCCAACGCCGCACTCCATTGAAATTTTAGCAAAGAAGAGATCATCCGCCAAAAGCCTTTCCTTAAACCCCCCAAACTGAAGCAACCACCGGAAAAGTGGCGACTTTTCCAACTCAAAGTAGCGATAAACAATCGATCCAGGAATTCTCCCAGCATCAATCGCCGAAGCCAGATCCGAAGGTATACTCTCCAAAGACCTCCCTACTTCCGCAAGCGCCAAAATAGCCTCCATTTTGTTTTTATCTCCGGCTTCCTCTCCTCCATCACTACCACCACCACCACCTCCACCACCACTATATTTTCCGCCATTTCCACCACTGCTACCGTCTCCACCAGAGAAGAGCACAATCACCGGATTCCGTCTCGGCGTCACCTGCCATGTCAGCGGGGAGGCAGAGAGGGAGACTTTGGAAGTGGCAATGCGGACGAGCGAAGAAGAAGAAGCAAATGATGACCTTTGCTGACTGAACTTCGGTACGCCAATAGATCTTGTCGACGGATTGAAAGTAGCAGTGATCGCCATAGATGTGGAGTGGAGCTTCAGAGAGAGAGAGAGAGAGACGGACAGATAGAAGGAAGTTGATTTGGGATCTTCTCTATATGAGACAGCGGCAGGGTTGGGGGTTTATTGGTAGATAGAGAATTAGGTTTTGACTCTTCTTCCGACAACTGGAAGACAGAGTTCAGATGAAAACCAGTCAACAACTGACTGAGACGAAAGAGCTTTTTTTAACCTCTTGCTACGGAGATTCGGATCTTGGAGAATAAGATAAAAAAAAAAAAGTTGTTGTGGCCAAAATGTCACATCATCACGTACAACTGGAATCTGATTATGGTTTTATGGGAAAAGTTGGACTGATTCGAATCTGACGTCAGAGGGACTCAATACACGTAATTGGTGGGGACATAATGATGTCACGATAACTAACTTTAAATAATACGATTTCAGGCCCCCCACCTCCTTATTTCGGAAATAAATCCAATCATGTGTGTGCATGGTAATAATGATATCGGTGGGGACACCATCAGTGCATTTTATTGGGTGAATATTCAATTATACCATCAGTGATTGATGTTATAATGATATTTATTATTATTTAAATAAATTTTTGTCTATGTCCTCATCTAATTATGATTTGAATTTCAGTTCTAATTAACATTCTCATGTATTAGAATAATATAAAATTATTTCACTACAAAAATCATTCAATATGAATAACATTGGTGAAAAGCTCAAACATAGTGAATCATAATGTAGAAATGGTACATTACTACACCACATACATTCTTTAAAGGGGATTCCTATTTTGTCCAATGATGAATGCCAAAATTGATAATCCATGAATCCCTAAAAGGGCATTATTACCAGAAAGCTGGAAGAAGAGTACACCTCAAAAACCCATCATCATCCATATCCAATGGATTCCATGGAGAATACACGATATATGTATGTTAATTGAATTCAAAAAGTTGTGTTTCAACCAGAGGCTTTATTTTCATTTTTCATTTCTTTCTTTTCTACAAGGGTAAAAGACAGTTACCTCCCCTGTAACTTACCTTATTGACCGTTGACCCCCAAAGGTTTCAAAAAAGATAGTTACCTTCCCTAAATAACTATTAAAATCCAAATAGCCTCATGCGTTAAGAATATTCCATTAGATGGTAACGGTGGGAGTCCAATATTTTTTTAAAGACTAAATTATCTTTTTAGAGAGATGAACCATCTATTTTACCCTTACTATTTAATAGGGTTACTACTTCCCCATTTGCTCTCTTACATTTTTTTCGATTTTCAAACCCTTGAATCGCCTTTTTCTTCAGACCTCTCCAATGCTACAAATCCTTGAATATTGAAGCAATTTCTCCTAAAATCTCTCCAGATTTTCAATTCCTATTTACACTTCTATCTTCCCTCATCTTTCTCCCAATCCAATCGATCTTAGTTGACAGCCATTTTCTCTCCTATTCTTCTTTGTTTTCTTCTTTCCTAAAATCTATCCAGATTTTCAATTTCTATTTTCACTCTTATCTTCCCTCATCGTTCTCTCATTCCAATCGTCTCCTATTCTTCTTCAGTTTCTTCTCTCCTAAAATCTCTCTAGATTTTCAATCTCTATTTTCACTCCTATCTTCCCTCATCTTTCTCCCATTTCAGTCGTCCTTAGTTGACGGTCATTTTCTCTCGTATTCTTCTTTGGTTTCTTCTCTCCTAAAATCTATCCATATTTTCAATCCCTATTTTCACTCCTATCTTCTCTCATCGTTCTCCCATTCCAATCGTCTCCTATTCTTCTTCGGTTTCTTCTCTCATAAAATCTCCCCAGATTTTCAATCTCTATTTTCAGTCCTATCTTCCCTCATCTTTCTCTCATTCCAGTTGCTCTTAGTCCACGGCCATTTTATCTCCTATTCTTCTTCGGTTTCTTCTCCTACTTCCTCTCTTGGTAGATTCTGCTCTTTCCTCAATGTCGAAATAAAAAACCATGTCATTTCTCCTCCCTTTCCTAGCTCTCTCTCTCTCTCTTCAAACCCCGATTCTTCCCCTTCTTTTTCTGCTACAACTGATTTCTCACAGGTTTTCTCCTCACCAAAATTCCGAGATCCCCAACCCTTTTTTTTTTCCTCCACCATTTTTTTTTCACACCTCACTCTTCTCTCTTAATTCGACTAGTACTTTAATTAACTCACCCATTATACATATCCAAAGGAATCAGGAGGGCTGTCAACAGGGAAGAGCGAAGGAGAACCAGAATATGAATTTCATATTAAGAATGAGAATCCAACATGATTAAACACAAATCAAAATATCAACTCATGAAAATCAAAACTAGTGCTTAATCAATGAGTTTTGCCTCACTGGTCGCCTGTAATCGTTCCGCTTGCATCTGAGTCCATCATATCATCTCTGTCGGAAAGAACGTGAGGGAGAATGAGAAGAAGATGAGATTAGGGTTTATTTTAGTTGGATATAAAAAGGTTATATTGGTCTTTTAACAGTAATAAGATTTAAAGTATGGATAAAAGGTTGAGGGTAGAGTTGTCCATAAAAAATTTAACTTTAACACCGTTAAAAATTGAAACTATTTGGATTTTAATAGTTATTTAGGGGAGGTAACTGTCTTTTTTAAAACCTTTGGGGGTCAATGGTCAATAAGGTAAGTTACAGAGGAGGCAACTGTTTTTTTACCCTTTCTACAAATATGGTTCAAGAAATCGGTATTAGATTAGTTGAATCAATCAATTTTAGACTTGACCGACCCAATTGTAGTCTGTTTTAATATTATTTTAATTAAGATCGGACACATCTATCCGTTTTGGTCATGGCCAAATTTGGAACTATGCTACCAAATTTAGTGTGGGATGAATTTTAGTTTGTGATATTTAAACTTTCGTTTTTATTTTTTGTTTGCTTATTATTTTGGTAAAAATCATCTAGGTGGTTAAACCTGTTGGAAGTAAACAAACGTCTCTCTTTTAGCTTTACATCATTTTCAAGGAACAGGGGTGAGTGGTGAAGATGGAGTTCTCTTTCCACTCTTTGTATCTCTCCTATTATATGGTTCAGAGCTTCGTTAGTTAAAACGCATTTTAAACGCATATCGTACGTGTATTGTCATTCCTGTTTTAACTAATTATGGTTCAGAGTAGATGGTATTGAAGGAATTAAAGATAATCCCTCTTAAGCAATCGACAAATGCCCATCATTTTTGGCTAAAAGGTTTATTTCGCAGTACTCTTCAGGAATAGATGATGTATAGTATACTACTACACAAGGAATTATGTATGCTTTTCAAGAATCAAGAGACAAAGGCCAAATCCCTTTTGGTCTTGATGGGTGGAACTTGGAATGGTAATAAGGACAACCAGCTAAAGAACACTATGAAGATGCAATATTTGTGTGTCAAAGGAATTCATTTGAACCAATACCATGCTATTGACATAAACGCCTTTCAGTCCCAGATGTGCCAGACCTAGTAGTTGAAAGCTTTGATAATATTGCCTTAACGTTCTTATTATCCTTTTTCTTTTACTTTTCAGAGAAATGAAAAGCTGCTGCTGGGTTTGAAGAGGAGACTCTATTTTTGTGTGTATGCATGTAATGTATGTTTGGGGGATGGGGGGAAAGGGATAAGTAGGGAATGATTTGAACCCAGGCGGCCGGATAGAGTTCATCTCCGGCCCATCCAGCCCTGATCAGACGGGCTGGGATCAGAAGACGCGCATACTGATACATTACAGTGCCTTGATATAAAATGGAGTAGGTCCTTAGAAGGAAAAAAAATCCTTGATCCATGGCTAGAGTTGACTTGATACATATACCAATGTTTTGATATACGCACTAAGTGAACTCCAACCATTGAATCCCGACTGAAATCCATCCAATTACAGGAGAAGATCCAAACCTTCCCTTCCAAACCTTCCCCAGAAGACATCTCTCTAGTCCAAGGTTTTATTTATTGATACCGCATTTTTAGTTTTTTTTTTTAATTTATTTATTTTTTAATGATACGGCCACATGTCTTTCATCTATTGGATCCATACCCAATCCTTATCAGTATTGGATCCCTAAAACCTTGCAAGTTTCAAAGGACCACCCCTCAGCATCACTCATAATTCTCCCTTTGGCTTTTTTTTTTTTTTTTTTGGGGGAACAAATCCTGCCATATTTTTCATCTTAAAATACTGCATCATCATCATCTCTCATCTTAAAACCATCTGATGAAACTCCTTTGCTCCAAACTAATGCTTAGTTACCATCACTCCCCATCACTGTTACTGATTTAGAAAAGGAACCAGTATCCTATACACAAAAGATTCCAGTCCAAGAAGAGGTAACATGGTCATACAACACCATGATCTAACAAATTATTTGCCAAAAAAAATTAAAATCCAGTTCCTTTGAAAAGAAATAACATATGGAATTCCTGGACACAGCAACAAGTCTAAATCTAGCTTGCTCGCATTTCGATCAGGCAGTTTGCCTTCATTATGTTGGATTAGTACAATGCAAATATGGAATAAGAGACTCGATAAAATAAAATAAATAAGAACTTGCAAACAAACCTTCATTTATCACACACTACAAGATGAAATCAGAGAGTATCAAACGGTAACAACCTCATGTACAAATGAAAGAATATTGCCTGCTTGCTGCTGTCCTAAAACTACAGTATCTGCTCATCACAGGGATATCAGCAGCAGTTCATGATAAGAAAATGGAAAAAAAGAAAAAAGAGAGACATTTCCCAGACAGGCACCGAAAGAAAAGATACAATATCATCTGCAGCTAATTTCATGACCAAGCAAACAGGAATTTCTGAAGATATAACAACCCACAAACACTGTACTAATATAATCACATTCCTAGGACAGAGATGGGAACCAAAGAACAAGGCATGACAAGTGAGCAAAGGAAGCTGGAGAGATAAAGAATGTAGTGCAGTCATTCCTTGGTAAGCCTCAGAAGAGAAACACTTTCTTCTTCTGTACGTCCTGCTTCCACTTTGGCAGCCGGTAGAATGCTTCTTTCGTCATCCCCAAAACAGTCTGGAACTCCTCGTCAGACAGATAAAACTGGCCAAACAAAACAAAGAACAAAAAATGACTAAGGCATATTAAATGTGATTTTATGGATGAAATCATGACCAAGGATCTGTTTTGACCATGCAATATGAATAGCTTCATTTGAAAAAAAGATTCCCTTCCAAAAAATATAATGCTCGTGGAGGATTTATTATGAATATTAATTAACTCAGCAATGTCAAAAGCACAAACCTCTCTCCTCTTCAAATCAATTCCTCTAACTGGTACGGCTGATTTGGTGCTCAATTGGTCATAACTGTACGTCCCACTTCCATTCTCATCCTGCAGCACTTCCTGCTGGATCTCTTGCTTCAACTCTAACTCCTCTCCATTGCTGTCAGATACGGATGATATTCTCCCTTCTGTTTCTTTCACTGGAGATCCTTCTTGAGAGTCCACCTCAACATTAGCATTTTCACTTTTCACCCCAGCTGCAACATATAATGATGTCAGAAACTAATTTCAATAACTAAGAGTCTCAATAAACATGAGACCTATTGTAGAAGTCAAAGAACAGTCAAACAATATGAGAGATTCTAACAATAATTGCCACAGATTTCAAAGGTGACAGGGATTTGCCCCAGATGAGGATAAATTTTTATAATCCCCAAAATGACTAATTTTGCATAAGGCAAAAAGAAATGTTCAATTACTTTCATAATATTACAGAAAATTCTGACTAGAACCAGGAAAAACTCCACATGTAATATACATATCAGAGAAAAGTTTCATGTATGCTATTAACTGGGTCTATTACAATTCTACAAAACCAGCAAAAAACACTGTACAGCATTCAAAGATTTGAGATCATTTTAGCATTTGCAGCACAAAAACATTAAACTATTCATCTCCCTGGCATAACATATGGTCCATCAACAAAATCAATATTGTTTCCCTACCAGAGCCTGTGTCTGTTGGTGGGCTTCTGCTTCTACCACCTCGAACAGGAGATGCCTCAGGCGAGCGCTTCTTCTGTTCAGCAGTTAGAACATTTGAAAGAGCAGCTACAGCAGCTGCTCTTTGTGATCCTTGGCCTCTACCAGATGGCCTGGGAGCTGCAGGTTTGGTTCCACTGGATGGATTAAAGGCAGAGTTCAATGCAGCTAAAGCTGAAGCTCTTTGAGTTGCTCCTCCTTGATTTGATCTGTTCGATTTATCTTGATTCTGCATGAATGTTGTAAGAAGTAAAGACAAAAATACAAACGTGACACATGAAAAGTAAAAACATTAGGCTAAAGAGAATTTCCAAGTCAAGAGTCATATAAGCTTCCCCATAAGCCATTAAATAAATGCTTAGCATAAGCAATGAAGCGATGGCATATAACTAGTCAGAGAGCACAAGGACTCTAGTCAAAATGGCGAATAACTCATGGACAAGATGTAGAGCAAGAAATTTCTGTAAGACCTTCATTACCATAGTCGTCAATTTAACCCACCATAAGCATCCACTGAGAGGAAGCACACGATTTGTGGGAAATCAAAATGAATAAACAAAAATCCTTGGAAGGCACAAATCTTTAATAGGTTTTAAGTTTCCTACTACTCAGGATTTAAGAATTTTATTGAATCCTACTTTGATGAAAAAAAAACCTTGCTCCAAATCACTAAATGCAAATTGATTCCTCCACTTTTCTAAGCTTAACAATGATTAGAACAATATGTTCATCACATTTTATTGTTTAACATTTATTGTACAAAAATAGTAATTTAATAACATTCCACAGTGCATAATTCTTCAGAACCTTCATGAACTAAGAGTGGTCTTAAGAAGCAGTAAGACATGATTAAGAAAATTAACTGTCTGAATCAGTGGTCCACAGGAAATCTACCAGCTCATCTGTTGGAGGGTTTATAGGCATGTTATCTGCTCAATGCATCATGATATGGTAAAAAAAAGAGACATATCACAGTTCCTAAGTAACTGTCAGAAACAACATGAAAGTACTGAGATGCTGGTTCTTTGTATTTACCAAGAAAAAGGGGGAGAGAAAGAAAAGATAAAAAAAAGAAACACAAGTAGTCAATACAATGGGGTGACGAATTTCAAAAGGCATCTTATATTCCCAAAAGCATTTTAATCCTGACCTATTTGTTACATGAATTTTGCTAGGTTACATCAATGGCTTTAGAAGACCATAGGGCAAATGTTCCCCCTTTTACGGTGGATCTTATGCCTACTGTAAGTCCTTTCCTTCACTCTTCTTGTCAATAAAATTTTGCCCCTTTCAGGGGCTGTTTGAGCCAAAATAAATCAGTAAGGCAAAAATTTCATGTCCAGTAAAAGGAAAACTTAATCAATCTAGAACTTACCTCAGAAGAATGTGCTGCACCAAAAAGCGAGAACATTTTCTTCACAAATGAGTTTCCATGAGCCTGCAGTTTGGCACGAAATAGATCCATAATGTAGAACAGTTAAATAAGTTACTAAAAAACAACTGAAACTGAGTGCAACACACACACACACACACACACATATGCACAATTCCAGATAACTGACAACATTTGGAAACCAACCCACCTCAACTTAAACCTTATCCCGACTAAATGGGGTCAAGCACACATTCCTTTTCTCCCATTCATTTTTTTTTTTCTTTTGGGGAAGGTGGGTGAGAAGGGTTTTTTTTTTTTTTTTTTTGGGGGGAACCGCCAATAGATTCATGATTGTCCCACATTTTCTTACCCTTAGTTTAATTTGGTAAAAACCAAATACATTCTGTTTCATCACTGGATGAAAATTTGATAGTTCCATGTTATGCTTATTGTCATAAGACCTGACAAAAAATTTCCTTTTGAATCAAACTTCCATATTCTTGCACCTTTTTCATCTGATGACGTAAGCACATCTCATAGGAATTTTAATAGCCCCCACACACTAAGAAGCCTGCAATTCAACAGATTTCTTACATAAAAAGGGCATTGAACTATTTCTTGATTTGACTTCAAAGGAGTCAATAGGAAGACTCCTTGCCAGGACATAAGCATACCTCAGAAGAATTTCAATAGCCCCGCAAGCTAGGCAGACTCCAATAAATCAGAATGTTCACAAAAAGAATTGAACCAAATAATTTCTTGATTTAACTTCAAAGGAGTCAGTAGGAAGATTTCTTGCAAGAACAAGTTCATATAGTTAAGAGAAAACTCTTAAAGCTTTGTGCTACCTCAGCTATCCTCCACCCTTAAATGGAGATCATTTGCAAGACTAATACGTCCCATAGTAAGTCTAATGAGGAATCTAGGAAGATAATAAATAACTCTAAAATGAGGCCTAAGCTCATGGAATCTTACATTAAAAAGTCGTACCTAATGGCATTGGTTTATAGCTTGGATCATCTTAAGCGCCTGTGAAGTCTGGAAGATAATTATGTTCCTTAATTACTATCTTTGCCTTTAATGTAACTGTGCTGTTTTCATACAATATTCAGCTCCCCTCCCCCCACAAAAAAAGGTTGAAATTGCTAACCAGAAAGACCTCAAGATAAAACAGAACATTGAAGTTCCTTAATTGCAGCACATACAATGGCTTTTGAAGATTCCCACGAAAAGTATGTCGTGAAGAAGCATGGCTCATTCCCTTCTGTGACCTTGTACAGAGGCACGTCAGGAGATAACCCCTCCAGTTTTGTGGCCAGATCTATGTAAGCCTGCAACAGTTTCTTGCTGCATGAGATACATATAATAAAAAGAACAAGCAGAAAGGCAAAAATTCTCTCTCTGAGCAATAATACCTGGCCAAATTCGAAAGCCTTTTGCTTTTCTCTCGAATCCACAGACTGGCCAACCCAAACAAAGACCTCAGCATGTGTGTCAAGTATCAGCATATCCTCAGTCAACAAATCATCTTGAGAGAAGTTGTAAACTTCAGATACCTACATTGAATTAAAATATAATAAAAAATAAGAAATAGAAATCCTAAATACCTAATGGAAACAATAGACAGTTTCACTTGGACACAAAGTTTAGAGGTGTACCTCAAACTTTCCTGATAGATCAGCAAGACAGTAGGAGCCATGAACCCAAAAATAAATAAATAAATAAATAAATAAGGACCGATTAGCTTCATCCAGAAGAAAGAATAAAATGATAAGTAAATGAGCAACAGAGGCAGATAAAAGGAAGAAGAGTATGGAGAACAAGCACCAACCATTATTGAATGAGAAAGTGCACAAGTGAGGATCCCTAACAGTCTCTTGTGTCACTTTTTTGCTTGTGTAACTTTCCTTCCCTCCCAGCGCAAACCAGAAGGCCGAGCTCTCAGTTCCCTCCTTGGCATATTTCAAGGTAGCTCCTGGCTGAACAATTAAAAGTATTCAATTTAGAATCACTTGACTATACCATATAACATTATAGGAGCAAAAGTTTCATATTTAAGATTTTAAAACATATTTTATAGAAAGAGTTAGGATTTGAATGCCGGGCAGTTAAGAATTAAGAAAACAACATAAATAAAATAACTGTAGCCAACGCAAGCATGTTGAGATCGATGAATGACAATTAAAAAAAATGAAATATAAAATAAGAAACAAACACCTTCGATGTAATATAGTTGTAATTAATATTACTGTATCGGAATGGGCCTGTTTAGCCAAGCCCATTAGCAATTTGTTTAAGTGATTTTTTATTTAAGTGTTTAGTAAGTAATCAAGCCCAATACCAATTTAATTAAGAGCCCATGTGGCCTGCTTATGTCATTTTCTACTCATCTCTTATCCTACTTCTATTTAGTTTGTAACTAGCACTCTAACTTGTAGAGTCCTAGATCTGTCTATTAGTTATTTAGTTCGTAACTAGGAGTCTGACTTGTAAAAGTCCTTGATCTGCCTTGTTAGTCTTTTCTACATCTATAAATAGTGGCTAAGAGGAGAGGCTAAGAACAATCGATCCAACCTCCTCTCTCTCCTTTATTTCTTCTCTCTCTCTCTCTCTCTCTCTCTCTCTCTGTTTCACTGTTTACTAATTATAATTTTGTAACAATAGTAGTGGCTCCAATAGGTAAAAATTTGAGGGGATGCCATTTGAAATGCTATGGGCATGTACAATTACAGCTATGCACACCAGTAACGAGGAGTGACATGGAGCAGGTGGGGGAGTGGTGTTAAAAAATTAACTGGGGAGAGGATGTGAGAAAATAAGTGAATTATTTAGGATAGTAACAAGTATAACAATTAAAAAGAATTGAAAGGTGAAACAGGATCTGTGTAACTAACCCATTTAGTAGGATAAAGCTTAATTGATTTGAGTTACTCTACAAGAAGAAAGGTCGGAAAACTAACTTAACAAGGATTAATGATAGAAGGAGGTAAGAATCCAGATTCATTTTTATGCTCATGACAGACAGAGGTAACCTAATTTGTAAGTTTCGTGCCCCACTTTAAAACAAAAGGCATAACTTGAATTTACACTTCCTCACCCTAATTATTCAACATTTTCTTTTAGAAAGAGGACTGAGAGCTGAAGCAAGCTAACCAGCTATCATTTACCACAAACGTAGGGAAGTTCAGCGTGTGCTCAGTGGATGGAACAAGAGTTCATTTGGTAACATTTCCTTGTCTGTCTAGTCATGCAGAGACGAGCTGAACTCTACCCAGCTCAGGCTTCAAGTTGCTATGAATGATCCCACTCTTATAAAGGATGAAAAGGACTTACTTCTAGATTGGCTGATTTGATAGCTCAGGAAGAATGTTTAATCAACAGAAGTCTCATATCAACTGACTAAAGTTGGATTATAGGTTATAGGATACAGGTTACTTCCAAAGATCCCACAAGGCTCACCACAGTAGGAATTCCATTTATATGCTTCCGGCGAGTAATGGGTCCCCTTAGCTGGGTGTTAACAGCAATAAAAAGGAAGCTGAATCATTCTTTTATAACATCCTTTGTCCGAGTTCTCTCCCTCCTCTTGCAGGCATTCCGGATGAGCTGTTAGATAAAATCATCTCCTCTTCTCAGCAGGCTCTCCCCCTCTGAAGAAAAGGTCCAATGGCTATTAGGTTCATGAATGCTCAAAAGGCCACGGGTCCAAATGGGTTCAATCTTGGTTTCTCCTTGGGTGTTTCAGACATTGTCAGGCTTGATCTTCTTTCGGCCGTTCAAAGCTTCTTCTCCTGCCCATATCAGATCTGTGAGGTTAATCAAGCCTTCCTTTGCTTCATTCCAAAAGTTGAAGGAGCTTGTTCCTTATCTAATTTCAGGCCATTGCTCTTTGCAATACCTTAAAACAAGATTATCGCGAAAGGTCTTGCTATCAGACTTAAAAGGAATGGTGGATGATCTCATTAGCCCGAACCAGTCAGCCTTCATTGCAAGCTGTAATAACATTTATAATATTCTTCTCTTCTATCAAAGGTTCGGAATTTTGGTTTCAGACCCGGTATCGGCCAGGGCCAAAACCGAAATTTCGACCTAAATGGCAAAACCAGGTTGAAATCTGGGTTTTTTTTTTGTTCGAAATGTAATTTTGGTGGGAAAAAAAGGTTTTTTAAGCCCAATTTTAACCTTCTTCACATATCCTTTGAATTATTTTAACTAAAAAAAATCCTAAATTTGGACCAAAACTGAAATTTGGGACCGACATTAGCAAAATTTATACCGAAATTAGGGATTTTATACCGAAATTTGGACCGAAACAGTGATTTCGACTGAAATTTGGTACTTTCTCATTTCGATACCTGGTTTTGTTTCGGACCAGTGAAATTTCGAAACATTTTGGACTGAAACCTAAATTTCAGCCGAAATTTAAAACCTTGTCTGCTATAACCTTGTTACGTGTTTTGATCGGAAATCCCCCCCCCCAGCTGCTTTGTTGAAGATTGATATCCATAAGGCTTACGATTCAGTCAAATGGGAATTCAGTCTTGATTTGTTGGTAAAATTGCATTTTCTTGGATGCTTTATTCATTAAATCTCCCTCCCCCAGCTGCTTTGTTGAATATTGATATCCATAAGGCTTACGATTCAGTCAAATGGGAATCATTCTTGATTGGTTGGTCAAGTTGCATTTTCTCGGACGCTTTATTCAGTAAATCCACTCCAGGATCTCTTCAGCTCGTTACTTTGTGCTGTTAAATGGGAGTCTATTAGGGTTCTTCGCCAGCAAAAAGGGTAATAGGCAAGGATGTCCTATGTCCCCCCTCCTTGTTCACTCTCATCATGGAGGCTCTTTCCAGATTCCTGCAGATCACAGCAGAGCATAAAGGTATTGATTTCTTCCTTAACCACAAGTCTCTTCAGTTGACTCATCTTGCCTTTGTAGACAATATTATGATTTTCTCCAAGGCAAATGCAAAATCCATCAGGGTTATCTCTTTGGTGCTCAGTTCTTTTGGTAATATGTTGGGGCTCATTATCAACAAGCAGAAATCCCTCATCTTCCTTGCAGGGGGGTCAAAGATGTTTCCAAGGAGTGTTTCTCCCAGGGTTTCTCTTCCTGTCACCTATCTGGGACTTCTGCTGATCTCTTCTAAGCTCTCATCTCATCATTGCTCTCCAATATTGGAAAAAAGGCTTCAGCTTCAGAAGGCAAGATTCCTATCCTATGCGGGTCGCCGTGATATTGTTAGATCTGTTGTCCAGAGCTCTCTCTTGTACTAGACTGGAGTTTTTGGCCTCCCAAACTCAATCTCTAATAAGATTGAATCCCTGATGAGCGCTTCTCTCTGGAAGGAATCCTACAGTAATAGTTTCCTCTATACTATTAGCTAAGCATTTATTTGTCTCCCTAAAGATGAAAGTGTTCTTCTGGGTCTTAGAAGTGTTAAAGATGTCAACAAAGCTTGTATCCTCAAGCTGGTCTGGAGAGTCACAGCTAAGAAGGATAGCATTTGGGTTAACTGGATTTATGCTAAGTACTTAAAGGAGGACTCGATTGGTTTGCTTCTAGTGGACAGAACTCACCTTGGGCTTGGAGAAGAATTATGAAGCACAAAATCCTTGGTCTCTGATATTATCAAGAGATGGGTCTTTGACCCTTCTTTGGCTTGATAATTAGCACCCGCAGGTATCCTTATCCAAGGGGAAAGGATTAGACTCAACTCGAGCCATGAAAAATTAGGCACAGTTTCATCGATCCTCTGTGATGGTGGTGTGGCCTGGTTGGGTTTCCTCTCATAGGCTATCTCCAGCTTGGGGAGCTCTTGACTCTATTCAGAGAAGACCGCATGGGAGTGGTGAACTGGTGTGGTGGAATGGTTCAGTGTCAGGTCAGTTTTCTGCCTCCTCGAATTCAGAGCTTGTTCGTGCTATAGCCGACAAGGTCCCTTGGTTCGATGCTGTTTGGTTTAAGGATCACTTTTCTCGTCACAGCTTCATAGTGTGGAGAGCTATGACTTCCTCCCCTCCAACGTGAGCCTTTCTTTATCAGAAAGGCTTATTTCTAATTCCAGGGGCAGCTTTTCTTGGTAGGCTGAGGAGAATATCCACCACCTATATTTTACTTGCCCTTTTTCTTCCCATCTCCAGAGAAGGATCAAGCCTTTTGATAGGGAATGGACATGGATTTGTCGGGTACTTAAAGGCAAGGATCCCTTTGATACAACAGGCAAGCTTGCTTTTTGCGTGTCAATCTACTATATATGGATGGAAGGAAATCTAAAATCATGAAATTCCAAGTCCCGGAATCTGTCCCGAATTTGGGATGCCATTGTGTTTGATGTTCCTGTCCCGCCTCCACCAGGAACAATTTTATTATCTCAGCTTGGGATCTGCCTATTCAGATTTAATATGGAGAGGTATATTGGTTTTTTTTGTTCTTGACATAATTTTGTTTGTAGTTCATGGATTTTCTCTTTCATTCTCAGGTCTTGTATTCTTTTCGGATATTAATATATTTTATTCACAAAAAAAAAAAGAGGAGAGAGAGAGAGCGAATAATTGTTGAAACATTTTCCTCGGATTTATTGACATGCTTCATTGAAAAAGGGGAAAAAAGTCATGTTGACCTGACCACATAGTTGTCAAGGCGTCGCCTAGGTGCCTAGGCGCCCAAGCTGCCTTGGGTCGCCTTGGAAAATTGGGCACTTTGGTCGCCTAAGCTCCCAGTCAAGCCTCCATCGCCTTGGTTCGCCTTAGCGCCTTGACAACTATGCCTGACCATGATCCACTTGCAACTAGACAACATTAACAAGAAAAGAAATAATGAAAGACATCATAGATTAATTCATAAAAACATTACCTTCAAGAATTCTGCCACTTTAGCAACCAATTGTTGCTGCTCAAAGGTACTCTGATTTCCATGCCAGCTGAAAATTGAAGAGCCAGATTGCAAAAGGAAACAGTCATCAGAGCTTAAGGATGCTGCCACCTGGATTAAAAAAATAAATAAATAAATAAATGAATAAGTAATAAAGAACTCCACAATCTACATTTGTAGTGAGAACTTATAAGTTTCAATGCAACACCCATGAGAAAATACAGAACAAGAGTTTAAGCAAACGATAGAACCATCTAGAGGAGAAAAAAAAAAGCAAAACTGAAAAGCTAATTAAGTAAATACAAACATACATTGACATTGTCCTCCCATATTTTAAAAAATAATAATAAAAAATAAAAAATAAAAGGGCATACCCAGAAAACGAGGCTCTCGGCACTCTAATTTGGGGTCTGGGGAGGAGCTAATATATGCAACTTTACCCCACTTTGTGGAGAGGCTGTTTCCAGATTCAAACTAATGACCACCAGATAACAATGGAGCAACCTCACCATTGTGCCAAGGCCCGTGCAAGTGAAAAAAAAAAAAAAAAAAAAAAAGAACTAATAGAACTTGGGTTCCCAGTTGTACACAAAATCCGAGTTCAAAATACAGAATGACAACAGAAAACTGTCTAACAGCCACCACTTGGGTTATTCAATTGCTACATGAGAATATCCCATTCTCAAGCTAGATCAAGAATATGTCACAGAACATAGATATACATCATCTTCAATCAAAGATATATATATATATATATATATATATATATATATACACATTGATCCTTTAAAAAATGAAACTCCAAGTTACAACATAAAATATCATAAAAAGGGGAAAAAAGACAAGCACATACTGCATCAATTTGAACTGCTTTATTGTTATGCACAGATGTTCCAGAGATACGAATAAGTGCAACACCATCAACAGTATATGTTTCATCATTCAGCTCTTTCTCCTCCAGGCTTTTCTTGTAACCAGAACTTAATCCACCCTGTATTAAAATAAGCCAATTTCCAATTTCAAGTAATGCATAAAAGGAAGAATTTAAATTATGTATACAGTTCGTAAATCACTACATAGCTTCAATTTGTAGTACCTTAAGGACAACCATAGGTTGAAAGAGAGCAATGAATTGTGGTGGCTCTTTTCCCTCAAAAATGCGGCCCTGCAAGAACCCTTGTTAACTACCACACCAGTATCACTTAACCCAACTTATTACAATACACCCAAAAAAAAATTAAAAAATTAAAAAAATAAAAAAATAAATAAAAAATAAAAAACCCAGCACAATACCTGAACGGGTTTCCCTTTAAATGAGTTGGACATTGTATTAGATAACTTAGTAGCCATCATTTGGTCATCCTGGAAAATCAAGTCACCCTAGTTTAGGCTATGGTGAAAAAGCTTGAACCAACCTAACATTGAACGGAAACAGACTTAAATGATAAAATCAAGAGTCCGTGAGTCTTATATATAGAACTGCAATTCTGCAACACAACTAGTGTTTTGAAACTGACAGCTGAGCCACAGACATTGCACAAATGTTGTTCCAGGAATATATTCCAAATGCTAATTGATTCATTAAAAATAAAAATAAAATACAAGTGGCAGCACATAATATTGGTCTTTCGATAGAAATTGAAACAGTAGACAGAAAATTTTCAGAGGGGGATGCAGATTCTAAAAGGATCAAACGGTACTTCATTACCTCATCTCTATGTCTATCGCAAATTTGCAATTCATTCTCACCACCAATTTATGCATAAACGTTTAGCAGCTCTTAAAAACTATATGCTAAATTTTCTGTTCTGGTCACTATAATGTGTGAGGAGGATGAAATGTAACTTGGAAATGCAACAGTTTGACTATGGAACACATTGAAAGAAAGTGGAGGCTTCAACTATACATTAAACTAACCTACACAAAGAAATTAGAAAAATTCATGTGATGGCAAGAGAATGTACCTGAAACCATGTCTCTACACACAATTTCTGGAAAATACCGTTAAAAGAAACAAAATGGGATAGATGGAAATGGGGTAGGCTAAAGAGGCAATGTTTATGGGCAGACTTGGTACGATTTCTATCAGATTATCGGCATGTCTGCATTGAAAAAAATTCAAACCGAATCTGAATGGGCTCTGACAAGAAAGCAGACAGGTTTTCATACTCATGATTAAATATCCCTTCTTGTGATTTTGTGGCAAAGAAATGCTCACAAGAACATCCAATGTTCACTCTCTTACAGTTCCACTCAATGGTCAGCTATCTAATATGAAAGAAGAGATTCCTTAACCAGGACACACTTTTAAGCTTGTTATTCAATTTTACTTTTTCTTTCTCGTGAACATCAGATCTGGTTTGAAGTCAATTCTTCAAATCAATTTGGACAGCAATTAAAAAATAGAAAGTAAAATTTTATGGAGACTAGGTATCTCTCACCTATATGCTTCTTCTTGTTCGTGGGAGGTCACAGAACAAAGATATGAAGGATTCTGGTTTGGTGAAAATCTTTGTCCATAGAAATTAAGGTTATCATGGTTTTTGGCTTAGATGCAACTTGCAAGCCCCAAAGCCATCTAAACCAGACCCCTCTCTCTCTCTCTCTTCCCCCTCTCTTTTCCTCCATGAGCCAATAAGGTAGGGGTTGCTCAAGTTCAGTTCAACAGGGTGACATATGAGTTGCTCAACCTCTACTGAATCAGACCCTTACCCATTCCCTATTCAAAACAGGAGCATTTTATATTTCCCTTAAAAACAGTAACTGCTTTTGATATATTTATTTTTCAGAGATAATTGTGTGTTCAAATAAAATCAAGCCAGACCTCAAAAAAGTATAGACCTCCCATTACTCAAGAAAATGCACAGCAATTTATATTACCTGAATACTATCTTTCCCGGTCCAACAACACAAGAAGTATTCTTCTTTCTTATCGCCGGAGTGATATGTATAAAGAACAATGTAACAATCTCCACTGTAAAATTTACCAATTTCTTCTTTTGGAACTGGTGTCTTGGCATTGCCATTGATGCGCCATACCTGCAAAACTAGTAATATTCACTCTTCCAATAAGACATTAATGCTCACCAGCACACAAAGACACATAATTGTCAGAAAACACATTGCTGTTACAGTGGCAATATTCAGACCTCAGTTTTACCACCACTTTCAAGCAAAGGTGGGACATCTTCATTTACAGGAGTAGTGCCTTTCACAATTCCCTTGAGACCAAGACCTTGTTGCTTTAAAAGAGCTGAAGGATTCCAAAATGCCCTGAAAGTTATGCATACAAAAAATAAAAATGAAATGACACAACAAACAAGCCGATTGAATAGTACCTGCTACTTTTCCTCTTCCCTCCTCACCACCAGAGGCTGCTGCCCCCATTGGCCAAGACTCAAAGTTAGACTTGAATGAATGAGTCTCATGTCCTTGAATAAGCCGGGTTATGCGTGTTGACTTTGGCCTATTTTGACTAGTTATAAATTCCTGGAAAAAAGAAGAGTTCAGAATGCTTGATTGAAATGATAATCATAGTGCAACTGACCATTAATGCTACATACGTCAGCAGCTTGACTGGCAGCTTTTCTCTCTTCCACTTGTGTTACCCGGCCAACCCAAATAAAAACTTCAGCACCACAGTCAAGTAAATAGCATTTGTTGTTCTCCAACATAGATTTAGAAAGTTCACCCTCTACCATCTTCCACTCACCATCCATAATGCTACAGAAACCAAATATTACAATTAGCACTTTTTAACGAAACAGTACATAAATTATGCAGTAATATTTTTCTTAATACTATTCCACGCAATGCTTTCTCAAAAATCAGGTATGTGTCAAAGAAAGGAGAGAAAAAGATTAGAATCCTTCAAGAATTTTCTTTTTATTTTTCTTTTTTTCCTTTTTTGCCAGAGCATTCTTCTCAAACTTACAAGTCCCTTTGGTCTTAAAAAGAAATTAAGAAAATCCACAAGCAAAAGAAAATTAATGAAGTGTATTATGCAATGGAGCATCAAAGACTTCTTATTCCCTATGATATAGACCACGGCTAAAGGACATAAGAGGACACCACAGTCAAGGGCTGTATATGCAGAATAGGGAAGCAAATTGGAAAAAACAAACTAACATCAAATACAGAAAGAGCAGTCAATTCAAACATTACGGAGCAGGACAAACTTCATCAGAGCTTCCAAAATACTGGAGCATGGTCCAGGACTTTCAAAATCTTAGAGCTAATATAGAAAAAGCCTCTGAAAAAAATACAAAGGGCAGTCTTCCCCATTCCTTGAATAGTGACCTATAAGTCAAGTCGTCACTGCAACCTATGTGGGATTCTTCAAACTCCACAACTTTCTTTCCCCTTTTGTAACACAATGACAAAAATGGTTTGATTAAAGTAATGAAAACAGAAAGTATTAACAGTCAATACAAGTAAGAACCAAAATAAGCAAATGAAATGAAATAAAAGTTTTCCCCTAAAATGAAAAACAAATCCCTGAAAGTTAGCTTCAATTTGCATTCATACCCTTTATTCGTTATCCACTCTTGATTCCATATATAGGTATTTTCAAACTTTGGAGCTTTCCAAATTCGGTGCTCCAACTCTTTATTACCTCTCCATGCTTCAATTTACAAAATGGTCTGAAGACTTCGAATCCAGCCCAAATATTAATCAAGTAACCATTCATTTTTAGCTAGAACTTGAAAAATGAGGGTTGTCTCAGGTGGGCTGGAGAAATTGCCACCTCTAACCATTCCTCCCCCCACCCCCAAACCTAAAAAAATATTCCAAAACCCCAAAACAGAAGCATTTTTGTACTCTTCTGTACCTACCCCCAGAGAATAAAACTGTTAGATTTCATATAATAACGGTATTTAAGGTAATTTGATTTTATCTTGTATTGTCTTTTTTCCTTTTCCCGCTTTACCTTCCTTTAGCCTCTGATATTAGTACCATATTACTGTGGGGGTATTTATGTAATTCCATGATTGAAAGTAATCAATATAGGAGAGAAATTGATTCTCTCCCCAAGGCATTCACTGCAAACTCTCTTCTTCTTCTTCGTCCTCTCCTTATCATCCTCCTGTCTTCTCTTGCTCTCTTCCATTACTTTAACTTGAACTTGGAATAAAAGAGGGGTTTGAGAGTCGAGTAGCAACCACTCTCTCCATTGTGCCAAAGGTTCGAAATCTAGGTTTCGAGGCCAGTTACCAACCTAGAAGCTGAGATGAGGTCGAAAGCAAGGTTTAGATGCCCTGGAAAACGTTTTTTGACCCCAAATATTTTGTGCTACCTGCTTTTACCCTATTTTTCCTGAATTAGTTTCACCAAACAAAAATCCTAAATGGTTTTTCTAGGTGTGCACCATAGTTTGGTAATGTACACAGTAGTATCTTGGAACCGAGATTTTGAAGGAGTTGCACTCAATGTAACTCAGGTCCGAAAGCTAGCTATGCGAGCTTTCCAACAAATTTAAAATTGTTTGAATCCAAATTATATTAAAGGAGATACAATGTTACATACACTCTGGTTAAACCTTGTTTGGAGTATGTGAATGATGTTTAAAGTCACCTTAAATGGAAAAAAAATTTGAGCATCAAAACAAAAGACTATTTTGGTTCACTTCTAGTGATGTTTAATTATAATAAGATTTATGAAAATCTTAAATTGGAGAAAATATCTATCGTTTGAAAGTTGGAAATTGCCCCCACAATTGAGAAGGCGATTTTTGTTCTTGAACTGAAGAGTTGATTTCTTATCCTTTGTAATTTAAATTTTGTACTATTTTCATTGGATTAAAATGGGGGTGTTGTTTGTTGATGAATAATATCTTAAGTAAAAAATCATTCACTTAAATGATATTAAACATAAATAAATGTTGGGATTTTGGTCAAAACCCTGTCAAAACCGTTTCCTCTCGGTTGAAACCTATCAAAATATGAGTACCTTATAACATGGTTTGAACAGGTTTTGGATGAAACAGTGATTTTGATCGGTTTTGACCAAAAC
The DNA here is from genome assembly GCA_028583415.1 of Protea cynaroides. Taxonomy (NCBI): domain Eukaryota; kingdom Viridiplantae; phylum Streptophyta; class Magnoliopsida; order Proteales; family Proteaceae; genus Protea; species Protea cynaroides. The sequence continues at coordinate 42,262,947 of CM053266.1, read as the reverse complement.
CCAGTCAAAACTGGTCCAACTCAGTTGAACTTTAAAGATTTTGGTATCGTCGTATCGAGCCCCAGTTTCATTTCAACTAGGGTCGAAACATAGTTGCAAAGTTTCGACCGAGACAGTGAACCATGATTGTGCCTCTTGTTTGGAACCCTAGACAAGTAGAGGCTCCAACAGAGGCTGTAACATGTAAGGAAACTTGTTCAAGTAGTTCATCCAATTCTAGATGACATTGATGGGGTCTTAAAGCTACGAAGACAGAGATTTACGAAGTAAAAAAAGAAAAACAATCCAGAACTGGAGCTACCGCCAGCCTGTCTTCCAGCCCCTTTTTCTCTCTCATAAATGGTCCACTGGAGGTGAGGCCAAGCCATTGGAGTCGCTCAAGGGTCCAGTCTCAAAGCCCTAATACCTCAGTTACAAGGAAGGTATGTTTTAATCCTACAATTCATTCTTCTACCAGCCTCCAGTACCACCAGCTTTGAGCTTTTGGTTGTTTTTTCCTCCTTGAATGTTGACCTCAGGGGTTTCTACTGCTATGTGTCAGTAAGTTCTACTATTTGGGGTTTGTGAGTCGAGATATAATGAGCACACACCCAAAAATGCACATTTGCTGGAAGTATTTAAAGTTTTTTGTGAACTACTGTTTGCTGAAAATGTTGTAAGAACTGAGAAGTTCTGGGATCTGGGAAGGAGTATCTGGGTAGAGGATGAACACCCCATCTGGTTTGGGTAACCAACCAGCATCCTGAGTACGTTCTCACCTAATGTTCAATAGACATATGGAAGATTCAATTGGTGGTTCAACTAATGCCAACCCTAGGCTGATTGCCTTTGAAAATCCCAACACCTAGATATCCATTATGATGTTGGACAACATCAACTATTTGGACTGGGCTTACTCCTCCTTCTTCCTCTCTTCTTCTCTTGCTCTCTTCCATTACTTTCAACTTGAACTTAAAGTCTTAACATATGGGCACAGTTCCCTCTCCACATGCCAACAAAGGCAGTTAAAACCCTACGATAACATATATTTTAACATTCAGTTTATACTCAAAAACATAACTGGTTCACTCTTTGCAAGAATTGCATCCAAAATAAAAAATAAAAATCGCCAAAGTGTATTAAAGGACAGTAGCATGTATATCATATGTATGTAACAATATATGCCACATTAAAACCATCTAGTCATTAAAGATGACAACTGAAATCATTTCATATTAAAGAACAATATTCAATTCAGCTGGATGCAACAACTATTGAACTCAAGGTTCCCAGCCCAAATATATATCACCTATCTGTGCATGTTGGTACTTCAAACAGATAAATACCTATAAAGTGTCCCAGGAGTTCTCTCCAGAATAACATCATCTTCACTTAGAGTCTTTTTTCCAATTGGTGCAAAACCTCCAAAAAGGACCCAGAAATCACCTGAATCTGATTCAGCCTGCAGCTTTCCATCATCTGACCAAGAAAAAAACATTTACAACACAAAAAAGAAATAGTAAATGAGAAAATTAGAGAAGTAAACACAGTAATAAAACCATCAAGACAACATCACAAACCAGAAAGTGAGAGGAAAATCAATTTAATTCTTATGGACTTACCAACAATTGCCACATCACATTTCCCCTCATGATACTTTTCCTTGAAATACTGAATCACTTCCAAAGCCTTGGCTCTTTCTTGGATATTGGAATTTGCACCATTAAACTGATAAATCTTATTCTCTGTATCCAGGATAAACACATCATCGTGATTGAGTGAAGAGCGAGCAAATGAAACCTGCATGAAAAAAATACATCATATTCCCTTAATCTCCGAGAGAAAGTGATGCTCCATGTTGGTCATCTGAGTCAGGTAGACATGCTACTCTACCTGCTTCAATCTGACATTTCGTTTCCCTCTGCAAACATAGAGTCGCGTTTCAAACTTTTCTTCTTCGGGTTTCTTGAATCCAGAAGCAACACCCCCCTCTAATGGGATTATGCATGGTTTAAAGTATGACAAAAATTTGTCCGACTCATGCCCTTGAAGTTCTCTGTGCTGAACTGCCCGCCCTCCAAGGGCTGCATCAAGTTCAACTGTCTTTATTGCTGCAGTTCCAGCTTCATCCTATCATTGTTCCAGAGATTATTACAAAAAGGTATAGCACATTTTTTGCAAAAAAATAAGGCCACTTTCAAAATCCACAAAAATAAAAAATAAAAAAATAAAAAAAACAAAAAAAAACCCTCTGTATGACAGAATTCAGGTACCACATGCATACCTGACTTGAATCCTTTCCAATCCAAAAGTGAATGTCATATAGAGAAGAACCTCCTTTTCCAGAAGTCTGTAGAAAAGTCAATATAAATCAGACGTTGAATGAATAGATAGGATGTAAATTTCCTTCATATCCTCAAGCATGAGTGCCTTCAATCATCAGCAAAAAGAAAATATCCAGCTTAATCAAACGAACAGAAGAAAAAACTGAATTACAAAATATTACATATGAAAAGCCTTTTTCTTGGGCAAGTGGAAACCATTCTCAAATATGGAAGGAAAATAAAGGGTGGTAAGGGAAGCTCCAAAATTTATCATAGCTTACCTCACTAGTAAAGTCCCTAAATGTTATACTTGAGACCTATGATCAAATCATGTCTCAACCGCTTAACTTACAAAGGTACTGACTGCTACCATTTCCTACCCCCCAAAAAAAAGGCCTGAAGTTTTAAACCTTTGAAACAGCAGAATAAAGATTTCATGATCCTTCAAACCTCCCCCTATTGGTAACATCTCAGATATTATATAGAAAATAGAATGTTAAAACAGCCTGAAGTTTTTAAACCTTTGAAACAGCACGCCGATGGATCTTGTCCAGCTACTTTGAACAGGTTTGATAGACTAAGACAGAAACATGACTCTATCATGGAAAATATATACATACAGAGGATCTTAAAGAGAGCATTTGGAGTAATAGTTAAAGGAGCAATTACTATACTAAGCATGTACTTACTCAAACTCCCTATTCCAAACTTCTTTTCTGGGGAACCAGAAAGGTAAAGTTTACCTCTCTTTCTCCCCTGGCATTTCAAAATGTCCAATATCCCCATCCATTGCACATGCCAACCAGTTGCTCCTTTCCCCAATAGACCGGTTCATTTATAATGGTTTGAATCAAACCAATTACTTGATTGAACAATTGAAATAAAGAATAAAGGTAATCCATCTCCTCTCACCGTAGGTCTCTGAACATCTCCTCCTACCGTAGGTCTCTAGAACAAGCCCCAGAATCCCAATCTCTCTATCGTCTTTTCTGAGTTTGGAGATGTTGCAGATCCATGTATGCCTCGGTTTCCACACCAATTCAGGTGATGCCCATAGCGGTCGTGCCACCCTTAACTGAGAAGATAAATGATGCCAAGGCCTCTGTTTTGGCAGGATCGGACAGATGGCTATCCAAAGATTTTCGGCAAGATCTGAACCCTGATCGATCCGTCTCCGGTTAATGATAAGTATGGTGATGAACAGATCACCGCCCTCTGGAGGAAAGACAGTTGGGCCAGTGGAGATCTTAATCATTAGAATAAGAAGAAATATTTTCAAAATTGTTACTTGATTACTTCATGAAAAAATCATTCACTTCAAATTCATTAAGTACACCCGTTTCTTTCTTGATTATCTCTGTATATACGCCCAGCACTACCTCCCCTCCTCCTTAGCTCCCCCGGCTTACTCACTTACGCTTCCGTTGAGTCCTGAACGCACCCAAGAATCTCATTAATTCTCTCTTTCTTCAAATCCAGACTTCGGAAGATCAGCTGCCATGGAAGAAACTCTCAAGAGACTCAATGGTATCACTCACAAATCAAAATCAGACCCAAAAGACGTGTGCAAGGAACTTCAGCAGATGAAATGCAACAACAAAAATAAAATGTTCCAATCCAAAAAACAACAAAAGATGCAATAAAAAAAGTGGTGGAGGCTCTGGCAGTGCAAACATGAAGTATCAGTGAGTCCAGCGGTAGCCGTGGGGCCGATATGCAGCGGTGATAAGGGACCCACAGTCAAAGGTGAGGCGAGCTAGGCACATTCGACAATGCCGAGGAGGCAGCCTGCGCCTACGACTACGCTGCTTGTGCCATGCGAGGCGTCAAGACTCGCACCAGCTTTGTCTACCCAACAACTTCCCCACCACATCATCATCATCACCTCACCAACTCTTCTCCTCTTCTTTTGATTTTCCCATACCATCTCCGCCATCCATCAATGACCTTCACGTTCACTAGAGTGTGAAAACCAATTTCTGGACTTCTGATGATTACCTTGGATTTGGGAATTTTTCTGCTTGGTCCATATACGTTAGATGGGAGGAGATGGACTGCAAACACAAACTGAATGCTTGAAGAAAATGCAAACAACTTCTCGATCCTCCCTACGTATCTCCTATTTGCCCTCTTTTTTTATTCTTCAATTGTTCTGGTTCAATCAAAAAGTTGGTTTGATTCAAATGATTATAATTGAACCAATTTTATTTAGCAATCGAAGAAACTGGTTGGCATGTGCAAAAAAGGAGTAAATGGTAATTAGGGTATTTTTAAATTTCAAGGAAGGAAGAGAGGTGGAAGTTAACTCTATGGGGGAATAATAATTAAAGATTACGACAAGGGAGTTTGAATAAATACATTCTCAATATAGGGGAGTGATACCATAGTTAGATTTACCTAAATGAAGTAACAAACACAAATCAGAATATATCCAATAAATAAATCGTAACAGAACCTCTATTTGTAGAATTTGAGTTGAGACAAGACGGAAAGGAGGGCCATGCTCCAGATAATTAAAAAAAAAGTCTGAGCTCAGCATCCTACTGTAGCTGAAAGACCCTAAGCCCACACAATTGCAGCCTTGCAATAATACTAGTAGGTAATAACCATCAAAGGGAAGGTCAAATAGGAGTAGAGATAGGATTAAATCAAAGTACTTGTAATCACCAGGGTGCAGAATTTGTTTGTGAACTCTTGATGGGCGTACCCCCCTCTCTTTTCCCTCCTTAAAGGAGGTTATTTATCTCGAGGGGTTTGTGGAATTTATCTTTGTCAGCATTCATGGTGGGCATGGTTTTGTTATCTATTTTCTCTTCTTCTTTTTTTTGCCAGGTAACTTTACTCAAATCAGGGAAAAGACTAATACTCTAACTGATGTGTAAAGCTTCTACATAGACATTAACATAATTATTATTTTCGTTGGTAATTTATTTGAAAATAAAAATAAAAAGATTAGGTTAGCAAGCCAACAATGAAGTCCTTCCAACATATCTACTAACCGTAATAAAATTGTTCTGCATAAATCAAACTGTAATGAAATAAAACATGACATCAAATGAAATAAAACATGACATCATAAGAATCTACATACCTGCAGAACAATGTAAGAATCCCCCATGTAGAATTTACCATATTCTGATTTTGGCAACAGAACTGGCTCAAAGTTCTCAATCCGCCAGATTTCAGTCCCTCTACAAGATGTTAAGTAAAAAAAAAAAAAGGATTTGTTTATTATAACAACTGCTCTTTCGCACAGAAGTTACATTGCAATTAATTAAATAACAGCCATTTTTTATTATTCACAAGGAAACTTGACTCAAAGAAAGCAGCATTACATGCTTTTCCTTTTTTTATTATGGTTTTCTTTTATAATTTTCTGCCATGTAGAACATAAACTTATCAATCGAATGCATGGGTTATTATAAGGATACACCTTCTGACCAACTCCCTGAAATGCAGGATCCATAACTTTTGTAGAGCTAGACATTGCGTGGCAACGTTCTCAATTCCTCTTTCCCTTAGCAGACTAAGAAATTGCTCTTTTGACTTGTACCTTCTGATTTCTAAACTCTGATAACCCAAACCGAATTATATTCAGATTAATGCAAAAGGAAAAACTGTTAACATTTAATGTAAATGACAAACTACAATCACATAAGTCTCAGGAGTTCAAGGTCCAGACAATCAGAGTATCCATTTTCTTCTTCATTTCTAAATTGGCTATGGAAAATATATAAAAATCACATGCACAAAATGATCAGATTTGATTGGTCATGCAGCTAACAACAAGAGCTGCTGAGTGATAAATCTTCTAGTTAGCAGTTTAGCACTCAAAAATCTTTCCACGAATCAAACAAAAAGACACCAAAAAGCATGAAATACCAATGCACAAGCACAACCACCCAGGAGGCATAGTTAGGCAAGTGAAGCATGTCCATGACATTTCACAGTGACTTGCTGCAATTCAAAGTTATAGAGATGAATATATTTCACAAGGTACAACCATGAACCAACATATAGCTCTTTGAATCAATGAATTGGATTCTTTCTAACCTCCTCATCAAGTCAGAATTGATAATGGATAGTGTTAAGATTCTGTTTGGTAATCTAGGTGTCACCTAGGCTGATCTAGTTGTCACCTAGTTGGTTAAGTTTACTTTAGTTTTCCTCTATTTGGACTTTATTAGAGTTTCCTACCTGGACTCTTATCTTTTGCATGTTGACTCCTTTTATGAGTCTTTTCTTTTTCTATAAATAGCATGGGTTGAGGGGGAGAGACAAACATCAATTCTCTCCCCTCTCTGGTTTTTCTCTCCCCAGTTTCTCTCACTCTTGGTTCATCTTCTACATTATCACTTGGTATTATAGAAGGAATAATCTAAGAAAATACAGAAAACCTCCATTCTCTGTTTTGAAAGACCTAAGTTCTATCTCTCTTACTCCTTCCCTTGTGGAAGTTCTTATAATAATTTTTTTGGCTGCTGTCCATATGGATTAAAGATGGTATGAAGAAGATTCCTGGTTAACAAGAGATTGTTTTCCCATCAATGTTGACTACAGTCATGTTTCTCTCAACTGCAGGCCATTAATGGACCCCTTCAAAACTGCTTGTATATGAAGCAGCTTTCAGCATTTTTTTTTTCTATCGCAATGAGCTGCAGACCGAGTATACTTCTTTTTTTTTTCTTTTTTCTTTTTTTTTCCAACAAGTATCCAGATTTATTTTTCAGCAGCATCTCATGATGAGAGTTAATCTCTACCTTTCTTGGTTTCTGTTGACACTGCAACTTAATCTCTACCTTTCTTGGTTCTGTTGACACTGCAACTCTTATATACAGTTTGACTGCATCTCAGATTGCACCGCAAGCTTATAAGCAAGGTTCACAGCATCTCAAATTCTGTTGAGATCTTTTACCTTGCTCTCTCGGTTACTGTTGCAACCGCAGGCCTTCCACTACAGATCCACAGCAGATTGGATCAACCAGTTATTACAGCAACAGCTTGCAATTTTTTTAAGTTGCAGATCGAGTTTTTTTATTTCAGCAAGCAGATCGATATTTAGTTTTCTGCTGCAGATCAAGATTTTATTTTCTTCCAGCAGGTCGAGATTTCTATTACTGGTGCAACTCCATCGAAATTGATTTTATTTTCCTGCTGCAGATCGAAATTTCTTTTACTGCTGCAACTCCATCAAGATTTCCTTTGGTTCAGAAGCTTCAAATCGAAACTCTGGCTAAGTCATTCCTGATTTCTGGTTATCCAGTAGGGTCTCACCAGATCTACTGGTTCTCTTTGTCGCTATCGCTATTGCTCCTGAGTATGAGTGATCCAATGACTAATGTGGACTCTGTCCACGTCCAAATCACATCTATTAAATAATCTGGTTCATTCAATTATCTTCTCTGGAAACAGGCTGTGACCATTTATATCACTGCCCAAGATAAAGTGAGCTATTTACAAGATGAACCTCCTGATTCCAAAGCAGCGACTTATGCTACTTGAACCCATAAGTATGCCACGGTTATGGTCTGACTATTAAATAGCATGAAGCCCTCTATTGCTGCCAATGTCATGTTCCACACTAATGCCAAAGGTGTTAGGATTGATTTACAGAAGAGCTTTTATCGTCTCATGTTTATGATTTATATCAATATCTGTTTAATTGCAAAACAGGGAGATAAATTGATTGCCGAGTTTTATAGTACTCTCGAAGGTATCTGGGAAGAATTTAATGTCCATCAACCTCTCACTACAGACCTTACCACTCTGAAGGCTCAGCATGCCGAATTTCAGGTGGCTACCGACTCAAATCAGAGTTGCAGCCTATCAAAAGCCATCTACTTACCAGTGATAAAGTCCCTACTTTGAATGAGGCCTTCTGACATGTTCAACACATCGTCAATTCTAATTTCTCAAAGTCTCATGGTGCCTCTACCATAGACAACTCCATCTTATTGACTACCAGTGGCGGCCGTGGTCATGATATTTGGTAAATCTAGTAAAGGCCATGGTGGGGATGTGGGCATGGTCGTGGTGGACGTGACTCCTCTAATCAACCTATGCGTCTTTGCCCCCATTGTGGTGAACAAAATTTCAACAAATAATACACAATCGTCCCAAGGAAACTGATCGTTACTCACTAGAAACACCATCTTGTTACCCAAAATCTTCCCTCTTTCTTTTTACTATAAAAATCCAAAATCTTCAATTTTAAGTTGGGAATTATTATTGTCACAAAGGTCTGTTATTTTTCCATATGTGATAAGGCATCTATTTTGCCACGTAGCTAGACGATGTGTCCATTCTGACCGTTGAATAGAGAGGAAAAAAAGGGCATCCCAGTGAACGAGGTTCCCGCAACTACAGGGTCTAGGAGGGGCAGAATGTACGTAGCCTTACCCCCATAACATAGAGAGGTTGTTTCCGTGTTTTGAACCTGTGACCACCAGGTTGCAATATGAAAACCTTACCGTCACACCAAGGCTCGCCCTCAAATGTCAAATTATAGAGCAAGGTTGTCAAGGTGCCGCCTAGGCATCCTAGCGTCCTGGAAATTAGGCTCCCGTGGGCGTTCAAAGACCCTCCAACACTTTGGATTGCCTTGTCGCCGTACCAACCTTGTTTTAGCATCTAATTTAATCAAACACCTTCTTTTGTATTGGCACGCATCCCAGGCATGTCCATGCCTGTGTATCAGTATTGTAGACATCATTGTGCACTCTCTCAACTTTGAGTGAGAACCGACAATGTAGATAAAACATCATAAAAATGGATAGCTTAGATTTGCCTTGTGATTTTCAGAAATGTCACATTTCTTTGTTACACGAATAACTACCCTTTAAATTTTTATTTTAAAGGCATTCCCTATGGAGATGCATTTTTTTCCCACAATAAAGGACAATCCAAATTGATCTGCAACAATGATAAAAATATAATAACTTGTTCTTAACTAGAATATTGGCTGGACTATAAACCTCAAATTGAATATCATGCATGATTGAAGCCACCAGGTGTATGTTGTAGCTGCCCACCAATTGCTCCATCTCCACGAAGATATAATCATAGTCCCCGCCTCCTAGGATCGTCATTAAAAATCAGGTTTACACTCTACCCTGAGAAACATCACTTTCAAAATGTCCAAACTACAAAATTCCAAATTGCATAATTTTTATTGGCTGCCATATAATCAGGCTCAAAGCTCAACTGAGAATATCATCCTAAAATGGCTAAACTGCAATTATCATGTTGTCGCTCCCTTCTATCAAAAAATTTTATTCGATTTCCCTACCGAAATAAGCTTCAGTCATACCTTTTGTTCCAAGCTAGAACCTCCTGAAATGCCCTAATTTGACAAATAATATAGTAGGCTTTTCACCCAACTCCAGGTTTTACTATTTAAACATGTGCAGACATTAGAAGATAGGACTAACTTCTGAATGAGGTTCAATCCCTATTCCACAAGTTAAAAAGTGATGTGTAGATCAAAAAATCCCCAAGAATCTTATTACATACATAACTATCAAAATCCAACATGTGATACTCAGATATCTTACACGTAAACATTCCGAGATCTTGAGAATGTATAGTCCTCAGATTATCCTCGAAAGTCAGTCAATACGTGGCATGGCCACGTTGCTCTTGCACAGATTTCAGCCACCTTGTCAACATTCAACCACTTCATAAGTTTCTCAATCCACAAATTATTACTAATTTGCAATTCAATCCTCGTGCATTTTTTCTTGTTTTCCAGAAATCATACGATTGCTCCAAAATAAACTTTCTGGGCACGAAGGTATGACCTCTTGACGTAGAATGTCCCAAAAATGCCCCATTGTGAGATTGTGGATTCATAAACAAAGTATCAAAAGGAATTTTCACATCCACACATGTTCAATCACGGAGTTGAGTCTTTGTTTAAAGAATACCTATTTGGCAGTTTGCACTCTGGATTATGTGGCTCAGACTTATAAAGGGAGGAAAACAGTAGCAAGTCACGATTGCATTTTAACAATGAATAGTTATTGATAACTTCGTTTCCAAATCCAAGTTGCTTTGCAATCAAAATGGTTGGAACTCTGCTGATTATCAGCAGAACTCATAGAAAACGTCACTCAATCCAAACACTCAACCTTTCCACAAAAACAAAAATACAATTTCTTCCTGATTGTCTTATTTGGTTTCAGGCTGCTCAATTTGCAACGTACATATACTGATATACTTGCCCATCTGAAATTACACCCACTCAATCATTATGTCTTATCGCCTCCACTTCCAAAATGGCAATGAAGGAGCCCAAAATGCATACACATTCACATTCAGTAACTTTACAATCAAAGAAGAAAAATAAATGCATCCCAATCAAATTGAATAACAGTGGTTAAGTAGACTGTGATACCTATCCTAATTCAAAATTGTATCGTAAGCTTCCGGGCAAATGTTGTTATCAAAGTGACCAAACAAACTCTAATCATATGTAAACCTATATATTCCAATCATATGGAGAAAAATATTATACAAATCTTACTTATATCCTCTGTTCCACCGTGAAATTCACGAATTATGACAGTGATCTTTACCCGCAAACAAAGCTCCAATACCTCTTAGTCAATACTCAATTACCCAAAACATCCATGCAATTTCCTTTTAAACATGCAAAACCTCGGAAAGATAAAATAAATCGAACAAACACAAGTCATCCGTAACGAAGGATCATCACACACAATCCACATCAAACACTCAGAAAATATAAAGACAAAATTCAAACTTCCCAAACAGATCAAAACCAAAACAGAGTTGAAAGAATAACAGTAAAGCAATACAGGCCTCCGGAAAACAGAATTGGACGAACCAGAAGCTCAGATCAACAAGATCTCCACAGAATCACATCAAATGTCAAAAGCGATCAGACAATCCAGAAAGTTGACAAAGATCTATAAGAGTATAAGACACAGGGATCAAGGATCGGATCAAGAGTTTCAGAATCCAATTCAATAATCATCTCAGGTACTAATTGAACATACCTAAGATCTCTGGTTTCACTTTCTCCTTCTCTGTTCTCTCTGTGCAGAGCAGATGATGGCGCCGAGGTGTGTTGAGATGAGAAATGGAGACGTTTGACGAGCTGGCAAAGAGAAACTTTAAAAGTGAATTATTGCGAAGTCCGGTCTGGCGCTCTCTCTCTCTCTCTCTCTCTCTCTCTCTCCTATCCTCTCTCTCTCTCTCTCTGTCTCTCCCTTTTAACTTTTTTAGAGATTATATTTTGGGGCGGGGAAATGGAGGGGACGGGGAAGAGAGAAAAGAATAATAGAAAGAGGAGGGCGGAAGGAAATAAACGATTGGGAAAATTTTTGTTTGGACACAGAAATATCGTTGTTGTTTTGAAACTTCAAAGTCGTGGAAATTAGGAGAAAGTTTCGGTCAGGGTGGCACCGGCCATGGTGAGCTGGAGGGGTGGAGGGATGGATATATTGAAAATTAAAGGAAAGTAAAAAGAAAACGCTTTTTTTTATTCGGGAAAATCTCCCTGCTTACCGTTTTGTAAGATCTTTTCCTACATTTTCTCATATCATAACTATGTCGATCTGTACCGACATCTCTTGAGTTTCATTCACCGTACATATACCTTCCATGAGATTTATCATACTCTTTTTATTTTAATTTATTTTATTTTTTTGACATCCAAACATAACCTTAAGGAATATTATATATATCCTATTTAATTTTTATCCAAAAAAAAAAAAATTCTTATTTGGTAATTTGAGATTAAGTTACTTATTTTTAACTGTAGATTATGTAAATTCCCTTCTTTTTTTTTTAAATGCCATTGATCTTGTCAATCTTGAGACTGTATGTCTTAATTTACACCATTACTCATCATGGCATGGTCTATAAGTGTAGCAATGTTGATCTTGGTCATTGAAAAGGCATCAGTCATGTATGCATTATCAATGGTCAAGATCAACACTGTATGCCAAAAACGATTCACTCCCAAATAAAAGAATCAAAAATATGGAACTCATAGCCCCCTAGGTAAGACTTCTTCTAGAGGACATTTTAGACCATAATCAATTTGGGACCCTTGGATCCATTAAAAATATCAGTCAGAACATGGTGAATCAATGAAGTTCCTCAGTCCATTGGATTGGGTCATTGTCCATTTTGAACACCAAAGCCAGCCTCTCTATCAATCAATAATCATTACAAATGGGAGCTACAGGTGATATTTTACTTCTCATCAAAGCCAACCACTATATGCCAATTTATAAGCCTCTTGTTTTCTTAAACAAATTATATAATTGACACCCGCACTCAGTGTCGTGTCCGTCCAATGACTAAAACCCTCCAAACCCCTACACGTTCATGTATATTGTGATTTCTGTGATTACCCAATGAATATTCATTAAAAGGAATCAATATCAACAAAGTCTTCAGAACCGACCTTGACATCGACTAATGCCTTATCTTAAACCCCCAAAAAAACTGAACCTCCTTAACCCTTTTTCAGTTGGGTCATTTTTGGTTGAACCTTTTTGAAATTAGGTCGACCATTAGAAACTCAAAACCAATCCCTCATTAATCATGTGAAGAATCCAAATCTTGGTTAACACTAGCATATATATAAGCTGGGCAAATACCCAAAAAAAAAAAAAAAAAAAAAAAAAAAGTCACATATAATTAGCTGGGTATATCTGGCCAAGAATTGCCACCCTTTTAGCCCCATATGGGCATATAGTCGGTTATACATCATTATCTAGGTTGCATGTGGCCGCCTTCTTTCTATACATCCAGATTCCCAAAGGTCAATTTTGTGTCACGTAGCCACATAAAATCCAACCAGTTCACTTGGAGTTATTAGTGGCATTTATATGCATGAGGTTATGCTTCTAAATGAAATCTCATGCTTTCATGAAGAAAACAATGGCTACATCCAAGGTTATAAAATTCAGGTATCTGATACGGTATCAATTATGTATAAAATTGATCTGATTTAGATACAATCAGTGTATCAATTCAATAAAAAATTGACAAGTGGTTGATATTGTATATAATAATATTGAAATAGGATCGAATTAGGGATCAGGTCAAATTCAAATCTGATACAAATCAACCAATTTGATTCCGATTGCATAAACCATTGTTACATCTCTTATTCATACTAGTTTGTTAATAAATTCGACCTGCTTGAGCTAGTGTCAGTACAATCCATGTTGCGTACTCAGGATGGCGGAATAAATGTTGTGTGCTCTGTACACTGTAGGTGCAATTAATGTTGCATGTTCGGCTATTGGTGCAATAAATATTGCATGTTCGGTAAATTATCGACAGAGAGGCTGAGCTCACTGCTTTAGGTTTTAATTCTACGCAAGGGAAGCCAACATGTCGCAGCCTCTTTGGTTGTCCTGCTGTATGCGAGCCGACGTGTTGCGTTCCATTGGTTGACAATACGTTGACATGCATGACGTCTTTCTATTGGTTGATATTATTTATTCCCAAAAACAGACTTCTATGAAATGTGACAAACTAAACTTCACATCATTCAAAGTAATCGAACTATAATTGTTAAGGAATAACTGTTAGCGGAGTTGGTTGGATGCCTCACATGGTTGAGTGTAGGCATTCAAAGGTTGTTCGACTCTGTTGTCTGTGCAACATTTGCACCCCCTCTCAATTCATTGTTATGCAATTAATAATGCACCCCGGCCCACTCCCTTCTCGACCAATTGTAGTTGTAGAAGCCTATGGACGCCTAAGAGTAGGATGACAAAAAAAATATATATATATGATTGTCAATGCATGGGCTAAGAGCTAATCCCATCTTGCTTGAGAGTCCCCTTTTTGTATTTTCCTTAAGCTCATTTGGTTTTGACATATGATTTTATCGTAAAATTTTAAGTGTAACATTTTATATGTAAAAAAAAAATCAATGTTTGTTTATAATAGTAAAAGAAAGACGAAGTTTCTTTTCCATCCCCCTTTGAGACCACCATATTTTATCTCTTGAAAATAAACATTGAAATATTTTTTACATATAAAATGTTACAAGTAAAATAGTCAAAACAAACGAAGCCTATAGAATAAAAAAAAAACAGTATAAAAAGCAGAAAAAGTTTATCTATGAAAAACTATAAGCATGTAGAAATTCCAATCATCATGGCAAAGGGAGAAAAATTATATTAGCAACTTAACATCTTAAATAGTACTTTCCTTCTAGAGTAAGGCATTTAAACTCAATATATCATGCCTTCTAGTGTCTTATAGAATTTTATTTAAGACTTGTATCATTTGATGATGCCACGTGAATCATTATAAACAAGTGAAGTGTATGGTTAATCCAATAACGAAAGTTTCAAAAGGGGACTAGAGCAGGCTACCATGAAACAAAATATCTTCTTTCTAAAGTGATTCTATTTAGAGCTATCATATATCTAAGGTGATTTAGCCTAACTTGTCTCGGTCAACAAACAATTCGAAATATCTCAATTTTTTTTATAATAGGTCCAAGTCAATTATTAATTAGATGGATGATTGGGCTTCTAGAGTGGGAAATGCGTGATGTTGACCAAAATACAATAATATCACAAATAAAAATTTGTAAAATATTAAATAAAAACCCAACACATTTCTATAAAACATGAGAGTTGTGAGGTTTGGTAGTGGAAACTAATACATAATTAATTTTTAAAGAAAAAACTTATTATAACCAAAGATGGTGAAAATAATTAATCATACTTTTTGGCCCTTTTAGCATTGGAGAAATATTATTGTAACATAGAGGTTTGTACAAAAAAAAAAAAAAAAAAACCTTACTTCTTTGCCTTTTTTAATATTTATAACATTTTTTTTCCAAAGAAAATAAATCCTACATATAATTTCACATGTCTATTTGAAATGTACGCAAAACAATGACAAGTTCAGACAATGATATAATTATAAATCATAATTTAAAATTATTTTATGTTAAATAACTTTTGGGAATAAAAAGTTTCTTACTTCACCTCTTTGGTGACAACTTGCACACTTTAGTGTAATATAATACACTTTTTTTTTTCATTGATGAAGTTCACATATATGTTTGAAATGCATAATTGTTAGTTATTTTCAAAAAAATAAAAAATTAAATTTTTTATTCTATTTTAATTTAAATAACTTTAGGAATAAGATAAAAGATGGTCAAAAGTAGATTACAATTTCTCAATGCATCAATTTGATTATAACAAAATACATCCTATTTTAAAGTTGAATCTTATATAGAATTACCAAATTGATTAACATGGGACCAAAAATATTTAATGGAGGCCTATAGCCAAGTTCAAGTTGTTAGAATTCTGAATGAAGGATAAATTGTTAGGAAGTTTTCCTCACACTACTATCTAGCAGAACTTAACCAAATTTAGCCATTACCAATTCCATGAATCAGCCATGGATGAGTCAGTTGATATGAACCATGTGAGTTTGTATGATCTTTTAGGGATGAGTTAGGACCTACAAATTTGGCCTAAGTGAAAAAATTAGTTTGGCATGAAGGGTTCTTACCTTTTTGATTTGTGGATTTTGTTGATATTTTTTATGTGATGTTTTTCAATGAAATTAGTGAGGAGCAAAGTTGTACCTTGTATACGAGTCTCTCTTGTCATTGCAAGGTCTAGAAAGAGACTAATGTATATAATCTTGTCTCTATTTATAGAAAGGTTGTTTTCATGTTCGTATCAATGATCATCATGTCACTATTACAGTTAGTAAGTTTGTCTGTTATACAATTTTTTTTTTTTTTTTTTGTTAAAGATCCAGTAAAATATATTAAAAATAATTGAAGTTACAACCAAAACCCTTGAGAAGGTTAAACCCAACTTCGGTATTGCCATCAGCAGGGCTTAACTCAAGGTTAATTACATTTTGCAAATCTATACCATGGCCGGCCAAAAGCCTCCCAAACTACCTCCCATGCTACCAAATCTGGATATGTTATCCACCATGAATATACCTTAGTAGATGCTGCATTGTTTGCTAATGCATTTGCCACTTTATTTGCTTCACGAAATATATGAGTTATTCTCAATTGTGTATGAGTCAAAGACTCTGAAATCACTCTCCATCTCTGTTGGCAAAACCATGTATTGAATAATATATGAACCGTATTATTGAGCCGAATAAAACAACTTTTTACGAACTATTGCATATCTTCGTGAAAATTTGTGTTTTTTATATTGAAACGTAGTATACATGAATAATGTGCATTTAACGTATTAACCATTCAAAAAATGTTTAGAAAGTAAAAATTATAAATTAAAATTAAATTAAAAAATAAAAACTAAACACCTTTCCAACAATCATAAGAATTTAGAATAGAGAAACTATCCATGTTTTGCATGGAGATTTTGAATTAGTACGTTACAATGTATACCTGTGTAGTGATTTAAGGAGATAAATCTACAGAACGATTTAAGGAAATAAATCTATGGAACGATGTAAGGAGATAAATTTGCGGAATGATTTAAAGGGATAAATCTGTGAAGTGATTTAAGGAGATAAATCGCAAGAGTTTGAAATTACTAATTTAAAAAAAATAAAATTCAAACGCACATTGGAACCATTACTCAAAACCTTTTGTGGAATTATCCTTGTCATCTACAAAGGAATGATCCTTGTCACATGTTAACCCTTAATTAATGATGATTTTGTGTATATTTCATGTCTTATAAGGTTTCTTTTCGTATAAATTTGTATTTATATGTTATTATTCTATTTGTTGAATGATGTATAGATGTCTGTTGCATTATGAATCTATGCCCGTGTTTTTACTCGAAAGGATATTGTATTAAAGATGTATTGTATTAATGCCATGCTCATTATTTTTATGGCAGATTCATGGTCCCCGTATTGAAGTTTCATCCCGCTTAATACTCATATGAATCTATATCATAGATTCTGTGATTCCCAAACTTACTGATTATGGTCACTATAGAACAAACTTACCATTGCAAGTTAACATCAAGGTCCGCAGCCGCGAAACCTTATTTATCCTCTCTTTCTCTCTCTCTCTCTCCCCCCTTCATGCATGCTCTCTATTAACACCAAAAGAGAGCCAAGAAAACTCATCGATTTGAAAAAAAAAAATCCTCTCTTATCATCCAGTCTCTCCAACTTAATCAGTGACCACGGTTGGAATCGCTTTAACAAGAGGAGAGGATCGGAACCCCATCAACTCACATAATCTCCCAATGAAGGAAAAAAAAAAAAAAAACTCACATACTATCACTTTCTAGAAGATAATAAAAGAAAAAAAAAACCCTGAATTTTTAATTGAAAAAAAAAATAGAAACCAGGTTGGGCGGTGTCGATAGGAGCCACCGACGACCGACAAAGTCAACTTTATGAAAAGCAACATTTCTGGATTCCTAAATTTAAATTCATCTAAAAAAAACATTTCTGGATTCTTCAGGAGTAAACCTTGGCTTTTATCAATCACCACTTACTTACATGACCTGCTACCTGTGTTTTATATATTTTTTCCCCACAGATACGGCAATAGATAATTTATTTGGAAACTATTATCGTACCATTTACTATTATTTATGTTTCTATCTTTTTCAGTTTCCCGTGTATGTACACTAACGTATTTTCAATCATCGGATAAAGAAGTATAATTTTAAAACTATCCCGTGTGCATATACGGCCGATCTGTATAAGAAAATAATCTATTTTTTATTATAAATTTTAGTAATGAGAATCATATTGGATAACCCTAAGGGATAACTGAGTGGACAAAGAATCTATACCTCAGAAACTGAAGATATTAATTTTGATTCATTTTATTGCTTTAGAACCATTTATACCGGGTGTTAAATGTTATTTCTTTCCTACTATGGGTGCAAGTAGAATGGTTCTCATTCAACCCTAACCCAGTTCAAAGAATCATATTAGGCATCTCGGCTGAGCCAATTAGAATCGATTGGGACGAAAAACTCCCAAAATGCATTGGTACTAAGAAATCTTTCAATCATGTCTCATCGATTGGGAGGCAAAGTCATGTGGAATTGTCTATTGAATCTGCTTGATTGTCATTCTAATTATTACAAATTCCAAACAAACAATGACAGAAAAGAAGAAGTGTGAGGTTGTTTTGAGTCCACATCCTCTTCTCCCAGAGATTCAGGAGGAGGGGCGACGACCCCCAATGGATGGTCAACACCTGGGGGTTGGATTTTTGGATGAATCCGATCCTCAGGTATCGACCATCCACTGAAGGTCACCGGCCCTCCTCCTGAATCTTTGGGGGGAGAGGATTTGAATTCAATTGTTTCTCATTATTCCAAATTAGCAACAGACAAACAGTAATAGTTTTATCTTTGTTTGTACTTAAATGTTTTCAAATGAATAATTTTTATTTGGTAGGAATGTATATTTCTGAATCTAATTTGGTTTTGCATACAATATTATAGATTATTCATTTGATTCCATCAAATATGATTGCCACTTGTCAATGATTCATTGCCTCTGAAGATTTATTTTGATCCAGTGGTTAATGACTCGGTTCAATCTGATCCAACTAAAATTATTCTAGTTTTACATCATGGGAGAGGTTTTTTGGTGGAATTCAAATCGTCTCCTCCCACCTCCCAAGGGTTCAGGAGGAGACTTGATTCTCACCAATCGATACCCGACACACGGGAGTCGGCTAGATCCGGACCTCCATCAAAGCTAGTGCATAAGCCGACACCTCCTGTCGACTCACCTTATCAGCTCGAATGGAGGGCGTGAATCCAATCGACGCCCACGTATCGAGCATCAACTGGTAGGAGCCGAGTCTCCTCTCAAACCCCTAGGAAGAGACAATTTGGATCCTTTCTAGTGAAACTAAGGAAATCCTAGAACACAAGGATGGGAGGAAGTTAATTATGGGAATTTATATATAGGAGGTCAGGATTATTACCAAAAAAAAAAACTAACTAATCGAAAGACAAAAAAAAAATTATCTATTATTTTATATCATTTCATAAGTTTTTCTCTTCTTTTTTTTTTTTATTTAATTTTCTGATCATGAAATCCCATATATAATTCATAGTTTCCTACTCGCATGCATTGACAACTTGAATTCATTTTTTTATTTTTATTTTTAGTAATGAAAATATTCATTGAAAAGAAGAACCGGAAAAAACCAAGGCATTCTTACAAAGAGAATCATTTGTTTTTCTTGCCGCCAAACACCGCCCATCTATAAAGACAGCTTTATTTTATAGTTTTTTTTTTATCATCCCAGTAAAGTTCATTTGTTTTTCTTGCCGCCAAACACCGCCATATTTCTCTTCCCCCTCTCACGAGATGTTGCCTTTTATGTTTGAGCACCAAATTCTGCCGCATAAAGATTCTCAAAATTGTAAATTAAACCATGTGGGCATGTTAAATAAATGTATGCACCACTTAAATATCCCATCCGTTCTATCTATTATTCATCATTTTCACCAAAAAAAAAAAATCTATTATTCATTTATCAGAGTGAAGTTGTTAAAAGCGAGAGGGTTCCCATACCATCACTACTAGGAGTTTTCCTTGCATATGAGAGAGGGTTCCCATACCATCACTATGAGGAGTTTTCCTTGTATGGTTCAAGGTGTCGGTATGGAGTGTTAATTTGGGATTGAACCATTAGCACAGACCGAGTTGACCTGAATTAATTTGAAACCAACTTGGACCGAACTATTATCGGACATGTTTCAGGCTATGGTATGGCATATCCTACCAGTCTCTGTCTGGTCAGGACTGTTTGAACCGACCTAAAAAATTGGACCGATGAGTCTGAACCTGATAATAACCCAGACTAAATCGATTTAAACCGAATATTTAACCCTAACTTGCCTTTTGAATAATCTTAATGGGCTTCTTACCAAGCTTTCAACCCGAACCGACCGGAACCATCCCAATAACAACCCGATAAGCTAAGCCCGATAATAACCTGCAATCGGACTGACCCGTTAGTTAATATGCACAATGCAACCCACCCAGCCCAAACCTCTTATTGGACATGTTTCGATCAGCTCCTATAAAGCTCAACACCAATTTGGTCCAGACTGAAACCGGCTCAGACCAGCCCATTGACACCCCTATATCGGTCCCTCAAGCCATCTCACTGAGAGGAGTCCCAGCATGCTCTTCCATATGCACAGGTGAAGGCAATCTCTCAAAATGAATTTGCTTCAGGCTAACTGCATTTAGTTTGATCACTGCATATGGAATACCATGGAATACCAGCCTTCCTGCTTACTAAATAAACATCAAATGAAGCAGACAACACCTCGGATGAAAGAATACATAGGCAAGTTGTATTCTTAAAGTAACTTTCGGTAGCTTCAGAGAACTTTACATTGATAGCTCAGATAGTTTCTCAAGGATACAGTGTTACATTAAAAAAACAAAGTGAGGGAACTACATATCTCCCATAGTATAAACATCTATCTGAAATGAAATACATGATCTCTTAGGCCGTAATTTCCAAAGCTTTATACTTCGCCTCAATCTATTCTTTTTGAAGGATACTCTTCTCTCTGTTAAAATTTTCTTAAGTAATGCTACAAATGAATTAGAAGAATAATTGGGTAATCAATATACAATTACAAGCCCATCTTCTTAGGCCGAAGATATGTGGATGTGCCTTGTCGTAATCCTGGCAAGGATACCGGCTGCTGTTGCTTCGCCCTCTTCTTCCTCTCCCTGTCCTTATTCTCCTTCTCCTCTTCTGCTTGTCTCTTCCTCAAATTCTCCATCTCCTCCTCCATTGCAGTTTTCTCCTCCTTTTGCTTCTTCTTATGTTCAAGCATCGATGTATCTGAATCTTTCACCGAGAAAAACATAGGGCCAAGCTCTGCCAACCATTGGGGCTCCACTGCAGTTCCACACTGCATGTATTCCTTCGTTGTCAATATTAACTCATGATAGACTACATAATCTGGGGAATAGCCAAGACCGTAGAGAGCACTACTAGGGTGGAGATGGCATGGCATCCCATTCCTACAATTAACATACTCCCCTACCCCTTTCAACCGTGCAGCATTATGAAAATAAGCAGAACAGATGGCTTTCCTTACAACATCCCAATCAGGCCCGCATGAGGTGAGTGGGATTTTAAGGGTCTTGAGTATATCCAGCAACTGGGATCTCACCTCTCTAGCCTTCCTCAGCCCTTTAACTTGCAAGAAGTGATCATTGCACCAGTCTCCCCTATACTGGTTTGCCTTCCACTGCTGATATACATTGAGGAGTGTCAAGTGATCAGATTCTGGCACAAAAAACTTCTCCCTTGCCGCATCACTCTCCTCTGCCCTATCTTTTGGCCGGAAGAACACTGATGGCACTGACAACATGGACACAACTGTCAGAACCTCGTTCATGCATCCTAGCTGCTCCCCCATAAGGAGCATCTTAGCAAGTGGTGGATCCAAAGGGAATTCCACCATCTTCCAGCCAAGATCTGTCAAGCTCCCGACATTGTTCAATGCACTTAAAACCCACAACTGATACATGGAATTAAGGATGTTATCCTGTGGAGGTGGGTCCATGAAATCGAAGTCCAATAGGTTTTCAATCTTAAGGGACTTAAGCAATAGAACCACATTGCCAAGATTAGTTCTCTGTATCTCAGGCACAGGGTTAGGCAGCATTTCATTCTGGTATGCACTCTCCGTGTATAATCGATAGCATGTACCTGGTCCTGTCCTCCCTGCACGACCAGCACGCTGATCGGCAGCAGCTCGGCTAACTGGAAACACCTGAAGAGCATCCATACCCATCCTAGGATTGTAAACTTTCATTTTACCATAGCCTGTATCAATGACATAAAAGATACCATCCACAGTCAACGATGTTTCAGCAATGTTGGTGGCAACAATGCATTTACGGGCCCCATCTTCAGCTTTCTGGAAGATCTTGGCTTGCAAGTCGGCTGGCAACTGTGAGTATATGGGAAGTATTGAGAGTTTTGGTACTGCCTTCTTAGTGGAAGAAACAAGCTGTTCCACGCGCTCTGCAAGTGCATAACAGGTTGCTTCAATCTCATCTTGCCCAGTCATGAATATGAGGATGTCGCCAGGAGGGCTGGTGATGTGGATAGCCATGGCCTGCTTCACTGCAGCTTCAACATAGTCTTCACATGGGGTTTTACTGTACAGAGTATTTACAGGAAAAGTCCTTCCCGGAATGTGGAATATTGGTACACTGCAAAAAATTAGACATAATATTAGGATGTTGAAGAGAAATAAAAGAGACACAAAGATAACATTAGAAGAGAAGTCTTACCTTCCAAAGAAGTTGGAGAATTTCTGTGCATTTAGGGTTGCGGATGTGACAATGAGCTTGAAATCACGACGTTGTGCGACAACTCTTTTCAGTATCCCGAAGAGTACATCAGTGCTCAGTGATCTCTCATGAGCTTCATCCATTACAATTACACTACAGTAATAACACCTTAAATGTCATTAAGAAAATTGATTGTAATTCACCCAAATATATATATATATATACACACACACACACACACACACACACACACACAAAAATGAAAACACTGCCCACAGAAAGTTAAAAGAATGTGAAAAACAGAAACAATTTTCAGTTTTGAGAAAACAAGCCAAGCAATAATCATACCGATATTTTTCTAGCTCTGAATCTTTCAGCGTCTCACGTAGGAGTACTCCATCAGTCATGTACTGTCAAAATGAAAGATGTAAAGATTTGGTTGATAACCCAAAAAACAAAATCAAATCCAAGAACATAAGCAAACATATATTAGCACTCATAATCAATTAACATGAAAAATATAGATTAAAGTGCTCAAAATTTCATATTGCACAGATCAGGTATCAGAGTGCAATCACATTAATCTTTTGTCAACTACATCCAGAAAAAATGCCAATAAATGATTCCTTGTGTACCATAAAGCTGCCCACATAGAAAAATCAGCTTTACTGCATCCAGGAGATTTAAACCAATTCCCTAGATAATTGGGACAAA
This sequence comes from Protea cynaroides, assembly GCA_028583415.1. Taxonomy (NCBI): domain Eukaryota; kingdom Viridiplantae; phylum Streptophyta; class Magnoliopsida; order Proteales; family Proteaceae; genus Protea; species Protea cynaroides. The sequence goes on along the minus strand of CM053266.1, from coordinate 42,239,644 downwards.
TAGCAATAACCATAGCGACTTTCAACAGTCACAAACCAATGGCTAATCACATAGATGGTCAGGGACTTCCTGATGTGATTTACTTGGTCAATGGGTTGAGTTATTTAATGGACAAAAATAATTTAGGTGGGGTGTGTGTGTGCATGTGGGTTTTTTTTTTTTTGGAGGGGGGGGGGGGGGAAGGTTGAAAAATGGTATTCCAACAATCCGTTACCTTTATTACAGTGTTCGGCCCAGTCACATCCTCAAACCTGATAGCATAACCAACCTTATCACCTAACTCAGTTTCCATCTCCTCGCTAACTCTCTTAGCAACACTCATAGCTGCCACACGTCTTGGTTGAGTGCAACCAACAATTCCATTTGTAGTGTATCCATCTTCATGGAGATACTGCCACACATTTCTAGATGTCAGAAAAATGCAAAAGCCCTAAAGCCACTATTCTTTGATCTGTATAGCTATAAGTAATCACAAAAATTCATAATTTAATGAATAATACATGGAAGCATGAACAAACCTGTGTGAGTTGAGTTGTCTTTCCTGAACCAGTTTCCCCAACTACAATAATTACTTGATTTTCACGAATAACCTGATTCACGATCGAAAAAAATCAACTCAGAAGAACGCAATAAAGAAATGGTAAAAGGTTAATAATGTTAACAATTGACGTTGAATATTCTATTAAAAGAAGCAGAACTGTGGCTCCTATCATTTACTTAAATAAAAAAAAATACTCTAAAAGAATAGTGAGGCCTCTGAGCATAGCAAATAAATAGACAAGAAGGAATATCTTAATCAATCTACAATAAGATATAAAGGACAAGAGTTAAAGAAGAAGCACATAAACTATTTTTATAAAAACTTTAACAAAAACATAAGTTAAGTTTCTAATAGAATTTGCCAGAAAAAAAACCCAATTGATAGGCTGAAAGTACAAACACAAATAGTGCAAAAATTTTAGTTTTTCTTTGTAGAAATTCATCAAATTCAAGACTGACACTAAAGATCCAATCAACAAACTATTACTATAATTTGCCCCTCCCAAGATCTGCTTGTTCCTTAGATGAGGCACAATGAGAGTGTGCCTGTCGTTTAGATGGGATGATTAGCAACTATCTAAGAAATTAGCATGTCCCAAGCTGGCTAAAAATCATATTGATTTTGCAGTAGGAGCTACCATATGGTGGGTCCCTAAAAAGCTTGCATGTGAACCATCCATGTGGGCTGACAGTTATCACCTAAAATGCTAAACATGCATGCCACTTGGGCTTACAAGTTAAAATGTAAAAATCCCATAGAAAACTGAAGGAATGCCAACAAATAGAGCAATCATTCACCTGCAGTAATTCCTCTCGTACAGAAAATATTGGCAAATATTGTCGCTGCTGTGCTAGGGTCTTTGACATTGCAAAATCACTCACTGCTTCTCCCTTCTGCTTCATGTGCTGTGCAAATTTTGCATCTTCCTTAAAGTCAACTTCGCCTTCCTCCCCTACTACAGCTGTATCTGCATCAATCTGGTATCAAAAGATAAAATGAGAACTTCACATATTGGAATCAAGAGGTCTAAAATTCTGGACTGTAAATTTTAAAAATATGTGAATTCCTAATTTGTATATACCTGCTCGGCTGTTTTCTCCACACCCAGGATATCACCAAGTTTTGATCCTGCAAGCTCCCAAAACCGTTGGCGTGACTTGTTCATACTCTGTTTCTCACGAATTTCCCTAACCAAGGAGGATCCTTTGCGTGAAATTATAGCCATATCGGACGTAGGATCTTTCAAGGGCATTATGGGATCTGCTTGCTTTGTAAAAACAACCCTCCCATCCAGGAATGGAGGTTTTGTATCTGTAAGAAAGAGAGAAAGAAAGAGAGGGGGGGTTATTTCAATGGTCCAACAACAATGTTCATAAAAATTCTGCAATATCAGTAACACAGAATAAATGGATACATAATCATATTGATAATAAGATCAGGAGCCTTGGCAATAGAGACAAAAGCGACATCTGAAAAGGCTCCTGAGCTTGAAGTGCAGCTTCATCATACCTCCAAAAGTTCACCTTGCAAAAGAGGTAAGCAGCATAATTTAAAAGTTATTAAATCTCGGCCGGTTTTGTCTATTCCTTTAAATAGCTCATCGGGTAAGAGACATAGTTCTAGGGGTATTTCTAGCTTTCGGAAAAGCCGATTGAATCAAGATACCCTTGGTATTGTGCCACTGAAGTCATGGTACAGTAAGGAACCATCTACTTGCTAGTTTCATTAGGAATTTGAAGTCACAAACACTTGCTGGGTGGCCCCATGTTGCAGAAGGCAATTCTTATCAAGACAGATTTTCACATGAAAAAGATAAGACCAGTTTAGGGAGAACAAGATCATGAAAACCCTCTCCAAATTCGTTAAAAAGTACCATTTGATGGAATCTAGATCATCCATCAAATGGAGTCACTTACATTTCATCCAATTCTCACAAGTTAATGCAGGATTGGTTTTGGATTGATCAAGTTTCTGGCACATTCAATTGGATCACATTGGATCACCTCCATTTGACTAGATTCAATGAATCTATGACATATAATATCTGATTGGATGATCTTGTCAGAAGATCCCTTACTCAAAATTGTAGGCTGCTCTTTTTTGTTTCTTTCACTTTGCTTTTTTTTTCTTGGGCTAACAAGGGGTATCCAGACTGTCAGCCTGGCTAGTCCCACGGGCCCATATTGATCCACTACTGCATAGACAGGGTCATTCCGGGGTTGAATGAGAACCATTCCACTTGCACCCAAAGCAGGAAAGAAAGAGCAATTAACACCCCCACCATGTGAGTGGCCTCGAGATGGTAAAAGGAGTTGAGCTCAAAACCTTCCGCTTCCTGAGGCGTAGACTCCTCACCAACTGAGCTACCCCCTCGAGGTTTTTACTTTGCTTTATTTAAAATTATTAAATTATCATAAATGTAGGCTACATTAGGGACTCTATGAGTCCAACCATTTAAGATAATGGTTAGCTTAGGACACCACATCGATTGGGTGTAGTTTCCTTTTATTTAGGACATCATTCATTTACTTTATTTAGTGTTTGAGATTTTGAGTCAATCCAGGGTCTGCTCTTTCTTAGGCTAAACAACAATGGATTTACATAGTAGGTTGTTCCTTTATTTATGATCAAGTTTCCTAATTAAATTAGATATCTTCCACAACTAGTGGATGGGAGATTTAGCATCCTCTTTATTTTAGGAGTCTTTTTTCTTTAAATATGCATGTAACCAATGGATTAATGGAAGGGGAAAAAAGGAAGTTTGATTTTAAAGTGCCTGCATAGCATGGCAGTTCTAGCTATGTTGTCTCCTCCCCTCCCCATGGGTTTTCCTCTCTCTCTCTCTTTCTCTCTCTTTCTCTCTCTCTCTTTCTCTCTCTTTCTCTCTCTCTCTCTCTCTCCCCCCCTGTTCACCATAGTTGTCAAGGCGTGATTCCAGGGCCTGGGCGCCTGGGCGCCTGGGTGCCTGGGCACCTTATGAGTATTGCCTGGGCGGTCGCCCAGGCTCTCTGGGCGTCGCCTAAGCGCCGCCTTGGACGCCCAAAATGCCTGGGCGGTTGCCTTGGGTCTTATATGTGTTTTTCTTTCCCTTTGATCTCTGAATTTGCTTCACAGAATTTATTAAGCTAGACAAGAACAACATTTATCAGACAGTACTTATTTATGACTAATATCATTTAAGTAAATGTTTCTTTAATTTTAAAGATACATTTACTTAAGATATTATTCATAAATAAGCAAATACCCCCTATTTGAATCCAATAAAAATAGTTTAAAATTCAAATTCCAGAAGGATAAAAAGTCAACCATCCAGTTCAAGAACAAAAACCGTATTTTCGGGTGCGGGGGTGATTTTCAACTTTAAAATGCTAGGCTTTTTTTCAAATATAAAAATTCCATAAATCTTATTATAGTAAAGCATCACTAAAAACCAAGAGCGCGCCAAAATAATCTCTTGCTTTGATACCCAAAAAATAATTTACATTCATATGACTTTTAACAGCATTCGCGTACTTCGAACAAGGTTTGACCGGAGTGTAACTCCTTCATTATAACTCGGATTCAAGCAATCTAGGATTTGTTGAAAAGCTGATTATACTATCTTTGCAATGAATTTGAGATTGCTTGTATCCAAAGTATATTAAAGGAGTTACACTCCGATAACATTTGTTAAAAATAAGCAAATGTTAGTCATAAATACGTGTTGCCTACTTAACTCAATTATTTGTTTCTTTGTTGGTTTTCTTATATTAATTAAGCTATGTCTTAAATGTTTATTTATGTAGAATGCTGCATATATATATAAACATTAATATAGCATTAATATTTAAAAAATAAAAAAAATACACTGGGAACGCCTTGGTGGCCTAGGCGCCCAGGATGGCCTCAAACGCTTTGGATCGCCTTGTCGCCTTGACAACTATGCTGTTCACAGCCCCTTTTCTTCCCTTTTCTTCCCTTATATTCTCTTATTCTCTCCTCCACCAGCAGCAGATCCCATCCCTTGAACTGCATCACAAGTGTTGTTTCATAAGCAAATCAGGTAAGCTCATAGTGTCCACTAGCTCAAGGAAAACTTCCAGAAAGTGCTTGTTGAACTGGGGTGAAACACCAATCGTTAAATCCTTGGAAACTACACATATGGTGTCAATGAGGGAAAGAGCCAATCTCTCTATTCGTTTTATTTCCAGAGGTGGGAAGTAGATAGGAGTTTGGAAAGGATTCAAAGAAGTCAGAAACATAAACTTTAGAACGTCATGGGCTTTGTAAGTAAAGAACCCAGCTTCCCCCCTCTTTCTTTTCCTTCTTTTTTTATTATAAAATCATACACCCTTCATTTATTAGTTTTCACTTATTCATAAAATATCTATAAAAGAAACTTTCAATTTTCAGAAGATAGCATCCATCAATGCAAGCACAAAAAATCGGTTCATTTGCCAAGCAGTAAACAAGGAAATCACAAATATCACATACCATGAACAAGAAGAATAACCTTGCGCTCATCCTCATCCTCAAATTCTGTTTGCACCTCAGTCCCCCTAACTGCCCCAGATCTCAAAAGTTGGCGATCTTCCCATTGAACATTATCTGCCGCCAGTTGTGATAACTTTTTGCTCTGAGCAAGTGTCATCCGTGTTCCATCTTTCCGAACCTGGGACCAAAGAGAAATAAAAACTATGCATAAGAAATAGAAAGAAACGAACCAACACCATAATACATGGACAAATCATAGTAATCAGAAATATTAAACAGTATATTATAAATAGCATAAAAGGCTACTCAGCCTAAAAACTAACCAGATTTCCAATAATATAGTCAAAAAAGAAATTAATGATTTCATTACTGATCAGTCAAATATTAATGAAAAATCAGCATTGCTCACGCCATCTACTAAACATGCAATCAGTTAGGAAGTCATAATGTTAAATTGAGGTCATTCTCAACGTGGAAATTTGCCATAAAGTAATATCTTACCTGGACAGTAAGGCAATAAAAATTTGAAACAATTAATCAGTGTGTTAACTCCAAAATGTCAAGGCAATATGGTTCGTAATATTAGGGGTGGAGGAAGCAGTGGTAAGCAGTGTTATTTTTTCAACAAATCAACCCATCCACAGGATGGCACTGCATCACAAATACACAAACAGAAGGAAAATAATGAACAGACATTAACTAAAAAGGAAAAAAAAAAGAGTGAACAAAACTAACTAGATAATGTACACATACCAGTCTCTTAGCCAACTCAGCCTCTTTCTTTTGGAAAGAAGCATCATCCCCAAGGAAAAATGATGAGGTTTCTGTATCAAACATTGTGTTACCTTCTTCTCTGTCATACCTACAAAAAGAGAATCATAAGAGTTACAGAACTATGAGAGAGCAGCCATAATGACATTAATTGCAAAGTATAAGATGATAAGAACATAATGTACAAACATAGGAGTTTTAGTTTGAACAGGAAAACCATTTAACCCCATAGATTTAGTTTATTCTTCGAGAAGTTTTACGAAGAATACCCAGATTATATGCTTAAAATGGCTAAGTGAAAACAACAAAGTTTCTATTTCACACAGAGTTACTAAGAATTGGCCATCTTCCAAATGGTGCATAACAATAACTTCAATCCCTTAACTCTGGCAAGGAAAAACTTTCAGAAAATATATGATGCTAAATTTGACTAGCCTATTACCATGCACGGTCAGAATTGTATTCCATCTCTGAACGCATTCTTTCAGTAATCTCAGAGTTTTGTTCTGTGGCTGAAGGACTTTTATCAGCTTCTCCATCCTGAAAACATAAAATTAAAAATACAGTTGAAACAACAGGGAAATAAAAAAGACGAAAGAAAAAGAAATTTTCAAGCAATAATATCTTTGAGGAAAAAAAAAAAAAAAAGAAACTTAGTTTTTAAATGCAGGAACACTGACAAATCATAAAGCAGTACAAGGTTGCCATCCCTCCCACAGGTACACATGCATGCTGTCAATGCACGTTCAACTATAACTAGTACTAAATACCTTACAAGGGACTTTTATTTTAAACAAAAGAACTGGAAAAACAAAAAAAATTAAAAGTTCCATGCACAAACTACCTCATAATCTGTTCGTGAATGTTTTGCAGAAAATGTAAGTTGATGAGACCCTCCACCAGGACGAGATTTTGAAGACCTAGCTGATGAACCAGAAGCACGTATTGGAACAGGAGAAGGAGATACATAATCCCAAGGCGAAGCAGCAGGCCCTGTAGTAATCACATGTACAAGTGAAACTCTGTCAACTACTCCAACATTTAATATAAGAAATTAATCTTTGGTTAGTCCCAACAGATCAACGAGTGTTGGCAGTTATGTTTCCACATACCCGAAGAAAGAGGTGTATGACCACCCAACCAGGGGGACACCAGTCGTGCATCCGGTGATGCTCCACCTAGCAATGGGGATGGTGAAGGTCGGTGGTGCCTGTCAGTCCTCAAATGACCATCTCGGTGTGGGGTATCTTCCCATTCCCATCTTCCATCATCCCAATCAGATCTGCCTGCATAACATGCATATTAATATTAGAGCCAGCATCTAAAATCAAATTGATTTAGAAGCGATATTCATAAGCCATGAAAATTATTGTCAATTAAGTAACATGTAATACATTAGTGATAGAAATATTTCTGTACCAGGTGTCCTTGAAGAACTGTTGTGTTTACTTCGTCTTCTTCCATATTCTCTGTCATACTTCTGATCATATCCATGTCGAGAAGGTGTTTCCCTTCCACGATAATTATCTTTACCATAATCAACATGCCTACTTTGCAGTCTCCTGCTCTCACTATAAGAATCGTTCCTAGAGTCTCTTCTGTCACGACCACGGCCATCCCTATCATACCTATAAGGACTCTGAGATGAACCACTGCGGGTACTTCCAATAGATGGCGTGGGAATCTTCAAAAAAACAAACAACAAATTTAAATACCAAATGCTAACAGGGAGATCATCAAATGATAATTAACTCATTTAATCATCTTCATTCCTAAATATAAAATCCTTTTCCCAACTAAATGGAGAAACCACAGGTATATGAAATTTTCAAAAGTTGAAAAGGGTATCATGGATATCAAAAAAAAAATTATTCTCCAGAGAATGTAAATGCTCTTATGATTCAAGAGGATGAAACACCAACAAAACCCATGGTCGTGAAGCAACCTCAATTACCAGTAGAGGCAAAGGATGACTTTGACATGAACGGTCATCATCATTGTAAGCTCACAGATATCTGATATGGCACAAAGTGTCATGCTGCATTCGCAGTAGAGTTCTAAGAGTACTGGAGTCTATTCAAGATGGCATGTAAATTCAAAGAGAAACACAATCATTAGGATCACTGAGCTATTTCAAAGATGGATCCTGAATATGCTCAATCAGGCACCTAGCCACTTTATATCTGGGATTACCACTGGCAAGCCTAACGAGACCATCGTGTTATAAATGCAGCAGCAGGAAGAGTATGAAGAATGCTTGCATGTTGGGAAAGATGGTAACTGACATTTGGTGGAAAAAATAACATCAGTTAGAACTAGAAGCGCTTTCATGAATCTCTTGGTGTACTATCACACTTTAGATTTTCACCCTAAAAGAGACTTGAGAAAAATATAAAAGCATTTTGATGAACCTACTGGTCTATCAATACATCTTAGATTGTTGGATTCCATTGCAAAGGGTTCGGTAGAAGAGAAAAGCAGTTTTCAAGCACGAAAAAAGGGATAAGAAAAAACTTCATATGGCATGATGAAATAGGCATAGAAACACTTTAATGGTTGTACAAGTTTAGTTGCTGATTTGTCAAGTTTCTCTCTCTTGATTGACGGCAGTAACAAGGAAGAGCTTATCAAACTTTAGCCCTTCAGCATCCCATAACCAGAAAATTCATCGTAACTTCAACTCATCGCACTATTCAAGCAGAGCCTAGTTTCCCCTTTCTGTACCCCAGCTGAGTACTAAATTCTTAGTTAAAATCTTATACCACAGGATTTCTTTAGCCACTAAACGCTTCCACATATCACAACCTATTTTTGTGGAAAATGTCCCACAGCTCTCTGTTTGCTAATTAGTAATTTGTGCTGCATTAGTCAGAGATGAGTGCAATAACTATTTTTGATATGTCCAGTTCATATCAATTCGATTAAACAATACATTGTTGAAGACATTAAAAAAAATGTCTTACAGAAAAAAGAATAAGGTAAGTTTCAAATTGTTGATTGGAGGAATGAATTGACTATCATAGAGACAGCCCCACATTATATATAATAAGTGAATAATAAGAAGAGGACAAAAATACCCTTATATCCATTTACACTTATATTACAACTCTCCCCCTCAAGTTGGTGCATAGATATCACACATTCCCAACCTACATACAATAGGATGAAACAATGTTCTACTCAATCCCATGAAAGGAATGCAAATGAGCCCAGATTCCAATTTTTCTTTTATAAATGTCAATCAATCTCCACATTCTTCGTGCGATCGTTGCAAACTTATTTTCACAACAAAGCATAGTTGCCAAGGTGCCAAGGCGCCCAGGCGAACCAAGGAGTTAGAGGCCTGACGGGGCACCTAGGCGACCAAAGTGCCTAATTTTCCAAGGCGACGCCTTGACAACCATGCAACAAAGCATCAGCGGAAGAGGAATAAGAAGAGCTAGATCCTCCATGAGACATTGAAGCCACATCAACTCACAAATGCCATGAGCCATAGCACGAAATTCTGCTTCAGCAGACCTAGTTGTTTCCTACTACTCCAAATGACAAGATTGCCACCCACAAATGTCCCATAATCAGTGGTGAACCAACGATGATCAGAAGCACTTCCCCAATCAGCATCAGTAAATGCCTCTACATGCAAATGGCCATGAGAGGAGAGAAAAATTGTCTTTATCAAGGGTAGACTTTAGATACCACAAGATACGATGCACAGTCTCTAAGTGTGTTGAGTATGGATCATGCATATGTTGACTCACACCACACTGAGAGCAATATGTCAGGACGAGTGTGAGATAAGTAAATTAGCTTGCCAACAAGTTGCTAGTATTGGCCTTGGATCACCATATTCCTAGGAAAGGTAAATATTTGGTTCGAGAGGTGTGTCAGAGGGCTTACAGCCAAGCATCTTTGTCTCAGAAAGAAGATCCATGATATACTTCCCCTGGAAAAACGAAAGATACCTTCGTAGAGTGGGCAACCTCAATGCTAATAAAATAGCGCAACTTGCCAAGGTCTTTAATCTCAATTTGTTGGCACAAGTATGCTTTGAGACAAGAAATCTCATCTGTATCATTACCAACGACCACGATGTCATCCACATAAACAATAAAGATGGCGATCTTCAAACCCAATTTAACTCCTAGACACCATGGATTTATGGAATCGGCCAAACCATGCAGGAGGAGACTGTTTTAACCCATTGAGTGCACGCTTGAACTTATACACCTTCCCTTGAGTTTTAGGACCAAAGAAGCTAGGGGGAACGTCCAAATATACCTCTTCGTCACGTTCATCATGATGAAAGACATTCTTGACGCCAACCCTAAGGGGATAGCTTAGTTGGTAAAAGACCAACACCTCAAAATGAAGAGTTCATGCGTTCAATTCTCCTTGGGGCCATAGCTACCAAAAAAAAAAAAAAACATTCTTGACATCAAGCTGCTAAAAGTCTCATCCGAGATTCACAACAGAAGAAAGAATCACATATATGGTATTCATTTTGGCAATTGGGGCAACTGTTTCCTGATAGTCTAGACCATATGTCTGAGTGAAGCCTCTAGCAACCAATTTGGCCTTGCATTGATCAACAATCTCATCCATATTCTGCTTCACAACAAAGACCCATTTGCAGCTCACTGTTTTCATCTATGGAGGAAGAGACACTAAATCCCAAGTATCATTCTTTTTGAGAGCTTGCATCTCTTCAACCATGGCTGCCTTCCACCTCAGATCGATAAGAGCTTCCTGCCAAGTCCAAAGAAAAGAAACAAAAAACAAGAAGACACGAAGGCATGGTAAGAGGGAGACAAAGATGTGTACGAAACCACCTAAGCAATTGGGTGTTGCGTGCACAATCTTGTCCCCCTACACACAGCAATAGGTAAGTCAAGTGAGGGGTCAGAGAGATTACCAGAGGAAGAACCTGGATCAGGAGGCAACGATGGACTGGGTAGAGTAAGAGTATTGTAGTGGTGTCTATGTGCTGCTCACCCTTTTTTTTTTTTGGGTAAGAATGCTGCTCACGATTTCTTCGAACATAAACTTGTACAGGAGCAAGAGGGAATACTCAAGGCGATGCCACTGAAACCGAAGGAAGCGAAGCCACAAGAGGCACATCGTCACCAAGCAACAGGTCATCCCCCTTGAAGCAGACTCACGAAACACTACATCCATAGTCACATACACGCGACAAGGCATGGATGATAACACTTGTAGCCCTTTTCAGTAACGAAGTAGCCAAAAAAGACAACTGGACCCCACGCGGATCGAGTTTGTTGTGATGATGAACACAGCCAAACCCCTTCGGCGAAATAATGAAATCAGCCAATCCCTAGAGAACAATAAGGGGAGACCAAAACTCAATAACTCGGGTTGTCATCCAATTAATGAGATAGGCAGTAGTCAAAACAGCATCACTCTAGTATTGGGGAGGAACATGTATGTCAAACAAAAGAGAGTAAGCCACTTCTAACAAATGTCGATTCTTGCGTTTAGCAATGCCATGCTGGGCAAGAGCATCCACATAGTTGATTTGGTGAAGGATCCCCTTGGCAGCAAGATAATCCTGAAAGCACCATCCATATACTTCGTATCGTTATCACTGCGGAGTATCTTAATAGTAGCGTTAAACTGAGTGCACACCATGCTATGAAACATCTTAAAACACCAAAAAACCTCATTCTGGTGACATACGAGATAAATCCAAGTAACTTTGGTGTGGCAATCAATAAACGTAACAAACCATTGATAACCAAATACAGCAGTACAACGGCCAAGACCCACACATCAGAATGAATCAACTAGAAAGGAGCAGCACTTTTATTATTTAAACTGGAATAAATAGATCATGTTTGCTTTGCCAAAACGCAAGCATCACAAAAAAAATTCTTTGTGAAATAAATGCGGAAAAACTTTAACTAAAGTGCCACCAGGTGGATAGCCTAAATGCCTATGCCATAACAACAGATCAAAGACAACAATTGAAGCAAAATCGGTCTGATGTTCCTGACAAACAAAGGAGATCTCATCGTCGAGCAAATAGAGACCACCATGTACCCTACCACAACCAATCAATTATTCTATCACCAGATACTGAAAGAGAAAATGAAAAGGAAAAAATGTCACTTTAAACTTTAAACCAGTAGTGGGATGGCTAATGGAAAAAAGATTGGTAGAAAAAATTGGGAACATGGATAACAGAGGCTAATGATAAAATGGGAGAACAATCGACGGAACCCTTCCCAAAAACAGGGGAAAAGGAAACCCGAACCTTGTCTTTACCTGAACAATGTGAATATTTAAAAAAGAGACTAAAAGAATTGACCATGTGACCACTGACCAGTGACATCGAAGTCAATTATCCAGGGATGGGACACAACCAATGCACAGGAACCACCGAAAGGAATACCCGATGCAGCAAGGTTTGAGTCAAAAATAAGTGACGAAGGTAGTCACAATGGATGGAGTAGGCTCCAAGCGATTCATCAGACGTTGAAGCATGGCAAGCTCATCCTAGGAGAATGACAAACCAGCATTCCGAGGAGAAAACTTGGAGGCATCTGAGTGATGGGCCTGGGAAAAGATCTGTCGTGTCCACAACCCCCGTGAGTTAAGGTTGGAAGGACGCCCATGAAGCTTCCAGTAGAATTCTTTGGTGTATTGTTCCTTACCACAATAGTGTTGTAGATCAGTTTACCGGGATCCAATACAGTCGTAAGAATAAGGGCTCTCACAAGTCACAACTAGCGGGATATGCATGAACACACATGGATGTTTCTCACATGACAAGTATCTCGCATGGAAGATCTCTCTCTGTCTTGAAAGGAAGGCAAAAGAACAGCAAGTTTTCTACATAGAACCTGCTTGGATGGAAGGCACATGGATGGAATGATTCAATTGTCAATTTAGTAGGATTTGGTTGTAAATTCAATTACCTTTTCTGTTTTCCCTTTTTTAGTGAGTACTTCCATTGTTAGTTATGTCCATGTTTAGTGCAAGCCATAGCCTATTAAATAATGTAAGGCGTAAGGCTTAAGGCAGATTGAATTGAATAAAGTGACCTTGAAGCTAAGGGCCATTGTCCTCCCAGATGAGATGCTCAAGACCTGAGATAGGTCGCCTATTTTCCCCTACCTTCTTCACAACCAATCATCCCCTTTCTCGCAAATTGGTCCGTTGATTGTTCCATTACTAAACCGCCATTGTTAGGCTCCAGTTAAATCACTATTCATACTTCCATTGTTGAGGGATTACATTAAGAACCAGAGCATGAATCTGATCTTACTCAATATTCAGACCAACCAGAAAACCATACACCCAAAATTTGTCTTCTCTCTTGTGAAAATTTGTAACAGCATCAAAGCAAGTAGCTTGAAAGGTGTCATAGAAATCCAACATTTGCCACAAGCCACACAGCTCGAAATAATACTAAGACAATGTAAGATCATTCTGCTTGGTCCCATGAATTTTCTTTCTCAGTTCATAGACTTGGGCATCTTTCCTAACTTGAAAGTAAGTGTCCTTACTAGCCTTCCAAATCTTGGCAGCAGTATCCAAGAGACGGGAACCCCTCGCAATCTGAGGATCTAAGGAGTTGATGAGGAAAGACATCACAAGGGAGTTGGCAGATTTCCATTTGTGCTATATATCACCAGCCGTAGCAGGCTTCTCCGTTTCACCTATAAGATAACCCACATAGCCACGAGAATCAATCAAGTGGTAATCGGACCGTGACCACATCAAATAGTTGTTGCCATCAAGACGGATAGAACTCACAAGGAATGAGGAAAAATTAGAATGGGTTCCACGACCCATCTCTTCAACTCCAATTGATGCGGTGGAAAGGTCAGACAAGGTTAGTGATTCAAAGAGGTTAGAATCAGCCACAGAAAATAGAAGTAGGTGTCGCTCAACAGACCCTTAAAAGCAAGGAAACACGACCTGTATCATCAAATCAGCAAAAAAAAAAATGGTAATAGGTGACAACTGATCCTTATAGAGAGTTCTCAGATCGTGGAGAAGATTGAAAACTCTAGGGAAAAAAAAATACAAAGACTCTCGGTAGTGGTTGTCTAACCCATTGAGAGCCGCCGACAGTAATGGAGGCTAGAGAGAGGCGGTAGAAGGAGAAGCCGAAAGAGAGAGAGCGGCAATAGTGGATGTGATGAAAACCAAGGGGAGTGGTGGCGACGGCAATGGAAAAAGGTAGGGGAGAGAGAGAGAGAGAGAGGAGTAGTGGCAGCTAGGGTTGGAATCCCAAGGACTGCTCTAATACCATGTTGATTGGAGGCATGAATTGACTATCACAAAGACAGCCTCACTTTATTTATAATAAGTAAATAATAGGTACAGGTCAAAAATACCCTTACCCATTTACAGCCATATTACAACACAAATAGATCAAGCTAACAAGCAAAGAAGCAAATAGATCAAAAGGGGGCAGTAATGGGGGCACAAGACCTATAACACAAATAGATCAAGCTAACAAGCAAAGAAGCAAATAGATCAAAAGGGGGCAGTAATGGGGGCAGAAGGTGATGACCTCTTTACGGAGGGACATTTCATCAAAATGGAGACTTCCTTCAGGAGGAAAGGCATGTAATTGAAAGCTCAAGCAAGAATGCCCTTGAAGTGTTAAAGAGGATTGGCCTGATTTTCCCTCAAGGGATGATTATTGGATGGGTCTTTTTAGATGAGTTGAGAGGATTGCCTTTGTATCAAGGGAGACATAGATTTGGAGAATTGAAACAAGGGATGATCAAAGATAAATAAAAAATTATACCAGGGTGAAAAGTTTTACTAAGATGCAGAAATAAGACTTAGACCCTTTTTTCCTATTTGGTGGAGGAGGGGGATATTTGTTCCTTTCTTGGTCTGAATGGAGAATTTAGTCTGCTTTGGGAGCTTATTGGTGGTGGCTGTTGGGATGTAAATAGTCCTCAGTATATAGGCGATGGTACCCAACTATTTGCCTGTGTTCGGGGCTTCTTTTGTCCTTCTTTCCTGCTCGGCTTCAATGGTTGTGAAGCCTTGCAGAGTAATTGTTGTTTTCCTCCCTTTTTTCTTAGTGATTGGAAAGGAGGGCGCCTAGGTATGTTATAGAAAGGGAAGGCAGAGGTAGTACTTTGAATGGCGAAGAGAGGTGGCTCGGCAGGGAAGGAATGGGAAATCGTCAAGGATGACTTCTTTGTTGGCGAAACGAAGGGTGGTCTACGATCACCAGTGATTGTCTGAGGAGATAACGGGCGAAGGATCTTCATATCAACATATGAAGATTGATGTTCATTCACTCTTTTCTCGCAGAGCTCGTTGATTGTCATCGACGTAGTAGACCTATATCCCCGGATGAAAGGGGGCCTACATCTACATGGATTAATAGCGAGGAAATGTGGTTTTCTTCCTGGGTGGCGTACTAGTTCCATATTTTCTTTCTTTTGTTAGTTAACCCCCCAAAGGCGAACGGGGCTCTCAGGCCGGGATGTCTGGCAGAATGCTTGGCCTCCTGCGCTGGAAGCGACACCCAAAAAGTGAGCGTTTCATTATAATTTTATAGTTGTTGCCTATCAAGAATTTTTTTTGGGGGGGGGGGGGGATGAAGGACAAGAGGCATCTCCCTCGTGGAGTTTAAAATGGCAGTTACAATCATATTGCATTAGCACCATTATATTCTAAAACAGGGGAGCATTAGAGGCTTTACTATCACAGGAACCTAGACATTAAAAAATGTACTGTTAACTTACTTCTGATTGCCAACGTTCATTTGAGTTATGAGTTCCAGATGTATCAGTATCTTGGCCTTCCCATGTCAAATTACTTTCTGAAATAGAAACAATACTACTGTGAATAAAGAGAATATGATAATACAATGAAACGATATAACAAGAGTAAATATTCCTCAATAAAATAAACCTGAATGAGAAGTCTCATCAGCAGCTGTTTCGCGGTAACGACGACTGGCATGATTGCGTCCACTATTGGTTACGCTTCCCCCAACCTCATCCAATCCTGAGGATGCAGACTTCTCATCTTCATCTACAGAAGCTACTACTGAAATCAACCTCTCTCTGGGAACCTTGAATACATCTCCTTTAGATTCCCTTTTTGCATCGGCAAGAACATCCAAACCTGTGTTAACAGTTGCATGTCAGACAAACCTACTATGCTCCATTACTTTCACAAAAGGGGATTTCATGGAAATACAAATACCTTCAAGGTAAGACCTCTTAAATCTACCAAAGCTAAGTTGTTTCTTTTCTACTGTTTTTCTATTTTATTTTTCACAGTAGAAGTTACATGGACAGAATAATAAGACCACAAGTAACTGCAGTACAGACTCAAACGTTAAAGGAACCATCCACGTATGAAAATAAAATTAAAATGATCAAACAGTTAAGTAAACTAAGAGCACAAACTATAGTTGTAAGATTATTATGACCACAAAAAAATTGAGCACCTGAATTTTTATTTTTATTTTTTTCCTGGGGGTGTTAAAAAGGTTTATCTTAATATGTGTGAAAAAAATAATATATACCTAGAAGAGACCTCCTCTCCGGAGGTCGAAATACCACTCTATCTTTCCCAGGAACATGTAATCCCCCGCTACTGATCTTATCGGGTTCCAGTGTTACCGTTGTTTGATCCAAATCAATAGGTCCACCTTCACCTCCTGACATCTTTCTACAAAAAACATAAGACAATAAAAACTGCAGTGAATTTACTGAATCATAAAACTGCAGAAGTTTCAACAAAATCATATTGAGAAGAATTTTCCAATTTTCAACGTTCGAAAACAAATTTTTCCACTTATTCGCCTTCCTAAAATCTGGTGACTCGGGCAAGTTAAAATTGGTCACGGCGCACTTCCCACAAAACTGGTCAGGGAAAATCACATATTGCATTGAGACATAGGAGCCGAGAGGGATTGGGAATTTGGGAGGGAGAAGGGAAGAGAAAGGCGGAGCAATCTTACCGCCGGTGATAGAAAGAGAGAAACATCGTTACCTTACTCAGAGAAAGAGATGAACTTACACTGAGAGAGATAGAGAGATGAACTTACATTGAGAGAGGGGAGGGAAAATCTTACCTAAGACTTGAAAACACAGTTTCGTCTGCAACTCTAGGGCTTGATTAATCGAAGAAGAGAGGCAGTATCGACCTTCCCGTGGAATGTTAGGCTGACGCTGTAATTGATCTCTTTTCAGTTTTTTGATGGAGCTCAGTATTATATGTCTCTAGTCCCTTACCCAACAAGGCAACAACACCAATCTTCGGTGGAGCTCAATGTAAATATGTCCCCTTAATCCCTTATCCGACGACACCGCCAGTGTGAGAAAACTCTCCCACGCCATTGTTAAAATGACTAATATAACCCTATTGTTTCATTCAAAATTAATTCCTAATTTCTATCTCTCTTCCAACGTCTCTATCTCCCGTGAGCAGTAAGTAGTTCCTTTCTCCACCTTCGGCGAGCTTCAAAATCTTCTGGATCTAATAGAGAGATTGGATAAACCCAAAGTTGTCAGACAACCATGAGATTAGATAATTTTCAAAAGGAGGTACACAATGAGAATCTCCTGATCCACGTCATCACTTGGATTATTTAGTAGGAAGGTCAACGTGGATTGTCTTCCAAGCAAAGGAGATAGTCTCTTCCCGAAAAAAGGTTTGGACCAGGGGATTGTCTTCATGCAATAATCTAATTTACTTTTTTCTGAAAAGGAAGAATCACAGACAAAAAGGTTTCAGGCCCGAGGTGGTCCTCCTCATGGCTTACTAAACGGAGAAGTTTGAATGTGATGCTCCACCGTTTGATGGAAATTATTTAGGGTCTTCTCTTATTCTCTGGTGTGATTTCAGAAGCCCTGGACATTAAACAAAGAAACATATGTGTCCATCGCATTGGGCAAACCCTAATCAAATCGAAGTTGGAAATTACAAAAGATAAAGAGAAAGGGGATATTGGAACCTGGTTGCCGGAAACTGATCGCCGGAAACAGTAGTTGCAGTACCGTCAGAAAGGGGATTCGTTTGTTTCAGCCTCGTCTCTGGTTCGTGAGGGATCGAAAGGAAGAAGAGTGGAAGAAGCGTTTCAGCCTGGTTTGTGTCTCTGCTCGTGCGGGAATGCAGGATCGCAAGGAAGAAGAGTGAGGTGACGTTGATTGAGTGCACTCTTTTGTTTTTTTTTGTTACGAGGGTAATATCACTTAATGGGGTAACGAGGGTAATACCACTTAATGGGGTAGTTTGGTCATTAAAAATTATTAATAAATAAACGTCAGTTTTTAAGGGAAGATGCCTGATGAATTAGATTTAGATGTAATATAGTCTGCTATATATGAGAGGTGTGTATAGTTAGAACTTTCGGGAGGCTGATGGAATTCGGACAAATGTGAAGGAGGTAACTGTAAATTTCCGACAAAAAAATTAATTCTATATCTTCTTAAGTTATATTTGAATATCAAGAAAAGAAAAAATAAAATAGTACAAAAACAAAAATAATTTCTTTTATTTAAAATATAAAAAAGAAAAAAATTTCTATTGGCATCTAAACCTAACGTGTTTTAAAATCACTATTTTATCATAGGTTTAATTTTTTATATTTTCAATTTTATCCCCGTCATCTGTCGTTTGTTTGATAGATTGACATTCCTACCTGAAATGAAGTTTTTGTGAATGTTGGATTCCTTGATTGTAATTACTACAAAAAAAAGAAAAAAAAAAAATTAGTTCAATGTAACTCAAATGAACCAAACCTTTCCTCATCTTGCACCCGTTGGTCATCCGAACCAGCCCCACAGCCCCTCGCATGGAGACAATCTTTCTCTCTCCCTCTTTTGGCATTGCTTTCTCTTTCTCCCTCCCTTGCAATATTCTATTCCCTTTTCTCTCCCCCATGAAAAGTGCTGGATGGAGAATTCATTGAGGTTCAGTTTGGTTGCAAGGGAAATTAAAATGAAGGGCAACGAAAATTTACAAATCTTAGAAGGAAATTTTTATAACCATTGCCTAACATCATTATATAAATCACTTAAATTTTTTACCATATATTTGTTGATGATACTTTTTAGATGTACAATTATTTTTATTTTTAAATACAAAGTAAAATGTTAATGATTAATATGGAGTGATTTGGAATTTTCTTTTCCTTTTTGTAGAAGAAAATTTATTGATAAGAAAGATGGGTACAAACCAAAGCATCATTATTATTTCTTACAAAGATTCTGAAGCCAAGTAGAGGAAATCTGTCACTTGACCATCATCCAAGATGGCAAGGCCTTCCAAGTCAGAGAAAGAGCAACAACATTGCTATCCCTTGAAATAAAATGGAAATTACAAATCTCATAGTATATACTATGAAGTGAGTGTTTTGACATCTACAATAATCAACTGAATATCCAAATCTCTGTTACACTTTGGAATTAATTAGAGTCTATGTGATAGCATGTAATGCTATAAATACAAAAGTTTTTTTTTAAAATTTAAAATTTTCACTTCCCTTCCGTTTAATTCATCATAATCAATAAGAGCTTTACAGAATTGTAATTTACAATACCACCACTGTCATAATCAGAATAGTTATACGATTGAGCTGCTCATGCTGAAAGGCACTCTTATTTCCTACGAGTGTGAGTTCCCTTAACGGGTTCTCTTGATTGCTCTGCAAAACAATAGGGATGATAGTCTTCTCTAAGAAGAGTTTTGGATGTTTACCCAACTTTTCCTTATAAAAGGAACATCGAACTTATCTAACAAACCATCTTTCTTCAATGTATTAAGCAAAAATAATGAAATGCTCTTCTTATTAAATTGGTTAAAAAAAATATTAAAAAAAAAAAGCTATAGAAGTTCCTAATCCTTTCTGTCTCCTTCAAAAAAAAAAAAAATCAATTGGTCTATACCCCTGTGGCCATTTTTAACAATGATAGTTGATTACAAAGGATTTTTTTCCAATGCAATCATTTTTAGACAAAAGGAGAAGGTTACAGTATTGATATCTCTGCCTAATAGGTGGCCTTGCGGTAGAGACACTATAGAAGTCGGAGAGGATAGGAACTCTCCACAACAATAGCAATGATCCTCGACCCATCATCCATCCACATGGTAGAATAGATATCTTTTGACATTGAAAAAACAATTTGTGACTATAATAATTTCCGTGGACCATTGGTGCTAAAAGCTCTAGACATCTTTTTCAATTCATCTTTCCGCTCTAACTTTTGTTGACTGTCTTCATGTAAATTAAACTTGTTTTTGGGCCAGCAGTTACCACATACTAGGACTATAGTGTACTGGTGTAATGGTGTTAGCTGGAAAGCACTCAACAATCAAATCTGAGGCTCTCCACAACCCTCTGCAACTTCCACCATTGTTTCAACATGGAAAGAAATTCTCTCCCGCGCCTGAGATTCGGCAGGAAAGTCGGTGGCCCGGATAGATGGCGGACACCTGGTCTCGGGTGAATCTAAGCCCTCCATCCAAGCAGACTCCTAAGCCGACAAGGGTGTCGGCTAGGATGGAGGGCTCAGATTCACTCGAGAGCCAGGTGTCGACCATTCATCCGGGCCGCCGACTCTCCTGCTGAATCTCAGGCAGGAGAGGATGTGAATCCGTTTCAACATATATGCCTCCACGTTGTGGTCAACTCTTGCAGCACATTTCATTGGCCAATGAGGGTAAAATCATGTCATTTCACACATGTACTTGAAGACCATACAATTATTGTAAGACCCGCACTCCATAAACCCGGTCTAAACGTTGGTTTCATGTCGTAACAGGTCTTCCGATCATCTCCGGGCCAGACGGGACGAACGGATGACAAACAGGTACGAAATCGAACCAAAGACGGTTAAATCATCATAATTTTATGTTGACCAGTCGATGGTACCGGTCTTGGTACTGGTCGACTGGTCAGCTCTGTGCAGCTGAGTGCGGAGATCCAGAAATTGATCTCTGCAGGTCCCACTTTCCTAAACCCTAATGCCTGAACCTTCCTAATCCTAATAGGGTTACTAAACCCTAATTCTAGCCTATATAAACACCCTTAAACCTCCTCAAATCATTTCCATTATCTCTCACAAACCCTAGAGAAGAGAAAGAGGTTAGAAAGGAGAAGAGGCTAGGAAGAAGAAGGAGGTGCCGTCATTGCCGTTCGACGACGCTCACGTTACGCCACAACGGTAAGTGTTTTAACCATTCTTCTTACTCTATGACTCTAGGATAGTTGTATGGGTGGATCAATACCATGCAAAGTAGGTATTGATCTAAAACCCTAATTGGACGTTAAACCCTAAGTTGCTGTCAAACCCTAGATTCGAGTTCCGATACGATATTCATCGAAATAAGACTTGAATGAGTTAGAGATAATTCTAACTCAAAGCTCAGACTTAGAATGGATAGGAGAAACCCTGGAAATCAATAGAGAACGATCGACGGCAGTCGAAAAACCAAGTGTATGGTCTTCCGGAGACATACCGGTCGCCAGTTTTCTCACAGTGCTACGACTGGTCAGCTCTGAAAGGGCTGATTTTGGACTTTGTTGGTTTTCCAACCAACGTGAAACCCTAAGAAAAATATTCTAATGAAACCCCAATATTATGTAGGACTTTGTGATAGCACGTTTGAATCTTGCGACGTGGAGCAAGCTATCAAACGAGCATCAGGTAATGGAATCTGACCTAAACCCTAATAATTAATGGACAGTAAATCGTTGTTAATCACCTGATTATATATGATGTGATGTTTGTGCATATTCACATGCCATCCTTTACTTTCAGTTATTATTATTGTTCATGCATTGATAAGATGTGATTGTTAGGCATGTGATTGTTTTCGTTGGTGTGTGGAGTGGGGCATGGGCCTAGGATCATTCCTCACACTGGCACTTTTGTAGTATTCTGTCTTAACATGCTTGGTACGGGTGGGGCATCAAGGGAAGATCGTGGTACGGTGGTCTCCGATGTTGATGCTGGCCTGACCATGATTATGTGGCACTGTGGTCTCCGATGCCGACGTTGGCTTGTCCACGATGCTTTAGCTTTATCTCTATGCCGTAGGGAGTTATGTTGGGATAGGGTCTACCTGCGTATTGTTCTATCCTAGTGGGTTAGTTGCGGATAGGGTATCAGGGGAGGTATGGGGATGCCTTAGCTCTATCTCTATGCCGTAGACAGCTGTGCTGGGATAGAGCATACATTGATGACATATAGGATTGGTTAGTTGCGAGCCCAGTTTGCAAGCCCTGGCCAGTAGGGGCTTAGGTACTGGTATGGGTAGAGCATCAAGGGAGGTACGGGGATATCTTAACTCTATCTCTATTCCATTATGGGTGCATGTTGGCCTATGGGGGTGTGATCCATGTTGTGCCACACACTCGTGTATAGAGGTGCGGGGGCCACCAAGCCTTTCTATAGCACATTGCAAACTTAAACCAGACCACAACATAAAATGATTGTTACTCATGCATAATATTGTGAAACTGTCTGATTGTCTTACTGAGCTAGGTTGTGAGCTCACCCTTTGTATATATACATGTTTTAGATGTTGATGCAGGTTACACAATGGATGATTATGTGAACGTTCCGGCGTATAGTGAGGTTGCTGCTTTGGGTGTACAGGCAGGAGAGGACAAGCATGAGGCTTCATGCGAGTGCCCTTTCTGCGTGTACCTTTGATTTGACTTTTATTTATTTTCAGTTATTTTCAATTGGATTAAGTGGATGTAAGGATATTATATTTTATGATTTAATTTGAATAATTGGATATTTTATTTAAATTTACCAATAGATTCTCAATTCATTTATTTAAAGACTTTCGTTGTATTATTTATATTCTGATTGTGGTTATGTGCAATGGTTTGTATGAATGGACACGGTCTATTCGAGATCTGTGTGAACCGTTGGTTCAATGACGGCTCACTCATACCATTCTGGTTGGATCAGAATTGGGGTGTGACAATTACAGTTCTTGAAAATAACATAACAGTAAGTTACTTTCAAATTAATTTAAAATCCTTCTTCTATTTCTGATACAAAAAACTATTGAGATTGCATAAAGGGGGAAAAAACTATTAAGAATAAAACAAAGAACAATCAAAAGAAGATTACAACTTCTAACTTCATCCCTCTTGGTTACAACAATATGCCCCCGATTAATATTCATATTTTAAATTCTCTGGATAATATATATCGTATGAATCGTTTCCACGACTTCGCTGACTCTGAACCCTGTTTTTAATTCCACATCCTAAAAACAGAATATGCTATATAATCTGGTGAAAAGAGGATCAAACGCAGTTCTGATAAAGCGTGGATATTTCCAGACAACAGAGGCAAACTATTTCATCAATTTCTTAAAGGAAGTTTTTTTTTTTTTTTTTTTTTTTGGGTGGCCCGGGAAGCCCCCGGTTGAGGACTGGAATTCAGTGCATAGTCATGGATGAATATGGTAAACCTACCACAGGTAAAGAAGATAATGAAAGCAAAGGAAGGACAACAATCAACTGGAGACAAGGACGTCAGGGAGTAAAACAAAAGGCCAGACACTACTGGTGCATGAGTACTCATGCCAGAATGTAGAACGGACTAAAGCATGCATTCCAGAATGGCCTGCATTTTAGAGAATGCATTCTATGATCCAAGAACGAAAATATACACCAAACACCATTTTTGTCGTCTAAGAATATGTTAACCTAGAATGCATTTCAATCACAGCCTAAAATGCACTTTGAGAAGAATGAGATTGTTGTCATTTCGAGTACTGGATGTGTTATGGAAATAAACCCTGTTCTCATTCCAGCGATTTTTTAGAACAAGAATGTACACCACACATTGCTTTGATGTTTCAAATGCATTCCAAGTCCAATGCACATTCAGGGAATGCATACCATTCACTAACCAATGTTTCTTTCTGTCCTAAGATGCAGTCTAGAGTCTCTAGACTAAGAACCTATTATGGGAATGCATACAAGACATACCTGCAGTTATACGTGTGGTATTCTCTTATGAAGATACCATGGAGCAGTTTTATTTTTTTGGAAACTAAGGTTGTTGACGTGTTTTCCACCTTAGCTAGGGTGATGTGTGCGTAATCCAGTGTTTTAAATCTCGGCGAGATCTCAAAGATCTCGAGGGGCTCGAGATAAGATCTCGCCTCGATACAGTGTATCGACCATCTTGACCAGTTTTTCGGCTGGTCTCGACATTTTCGACCAGTTCTCGACCATTTTTCAACTAGTTCTTGACTAGTCTCGACATAATATATGAATTATGATTGTATAGTCTACTCGACTACTTTGGGTTTTTTTTACTATGATAATTAACTAATTAAGTATTATTATGTTTATTCTTCTCCTAAAATATCATTTTACTGGCTCATTTGGTCTTCTATGATCTTTTAATAGTGTCACATTATGTTGAATAGCCAATATTACCCTAGGTTTACATTTGAATTTCAAACCAACACTACCAAACATGGGTGTAAATCCAAACAACCACCATGTGTGATTATTTATACAGTTTTATAGTTTAAATATGTTTATATATGCTAGAATAGGGTTCTCCCAGAGTATCAAGCTTTAAAATGATCATTTTAGAGTCGAAATACACATTTTAAGCCTTTACGGCTTTTGTGCAATGTCTCGCCGAGATCTTGATCGAGATTTCTGAGATCTCGATTTCTCAGAGGGTCGAGACACCCTCGAGACTCGAGATTTCGAACTATGGCGTAATCCACACAAAGCTTAACCCCAAGGGAGTAACTCAATTGGCAAGGAGCCTACACCTCAGGAAGTAGAAGGTTCCGAGTTTGACTCCTCTTACTGCCTTGGGACCACTCACATGGGGGTGTTAAGTGCTCTTTCTTTCATGTTTTAGGTACAAGTGGAATGGTTCATCCTTAGAATGACCTGGTCCATGCAGTTGTGGGGTCAGTATGAACCTGTGGGACTAGTCAGGTCAAAGGTCTAAATACCCGTCGTTAACCAAAAAAAAAACAAAACAAAAACAACACTACACAAAGATGGGCAAAATAAAAGGTAATCATCTGATAGATAAAGAACAAAATATTTAAAGAGAAACTTGGAGACGTACAAAAGATGATTCAAGCATGCGTATTCAAGAGGTTTCCAGCAACAACTTAGAGTTATGTTCACCAACATATTCGACAAGCTCACCAAGGCAACAGGCCATTGATTTTATCCTTATCTAGATTCAGTAGAATTGATTTAAGGTGTAGTTACATTCAACACCAATCATAAATCACAAAAGTAGGAAGAATGCCAAAGGCAGCTTTAAACAATGAGATACTGGACTTAAAGGAAGAAATCTGAGGCCTACGCCTAGAAAACTCACATTCTTTGCTACACCACTGGGCACACTGAACGGTGACAACATTCTTATAACCAAACATTATCAGGTACTCCAGTGTTGTATCCTAATCTAGATATATCCACAGAAGAAGAAAGAAAAAATTAATCACCCCTGTTGCTTAGGCAAGAAAAAATATATACATCAGGGAATCTCTTCTTGAGTCATCCTGGCATCATATTTGTCTTTCAGCAGATAGGCAAGCCTTCAAAATTTTCACAAGTTCCACCAGACATCCCAAATTAATATCAAAGGGAAGAGGGAACTCATGGGGAAGCCATAGAATGAAAATGACTATCCATCTCGTAACTGCAGAAGGACAAATGGGAAGGATTTGAGTTTTTAACTTAGCACCATACATCCTAATGAACATGAGGCTCAATACCCCAAGGGGGTAGCTCAGTTGGTAAAACCCGACGCCTCAGAGAGGTCATGAGTTCAACTCTCCTGGGGGACTACCTATCCAAAAAGAGGAAAAACATGACGCACAATGCTTATGCCATTTGGTGTTCATTATGATAAACTGTGATGTCCTCGGTGATTCTGTCACTTCAGCCTAAATGGTTCAATCAAATTCGGTATCCACTTTGACAACAACTGGAAGAGGAAATTACTTGTCCCACCCCTAAGGCACAAACAGAGATGTCATGGTCTCATGGAAATGAAGATGGTTTTTAGTCACCACTTCCAACTTACAAGATCCAACTGCCCAAGGAGGTTTTTCACCTCCAAATCTAATGAAAGAGTTGTGGCAGGTTCAAAAATTCAAATTTACTTCTAGCCTTACTCAGCATAACCATTTACAATGGTAACAGGCACAGACAAGTAAAAAATATTATAATGGCAGGTACATGACACCAGTAAATGATAAAAACAGAAGTATCATCTGGGTTATCACAATCCAATCAAACAACAAAGACACAAGCATCCATGAGCAAGCTGGTGAACAATCTTATGACCTTGATACATGGGGATATCCTGTATTCTCATGAAGAACACATTTATACATACACAATCAATGGCAGGTTATTTTCAACTCCAACTTTAATGTGTTCATTGGATCAAAATCGTTCATAAGACACATATGTTGTAAAAAAAAATTAGTGGAGAAGTGCCACTGGAGTACTGGTAGAAGGCAACAATTAGAGCACACACAAACAGTTGACAACGATTTCTATCAGAATCATAAATACAGAAAGGATGCGTTCTCTAAGCATAAGATACTATGGTCATCTACATTAACTAACTAAAGAAAAAAAAAAAAAAAACTGAAAATTTGAAGAAGAATTCACAAACCCAACTGTAAAGTACTGTTTTTCTTCTCGTCTTCCTTCCTTTTCTTGGACAGCTTAGGCCTCGGTTTCAAAGGCTTCAAGTACGAAGCTTGAAACCGGACCATAGCCCTCAAAACCGAAATCAATCTCTGTTCAATTTCAACCCCATTAGGCTCGAGAACCCGCAAAGAACGAGCAACGGCCTCCATAGTACTCATACACCCACGAAATGGTTCCTTCCTTAGTATCAAATCCGAGTCAAATATGGTCTCACCCTCGACACTCACATCATGATCCAAACAAACCTTCGAAGCAAACTTGGATAAGAATGGAAGACTCGCAGCCATCATCTCTTTCGCATGTTTCCAAGTCCCATCAAACACAATCAAAACCAAATCACTCAACGAGTCCTCACTTGAAGAAGATGAAGAAACCCATTGGTTCAATTCAATCGCTGGCGAAGAATCTGTGCCTGGGAAGAGGAAGATGGCTCGGTGGGGTCCAGAATGATAGTTAATGGAGGCGTTATGGAGGGAATCGAGAAGAGGGAAAGAGCCCTTGCGGAGGCGGCGGCCGACTAGGGTTTGACAATTGCGGAGACATTTGCAGAGAATGGGAACAGTAGCGAGCCTGTGACGGAGCTCGTGTGGGTGGTGTAGGATAAAGATCTGGGTCGAGGTTGAGATCGGTTCTGAGGGGAGTTCGTTGCAGAGGCAGACGTTAGCAGGCCGATCGCAGCCGTTCAAGCATATCTCTCGCTTCTCTGATGGAATCCTTCTGTCGTCGTTGTCGTTCCCGCTCGTTTCTTCTAATTCGAAGTTTGGTAGCTCTGATTCTTCCATTTACACTTCCGTTTGGCTCTACAGGAGGTGGTTTGAGACTTTTATCTCGTCGTATTTGTAATTACCGAAAATACCCTTTGTTTTAAAGAATGGGACCAAGAACTAAAGATGCTCTTTTATGCAATTCGATTGGGTTTCGTATTGTTCACTCAACTTATAAATAGAAGTGAGCCGTGAGAAATGAGAACCGCCGGTAGAATCATTTGCAGGAGGAGGAGGTGAAGAAGAAAAATAATATGACTTCGAATGTGGAGGTTCCTTCAGCTGTCGATTCTTCCAGCAAGACTTCTGTTGATATCTCTATGTTCGATTATACGCCTTCGTACTGGTAAATTCCCCTGCCATTGATTTTTGAACAACCTGTACTCTACATTTTATGAGTTGTCTAAGCACATTGATCATATGGAACTGTGTTAGATTTCGAAGCTTGTAATGATCAGATTCCTTTAGGTATGAATCAATCACTAATAGAGTTTACTCGTATTTCGAACTGAGAATCTAACAGTGACATTACAGCCGAGATTCTGAACGAAAAATTAGACATCCCATGCCCTCAGAGAGTGCTTTGTCGTTGTGTATGTTCACTAGCGTTGTTTTTGTCCGGTTATTTTATGATCCTTACCCAAATTCACAAGCTGAAATGTTTGAAACTTTGAAGGTTTGTGAGATTTATCTCATTTTAGGTTCATCTTCATCTGTAACTTAACAGTGATTGGGCTCGTTTTTAGCTTCTTGATACTCTGATAGGTTGTACAGAGAACAAGCTGAAATGTCTACTCTGTTATGGTTACCACAACATAAAATAAAAGGAAAAAGAGAAAGATATGGATGAAGAATAATAGCACTGTCAAAGACAGAACACTCTAAAATTCTGAAGGCATGGTTCTCTTTTGTTAATGCATCCATTGAATTACAATCTAGACCATTCACAAAATCTTGGATCATCTCACCCTAGATATCGTCGCCTTTCTTAAATTATTCTAGAAAAATAAGCTATCCTAATCAAATTAGGGTCTAAATGTGTATTAGAAAGTGTGTGTGTGTGTGTGTGTGTGTGTATATATTCTAACATACAGGTAGCTATTAGATTTCAGAATTTACTTGAATATTCTTTCTCCTTGTATTTAGCCTTGTTCCTAAGGTACTGTTACGGTTGGAAATCGCTCTGCCAATCTGCGATCCGGATAACCTGCAATCACAGAAGTTAGACAAAGGAGTTGGACGACTAAGCCCCGGGTACACTCCGATGCCTAAGTCAGATTCCCTATGTAAATAGTCAAGAGATAACTAGAAGTTATCCCCAGTTTAGAGAGAGGGGAACATAAAGAGAGCTTGAATGTGAAAGAGATTAAATGAATAGTGAGGAATGAGTGAATGAATCTTTGCCTTAGAGGTTCGTCCTTTTTTTATAGGAATAGGCAAGAAACATGGAGGTATCGGGACTCTTGAAAGTTGTACGCCAGTAGGACTGCCAGGTGTCGCACTGTGGGACGTGCAAGTCATGTACTCTGAATAGGACTAGGAGACTATAGCGAAGGACGCTAAGTCGGTGGAGATAAGAGTGACAGGTGTTACCATATGAGTGGTCGTCTGGCCGTGATAGTCGGCAACGTGTTCTAGTAGGAGAAGGACTCCAGAGACGTGACTGAGTCGTCTTAGGATTCTAACATCCGACCAGGCGACGTAACTCAATAAGACTGTGCCTCCGAGTGTCAAGGCCGAGTGTGACTCTAATACGTCTAGTCGGTTTAAGCCGTTTTAGGTGCCACGTGTAAGATTTTTATTGGCGGATGTTTTCCCCCCTAACAGGTACTAAGGTTGAGGACTGTGTTCTCTGATTTGCTCAGTTTGTTCAGCTAGTAGCCATAAAAAATAAAAGTCATGTTTCAAATTGATGTTTAGTTTTTTTTTTTTACTTCCCCTTGTAGTTGGTTCATAAGCAATTCCTCTACCAGAATCTTACCAGAGGACTATAGACACTTAATGGAGAATCAATAGTTCTTGTTTCAGCCTTATAAATTAGGTTGCCATCTTTCCCATTTAAAGGCTCATATTCCTCTTGCCTTAGCATCGATTGTTTCTCATCTTGCAGATGGACTACTCCTAATATTTTTGTGCATGTAATAGGCTTGATCACTTGAGTGTTCAAGTAAGGGAGTGAATTGCAAACCAAAACCAAATCGAACCGTTTAAACCAAAACAATAAACCATTAAATATTTGGTTCAGTTTTGGTTTTTCTTATTATAAATTGATTATTATTTGTTTCTATTCGAATTCGAACCGATAAAATTTCAATTTTAAATCCATTAAAACAAGGAAAAATTTCACCCACCCGTTTGAGGTATATTCATAATTCAACCAACCCCCATCTTGGCCCATAATGTCAACTGCCTCCCCTAACTGGTAAGTTCTCTAATGGAAAAATTGAAAAGTCTGTTTTACCCTTATAGTAAAAAGTATAAACTTTTCTTAAAAAAAATTAAATAAAAAACTTGACTTTTAATTTTAATTTTGTGTGGTTGGTCTCATCGCAGTAGCTCGCTGTGCGTGGCTCTGACGAGCTTCAGGCGGCTTGGCCTGAACTGGGCAGTCACATTCCTAGGCTTCGGCCAACAAAGGACTGGGTAGTGTTTTCTAAATACTAAAATAACTTCTTCTTTTCCTTTTGTTTTCTGCAACTATCGCATTCAATTGTGACTTGCACTCAATTGTTGGGCCTAAAAATCATGTTTAGAATGGATTTGATCAGAGACGATCAAGATGATAGAATATTGTCATTAAAAACATAAGGGCAAACATGAAATTTTATAAGCCCAAGGGTAATTATGTCATTAAAAGCATAAGTGACAATACATCTCATCACCTAACAAATGGATAGGGTATGATTGATACTTATTTTCCAAATTAGTGGAGGCAGCTAACATTATGGGCTAAGATGGGGGGGGGGGGTGGTTGAATTATGAATATACCTCAGGGGGTGGGTGATTAAACACCGATTAACATAAATAATATTAATAATGTCTCTGATGTCTCTTCAACTCTCTCTCTCTCTCTCTCTCTCTCTCTCTCTCTCTCTCTCTCTATGAAAGATGAGAGAGTGCTGTATCTTGTGAAAATTGTTCCTTCTACGGTTACTTTTTCCCATGGAAATTGTTAGAGTTAACGATATGCTGTAGGTCCCAACTATCGGTCTTGCTTCTATTAGTTATTTTCATTTATTGTAGTGGATTTGTTTCCACCATAGTGTTTATTTGTTTCATTATTGGTTAGGGTTTATTTCCTAAGTTGTTTAGGTTTAGTTTCTGAATTGATTTATGATTGTAATTAGGTAAGTTTCTTAAACTATTATTTCTCCTCTTCGATTATAAATAAAGGAACCATGGGAGATGAGATACACACACATTGATTTTCTCTCCTTTTTCTCCATTCTCTCCATCTTCTCTTTCTTTCTTTCTATTTTGTTACATGGTATTAGAGCGGATGCCGGTTTGAGAGTCGTTTAATGCTCTCGGTTTTGGTGTGCAGCCACCCTTGCTGCTTCTGCTGCCCCAACTGATCTGCTACCTCTATTAAAAACATAATCTGCTGCCTTTCTCTTGCTATCGACACTTATCAGATCTGAGATGATCAGATATATCCGCAAGCTACTCTAGTTACTGAACTGTTGATGTTGAGATCTACTCAAATCCTGCTATTAATCTGCACTGGTTTCCCTTCTTCTTCCCTTCCCCTGTTCTTCTTCTTAAGTTTTCTGGTTCTGCTCTGTTCTGGGAGGTAAAAGCAGCCCACACCAAAAACCATCGATATATCTGTCTTTGCACATCGAAATTTTTTTCTGGTTCTTAATTTTTCTGCCTCTGCTGCGTATCTGTTGCTATCAACTGATCTCGATATACTGCTTCCTAGCCCTTTTATTTTATATTCTACCTTATGACTGAGTGCTGCTGAATCGACTCGATCTGCTCTATTTCTGGTCCTTTTTTGTCTTGAAATCTTGGGCGTAAACTACTATTGCTTGGGCAGTCCTACCTGTGCAAACTAGTTGCAGAAACTTCCATGGATTGTGAGATAAACCCATGAAGCCAGATCTGCAACTGTCTTCTACCGACTGAAAGAATTTGCTCGATCTCACTTAATACTTGGGGGTTTTGGTTTGAAACTTTGGGCAAAGGATTCTCTAACTGTAAAGACATGTTCCCAATATTTCATCCCCAACAAACTCATCTACTGTGATAATCATGATCTGCAACTAGGGCAGGATCTGCAGTACCGCTTGGGTTAGTTTCAGTACTGTTATCATAATTTTTTGGGTTGCCGAATCAACAAACTACTGGTTTGAATCAATATGACTTGGGATTAACGACCCTCCTCTCAAATTTCAGCTTCATTGAAGCCCATATGGAGGAGTTACCTTGGTTCACGATTTGTGCTGCCTCTGGCTTTCACAATTTGAGGTTGAAGACAAGAAGACAACATTAATTCTAATTGTTTTTTATTGCCTTTATTGGATTTTCAGAAATACCCCTCTTCATACCTCTAATTCTGTTTTGTCCTGTTATTTTCCATCCTTCCAAGACCACCCTCTTCTCTTTAAATAAAATTCCAGATTCTGTCCTGAAGTCTTGTTTGTTTGACTCAAAAGATTTAACAGTTCAGATTAATTACAGAAGTGCCATTTATTTGAGATATTTACAGTTTTGCCATTAAGAGCCTATTTGGTTATATAAGGGAAAATTTCAGCATTATTTTGATTGGTTTATTTGGTTGGGCATATATCGGATTCAATTGGGATTTCTCAATTTTGGTCCGCATTAATTGATATTATTTGCATCCTATGTATTACTTGTTCACGTGGCATGCTCCACGTAAGGGAAAGATTGGAGATTCTTATCTACTCAAGTTATCAGTTGAAGGTTATTATTATTTGTTGGTTCGTGTGTACTCATGGAAGAGATATTTTTCTATATCCTTGCTCATGTTGGAGCCTACCTACTATTGTTGCACATGATGCAACCTAATAATACCATGCTCGTGTTGAGAGGCTACTACTGTTGCCTACTACAGTTGCACGTGATGCAACCTCTACTACCTGTAGCCTACTACAGTTGCACGTGATGCAACCTACTACTTTGTTTGTGTTTGAGCTACCATTATTGCTACTCCTACTACAACTGCTGCTTGGTGTCCGTAGTATTGCTAATGTTACTTCTATTTGGTTCACAATGTCGTTAAACTTTGCTATTGTTGCTGCTTGGTTTACAGTAATCTATATTGTGCTGCGTTACTACTATTACTATTGTTCCTGCTTCTGTTGATAAGTTGTTTCAAGCTGAAGCTCTTGCATTCTCCTGTGCTCCAGCTTGAGGAGGAGTGTTAGGGCCCGTTTGATAAAACTTCTGTTTCTGGATTCTAGATTTTGGTTCAAATTTGGATTCTACTCCAAGCTATTCTAGGATTATTTTGGAGTAGATACTTGTTTGATAACGCAATTCTGAAATGGATTTTAGAGCATCTTTGGATTAGAAACATGTTTGATAACACACTATCCCTCCAATCGAAGTCTAGAAAAACAGTCGTAGTAGTGGTGGTGGGCGGTGGTGTTGGTGGTGGTGGTGGAGGCGGCGGTGGTGGTGGTGGTAAAGGTGGCGGCGACGGTGGCGGTGGTGGTGGCGGTGGTTGTGGTGGTGGTGGTGGTGGTTGTGGTGGTTGTGGTGGTTGTGGTGGTGGTTGTGGTGGTGGTGGTGGTGGTGGTGGTGGTTGTGGTGGTGGTGGTGGTGGTGGGTGGTGGGCGGTGGTGTTGGTGGAGGCGGCGGCGGTGGTGGTGTTGGTGGTGGTGGTAGAGGTGACGACGGCGGTGGTGGTGGTGGTGGTTGTGGTGGTGGTGGTGGTGGTTGTGGTGGTGGTGGTGGTGGTTGTAGTGGTGGTGGTGGTGGTGGTTGTGGTGGTGGTGGTGGCGGGTGGTGGTGGGCGGTGGTGGTGGTGGAGGCGGCGGTGGTAGTGGTAGAGGTGGTGGTGGTAGAGGTGGCAGCGGCAGTGGTGGTAGTGGAGGTGGCGGTGGTAGTGGTAGAGGTGGCAGCGGCGGTGGTAGAGGTGGCAGCGGCGGTGGTGGTGGTGGTGGCGGTGGCGGTGGTGGTGGTGGTGGTGGGTGGTGGGCGGTGGCGTTGGTGGTGGAGGTGGAGGCGGCGGTGGTGGTGGTGGTGGTGGTGGTGGTAGAGGTGGCGGCGGCGGTGGTGGTGGTGGTGGTGGTGGTGGTTGTGGTTGTGGTGGTGGTGGTGGTCAAGTGATAGTCATGTGAGTGTCGACTCTTTTTTTTCTCTTAAAAAGTTGATCCAACAGCTTGGAGCAAGTATTTATGACTCCAAAATTTTGGATTCTGGATTCATTCTGAATCCGGTTCACTCTGTGGCAGTTGGAATCTAACTGGACTTATCAAACGCGCTTCTACTCCAAAATGGCTCCCTGGGAGCTAGATTCCATAGAATCCAGAAGCAGAAGTTTTATCAAACGGGCCCTTAGAGTTAACGATATGGTGTGGGTCCCAACTACCGGTCTTGCTTCTATTAGTTATTTCCATTCATTGTAGTGGATTTGTTTCCGCCATAGTGTTTATTTGTTTCCTTATTGGTTAGGGTTTATTTCCTAAGTTGTCTAGGTTTAGTTTCTTAATTGGTTTATGATTGTAATTAGGTAAGTTTCCTAAACTATTATTTCTCGTCTTTGATTATAAATAAAGGAACCATAGGAGAGGAGATACACACACATTGATTCTCTCTCCTTTTTCTCCATTCTCTCCATCTTCTCTTTCTTTCTTTTCTATTTTGTTACAGGAATTATTTGGAACAATCAACTCATTTGATTGACATCAACAAGGTGTTGAAGTACGCAATGCATATCCTGGGTAGTTGAGTGGTGTTGGCTCTAGTCAGTGGTCACTTCTTCCACCTCTCTTCTCTCCCCTCTGCTCACGACCCTAGTAACAGTAGAATCGTCAATGGAGGCAGGTGGTTGGGGGTAGAAGGCAATGGTGTTGTCGTGCAGGTGGTGGGGGTAAGTGAACTGACTAAGAGCCAATTATTAATCAGTTTCATTTTGGGGACTTGGATTCTGATTACAATCGATTCAGTTTTGGTTTATCCATCATATGAACCGAATCAGAACCAAACCGATTTGCCAGAACCAAAGCAATTAACACCCTTACATCCTTGTTTTTCACATCATTCAGCCGACATAGGAAGTGACCAAAGAGAAACAACTCATGCAGTCCCAAAACAGTTTGGCTTATTTTGTGGGTTGGTTTTGGTACTCCTATGGTGAAATTGCAGATAGATCTGTTCAATCTCATGCTGAGGTTGATTGTCACAGTTTAGCCGTTGTTAAATACTGAATTGAATTGTAGAATCTAGTGAGGCCTTATTGAATTGAAAATTGGGATTCAAGATGTTAATCGTGGCATTAATAACAATTTTCCAAAAGAATAGGGAAAGAAATAAAAAAGAAATTATCGATTTAATTTACTGCATTACAATTAACTCAACATCATGTCATGAAGATTTGGAAGCTCTTACATCTATACCTATGAGATTCTCATTGTTTTGTGAAGAAGAAAAACTCCAAAATCATAAAATTTGCTTTTAGGAAGTCAAATAAGCAAAGAGAGTATAAAAAAAAACCCTTGGGGAAGTGTTTTCAGAAGAGTGAAAGAAAGAAAAAAGATGGTTAAAGAATTGGAAAGAGAATTTCTAAACCCTTTTTGCATTACCGAGTTTTACATTTTTAAACTTAATTAAAATAATCAATGACTCGGTTGTAATCCAAAAGAATTGCAAGAACCAGCCGAATCGGACCGATTCAGTGACAGGATGAATCCAAAAAAGTTCAAAGGATTCTTCTGAAAAAATGACTCACAGGGGCCTGGTGAATCGCCAGGGCACTGATATACTTTGAATAATAGGATTACTGTTTGAATTGGTGGGATTTAACACCAAATTTTTAGCGTAGCGGAAGACAAAATTCAGGAGTTCTGTTTTGCCAATGAGAGAACACTATGTCACGTGGGTAGTATTCCAAGTCACTATCTTGGTGGAGTCACTAGATTGTTCTATTCAGTGGTATTGAATGGTTTTATTTTCCAGGTGGAAAGAGGTGACCATATTTGACTTTTTGATCAGCTGGGGAGGAGTGGTAATCGAAGAAATGCTTGGTCTAGTCCCTTAAACAGTTTTCATTGAAAATGGGGAAAATTGAATAGAAGTATTCTTGTTTTGTTTGCTCTACCAAGATTAAACTAATTTCATCTTGAGGCTGGGTTGGACCTTATGCTTTTCACTCTTTTCATGATCCCTAAGTTTTTTGGTCCAGATTTATCTGTGCACTTTCTTAATAGAGGTTCCAGAGCATCTAGTTCTCCACAAATGCTAACAAATAAATCTACCTTTTCTTCCATATGAACAATGTGCTGATGGAATTAAGCTCTTTACTGACTTGTTGCTTGAGTTGCAGTTGTTGTCATTGTGATCAATCTTTTGATCCTCTTGTCAAAGATTGCACACTCAAAATACAATCTTTCCTGTCAACGAATGATACAAAAGGTGCATTGACGAGTCCTCTATAATGGAAATCCTAGACTCCTGTTTATGGAGAAAAAGTTGGAACAAATTCAATTAGATCTGGACTTCTGGCTTGAATGTATCTTACATTTTGTTGCAGCAAAGATGAATCCTTACAAAGTTCCTTTTCTTATAAAAAATAATTTTGTTGTTTCTGTGTAGTTGTTTAGTTGAACTTCTGAATATCAAAATTCTCTCGTTTTTTTTTTTAGACCTGCTTTTTGTACACGACCGTCTACACACACGGCTGTGTGGATCAGCCCTTCCTCCAACAGAGGTGGCAGAAATGGTATTGCACACCTTTTCTTCTCCCTCATCCGATGGTTGAAGCATGGGCCGTGTATGTTGCGGTCATGCATAAAAGCTTTCCTTTTTTTTCTGTTCTAGCTGTGCATTTGTAAAATTTACAAATTCTAACATATATATATATATATATATAGTGTGTGTGTGTGTGTGTGTGTGTGTGTGTGTGTGTGTGTGTGTGTGTGTGTGTGTGTGTGTGTGTGTGTGTGTGTGCGTGTGTGAGATATATCTTCTCAAGAGCTGTTTCTACATTTTTCTTGTAGTGAGGAGAATGTATACCTTCTTTGCAAGAAACTATGCTTGATTGGGGTGGCAGATGCGGATGGGTCTGATCTTTTCGTTGTGTTCATTTCGAATGAGAAGAAGCAGGCATGTATGTCCTGATTCTCTTTCGTGAGGTTTATCTTGCATTGTTTTTGTTTTGTGCTGGATACTCCCAGTCATTAATTTATCTTTAGAGTATGCTCAATGTTAGACTTTGAAGTTTTTGAATTTCTTAAATGAAATTCTATGTTGGAACCAAAAACTCTTCTATGTCTAAGTCTCTGCATTTGGCTTCTGAAAGTACATCTTTCTATGAAGCCTTTGAATTATGAAATAACATGCAAGTGTATTTTCAATTGCATATCTGTTAGGACCATACAGAATAGGTTCAGAATATTTAGATACTGGACTCATGAGTATTCTGTGAAACTCTGTTGTCCTTGACTGTCTATTGATGGTTGATATGCCATATTGTCATTGATGCTCCAGCTGATTGGTTGGTGACTTGGCAGTTAAAATTTTCTTCTGAAGCTTCTGAGGGAAACTTTAGTTACACTTGTTTGTAACTGAGAGGCCACTGTGGCAAGTGTAGATATCTTTACGTTATGTATCAATGGCACAACAGTCTATGACACTGATATGAGTGCCCTGGCCCACCAATTCGGGTCTCCTCCCCCCCCGGCCCAAAAAAAAGAAAATAAAGGTACCCAGCACTTATGGGTAACCAAAGCATTGACATTCTTACAATTTTCTTATTATGATATATTTGCTTCAAGAGCTGATTTCAAATCGAACTGAGATATTCCCATCTTCCTTCCTTTTATCTCAAATTTTCTCCTTTCTCTATATAATTTGAATGTACCACTATTCTGTTATCTTGTCGTCAATAACTCCATGCTTGAATCTCTTTCTAAATATGTAAGTAATGTGCTGAAAAGTGTCCAACTTTTTTATTTGGGTGAATGAAGTGTCCACATTGATGCAAAGAGCCTGACCCCAAAGGTCCAGGAAACTCAGCACATTGACTTTTTTGCTAAAGATCAGAAAATTTTATTAGAAATACTAAAGAATAAAGAACTACAAAAAGTAAGGAAGGAACCACCCATTTTCGGCAATGCCATCAGCAGGGGCAAACAAACCCCAAAAAAAGAAAAGAAAGCTAACAGAAGCGACACGAGGATGCTCAGATGCGTCCCAAACTACATCCCTTGCCACGAACAACAGGCAATTAGACCAACTGAGAGATATCTGGTTCTAAGCAGCGTGTTTCGCTAACCCATCGGCAATAGTATTGACTTCACGAAAACATTGAGTATGCGCTATTGCATATTACATTACTCTGGCGACAAACTATTCCACACCTGCAAACATCGCCATGGAATTTTCCGTTGGCAAAGACTCTCTACCACGGTTAGAGACTCGCACTCAATCCACATGTGAGAGCAGCCCATAGAGATTGCACTCTAGATCCCAATGATAACTGCCCAGAATTCTGCCATGAAGTTCGTGGTAATTTCCATGTACTCTGCATAACACTGAATAACCATTCCTGAATGGTCTCAAAAAACACTCCCAGCACCAGCCCTTCCTGGATTTTCATTAGCACAGCCATCACCATTGGAAACCCAAAACCTTGATGACTGGTAAATTTTCATATTTACCAGATTTGTTTCTATAGTAATTTGATGTAAGTGAAGGTCACAATGAATGTATAATTTTTTTTTTCCTTTTGGAAATAAACATGGCCTATCTCTACTATACAATGTCACCAGCCATACAAGGCATGTAAATAAAAGGTCATAAAAATGTAAAAACTGTTATATATGGTATATTGATACTTATACGTCTTTGATGTGTGAATATTACTGGGTATGTGAAACAACCAAATTTCAGAAAATGGAGTGTCTCTACATTGATTTGCAATAAGAGCATATCACGGCTTACTAATTATACTTATTGGGTTTCAGATTGTCTGGATTTATTATATTGGCTAAAATTTTGACTATTAAAATATCAACCTTGATATGTCTTTCTCAGCAAGTATGATAGACTTTCTTTTTGTTCCTCATAGCTTCATGGTACTTGATATAAGTACCAATTATTTCTTTGGAATACCATTATTAGGTTCCAATGTGGCATCAGAAAGCTAGCTCAAGAGCTGATGGAGTTATTCTCTGGGATTACCATGTCGTCTGCATCCAGGTGAGAACGGAACCTACTTGACATAAAGCACATATGATGTGCAAAAGGCTAGTAAAATAGGTTTACTTAACTAGGAGAAAAATATTTAGATGCATTTAAAGGCTTTCTCTTCTTTGGATATATTTAATTGGCTTTCTTTGGGATAACTGATATGATAATCCACGTTATATGGAAAATCATTATTCGACTTGAAGAGAAAAAAAGAAGGCAAGTCTCTGTTTCAGGTGTGGGATCTGGATTCAACTCTTCCCTTTCCTGCTCCCTTAGCTCTCTATGCGTCAGAAGCTGTTCGGCCATCATTTCAACTGTATCCTGAAT
Source organism: Protea cynaroides (assembly GCA_028583415.1). Classification (NCBI taxonomy): domain Eukaryota; kingdom Viridiplantae; phylum Streptophyta; class Magnoliopsida; order Proteales; family Proteaceae; genus Protea; species Protea cynaroides. Next base: position 42,200,688 of record CM053266.1, on the reverse strand, counting down.
ATCAGAGGTAAATTCTGGCAAGCATTTATAAGAAAAATAAAGCTTAAAGTACATAATCAAAATTGTATTTGCAAATTGCTTGTATTTGCAAATTGCAAATGCATACATCAGAAACAGACATCTTGAGGAGAATTCCACGAGCAGTGAAGGTCGAGGTTCAAAATCTCGAGTCTTGAGGGTGTCTCGACCCTCTGAGAAACCGAGATCTCGACCTCTGCGAAACATTGCACAAAAGCCATGAAGGCTTAAAATGTGTGTTTCGACCCTAAAATGACCATTTTAAGGCTTGATACTCAAGGGAAACCCTATTTTAGCATATATAAACACATTTAAACCATAAAACTGAATAAATAGTCACACATGGTGGTTGTTTGGGTTTACACCCATGTTTGATAGTGCCGGTCTAAAGTTCAAATGTAAACCTAGGGTAATATTGGTTATTCTACATAATATTATACTAATAGACGATCACAGAAGACAAAATGAGCCAGTAAAATTGTATTTTAGGAGAAGAATAAATATAATAACACTTAATTAGTTAATTGTCATAGTAAAAAAAAAACTCAAAGTAGTCGAGTAGATCATACAATCATAATTCATACATTATGTCGAAACCAGTCAAGAAATGGTCGAGAACTGATCGAGATGGTCGAGACACCGTATCTAGGCAAGATCTTGTCTCGAGCCCTTCGAGATCTTTGAGAATTTCGAGATATCGCTGAGATTTTGAACACAAGTGAAGGTCACCCAGAATTGGATGCTTTAGCACCAAATTATGCCTCCCAAAGCTGACTATTCTGATTAGTAGGGTTTTAGAGAATATAGTGTGTTGTGTCTTTTGTGTGCTTCGTTTGGCAATCTAGAATGATTTTTATCACATTTTTAGAATCATTGTGTATCATCCAATCCATTTTTATTTTCTTTTTCTTTACTGAAGAAAATCCTTTGTGTGGTTCAGGCTATTTCGGGTGGTGCATGCTCCTCTTTTCCTTCGGTTCTTTGCATCTGATAGGAGACACATGAAGGATTCTGTTGGAAATTGGATATCCCAACCTCCTACTTATGAAAATATAGTTGCTGAAGGTGAATGCCAGGGGCCCAGGAGTGTGTTCCTCCCCTCTTCCAACCCAATCCCTTGAAAATTTTGTTCTTCCAAATTTTCCTATATATGATTGCATTTCTGCATTTCTACCATTTGCAGTTTTTTTTTTTTTTTCTTAGATTTTTCAATTACTCAGCAATAGTATGTTCTGTCAATAAAGTTTCATAGAGATTATCAGGATACCCTTTTTTTTTTTTTTTTGGAGGGGGGGAAGGAAAAGCTTCTGGTGAGTGTTAAGTAGGTTCTTTGCTGATACCTGTTTCTCTGTTTTGTGTAGATGGAATTGTGCACAATCTGGATGAGTACATTCATGTCAGTGCTGCAGACATGGTCTCAGATATCACACATGATTCAATCAGTGGAGTGTTGTCCCAAAAATTTGGCTTGGTAGTAAATGAAACTCAGTTGGAGGACTTCTTTTCCCGGTTAGTTGATACTTGATAGTAACCACCTGAAATGGAGCAAATTGGAATGACATATTGAATGTTTCTTGAAAGGTTCCTGTATAAAAGTTAGTATGTTTGCCCAACCTTAGCTGAATTGTAAAACTTGTCAGGTCTAAGGCTTTTTCCTCATCAATGGTTATGATTGTACATTGTGGTCTTTGGATTTCAATAATTTGTCAAAATATTCCATTTCATTATTGGTAGGAAGGGGATCGCTGCCAGGTTGCATGCCCCTGCACCAGCAAGGGGCCAACGAGAGCGCTTGCGTGCACCCAACAGGAGTGGGATGTGGGGGTTATTTTGCCCTCCCGTAGGTCTGGGCACTGGTAGTCTTTTGTTTTACATTATTATGATTATTATTGAAAAAAAAGATTTATGTCCAGCAGAGTGTATTTGTGGCCAGACATAAGAGAGATGAAATGATCATCCTACTCTCTACTTGGATGCCTGATCGTGTGTTCCCAATGGTTCCTATGCGTGTGTTCCCAATGGTTCCTATGCTGGTGCAGGAACTACACAGGACATGAAACCCTTCCCCATTATTTTTTTTTTTACTGTCTTTCATAAACTAAGCAATAGTTTTTTTTTTTCTTAACAATTTTACTTGATTAATTATGTAATGCAATTATTTTCTATTTTAATATAACCTTTGAAAGGTATATTAATTGCGCATATTATTGGTTATTACTTGGCAAATCACATTTTTTATAAAATTATTCTTTGAAAAAAAATCAGCTACCACCCAAAATAGTTTTGAAACATCATCTACTACGTACAACTTTCAAAAAACATTAGTTACACTTACACCCAAGTAACTGACGAAGGAGACTAAAATCACTGTTAGACATTTTTATCTTTTTATTTTTTATTCCAAAATTTTAGAAACTAATAAAACGACTAATATAACCCTTCACGTTTGTTTTATAAACAGCCCAATAACCCTTTTAGTCATCTCTTCTTTAAATCTGCGAAATTTTTCCTGCGAATTTCCATTGTTGATCTGCTATTCTCAGGGACTGAATCGATTCTTCGACCACCGGCTAATTGGTAAGTATAATGTCCAGATATGGTTTTTCTCCTTTCATCATTCTCTCTCTATTCCTCCACTCTTCCCCAATATTTTGACAAACAACAAACAGAGTTCTTCAATTGAATATAGAGCACAATGAGATTTGATTGTTGATTTTTCAACCTCCAAAAAGGGTGTTTCAAATCTGAGATCTTCACGCCAAAAAGCACACATCCACTGTAAACAAGAAAAATCAGATCATGAGAAAAAGAGAAATCAAGGTAGGGAAATAGGGAAATTGTAAATTGGAAGCACACATCCCTTATAAATCAAGGTAAGGAAAATAGACTGGTCTCGCATGGGAGATGTCAAAAACTCTGAGAAAAGAGGATTCTTCTTGGTCGTCAAACTCTCAAAGAAATCGGAAGATAAAATTTGAAGAAAAAACACCATCATTGGATTGATTGAAGAAAAGCATAGTACTCAGAGATTAAAATAAGGAATTCAAATCATCACCGATTGTTGTTACAGTCGCGGAGAAGAAACCAGAAAATCAGAATGTATAACTGAAAAATAAAAAATACAGTGGCCTGGAACGATTGAAGATATATCCAAAACGAAATCATCACCAGAGATGAAATCGAAATGAAGATATGCCACAGTATTACGAACTGTCAAACTTAAACTTTAGAGACGAAGACTAAGTTAGATTCTCGTCTCTATATTTGAAGTTTGACATGGTATCAGAGTTCTATGCTCACTTCTTTGTTCTTCTTCAAGCTTCGTTCTTGCAACTTCGTCATTCTTTCATTTGTCTTCACTCGACAACTTTCAATAGTTAAGATTGATATATTTTATATTTTTTTACATATCTTTTCGGTTTTCTACTCTGGCTCTTGAAAGTGTGATTTTAGGGTTTTGAATGTTCTTGATCTATATATTTTGTGTTTTCTTTTGGATCTGCATCTTACTTTGTACAGATCTGCTATTTTTTTCTACAAATCAGCTATGTTATTTCCATCAATTGTTAAATTTCTGTTCAAATCTGAGCTCTCTGCTTCCAACCTACGTTCTCTATTCAAATCCAAGTTTCCAGCTTCAAATCTGAGTTTTTCTCAATGATTGTGATCTTGTTCTCTACTTCAGATCTGTAACCTTTGGAAATTTCTTTAGAATTTCTCATGGCTTCGATTCCGTCTTCATCTTTTTCGTCTCCCTTTTTTTTGTAGTCTATTCGACACGAGCAGAAATCAAAGTAAGATTAATGGATTGCCATTGCCATGAACACCAGAATCAAAAGAAAGATCGTTCCAGAATTGAAGAGAAGATTGTTGCCGTCATGTATGTTAGAAATCGGAAGATAGATTGTTGCAGGAGCAGAAAAATTTAGAAATCCCAAGAATCGAACTAGTTGAAGCTTTTTTCCCTCTTTCCTGCCCTTCTGCTGATTCTACATACGGATTTATTCCGTAAAAGTAGAGAAGGGGAAAGCAATGTTGAGGTATCGTTGTCTTCGAAAGATTGCTAATCTATTCCATTGCTTTGAGGTTTACCTGGCTCTCGTTTTATTCTCCTGCTTCTCCACTCTCCTCCCCATCGCCTTCAGAATCTTCGGCCAGTTTTTCTAGGATCTGTGTGGGGCACTCATCAGCCCTCGCTTCGTCTTCCTTGTAGGCTAAAATCATCTTTCAACATTTCCTTAAAGGTATTATTGTCTATTTAAGAAGCGATTTTAAATGACATCAGCAATTAACGGAATTCATTTAACGGAGTGAATCTATTTGATTAACGGTGGTAAAAGTTTAGGTGGTAGCTGATTTTTTTGAAAATTGTGGATGATAAGTGATGTTTTGAAATTATTTTCGATGGTAACTGGTTTTTTTTTCTTATTCTTTTTATTTCTTAACAATACGTTACGTTGATACATGGATAAGTGATAAAGCTAAAAGAAGTGAATAAAAAAGCAAAAATAAAAAATTTAATGCGCTTAAATTTCTTTTTTTTTTTTTTTTTTTTTGATAAAATGCACCTAAATTTCAGGAGCATAAAAGAACTCATAGTATTACCATGCAGTCGGTTTGTTAGCCCTTTGGACCTCAAATATAAAATATCAATTGTTGGATTTAACTAATCATTAAATAAGTAATTAAATAATGAAAAAATTAGATATTAAATTAGATACCTTTTCACAAAAAAAAATTTAGATACCTATAGGATTAGTAATCAATCAGGTAAGTACTCTTATCTAATTTTTCTCTCCACCCCACCCCCCTCCTCCCCAAGTAATTAAATAATTAAAAAATAAAATATTAAATTAGATCCCTTTACACAAAAAAAAAATTAGATACCTATAGGATTAGTATTCAATCGGGTAAGTACTATCCCCCCCCCCCACACCTTACCCTTTCCATGAATCTATGTTCCTCTCTCCCTCTCACTCCATACATTCCGTTCCGTAATCCGTTATTCCTCTAAGTATGGTTAATTTTCTTCTTTTTTCTTTTAGCACCGTTTGTTTTGATGTAAAATTTTACATGACATATTTTATATGTAAAAAAATTTCAATATTTGTTTCCATTAGTAAAAGAAAGACAAAGCTCATTTTCCATCCCCTTAGAAATCACTCTATTTTACCTCTTGAATTAAACATTGAAATTTTTTTTTACATATAAAATACTATGAATAAAATTTTTTATCAAAACAAACAAAGCATTTATAGATCAATGACATTCTATTCTAGACAAGATTCCATGTACTGTGGCATATGGCTTGGAATAATTCCCACTTCCCATCAAGTCAGAAGATTGGTATGAAAGCAACAACGCATGGATTTAGTTCACCCCCTTCAAATGTGAAATAAGCATCACATCCAGACTTAACAGATTGATCTGTTAAGTGATGATGGGAAATTTTCTTTTTCCATAATTTATATGAAAACAAAGATGCCTTTTGATTGAGAGAAAATTGAAGAAAAAAGAGATGAAAATTTTCAAACTTCAAAAAATAATTTTTATAATCATTGCTTAATATAATTATACGAACCAGTTAAATGTCTTAATCTTACTATATTTAATAGTGATTCTTTGTAAATAAAATTTCTATTTTAATTTTCTTATTGTTTTTGTTTTTTTAATTGGTTTTTGCAATGATACTTTAAATTTCAAATACAAAAGACATAGATGGAAAATAAAGTATAAATTTATAACCAAAATAGAATAATTGGAAATTAATTTCATAGTTAATTGATTATATGTTATGTCATTTATGCAATGAATATAATTTTTTTTTTTAAATTAGCAATTATCATTACTTTTGTATTATATTTTTTTTCCCCTTTTCTGTTTTTTTGACATCCAAACAATAGCGCAAAAAATAATCATGTGTAACAATTTCGAACAGGAAAATATCGAGATTTACTCTCATGGTGGTTGACACGTTGGTTCAATGGTGACACTTAGTTTTAATTTAATTTCTTTTTCCTTCAAAATTATCAATCACAGTAAATGTGCAATTAGAAAGTAGTCAATCGCTCAGAGCCTCATGCTATGAATTCAAACTTTCCTCAATTGAGTGGCGAAAACGTGAAAAAACTGCTGAAATAAAACAAAATAGACAATTTCATAAAACCGTAAAATGAAAAGAAAAAAAAAATCCAACCACATATTCTATGCAAGTGAGTGATTCAGAATGAGTAGGAGGAATTAATATCCAGTCATGAAATCTATCGGTAGATTCGAGATCATCATCACCAAACTCACTGGCTTAAGATTATGGAAATTATAAAAGTGAGAAAATTCAAAGGAAGCCATCAGGATACATTGGATTATTGCATCAATAATGACACAACAGTGTCTCAGATGACCGTCGTGAGAAATTGAATCCAATTGTTCTCATCACTTGGGAGGAAATCTACAAACCAACAGGGAAAATTGAAATCTTATATGTCAGTAGACTCGACTCGATTCTGATCATTTGGAGGTAATAGGGAAAGAGTTTTCCCTTTAATTGCAGAAAAAGGATGAAAGAATTTTAAAACTATTAGAAAGGACAGCACTCAGAATGAAAAGGACTTGATTATTTTCAACAAATCAAAGATCATTCGATCTCATACATAAGTTCAATTTCTCCTCATTGTGCCGACTATAAAACATGATTCCTCAGAAGATTTGGTGAAAATACGACAGAAAAGAGAGATCTGTAAAACCCTAGAAATTATTATGAAAAGAAAAAGGATTAAACCCTAACATCATTAAATATGTGTATGTGAGTGAGTATTCAGAATGAGTAGGAGGATATTATCCAGTCATGAATCTATCGGTAGATTTAAGATCATCATCACCAGACTCACTCGCGTAACACTAGAAAACATTTAAAACAAAAAAAAATGAAAAGAAAATTCGGAAAATGAGAAAATCCATCAGGGAAACATTGGATTATTGCATCAATATTAACACAGTAGTGTCTCAGATGACCGTCGTGAGAAATTAAATCCAATCGATCTCATCAACTGGTTTCATCTTCAATAGCAAATAAAACATAAATCTACATGAAGAAAGAAACCGGAAAATTTAAAAGTAAAATAAAATAAAATGAGAAAAGCCATCAAAGACACATTGGATTATTCTATCAACATCGACACAGAAATGTGTCTCAAATGATCGTCGTAAGAAATCGAATCCAACCTATCTCATCACCTGGTTTCAAACTTTCATCTTCAATAGAAAATAAAACACAAATACATAAAGAAAGATAGACAGAAAGACGAAGAGAGAGACCCGGGTACCATCTCTGTGACGACGACGAGACTGGAAGCGAAAGCTAACGAAGCTTAGGGTTTTAGCAGAGGACCGAACTTTATAAATGCAAAACATGCACGTGAAGTGACAATTATACCCTTGACAAGATTAAGATTGAATTTGCCATTTTCTGCGTGGGCAATTGTGACCATAAGCTAAATTTTGGTGGATCCAAATCGTCTCCTCCCTGAGATTCGGGAGGAGGGGCGGCGATCCCACTAGATAGTCGTCATGTGAAGATTGGATGAATCCGACCTTTTCGTTCGAGCCGACACTCTCTTGTTGGCTCAGCTTATCGGCTCGAATGGAGAGGTCAGATTCTTCTGACCTCCACATGGCGACCATCCAGTGGGATCGCCGCGTCTCCTCCCTGAAGTACAGGAATAAATGGGTTCTCTTTGGTCCGTTTCCCTCCCTCAAATGAGAGAATATTCGAAATCGTCTGGTGTCCTTGGAGAGGCATTAATCATGATGGCACCGCTGGTCTTCTCTCGACACACACGTCGATACACCATTAATCTTCACTTGATAGAATACAATGTTATGAGCATCGGATAGTGTAGAAATCTTCTCTTGCCGACCTACCGCCTACCAAGGGTGGGATTTCAGTCAGTCTACCTCCTCATATATTGGTAGGCGGGCGATTGATCTCCAACCCTTGGATCAAAGGAAGGACCTTCTTGTCTTCCTGCTGCAGGAGAGGATTTAATTCCCATAGGATGAAGGCATAACTGACGCGACTGAACGATATGAAAGGATTTTTATCCGGAATATATGCTAAAACAATATAAAGCAGACAATGTGGAATTCCAATCTTTATTATGATGTACGAATGGTGAACTTCCAAGAGCTTTCAAAGAGAATTAATCCGCAACTTCTTCATCTCTCTAACTTCTCTGATGGAGGGATTAAGATTCTTTGCAGTTATTTAGAATTTGATTCTCTATGATGATCATAACTTTTTTAGTAGCTTTTACGGATGAATTGGGTTCTTTTTTTATTCCCCTCATAAAAAAAAATCACTTTTCTTGGTTCAGTAACACCGTTCCAATTGGTCGATTATGTCTGATCTTGCGTCAGTATGCCGGGTCACTTCTCCAGTTTGGTTTTTTTCATGCATGTAAGGCCGATTTAGATGAGTTTTCTGTTAAATTTATGTGGGCTTAATTAATTACTTAAACTAGTTAATTCAGTGGGAATCTGATTGACACAGTATAACCGATTTGGTTTGATTCATCACATGGTATGAGATATGTTTGGTAATCCTAATTCTATTATGGGAAGGGTTTTAGGGTTACATCTATATTCTATAAATACAGGATTAGAGTCCCCACAACCACAATTAATCAGTTTTCTGCACTCATTAGCAAGAGACGTTAGGATATCCTCTGGAGGCTGTGGAAGACTGTAACCGAGGGATTTCGATCAAAGCTTGGAGCGTCAATGAGCGCATGGAATTAATCTCTACACAAACAGATATGTCTTTATGATTCATAGTTTATGGTTTCTCTATTGTGTTCTAAGGCAACTGTATAGGATTGGAATGGATTTCATTGAAACCCTAAACACATATTTTTCTAACATTTTTTTTTGCCAAGTCCAGGTTGATTTAACTTAGGATGATTGGAATTACCAGCAGCCAATCCCATTTCAGATCCACTCCTCTCTTGTGGCAGGTGGAACTATCATCTGATCCAAGTGCTGGAGTTTAGTTGGCACGTATACCAATACATCGGTATGTGCACGGCTGAAATTTAACCCTTGCCAGTCCGGAACTGCTACAGAATAAGATTTCTATACATCCCCTTCCCAAGTCTCTGCACTTGATCCCTGAGTCGCTTCCTTAATTTTTGTGAGTATTATATTACAAATCACTTGTAAGAATAAAAGAGTTGCTTTCATAAAGATCACAATTTAAATTAAGGTAATTGCCCGGCTGCGTACCCGTGCGGGGACTAATGGAACAGCGTATGGAAGAATTCAATGGGTGGGGTTTGTTCATTTCACAAGGTGCGGCAATCATTTTGTCCTTTCATGTGCAGCGATCGAATTGAATACTCCACTATTTGAATTATAATTTGATTACTCACTACCATATCCAAATTCGATCAGAAAAATCTGGTGGATGCATACAAATAATTTCAAATTTGAATTTGATAATTGGATATCCAATTAAAAATCGATTCAATCCAGGAAAAATTACGATATATTTACCACACTATTTATAAAATGCATGTACAATATAACTATCTAGAAACACAAATAAAACACGAACGCATAATTTTATTCTCTACTTGGTATAGTTTGTCATCTTAGGATTTACATTTCCATATAGAATGAGCCTATATGTGAGAATTCATGTTTATTTGGGGATACCTTAATGGATAAGTTCAGATCCCCCTTTAAACCAATAGCTTGAATTTGAATAAGGGAATAGAGTAATTAAGATCTAAGAAATATATTTGAAAAGTTTAATTATCATATATGATAAGATATTAAGTCAATTGCATACTGATGTGTATCTTCCCTTCTCTTCTTTTCATTTTCCTTGTAACTAGATAATCTCTACAAATCCCGGTTTCATTATTTCAAATTAATGTTTAATGTAAGATTATAGTCATGAAGATAAATACACTAGTCTCTAAAGCTCAATTAAAAGACAGATGAGATTATGCATGAACCTAAAAATCAACGATAAAAAAACAAATTTCTGTCTGAACGATTATACGACAATAGACAATCTCCACCCGTCTCGAGGTGGCAGGAACTTAAAATCAAATATGTTGGTGTTTTAAAAATAGATTTAGCTTGCTCTGATGAAATAGTGAAAGTATCTTGTGACTCTCAAAAAGGAAACTCTCATGGAAATTAAAGCCAACATTTTGGAGGTAAGCAATATTTGTCTTTGATGTCTTCTATTTTGGTTCTATTTATTCCTACGAGGCAGGTCTTTGGTGTTCGTATTATCTCAGGGAGTTTCTTGTTTGGTTCGTTCCCTTCCTAAGTGTCTTCAACAGTAGCGGTGAAGGGCTATTCTATATAATAACTCTCTTTCCTTCTCTAATGAAGTTATATTGTATATCAGATTACAGTCCTTATTTGTTGAGGTCTAATTCACAATAAGGATGCAAGGTGAGATATTACTAGTTTTTTTATTTTTTTTTAATCAGACCTTCCAGTGAAGTTCTAACCTAAGATTAAGAACCCCAAGAAATAAAAAAAGATTTAAGCATACTTACTATTGTGTAAACTATTGTTGATTTTATTATATAAAAAAAAATACTATTGTTGTTTATATTCAATCCGATATAATTTATATTTATGTTTATAAGTTATTTATAACAAATCGTTTATGAGAATAAATTATGAATCATGAATAATAATCATATAGTATCACTAGATATAAATAAGTAATAATAGATTATCACAATAATGTTAAACACCTTCTAATGTTATCTTTGATATTATATATATTTATGTTTATGAGTTATTTATGATAAATTACTTATAAGAATAATTTATTAAAATAAATAATAAATGTTTAATATTGCTAGAAATAAAGAGGTAATAATAGATTATCCCAATAATATATTTATATAATTTAGATTATATTAATTTATTTTAAATATAAACAAATACCATAAATCATACCAAACAATTATATATATCATAACCTATTATATAATTTAATTCTATAATACATGCTGAAGATAGTCTTATTTGTAGATTTTAGATTTTTTTAATTTATTTCAAATATAAATAAGTGCAGTAAATCATACCAAACAACTATATATGTCAAAATATATTATATATATTTTTAATTTTTTTTTCATGCAAATTCATTGAAAGGGTAAATTTATTCATCCACTTTAGGATAAAAGAAAATTTGTATACCGAAAAAAGATCCTTTAGAAATGTGGATGCTAAAAAACTATGCATAGAGAGCTTGTGCATCAATCATGCGTGTCGAACATCTCAATTCATCCAATTAACTAATGACACAATTGAATAACAGGAGAGAATCCAGGTCGAGAATCCTAATGCTAGCTAGTGACATTATGAACTTGTATATTTGCCCCTCTACTTACAAAAATAACCTGATAGAACCCAAACTGCCAATTTAAAAACAAAGCAGCTATTGCCGAAGGTGGGATAGAATTCTTTGTTTAGCAAGAATAAAGAGGATTAGGATTTCATGCAGCCGTGCGGTTGCTTGCAGCGGCATCCGGACCATTGAGGGTGCAACAGCACAGATGTCGATGCAATCCAATGGCTTCAATGCGACCTGATTGTATTACCCAGGCAATCATAACCATCTGATTTTCATAGGATTTTCATCTTGCATGCAAAAACTGACCGATGGATCGGAATCTGTGAGGTGGTAATCTAGTATCTCTGATACCAATTAACGGTTTGAAAGGTCAAACTTAAACCAGGAATCCAGGATGCCATCATAGTATTGGATACGGCTTATGGTATATACGATTACCGTATACAAATGATTCTTATCCTTTTTTGTGGATATATAGATAGCTTTGGTTCACTGTGACACCCAAATTACCTCCAAAGCAACAATAATGATGGCTTCAGCTTCGTCTTCTACGTCACTGATGCTGGCGGCTACCGCAACTCTTCAAGCTGAATCGCCTTCCAAATCAGTCTTCTTCTCGTTCTTCAGGAGCTACTCTGTGTACCCATTGGTGAGATTGCACAGCAAGGGAAGAAAATCATGTAATTGGGTTCATGTCACTTCAACGAGAGAACCTAAACCTGATTCAACCCTCGTCGCTGTAGCAGCTATAGCTGTGGAAGCAGAGGTGGCAGAGGTTGCTGAAGATGTAAAAGAATTGGGGATTGACGGAGCCGCCGCTCCAGTGCCTGCAACTAAACCCAAGAAAGGGAAGGCAGCATTGCCGCTGAAGAGAGACAGAGTAATCCATTTCATTCTCTTTTAAGATTATTTTTTTCTCCCGTTTGAGCTATGTCTGTATCGGATGAACGTCAGTCTCCACTCCCATTTTTTGTTTAGTTACAAATTTTTTTCTTCTTAATTTTAAGGTTTTTGTCTTTAATGTCCCGTTGTTGACTTCAGCCCTCTTCCTTCTGTTACATGTTTCCATTGTCTCTGTTTGCAATGTTAGACGAGGTCCAAGAGGTTCTTGGAAATTCAAAAGTTGAGGGAGATGAAGAAAGAGTACGATTTACCGACGGCTATATCCCTGCTGAAGCAAATGGCAAGTACTAGGTTCGTGGAGACAGCTGAAGCTCATTTTCGTCTCAACATCGACCCTAAGTACAATGATCAACAGCTGAGGGCGACCGTAAGTTGTTCAATTTTGGGAATCTTTTTAGTTTCATTATTATTTGCCTACTTGGACTTGATTATCTCTTGAGTTCTTTGATGAATTTCTCCTTGGTTATTTCTTTGATAGGTGAATTTGCCCAAGGGAACTGGTCAGACTGTTAGAGTGGCTGTTCTTACCCAAGGTCGGTACTCTTCCTCTTTTTGGTCTGATACTTATTCTTGGTTGGTGTTATATTCATACTGGAGTTGAAACTCTCCTGTTTTTCTGGTTTACCATGAGGGCTTCTTTGTTTGATGAATATTGGATTAATTCAAAATTGATGACCTACTTGATGAGCTTCCTCCTGCCAGTCTTCAATCATTTTCACTTCTCGGAGCAGCCTCTTCTAGGTTGTGTCTTAGCCAATTAGTCAGCCATCTGATCAAACTCTCAATCATGGAAGTTACATCTCATTGCAGTATCCAATATCTCCTGTTATGTTGAGCCTTAATGAATTCAGACTAGGATTTTTTGTTTGGTGATTATTGAGGTAATTCAAAACTTACTCCCACTTTATCATAAATTTTCTTTGAATGCCAGGGTTACATACATCGATATATAGTTGGAACTATTGGCTAGCAAATTGATACATTAGGAGCAGCTCTTAAGGCTCTAATCCTGGGATGCCCATGTCAGCCATTTCTGTAGTTGATCCATGTTGAAACATCAAGTGAAAGCAAAATTTTCTAAATTCTGAAACACTGACCATGGAAGATGTTCCAATTATCAGGGTTATTGAATGTGATGTTCCAATTATCAAGGGTATTGAATGTGTTGTTGTTATGAGATTAGATAAATTTTGAAGGATGTCCAAATGCTGTTTAAAGTTCAATATATGTCCTTTTTCTCACATCCCATGAGTTAGTATTCAGGAGGGCCACAACCTTGCTCCTTTCCTTCAAATGCCTTGTGGTGTGGCCCTAGGGGTTTAATGAATAAATTTCGACCTATACAGCATGACTTACCTTTTCATTTTTTTTTGTACACACAATGAGAATTTATTAATGAAGAAAATGAAATACAATGCTATTCTACAACACCATCACCACCACCAGCAGTCCCATAGGGTTGAGAACCCACAAGGGGACTACACAATGGGCTATTCCTATTTCATGATTTTTGAGACGACTCAAAACTAAATCTATTAAAACAGGGACAAGTTATTGGGATAGAGACTGAAGCCTTTTGGGTTTACATGGTACATTATTGTAGCTTAAATCTGTTTAGAGTAGAGCCAAGTAATTGAGTTAAGAATAGGAATCTATGAACATAGGAATTTGTACTTGTGACGAAAATTTTCATTAAAATATGTTAGATGTTGCAAAATCAATAGGTATCGAGCTGCTACAATTGCTTCAGTGGGAGCTGCTGAGCCTGCTGTCGGTATTGGAAACGTCCTGAGTTCGTCAATCTATTCCGTGGTGCCAAATCCATCGTTGGCTAAACAATCATTTGGTGATGCTATTTTGGGCTTTTTGCTTTAACCAAAGCTATTGCTTCATTTGCCCTAATGATGGCGTCTCTGATCTAATCCGTATTCCAATCAAGGAAAGGTGTTGATTTTCATATATCACCTCTTTCACATCACATAATTAATATCCCTAAAGTCTAGATATGCAAACCAAGAGGAACAAGAAGTCCTCCCATAACTGCTGCTATGCAGTATAATTATGATGCTTCCATCATTGGACGCTTGTGAGGTTCATCTGATTTCTGAACTTATACATGTAGAAGTTTTGTGAGTGAAAGTACAATCATTCAATTCCTCAAAAAATGCTATAGAAAGGGAACAAATAAAAGTAGTTCAAATCATGAGTCTTAGTTGACTACTCGTTACCATGCTTAGTGATGAGGACATTGACACCTAGTAGTATTAGAATTCTATTAGGATTCTATTTCTTTTTATTTATTTTTATTGTTAGAGGCGTGGAATAGCTCTACTATTTTTTAATTTTTTTTATTTCTTTTATGGTGGACCCCACACACACATTAGACGTGGGCTCTAGTCTTGTATTTTGTTAGAGTTGTGGGTCTCAGTTGTGGGCCCCTTTTAGTTGTTTAGTTAGCTTATGATTTGGTTTGTTTTTATTAGCTTTTAGAGTCATACTCTAATTAGGATTGAAAATTGCTCTCGGCTCTCTCTCTTTCACGTCTCTCTCTCTTTCTCGTCTCTCTCTCTTCTCTCCTTGCAGGTACGAACAACCCAACCCCCATCTCTCCCTCTTGGTTTCTCTCTCCTGTGGACAGGTACGTCCCACACCCCCTTCCCTCTTATCTTCTTTCCTCTCTCTCTATTCTGGTTGAGAATTCCCTTCGCCTTTCATTGCTCACAACAGTCCCCCTTTTTTTTTTTCTTGGCTGTTTCCATTATTGGATATTAAGAAATAACCTCAGACCCCACTGCTGTAACACATCACAGTAAGCTCTTTGTTTCCATTCGGTAAGTTTATTTCTTTATTCTTTTTTCTGCTTTGCTATATTGTTGTTTCATGTTATTGTTTCTTCCCATTGCTTGCTGTTTATCGTTTCTGTACGCTTTGCTGTAAATCCATTCCACATAAATTCTACCATAATCTTGCCGTGTTTAATACTTATTAGCATGGACAACATTATGTGAAGCATCATTATAGCTGAGCCGTCGTTTTAGCACTGTTTTGGTTAGAAATCATCTCTTTAATTATTAGAAAGTTGCTGTTTTTACATGTTCATAGGTTTATATAGTCATTAGGCATTTAATTTTGTTAGTTTTAGGAGTTTTGAAATCTTTTACACATTAGTACTTCTTAACCTATGGTTTATTATGAACATGACATGAAACCTAATTAATAATTGCTTAGTTGATCATGTTACTTGGCTTTATACTATTCTTTACTTGTAGTTATCATGATATTAATCTCATAAGCATGTCATGTTAGTTGCTGCCCATAACAGTCCTTACCCATTAGTTAGTTATTTCCTTAATCTTTGTGTTAGTTTGTCGTGCTAGAGTAGGTTAAACCAGAGACACTAGGTTAGCCTACATCACTTAGTATTTGATCTTGAATCATTCTTACATTTATCTTCCTACTTCATTTTAGCTGGAAGGCATTGGGAAGCAATTAATTTTTTTTATGGTAATAATAAACAGAATTGAGATGCTGCTTGATTTTCCTCTTTCTCTTTAGTAATTTGCACAATTTTGTCTAGCATGGAAAAATTTATTGCGTGTTCCTTTGCTCATCTATATGTAACTTTGAATTTTTACAGGTGAAAAGGTAGAAGAAGCGAAAAATGCAGGAGCTGATTTGGTTGGTGGAGTAGACTTGATAGAACAGATAAAAGGAGGATTCATGGACTTCGATAAATTGATTGCTTCTCCAGATATGATGCCTAAGGTGTTTCTCTGCTTAACTTGATGCATTTAATGGTTTTCTACCCTTATACAATCACATGTTTTCAAAGGTGAAGGAAGTATATTTTGATTATTTTCACTCCCCCCTTTCTCCCCCCCCAAAAAAAAAAAAAAAAAAAAAAAACACAAAATTATGGTTCCCTTCCCCCATTTAAAATGCCACACTTAGTTTGCTTCTACCTCATTCCTTCATGATATATGATGATTGCCACGTTTTATCCTTTCAATATATGCTCAAAATTTTTTTATAAGTTTTAATCGTTAAGAAATCTCAATGACGGAAATCGCTGCATAGCTCCATAATATTCAAACGTGCTTCCTTCTTGTAACTTTCATCCCACCAACCTATTGTTTCAGTTTTCTTATTATAATTTTTTTTATTGTAATATTTCATATTGTAAATTATAAGAGAGAAGTAATGTGCAAGAAAAAGAATCCCAAGTGGATAACTCAGTTAGTAAAATCCAACACCTCAAAGAGGAGTTTAAGTCTCCTTGGGACCTATTAATCCCCCCCCCCCCCAAAAAAAAAAAAAAAAAAAAAAGCTCATTAAATTACTATTGTAAATGATTATTTTACCTATCCAAAAACAAAATGCTAGAGAAAGAGAAGAAGTAGAGAGAAAGAAACAAGGGGGAAAGAGGGGAGATCGATTGTATTTAGATCTCCCTCCCATGACATTACTTCATATTAATTCATAATAATGTAAATTTCATAAACACTTCACCCCTTACTTAACTTACCAATTAAAGGAAAGCTAATCGGTAGCTGACCTTAAATATAAAAGGAAACTAAGTAAATAAAGCACCTATCTACTAAACATCTCCATACTTAATATCACCATACTAAATAGCACTAACTCATAAAATTATGTACCCTGGTCCAATCTTCAACACTATTCAACACATAAAATAAAATACCTGTGACCTCTACCCAAGTTCAGCATTTAAAAATATTTAGTGTAAAATTTACATTGAAATGTATTATCTAACACTGCAGAGCACCCATTTTGATGAATTTGAGGTGCCGACCTATAGGACTGGCAAGCCAAGATCGAGTGCTAGTGGAGAATATTATATGGGTTTAAAATAAAATACATGCGATGGTGATGAAGATGGATGAAGGTGATGATGATAATTAAAGGTGAAGATAGATAGGTGGCAGCCTAGAGTCCCACTAGTTACCCCCCAGCCATAGGAGTCCCGCCTAGGGCACACTTGATTCTCACAAGCAAGTTCTCAAAGAGAGGATCTTCACAAAGTTTTGGATGCTGAACAGACTAACATCAATCCATAATTCCATTATATAGGAAAAAAAAGAGGCTTAACAGCCCCTTGTTACATCAATTTGAATTAAATGAACTGTTGAAACTAAAACCCATACATTGATAACAAACGCTAGACATAGGAAACAAAAGCATGTCATAGAGAACTACAACCAAACAATAATAATATTTAGCTATGAAAACTAAATGCTAATTAATACTACCTAGGAAAGTAAAACCCACTCCATTAATACACATAGGAATATGAAAAGACAAACTTAAATTAGTCAATAAACTAAAATAGAAACTCTTGGTATGACTTGCTATATGAGTTTGCCTGTGGATCACTCTACATCAATTAAAGTAGTTTTTGGAAGAATGATAGCTTGTGGCAGCAATATAGGAGGCCCCCTGTGGGACACATGAGTACTGTTCACATTAACAGTGCAGCTGTCTGTAATGGGCTGCAACTTGCTTGCCCATAATGGGCTGCAACTTGCTTGCCCATAATGGGCTGACTTGGTGTCGGCTTAACAATACTGCATCAATCTGAGTAACATTAACTTGTGAATCCTTACTATCTCATTTGCTTCTACATAATTGAGTTACTTTCATCAATAAAATGATTTTTTTGTTTGGATGAGTATCAATAGAATATTAGAAAGAATTGACATGTTCAAACTATTTAGAATAAATGATAACTGAGATGATGGTGGAATGGGTTAGTGAAAATATTAGGAAAGAAAAAAATATGAATGATCTAGTACAAAGAAATTTCTGGGTAGTACCAGTCAGCAAATAAAATGAAATAAACAGTGAAGAAAAAATATCTTCAAGAGTAACTTCAGTGATTGAAGAAGTAGGAAAGGTAATCGCGAATGTTTTGACATGTAAATTGAGGTTAGTTAAAGCGTCGTTTTGCAGTGATTCAGTGAATATTCAAAGTGCAACAAGAAAAAGACGAAGATTTTGGTAATGAAAAAGTGCTCAGGATAATAAGAACTTTATTTTGTACAAGTTCCCTTGTAATAGTATTATCATTTTTTTTTTATAATTTATTTCTGGTATTTAGTTCCTCTAGTTCATACTTACAGATAGGGTTTTTGATATTTTGAATGTTATGTACTCTTATTATTTCTAAATTTTATCCCACAAAAAATTTAAAATTTGTACTGACACAAGGGAATGTCTTGTGCTTATGCATGTATTAGAGCACCAATGGCTTTTAGCCAATTTCACAATCAGATTACTCTGTTCATTTTCTTTGTTTAAAATGGCCATGTCACTTGCTTCAGGTTGCTAGTCTAGGAAAGTTATTGGGACCACGAGGACTCATGCCAAATCCAAAAGCTGGTACAGTTGCAACTGATATACCTCAGGTATCGTCAATATTTCCTGCTATATTTTTTAACTTATATTCTTGTTATGTCCGCATTTCCTTGTTCCCTATTTCTCAACATGATATGGCTGAAACTATTGAGTCTGCCGCAAAACTGTAGAACTGTCAAGGCAACTAAAAAAATTTGTCTTTGGAAGTTCACAAATCTTTACCAATGACAGATGAATGCTTATTTAAGATACGAGGGAAGGGCTGATTCTAAGTCGGATCCTTTCAGCAGCCTCCTTCTGCCTCACTAATTCACTACTGGCTGCTTATGTTCTTTTCTGATACATTTTGCATATGAATGGTTTCTCAGTGTAACGTTGAAGTCGAGAATAGTTCAACATAAATTAGACCTGATCAACTGCAAATGGGGAAACATATCATAACTTAAGCAATATGATAATTTGATTTTTACGGTGACAAGTCAACTCATACTATGGATAACTCTGTTATTTGCGAAGGATAGATTATAGAGGATTCTTTTGGTCTCAAAATATAGTGTAATGTGTTGTGAAATTAATTTTTTTAAAATTGAAAACAAATGGGAACTAACATTTTGAAGTTAATGCTTGCCTGTGAAGGCTATACAAGCACAGAAAAAAGGTAAAGCTTACTGTGAAGTCCTACAACCACCAGGATGACAAGTATAATAAAGATTCTTGACTAGAGTATCTGTAAAAATTAATAGAACAGTCTAGAAAATCTCTCCTCGTTCTCTTTCTAATCTTCATCATATTTTTTTTTGTAATTCCTTTTTGGTTTTAAAATTTGATTGAGCTGAATGGAAATGGTTTGACACTCCTTTTTCTTCAGGCTATAGCAGAATTCAAGAAAGGGAAGGTAGAATATAGAGCAGATAAAACTGGAATAGTGCACCTACCTTTTGGGAAGGCAGACTTTGCTGAAGAAGATCTTATTATAAATTTGATTGCTGCCGCAGTATGTTCTCCTTTCTTCCATATATACTTACGGCATATGAAATGCATCAGCTTGACATCGATTTTATTTATTTATTTTTCTGTTGAGAGTTTAGCCCCACAATGACTATCAAATAGTCCTCAGCCCCTTATACATCTGAGAGTCTCTCTACCTACTAGTTCAAACTTTTGGGATGAAAACTTTACATGGTATCAGAGCTAATCAGTTCTCATGTTAATTAAACATCTATGTATAATCACCCAAAAGATGGACAACATTTGCCCCTTGTACTGCCACCCAAAAGAGTGGCAGCACGTGAGAGGGAGGTTGTGAATAGTCCAGCAGTAGAAAACGTTGGAACCTGAGATGCTTTAATATACTAGTTGGTTTTTCCACCTAATAGTTTTAACTTTTGCATTGGATATTTCAATATAGTATTTTCACTGTCTCCAATCTCCACATGTCTGCAGTATGTATTGCCACACGTGCGGAGAATGTTGGGAGTTTAGTGCCACACTAACTACCAAATAGTCTTCAGCCCCTAGAGATATATATATATATATATATATATATATATATATATATATGAGAGTCTATCCGCTTGCTAGTTCAAACTTTTGGGATGGTAATTTTAAACTTTCTTTTAATGTTGTTTGTGTTTCTTTCAGAAATCAATAGAAGCAAACAAACCATCAGGTGCGAAGGGAGTCTACTGGAAAAGTGCACATATATGCTCATCGATGGGCCCTTCTATTCGGTTAAATATAAGGGAGTTGCTTGACTACAAGCTTCCATCAAATGTCTAGAAGAATTTAATGATACCTGTAAAGTATATCTGCTTTTGCAATAAATTTATCTTTTAGGGATATCATAAAATTGCTAATGGTTAGGATTTGGGAAGAAGATTAGACCGAAGCCAGGATGGGAGAGGATACCTCAGATTCTGTTATAGTTTTTGGGCCAAATTTTGTTTCCGAAGAGGGAGGGGGGGTCAGGGTCCACAAAATCTTCTTCTTTCCTTTGCTCCAGCAAAATCTTGTATAACTTATTCTGATCAATATTATTAATTCATTACCAATATGTTATCATGGAATAGGCCAAATTTCAATTTCCTTGAATTACTTGCTCAATTATTTCTCTAATCATCCAATATTTGCTCTCCTCCATCACATTTGCAATTTTATCCTATTGTTAAATTGATGTTGAATTTTTGAAGTTGTTTTATTTTTTAATAAAATTTATATTTAGTGATAGAATAAGGAGGAAGTTTTCCTTCACCTTGGATGAAACATTCACCAACAGATCTACCGTCATTGTTACTCGATCGGTCATTATGTTGAAGGTTGGCAATGTCCTTCCACTGTGGAGTCTTCTTAAATGTTTGTGTGCGTTCCACTTGGTCTTTGCGTTGGCGCAAGGGTGGGCAACAAACTCGAGAAGAGGAAGAACAAGAAATCTGCAAATATAGATGAAGGTAAACCTATCGTTCCAAAATTAATTTCCACAAAGCTGAAGCAGCAATGATAATCCATAAGAAGAAAATAGGCGCGAAAGAAGTAACCATGGGAAAGGCTGGATCTCATCCTCAAAGATGCGGTTTCCTTTTCTTTCCAAATACCCTAGCAGACTGAGAGAGAGCACTATGCAAGACCATGTTTCCCTATTAAAATCCACTTGCTTCAACGGTCAAAATAATCCTTGCAGAACCAAGTCTTAATAAAAAAAATTATTTCAATTTATTTCAATTCCTTTGTTAAGGTCAGTGGATGGCAATGATATGATTAATCAAAATACATGTTGGAAATAATATAAAAAAATGTTAATTGGAAATTAGAGACATTAGGTGGACATGGGTTATTAAACCAACTCTAGGATGTGTGGGTGCAATTTCTTTTTTTTTTTAGGTACATGAGAGTCCTTCCTAGGGTATCCATTTGGCCATCAGACCCGAATAATCCACTCTTAACTCAGCAAAGTTCAAAGCAGGGACTCAGGGTCGGGTTTGAGTTCACTTTGCTGTTGATCCTAGTAGGGTCTGGCCAGAATGGATCCAGGTTGAACCCTCGAACTGAATCAAGACCAGTCTGGACCGATCCTGTAATGAGAAAAAACCATGTATCAGGCAATGTTCTATCTTTTTGGTAAGGGAGAAAAAGATATCTTACGTTCCTGATCATTCTCATAGAAACCCCACATCTTCATCCTTTCTTCTATCTGGCATAGAAATTCCAACATCTTCATCCTTTCCTCTATCAGGCAGCATTCTAGCTTCATCGTTCAAATTTAGACTGCAGACACTCATAGTTGGCATCCAGCAATACGAAATCAGGTAATCCCAAATAATATCTTTTCTTAAGAGTTGCCATCATTTCACAGTGCATTTCGACATGTTTCAGTTACATATGTGATGATATGATTTTAAGGATAGAATTAGATTCGGCACTCAGTTTCTTGTACTACAGAGTCAGTGGTTGTTTCCTATTGTTTGAACGAATGATTTTGTTTTCTATCCAAAAAAAATTGGACCAAAGTCGGTACGATACGGTATTGTGGTATCGGGACTATGGAATCAAAAGCATACCAAAACCGTACCAAATATATACCGGTCCATTATCTGGTAATCTGGTTCATGGCTGATCCGGGTTCATTCCATCGCTTGCCTTCGTATACGTTTACAGATGTAAGTGATTGTGGCTATTTCTTTCTTTCACAGTGTAGGTGCTTGACTGCTTAGTTATTCGGAAGGGCAGAGAAGGGAAAGGGATAGGGAAGGGAAGGAGGATGGGTTCATCGGGTGCTTCGGGAAACTTAGAAGGGGAAATGGAGGTAGATGCTTTCAGGCGCCTTTTCCCACTTCGCTTCCACGAACGCCATCTCCTTGAGTCCATACGCCCTGATGCCAGGCCACTTGAAAGAGCTAGGGAGTCTACTGTAGCTCTTGGTCTGTTAATCCTCGTTTCTCTCCATTCTCCATTCCATATTCTTCTCTGATTCACTAATAAACTAATTTTCTTTTTTGCTCAAAATGGATACCCTTAATCATTTATTCCAGGGGCGGTTGCGTCTGCTGATGGGTCAGCAATGGCAAAGATTGGTCACACTGTAAGTGCTGTATTTTCTTGTTACTGTCTAAAGTTTCTGAGTCTCTGAAATGTGATGATTATTAGTATTATTATTTTTGGTGATTTTATTGTAGCTTTTGATAGATTGCTTCTTGCGCAGACCATGTTGGCTGCTATCAAGATGGAAGTAATGACTCCTTCATCGGAATCACCAGATGAGGGCTGCGTAGGTTGATTGTCTTTTACTTATATTTATTATCTGGTTCATTCATTCTCCCCCTACTATTGTTTCTGAACTGCTTTTCATTACAGCTATTGATTTCCACATGCCTCCGATTTGCTCTCCATTTGTTAGGCCTGGAAGGCCGGCTGAGGTGGCACCAGTCATCGCAAAGCAGTTGTCTGATGCTATTACCAGGCATGTTAAGCTCTTTGGTACTTAATGTTTTGATTTAGTTTCTTTTGACCCAAACTTAATATGAAATTAGGCTCTTGTGGAATTTTATTATTGGCGACTCCGTATTAAAGATTTGTCATCTTTTTTTACTAGTTTGTATATGCCCGTTGTGCCCATTTGCTTAAAGAACTAACTTGTAGCTGTTAACAGTACTAAACGCAGATCTGTATCCAATATTGTAAAATAAGATGCTGAATAATTTTGATCATGAAAATAGGAAGATGTCTCCCTAGAGGACACAAAAATGGCTCAGAATTTAAACTGTTATGAATTTTGATTCTATTATTGTTATAATATTCTCAAATATTTATTTAAACTATAAGTCCAGTGGCAGTCCATTGTGGGTTGCAGCAGGGAAGCTGCAATGAAAGACTGAGATGGCTTCCATCTCAAACTAACGATCCTTGTAAATTTCCACCACAGACTGCAAGCTAGAGTGTAGATTAGTAATGTTTACTGAAAAAAAATGTGTATTTTCATGTAAATTTCCCCATGTCAAGAAGAAAACAGGTTAGTAAGACTTATCAACCTCAGAAAAAAGAGAAGATTAAGATGAAGAAACAAAGGCTGGAGGTTTTCTTACCCCAGTCCAAAGAGACTTCACCCACCAAGCAGAAGCTTTAGCAATAGAGTGACGAATCGTCCACTCCTGCCTTGGGCCTTTCGTTGGATAGGGTTGCACAAGGGTATGCTAGAAATAGAATGGCTGAAGATATAGCGCCTCTGCCTGTGAGCTCAGAGAACTAATTATACAGTGAACACACACACACAAAGGAAAAAAAAAACTTAAGGAGACCTCCTGATTACAATTCATTTAATAAGGGCTATAGTTCATCTGCATGTACTTGTATCTTTCTTGGGATTTCTTTACCGTCCATATCCAGTGGGTCTCACACTTTAGAAGTGGGTCCCACATCACATCGATGATGATAAGATCCCATAGAGAACACATATATATGTAGGTGATCTGAATGCTTTAATAAGCATCACTTTCCTTCGTTGTGATAAATGACTCGGATTTGTGACACAGATTTATTCCATTAGGCAAAGGATGTTAGTTGGTTGAGTAAAATCAATTATTTTAGTTGTAAGTAGTGGTTGTATGTAGGGGTGTCAATTTTGGGACTGCACTATGCCCCCCCGAGCCTGGCCAAACGGTTAAAAATCCCACCGAGCTAGACCGTTTAATAAACTTGTCGGTCTTAGAACCGGACTGATTAATAATAGGTCGTATACGGTGCAGAGGTGCAACCTGACGGTCACCCAACCAGACTGACCGATTAAAGCCCGAGTTGATAAAAACTGACTAAAAACCGATTAAGACATATATAAGTTTCATCTTTTATTTTTTCGACCTACTTTTGCCACCCATTTTTCCTCCTACTTGTGAACATTGGACTTGCAACGAATACAACCCTACTAAATGAGATTGCAATGAGCTTTTTGATATCCTAGCCTCCAAGGTGACGTGATTTTAGCATATGATGTTAAGAGACTGTTACGGTCATATGTAAATATTCTTTAAAATGCATATTTTGATCCCTCTTTCTTTTACCATTTCCTATATATATTTTTCATTTTTGAGTAAGGATAAATCAATGAGTTGG
The DNA here is from genome assembly GCA_028583415.1 of Protea cynaroides. NCBI lineage: Eukaryota > Viridiplantae > Streptophyta > Magnoliopsida > Proteales > Proteaceae > Protea > Protea cynaroides. Next base: position 42,175,907 of record CM053266.1, on the reverse strand, counting down.
ATTTATAATAAAATAGACAAATTATAACTAAGCATAAAACCGAATAGCATAACCGAAATAAGACCGAATAAGATAATCGATTATGAACATTAATAGACCGATTAAATCGATTAACATAAAATCGATTTGAGACCCAGACCGACCAGGCCAACCGATTAACATAAAACCGATTTGGGACTCAGACCGACCAGGTCAAATATAAACGAGTCAATATCTCATAAATCAAGACCGATTAATTAAATATATCGATCACGGTGCAAGATATTAAATTGGTGAGGACCAATTAGGCATGATCGAAACCGAACGATTGACACCCCTAGTTGTATGCTTTAATGACAATAAATATGGAAAGAATATTAGTTCAAATGATATGGCTCGCAGCTGGGACGTCAATTTTCTATTTAATTGATTGTTTTCTACCTTCCTATAACACTTTCTCTGAAGCAACACCAAATACTATGGAGGTGTAGTCGTCGTTTGAGGCATGCCATCGGAAGAAAATCAAATCCAGTGGTTACTGACGTGTTTGATGCAAAATAAAAGGGGAAAACATCGTTACAAAAGATCAGAAGGCCCTCTCCCTCCTAAACATCTCGGAAACTTTTCCTCCCATTCTCAGCTACTGCAACTCTCATCTAAAAAACAAAGATTTCCACCGGAGTGTTCGTCAGACATAAGGAATCCCTCTCCCCCCAATACTGGGAGGCGGCCACATAACCCAGCTCGCCTCTACAATTATCGTTGCCGAATCCCAGTATCACCGAGGTAGCACTGATCGGCCAATTCTCCAAGCAGAAGGCTATGTAGCATGGATGGGGAATTGTGGCCTCTTTGATGTAATTCAGAACAACTACCCAAGAGGTGTAGCTTAAGGGGTGTTAAAATTGAATCCAAACCAAAAATCGAAACTGAACGAACACAAATCGGCCCAAACAGTCCGAATTATTTACAAATCGGCCCAAACAGTCCGAAACTGAACGAACACCCGACCCTGACTTATATATATATATATTCAGAGAATCAGAAATCATTTTTTCTTTTTTTATTCCATTTTCTAAATAACCCTAATCCTTACGACTCCTCTTCTCTTATTCTCTTTCAGTCTTTCTCCTACCGCATCTCTTTCACTCTTTCTCCTACCGCAGCTGCCGGCATTTCTCAGTTTCTCCCATTCTCTCTTTTTCTCCTACCGACGGCTCCTACAGGCTACTGCTCTCGCTCTCTATTTCTCCTACCGACGGCTTGCTTCTATTTCTCCTACCGCCGGCTACCGCAGCTGACGGCACTGACGACGGCTCCTATAGGCTACCGCAGCTGACGGCGAGAGCGTCTCTCACTCTCTCTTCCTCCTACTGCCGACGACACTATCTAGAGAGTAGAGCCACCATATCCGATTCACGGATTCAGCCCCATCGAACTTCTTCCTCTTCGGCCTGATTTTAGGTATTTCTCTCTCTCTCTCTCTCCCACTCTCTCTCTATATCTTTCTGAATCTTTGCAGTTTGCACATAATTTTAGGTTTCCATCTAATTGTTTACGAGAGTTTTAATTTGGTATGAAAAATCTCTTATTTCATGTTCTAGAGCATCTACTATCCTTGTCTAGTGATGTCAGAGTTTGGTATTCTTTGGTCTGTTCTGATTTTTTCTCATCGTGGAAACCTCATAGTATGAGAGTTTGGTTTTCTTTGGTATGTTTTGATGTTAACATGGACATCTTATAATATTATTATTTTTTTTCTAGAATCACAGGACTTCTGGTTTTTTTTTTTTTTTTTTTTGGCATCGGTTTGCAGTGATGGCATTGGCACGGTTTTCTTTTAATATTTTGATATTTGGGACGGAAGAATTGAGGGACACACCATTGACACAAGATTAATACTAAATGGAAAACCCTACCCTGATTTAGGGTCAATCAGGGTAAACCGGACCTGGCCTGGCCAGATCAGGGTAAATCAGGGTAGGGTTTGGTAATACCCTGCCAGGGTAGGGTAAGGGTTGAGGTTATGTAATACCCTGACAGAGTAGGGTAGGGTTTGGGTTAGCATGAAATTTTTTGGGTAGGGTAGGGTTTGCAAATACCCGGCCCAATCCGACCCTGTTTCACCCCTAATTGGAACAATCCAAGTATTCCCGTTGCCACGCCTAATTAATTTTAAGGATTGAGTTAGACAGCATAGTTTTTTTCAGTACATGGTATTTGAATGGGTATCAGCCAATATACAGATGTGGCATACCTTTTTGGTATCAACTAGGTATTAATATCTAATACCGATTCAGTCATTTCTTCTCGTATCAGTCAAGCATCCGTATTAGCAATTGTCGATATTGATACGGGTCTATTGATTCGGCCAATCTTATCCGAATACAGAACACCATGATTGAGAGGAATAAAAAGTGAGGGAAAGATGTGGGAGATAAAGGAAAGTTTGAGAGAGATGTTTTGGTTCCTCTCAGGTCCTAACGAAATCTTATACACTTACAGCCAAGACCGAAAGCAGACGAGTTACTTAATCGGTATTACTAGGCCAGACTAAAATTAACCAATTTTTATTAAGTCCAGGCTAGGACTGACCGATTTATTGAAAAATTCATAAAGCTCAAACTAAGATCAGATCAATTACTAAACAACTTGGTCCGGTGACTCCGGTTTCAGGTTTTATCGGTCATTCTCAATTTGTAGGTTAACAATATTAACATTAGGGAAAATTACACGTGCTATTCTTGGACTATAGACTATTTTCACTGTAATTTCTGACAATTATACCTATGCCCATTTAACTGATGATGGAAACCCAAAAATAGAAATACAATTTTATCCTAATAAGTTTAGGCTGAGAAAAATGAAAATGATAATTTTAACCATCTATCTCCTTCGTCAGTCTCTGCTAGCTCTCTCTCTCTCTCTCTCTCTCTCTATTCGTTGTTTTGTAAACAAAACCACGACATCGGTGGCGACGCCGATGTTTAGAGAACAACCCGCTTGAAGAGTTGAGAAAGATTAGGGTGCGTTTGATAACACTCCCAGCTCCCACTTCTTAGCTCCGGAGTCAATCCGGAGTAGAATAGCGATTGATAATGCCGGTTCAAATTGTGACTCCAATGGAGTGAACTGGATAGAAAATGAGTCTGGGAGAAGAAATTTCGGAGTTAAAAAAACTTATTCGGAGAAGAAATTTCGGAGTTAAAAAAACTTACTTCTTTTAACTCCAAAATCATTTTGGGGAGAGAGTTGAGGGGAGTCGACTCCTAACATAAGAACTTACTCCCGACAAATCAGTCTTTCTCCACTGTTGGCCATCTCTACTGCACGAAATAGGTGAAAGACAAAAGGAAGATAAAAGGAAAAGTAGCAGTTGAAGATCCGAAGTGCATATTCGAGCTCCTTGTTCATCTGTGGAAGATGAAGACTCCTCCTCTTGCTGCAAAGACGAAGACGAAGATCCAGAGTACAGATTCTCTCTCTTTGAAAGCCGAATGTTGAGAGGAATCTTTGTCTGTGTTTTCTCTTTCACTCTCTCCGAAGACTAAGTTGCTGGTTTGGCTTCATTTGTTCATGTTCTCTCCATCTCTTCGACATTCCCTCTGACTATGCAAGGTATTTTTTTTCACTTCTCTCTCTCTCTCTCTCTCTGCGATTTCAGGTTAGGGCTGAATTTTTTTCCCTAATCAGTTTCTTTCTCATTGTATTTTTTAGGGTTTTTCGTGGTCGTTTTATTTGCCTCTCTCCTGTAGAAGATTACCTCTGATTGCAGCAGGTAATGTTCTTCTATTTTTAGCTTGTAATTTCTGATAATGGGCATTTTGTAGGATTTGGCAACGATTTTGATTAGGGGTGATTTCTGTCAATATCCATTTCATTATTCTTGCGGTCTTCTGGTTTCTTTCCCCTAAAATATAATCTCTAATTATCAAACAAAAAACAAAGCAACAATGATGAAAGTTTAGAAGTTTATTCAGGGAACACGTATCCTACACTAGTAGCTCATCTCTGTCCTTTACATCATACACTATCCATCAGTTGCAGAGTAAGGGTAAGAAGTTATGCTTGTTAATCCAGGGGCTATTATTTGGTGCCTTTGGAGGGCCAGAAACAATAGGGTCTTCAATAACCGTGTCATTTCAGTACATGTGGTAAGTTAATAGTAAGTTACTAGAGTTTAAACACAACCTCAGAGATGGGCTTCTCAGACCTCTGAATTTCAGAGCGGTAAACAGTCTTTCTCATCAATTAAAGCATTTCTAGAGATCATTAAGGATTTGAAATTGAGTTCCCCTGGATAGATAGCACCGGATCTTTTGGCCTTGTCTATGTATTTGTGGATTACCTTTTTTGTATAGTCCTGGGGTACACTTGTGTATTCTTGTCTTTCACCGGGCACAAGCATCTTTTATGATATAGAAATGCAATACTTGTAGCAACCACAGTTGGTAAATGAAGCAAGAACTAGTTGGATTAAACTTTTTTCAGTCAAACAATATTGAATGTAAAATGAGTTCTACTGTGCACACAACAATTCAGTTGCAAAAAACAATCCAAAGGAAAAAAAAAAAGAATGAAAAACTTACGTATTATAATCAAATTCCAAATGGTAAGGTGTTATCTACAATAAAAGTGGTGGAATGTGCATCATTTACATTGATTTTTTAATATCTTATATACTTAAGGGTTGTTCCACTTAGTAGGTGATTGATATTATATCTGATACTTGGGTCATTCTTATGAGTTTGATGTTTCATTCCTTATTTTGATTGTTTACCAAATGTATTGATAATATTTTGTGCATACAATAAGCTATAATGGCTAGTAGTTCAAGATCAGAAACAGACATGATGAAATGGTCAAAAGCAGATGTTGATGCTTTGGTGACTATTAAGGTGGAGGAAGTAGTGAAAGGCAACAAAACCACTAGTACTTTCAATAGAGTGAGATGGGCAAACATAAAGCAGAAGATTAAGGAGAAGGTGGGTAGAGTATTTCATCCTAGACAACTGAAGAACAAGCTTTGCAAACTGAGGACTGAGTATAACAATTTTAGGAGTTTGGTGCGTTCCACAGGTATGGGATGGGATGATCCGACTAGGAGCGTGATCTGTTCAGATGACAGCATCTGGGATACCCTGATTAAGGTAAAATCAAGCCTCTACTATAGGTTGGGTTTTATAATCTAATGATCTAACATCAATCATTCACACAATGAATCCAGGAAAACCCAGGGTGGGCGAAGTATCGAAGATGGACTACCACAATACACAGAGCTTTGCATTATCTTTGGTGATTCTTATGCGACCGGATCTAATGCATTTGCTAGTACCTAGGAGTGGTTGGATGAGGACGATGAGGAGATAGACATTACGTCCACGCCGTAAACTACAACTCAATCGGCCCCACAATTTGTTGATCTTGGTGATGAACCAGTACATCCGAGCAGAAATGCTCACAACCTTGATAGAACACCAACTGGTATTAGGAAAAAGAAGAAGACATCTGAAATAGCAGGAGCTATCAAAGAAATGGTTGAGCACTCCAGAGCAAGACTAGAGTTTTTCACTGCTTCCTCTTCTCCTTCTCCCACTAGTACTGTGACATCATCTGGGTTTTTAGTTGCTTTGTGTGAAATTTTTGGACAGTATGCCGGATTTGGATAGGGAATTATATGTGCGTGTTGTGTACCACATGCAAAAGAATCCAGAGTGGAAAGAGGCATTTTTGACCATGGAAGATCATAAGAAGCTTTGGTTGATAGAATCTATCCCCAAGTAGTTATCAGCTCTGAAATGGTTTTGAAAAGTTGTAACTTTGATGGGATTTTTCATGTTATTTGGTGCATTGTGAACAGTAGGCTATAACTTTGTGATGCTGTTTTTTTTTCATGGATTTAAGCTAGAATGGCTAGTATTTTTCATGTCATTGAACAATATGCTTTTTATTTTAAATTTATGACGTGCTTTAAAACCTTGTAGTATAACAACTCGTCTATTTTGTCTATTTATCAATGTGCAGTAGATTCGATGAATGGTCAAATTAATCGTGATGTGATTGAGTTATTCATGACAGAGGAAGAAGGAGAATTTGGATTATTGAGCCTACTAGCACTTGATGAGATTGACAATTCAATCCATTGTAGAGAACCATGTAGAGATAGTAACTTGCCTGGTGCATCATGGATGTCTGAACTTATGTTTGGGCATAGTAATAGGATATATGAGGAGATTGGGATGGAACGCCACATGTTTGTCAACTTATGTAACCTGATGAAGCAACATCGCTGGCTACAAGATAGCCGCTACATTAGAGTTGACGAACAGATTGTCATGTTCATTCAGGCACTGTAGGGGAGAGGTAGTAATGGAAAAATCTCTGAGAGATTTCAACACTCTGGTGAGACCATAAGTAGATTTTTTTCATATTGTGTTGAAAGCATTCTTGAAGTTGGGTAGAGAGCGCATTCGATCCCCTTCGTTCAATGAGGTGCCAACACAGATCAGATGTAGTACAAAACACTAGCCCTTTTTCAAGGTATAGATCTGAATTATGGTTCTCTACATCATTTGTCAAACTGTGTACACTTCTATCTTACAAAATTGTTTTTATGTACTAGGATTGTATTGGGGCAATTGATGGCGTACATATTGATGCTTTTGTTCCAGTGGGTTTACAAGTACCATATAGGAATAGGAAGCAGGGACTATCACAAAATGTGATGTGTGTTTGTGATTTCAATATGAAATTTACGTATGTATACGCTGGGTGGGAAGGTAGCGCAAACGATTGCCGGGTATTCAACTATGCAAGACAAGATACAAATTTGATATTCCCTCATCCTCCGACAGGTACTTATAAAGAAAATTTCATTTAAAGTTATTATATTTTGGTGATTATTATCTAATTATGATAATCCGTACTGTAGGAAAATATTACGTTCTTGATTCTGGATACCCGACTCTTCGTGGTTATATGATGCCATTTAAAGGGGATAGATATCACTTACGTGATTATCGGGGAACCGGCCGTCAACTTCGAACCGCAAAGGAATTATTCAATCATAGGCATTCTTCCTTGAAGAATGTTATTGAACGAGCATTCGGGGTTTTAAAGGCTAGGTTCAGAATTTTGAAGTTAATGTCTTCATATCCCCTGAATATTCACAGTGCATTTCGACATGTTTCAGTTACATATGTGATGATATGATTTTAAGGATAGAATTAGATTCGGCACTCAGTTTCTTGTACTACAGAGTCAGTGGCTGTTTCCTATTGTTTGAACGAATGATTTTGTTTTCTATCCAAAAAAAAAAAAAAGATTCCATATATGATTCATTCGATCAAACCACATTAAAATTGAAATGATAGTTATATAAAAAAAATTGGACCAAAGTCGGTACGATACGGTATTGTGGTATCGGGACTATGGAATCAAAAGCATACCAAAACCGTACCAAATATATACCGGTCCATTATCTGTTAATCTGGTTCATGGCTGATCCGGGTTCATTCCATCGCTTGCCTTCGTATACGTTTACAGATGTAAGTGATTGTGGCTATTTCTTTCTTCTACAGTGTAGGTGCTTGACTGCTTAGTTATTCGGACGGGCAGAGAAGGGAAAGGGATAGGGAAGGGAAGGAGGATGGGTTCATCGGGTGCTTCGGGAAACTTAGAAGGGGAAATGGAGGTAGATGCTTTCAGGCGCCTTTTCCCACTTCGCTTCCACGAACGCCATCTCCTTGAGTCCATACGCCCTGATGCCAGGCCACTTGAAAGAGCTAGGGAGTCTACTGTAGCTCTTGGTCTGTTAATCCTCGTTTCTCTCCATTCTCCATTCCATATTCTTCTCTGATTCACTAATAAACTAATTTTCTTTTTTGCTCAAAATGGATACCCTTAATCATTTATTCCAGGGGCGGTTGCGTCTGCTGATGGGTCAGCAATGGCAAAGATTGGTCACACTGTAAGTGCTGTATTTTCTTGTTACTGTCTAAAGTTTCTGAGTCTCTGAAATGTGATGATTATTAGTATTATTATTTTTGGTGATTTTATTGTAGCTTTTGATAGATTGCTTCTTGCGCAGACCATGTTGGCTGCTATCAAGATGGAAGTAATGACTCCTTCATCGGAATCACCAGATGAGGGCTGCGTAGGTTGATTGTCTTTTACTTATATTTATTATCTGGTTCATTCATTCTCCCCCTACTATTGTGTCTGAACTGCTTTTCATTACAGCTATTGATTTCCACATGCCTCCGATTTGCTCTCCATTTGTTAGGCCTGGAAGGCCGGCTGAGGTGGCACCAGTCATCGCAAAGCAGTTGTCTGATGCTATTACCAGGCATGTTAAGCTCTTTGGTACTTAATGTTTTGATTTAGTTTCTTTTGACCCAAACTTAATATGAAATTAGGCTCTTGTGGAATTTTATTATTGGCGACTCCGTATTAAAGATTCGTCATCTTTTTTTTACTAGTTTGTATATGCCCGTTGTGCCCAATTGCTTAATTTTGGGTTTTGTTACCTACTCGGTGTTGTTTGCGCTTTAGCTCTGCTATTGTCAAGATTTGGCTACGCATCATGCATCCCAATCCTGGATTAACGAATGAAAATTTCATCTTATTGGCATTGCATGGAAAACTTTAACTGAATCCTTCTTATCAGTAAGTAAATGACATCTCTCATTTTGGGGCCTACATTGGATGCAACCTGTTGCATCTTTTCCTGGTTGTAGTAGCATAGCATGTGGCCAAAGCTTTCATGCTACTTTTTATTGCTGCTAGTGGAGAAGCCACTGTAGAAGATGATTTGCCTTGTTAAAGTGGACTGTTTAAACCTTGATAAACATGAGTTTGGAATCGGTGGATATTGGATACAACTAAACAGGGGTGCATAAATAGCATGTTTACAGTAGGGCATGAGTTTTGCACAAATAAGGGAAGGTAAAACTTTATTACCTAGTGAAGCCCAATGATTGAAAGTAGGTAGAATGCTGTAATGTTTAACAGAGTGGTGATCGACTGATATTTGCTAAATTTGTGTTAGGAGAGCAAGTAATTTGATTGGCATAGCTCCTCAAAGAGGCTTCTTTGAAAATGTGAAGGTTTTGTTAGAAATGGATGAATTAATTCGAGAAAGAGAATGTTTGTGAAAATAAGATCTAGATGGGCATGAAAGGAACCAAATGATGATAAAGATATAGAAGTGCATGGAGGACGTGGATCTTGGAAAAGAAATGAAGAGAGACAAAGGCATGCTGTGGGAGGTGGTTTTGGGATCATACTAATGCATTGGTTGTGCATCCTTTGGTGTACGTCTTGATGCCCCACCCATATTAAAGTAGTAGTACAAAACCAAATATTGGGGTTTTGGGGGGGAGAATGGGCCACCCAAAACAAATAATAAGAAAAACTACATATGCAGGAACTTATAGTTTGCCTTATCAAAGTATGAAATAAGGGTCTAGGATGATAGAACTAGATAGTCAGGAATCTGTGGTATAGCTATGATGGCAAGAGGTTGGGTATTATTGTGAAAAAGAGAGGAGGTTTTATGGTGAAAAATTACTCAGGCTTCTTTCAAACTCAAAATCCAACAAGGGGAATTATGGTAGCTCTGGGGAAAGATGGGATCTTGGCTGGTGGTCTGAGAAAGTGGCATGGTTTTGTTGGGATGATGGGAACATCTCCCAGGGAATATCAGCCCTCATGTGCCTTTTATAATAGGTTAGGGTGTGCTTTGCATCTTCAGGCTGGAAGTTATTCTCCCTTGATCTGATCTCATCTCTAGAAGGTTTAGTTTTGATTGTTATCAAAAAGGGTGTAAATGCAAAACTGGATCATGGAAGGATTATTTAGTATTTAAAGGATTTAAGATAGCTAATATAAAGCAAACTCAGAGAGAATAACTTCGGTTACAACTGTAGAAACAAGTCATTAGTTAAATTGATTTCCGAGAGTGCCCAAATTACCATGCCGTATATCTTGGTCTGTTTGGAGGGATGTATTAAGGAGGATGTTATCCAATGAATGTTGGGTGGATGAAATGGAGATCTGCTCTTACAGTGTGATGTTGCTTAGATGGGAAAACATTATCAAGTGTCTACTAGGAGAAGTTATACTTTGTTGATCAGAATGTTGGACAATCAGGACACATGTAAAATTTGTTTAGCTAGGATTTTGAAATGATAGTTGGCAAGGCTTCTAGGTAACAACATATGGTTCAAAATGGTGTTTACCTGGTGCAGATTTAAATTTGTAAACAAGTGGTTGCACCTATGGGGAGTGGCTTCGTGCGCCTGCAAGTTGAGTGCTATCAAAGTACAAAAAAGATAGGCAAGAAAGAATGTGGGTAGAAGTGGTGAGAAAAGATTTGGAGACTTGGCGTTAACAAAAATACCTCTTTGGATAAGGTGCAATGGTGAAACAAGCTAAACCCATGTCAGATAAGTCTTTGGTGAAGATGATACTGATATTATGTGTATATTATTTACATTGTCATTGTACTCTCACTCCATTGAATTTAGATAGGATGTTTGCCTAGAGCTCTCCAATGTTTACTGCTGTTACAAAATAGGAGGAAAGTTAGAATTGGAGAAGTTCAATAATTGTCAGTCAAATGGGTACAGAACATAAAAGACAAAATAGTCGAATGAAATGCACCTATATGCTACAAGTGATCTCTTTCTTTTCCAATCAAACTGGGTGAAGAAGCCGGGATCATTACATGGTGCTTCACATAATTATGTTTTGACATTGGGGCCTTTGGAACCATTTGAACTTAGTTCTTTTTCAACCCTGAAGCACTGTTGTTCAGAAAGAACAGGATTCGGTAATGCTTCAAGTAATAGACTTACCTTTTCTTGAATTCATGACTTTCTCTTCACAGCTTTTGAACTTTGTTATTTACCATAATTAGTGAGGTTTCTTTGATTTTTTATGGAATCAAAACTTCAATAATTCCTGAGGATGTGTATTTCTCAATATTATCCATCCAATGGAATGTTAAAGAAGATGTTTTTCTTATACTTCCTGGGTCTTATACTCTTATGACTTAGTCTTTCCGATGGTTCCATAGGGTGACTAATGTACAAGTTAGAAAGTTTTCCCTGCTAGTTAACTTATGTGTTAGACATACGTTTTCTGACGGACTAGTCATTGCTTGCAGTTCTGGAATGATCAATTTAAAAGAACTATCCCTAACCACTGGCAAGGCTGCTTGGATGGCATACCTGGTAATGGGGTCTTGTACGTGTATTCTTTATTTCTTAATTCATTCTGCATTTCTTCAGTGTATCCCATGTTTGAGCTTTGCTCTTATTCTTCTTCATTTAAAAAAAAAAAAAAAAATCTTTGTTTCTTACTTATCACCAAAATTTGTTTTTCTTCAACATGTATTGATTGGTCAAAAACTGATTTCTAGCCAATGGCCAAGGAAATATGCAAAATTGAAGATGCCAGCTAGCTAAGCTGGTAAAATCTGGGGAGCTTTGTACCCTATATTTGGGTATGGAACCTGTCTTTGCTTTGGATGACAAAGAAACCTTATCTTGCAGGACGTATACTGCCTGGATGCAGATGGTGCTCTTTTTGATGCTGCATTACTTTCAGCTGTTGCTGCCTTCTCTCATTGTAAGATCTGTTGCTTAACCTTTCCTTTCCTCCCACCCCCCCCCAAAAAAAAAAAAATTTCTCTTGCTTTTCTTTCATTTTGATATTGTCTCAACTCTCAAGATTATTGGTATTTCATGGTTATAGTTGTTTATTAAATGCAATATGAACAGAATCGCTTATGCAATTCAGTTGGAGCTTAGGATGCTATTATTTGAATAGAATCTCTTCAACATGTGAGAGGCACAAGTCATCAGTTTATTATTAATACATACTAGTAATGTTTCTGGCTGGTATGAGGGAACTTTGTGTATTTGGTATATTTAGTGAGGCACACTTCACACAAGGATATCATGCTAGTAGTTTTTGTTCTCTTTGTTAATTGGATTTGGTGAGTTTTTGATTGACTGCAGCTTATCTCCTAAACATCATGATTCAATCCATGTTATTTTGCTCTACACTGATCTGTATAATTTATATAACTTCTTTTTCTCCTGCAGTACAAATTCCAGCTGTTTCCATCAATGAAGATGGAAGAGTAGTCACTATGTCCAGGGAGGATGGGGATGGCAAGCTGGCAAATGATCCAGTTATTAAAGAGAGGAGGAAACTTACTCTGAACTGCATTCTATTTTCATTGACATGCATTCTTCACAAGAAATACATCTTGGCAGACCCTACTGCGGAGGAAGAGTCTGTCATGGAAACTCACGTGACGGTGGTGTTGGATTCATCTAGTCGGCTTGTGTCCCTTTACAAGCCAGGGGGACCAGTTCTGGCCTATGCATCAGCTGTTCAGGTTTGTTAGTTCTTCTCCCAACCCTAACTTAGAGCACATCTGGATCCATTTGTAACTCTCAATTTTGCCAATTGTGGCCAACTCTTAGAATTGCTATTCTAGCTCCATTTCTCAGAATGGGAAAATTGCATTTGTATGCACTATTTGCATCTTCTCTTCCTCTCATCTCCTTTGGTTGATGACAAAACCCCTTATTCCATTGATATATTTTGTTGCTTAATACTTATGTTCTTACCGAGGAATGATGAAAGTGCTTCCACTTAAGCATGTACAGTGCATGGTCTTTAGTGCAGAACTGCATGAATGGCAATTTTCAGTTCTACAGAATCTTGGGTGCCCTAAGAATTGGGAATTGAATTTCATATTTTTCAGTTTGTCTTAACTTCACAAAACAATATATTTTCAACTCTTTGCAATTTTCTTGACTTTTTGAAACACCGAGTTCCCAAGATTTTTCATTTTTTCAGTTTGTCCTGATTTACTCATACAACGTTTTCCCAAGTCTCTACTTTTCTTGATTTAGTCGAACACCATGTTTTCAAGATCTTGCATTTTTCCAGTTTGTCTTGAATTCACCAAACAATCTGTTTTCAAGTCACTTACCCAAAAAAAACCTGTTTTCAAGTCACTTACCCAAAAAAAAACCTGTTTTTCAAGTCTCTACAATTTTCTTGGTTTTACTGAAAACCATGTTTTGAAGATTTTACATTTTTCAGTTTGTTTTGATTTCACCAAAGAACGAGTTTTCAAATCTCTGTATTTTTCTTGGTCTTGTCGAACACCACGTTTTCAAGATTTTACATTTTTCAGTTTGCCTTAAATTCACTAAACAACAATTTTTGAAGTCACTTACCCAAAGAAAAAACATTTTTTGAAGTCTTTGTACTTTTCTTGATTTTGCTGAACTCTGAGTTTTCAAGATTTTACATTTTTCAGTTTGTGCCTTGATTTTTTTCACTTTTCTTGACTTTTTTGAACAGCACATTTTTAAGATTTTACATTTCTCAATTTTTATTGATTTCACCTTACAAGGCCTTTGGTCCAAGGGGATTTCATTGTAACTGGCTACTTTAATGGGCCTAGAATAAGAGGTAGGAGTCAGGAATGCAGGATGTACTGGTTAGTTTGAGCAGGAGTACCAAATACACGTCTGATTTTACTATTCCAAGTAGTAGTTCGACTTCGGAGTCATATTGGATTATAAGTTTGACAAATCTATATATAGTTGTAATGGCCTTTAGCCTAACCCAAGTTTTATGTTTAATGAAAGTTCAGTCTTCAATTACTGTGTGTTACTGTGGGATTTGGTACTTTGCTTGGGAGAATTCTCAAGAGACTCTTGGTGGATTCAGGCCACTACAGTGCTGAGTTCAGTCTTCAATTACTGTGTTACTGTGGGATTTGGTACTTTGCTTGGGAGAATTCTCAAGAGACTCTTGGTGGATTCAGGCCACTACAGTGCTGAGGTGGATTCCTGCACTATCTGTCCTTCAATCTGCTAATTCTGTTATCAACAATTTTCAGTTGCTGGTTAAGAATCCTAGTGGTACTAGGACCTCTCTGTTGAACCCTGATCCGTTCTCTGATTAACATCACCTAGACCTCCCCAGGTGGTCCACTTGATCAGGGTATCCATCTGGTCAGCCCTTTGTTAATTATTAAATTTATCCCATAAACCTTCTATTCTAGAATTTCTGGTTCTAGTTCTATTCTGTCAAGCTAATCTTTCTGAGTTTTTGCTTATTCTTTGAACTCTGGAAATCCTGTGTCGCAAATCAGTCTCTAGTTTCTAGCTTGGGACTGGTTATTCATTAGAAGGCCACTTAAGAATTCTGGCATAATCGTCAGAGTTAGCCTCCAGAATTGGAGCCAAAGATGTACGCATAGTTGTTAAGGCGGTAAGGCGAACCAAGGCGTTGGAGGCCTGACGGGGTGTCTAGGCAACCAAGGCGCTTGCCTAGGCGATCAAGGCGCTTGCCTAGGCGATCAAGGTGCTCGCATAGGCGATCAAGGCGCCTGCCTAGGTGACCCAGGTGCCCAATTTTCCAAGGCGTCACAAGGCCGCCTAGGGCCTAGGCGACGCCTTGACAACTATGCATGTATGTTTTGGTGCCAATCCTAATTCTTGGCCAGAGTATAGAATTAGATTGAACCAAATGTGCACTTAATGGTTCCTAAAAAACTAGAAGGTTCATTTGGTTGGGGGGAACACCAAGTGGGCCACCATGCTAAATGCTCAGGTAATCAGGCTCTTTTTTTTTTTGGGTAAGTCAGGTAATCAGGTTCATTGCTGTATATTCTTCAATTCACTTTGTTTGAAACTATGACAATAAACAGTAGGAATGATACAAATAAATAATGAGGCAGCATTTCTTGTGGTCAACTCTGGGCTGCACCTTTGACAATTATGGGCCTCATTGTATCAAATGGAAGATCTAGGATTGCTTTAGAGTTGTCCTGGTCCCAAATTCAAATTTTGTCTGGCGTGGTTGATGGGGAGTGAGTGACACTCTATGGCATTTTTAATTGGTAGACTGCTTTGCAGGCATTTTAATGGAAGAGCCTGTATTGATTTAATAATATTGCTTTGGAATAAATGCCTCTGGTTTGCATTTGATAGTTTCGAAGGAACACATATATCTCAAGTAAAGAACCATGTGAAGCATCTTACTAAAGTTTACCACACGTTATTTATAAGTAGTTCTCATCGGTGACACCAACATTACTCTGGCCATTTACCATGAAAGCTAATTCATTTGCTCGTTGTTGACATACACAATCTGTGTAGGATTGCATTGCACTTACAAGGCATAGAGTGAAGGAACTCCAGAAGATTCTCAATGAAGCCATTTCTGATATGGAAGTTGACTAGGCTTGCAGAAGCTTTTGGCAAAACAGCTTTGGCATTTGGAGGAGATTCTTGCCTAAATTATCTGTTCATACTATCCTCCTTTCATTACTGTCATTTTTTTTTTCTTTTACAATTTTCAATGGTACCAGTTTTGCTTAGAGTTGATGTTGAGTACAGTCCTATTTGTTTGTGTTGCTTGCAAACAGGTGAGGGTTGGATTCATTTAAGGGCTTAGTATTCATTTTCAGTACAAGGATGTAATAGATTAGGATTATGGGAGAAGAATGATGCTGTACCCATTGTTTATATGGAAATCCTGTTCAATGCTTTGATTTGGAATTCTTTGCCCTTCTTCTTGTTTGTTATCCTTTGAACAGTTTCCCTTCAAAGTGAAATCTTAATTCAGGCACAGAAATGTTGGCGTCTAAAATTGCTCAAATTTAGTCCATTCGCTGGTAGGTAGCCTAAAGTGAAGGCCATCTGAAGTGGAATCTGATCTCAGTCTGGAATGCCTGGAAAATTTATTAGGACTGACCATTTTACCGTGGTCTGGTAGTTATATATTGGCATTCTATCTCTGTATTCGTTGAAAGAAAGACCAAAAAATAATACAGAACACAAATTTTGAGTAATTGAGCCAAAAACCAATACAAAACACAAATTTTTAGTAATTTGAGACAAATTTTTAGTAATTGGAGACCCTTGAAAAATAAAATTAATGAATGGTAGATCAATACAGAACACAAATTTTTTAGTAATTTGAGACCCTTGAAAATACAATAATGAATGTGGATCATACAAATAAACTAAGGTCTGAAATATGACAAGTGATAAATATGGTGTCGTTTCCCGTTCAATGGTTTGGATTTGTTTAATAGACATGTCTTATTGTAGCAATCAGGTTGCAAGAAATGCTCTCATCATCTACTGCATTCCAATTGTACACATGTATTTAATTATTTTGATATTATCCGTTTATTTAATAACTAGGACTACCTCTAAAGATGATCCATAAAGGGAACAAGAACTTAATTTTCTTGTCTCTCCATTATTTTGATCCAATAACTACTTGCTGATATTTTGCATAATACAACTTGTCCGTTTAGTTGATTCTAATGTTAAGAAAGAATGTTAGATTATCAATAATAATAATTGTGATTTGATTCACTAAACATCCACTTATAATATTACTAAATCTTTTATTTTTTTTCTTTTTTAATTTTATTTTAGGGAGGGGGGGTCCAAACTGAAATTAGAAGAGAATTGACATGTTGGCACAAAATCTTTAATACTACACAATCATTCAAGTTGAGATGATTCGCATACTCCATGTAGTGGTGGTTGTAAAGCTAATTTTATGATCAGACATATCTAGCTGCTATTATTATCAAGTTGCATCTCGTTCTTCATTTCCTTTTTAGTAGGAGATAGAAATTATGTTGTTAGATGCTTATAGAACTTTTAAAATCATCGCCAGTCAGTCATACAACGGTGAATTCATTCCCGAGCCTTATATACACTGCCATGGGAACTGGTCATGCTCGCCAATTTTGTTATCATAAATATTGAAGCTCAAATTAGAGAAATATTTCCGAAGAAATTGCCATCCCAAGATCCTAAACGTGCAACATAATAAATCTATGATATCTACAATGTTGACATCTCTTAACGTGCATACTTCGTAGCACCAATGTTTTCGGGTTACAACTCAGTGATGTTGTCGGCTTTGAAAAATATTGTATCGGGCGAGAGGCGTGTAGAACGGATGTATATATCGTTTGGATTTTAATACTTGTGTTGCATTAAGTATAGAGTGTTTCTCATGTTTGTGAGGTGGAGCACAGAAGAGAGGACATGAAGAGGATACCTGTGGTCAGCTTTCTGAATTGCTTTCAAGGCTCTAAAGAGGTTTTAAAGATTTCAGTACTTCGCAAGCAGAATCATCATCTGGTATGGCAGGTTAGTTTTCAATCTAACTTTCCTTCACGATCACCATTAAAATCTAACCTTTTTCTCCCTTTTGGTGAAAATATGGCTATGGTTTGATAAGTTGTACAAGGTTTTTACTATATACAATTTGCATTTGGTATGCATTATTGGAATGCATTTTAAGTCTTGAGATAACAGAAACAATATTCATGGAATAAACTAGAAAACACATCCCATTCTTGTATGTGCTCTTTACCCATTATGAATTCATGCCTAGAAAGAAATGCCTTTCTCTTTAGCCCATTTTCGTTATAGGTGAGGAATTCATTTTACATATAAAATGCATATTCAAATATACATTCCAAGAATACATACCAAAGACAGCCTAAATTAAGGGTGCAACATTTGCACCGAAACCGTTTATCGAAACCAAACTGAACCATTTACACTAGAACCAAGGGACCGTTTAGTAATCGATTCGGTTCTAATTTGAAATATGACACCGTTTACCTAATCGATTCGGTTTCGATTCGATTTAAAATAGTTTAAACCGATGGGTTACACTGGCTAGACACCGATTAAATCGAATAGAATGTGAACTGTTAATTCCCTAAAAGCTAAACTAGTAAACCATAATCTCGTTAGTCATTCCCTATTAATAATTTAATATTTTATTTCCCAAAGACCCCAACCCTAACCCCAACAGCCCAACCTCAATTAATATACTATTTCCCAAGATTCAACTCCAATTCCTAAAAGTCGAAACCATAAAACCAAAACGAAAAAACATAATAGGCATTAGTGATTAGGCATTGAATAGTCTCACTCTCTCTTTCCCATATGAACATTTTCATTTTTATTTATTTTATGAAAAATTGATTAATAATCAATGCATAAAACCGTTTATAAACAGTAAGAAAAATCGATTAATGAAAAATCGTTTCAAAACCGGTAAATCGAAACCGATTACTATTTGATTCTAGTTTTAATTTTGAGATCGTTTAGTTAATCAATTTGATTTTGATTTACCCTCTTATAAACCACATCGCACTGAACCAAACCATTAAACCAATTTATAACCCATTTAACACCCTTGGCCTAAATACTATAAATTCTTCTGACGATAAAAATTCCAACTGTTTAATTGAACTATATATGAACAGGGATCTTACTATCTTTACCCCGACATCACCCAACATCATAGATAACACGAATTTTTCATTAGGGGTGTTCTAGAAGAGTCTCTCTTACAAAATGACGACTGGGTTTTAATTATATTCTTTTCTATAGTTAAATAAGAAGGTTAGAGCTCAATGATCGATGAATGCAACAACTGCAGCAACTTTTTCATCCATTATCATTACCAGAGAAGAAACAACTTCTTATGGGGATGGAAAGCTAGAGAGAAGATACAAAGGCAATGCTATTTTAAATCATGAAATTTCTCATCACTATGATTTCCAAGAGACAAAGCTAGCTATTAATGTAAGCCATTTCTTGTGAGGATGGAATATACTAGCCACAAGTTCATATGTTGTTTCACATACCAAAAGGAAAATAGTAGATATGCTTGCAAAAGTGCTTGAAGACTATCAGCAAACTACTTTGCAAAATAGCAATAGGACATGGTTTGTTAATGAAACTGCTTTAAATTATGAATGATTGAAACCCAAAATGAGAATTACAACGCTTTCAATTTAGATTTGGCTTTTGTGTCATCAGTTGTCAATAAAATAGCATAATAAAGTAGCAAATGTAGGTACATATGATTTCAGTTGGCCTCTGATGACAATGCCAAAAGTGAAGGTATTACATCCTTATAAGTATTATTACATCTCTATAAGGAGGTTTCTTGTATTTTTCTCTAGATTTCTAATATAATTTAATCTTTAGCCAAAAAAAGAAAAAGAAAAAAAGATACATGTGATGATCTCATATGGTATTGATTTGCTAAATCAGTGTGGTTTACTTGTCCTTTATCTCTACGCTCAGATGCAATAGATCATGAGCAGTTCCTCAATTGGTTGGATTTTTGTTCTAGCGATCAAAAGATGAAGTTGATCGGAGCAAAATTAATTCAAAACTAGTTTTCATCTACTGGGAGTTATGGATGTCTCGAAATGCTTGCACTTTTCATTGCAAAAAAGAAGCAACTAGTCATCAGTCGTGCATTGGCTCATTTCCAAGATTTTATGGAAGACTCGTCTTTACAAAGTCACTGAAAGTCACCAACCATCAATGCATTCAGCCAAGAGCTCTACCAAGTGCAGAAAACTCCAGAAAACCAAGGTATTCTGAGATGGAAGGCAATTCTCGTTAACTCCCTGGAAGCTATCAAAGGTATAAATGAAGGCCGCCTCTCTCCTGTCAAAGCCATCACTCTAATCGATGTTCATTTATGTTCATTTATGACCATAGTATATAGTTTGGTTTGATATAATTATATATGCTTGCATAATTTATATAATATTGCATGATTCTTAATTATTGTATGATAATTATTTATTGCATGATTTTCATTAAGAGTATATAACAATATATATTTACTGTAACCTAGTATTGTCCTACAACATAAATGTCTGTAAACAAAATCCGGACATGATTGGCAAGTTATTGTCATCCATAAAAAATCCTTCAAAATCCATTAGTAAATTCACGTGGAAATCACTAGGTAAGGACAAATCTGTAACAGGTATTGTCATGACAGACTCGCATAGGAATCATTTGATATCCCAAATTGATGGAGAGAATTATCAAGCAGCATAACTGACTTAGAATTATTAGATTTTTATCCAACACAATATCCAAATGGATCCTTAAGGTGGACTAGATTGGGGTTGGATCTGCATACATCCAATTTTCTTTGGAATTAAGATTCCCACACACTATAATTCGATATTCATATGGGGCGGATCAAGGTTATTCAACACACTAGAATTCGATATCAACCAGTTCAGTAATTAATTATATCTACATATATATGATCAATAACATCTTACCATCTATTTTCTTGATCAAGATTATTCAAAAACTCATTTTACAATATTTGATACAGATCCGAGTTTAGTACTGTTGGAAGCTTACACTAGTTCTTAGCTCGACTGATATGTCATCCAATTGAACAATATTTAGATTTTGAGAGAGAAATGAGAGAGGAAAGGAAAAAAGAAAAAGAAAAAGAAAAAGAGAAGACATGGGAGTTAAAAGAAAAGTTGGAGAGAGGGAGAGATGTTTTGTTTCCTTTGAGCTATTCTACAAAGCAGAAGAAATAATTGAAGAGAGTGAACAGAAAGGCCTAAAGAAGAAATAATTAAAGAGAATAGAAGAATCAGAGAGAAAAAGTTAACTCCTAAAGAAGAAATAATTGAAGAGAATATAAGAACCAGAGAGAGAAAGGACTAAAGAAGAAGTCAAAAGAAGATGGGTACAAAGAAAAGCAAACAGACAACTAATTAATGTCTTTCATGTTTTCAATATATATATACCCTGTTAATTTGTAGATCTTCCTCCAATCTATTATATTCAGTTTTCAAAATCAATGTGATTTTTCTACATAAGGCAAATAGTCTTGAATTACTGGAAGCTTGAAAACAATCAATGAAATTGAAAAGGCCCAAAGCAGGCAGAGGCGCTATATCACCCCCCTCCACTCTATCGCTCACCTCCATACCCTTCTGCAATCCTATCAAACGAAAGGCCCAAAAGCAGGAGTGGACGATTCGGTACTCTCTTGCTAAAGCTTCTACCCGGTGAGCTCTTCTTGGGCTAAGCTTCCAGGCCTTTGTTTCTTCTTCTTCTTCTTTTTCTGGAGTTGTTTGTCTTACTAACCTGCTTTTCTTCGTTACGTGGGAAAGTTTTACACGAAAATACATTTTTTTCCCATAAGCATTATTAATCTACACGCTAGCTAACAGTGTCTGATGGAAATTTACATGGATCATTAGATTGAGAAGGAAGCCATCTCAGCTGCCCTGCTGCAACCCACAATGGATCACCACTAGATTTATAATTTCAATAAACATTTGAGCATATTATAATAATATAAATCAAATTTAAAATGATTTGAATTCTGAGCCATTCTTTGTGTCCTCCAGGGAGATATCTTCTTTTTTTCAAGATCAAAATTATTGAGCAACCCATTTTTTTTTATATATATTCGTTCAGCAGTTCATTTTATTGGATTCAAATTCTTTCAAGCTTCTCATGCCGATATAAGAAAATTCAGTGACTGTCATTCGTTGTACGCATATGCTAATACCTCAATATATACGTACAGTAATCTACAATCACTGGATTTCTTTGTACCAACATAAAGAACATGAGAAAATTTCTATCCCCTTTTACCATAATAATTTCTTCGACAGTAGGTCGTAGCCTTGTAGGGTGTCGCTGCCTAGTTGCCAGACAGAGAATTGTAGCAGTGATGATTTCTCCCATGGTAAGAAGTAAATTAATGAACAGTCCAAGAAATGGGCCCATACAGATCTCTAATTCTTTCATTTTTTAAAATATGTTTTAATACAGTATCGGCCATGTGGTACATTCTCATTGGCTTCGTTTTAATCCAAATTAAGATTGATATAGTATCCCAAACCTGATAACTGAAAAAACATGTACACGCAAAAGTTTTTATTTTTATTTTTTTTTGGAAATAAACTGTTGGTCATGTGTTGTCATTGTTGGCAACTTAGTTGAGGTGGCAGCATAGTTGTGCTTATAGTCAGAGAAATGACGAGAAAGAGCATCAGTGCAGGAGAGAGAAAGTATCTCTGTAAGTGGCAATGGTGTCTATGCAAGTGGAAGAGATGAGCTAAGCTTTGTGTATGTGTTCAACAGTTTCATAGAGTGATTGAGATGGCTTGGTTGGGTTTCTACATAAAGTTGACCGAGCAGTGGGAGTTTCGATGTGCAATCTAGCTCTACGTGCGCTACACAGAGTTCTCAGCAGAAACAAGGTGGTAGACTATGTATGGGACCCACTAGTGATGTGGACAACACTCAGTGGGCCCCACTAGTGATGTGGACAACACTCACACATCATATGTAGAGAGAGTGTGGGTCCTACTGACTGTGTGACAATCATAGCAAGAAGAGAGAGAGAGTGTGGACTATGGGTCCCACTGATGGTGTGGCAAGAGGAGAGAGAGAGTGGTTCCCAATGTGGGTCCCACTGATGGTGTAGCAAGAGGAGAGAGAATATGCGTCCCATTGATGATGTGGCTTATGGGTGCGTGTTGTTGTGAGAGAAGGTAGAGAGAGAAAATGTTGAGAGAGAAGGAGGAGAGAGAAGATGAGGTGGCAAAACCCAGCCATGGCAAGCCGCAGGCCACCCAGGCAACCACGGCTATGCCACAGGCCATGTGCAGCCACAACCTTAGGCATGGCTGCCGCAAGCAAGCAGCACCAAGCCCAGGCTCGCAAGCTGCCCATGCATGCATAGCCGTGTAGCAAATGACACTCCCACATGCCCATAGGCCCAGATGCACACACGCACATGAGGTGTTCGACATTATTCCAGGAGAGAGAAAAGCTCTCTGAAAATAAATCTGGCAATGACTTCGAGTGTTAACATACAGGTTACAGAGGCTATTACATATAAAGTCAGGGGTATTTTTGGTTGATCATGAAACATTTGTTCTAATCCTATGGTGGAAGACATGTAAGGAAGATCGGATGCATGAAAATTAATGTGCTGCCGCTATATGAGATCACTTAATTGGCACATGCAAAATTCAGTCATTTAAGTGACAGTTATAATGCTTCTCATGTATAGGTACACATGCGGGAAGATTCCTTTTTGTGATATCTGATTACATGATGCATGAGAATTAATGCACTGCCGCTACATGGGATTACTTAATTGGCACATGCAAAATTGAGTCACTTAAGTGACTGTTATGGTGCTTCTCAAGTATACATATACATGCGGGAAGATGCCTTTTTATGATATGTGATTGCATCATCTTTAAATCAACATATCTCCTCTATTATAACTCCGAATTAGGTGATTCAAATTTTCACTATCTTCATTAGAAGAGAGGTAGCTGCGGGGAACGAAAAAAAGAGAGTAGAAGCTCAGGTTTTTAACAGAAAATCTCTCTTGGAAGGTTTTGGTGAGTTCTAATGGATTGAATATCTACATCAACCTTCATGGAGATCATTGAGGGTCTATTACAAGCTTAAGAATGGTTGTGAGCCATTAATGGAGGTAATGAGAGCTTGTAGAAGAAGTTTCTTTTGTTTTGACTAAAATACCAACCTAGGGTTTTGGTTTGATCTTGTATTGAGGATTACTTCCTCTCATTTATACTCTATGGGTTGTGTGAGATGCCATTGAGTCTATTGAAGACATGCAAGAACATGGTGGGGCTCTCTTGTTATATTAATAGTGTTCTTGAGTTTGTGAAAAGGGGGTATGCATTCAAGGTGTTTGTAAAAACACCAAAGAAGAAAATGGAGCTTGTTATGACATCTTTGAAGATTGGAGAATCCGATTTTGGACTTCCATACATAAAGTGGGCATCCGGTTGTGGAGTTATCAACGAAATGTAATCCACTTGAGCATTTCTCTATTTTATTGTATTTCATAGACTATGAGGTGTTTGATGAAATGTCTATGAGAATACCTAGACTGCAATTGGGTTGGAGAATTAAGTTTGTATAAGCTTTCATTGTAGGGCATCAATATAAGCCCATTCATTATATTGTTTGTTTTCTGTGGGTGCGGATTAAGCGTAGTGTGTGCAGCAAGTGCTGAGCACTGGTACTTCGGTACCTGAATTGTAGGCACATCTGTGCCCTCCTGGTTTTATGCTAGGTAAACTGGGTGTATGTACTCCCTGCTGTGTAGTCAGTTAAAAGTAGAGTATTGAGTATATACGAAGCCCATTGGGCATTACTCCGTGGACTAGTCATCACATACTGTGGTGGTGAACCACGTATACCTATGTGTTGTGGATGCTTTGTAAATGTGATTATCTGTATATTGTGAAGTGCATGGAATGACCTGCAGGATGGGTATGCACAACATGGTAGACCTAGCCACTTTGTGGTAGTGAGGTGGTTGTGCATACGACTGTGTATGTGACAATTATAGTCAGTGATAGTGTGGTTGTGTTTAGTGAGTAAAGCATCAGATCAAAAGCAGTATTGGTCTTCAAGAAATTATTTGGGAAGAATTTTGAAGACACTGATTCACCCCCCCTCTCAGTGTCAACCTGTGATCAACATAAACGTGAATAATATACTATTAAGGCTAAAAGTTTATGATTTTTCTTAACCCTTTTCCAAATCAGAGTCAATCGTAAAGTTCTATGCGTCAGAATTATTCAAGAATTTTGGCAAAATTCCTAAAACTGAAACCAAGACCAGGCCACTTACTAAATTAGTGGGTTATTCTTGGGTTAGATTACTCCAGTGGCTCTGTAGTTTCAAAAGTCTGATTCATCCTATCTTAATCATTGGAACAACTCAAATTCTTCACTTGCGATGCCTAATTAATTTTAAGAGCTGAGTTATGAGCTTGGTTTTAGTACATGATGTTTGAAGGGGTATTGGCTAGTATGTGAATGTGATATATTTTTTTAGTATTAGTTACATGTTAGTCAAGAATTGGATAGTCATCTGATCCCGTATACCAGTATGGATCTTTCCCTCACATATGGCTTTGCATGAGTACTTGGGAGTCAAGGGACGACATTTTACCATCTTGCTCTTCTCTTCCATGAGGTAAAAAAAAAACTTCTAACCCTCTCTCTCTCTCTCTCTCTCTCTTGCGTTACTAACTTGTTTACTTTCTTTCTTGCTGTGAACAAATTTACACGAATTTTATTTTCATATATTATATATATATTGTTGAAGTATGCAATTAAATACTTATTAAGTGAAGAAATCAATTAATATATTATATATGAGAAAATGAGGGCATGCATTCGTTTTTTTAATTATTTTTTTCTTTTGACAAATGAAAGAGTGGAGTCTTTTCCGATTCATTTTTATTTTCTTCATATGTATAATTACCTTCATATGTATAATTGCTTTTAAGAGTATATGATTTGCTTTCTTCGTAGGTTTGGAAGGACAGATGAAAACTAAGGTTTGATCAGTGAAAGAAACTCTTATTTCTATGGTAAGTGAAGAGGAATTACATGAAACCAATCCTATTTCTCAAGATGATGTTCCTCTTCCAACAGGGGAAAGCTATATGACTTGGAAATATATGATGGAAAAATTCTTGAAGAACAAAGGATTGTAGGGTTATATTGATGGAACCATACATGAACTTGAAGATTCTTCAAAAGATGAGGTTTCCGTTTTACGGAAGATATTCACAAAAAAGTGTGAGGTTATGGCAAAACAATATATCAAATAGATAGACACCTGGCATATTTGGAGCCAATTGGTTACCATGTATGGGTTCAGTCTTCCAACAAATACAGGTAATGTGGTTTCTGTTATGTGTGAAGATTGATATTATTTTAAGTCACGAAGTACTATTCACTTTGCCACCACTGTTATTCGATGGTTCCATTGGGGGTTATAGGGGTCTCCCCTTGCCCAAAGGTGGGTAATCTTATACTTTTAGGATTTAGAGTTTTCCTATATATGGGGTGTAATCTCAAAAAGAGATTGAGAATTGAGAGTTGTAACTTTTCATTGGAATAGTAGCAAAATTAACGACTTGTCGTTTTGTTGTGAACATATATAGCTCATACGCATTGGGTGGGTTAACTACGTAAAATGATTGTGTTGTATTTTCTTTTGTTTTTCTTTTTGCTATTGTTCTTTTGCCATATTGTTGATTCTTAACAATTTGTACCTCGAATTAAGTTGATTCCTATATCATCTACCAGCTATTTGAAATGTGTTTACCTAGGCAAGGAAGAAGATGAAGAGCACACGTTACACATGGTGTCTGCCTTTTTACACAGCTATTGTTGATGGTGATTGGAAGACTGTTTCTGAGTTCTTCTCAAAAAATAAGGGAGCTCGCCGTTCTCACATCAGAAGGAGAAGTTTCTTGTGGCACTTAATAAACGACAGGACAATCTTGCAAAGGAATTAATAAAGATTATGTCCGCAGAAGATCTATCAAGACAAAACAAAACCGGCAGAACAACCCTCCATATTGCTGCTTCAGATGGGAACATAGAGATCGTCAAAGCAATTGTAGAACCCGTACGGGCCGGTGCGTGTTTAAGGCCTTGTAAGAGAAAATTAAAGAGCTTTTGAAGGCGAAGTTTTTAGGTTTCGGCCCTGGGGGATCAACACCAACCCCCTCGAATGGAGTGCTAAACCTAAGGTGAGCTTTTATTTTCAAATTATGGGTTTGTGGAAGAGTTGCAAAACCCACAATATTTGTTGCTCAATGAAAAATATAATTTTTTTTTTTTTTTTTTTTTTTTTTTTTTTTTTTTTTTTTTCTTTTTAAATTTTTTTAAATTATTTTTTTTCTTTTTTTTATATATTATTTTTTTTTTTTTTTTTTTTTTTTTTTTTTTTTTTTTTTTTTTTATTTTTTAATTTTTTTTTTTTTTTAAAAAAAAAATTTATTTAAAAAAAAAAATAAATTAAAAATTTAAAAAAAAATTTTTTTTATTTTTAATTTTATTTTTTTTTTAAAAAAAAAAATTTTTTTTTTTTTAAAAAAAAAATAAAAAAAAAAAAAAAAAAAAAAAAATAAAAAAAAAAAAAAAAAAAAAAAAACAAAAAATAAAAAACAAAAAAATAAAAAACAAAAAATAAAAAAAAAAAAAGAAAAAAAAAAAGAAAAAAAAGTACTCCCGTCATGGACGCTGCATCGGCCAGCGAAAAAAAAGTGGTGAATTATCTTTACCCGATCACCAGAAGCCAAGAAGCTCATTGGAAAGAAGACCACCCTAGTGAATGGGAAATAGCTATAGCTAATTTACTTAATTGTTTTATTTGGTGTGATTTCTACGGTAAGTGAGTTTCTAGAGGACCCTTATTATTATTTTTTCTCTTTTGGTAGAGATACAGTGTCCTGTTACTGACCAAGCAGACAAGCCTGGACATGCTCTTAATAAGTGAGCAGTGCCAAACCACCAGGCCTGATTGGTTTTGAAAATAATAAACATAAGACACTTCCTTGAATGAGGCCTTGAAATATAGATACCATATAGCTAAGGCTTGGTATTATTTTTTTTTTTAGTTTTTATTTATTTATCAAAAATATTTTTTTAAAAATCATTTTTTATTAAAAATAAAATATTGTTTGGTAGATATATACTATGCATAATATATTGTAAAATGAGAAATAAGTTTGGTATTTTATTAAAAATCAAAATCTATTTTTATTTCTTCAAGTTGCAAAATTTAAAAGCCATGATATCTTGTGATTCTTTTATTCGATCGAAACGACATTTGGATACCCTTACCTTTTCTCCCCCTGGACTTGACAACTAACAGATCTGTTTGGAGGTTAGACGGTCAAAAAAGTACAATTGAGGTGGTTTAAATCAACAACAAATGTTGGCTATCTTCAAGTTGTAGAATTTTTTTAAGCTATGATATTTTGTGGTCCCTTTATCTGATCGACTTAAAATTTGGATGTCCTTACCCTTTTTTTTTCCTTGATTTTGATTTTCAACGGATCTGATTAGAAGTTGAACGGCCAGAAAAATAAAATTAAGGTGGCCGAGTCTATAAAACAAAGAGGGAGAAAAAAAAGAAGAAAAGAGTGGATGAAATGCTAATGTTATAAAAAAATATATTGATTTTACTATTTTATCCTAAAAAAAACATATTTTTTTTAAACACTTGTGCAAAAATATTTCAAAACAAAAAAAGAGGTCATCAAGAACTTTTTTGTTTTTGTTTTTTTTTGTTTTTTGTCAAAAAGTGTTTTTATTTGTTTCATCCTCTCTTATTTCTTTTCTTCTCTGTTTCAAGGATTCAACCACCATAAAACACTTTTTTGACTATTCGACATTCGATTCGTGTCATTGGATGTTAATGCTAAAAAAACAGAGTAAAGTATCCAAAGTTCATGTCGATTGGATAAGGGGATCATAAGATATCATGGGTTGAAAATTTTACAACTTAAAAAACAAAAACACATTTTTATTCTTAATAGAATACCAAACTTATTTCTTATTCTAAAATGTATTATGCATAATAACTTCCAGACAATATTTTATTTATCAAAAATAAATTTCAAAAATGCTTTTTGATAAATAAGTAAAAAGAAAAAAGAAAAAAGAAAAAGGATACCCAAGAAAGCCTAAGTTAGACGACCACGCTTGTGATTTTTCAGTATCATTGACATAGATGTGAGGTTCTCTATTACATGAACACACACAAGTGATCATGTCGTGAATGTTTTGTGTTCGTTAGGCATCATGGAACTTAGCTTCTATTGGTATAGTTTATATTTATGTTTATGAGTTATTTATGACAAATTATTTATAAGAATAAATTATGAATCATAAATAATAGTTTGGTACCACTAGACATATAGAAATAATAATAGATTATCTCAATAATGATAAACACCTTCTTGTAGATTTTGAATTATATTAATTTATTTTATATATATAAATAAATATTATAAATCATACCAAACAACTACATATGTCATAATATATTATATAATTAATACTATAAATACATACCGAAGAAAACCTTAATTAATAGACTAACTTATCTTTCTGTTTTTTTAGTTAACTATCTATAATCACCAACATACTCAGATCAATATGCTCCCGAATTAATCATTCTAGTTTTTAAAACACTGACCAATGGGAATGTTGGCTTTTCATTAATTTTGGAAAGAAAATAATTCATTTATTTATTTTTTTAGAACTGGCTCTTGATCTACGACGGGAATATCCAAGTTTAGTCTTCATTAAGGATGCGGAAGGGATGACAGCCATTTTAGAACTCTCAAGGAGGCCTTTTGCATTTCCAAGTTCATTCCCAACCAAAAGAAGGGGAAATGGGAAGTTCAGATATTATTTTCAGAAAGTCATGTACTCATGTAGCAGGTATTTCCATCATTGATCACTTTTTTTTATTAGTTCTACCCTTAATCTAAACAGAGAGCTAGCGATGTTCCAACAAGCCTAGCTGTAGGGGAATTTTTATGGGAGTGGCTTCTTTATATGACTATAGTCTATTGTTCAAAACAAAATTTTTTATGGATTGATATAGCTAGGATCCTGTCGGTATGAACCATTCTATCACCACAAATGTAAATCATTTTGGCTCCATTTGTTGACATAAAATTTTAACATATAATATTTTACTTGTTAAAATTTTTTCCAATGGTTTTTTTTAAGAGGTAAAACATTATGGTCGGGAAAAAGAAATTCATTTTTCTTTTATCTATGGAAATAAAAATTAAAAACTATTTTAACATATAAAATATTACAAATAAAATTTTACATCAAAACAGCAAAAACTTTGAAAAAAATGAAATGAAACCTTCAAAAAATTTAGGGTAAGAAGTGTAAATGGTTGTGATGGTTTCCTACTGGATAGCAGTTTGGTTCATATATAATACTAGTATTCCTTAGCGATAACATATTTATTAAAATTCCAGTTCAAGAGCTAGAAGCAATAATGTTGCATACAAACACATGCTTACATATTTTTACGCTATCAGACACGATTGCTTGTTTATAAATTTACTTACGTTTTTTTCACTGTTTTTACATATGTGTTTTTAATTCACTGTCTATATCATATTCCAAATGCAAAGTGTTCTTAAAACCAATATATATACTTGGACTGTCGAGTGCTAGATGTTCATGTTGATGCCATAAATGCTTGTTGGCACATGAGAGGAGACACAAAAAACTCTTTCCATACCAACGTATACAGCAGTCAATGTTCTCTCTATACCACAGTTATAAATCCTGTGGTCTTATAGCTCATATTGCTAATGAGATTGAAATCCCGTGGTCTTATATATGGAGAGTCCTTCCACTTACTAGTTCGAACTTTTGAGTTGGAAACTTGACATGGTATTAAAGTTCTAGGTTCTCTCTCATAATAATCCTAAAAAAGAGGCAAAGTCACCGAAAGAGGGACGCTAGATGCACAAAAGAGGGACTATGGTCACCCAAAGAGGGACGATCACCAAAAAGAGGGATTATATATCACCCAAAGAGGGATCAGTCACCCAAGAAGAAGGACCAGTCATCTAAAAAAGTGTCATATATTACCACATATACTACCACATATATACTACCTAACGATGGGGTTACATGTGAGGGAAAGTATTGGGAATAGTCCCACATTGCTAATGAGATTAGAATCCTGTGGTCTTATATATAGAATCCTTCCACTTATTAGTTCGAACTTTTGAGTTAAAACTTGACACAATCAAGGTTTTCGACTTAGGCTTTAGCGAAGGCGACAACGACCAGAAATGTTTGAAAGAGGGGAGAGAAAATGATGAAAAAGGAGGCTAGTTTAGAAGATGATGATGCTGCCATTAAGTTGTCACAAATAGAAGTTGTTTGATTGATATTATGTTCTCCCCCTATGTATTGTAATTTTGAAAGGTATAAATTTTCCTTACAATAATAATGTTAAAATAATGAGAGAGAGGAACTGGGAGTAATCGATAAAGGCAATTAAAAGAAGGGGAATAATCAATGAAGGCAATTTAAATAACGTGAGAATAGGAGAGCAATCAATGAAGGCAATTAAAATAAAGGGAATAATCATAAAGGGCTTAAAATAATGAGACAAAAGTGGAGAGATAGATACTGGAATTGACTATTGGGACTTGTGAGAGACGGAAGATTGTGAAGCAGAGATTGAAAATGAAAGTCCCAAAGATCGGCCCGCCATTAGTGGACAGTGGTGATCTTAAAACGTCGGAAGATCGAAGATGGGTGTGCAAAGTTGTTCTTGATCGCAACAATGGCATTCTCCCTTGTTCAGATTAGATCTTCACGATCGTGGCCGCCTTCTTCTCGAGCAGATCTCGCAGTGTTCACCTCTCTCTGTTCTTGCAAAGCCAGCAACTTCCCCGAACTTCTTCACCATTTCAGCCTCCCTTGTAGACGAAGAAACTTTGGCCCATCAGGACCTTTTTTAATTAAAAAAAAAGAAAAAAAAAGAAATCATTTAGAGTTTGTTACATACTCTTGTGATGGTCACGAGGTATAATGATTACAAAGCCTTTTTTTTTTTTTTTTTTTTTCATGTATGAAAATTTCATTATTTATAAACTTAGATTTTATTTTTGAATCTAAATCTCTTGCATTTAAAAAGCATCATTACAAAACATGATAAGAAATATATGTATTTGATACAATCATATATATTATGATATAGTTATAAAAATTTCTTTTTTAAGTTTAAAAATTTTTACTTTCCTACATTTTAGTTTCCTTATAACCAATCTGAGCCAGAGGAACGGGTAACCGGCCACATTGGCTCTATAAGTTTTGTCATCATCGGTTCCCACAATCAATACTTCCTTTTTCATTCTATATTTCTTTCTAAATGGCCGATTTGCCATTCATTACACCAGAGGCTTTCAACAAACTATTGAAGCAATAGAGAGAATACCAATTGTTGACGGCGAGGAAGGTTACCAGCTTTCAGTGGATGCAAAGCCAAGAAATTCAGTCAAACAGCCTAACGATTCTTGAGAACACTGTCAAAGAAATTTGAATTGCACCAAATGATACTGAATTAGATGAAAGAGAACGAAAAAGACAATATCCAGAACTACTTGGACTCTTGACATAAAAGTTGTACTGTTGAACATGTGGGGAACAGAATACTAGATAGGTTCATGTTCCTTTCTTTCTTGATAGTTTCTCTTTAAAACTGTTGGCTGTTAGCTTCATATTAGTCCTTCGTCTTTAATAAAATAGAAAAACGATTGACAAACCTTTATTCACCGAGCTACCTCTTTATCTTTTAATGTTTCAATCAAGGTATTTTAGATACTTTGAGTGGAGCATAAGCATTGAGTGGAGCATAAGCATTGCTTTACAAACCCTTTTCCCTTTTTAAGTCCAGAAGATAGTGATTACTCCACTTAAGATGACAAAGCATACCCTCTTCAATGTAATCAAATGGCTCATTTCATGGATATTTTTGTCTTTTTGGTTGGGAATTTTTAGAATTTTATGATGAGTTCTGATCACCTTCACGTAAATGTATTTTTTAAGGGATTCCATCACCGTCCATGGGTGTGGGACCCACCTATGAAGCGTCGGATCCACTGGATACGGACGGTGATGGAATGAGTCCCTTGGAGTGTAATGTGAAGGTGAGCTACTCACAAATTTTCAAGAGCAATAACACAAAGAACTTACGATGTGGCTCTTGCATTCACTATAAATATGACTCTTGCATGCACCAAAGCACTAGCTGGGAGTCGAGGGACGACACATTACAATCTTTCTCTTCTCATCTTTGGGGTAAGAAAAGACCTCCAACCCTTCTCTCATTCTCTCTCTCAATGGGAGGGGTTGTGTTATTAACTTGTTTAATTGCTTTCTTGTCGTGAGCAAATTTACATGAATTTTATTTTGATATATTATATATATTATTGAAGTATGCAATTCAAAAGCCTATTAAGTGAAGAAATCAATTAGTATATTATATATGAGAAAATGGGGGCATGCAATATTTTTTTTTCTTCTTTTAATAAGTGAAAGAGTGCTGTCTTTCTGATTCATTTTTATTTTCTTCATATTTGTATCACATTAAGATTATATGATTTGCTTTCTTCATAGGTATGGAAGGACAGATGGAAACTAAAGTTTCATCAGGTATAGAAACTGCTATTTCTATGGCAAGTGAGGAGAAATTGCAGGACACCAATCCTATTTCTTTAGACGATGTTCCTCTTCTAAGAAGGGAAAACTATACGACTTGGAAAGATATGATGGAAAAATTCTTGAAGAACCAAGGACTGTGGGGTTATGTTGATGGAACCATACATGAACCTGAAAATTTTTCAAAAGATAAGGTTTTCGAGTTATGGAAGATATTCAAAATAAAGTGTGAAGTTACGGTAATGAGATAT
This sequence comes from Protea cynaroides, assembly GCA_028583415.1. NCBI lineage: Eukaryota > Viridiplantae > Streptophyta > Magnoliopsida > Proteales > Proteaceae > Protea > Protea cynaroides. The sequence continues at coordinate 42,142,715 of CM053266.1, read as the reverse complement.
ATTGCGTGGCTAGACATCAGATATATTTGGAACCAATTGGATACCATGTATGAGTTCAGTCATCCAACAAATATAGGTAATACGGTTTCTATTATGTGTGAAGATTGATATTATCTTAAGTTAGGAAGTACTGTTCACTTCGCCAGTGTTATTCATCCCCCCCGGGGGTTACATGGGGCTCTCCCTTGCCTGAATGTGGACAATCTTATACTTTTGGGATATATAGTTTTGCTATATAGGATGTAATCTCTTAAGGAGATCGAGAATTGAGAATTGTAACTTTTCATTATAATAGTAGAATTGGTGGTTGATGGTTCTGTCGTGAAGGTAGCTCATACACATTGTGTGGCTGAACTACATAAAATGATTGGTGGTATATTCTTCTCTTTCATTTATCTTTTCGCTATTGTTCATTAGCTACATTGTTGATTTTTTAACAATTTCTATCTCAAATTAAATTGATTCATACATCATCTAGCAACTATTTGAAAAGTGTTTTACATTGGCAGGGGTGAAGATGAAGAGCACACGTTACACATGGTGTTTGCCTTTTTACGAAGCTATTGTTGATGGTGATTGGAAGACTATCGTAGAGTTCCTTTCAAAAAATAAGGGAGCTCTTACAGCCGTTATCACATCACGAGGAGAAGTTCCTCTTCATCTGGCACTTAATAAACGACAAGTTAATCTTGCACTGGAATTGATAAAAATTATGTCGGCAGAAGATCTATCAAAACAATTCCTAAATAGCAGAACAGCTCTCCATATTGCTGCTTCAGATGGGAACATGGAGATCGTCAAAGCAATTGTAGAAAAGGATAACAAACTAGTGACGATCCAAAACTTCGTTATGTGTACTCCCATCATGGACGCTGCATCGGCCAGGGAAAAAAAAGTGGTGAATTATCTTTACCCGATCGCCAAAAGCCAAGAAACTAATCGGAAGGAAGGCGAACGTGAAAGACCAATAGTTAATTTACTGACTTGTCTTATTTGGTGTGATTTCTACGGTAAGTGAGTATCCAGTACTAGATCATTATTATTATTATTTTTCTTTTAGGGGCTGTTCGATGTCCTGCTAGGAACAGCAGATGGAATTAGGTGTCCAAGGGCCCGCCCAAGGGTGGAGATATGCAAACCACATAATGATGCAATTGAGATGATTTGATCTACGGACCAAGCCTAGGCATGCTCTTAGTAAGTGAGCAGTGCCAAACAACCAGGCCAAGGATGGGTCTGCGAGGATCCCTTAATCCGATTGGCTTTGACAAGGTTAAACATAAATAGTTCCTTGAAAGAGGCCTTGAAATAGGGATACCGATACCATATGCCACATTGCAGGTGGGGAGTTCTACTAGATAGATGACCCAAGCTAACCAAAATTTTAAGGGGACCCTAACCAAATCAGTCCTCTGAAGAACTTCTAATTTGATTGGGTCTCATGGTTCTCTTTGCTATCATTTTTATTTTTATTTTTCTAACATGTTCTTTTGTTTTTACTTTTGTGAAAAAAAAAAATGAAAATAGCTCAAGAAATAAAAAGAAGTGGGACTTCTATTAGATAGATGACCCTAGCTAACCGAAAAATTTAACGGGACCCCAGCCCTGTCTTTTCTCTCTCTTCTTCTTCCTTTTTTTTTTTATTTTTATTTTTTATCTTTACCCCAACCGAAGGTCAGTCCTCTAAAGGATTCTAATTTGATTGGGTCTCATAGCTAAGGTCCTCTTTGGAATCATTTTTTTTTGTTTTTTTTTTTCAACATTTGTTTTTTTGGTACGTGTTTGATATTATTATTGGATGTTGCTTATGAAAAGAACAAACAAAAATAGCCTAAAAAGATTGTTCGAAGACCTAGCCTTGGCCAGCTTTTATTTTTTTTATTTTTTTTTATTTTTTATAGATGTTTGATTTTTGATTAAAAGAGTTTTTTTTTTTTTTTTTTTTTTTTTTTAACGTAAATCTTAAATGAGAGTATGTTTTGAGTGAAGGTAAAATAGTAAGATCAATATTTTTTTTTACGATAATTTTTCGTCCACTCATATTTGTTTCTCCTCTTTTGTTTCAAGGATTCGTGCCTTGCGCCATGTTGCTGCTCATGGCTGCTGCCTATGGCCTTGGCTGCCACTATGGTGCCGCAGCCCTCGGTCAGGTTAGATGCCATGGTGGCATGCCACCTAGGCCCAATGGGTCCCACCTATATTTTATCTCTCCTCTTTCTCTCTCTATAGTCTCTCTCTTCATGTTCTCTTCATTTTTCATGCTTCAGAAGATGTGGAATCACTGTCATTCACTATCACGCAATTAAAAACTCTGCCACATCACCAGTGGGGCTCACATATAATATCTTTCATCAAATTCAATTAACTTGTTGCAAGCCATCTGAAACAACTATAAGGGATGTAGAACACTGTAGAACATACATACAAGGTTGTCACAACTTTGCCACTACACTGACATTCTCTCTCCTCATTTCTCTGACTGTATGCTCATCAACTTTGTCACATCTGTCAAGTTGCTAACAATGACAACATAAAGTCTAATAATTAGATATCAACGCTAGAAAAAATAAATAAATAAATAAAAGGTATTCAAATTTATGCCGATTGAATAAGGGGATCAAAAGATAACATGATTTTAAAATTTTATAACTTAAAATACCAAACTTATTTCTCATTCTTAAATGTATGATGCATATAGTGGTTATCAGACAAAATTTTATTTTATTTTTGTTAGAAATGATATTTAAAAATATTTTTGATAAATAGTTGAAAGAAAAAGAAAAAAAGATACCAAAAGAACCTAAGATTAAACATCTAACTAGATGACCACACTTGTGATTTTTCGGTATCATTGAGATAGATGCGAGGTATTCTCTATTACATGAACACATAGATGTGATCATTTCGTGAATGCTTTCTGTTCGCTAATAGACCAATTTAACTTTCTATTTTTTTCAGTTAACTGTCGTATTGTCTCCAACAAACTCAGATCAATAAGCTCCGAATTCATCATTCTAGTTTAAAGCACTGACCAATGGGAATGTTGGCTTTTCATTAATTTTCAAAAGAAAATAATTCATTACTTGTTTTTGTAGAGCTGGCTCTTGATCTACTACGAGAATACCCAAGTTTTGTCTTGTTTGAGGATGCGAATGGAGTTACACCCATTTTTGCACTCTCAAAGAGGCCTTCTGCATTTCGAAGTTCATTCGCATCCAATAGAAATGGAAGTGGGAAGTTGGGATATTATTGGCAGAAATTCATGTACTCATGTAGGTATTTCCATGATTGAATATCCCTTTTTTTATTAGTTCTACTCCTAATCTGTATTTCCATGATTGATCACTTTTTTATTAGTTCTACTTTTAATCTAAACAGAGGGAGTTAGCAATGTTCCAATATGTCTGTAGGGGAATTTTATGAGAGTGGTCCCTTTTGTTTTGACATAAAATTTTATATATAATATTTTACTTGTCAAATTTTTTTCCAATATTTGTTCTTAAGAGATAAAACATAATGGTTTCTAAGGAGGAGGGAAAAAAAAATTGTTGTTCTTTTACCTATGGAATCAAAAGTTAAAAACTATCTTAACATGTAAAATGTTATATATAAAATTTTACATCAAAACAGATGAAATTTAAAAAAAAGAATGAAATAAAAAAAAATTAAAAAAATTTAAACTAATATAAAAAGTGTAAGTGGTTGTGATGGTACAGTATAGGGGTTTGGTTCATATATAGTACTTGTATTCCTTAGGAATAATATATTCTTAAAATTCCAATTCCAAACACATGCTTACATATTTTTACATTATCAGACACGTTGCTTATTAAAAAATTAACATATGTTTTTTTTTTCCACCGTCTAATTAAATCATATCCCGTATGCAAAGTTTTCTTTATATTAATATATATACTTGGACTGCCAGTGCTAGATATTCATGTTGATGCCAAAATTGCTTGTTGGCACATACGAGAAGACACAGAAAACACCATCCATACCAGTGGAGACAGCACTCGAGGTTCTTCCTCTCCCCCAGTAACAAATTTAAGTATCAAACATGATATTAGTGGTTGGTTTTCATAATTGATCCGGATCAGGTTTTTTATTTTATTTTTGGTAAAATCTGGATCAGTTGGTGTCAATCGATATCCATCAGTAATCTAGCTGGAAAGATACTTTATGATGAAGTTGATCCCATTACATAATATGGATCTATAAAAAAACGAAAAAAAAAAAAAACGTAGAGCTTCCAATGGCGACAACTCAACAAAAAAATCGTCTCCCACTACTAGAGGAATTCCAGCAGTGATCCAATAATTGGAGTTCATCTGGCACATATATCGATGTATTGATATGTGCGTCAGATGATCTCTAGCTGTTGGATCATGACTGAAGCCCTCCAGCGGCGGGAGGTGATTTGATTCCAACAACTCATGATCAAGACAATGATGTACAAATTATACTAGGAATTGTTAGTAATCCCAATAACATGTATGATGCAGGAAATATCACGTGCGGGTTATGCACAAGTACAAATTGCATTATTTTTCAGTTTTGGAAGGGTCTATGGTTATGCTTCCGCAAGTTATGTCAGAATGCACTTAAATTAGGTGAGAAATTGAGAATCACCCATGCATCATCATGATCTAATAGTACTGCTTGCATTCTTTAAGCTAACCATTGAGACAATTTCTTGCGTACACTAGCAGTGCCTGGTTGCAAGAACATCTACGAAGAGAAGTTGAAGCATTATCAAGCTCATGAGTTACTAAAAGAAATGTGGAGGATACTACCAGACTTTGATCATGTCCCTGCTCAACATGAGGAATATGAATTTGTTCAAACATCGCAACAACACGGGGTGGATGGGCATGAAAAAAATAAAGTACACGGGGTGGAATATAAAGTGGTTCGAGTAACCCAAGTAGCAATCAAGAATGGGATTGTTGAATTTGTTGAAGAGATCATCAACTACTGGCCTCAACTTTTATCGATGCAATTAGTATTTCACTGGGCAATCACCAACCGTCAAGAAAAGATTTTTCGCCTTATTCATCATCTAGGCCCATTGAAGTTTACCACTGCAAGGATATTTGATGAAGATAAAAATTCCTTGTCACATCTAGCTGCAATAAAAGCATCTACTCAGATACTTAATCAAGTTCCAGGTGTAGTTCTCCAACTGCAACGTGAGCTACTATGGTATAAGGTGATTTTTTCCCTCTCTCTCTCTCTCTCTCTCTCAAAGTGTGTTTGGACCTTTTATATTTTAGGTCCAGACAATTCTTAGTAAAATTTTCATCTTAAAAGTTTGAATTAGTAGATGTAGAGATTTCTAAGTGTATAAGAGGGTTGAAGATTATTTGATAATGGATGTGAGACTAAACTCGCAACAAATCTAATCAGATCATCATGTGTGTTAATTATAATACTTCGTCTTTTTGGTCTTCTTGTCTTCATTTTAGGAGGTGGAAAGTATTATGCCGGTGTGGCATGCTTCTTTTGAAAACAAAAATGGTGAAACACCAAGATTATTATTTACGGAGCAGCATAAAGATCTTGTAAAAGAAGGAGCAACATGGATGAAGGATACATCAACACAATGCATGGTTGTAGCAACCCTAATCACTACAATTATGTTTGCAGCAATGTTTACCGTACCAGGTGTAGGGAATGAAGAGACTGATCATGGTTACATACATGGCAAGTTTCCTATAATATTTGTGATATCAAATATATTAGCACTTTGCTCTTCGGTGGCTTCAATATTGATGTTTCTAGCCATTATTACTTCAAGATATGCAGAAGAAGACTTCTTTTCGAGTTTGCCTCAGATGTTGATGAAGGGCCTTTTCTTTCTCTTCATCTCCATAGTGGGGATGATGATAGCCTTTGTTGCAGCTCTCTTTGTGATGCTTCCCTCCCAAGTTCTATGGGTTTCCTGCCCAATTATCTTTATGGCATCTATCCCGATCGTATTATATGCTTTGGTGGAACTTCCCCTATTTTTTCAATTGATGTTTACCACATCCTCCTCATCTGTCTTTGGGAGGAGAAAAAAATAAGTATGAACAACGGCTAGTAGTCTACCACTGTTGTGTTCTGTGTTTATTGTAATAAATTAATTATGTTCATTTATTGATGGATCTTGGATGACACTAAGGGCCCGTTTGATAAAACTTCTGCTTCTGGATTCTATGGATTCTGGCTCCCAGGGAGCCATTTTGGAGTAGAAACGCGTTTGATAAGTCCAGTTAGATTCCAACTCCCACAGAGTGAACCGGATTCAGAATGACTCCAGAATCCAAATTTTTGGAGTCATAAATACTTGCTCCAAGCTGTTGGATCAACTTTTTAAGAGAAAAAAAAGAGTTGAGACTCACATGACTATCACTTGACCACCACCACCACCACCACCACAACCACCACCACCACCAACACCACCACCACAACCACCACCACCGCCACCACCACCACCACTTCCGCCGTCACCTCTACCACCACCACCACCACCACCACCGCCGCCGCCTCCACCACCACCACCACCGCCACCGCCCACCACCCACCACCACCACCACCACCACCACCGCCGCCACCACCACCACCACCACCAACACCACCACCACTGCCGCCTCCACTACCACCACCACTGCCGCCTCCACCACCACCACCACCACTACCACTGCCACCACCACCACCACCGTCGCCGCCACCTTTACCACCACCACCACCACCACCACTACCACTGCCACCACCACCACCACCACCACCGCCACCTTTACCACCACCACCAACACCACCACCACCGCCGCCTCCACCACCACCACCAACACCACCGCCCACCACCACTACTACGACTATTTTTCTAGACTTCGATTGGAGGGATAGTGTGTTATCAAACATGTTTCTAATCCAAAGATGCTCTAAAATCCATTTTAGAATTGCGTTATCAAACAAGTTTCTACTCCAAAATAATCCCAGAGTAGCTTGGAGTAGAATCCAAATTTGAACCAGAATCCAGAATCCAGAAACAGAAATTTTATCAAACGGGCCCTAAGAGGGGGGGGGGGTGAATCAGTGTAAAAAAATTTTCCCTGATCTTTTCTTGCTGCCAGAGCTGATGATGAATCAGATTGTCACACAACCACAAGTGTATGCAAATCTACCTCGCTACCACTCAGTGGCCAGGTCTACCAGATTTGCACACCCTGCAATTCATTCCACACACTTCACAATGGACATGAAAGTAAAATGGACAATAACATAGGGATATTACGTGATTCACTACCACCGTGTGTGATAGCTAGTCCACGGAATAATACCCAATGAGCTCCGTATATACTTGATATTCTACTTTTAGTTTTTTACAAGACAAGGAAGTGAACCCTGTGTTTTCCTAGCATAAAACTGAGAGGGCATAACAATGCCAGAATTCAGGCTATAACTGCCAGTGCTCAGCACACGCTGCACACACCACGCTTAACCCGCACCCACGGGAAGCAAATAGTAACAATTTTGGGCTTATAATGATGCCCTACAATTTCTCCCACTAACTAGGCATTCAACATAATCACCTATAGCTAGCATACACATACTGGAAGCAATAAATAATTAAAGAGTTATAGAATCTCACAACCATAGCTTCCAGACATTTGGTGATGACTCTGATGCTTCCAGTGGCTCAGTGGAATCTCCCACAACTTCCAATGTTGGGAAAAACCAGCTCTTCAAGCAAACCCTTGTTCATAAATATCTCTTTCCTTCTCACAATCACACACTCACTATGAATACTCAATGAGGCTCCACCAACCTCTTCTAAGCTATTTTTCTCGATTTTTGCTCAACACATCATCTCACAAACCAACCACCATTAACAGAATTTGATTTTCCAATCATCTCCTTACCAACAAACTTCATTCTCCCTCTCACAGCCTCACAATCACTATTGGTGAACATTAATGACTCTACCAACCTCTCATGAGCATCCAAGTCTTCATTAATGAACCATGGAGAGGTTGGTTGGTGATTCCAAACTCCAAAAACTTAAAACCCTCTCTTCACCCTTCAAAACCCCTCTTTTCGATTTTCAGCTCTCTTTCAAACCTCTCCTTCATTCCCAATAGATAGGAAATTGAAAACCAAGCTTGGAGCAATTTGAACCGTCAGATTTGGCCTCCGGATGGCCGAGTTATGACCAAAACAAGTTCGGCCAATAGATTTATTTCACAGAAGCCGCGCCGCCGTTGACATGGCAGGCGTGGTGTCGACTTTGCATTGGCTGAAGAGAGGATCTTTAGACAGAGCCGTCGGATCCATCAGTAAAACGCTGGATTGGCTCAGATCCGTCAGATCTAACCAGATCGCGTCAGGCGCGATCAGAGTCACTCACAACCGTTAGATGGGGATCCCTTCCGTAGATGTACCGCATGCGCATCACATGGAATCCTACCGCCGACTCTATACCACAGGAATCATCGAATTAAATTGCGCTCAGCCAATCAAAAAGCGCGCGATGACATCTCGACGCAACCAAAGAGATACACTTAATCCCGCCATTTTGAGAGCCATTGGATGGGGATTTCACACGCGTGGCTTCATTCGAACCGTAGATCTTGCATCTTCTCCTCTTTAATTGACAAAATTGCCCCCAAACAAATTCAAAATGGCCTCTGTAACCATAGAACCAAATCGAGTATCAGTTTAGAGATTGTTTTTCCAGAGAGCTTTTCTCTCTCCTGGAAAACAGTCGAACACTTGCTGCGCATGCGCGAGGGTGATATGGGGCATGTGCCATAGCCATGCGCGCGTGGCTGTGCTGCGAGGCTTTGTTGCCTTGCGGGCAACGGCTTGTGCGCGTGCCATGGTGGTGTTGCTGCCTGTAGTGCCGCATGGCTGCTGCTTGGTTGCTGCTTGTGGCCTTGGCTGCGGCATGCGGCATGACCCTACTGGCCTTAGCTGTGGGGCTGGCGCCATGGTGGCATGCCACCTCAGTAGTGGGTCCCATCCATAATTTTCTCTCTCCTCCTCTCTCTTCTTTCTCTCTCTTCAATCTCTCTCTTCTGAAGATGCCACAACTTTAGAAAACAAAATGGGTCCCACCCACTATTTTCTCTCTCTTCTTTCTCTCTTCTTGTTCTCTAAAGAGGCCATAACACCATAAACATTGTCACATCGCATGTATCACTGTCACACCATCAGTGGAGCACACTGACATTCTCTCTCTACCAATATCTCTGCCACATCAATAGAAACACTGCCACATCATCAGTGGGGCGCACTGACATTCTCTCTCATCAAACTTGGCCCATTTGCCAACAATTACAACACAAAATCCAACAATATCTATATGATATTTTCTATGAAGATGATCTTGAGTTGTCTATCATTATCGGTATCACTTCATTTGTCATTCCATTAGCTCTGGGACTTGAGGGAAGTGATTATCTTCCTGGAGATCATAATCTGTATTTTAAATTACAGATGTCATAGAGTGACCAGAACTAAAAACAAAGGGAAAAAAAAAATGATCAACTGTAAGGCGTGATGTGTTCTTCGGTTTCAAACCAAACTGATTTAAAACCAATTAGGACCAGAAATGGGGATTTTCATTTGGAGGTTTATGTATTTAACTCACAATTCACTATTCTGGCTTTAAAAAGTTGATCCAACCTGATTTATTTCTTGTTTAGTTGAGTCTCAAAACATTAAATCCGAGAGAAGATCAGGATCTGAACGACAACTGTTCCTTCGTTTCCTCTGGTCCGAACGGTGCCAGTTATGGTGCTAGTTATGGTGGGTTTAAGTACATCAACATGCCAACAACATGGTTGCAGATTCAATTGCCAGATTTGGGTTAAATTATCCATTCGCTTTGTTAATTTTTTTGCTCTTCTCCAGGTTGGCTTGTAAACTCTGTCTCAGTTGATCTTCTCCCTAATGAATGATATTTGTGACCACAACGTCAACAAAAGGAGGTAAGAAAAGAAGTCCAGAAGCACTCTCAAGTGTAGCCGCCAAGCAGAAAAACGGTATCACCAGGTGGAACCTGATTTGATTCATATAGAATCAGAATACAAAGTATATCAACGTCTGAAAGAAAATAAAAAACCTGTTTAACCATTCTAACTACTTTACAAAGAATCAGAGTACAGAGTACAGAGTACAGAAGTACATCAATGTCTGATGCAAACAAAATACAGACATGATTAGCAAGTTATTGTGAAGTTTTATCAAAATTTCCATCCATAAAAATGTGTAACAGGTATTGTCATGAGAGACTCTTATGGGAATCAATTGATATCCCAAATTGATGTAGAGAATCATTGAACTCTAGAAGAATGCGAGGCTACGTACTGCTTTCAAGCTAGCATATATATATATATATATATCTGACTTAGAATTATATTAGATTTTTATGCAACACAATATCCAAATGGATCCTTAATGTGGACTAGGTTGGGGTTGGATCTGCATACATCCAATTTTCTTTGGAATTAAGATCCCCAGTATCTATTTTCATGATCAAGGTTATTCAACAACTCATTTTACAGTATTTGATACAGATCCGAGTTTAGTACTGTTGGAAGCTTCCAGTTCTTAGCTCCACTGATCTGTCATCCAATTGAACGATATTTAGATTGTGAGAGTGAATGAGAGAGAGAAAAAAAAAAAAAAAAAAACTTGGGAGACAAAGGAAAGTTGGAGAGAGGGAGAGATGTTTTGTTTCCTTTGAGATTCTATGAAAAGCAGAACAAATAATTGAAGAGGGTGAACGGAAAGGCCTAAAGAAGAAAGAAATAATTGAAGAGAAAAGAAGAACCAGAGAGAAAAGTTTCTCCTGGCTAGATTACTCCTGTGGCTCTATAGTTCCAAAAGTCTGATTCATTTTTTACCAAATTAAGTCTGAATCATTCCGGCTTAATCATTGGAACAACCCAAAATCTAACCTTTGGATGCGTAATTCATTTTAAGGGCTGAGTTGAGAGCATGGTTTTAGTACATGATGTTTGAACAGGACATTTATGAAATATCATGTGTGGGCTATGCACAAGCACAGATTACCTTGTTTTTCCGTTTTGGAAGGATCCAAGATTATGCTTTCGCACGTTATGTCAGAATACACTTAAACTAGATGAGAAATTGAGAATCACCCATCATCATGATCTCAGAGTACCTTGCATCCCTTAAGCTCAATCATTGACAGTTTCTTGCCTACACCAACAGTGCCTGGTTGCAAGAACATCTATAATGAGAAGTTGAAGCATTATCAAGCTCGTATGTGACTAAAAGAAATATGATTGGCAGAGTACAGAGTACACAGTACATCAATGTTTGCAAACAAAATACAGACATGATTGGCAGGCAAGTTATTGTAAAATTTTATTAAAATTTTCAACTATAAAAAAGCCTTCAAAATCCATTTGTAAAATTCACATTGAAAATAACATAAGGTACCGACAAATCTGTAGCAGGTATTGTCAAGAGAGACTCCCATGGGAATCATTTGATATCCCAAATTGATGCAGAGAATCATTAAAATCTAGAAAAATGCAAGACTATTACTTTCAAAGCAGCATATTTTTCCACTTAAACCAAAGCGTGAAATGGTATAAAATAATTTTTTTAACGTATAGTATGTGATTTACATTGTTTATATTGTTTTTCATTGTGTGAATATCAAGGTCAGCAAAAACTCTAATGGCTTGATTGGAAACCCTAAAGAGATGTAAAAATTGTAATATATCTGACTTAGAATTTTTTTATTTTTTATCAACACAATATCCAAATGGATCTGATGTAAGCCAATTTTGGGCTTATGGAACCAATGGATCGGGAGAGTGGACTTATACAAAATCAAAGGAATCAAAAGGGAGGTGAAGTGCAGAAATGGATTTTGAATTTTTGTTAAAGGTAAAGAAAGAAAAGGATATAATTGATGGAAGTGAAGGTGGGGTGACTTACTTCTCTTCTAGGATGTAAATCAACTCCAAAGGTGGCCTACAACTCTTCAAGGATGTAGGTGAAGAATAAAATTTCAACTCTTCTAGGATGGAATGAAACTTCTTCAAGGTTTCAAGGGAGAACTCTTCTAGGTTCAAGAATTGCACTTAGGCAAATTTCATTCATAAGAATCACTTCAAATTGTCTCTACAATACAAACTACTTTGGTGGCATTTTATAGGCATAATAGAGAAAATAAAAGACAATTATATCTTTAAATCCACAATAGAAAACAAAAAAATAAACTCTTCCAATGCAAGGGGTTACTCCAATGAGCATTGATGCAAGTTCCAAAGTCTTGATTCAAGGTTCAATGTCTTGATGCAAACTCCAATGTCTTGAGTAAAGGTCCAAGTATTGATGTTAGGTTTAATGTCTTGATGCAAGCTCCAATGTAGAGAAGACTCTAGAAATATTGAATAGAAAAGGCCACCTCATTATCCACTAAAGACTTGAAAGGTCATCAAAAATGGGCTGATTTTAAAGAGCAAGGGCCAGATTCATTGGTTCTTTTGTAGCTTGGTTCATACCTTGGTCTTGGGCCAAATGGGCTTTGTAAGCTTGAGTTTTGATGCGGGCCGATCTTCGTAGTTGGACTGCATCAGGATCCTTAAGGGGGACTGGGTTGGGGCTGGATGACTGAATATACATCCAATTTTCTTTGGAATTAAGATCTCACACACTATAATCTATTATCGATATGGGGCGGATCGGATCTTGGATCTAACATGAACCTATCGCCTCTCAAATAGTAGTGGCCACTGGGTGAAATGAACAACAAAGCAGTAAGAGTATTAGAAGTTATTTTGGTAAATGGATCCAGTTTTCTTTCATCATGAGCCATGATGAAGAGAGAATTTAGAATCCGAATCGTCTACAGGGAGGAGGGAGACGCCGTCATTAAATGGCCGACACGTGGTTCTCGAGAAAATTTCGAACCCCACGTCTGAACCGACACCTCCTGTCGACTTGGCTTATCGACTGGATGTCGGCTTGAACGTGGGGCTCGGATTTTTCCAAGAGCCACATGTGGGCCATCCAACAGATGCGTCTCCCTCCTCCCTAAAGTATAGGGAAGAGACGATTTGAATCCAAGAATTTATGAGTTTTCGGACTTCCTAAATAACTGTGGATGAAGAGGTTCTTTCTTCACACTTTTTAGAGCTCATGTAATAAGGTCAGGTCTAGGGTGAAATTTAATACTGTTAACCAGACTCATCTTACCACAATGCCACCACCCATGTCATCCACACATGTACATGAGGGAGAGAGCTCATATCCCCTTATCTTCTCCCATGCACAAAATCCAAATCCATGTGAGTTTGTTTTCTTATGCTAAAATACCCTGAAAATCAACAAAAGTATCATCCATGCTCTTGTCCCTCCGTGTTCACTAACAAAAACCAAACCCAAGAAAATGTTATTTTCTTCTGCTAAAAATACTCTGAAAATAACCAAAATATCTCCCACCCACGCTCTTATGCTGGCCATTGGAGGAAAAAAAAACTAAAAAAAAATCAAACCCAAGAGAGATATGTCTTCTAATGCTGAAATACCCTGAAAATCAGCGAAGTATCTCCCATATGTTTGTGCTTCTATGGCCACTATGTGTTCATGCTCAAATCACTCTCCAACTCTCCCCACTATTTCACTCCGCTCTGTTCCACCCAAATTATCACTTAGAACTTCACAACCTCCTCCCCAGCCATTATCTTCTTCTTTTGCTAAGCTTGGTTTGAATTTAGTGTCTGACGACTCTGTAACCATTACAGACGCAGCTGAAGGAGTAGCTTTTGCGAATGATGCTGTGCAGGCGGCTAGAGATGCTGTTTCTTCAGAATCAGTTTTGGTTGAGTTCCCCATTGATGGGCATAATGGTTGTCAATGTGAGATTGATTGGTTATATGAGCTTCGCGATAAGAGGCATGCATTGGGAACCCAGAAGAGGAAGAGGAGGAAACGCAAGAAAATGTCAGAATTTTCAGATAAGGCTAGCTATGGTAACATGGAACCACCATCATTCAGGCCTTCACGTTCACAGTTTCTGACAAGGAGAGAAGAGGCTGAATTTTCTTCACACCTCAGGGTATCATTTCTAACTTTTCCTCTTGTTTCAATTTGGATATCAGTCACTGGAAAATGCCCCAAATATGCCAACAAAAAAAGTTGTCCATCTTACTGATCAAAATCTGAAATTTCCTATGTTTTTGCCCAATGCAATTTACAAATTAAATTTTGTGACTTTCAGTTCTATAATAGATGATTACAGTAGTATGGTTTGGCAAGAGTACCATAGTTACAGCTGAGTTGTTTAGAGTGTTCCATTCCTAAATTCTTAGGGTAGAACTTAGTCTTAAACTCAATAACAGGAGGGAGCAAGGCTAGAAGCAGCTAGACGGAGAATTGAAGAAAGAGGAGAGGGTGAACCATCCTCATCACAGTGGGCTCAAGCTGTAGGGATGGAGAGAAGGGATCTAGATAGGAAGCTCTGTAGAGCAAGAGAGTCAAGAGAAAGGATCATCTTAAGCTACCAGAGACTCATTTCGCACATAGCCATCAGTTACCAAGGGAAAGGGTTAAGCTTACAAGATCTCATTCAGGTCCTCACTACTTCTACATATATCTTTTTTGAATCTCGAAAGCAGGGTAATACTAATATTTCTATCATTACAGGAGGGAAGCATTGGACTTCTTCATGGGGTAGAGAGGTTTGACCCAGAGAAGGGATATAAGCTCTCAACATATGTTTATTGGTGGATCAAACAAGCAGTTATCAGGGCTATAGCAAACAAGTCAAGAATCATCAGACTACCGGTATGACACTTCACCTTCCCAATGTGGCAAATACTCATAAATCACCATGCACATTGCATCATATTACCTGCAAATAGTCCCGTCTCATCAGACGTAGCTATTAAGGATTGACTCTCTGCCAATCCTAAGAAGCTTTAAGAGCAGCACCTTGTGTGTACATTCCCATAATGATGGTGTTTTTCCAAAAATCAAACTTTGTTGTTCAGCATCTTGGAGTAGTCATCCCTTGAAAGATATTGTTAAAAGTTCATCAATTCCTAATGAAATGGATGTAGCAGTGGCTTGCTGAAAACCCAGAGTCTCCACTTGATCCTCATTAATTGATTCTTATACAGCTGTTTAGTGTGAATAGTCCCACATTGCTAATGAGATTGAAATCTTGGGTCCTTATATATGGAGAGTCCTTCCACTTACTAGTTAGAACTTTTGAGTTGGAAATCTCAACATGATATTAGAGCTCCAAATTCCCCTCTCACAATAACCCAAAAAATAAATGCCAGTCACCGCTAGAGGGATGTCTCTTGCCCAAAGAGGGACAGTCACCTAAAAAAGAGGGACAATCACCCAAAAGAGGGACTAGTCACCTAGAAGTGCCATGTATTTGCCATGTATACTACCACATATACACCACCCAATACTAGGGCTACATGTGAAGGGGAGTATTGAGAATAGTCCCACATTACTAATGAGATTGGAACCTTGGGTCCTTATATATGGAGAGCCCCTCCACTTACTAGTTCGAACTTTTGATTAGAAATCTCAACACTATTAATTTCTAAGTTCTCCTCCTGCCTCTTATCCTCTTCTTCCACTTACATTAAAAAAGATAGCTTGAAAAGAAGCAATCCAGTTCCATCAATTCATAACTCATATGGCTCAAAATAATAACTGCTTTGAATGTGGGTTCGTGGTTTCAGGTTTCAACAAGCTTGTTCTAGCACAAAAAAGAGTTCATTCTGACTTCAGCTGAAATTTTAGATTACTATTTCATAGAAGACACCATTAGATGTTTTCAAGAATTAAATGGTGCCTAGTCTGTTAATTAGTGAATGTATGGTTAGTTTTTCATGTGTAGGGACGCATGTCCGAGAGGGTTGCAAAGATTGCAGAAGCCAACACACTCTTGAGCACAAGATTACGACGGTTGCCCAGTTATGATGAAATTGCAGACATGGTCAACATTAATGTTTCAAGTGTAAAGCTCATATGTGAGAGAAGCAGATCTCCAATCTCTGCCGAGAGAACCCTGACCAACCAAGGTTCCTTGACACTACAGGTTTATATCTTGCATTACTTATTTCATCTAACCATTACTTGGTTGCTATACTGTGCAAACCAGTCTCAGGGTACACTTGATTGATCTGAACATGCATGCTATGAATTCATTAATCAAATTTCTTCATCTCAGGAGATCGTCTCAGGGCCAGAGGAAACAAGACCAGAAGTAATGGTGAGTAAACAACAAATGAAGCAAGATTTAGAGAAGCTCCTCAGAACACTTGATGATAGAGAAGAATATATCGTGAGATTGCTCTTTGGACTCAATGGAGAGACGCCTCGCTCATTCGAAGAGATTGGAAGAATCTTAAACCTCTCAAGGGAGAGAGTTCGGCAGATCAATGGTAATGCATTGTCAAAGTTACGGCAGATGAGTACCATCGACGACTTAAGAGTGTATATGAAGTAGGTCTTTTGTATTTCAAACAAGTGTAAAGGAAGTGAATCAGAATAAACGAACAAAATCGAGTTACAAATTCCTAATTCCTTCTATCTCCATCTGTTAGTTTCAATTAAGAGATCCTCCTCCCATCCATTATATCTATTTTTTTTTATTTATTAAATCAGTGTGATTTTCTACAAATAGGGAAAATAACCTTGAATTACAGGAAACTAGAAAACAATCAATTAAATTGAAAATTCACTTCCCAACAATCAATATCATTTGAACTAGCTAGTACTCTTTCGCATATGTATTGTCACTGAACATACAACTGCTATTTGACAACTAACATATTCACTTTTCCAAAATAGTAAATTAAATTACTAATTCAACTAAAACGCCTCAACCAGCCATGTCCATAGATTAATTAATGCAGACACAGACTAATTGATTCAGATATTTTCTTAATATGTGTTTCCCATGGTTGAAATTGAGATGCCAGTGGCCATAGTAATACTCTGGCCTTTAGGTAGAAAGAGCCTAAGAGGGGAGACAAAAAAAATAAGGATAAAAATCCTCTCAGGTTCCCAGTTTGTCAGTCGTTCATTGGACAGGTGGATGCACATGCTGATGTATCCCAGTCGTTCATTGGACAGATGGATGCACATGCTGATGTATCCCAGTCGTTCACTGGACAACTGATAGGACTGGATGACAAGAGACAATTTGGATGGCTCTCAGACAGGGAGCACATACTGATGTATCCCATAAACTCCAGACTTGACAAGAGACATTTGGATGGATCCAGAAGATACTGATTATTAAACTCCACTTAAAAAGGAATTGAAAAAGCATAGCGTCTTTTTATCTTTTGGATGAACAATTTTTTGAGGCTTTTTGTTTTTTGGGTGGGGGGGAGGGAGGCATTCAATGTATAGTTGAGTTCTGTCAGCTCACAGGCAGAGGTGCTACATCATCAGCCACTCTATCTCTCATCTCCATATCCTTTTGCATCCCTATCCAAAGAAAGGCCCAAAGCAGGAGTGGACGATAGGTTACTCTCTTGCTAAACCTTCTCCCTGGTGAGCTCTCCAGAAAACCTCCAAGCCTTTGTTTCTTCTTCTTCCTCTATTTCTCTGGAGTTGTTTTGTCTTACTAACCTGTTGTTCTTCGTGTCCTCGGTTCAGCCGCCACCATAACCTCCGACACTGATATTGTTTGAGGTGTCCTCATAGGGGTCACTTTGCAGATTAACGTCTGCTATCAAGAAACTGACAATAAAACAATTTCAATGACTCCGAACTTCTCCTTCGAAGTGATCTCAGGTGGTTGGGACTCGTTTGAAGTAATAATAGATTATTACAATAATGATAAGTACATTTTAACTTATTTGTAAATTTTAGATTATATTAATTTATTTTAAACATAAATATCAAAAATCATATCAAACAATTACATATGTCATAATGTATTATATAATTAATTCTATAATACGTTAATTATATAATACATGGGCTCTTTTTTTTACCAATTTGACCAATCAAATTAATTCTGATTCTTTCTTGCACATGAACAATTCAATATATACACATATTTCATCCAATCATATTCCTTAACGAATGGGAATTATGATAGCCATGACCATGAAGATGGATATATAGGCATCTATCATTATCCACAATAGTTGTATCAGTATTTATAGATTATGGTCTTATGAATGAAGTGCACAAGAAGCAGAAGCAAGGGGAGTCTTAAGTTAGGAATTGAAAGAGCTAGAATTTCAGATTGGAACATAGTCCAAAGAAACATTGGTTGACTCTCACCAAATGGTGAATTGGACGACGAAGTCTCTGTCAAAAATATATACCCAGAACTATTTTAAGCTGTTTAGAGTATGTCATTTAAGCAAGATAGGAGCTCAGGTCCTCATCAGTAGGATTCAAACAAAGCTCATATTATTTTGTTGTAAGTTATAAGTAAAATTTGATTAAGATATTTCTTTACATTCTCTGTGTTTTTATTTGGTTTGAGAGTCTAGAGTTCCTACTGATGATTTTGCTGATGGTGGGGAATCCTGTCAAAGTGATATTTTTTTGTCTAGAATAGTCTAGGCTATTTTCCTGACTCAGGGCAGGGCTGAAAGATTCAACCCTGATTTGCCCTCAAGGCTGGGCCTGATTGACCTTGATTGATCTTGACCATGGAGAAAGGGAAGACCGATGCAGGGGTTGGACCAGACCAAAGAGAAGGAGAAGAACAAAGAAGAAGGAAGAAGAAAAGAAACAAAAAGAAGATATGGCTGAGCTGGGCTCTGGCCCAAGGCCTCAACCCTGGCCCGGCCCAAGATGGAAACTATTTTTCCTTCCTGCAACAAATATGATACTTGGAGACAGAGAAAGGGAGATAAGATCCCCTTGATAGAAGATATTACAAAGAGGAATATAATTAATGTATTGCAATAAACCCAAACAAAGCAGTGGTAAACTAGTAGCCGCTATTCACCAAAAAATAAATAAATAAATAAAAACCCAACAGCCATTGTTCATTTAAGGCCCCTATATTTTTTTTTCTTCACAAATAATTCTGACGCAGGTGTGGTAAACATCAATTCAAAAATCAGGGGAAGTTCCTCCAAAGTAAATAAAGTGATTGGGATAGTTGCCAAAATGATAATTGGTAAGGAGACCCATAGAACTTTGGAGTGAAACAGAACCAAGATAGCTGTAATAAAGGCTATCATCATCCCCACTATAGAGATGAAGAGTCCCATCATGAACTTCTGAGGCAAACTCCCTAAGAAGTTTTCTTCCCCATATCTTGAAGTAATAATGGCTAGAAACATCAACATTGAAACCGTCGAAGAGTAAAGTACTAATATATTTGATATCACAAAAATTATAGAAAACTTGTCATGTACATTCATGATCATTATTCTCCTTCCACACACCTGCTATTGTTAACGCTGCTGTAAACATAATCACAATGATTAGTGTTGTTACAACCATGTATTATGTTGCTGTATCTTTCATCTATGTTTCTCCTTTTTCTGCAAGTTTTTATGCTCCTCTGTGATGTCTTCGAGTTTTACCATTTTTGTTTTTTAAAGTATCATGGTTCGAGAACATAATATTTTCCACTTCCTGAAATGAAGATAAAAAGATAAAGTACTAAAATTAACACACATATGATAACTAGAATTGTTGCAAGTTTAGTTCCACATCAAATATCAAATAGTCTTCAATCCTCTTTTACATTTGAAAGTTCCTTCACCTATTAATTCAAATTTTCAAAATGAAATTATTATATGGTATTAGAATAGATTTTCATGGTCTCCAATCCTCACGGGTCCATAGTGACACATGTGCAGTAATCTTCTACTCTTATGCATATAGAAATCATTCCACAAACTTTTAAAAGGAAAATATTATTCCAAAGGTAATACAAGCATTACATATGAACCAAACCCCTAGCATGTACAAAACCATCACAACCACTAACATTTTTTACTTTTTGTATGTTTTTATTCACTTTATTCCAAAGTCTCTGTCTGTTTTGATATAAAATTTACATGAACATTTTATATGTAATATTTTACATGTTACAAGAATTTTTTTTGGGAGGAAAGACCCCCCCCCCCCCCCCCCCCCCCCCCCCCCCCCCCCCCCCCCTCTATTTCCCCCCCCAAAAAAAATATTGAAAAATTTTTCTTAACTTACATATTTTCCCCCCCAAAAAAACGGACCAAAATGATTTACATGTACAGTTGTTGACTAACTCTGATTGGACTGAATACTTTGTTTTGTTTCTTGACTAACTCTGATTGGACTGAAACTTAGTATACATTGACAGGATTCTGGGCTATACCCATCCACAAATTTTTTTTTTCTTTTGAATATTAATAAAAAGCCAACATTCAATTCACATTGGTGATCAGTGTTTTAAAACTAGAAAGATCAATTCGGAAGCCAATTGATCTGAGTAAGTTGGTGATCTAATTGAGTCAATTCAGTCACTCCATTTAAAGTTAAACTAAAAAAAAAATTACTGATCAATTAATTAAGTTCCATGATGCCTAGCAGACCAAAAGCATCCACAACATGATGACGTGAGTGTATTCATCATGTGATAGTAAACCTCATACTATCTCACTGATACTGAAAAATTACGTGTGGTCATCTAGCTGGATGTTTAATCCAAGCCATGAGACACAATCAAATTAGGGGTCCTTTAGAGGACTGGCTCGACTGGCAGCTATGGTCATCTACATATAGTTGAACTCTAACCTCCAATGCAGTATATGGTATATCTCTATTTCAAGGCCTCTTTCAAGGAATTGTTTATGTTCATTCCTGTCAAAGCCAATCAGATTAAGATATCCTCGCAAACCTAGGGTTGGCCTGGCAGTTTGGCACTGCTGGCTTATTATGTTATTTGCACATCCTTGCCCCTAGGGCGGCCCCCTTGGCAGTCAATTCCATGTCCTAGCCCTAACAGGGTCCTGTATCGCCTCCCAAAAAAAAAAAAAAAAAAAAAAAAAAAAAAATTTATTAAGGGGTCCTCTAGATACTCTCTTACCATGGAAATCACCATAAATCAGATTATTAAGAAATGAAGCTGTAGCTGTTTCATGTTCGCCAAGGTAGACTTCCTTTTGATTAGCTATTTGACGTATGGTGATAGGGTAAAGATAATTCACCACTTCTTTTTTCCCGGCCGATGCAGCGACCATGATGGGAGTACTAGGATTTGCTTTGGATAGTCACTAGTTTCTCATCATTTTCTACAATTGCTTTGACGATCTCTATATTCCCATCTGAAGCAGCAATATGGAGGGCTGTTCTGCCGCCGTAATTTCTTTGTTTTGATAGATCTTCTGCAGACATTATATTTATCAATTCATTTGCAAGATTAACCTGCCTTTTTGCAACTGCAACATGAAGTGGAGATTCTCCTTCTGATGTGATAATAGCTGTAAGAGCTCCCTTATTATATGAGTGGAACTCAGAGACAGTATCCCAATCACCAGCAACAATAGCTGTGTAAAAAGGCAGACACCATGTGTAACGTGCGCTCTTCATCTTCATCCCTGCCAAGGTAATCCAAATAGTTGCTAGATAATGTAGGAATCAACTTAATTTGAGGTAAGAATTTTTAAGAATTAACAACAACAACAACAAAAAAAAAAAAAAAACAAAAAAAAAAAAAAAAAAAAAAACAAAAAAAAAGAAGAAGAAAAAGAAGAAACAAAAGAATGCTCAAGATAAGCATTTTACGTAGTTCACGAACATAATGTTTATAAGCTACGTTCACAGCAAAGCAATCAGTCATCGATTCTACTATTCCAATAAAAATTTACAACTCTCACTTATCGATCTCCTTACGAGATTACATCCTGTATATAGAAGAACTGTATACCCTAAAAGTACAAGTTCACATACCTTCGGGCAAGGGGGCAGGATCGTTGAGTTGAATAACAGAGGAAGCAAAGTGAACAAACTTTATGACTTAAGATGGTATCAAGCTTCACACATTACAGAAACCATATTACCTGCATTTGTTGGATGAGTGAAGTCATACAAATGGTAGCCAATTGGCTCCAAATAAATCTGATGTCTAGCCCTTTAATGTATGGTTGTGTCGTAGTTTCACATTTTTCTTGAATATATCCTGTAACCATGAAACCTCTTTTTTTGAAGAATCTTCATATTCATGTATGGTTCCATCAACATAACCCTACAATCCGTTGTTCTTTAAGAATTCTTTCATCTTTTCTTTCCAAGTAGTATAGCTTTTTCTTGTTAGAAGAGGAACATCGTCTAGAGAAATAGGAGTTTCTATCAAATCATATATTCTTGAACTAATACATATAGAAAAATAAAAATGAATCAGAAAATACTATGATCTTTCATTCACTAAAAGATATAAATAAATAAATAAAAAAGACATGCATGTCGCATTTTCTCATATATAATATGGTTCCAATATAGAAAATGTAATTGAGACTTGAAAAGTCTTAATATATTATTTGATTTCTTCACTTCTATTATTTACACTTTTGAGTCAGATGATTCCACAATAAATAAATAAATATATATATATATATATATATATATATATATATATATATATATATATATATATATATATACCAAAATAAAATTCATGTAAATTTGTTTTTGGGTAAAAAAAATTTAAACAGGTTAGTAACACAACCCCTACCACTGACAGAGAGAAGGCTTGGAGGTCATTTGATTCCCCAAGGTGAGAAGAGCAAATGGTAACTTGTTATCCCTCACCTCCCAGCAGCTAGTGCTTTAAGTGCATGCAAGAGCCATATGTTAGGGAAAGATCCTAATGGATATCGGCAATGGCCGATAAGACAATAAATAATTGAATCAATATTGTATATCGATACCTGAACAACATTTGATGGATACCAAAAAGGTATACCATATTAACATACCGATTCGAATACTGTGTACTAAAATCATGCTTCCAACTCAACCCTTAAAATTAATTAGACGTGGCAACCCAAAAATTTCCAGTGTTTTTTTTGGGTAAACTAACAATTTCCAGTGGTTAAGCAAGGAAGAATCAGATTTGGAATAAAGAGCCACTCGTGTAATCCAACAAAAAAATGACCAACTATTGATTTTGCAAAAATTCGTGAATAATTCAGATGCATCGAACTTTACAATTTATTTTTATTATTCGATTTTTTTCAACCGTATGATTCCAAAAAATTCCAAAATTTTAAACCTAGTATATTATTCAAGTTTTTTTTTTTCAAAAATAAAAAATAGAAAAACTTTTACATTTACATGTTTTTTAGTAATCGGTTTGGGATATTAACCGATCTCGATCCGGATTGATACGAAAGCAATGAGAACAATACCACATGACCGATACCCTATTAAAACATATTAAAAGAAAAATGAAAGAATCGGAACCATTCATTTACTTCTTACCGTCGGAGAAATCAGTGTTACAATTCTCAGCCCGGCAACTAGTGGGCGACACCCTACCACCACCACATCCATTATATTCCTTTTTAGCGATGGAAAATGTCGCCGCCGGCTCCTCTTCTTGTCATCTTCGTAAACCAGAGCATCTTTCTCCTCATCATCTGGGTCCTCTTCAACTACTACCTTATTCGCCTTCTCCCTAGCACCCTGCTTCTCATTTTACAGGCTTCTTATCGCCTCCATCAGTCGAAATCACAAAATAAACTGATAAACAGACAAAGGAGGAGGAACTGAAGAAGGGGAAGAAATTGGAAGACAAATGAGGATAAGAAACGAAGGGCTAAGAAAAACAGAAATCAGGGGAAAATGTGAAAAAGAGAGAGGGTCCTGTGAGGACTGAGGACTGAGGACCACAAGTGATAAGACATACATTAGCTGTTTTGTCATCACTGTGCTGTACAGTACTGTACGTTGTCTATTTGTTTCTTTCCATTCTATCCATCTCCTTTTGGGAAAAGGTCTTTTGCAGTGACGCTACCTTGTAATTGTAGTGAAGTTCCAAATTTGCCTTTCAAATGGTGAAGAACTTTTTTTTTTTTGCGTTTTCTAAACCCATTATTCTTCCTCCTCTTCAAATAAACGATAAATCCAAAAAATGAAGGTCTCGACAACAATCCCCATTGAAGGTCTCTCCATCCCATTCCTCAGGTTTTATTCCTATCTGAGTACCTCATACTTCAGATTCTAATATTGAATCCACTATTAAAAAAAAAAAAAACCGTGGTGATAAGAGAAGCAGTAGTAGTAGTAACAAAGTACCGCTAGTAATTACGATCGGAGGGCTTCTTGAGCGGTGAAGAAGAGTTTGAAATTATGCCTGAGAGGCCAGAAGAAGAAACCCTAGATTTTTTCAACAGAAGAGAATATTGAGAATAGTTCCACATTGCTAATGAGATTGGAATCTTAGGATTTTATATATGGAGAGTCCCTCTCTTTACTGATTTAAACTTTTGGGTTGGAAACTTGATATGGTATCAGAACTCCAAGTTCCTTCTCATAATAACCTTAAAAAAGAGGTCAAATCACTAAAAGAGAGACATTAGATGCATAAAAGAGGGATTATGGTCACTCAAAGAAGGATGATTATCTAAAAAGAGGGACCAGTCATCCAAAAAGAAGGACTATCACTCAAAAGAATGACTAGATGTCCCCAAAAGAGGGACCAGTCACCCAAAAAGAGGGACCAGTCACTTGAAAAGTGTCATATATTATCACATATACTATCATATATACACCACCTAATGATGGGGTTACATGTGAATGAGAAGTATTGAGAATAGTCTCATGTTGCTAATGAGATTGGAATCTTAGGGTCTTATATACAGAGAGTCCCTCCAATTACTAGTTCAAACCTTTGAGTTGGAAACTTGACGGGGAACATTATCGGTGTCCCTTTCGTAAGGAAAAGTGACATGGAGGGTGAGATTGTTCTTGTTGTTGAACCCGTTAGAGGTTCCTCGAATTTCTCGTTCTACAAGATTGTGAGACCTATTGAGTAGTTATCAAGAATTGACGATGATGAAGATAATGTTGTTGCAAATGAGGGGTTGGTCTGTGGGGTACATGACGAGTTAGAAGCTCCTCAAGTTAGGTTTTTTGGAGGGAAGAAGAAGAAAATAAGTCTCATGGAGACAGGGATTTACCACCTATCGAGATGTTGAGTTCGAGTTCAAGGGGGAAAGATGAACTACCTGAGAAACTCGGGGTTGCTACAGAGAGTTCTAAGATGACCGAAGAAGAGAATCATAAATATGAAAACGGAATTTCAAGTTCTGAAGAAATGTGAGTCTTCTGTTGAATGGAATTTCGTTGGAAATAAAGCTTCAGAGGATTAGTCCAAAACAAAGTTGGCGGTGTGACAGAGGCTCTTGTCGAGGATAAAGTGGATTCCAAATATGATGCTTTGCCAATATCCCCTAAACTGGAGGCAGATGTATCATCGACTGTAACAATGAAGGCAAAGCAATAGCAAAAGCAACGACAACAGCAACTACTATAAACGGTGAGGTTTGCAAGTGCAGGTTCATGAATAGCCAACACAGGACTCCTCTATTCATACTCCTCTATTCATTCTTTTATGGATTTACGTAGGGTAAATGAGACATTTTATTGTCTCAAGTTAACATCTTTAGTTGATGGTAGTTAAATATAATTTTTAAACTACAAGGAGAAGTTTGTGTCAGTTAACAAAAGTATAAGGAAAATGAATGTAATTTACCCTAAATAAAAAGGATAGAATGAAAACTTTAACGAGTTTTTGATTGAAGTATGTGTCATAGAAATTAACCCCTATTTCTTTTGCCTCGTGTCTTTGGTTCCTTCCACCAAAAGGCCAAAGTAATACTATGGCTAGGGGCGGCTAGGGGCTAGGGGCCAGGGGCATCTCCATTTCAACAATCTGAAACACATGAACGATTAAAAAAAAAAAAAAATCTGAATCAATTAATCTGTATCTGCATTGAGTAATCTGGGGATGGTTAGCGGAGGCGCTTTAGCTGATTTAGTAATTGAATTTACTATTTTGAAAAAATCAATATGTTAATTGTTAAGACAATGATGACCATGCCCTGGAGTACTAGTTCAAATGATATTGACCCCTGGGGATCCGCATCTTGTCCTCCCAGTGGTTCTGGGAGGACAGTGACAATCTGTCCTGGATGGCCGTCACGTGACTCTCAGTAAATTCGAGACCCACGTCCAAATCGACACCCAGCCGACAAGTCGAGCTGACAGGGGTTGTCGGCTCAGACATGGGTCTCAGATTCAGACGAGAGCCACGTGACAGCCATCCGAGATGGATTGCCACGTCCTCCCAAAATCACTGGGAGGAGACGATGTGCATCCGACCGCTGGGACGTCAATTGTCAATTTAATTGACTGTTTTCTAGTTTCCTGTAACGCTCCTCTGTAGCACTAGGTGGCAGCCACGGTTGGATGTATGCATTATGTTTTTCATAGAAAATCGTTTTGCCGCTGTTTCATCACCGTTGCATTCTTATTGTTCACCATCAATTTTTTCAGCAATTGGAGCATCTCCAATCAGATTGCCTTTTTTTTTTTTTTTTTTTCTTGCAAGAGAGATCCAGCATTGCTTGCAAAATTGTAAAGCTACATCGATCATTTCTTGTCATTTCTCTCGCAGGTTTGCAGGCCGCAATGGCAAAAGCTACTCACAGATTTCTGCATTTCTTCATTTTGCTTTTGCTTCTTCCTTCCATTCTTTCACAACCGTCTTCAAATCCCGATTTCAAAGGCCTTAATGGCGATCAAAATCGCTTCAGATACTACGAACAAGCTTAGTAGTTGGAACGAAACCACCGACCTCTGCACTTGGAACCAGAAAAAGAAGAAGAAAGAAAGAGACCAAAAAAAAAAAAGAAGAAAAAAAGAAGAAGGTTATATTAATAATTTTATTAGTTGTTAAAAATTTTAAATTAATTACATAAAGGTAAAACTGTTTAACGTTGATTTCTGTCACTCATTTGGGTGTAGTTGATGTTTTTTGAAAAATGTGGATGAAAAGTAAAATTTCAAAACTATTATGAAGGATAGCTGATTTTTTTTTCCTATAATTGTATTGACTATATAAATTTCTTATCATACATAAAGAAAAATAAATTTTATAATCATCATACCACATGACTATCATATGAGTATATAAGTGACTCC
This sequence comes from Protea cynaroides, assembly GCA_028583415.1. Classification (NCBI taxonomy): domain Eukaryota; kingdom Viridiplantae; phylum Streptophyta; class Magnoliopsida; order Proteales; family Proteaceae; genus Protea; species Protea cynaroides. The sequence goes on along the minus strand of CM053266.1, from coordinate 42,115,544 downwards.
AAATAATTTTCTTCTTTTTTTTTTCATTTTTTTTTAGTTATCTTGTTCAAAAAACCTTCGGGTGTGCCAAAGTTTCATCGTCCACGGGGCCGAAAAGTTGATACAAGGGTTTTAAAATAATCTCGGAATCCGGGTAATCCAACCCCATTGTCGGGGGCTGCAAAAGCCCACTTCACAATGAGCAAAAACATAGATGTCCTTTGGACAGAGAAAAAAGAGCAGGAAACTTTGGCTTTGCAAGAACAAAGAGAGGTGAACATTGCAAGATCTACTCGTGAAGATCTAATCTGAACAAGGGCGAATGGCACTAATGGAGGGCCGATCTCTGGACTTTCATTTTCAATCTCTGCTTCACCATCCTCTCCGTCTGTATCAAATCCCAATAGTCAATTCTAGTATCCATCTCTCCACTTCCCTCTCATTATTTTAAGTACTTCATCGATAACTCCCCTTATTATCATTGCCTTCATTGATTGCTGCCCTTTCCTCACGTTATTTTAATTGCCTTCGTCGATTATTCCCCTTCTTTCAATTATTTTAATTACACCACATGATTATCATATGATTATGTATCTAATTTCAAATCATTCATTTTTTTTCCAAAAACACGATATAAGGATTTTCAATAATTTGAACACAGAATAACCAAAACCCCATTACTAAAATAATTATTAAATATGATAAAAAAAAAATTTACATAATCTATATAATTATATTAATAATAATTTAATTTTTTTTTTATTTTAAACTAAAAAAAATTCAAGTAAACCCCTTGGTTTCCTCTTCCTAAGGAAGTCTACACTTATTGGGAGACATCAAGGAGACGTCACCTATAGTTGTGGGGTGGTGAGACGGGGAGGAGTCTTCCCCCCTGACTTCTCTCAATAATGGGTTATTTTATTGGATTAAAAGATCAATATTTCAAAGAAATGATTTTCTTTTTAGAGAATTGAGGCTCTATATGTTTTGATGTAAAATTTTATATGTAATTTTATTTTTTAATATTTATTTTTAAAAGATAAAATACAATGATTTTTAAGGGAGAAGGAAAATGAACCTTGTATTTCTTTTACTTATAAAATATTACATGTAAATTATTATTACAATAAAATTTTATGTCAAAACAAATGGAACCAAAACTTCAACCGCCTCTTCAATTTGAAGAGCTAAAGAAGCCAACTATAATAGAACGAAATGTTGACGTTATTGTAATTTGGAGTCAACATATCACCTTGCCATGTGGCAAAAGTTGGTGGGTTATGGAAGAATGCTTGCCCAGGCCCACTCAATATATATTAACTCTTCCCCTACTAATCTATCAATTATTTTAAATTCTTAAGCCCATAGAGCCCATTCAAAATCCCCCGACCTGGCCCAATCAGATACAAACTCTCTTGCAACTGGATCGGGCTCCTCTGTAAGATCCATAAGTGCTAAAGGGGAGTAGCATGGATGAGCCGCAATCCTACTGTTGCTGTAAATTCGAAGCAACATATGCATTAATAGAACATAGCTAGGGATATAGGCGGTGCTTCGTGGGAATCTCTGCTTTCCGACTCTTCTATCCGGTGGTGAAGGATCTTATGCAGCAGATGTTTTCAAAGGATTTTTCCATTGTCTTTTTTCTGCTTATGCTTCGTTTATTTTACTGTAAAATTTTAAGTGTTTATATGTAAAAAAAAAAAAAAAAAAAAAAAAAAAAAAAATCAAAAGGAGCTTTGAGGAAAAACATACCATCTGAGTTTTGGTTGTTCGTTTTACCCATTATCTTATTTTTGGAATCAGGGTTATGGTATGATTCATGGTAAAATGCAGTTTTCGATTAGTGTTTTAGAAAATTTTAGAGCTGAAAAATTTATTCCTTTGTTATTATTGATTATGTGGTTTCCTTGCCTCGTTCTTTAATTTGATTTGGGATTGATTTCAAATTCCTGATGGTGGCCGGGAATTACAGTTACAAGGGATTGTGTACTGCAACCTAAACAGAGCTATTGCAATTCCCCTCTAATTTCAAGAGCTACTACAATCTAAACAGAAGGTCAATAGATACAGAATCCTATAAAAAAAAAATGGGAAACTACAGGGAAGAATCAATTAACAAAGGATGCACCAAAGCGCGCAGATGGTTTCTGACTACTCTTATTCTCATCCAAACGTGAGAGAGAGAGAGAGAGAGAGAGAGAGAGAGAGAGAGAGAGAGAGCTAAATCAGCGAAAACTACAAACTGCTAATGAAGAAAATCAAGAAAGAAGGGAGAATGATTAAAAAAATGATACGATATCAGGAGGGACAAGAAACAAATTTCTTCAATCAACAACTGAAAGGTTTATTACGACACTTAATTTATTACCTGATTATACATTGCACTTCACCTACTGTTTCCCTCTACAACATACCACCGGTAAATTAGTACCCTTTCAATTGCATGAATAGGGGAAGTTCTGCCAAAGCATACATAGTGATTGGAATACTTGCCATGCAGACAATTGGAAAGGAGATCCATACAACGTCATACGGAAGCATAACTAAGGTAGCTGCCACAAAGGATATCATCATCCCCACTATAGAGATGAAGAGAAAGAAATAACCCATCTTCAACATCTTAGGCAAAATCCATAAAAAGTCTTGTTCTGCATATCTTGAAGTAATAATGGCTAGAAACATCAACATTGAAGCCACCGAAGAGCAAAGTGCTAATATATTTGATGTCACAAAAATGATAGGAAATGTGCCATGTATGTAACCATGATCAGTCTCCTCCTTCCCCACACCTGGTACTGTAAACATTGCTGCAAACATAATCGTAGTGATCAGTGTTGCAACAACCATGCACTGTGTTGCTGTATCTTTCATCCATGTTGCTCCTTCTTTTAAAAGCTCTTTATGCTCTTCTGTGAATAATTTTCTTGGTGTTTTACCATCTTTGTTCATAAAAGAATCATGGTTCCTGAACATAATACGTTCCACTTCCTGAAATTAAGACAAAAAAGAGTATTAAAATTAACACACATATGATGATTAAAATTGTTACTAATTTAGTCCCACATGGATTACTAAATAGTCTTTGTTAATGCATGATATTCATCTATGTAACTCCCTCTCACATGTGATATCACTCAACCTTATCACAACAAACCTATTGCTGAGTCAAAGGAATTATGTGGAAAATATCCCATCTGTAACATTCGTTGGATAGTGTTTGTAACTGATCCAACTCTTCACCCTATAATAACGCAAGGGCTTGAAGAGTTTGAATTCATGAAAACATCTGAGCGTTGACGTACATATATGTGTAACCTCTGATACAAATTACAATTGAGAAGTGAAGAAAATTATTCAGATCAAAATACGTGTTAAAACTGTCTTTAACCCTCTTATACATTTGGAAATCTCTCCAGCCCTCACATGTCTGTAATACGTATATGACACACATGCAGAGGCGTGTTGGAATTTTAATTGTCTTCAACCCTTATACACCTAGAAATCCCTTCACTTATTAATTCGAAATAAAACTTTACTAAAAATTACCTTAATCTAAAATATAAAAGATATCTTCTTCTAATCTTCCAAATACACTGTGAGAAAGGGAGAGCAAGGGAACAAAAAATCACCTCATACCATAGTAGCTCACTTTGCATTTGGAGAGCTGCACCCTGAAGTCGATCGAGTTTCTGATCAGGTGCTTTTTTTGCAGCTAGATGTGAGAATAGGTTTCCATCTGGTCCATCTGGTCTCCTTGCAAGTTCATACTTGAATGAGCCTAGACGATGGATAAGGCGAAAAATCTTTTCCTGACGGTTGCTGATTGCTAGATGAAATACTGGGTGGTGTGACAGAAGCTGAGGCCAGTTATTGATAAGCTCTTCGATAAATTCAACAATCCCATTCTCGATTGCTACAGGAATTGCTTTAACCATTGCCTTTTCCACCACTTTAGGATCATGTTGATCCAAGTCTTGATCAAGGACTGGTATTTGCCTCCATATTTCTTTTAGTAACTCACAAGCTTCATATTGCATTAACTTCCCAAAATGGATGACCTTGAAACCAGGCACTGCTAGTGTAGGCAAGAAACTGTCAATGATTGCGGCTTTCAGGCAGGCAAGGAACTATTAGATCATGATGATGGGTGATTCTCAATTTCTCACCTAGTGTAAGTGCATTCTGACATAACGTGTGGAACCATAATCTTAGACTCTTCCAAAACCGGATAATGCAATTTGTACTTCTGCATAGCTCACACATGATATTTCCTGCATCATAAAAGTCGTAAGTATTTTTATTTTTTTTATTTTTTATTATTGTTATAATATAATAATTGATCCATGTCATAGATCAATTCCAAAACTAGTTGTGTCTTTTCATCTGGATCAAACTTATACCGGCCAATACTGATTGATAGCAACTGATTCGAATCAATTTCGAAAACCAGTGATATTATGTCTAATACTTGAATTATAACTATTGTGGAGAGAGAACCTTGAGGGCTGCCTCCATTGGTATGGACGGAATTTTCTAAGTCTCCTCTTACGTGCCAACAAGCATTTTTGGCATTGTCTCCATTGGTATGGAAGGAATTTTCTGCGTCTCCTCTTTTGTGCCAACAAGTATTTCTGGCATTGTCTCCATTGGTATGGATGGAATTTTCTGCATCTCCTCTTTTGTGCCAACAAGCTTTTCTAGCATGGAAATCAGCATCTAGGACTGGCAGTTCAAGTATATATTAATATAGAGAGGACTTTTGCATTTGGGTTTTGATTTATACAGTGAATAAAAAAGCATGTGTAAATTTGTTAACAAGCTACCGTGTCTGATGTGTAAAAATATGTAAATAGTAAATCATGCGCTTGTATGGAACACAACTGCTCTCAGCCCTTGGATTAGAATTTTAGCAATACATTATTGCTAAGGGAATACAAACACTATATATGAACCAAACCCCCTAGCCCGTACGAAACCATCACAACCACTTACAATTTTTACCTTAAACTTTTTAAGTTTATTTCATTTTTTTTTTCCGAAGTCTTTGTTTGTTTTGACTTAAAATTTTACATGTATGATTCGTTAGTTTTGACGTAAAATTTTATGTGTAACATTTTATAAATAAATAAAAATTCAATATTTGTTTCTAATAAGTAAAAAAAAGTCGAAATTCTTTTTCCATCCCCCATAGAGATCATTATATTTTATCTCTTGGAAATAAACATCGAAATTTAAAAAAATAAATAAAATGTTACAAGTAAAATTTTACGTGTCAAAATGAAGGAGCATCTTACAAAATAAAAAAAGTTTTCAAGTTTTATTTCCAAAGATGAAAGAAAGACATAATTTTTTTTTTCCCTAATTGATAGAGACCAATATATTTTACCTCTTGAAAACAAACATTGAAAAAATTATTATCATGTAAAATTTTACGTGAAAACAGACAGAGCCAAAGTGATTTACATGTATGATGATAGAATGATTCACATATTCATTCAAAACTTTGTTTTTTTGCTTGGTTAATTAACTCTGATTGAACTGAAACTTAATATATACTGTTCCTATAAAATTCCACTATAGTTAGGCTTGTTGGAACATTGCTAGCTCCCTCTGTTTAGATTAAGAATAGATTAAGAGTAGACTAAACTAAAATAAAAAATAAATAAAAAAGAAGTTATGATCAATGATGGAAATACGTACATGAGTACAAGACAAGCCAAATATAATGTTCCAACTTCATAATTCCACTTCTTCTGGGTTTGAATGCACTTGGAAATGCAAGAGTCTTCGTTGAGAGTATATAAATGGGTGTACACCCTGAATCATCCTCAGTGAATACTAGACTGGGGTATTTCCGTACTAAATCATGAGCTAACCCTACAAAATAATAATAATAATAATAACAAATGAATTATTTTCTTTTAAAAATTATTGTAAAGCCAAAATTCCCATTGGTCAGTGTTTTAAAACTAAAAGCCTATTGATCCGAGTAAGCTGGGGATCTAGTTGAGTCAACTCATTGAGTCCATATAAAATTAACTAGTAAAGAATCCATGATACCTAGCGGATAGAAAGCGTCCACAACATGATCACATGGGTGCATCACATGGGTGCGTTCATGTAATAAACCTCACACATATCTCAATGATATTGAAAAATCACAAGTGTGGTCATCTAACTAAATGTTTAATCCTAGCTATAAGCCCAATCAAATTAGGGGTCCTTTAGAAGACTGACTCGGTTGGGATCCTCTTAAAATTTCTGTTCTTGGAGGGAGCAAGCCGAGGAGGACACTAACTAGGGTCATTTATCAAGTAGAATTCCCACTTGCAATGATGCATATGGTATCCCTATTTCAAGGCCAATCAGATTAAGGATCCTCGCAGACCCAGGCTTGGCCTGGTGGTTTGGCGCCACTCCCTTATAAAGAGCATGCTCAAGGCTTGGTCGATGGATCAAGTTATCATCCTTATAAAGAGCATGCTAAGGTGGCCGCTTTGGGCACCTAATTCCATCTGCCCTAGCAGGCATTGTATCGACAGATTCTCTCCATATATATATATATATATATATATATATATATATATATATATATATATATATATATAAAGGGGTCCTCTAGATACTCACCAAATAAGCCATTAAAAATAAGAGAACTAAGTAAATTAGCTCTAGCTTTTTCACGTTCACCAGGGTAGACTTCCTTTCGATTAGCTTCTTGGCGTAAAGTGATCGGGTGAAGATAAGACACCACCTTAGATTTCCTGGCAGACGCAGCAACCATGATGGGAGTAGTACTCATATTGGAGGATTTGTTTTGGATAGTCACTAGTTTCTCATCCTTTTCTACAATTGCTTTGACGATCTTTAAATTCCCATCTAAAGCAGCAATATGGAGGGCTGTTCTGTCGAACTTGTCTTGTTTTGATAGATCTTCTGCAGACATAATATTTATCAATTCCTTTGCAAGATTAAACTGTCTTTTTTCAACTGCCAGATGAAGAGGAACTTCTCCTTCTGATGTTAGAATGGCTATAAGAAGTCCCTTATTTTTTGAGAGGAACTCAGAGACAATCTTCCAATCACCATCAATGACAATAGCTGTATAAAATGGCAGACACCATGTGTAACGTGTTCTCATCATCTTCATCCCTATCAAGGTAAACACTTTCCAAATAGTTGCTACATAATGTAGAAATCAACTTAATTTGAGATAAAAATAGTTAGGAATTAAGAAGAACATTAGAGAAGAAAAATGAAAGAGAAAACAATGGAACCATTTTACGTGACTCACCCACAGAACATGTAAAGATTACATTCATGGTAAAGTGATCGATCACTGATTCCACTATTCTAATAAAAAGTTACAACTCTCAATTCTCAATATACATACAAGATTACACCCCTATATATATATATATATATATATATATATATATATATATATATATATATATATATAGAAAACTGTAAACCTTGAAAGTATAAGATTGTCCACTTTCAAGCAAAGGAGTTCCTACCCCTTGTAACCCCTGACTCAGTCTACATGGAGTGGAACCTCTGGTAAAATAAATAGTATTTCTTGATTTAAGATAATATCAAACTTCACACATAACAAAAACCATATTACCTGTATTTGTTGGATCAATGAACTCATACATGGTAACCAATTGACTCCAAATATGTCTAGCGGAGTTTAATCCTTCAATATATGGTTGTGCCATAGCTTCACACTTTATTCTTAATATATCGGGTACCGACCAAAACTGATGATAATTTGAATAATCTTCATGTTCATGTATGGTTCCATCAACATAACCCCACAATCCATAGTTCTTCAAGAATTTTCCCATCTTATCTTTCCAAATTGTATAGCTTTCTCTTGTTAGAAGAGGAACATCGTCAAGAGAAATAGGATTGTTTTCCTGCAATTCCTCTTCACTTGCCATAAATTTAGTTTCCATGTGTTCTTCCATACCTATACAGAAACAATATCATATATTCTTGAAAGTAATACATGCATATGAAGAAAATAAAATTAATTAAAAAAGATTGCTTTCTTTCGTTCATTAAAAGGACCAAAAAAAAAAAAAAAAAAAAACACACAAAACCTGAATGCCGCCACTTTTTCATATATAATAGTTTCACGTTGAAAAACGTAATTGGAACTGAAAAGGTTTAATATTTAGTTGGTTTTTCATCTAAGAACTTGACTGCTTGAGTTAAATACTTCAACAATATATATAATAATATCGAAATAAATTTCACTCACGGAAAGAAAGAAAGAAATTAAAGAGGTAAGTAACACAACTCCTATCATTGCGAGAGAGAGATGGCTTCGATGTTTTTTCTTACCGAGTAAATAGTAACGTGTTAATCCCCACTCCCAGCTGGAGCTAGCTTTGGTGTATGCAAGAACCATATGTCAGGGAAAGATCCGTATCAGTATGAGTAATGAACGTATCGGTATGAGTAATGAACGATACGGAGACTGACCGTACCAAAATAGTATAAAGCCCAAGCATATTGGCCGATACCCGTTCAAATACCGTATACTAAAAAACCTGGCTCTCAACTCAACCCTTAAAATTAAGTAGTCGTGGCAATGGAAGAATTTGGGTCGTTCCAGTGGTTATGTTCGAATGAATCAGACTAATTGGACTATAGAGCCACTTCATAATCCAAGCAAGAATGACCAACTAATTTCGTAAGTGGTTCTTACCCAAAAAAATAATAATTTTGTAAGTGGTTTAGTCTTGGTTTGAGCTTTAGAAATTTTGCAAAAAATGGTGAATAATTTGGATGTAGTAATTTTACGATTCATTTTTTTTTTTACAGTATGATTCAAAAAAAAGCTCAAAATTTTCTTTTGGGTAAAGATAAATTACAAAAGAATAATCGTTCAATACCATCAAATAGATTATCACAATAATAATAAATACTGATTTATTAATAGATTTAAAATCATATTAATTTATATTAAATATAAATAAATATTATAAATCATACCAAATATTTATATATGTCATAAAATTATTCCATAATACATACCAAAGAGAATACCAAAGAGAATAGTATATTATTCACATTTTTTTCAAAAATAAAAGTTAAATAATTTTTACATCTATGGCTCAAGGAAATTAAAAGAAAAAGAAAATTAAATTTTTAAACTTAAAACAAAATTTTATATGAATATAATACAATATGATTATATAAATTATTTAAATTTTTAACATGATTAATAATGATACATGTAAAATTTATTTTATTTTTTAAATACAAGAAATTTTAACACAAACTGAAATATAAATTAATAACTAAATATAAAATAATTTTAAAATTAATTACATAATCAATTGATTACATATGAAGTAATGAATAGAAAAAAAAAAAGATTATGAAAATTTATTTTTAAGTAAAAAATTTCATTTCCCTTTTTTTTAATTCCACTTATACAAATCCGATGTAAGAACAAATAAGAACATAGCACATGACACAAAAATATATTAATAAAATGAAAGAATCGGGGATCAGTGCAAGTCAATTTCTTAGACCGTTCCTTTACTTCTTACCGTCGCAGAAATCGGTATTACAAATCTCAGCCTGGAAACTAAACTACCACCGTCACATCCACTAGATCCCTATTTAGTGAAGGAAAATGTCACCGTAGGCTCCTCTTCTTGTCGTCTTCGTAAACCAGAGCATCGTTCTCCTCATCATCATCTAGCTGCTCCTCAACCACGCACTCCCTTCTCCGCCTTCTCCTTGGCACCTTTTTTCTCTACTACCGGCTGCTCATCGCCCCCATAACTCGAAATCACGAAATAAACTGGCAAACAGACAGAGGAAGAGGAAGACGAAGAAATATTGAGACAAATGAGGATAAGAAACGAAGGGATGAGAAAAATAGAACTCGGGAGAAAATGTGAAAAAGAGAGGATTTAATTGCGGGTGGTTGAGGAGTGACTGAGTGAGGACTGAGGACTGGGGATAAGGGTGTCAAAACTGGGCCCGGCCTGGTAGCACGGATCGAGCCAGTCCGATATAACTCGAATCCAGTCCGGACCGAGCCTTAATGGACAAGTTTTGGTCTGAGCTTGTAAAGCCCGACACCGTTTCAACTCAAACCGAAAACAAACCGGACTGGTCCGTTAAGAAGCCTGAATTAGCCCAAACCGATAAAACCCAACCCGAACACCGGTAAGATCCATTCGGGTCCAATTTCTTAATTTTAATGGTTTTAAAATTTAATAGATTGTGTTACATTATTAGAGTTCACTTCATGATCTAAAAGATTATGTGAATCTATAGTTGAAAAGATTATGTTAATTGTTATAGTTTATTATATTACATATATATGGAAGGAATAATACTAATTTTATAGATAGAAATAATAAAATAGTCTATATAGTTTACATATAAAAGGGGTCGATAAGCTCGATAAGCCCGATCCGGACCGAACCAACCCGAAATCACCTCAATAAACCCAGCCCGATAACAAACCGACACCGGACCAACCCATTAGTTATTGTGTCCAGCGCAGCCCACCCCAGCCCGAATTCTTAATGGACATATTTTGGGCTGGGCTTATAAAACCCGACATCGGTTTAGCCCAGACCAAAACCGACCCAGACTGGCCCGTTGACACCCTTAACTAGGGACCAGAAGTCACAAGACAGACATTAATTAGCTGTCGGCCATCACTATACAATGTTTGGTTGCTTCTTTTCTTTGTACCCATCTGTCTATTTTTCACTCCTTTTGTCCTTTTCTCTTTGGTTCCGTTCGCTCCAATTATTTCTTTTGTTTTCCAGAATCTCAGTGGAAATAAAAAATATCATCTTCTCTCGAACTTTTCTTCGACTCCTGTTATGATCATACATTGGAATCTCATATCCACAAGTATGATTCTTTTAAGTCTTGAAGTTCTCTCACTTAATAGACTAGTCTTTTAGGTTGGGTTCTCCTTTGAACATGAATTGTAACATTTGGTGCTTTCGTTGAAAGATTGATGCTACGGGAGGGGCGACCTAGAGAAGAAGCGTCCTGAGAAAGGACTATCTGGTAAAGCAGAATAAAAGTCGTCCAAAGTGGACAATCTAGAATGGGCCAACGTAGGCAACTTTGAAATGGGGGTGGAAATGTTATGATCCCATATTGGAATCTCATACCTACCAAGTATGGTTCTTAAGTCTTGAGGTTCTCCCACCTAATAGACTAGTCTTTTGGGTTGGATTTTCCCTTGAGCTTGAGTTGTAACAACTCCCATGTCTTGTCCTTTTTTTTTTCTTTGTTTTTTTTTCCCTCTCACAATCTAAATATGATTCAATTGGATGACAGATCAGTCGAGCCAAGAACTTAAAGCTTCCAGTACTAAACCCGGATCTCTATCAATATTGTAAAATGAGTTGTTGAATAACTTTGATCATAAAAATAGATTGTAATATGTCGTTCATATGTAGCCTTAATTAGTTATTGAACCAATTGAGTAATGAGACTTTGTATTATTGATTTAATTGGTTTGGTCTGATTCAACTATGCAGTGAGTGAAATAATAATAAATAAATAAATAAATAAAAAAGCTCATCCATAAGATAAAAATACCCATAGGTCATGAGTCATGATAATTTTGATGGGGTCTATGTTTTTGGGACAGAGCTCGTATTTAGTTGAATTCTTTCTAGAACCATGATTTAATAGTTGGAGTTCTTTCTATGCATATATTATTGTATTGGTACATGTATGACCTGATTCTAGGATCACCAATTTAAGGAACGTTTCAACATGAGCCACACTGAGTCCATGCTTTTGTCTTTTTAAGTGTAGTTCAGTTAAGGGTGTCAAAAATGGGCCCGATCCGGTAGCACGGACCGAGCCGGCCCGAAATAACCCGAACCTAGCCCGGACCGAACCTTAATGGACAGGTTTCGGTCTCGGCTTGTAAAGCCCGACACCGTTTCAGTCCAAACCGAAACCAGACCGGACCGGCCCGTTAAGAAGCCCGAACTAGCCCGAACACCGGTAAGGTTCATCCGGGCCCAATTTCTTAATTTTTATGGTTTTAAATTTTGATGATTATATTACACTGTTATAGTTCACTTCTTGATCCGAAAGATTATATGAATCTATAGTTGAAAAAAGTATGTTAATTGTTACAATTTATTGAATTACATACATATAGAAGGAATGATGCTAATTTTATAGATAAAAATAATAAAATAGGCAATATATCTTACATATAAAATTGACCCGATAAGCTTGATAAGCCCGGTCCGGACCGAATCAGCCCGAAATCACTTCAATAAACCCAACCCGATAACAAATCGACACCGGACCAGCCTGTTAGTTATTGTGTCCAGCGCAGCCCAACCCAGCCCGAACTCTTAATGGACATGTTTTGGGCTGGCCTTATAAAACCCGACACCGATTCAGCCCGGACCGAAACCGACCCGGACCGGCCCATTGACACCCTTAAGTTCAGTAGTCAATGTCTTCCAGATCCATTGACGGAGTGATTTCATTATTTTTTAGATCGATCTCTAATCTGTAATCTCTATGACACTAGCTTATATCAAAGAGCTTTGACACCTCAATTGCTCATCTAAAAAAGGGAGGATATATTATTTATTATTGGGTGGGAATATTATGAGCAATTTCGTAAATACGGGAATAGAATAAAAACTTTGTAAATAAAAGAAGAATTTTTGCTTAAACATCTCAATTTCAACCATAAGAAGCACATGCACAATTAAGAAAATATATGAATCAATTAAGCTATGTAGGCATTTATTAATCTACGAATGGCTGGTGGACACGTTTTTGCTGAATCTGTAATTTAATTTACTATTTAAAAAAATATTATGAGTAATTTCATAAATAAAAAAATAAAATGAAAACCTCGCAATTAGAAGAAAATTTTTTTATTGGAATATCAATCAATGACACCTGTCAAGATTAACCCTTATTTTAATGTCTTCCGGCTTTGGCTCTTTCCTCCTACCACAAAAAAAAAAAAAAAAAAAAAAAAGCTTTGGTTCTTTTCATCAAAAGGTCAAAATAATACAATGGTTGGGGCCTGGTGGCATCCCAATTTCAACCATGTGAAACACGTGTACGATTAAAAATAATTTGAATCAACAAATTTACTTCTGCATTAATTAATGTACGAATGTCTGGTGGACACACTTTTTCTGAATCTATAATTTAATTTATTATTTTAAAAAAAAGGAAAATTTGACCCACCCTTCAACTTTATTTTTGTTTTACGTAATTTCAAACTTTACCCATAACTTCACTCACAGTCACAGTCAATGCAATTAAGTATATGATGGTAAAATTGATAAATCTATTTTATCCTCGTTGTAAAAAAACGTAGATTTTTTGTGTTCACTCTCAATAACTTACGGTCAAATAAAAAAATAAGAAAAGGAATAATGCTGAAACTCGATCGGTAATTTCGCCGGGGAAATACGTAACCCTAAATCCTATAGACTGAAATCTCCAGCCTCCGTAGTTTGCAAAAAGCTCGCTTTCGATCTTATCTGTTCGGATCGACTCTCACTGCTGATTTATGGGAGATCGTCTGCACTGGTATTCGCCACCAACTTGACCGCAGACTCATCATTATCTTCTTCTCCTCTCTCGTCTTACTTCGGATCTTTTCCCTAATCGTTTACCGTAGTAAACACGTACCGCAGACAACAGATAAGCTCCTCTCTGTATTCGTCATAAGCCTTGTCAAGCCTAATGTGAATTACCAGAAAATCCTTTTGCTGTAAATAATATTTCTCTCTTCTTCTGCTCTTCAATCTCCCCTGTTCGGTGTTTTTTCTATATCAGTTGCAGTACATATGTTTTTTTCCTTAACATCTAGAGCAGATCGTGTATGGTTTGATTGTTTTTCTTCCGTGGATCGTCGGAGGTATCTTAGGGTTAGGACATTGACAGAGTAGGGATAGCTAGTAGGAGAGGGAAAATAAGAAGAGAGGAAGAGCTGGAGAGAGACAGAGAGAGATGCTGCCCCGCTCTGATCTGTTGGATCCAATACCAGACAAGAAGACGATGGAACAACAAAACCTCAAGCTACTCTGTTCTGCATCGGAGAAAAACAAAACCTTATTTGAAGATTCCTCCGAGCAGAGTTCGGACTCCTCTCCTCAACCCCGGTTGACAGATATTTTGTTTCTTCTTGTTCCTTGATCTCATTACCTGTTTTCTGAATTCGTCACTACTGTGATTCTTCTCCGGAGAGCTTCGAACAGTGGTGAAACGTTGAGAGTTAACTCTGGCCGAAGGATTGCTTGGAAGAGTTGAATTGGGCTGAAGGATTGATAGGGGACGATGCCGAGAGTTTGCCGAAAGGAATAATAAGATTCTGAAGAAAAAAACCTAAATCTTGGTGATCCAGATCAAAGTCTCGCACGTAAGAAAAAGAAATCTATGACAAGATCAAAGAAGTTAGAACTCTGAAAAGCGCAAACATTACTTTTCAACGAAGATGGAAATCAGAAAATACTGGTTAATTTTTTTTTTTTTCTCATATTCTGAATCTGATAACTTCTTTTTTGTTCTTCCAATTTTCTATGAAACTTGATATCTTAACAGTCAAAATTTTCATTCTATGTTCTTCTGTTATTTTCTTTGTTTTTTCTTTTACACTTTTCGAAGCTCTCCGGAGAAGAATCACAGAAGTAAAATTCGTGAGGTCGTGGTCTGAATCATCGGATCGTGAAGCTTTCGGTCTCTGAATCCGGGATGATTTCCAGATTATGATTTTAACAATTTTTTTTTGGCGTTAAAAATCATATAATGGTAAATTGATGTTGAGGGATAGTTTTGTTACTCCGGAAGGGGCTCCAGTTAAAATAGTAATTTAATACTGTTAAAGGGTAATTTTGGTATTATATAACTTTTAACCATCCTACCTTATCACTTAAGAGGGCAATTTGTAAGTCTGAAATCACATCTAAGAAGGGGTGGATGAAATTATGGGTAAAATTCAAAGTTGAGTGAATTAAAGATAAAGTTCAAAGGGGATGGGGGAAATTTTTCCTTAAAAAAAAAAAAAAAAACTTTCTAAATAAAAAGGATAATGAAAACTTTGCCATTGGTGGAAAAGTTTTTTTTTTTTTTTATTAAAATATTAATCTATGACACCTGGAAGATATTAACCCTTGTCGTAGGACGAGTCCACAAGTCCAATTCGTCTCTAATTATTGGAGATTCTAATCACCAATCTATCAATTGAACTTAATTAGGCACATCTCTCAATACATTATTAGGTGCATCAGCTTAACTCTAATTGCTGGATGGACAATTGAAACCTCCAATAATTGGAGACGAATTCAACCCTATCCTTTTGTCTCCCGTCTTTAGTTCTTTCCATCAAGAGGTTAGACTAATACAATGGCTAGGGCCTAGCTAGGGACATCTCAATTTCAACCATGTCAAACACATGCCCGATTTAAAAATATAATTGAATCAATTAATCAAATTGGTAAAAAGCATAACCCACACTAAACCATTGTTGTTGCAAACGTTTCAATTCATAGAGGAAATAAACCTAAGCGTGTCTCGTCCGCCCTGAGCGTGTTCTTTTTCCCGCACCTCATTTCTTCCATTTTGTTTTATCCTGAAATCCTCTTTCTGTTTCCTCCTATATGCTTTGATTTGATACTCCATGGATTCAGACAAACTCCCTTTACCACCTCCACCGAACATAAACTCTTCTGCAAACCCTACAACATCATACACAGAGCAGTCTTTACCTGCATCTAACCTCCCTCAAGTTAAAATTCCAGAGAATCCTATTGGAACCCTGGTGTTAGAAGATGAAGCGGAAGTCACCTGTGCCGATTTTGGCCAACTAACTTTGATAGGAAAAGTTTTAGCCGGCAAGACATACCGGAAAAAGGCGGTTTTTGAAGCTTTACCTGTTGCTTGGAACCCTCGTCATCCTCCAGTGGAAGTTTCTTCTTTCTCTACTGATATATATACCTTTAAATTTAATCATATTTTGGATCTCCAGAATACTCTTAATGAAGGTCCCTGGATGGTTTCAGGCAACCTTATCGTTCTGGAAAGGTGGAATGACCTTCATAATTGGAAGTTTAATAAGGTTGAAATATGGATTCACTTACATAATATTGGCCATGTGTTGTCATTGTTGGCAACTTGGATGATGTGGCAGTGTGATGGCTCGTGTCGGAGAATGAGGAGAGAGATGAAATAGCCAATTGTGTGTGTGTGTGTCTTCGGTGAGATGAAATAGCCAATTGTGTGTGTGTGTTCTTCGGTGTTCTACAGCTCTTAAAGAGTGTTTAAGAAGACATGCATTGAGTTGATTGGGTTTCTACACTGAGTTGATTGGGCAGGAGCAGTTTCGACAGTCAATAGAGTTGTACGTGTGTTCAGTGATGTTCTAAGCTGAACCAAGACGATAGACTGTATGTGGGAGTCCGTGTGAGCATGCACGCAAAGTTTCGGATCAGAATTCCAAGGTTCCATAGAGTTTTGACTTTGAGGCTTTCATGGAAATCAGGCAATGGAAAGACGTAGAGCGTTGAGTTAGCTTTGCAACTCAACCTGAATCGCTTAATTTCGACTTCAGATGAGGGAGATATCGTAGTTTCCGTTGGAACGGTCGAAAATGATCAAAAAATTCAAGCTCTCGGTTAGTCTGTGTGCACAACGAAAACAGTGGCATTTTGTAATTGTCCAGGGGCCTATTTGAAATTATTATAAGTTTGAGGTTTGGCGTTGTAATTATCGTAGATTCAAATAAAATTGATTTGGACGGCCTCTAATGAGCCACGTTGTCAAGATTCGAATCGGACGGATCACAAATTGGCGGGATCCAATGGTTTTTGGTGGACGGAGATTGATTCTCCCGCGGGTGACATGAATGGCTGGCCGTAACTTAATATGCTAGCTGCGAAGCATGAAAGGAATTCATTATACGATGAGGCAAGCGTACCATGAGGCGATTCCAATCGAAGGGCCATCATTAATGCCGATCAAGCCTGACGCGATCTGGTAGATCCAGCGAAGGAGAAGCTATCCCGCCTTTTCCTTAATTATCCAACGATTTTTATTTGAGATTCCATTCCAGCCAATTGGATCTCGACAACTAATACTGACCTGTCAGCGGTTGTTTCTATTTGATGTTGCACAAGTACAGTGCGGCTGCAGCGATGATCTATATCCAAAGGCCTAGATTTGATGCGACAACAAATAACGTGATTTGGCCGATCCAATGGCTATCGATCAATCCCGCTAAAAATTCTTTACAACAGATTTGATCAACTTCTTGTGGTTTTAGGGGGTCTTACTACTGACAAAATTTTTATTTTTTTCCCAAATTTACAAAGGAATTACAAATTGCAGTTTTTTTTAATATGCATCTCATGCTTAACTCATTCTGTCCTGAGAGTTCTTATATATATTGTGTTCTGGTGAAGTTAGGAAGATGAAACTCTATTTTTTTGGCTTATTCATGGTTCAAGTACAAATACCCAATCTGCATTCTTGATTGGTACTACTATTTAATATCATGCATTCCTTTTTATAAATTTATTCTCATGCATTCATTCTTTTATTAACAACTGTACTTTTAATTTGCAGGCATCTGAAGAGATAAAGAAAGTTTATGATGAAGAAGAGATATAGATAAGAAGATTGAGTTTATGTTTTTGAACTTTGATTCTATATATGTATAACATTTTTGATTGTATATATGTATTTGACTTTGTTGACGGGGTTTTCTTCTTTATATGCAATTTTTATTGATTAATAGGGTAGGGTAAGGTGGTAGAGAAATGTAATTAAAAAAAAAAAAAAGATTTTTCCCAACGGAAAATTTGGTCCGTAGCGTTATGTTTATTATAGACCACGGAATATAAGTTTTTCTTATGGAAAATGTATATTATAGACAGCAGAATGTTTTTCATTGTGTAAAATCAATATTATAGACAACAGATTGTTTTTATGTTGTGTAAAAAGGTTATTATAAACCACGATATATCAGTTTCTATTGTGGAATGTAAATATTATAGACAACGGGACTTTTTCCATTGTCTAAAATCTACATTATAGACAACGGAATGTCTTTTCTATTGTGGAATATTCATTATAGACAACGGGACTTTTTTCATTGTCTAAAATCTACATTATAGACAACGGAATGCCTTTTCTGTTGTGGAAAATATATACCCCATGGCACCTAGTTTTCCGTAGGAGAAATTCGCTACGGAATTTTTGACAACGGAATGACAATGGAAATTTTTCTGTATGAGTTTAGTTTTGCCAACGGAAAATTGTTTTACACAACGGAAAAATTCCGTAGCAAAAAATGCATATTGTTGTGGTGTGGCGACTCCATTTTTTCATTTCCCTTTTTCTAAACCATATTTTTTTGTCCTTACAAAAGTCACTTTTATTTGCTACAAAGTTTTACAAATCTTGGTTATAGAATTCAGGGTAAATCTAGGAATTAAAATATTTCCATTATTTTGCTTAAATATGAGCATATAAAATTGTGGGAATTAAATTGAAATTTTTTAGTTTGACTATACAGTGATGTTGATTTCCTATTTTCGAAAAAAAAAATTATTACTTTAGTAATTAAAGTTTTTATTATTTCAAAAAAATTATATATATATATATATATATATTGTCCTTAGTTTTCTTCAGTTTTCTTGCTTATGAGTTGAGAAAAGTTGAGGTCGTCACAATGAGGTCGTCATGATGAGGTCGTTACACTGAGGTCCTCATGATGAGGTCGTTACACTGAGGTCCTCATGATGAGGTCGGCACAGTGAGGTCTTCACAATGAGGTCCTCATGATGAGGTCAGCACAGTGAAGTCGCTCACAGTGAGGTCATCACCTTGAAGTCGTCATGATGAAATTGTCATGTGAGATCGTCAGAGTGAAGTCTTCATGATGAGGTCGTCATAGTGAGATTGTCATAATGAGGTTATCACAGTGAGGTCGTCATGATGAGGTCGTCACAGTGAGGTCATTATTGTTGTAAATTTTCATGTTGAGATCATCACTGTTGCAAGTTGTCATAGGACGGACTTGATGACTTGATGATTTTGAGACAAAAAAAATATAATATTACTCTGAAATTAGATATCCAAAAGGCTTTTGATACTAGTGGAAATTTCTTTTTGATGTTGTGTTCAAGTTTGGCTTTTCATTAGTCTTTGTTAATAGAATGAGAATTCTTTTAGAATCGTCAAGACTCTCTGTAATGATTAATGGACACCCAATGGGCTTTTTGTTTTTTTTTATTCATTTTTCTTTTTTAATACAATCGGATATTTAACAAAAGAAAAAAAGAAAAAAGGACTTGGAGACTTGGAGACTTGATGACTTGATAACTTGATGACTTGAAGACTTTGAGACTTTATGACTTTATGACTTGAAAACTTAGAGGACTTAATGACTTAGAGACTTGAGAGATTTGATGACTTTGAGACCTGTGGACCATGGAGATAACTTCTAAGTCAAAGAGGTTAGTGTCTGAAGTCATCAACCAAGGTCAGTACCTGAAATCATCAACCGAGGTCAACATCTGATGTGTCTCTAGGACAAAATAACATATTTGTTCTTAAGATGCATCCTTATGGAAGGGTATGAATGTTCAGATCTGATCGTTAGTTTTAAAGTGATACAACTCTACAATGGAGAACCTTCAAGAGACTTCTCTGGCTCATTAAATAGAGGAGGAAGAATCCTCCTAGATGATAGTGATCATGTACAAAATTGAGAATTGTTCTTATTCATTCTTTCTCCCTCTTTATAGCATATGGGTTTTGGGGTATTTTAATTTTTAATCTGAAGCACAACTCTAAAGTTCTCTAAGGGGTGTATCGAACTAGTGCAAGTTTATTGTAGAAGCCAAGTTATTTTATCTTGGAGTCAGATTTGCATTATCAACCCGGTTGCACCTGTAGGGGACAAATACAGACATTAGGACCGTGCCGATCGTAGTACAACTCAGCCTACGTTCTAATCATCTTGGTACAATTCCTTGTTCGTTTCAGTCGCCATCGAATAAAAAGATTCTCATCTAAAGTATCAATTTCTACTACAAATATTAATGCATATAGAAAGACTCTAACATCTGGAAAAGATGTTGAGCCATATTTCTGTATTTAGAAGAGAGATTTGGAACTTTAGGGATAGCAAGACGACTTCAAGGAATTCCAATGTACTCCGTTTTCAAACAATTAATTCAATTTGCTGTGGGACAGTGGATTTTGACCACTCTGATTGAATCGATAAATGAAGCTCTAGTTTCATAATAAAGATTTGTCATTATTTTATTTTATTTTTTTGGTGAAGAGATTTGTCATAATTAACTAAAACAAAATAGAGATTAAAAAATCAATGGAAGATTCATATTTCCCTCCCTACTCATTTCATTCTAATAATTTACCAACTACCAAGAAGGGATAAATCATCTATCGGATGCCGCATCTCCTGATGACTCATCAATGATGAAGATTCTTGGATTTACATCGTCTCCTTTTAGTGTTTTTGGGAGAACATGATAGCCTTACCTGGATGACCGACTCATGGCTTTCGGGTGAATCCGAGACTCACGTTCGAGTTGACACCCAATCGACAAGCCGAACCGACAGGGAGTGTTGGCTCCGATGTGGGTCTCAGATTCACCCGAGAGCCACGTATTAGCCATCCAAATAAGGCTACCGCTGTTCTCCCAGAATCACCGGGAGAAGAGGATGTGGATCCAAGATTCCCACCAATCCCGGCCGCTACTATCTTGCTATGGAACACAGTCGCTACTCTCACTTATTAATGTATTTTATATTCTGAATTTCACATTTATGATAAATTGTTAAATGAAGACATTATTATTTAGCATTTGAATATGAAAATTGGACATGGAATAAAAAGGGAGAAATGACCATCTACATAAAAAGATCACAGAGAGGAATATATTAATTTATAACAGTAAATAGAGAACACAGCAGTGGTAAACTAGTAGCCCTTCTTCATACTTATCTTTTTTCCCTTCCCGGAGACATCTGAAAATTTTCCCTTCCCAAAGACAGAGGATGTGGCAAATATCAATTGAAAATATAGGGGAAGTTCCACCGAAGCATATAAAATGATTGGGATAGCTGCCAACAAGATAATTGGTGAGGAGACCCATAGAAGTTGGGAGGGAAGCATGACAAAGATAGCTGCAACAAAGGCTATCATCATCCCCACTATGGAGATGAAGAGAAAGAGAAGGCCAATCCTCAATTTCCGAGGCAAACTTGATAAGAAGTCTTCTTCTGCATATCTTGAAGTAATAATGGCTAGAAACAGCAACATTGAAGCCACTGAAGAGCAAAGTGCTAATATATTTGATATCATAAAAATTATAGGAAACTTGCCATGTACGTAATCACTCCCCTTGGAACCTGGTACTGTAAACACTGCTGCGAACATAATCGTAGTGATTAGAGCTGCTACAACCATGCATTGTGTTGCTGTATCCTTCAACCATGTTGCTCCTTCTTTTGCAAGCTCTTTATGTTGCTCCGTGAATAATAATTTTGGTGTTTTACCTTCTTGGTTACCAATACTATTATGGTTCGTGAACGTTGACATAATACTATCCACTTCCTGAAATAAAGGCAAAAAGACAAATTAATAAATTAAGACACATCTGACGACTAGAATTGTTGCTAGTTTAGTCCCACATCGAATATTGAATAGACTACCAAAGAGTTTGCAACCTCTCTATACGTTTGAAAAATTTTCCATCTAGTAATTAGAATTTTTGGACTGAAAACTGTATATGGTATCTCGTGTGTCCATAGTGACACATGTGCAAGAAATTTTGGAAGTTTAGTAGCCTTCAATCCCTTATACCTCTGGAAATCCCTCTATCTCCTAATTCAAAATTTTAAAATAAAAATTTTACTAAAAAATATTCAGACCTAAAATATAAAACGCATCTTCAAATCCTCCAAACACACTTTGAAAGAGGGAAAAAAAATACCTTATACCATAATAGCTCACGTTGCATTTGGAGAACGGCACCTGTAACTAGATTGAGTCTATGAATAGGTGCTTTTATTGCAACTTGATGTGACAAGAGGTTTCCTCCATCCATTGTCCTTACAATATCAAACTTTAATGCGCCTAGATGATGAATAAGGTCAAAAATCTTTTCTTGACGGTTGCTGATTACGTGATGAAACACTGAGTAGTGTAGCAGAAGTTGAGGCCAGTTTTTGATAGTCTCTTCAATAAATTCAACAATCCCGTTCTCGATTGCTACAAACAGTCCTTCAACCACTGCATCTTCCACCAACTTAGAATCATGATGACCTTTTTTTTCTTTTTTTGGTAACGCAGGGTCAAGATCAAGGTTGTGAAGATCATCAAGATTGTCAAGATCAGGGTTTGGTACTAGCTTCCACATTTCTTTTAGTAACTCAGAACTTTCATAATGCTTCAACTTCTCAGAGTAGATGTTCATGCAACCGGGCACTGCCAGCGTAGGCTAGAAAATATCAATGATTGGCTTAAGGGATGGAAGGAATTACTAGATCATAATGATGAGTGATTCCCAATTTCTCACCTCGTTTAAGTGCGTTCTGACATAACTTGTGGAAGCGTAATCTTAGATCCTTCCAAAACCAAAAAGCAGTGCAATTTGTACTTGCACATAGCCCACACGTGATATTTCCTGCATCATAAATGTTCTTGGGATGACTAAGAATCCCTAATATTTGTACTTACTTCATTCTCTCTGATTAGATGCAGTTATGGTCATCGGAATGGGATCAATTACAAAAAGATGTTTTTGAGCTTGATCAGATTGATATCAGTTGATACAGGCTGATACCAATCGATCCGGATCAATTTTGATAACCTTTGATACTGTGTTCAATAACTGAATTTATAATCATGGTAAGGAGAGAACCTTGAATGCTGTCTCTGTTGGTATGGAAGCCGTTTTCTGCATCTTCTCTTTTATGCCAACAAGCATTTTTGGCATTGACATGAACATCTAGCACTAGCACTTCAAGTATATATATATTATTAATATAAAGAGAACTGCATTTAAAATATGATTTATACAGTGAATAAAGCATGCGTAAATTTGTTAACAAGCATAGTGCTGTAGAAATATGTAAAACGTAAAGCATGTGCTTATATGTAACATTATTGCTTCCAGCCCTTGAATTGGAATGGGAATGCAAGCGCCATATATGAACCAAACCCTTAGTCTGTTCGAAACCATCACAGCCACTTACATTTTTTACCTTAAAATTTTTAAGAGTTCATTTCATTTTTTTCTCAAGTCTTCGTCAAAGTTAACATAAAAAAAAATTTACATGTTAAAAAGGTTTTCAATTTTTGTTTCCATGGGGATAAAAGAAAGACGAACTTCTTTTTCCCTCTTCCTTAGAGACCATTATATTTTACCTCTTCAAACGAATATTG
Source organism: Protea cynaroides (assembly GCA_028583415.1). Classification (NCBI taxonomy): domain Eukaryota; kingdom Viridiplantae; phylum Streptophyta; class Magnoliopsida; order Proteales; family Proteaceae; genus Protea; species Protea cynaroides. The sequence goes on along the minus strand of CM053266.1, from coordinate 42,092,083 downwards.
AAAATTTTTTTTTAACTTGTAAAATATTATATGTAAAACTTTACGAGTTAAAGTGATTTACATGCATGTATATATGGTGGTAGAATAGTTCATAGATTCATTCAATACTTTGTTTTGTTATTTGAGTAACTCTAATTAAACTGAAACTTAATATATACCAACAGGATTCTAGGCTATATATGCCTATCCACAATTATTTTTTTAAAGAGACTGTAGTCATAGGGAGAAGCTGTTACCATAAAATTCCCCTACCGCTAGGCTTGTTGGAAGTTGGAACATTGCTATTTGCTAGCTAGCTCCCTTTGATAGGATTAAGAGTAGAACTAAGAAAGCGATCAATGATGGAAATACTTACATGAGTACATGCAATTCTGAAAAATAGAACCCAACATCCCATTTCCACTTGTTTTGGTTGGGAATGAACTTGGAAATGCAGAAGGCCTCCTTGAGATTTCAAGGATAGTTGTCCTCCGGTTCGCATCCCTAGTGAGGACTAAACTTGGGTATTTCCGTAGCAGATCAAGAGCTAGTCCTACAAAAACAAATAAATCCACATTCCCATTAGTCAGTGTTTTAAAACTAGAAAGATAAATTCGGTAGCCTATCTATCTGAGTAAATTGGTGATCTAGTTGACTCAACTCAGTGAGTCCATATAAAGTTAACTATAAGAAAAGAAAAAAAAAATTATCTTCTTCTTTTTTTTGGTACGAATTTTGTCTATGGGTTAAGTTCCATGATACTTGGCGGACAGAAAACATCCACAACATGATCACATGGGTGTGTTCATGTAATTAGGAACATCTCAATGAAACTGAAAAATTACGAGTGCAGTATTCTAGCTAGTTATTTCGATGCCTTTTTCAAGGAAAGTCTAAGTTTATTCCTATCAACGCCAATTAGATTAAAGGATCCTCGCAGACCTAGGCTTGGCCTAGCGGTTTGGCACTGCATGCTTATTAAAAGCATGCCTGAGGCTTGGTCGGTGGATCTAAGTCATCTCAATTGCATCATTATATGGCTTGCACATCCTCACCCTTCGGGAGCCCCTTTGAGTCCCCATTCCATCCCCTGGCCCTAATGGAGCATTGTATCACCTCCAAAAGAAAAAAAAAATTAAAAATAAAAATAAAGAGAAAAAGATTAAGGGTCGATCCTCTGGATACTCACCATAGAAATCAGTATAAATAAGACAATTAAGAAATGAAGCCATAGCTCTTTTTCGTTCGTCACGGCGGTAGACTTCCTTCGGATTAGCTAATTGGCTTATGGTGATCGGGTAAAGATACTCCACCACTTCTTCTTCGTTGGCCGATGCAGCGACCATGATGGGAGTACTCATATTGGTGGTTTTGCTCTGGATAGTCGCCAGTTTCTCATCCTTTTTTAAAATTTCTTTTACGATATCTATTTTCCCATCAGAAGCAGCAATATGGAGGGCTGTTCTGCCGCGGTATTTTCTTCGTCTTGAAAGATCTTCTACAGACATATTCTTTATCAATTCCATTGCAACATCCTCCCGTCGTTTTTCAACTGCCAAATGAAGAGGAAGCTCTCCTTCTGATGTGAGAATGGCTGTAGGAGCTCTCTTATTCTTTGAGAGGATCTCAGAGACAGTCGTCAAATCACCATCAACAATAGCTGTATAAAAAGGCAGACACCATGTGTAATGTGTGCTCTTCATTTCCATCCCTGCCAAGGTACACATTTCCCAAATAGTTGCTGGATAATGTAAGAATAAACTTAATTTGAGGTAGAAATTGTTAGGAATTAATAGCGATGTAGAAGAACAATAGCAAAAAGAAAAACGAAAGAAAACACAACACAACCATTTTATGTGGTTCAACCACACAATTAATGTGTATGAGCTACGTCTTGACAGAGTGCTGTTACCAATTCCATTATTCTGATGAAAAGTTACTACTCTCAATACTCGATCCCCCTATGAGATTACACCCTATATATAGAAAAACTTAAACTCCAAAAGTACAAGATTGCCATCTTACCAACTCACTAAGCGGGGAGCTGGACTGTCGAATAACAGTGGCAAAGTGAACAATATATATACTTCCTGACTATCGAGCTTCAAACATAACATATTACCTGTATTTGTTGGATGAGAGAATTCATACATGGTAACCAACTGACTCCAAATTAGTCTGGCATCCAGGTCTTTAATATATTTTTGTGCCATAGCTTCAGACTTTTCTTCAAATATATTCCCTAACTTTTTTAATGCCGAAACCCGATCTCTTGAAAAATTTTCACGTTCAGGTATGGTTGCGCCAACATAACCCCACAATCCTTCCTTCTTCAAGAATTTTTCCATCTTATCTTTCCAAGTCATATGGTTTTCTCTTGTTAGAACAGGAACATCCTCTAAAGAAATAGGATTGTTTTCCTGCAATGCCTCTTCACTTGCCATAGAAATAGGAGTTTCCTCCTTAACTGATGAAACTTTAGTTTCCATCTGATCTTCCATACCTATGAAGAAAGAAAATCATATATTCTTGAAGTAATACATATGTAGAAAATAAAAATGAATTAGATAAGACTGCCTCTTTCATTCATTAAAAAAAAATAATAAAAAAAAAAAAAAAATGCCTGCCCGCACTTTCTCATATGTAATAGATAGTTTCCCTGTTGGTTTACCACAATAAAAAAAATTTAAAAATAAATAAAATAAAGAGAGAGAGAGAGAGAGAGAAAGAGAGGTGGGGGGCTTGGAGGTTTTTCTTATCCCAAGTTGAGAAGAGAAACTGGTAACGTGTTGTTCCTCGACTCCCACTTAGTTCTTTGGTGTATGCAAGAGCCATATGTTAGGGAAAGATCTGTAACGATATCGCAATAGCCAATACAGGAACAGATGACTTAATCGATATTGTGTCCCAATACTTGATCAATACTTAACCAATACCAAAAAGGTATAACACATCAACATACTAGTCGATAACCATTCAAACATTATGTACTAAAACCATACTCTCCACTCAGCCCTTAAAATTAATTAAGCATGGCGAAGGAAAAATTTGGGTTGTTCCTATGGTTAAACTAGGATGAATCAGACTTTTGGAACTATGGAGCCACTAGAGTAATCGAACCAAGAATGACCAACTAATTTAGTAAGTGGTCTAGTCTTGGTTTAAGTTTTAGGAATTTCACTAAAATTCGTGAATAATTCTGACAAATAGAACTTTACGATTGAGTATGGACTGATCCGAAAATAAAATATCGTTTTTTTTTTTTTTTTCGGGTAAAGAAAATTAAAAACATTTACATATACATGTATTTTTAGTAATCGGGTTTGAGATACTATATTGATACGAAACCAATGAGAACATACAACGTGGCCGATACTACTGTACTAAAACATATTAAAAAAAAAAAAAAAAAAAAAAGAATCAAAGATCTGTATCGGCTAATTTCTTAGACCATTCATTTACTTCTTATGGTGTTAGAGAAATCAGTGTTACAATTCTCAGTCCGGCAACTAGGCGGCGGACACCCTACCAGGCTACGACCTACCTTAGAAGAAATCATTATTGTAAAATGAGTTGCTGAATAAATTTAAAAAATAATGAATTGCTGTATAATTTTGATCATGAAAATAAAAAGATATCTCCCTGGAGGTCAAACCGTTTTGAATTTTGATTTATATTGTTATAATGTGCTCAAATATTGAAACTATAAATCCAGTGGTGGTCCATTATATGGGTTGCAGCAGGGCAGCTGCAATGAAAGACTCAGATAGATTCTATCTCAATCTAATGATCCGTGTAAATTTCCATCACACAGTGCAAGTTAGCGTGCAGATTAATTATGCTTATGGGGAAAAAAATGTATCTTCGATCATGTAATTTTTCCCAAAACAACTCTAGAAAAAGAAGAAATAAGAAAAACAAATGCTTGGAGAATTTCTTCTTACCCCAAGGAGAGCTCACCAGGTAGATACTTGAGCAAGAGAGCAACGAATTGTCCACTCCTGCTTTGGGCCTTTCGTTGAGCAGGGCTGGAAAAAGGTATGGAGGTGAGAAAAATGTCCACTCAGAGAACTCATTTATATAGTGAATGCACCTAATAAAAAATAAAAAATAAAAAACGAAAAGAACGCAAGAACCCAAAAAAAGTTTCAACAAAAAGATAAAAAAAACTTCCACTTTTTATGCACAAAAAAAAAAAAAAAAAAAAAAAAAAAACTGTCATCTTTATCTGGATCCATGTGGGGATGAATTTATTTATAATAGTAATAAGGCAAAAGTTTCCATATATATGACTGTGTATGTACACAATCATACTTTTAGTCATCCAATGAAGAATTGTAATTTTCAAATTATTTTAATTATCAATTTCAAACTTTAGTTTTTTCAATAATCATATGGATTATATCATAGAAGTACAAACACTTTCAGGTGTACCTTTATATGATGGTGATCAAAATGAACTACTACTATCATGCGAAGATTATTGAAAACCATGCTATATGTTCTAAAAAAAAAATAATGAAAGTAATTAAGGTGCCAAAAGTTGCATGCGAAGATTATTGAAAACCATGCTATATGTTCTATAAAAAAAAATAATGAAGGTAATTGAGGTACCAAAAGTTGTATGAGTAAATATCATAAATCATTTTTACCTATATATATATATATATATATCATTTTCTATATGAATAGTTTTCAAATGATTATTACACTTAAAAATAAATATTTTCCATCACACGTAAAGGCAAGAATATAAAAATTCTCTTCTTGGTGAAGGAGCTGTTATTTTCTGTCACGTGCTTTATAAAAAAAAGTTTGAAATTTTATAAATATATTGATCTCAAAGTTTCATATTTACGTATCAATTTTTTTGTTAAAAAATGTTAACCATGGGGCAAAATAATATATTAAAAATAGAAAAATTTCACCCACCCCCTTAAACTATACCTTTAATTTACACAATCCCAAACTTTGCCCCTAATTTCACCCACCCCCCATATGTATCTCACAAGTCTAGACTTAACAGATTGATCGATTGATCCGTTAAGTGATGAGGTGGCAAGATTAAGAATTCTATAATACCAAAATTGTCCTTTAGTAATATTAATTTACTATTTTACCCCAAAAGTATTAATTTGATATTTTACCACAAAAGTATTAATTTACTATTTTACCCCAAAAGTAATAATTTGTTATTTTACCTCCAAAGTATTAATTTACTATTTTACCCCCAATTTACAATCGCTTTTCCTTTGTAGCACGGTGATACACAGGAAAACAAACCTGATTTCACCTTTCTTTTACAATCGCAATCCGGGTGTTTGAAATCTGAACACTTTCTTTTTCGGCGGAGATGAGAGAGGATGAAGGACAAGCCCCTGTTGGTGAAGGCGGAGGGAGGGAGGGTGGTGGCAGTGCTTCGACCACAATGTAATTCCAACTGAGGAATAGGGAAGATTCGTAATGAGATTGTTGATGCAAGAGTGTACTACTGATGTTTCTTCTGCTTCCTCAGCATCTTTGGTTCTTGCAGATTCATTCTTAAAAAATGAAGCAGGAAGTGAACTGGTTCCTTCTAGAGGCATTCCACCAATAGAATTAAATGGTAACGTTCTTTTTCCTGCGTTGTGTTTGCTTGTTTCTTAACTTCTGCTATTGAACTCTGTTAACTTTGATTTGTGCATATAATTCGAAAAATTGCATCACATGCAATGTATTGACTTAGTCAAGTTGTGACAGTAAGATAGATGGCTACAATGTAGAGGAAATGACTGTCAGGTCAGATGAGGAATCCATTAATGAATGTGTGAAGCTCTTCCTTAAAATTGTAATTACCCCTGGTTGGGCGGGATGCTGCTAATGCCGTATACATACAATCCTTGCTGTTTCTAATGTTATCGAGATGTGCTCATTTATCTTGATCAATGCTTTGTTTTCAAGCATTCAAGTTAAAGGAAAACGGTTGAAAAGTAATCTGCAGCAAGAGGTATGTCTCTAATCATTTCTTTTCAATACCCATTGTATTCTAGTAATCTGTACATAGATCATCTTTAGGTTTTCCCATGGGATTTCTCATGAACCCTAACGAACACACCACACGGATTACTAAAATACAATGGGTATTGAAAAGAGATGATTAGAGACATACCTCTTGCTGCAGATTGATTTCCGACCGTTTTCCTTTGGCTTGAATGCTTGGAATGCTTAGATCAAAGTCTTCCACAGTCTGTCGGGATCCCTTCACCTTCTCTCTGCGTATGGGAACAGGAGAAGAAAATAACACCGTGGCTGTGGGGACTCTAACCATTGGTATTTATAATACCACCCCCAACCCTGGACCAGTCCCACAGTGGACCAGGTTGGTCCATCTCTAATCATACTTAAACTGATTTACCTGTAACTAGACTCCCACTGAACCAACTAACTTTATAATTAATTTAGTCCATAAAAATATCTTACAATCTCCCACTTGAGCTATATTAATTATAAATTCACCATTGATCCAATGTGGCCATGGAATCTAATTACACCAAAACCATTCTTTACTTTGATCTAGTCATCAAGCCTACCAATGTCGAACAACAGCGGAAAGTACTCCTACACATCCGGTGTACCTCCTTCTGTCAGTCACATACAGAGGTCTACTTAATAACATAAATCACTTTGAGATGAATACTTGAGTCCAATGATCGAATTACCACGATCTCGTTACCTTAAAATCCTTATTGGTCAACGCACTTTGATATTATCCAACTTATATAGGCAAACCGCCTCTAGTTTGGACTAATGTCATACTTTGGCTTACCGCCTTCTTTGGCTAAATACCGCCTTGCAATTTTGACATGTCTAAATAATCAATAATACATACAGGCAATAAAATTAATGCTTACCAATAATCCTGCCCATTAAACCATATGCAACATAAACAATCACAGATAAACCATCAACTACCAGATCTCTACTAATCAAGCATATCAAAATACTCCCACTGACTAAGAGAATCTAAAGACTCCCACAGATATTATAAATTCCAAAAGAATAAATAAACTAATAAAATGCCCAGGATTATTGGTAAGCATTAATTTCATTGCTTGTATGTATTATTGATTATTTAGACATGTCAAAATTACAACATAAACAATCACAAATAAACCATCAACTACCAGATCTCTACTAATCAAGCAGATCAAAACACTCCCACTGACTAAGAGAATCTAAAAACTCCCACAGATATTATAAATTCCCAAAGAATAAATAAACTAATAAAATACCTTCATTTAAATTTAATATGAAATTTAGTTATATCAAAAACATGTCAAATAATATCTTTTAAAATAAATAACTGAACTATAAATCAATAAATAAATATTCAAAAATAATCTAAAGTCAACTGTATTAAACGACATTATCATTTGGTGTCTTCTTTCTCTGGTGTCTCAGTTTCCTTCTTCTTCTTCTCTAACCAAGCTTCTCTTGCTTTACATTCTCTCTTCATGTGCCCCTTCTTATGGCACCAAAAACATTCAACATCACTCATATCTCTATCATAAGGTTTTCCTTTCTTAAAAGAGTATCTATCTTTTCTATAAGGTCCTACCCCAATCTTTCCTTTACCCTTATCTTCTCTAGAATGATGACTAGTGACATTGACACTTTCAAATCTTTTCTTTAGTCCCATTTCTTCTTTAGTGCAAACAGAGATTAATTTGTTCATATCCCATTCTTCTTCTTGAATATTATACGCCACTTGTGTCTGGTAATATTCTTCAGGTAACGAGGATAACGCACAATGGATCACGAACTCATCATCAACGTTTATTCTCATGCCTTTAATCTTCTCAGCAGTAGCAGCAAGCTCCATGAAATGATCTCTGACACTTCCATTACTGTCAAACCTTGCATTAGTAAGTTTGTTCATCAAGGTGCTTCTCTGTCCTCTGTCAGAAAGCTCAAACTTCCCTTTGATTTCTTTTAAATATTCTTTGGCCGTTTCCTTGGCTTGAACACCATCACGCATGGTTTCAAGAATGGTCTGCCTCATGAGCAGCATAGACTTTTTATTTGCTGCCATCCATCTTTTCATTTCCTCCTCTTCTAGGGTACTAGTTTCAGTGATGGCAGCAGGTTTATCCTCTTTAAGCGCCATATCTAAGTCAATTAAACCTAGAGTCGCTTCTAGCTGTTCATACCATCTTTTAAATCCATGTGGGATGGTTCTGATACCACTGTAGGATTTCAATATAAATCCAAAGAAACTTGATTCTATTTGAATCCCATATGGAATGTAAAATACATCTGAGTTATAACACAATCATTAAAATAAATAGGACATACATTTTCGTAGGAGATTATTTTTCGACCTTTTCTTTACGCCTGATTCCTGTAGAGATCTTCTACAGTCTCCTCTCCCTTAGGTATGGGTTCTCCTGATTATGCACACAGAGAAAAACTATAGGGACCCTGCTCCATATATATAATGTTTTAGAATTCAAATCCCAATCCCATAATAGGATAGATTTGATTTATATTTGGTAAGGGATAATCAATTATCCTTGATTGGATTTCCACCAGTCAAAATAGGTAATGAAGATAATGTTGCCCATAATAGAAAATAGCAAAAAAGATTTTATAGACCTCCAACTTTTATGAGAAAAATCCAAGAACAAAAGAATACCAAAATTCGAGCTTTCTTCTTTTCCCCTCTTTATCTTCTACCTGAAGCTTGTGGCCTTTTGTTTCTTCTAGTATCCACCAAGGTAATTTGAGTTTCTTGAGGCAATGAGGGGATGCTCTTCTGGCTTTCTTCCGCTTGGCCCAGTCTTTTTCAGGCACTTTATTGTGTTTCTTTGGTGTTCTAGCTTCGGTTTCCGGTGGATCTCTTGTTTCCGTCTAGCGATGGAGGCAACTCCAATTCCATTCCCTCATAAGGAGAATCTTATCTCATCGGCGAATATCCTTAGATTCCGGCAATAGAGTGGTTTTCTTAGTCGTCGGGTTTTCTCTAGGTTTCGGAGAAAGCGAGCCGGTTGAGATCGGAGGGAGGGGATGAAGAGAGGTTGAATCGACTGGAACAGGAGAGGAAGGGGATGAAGACAGGTTGAGTCGATAATGAACTTGACCCACTGAGTTCGGTTAAGCATAAATGAGTTGGGATTATTTATTTATTTTTTTAATACTTTTTACAATAAGGGTAAAATAGATATTTCAAATTTTCTCTTAGATTACTTAACAGCAGGGGTGCGGTTGACATTATTGGGCAAGTTTGGGGTTGGGTGAATAGTTTTCAAATGATTATTACACTTAAAAATAAATATTTTTCATCACATATAGAAACCAGAATATAAAAATTCTCTTCTTGTTATTTTCTGTCACGTGTTTTATAAAAAAAAAGTCTGAAATTTTATAAATATGTCGATCTCAAAGTTTCATATTTACGTAACAATTTTTTTGTTAAAAAATGTTAACCATGGGGCAAAATAATATATTAAAAATTTAAGAACACAAATGCTTTGACAGTTAAGGCTGCAGGAAATACACAGAGAGCAAATCATTGGACCAGTTGATAATTTTGATGAGGCTATGATTGAAGCCAATGACTTGTGATTATTACATTAATCATTACGTATTAATAGGAAAATTATGAGAGTTATTATAATAATTCAATTAATTCACACTTTGAATATGTCTTTTGGGGATAGTCAACACTTATTATTTTCCATTAAAAAAGATGGTTTTTTTACACATTGAATATGTCATTTGGATAGTCAAGACTTATTATTTTCCATTAAAAATGATGGTAGATAAGGATTTTCAGTCAGTGCTCTTAACTCTTTCCATAGTTTAATAGTTATAAAAATCAAGTAATATTTATCAGAACATAGAATACAGCTGATCATAATATAAACACTCAAATGATCTTCACGTGGAAAGGAGACAAAACCCTCGATCTATGGTTAACCAGTTGTACAATCAAGTTGCATAATAATTGAGTCATATAATTTATTGACCTACTTATATGATTTAAGAAACTATATATCATTTATACAATTTTTACTTGACTTGACTTGAACTATAAGATTAATAGAGTCTAATTTCTAATCTAAATTCTACACATCCACGCCAAGGATTCAAGACATTTTATAAAACGGATCATGATCCCTTCATTTCCTCATGTCAACACATGAAGACATGAGGGGATTATTTTCCATTATAAAACAATGGCATCATCTCCTTCCTCACAAGAATTATTTGCACCTTTCTTCCATAGTGTCAAATTTACAAAAAAGAAGTATTTTTTTTATGCTTACAAAATTAATTTATATTTTCAAAAAAAAAAAAAAAAAAAAAGGTAGATACAACACAATGATCAAAAAAATGATTTCATTTTATCCACTATGGAATATGGAAAGCAAGATTTGTTGAGTTGATCAATTTAGTGAAAAAAAAAATGCTTAGTTGAATTAAGATGAGATTTTTCCCAATAGTCATATTACTTCTAGAGTAATTTGCTTTTTAGCAAGATTTGAATTGATTACAAAGGCTTCATTGAGATATATGAATGAAGCATTGAAATAAGATATAGATGACAATTTAATATTTTGAAATTAGGTAATATATTATTGATCTTTTATCAAATTAAAAGGAACAGTTGAACCTCAATTTTTAATCTACAATCCAATTTTTCCTAAACTCTTAAAATTCCATGGAAAATTTCAACCATGTGGATAACAATAGAGGATATTCATAGCTAGACTGGCTCTTTATTGAGTTTCATATTAATAATGTATTGAAGAAAACCAATATATCTCAAAAAGTACCCTAGTAAATGGTTTAACCAGCATAAATCTTATTTTCTGCTAATCCAAAACAGAATGATGTTCCTATGTCAAATGATCTTCACATGGAAGGGAGACAAAACTCTCAATCTATGATTAACTAGTTGTACAGTCAAGTTGCATAATAATCAAGTAATATAATCTATTGACCTACTTATATGATTTAAGAAACTATATATCCTTTATACAATTTTAACTTGACTTGACTTTTTATTTATTTATTTTTTAATAGACATGACTTGACTTGAACTATAAGATTAGAATCTAGTTTAAATTCTAATCTCTACACATCCACACTGTGGATTCAAAACATATTGTAAAACGGTTCATGATCCCCTCATGTCCACATGTTGACATGAGGACACAAGGGGGTTATTTTCCATTATAAAACAATGGCATCATCTCTTTCCTCACAAGATTTATTTGCATCTTTATTTTATGGTGTCAGATTTACCAAAAAGTTTTTTTTTTATGTTTAAAAAATTAATTCATATTTTTAAAAAAGAAAAAAAAAAGGCATAATGATCAAAAAATGATTTCATTTTATCTACGATGGAATATGGAAAGCAAGATTTGTTGAGTTGATCAATTTTAGTATAAAAAAAATGCTTAGTTGAATTAAGATGAAATATTTCCCAATAATCATATTACTTCTTAAAGTAATTTGTTTTTTAGCGAGATTTGAATTGATTACGCAGGCTTTATTGAGATATATGAATGAAGCATTGAAACAAGATACAAATGACAATTTAATATTTTGAAATTAGGTAATATATTATTGATCTTTTACCAAATTAAAAGGAACAATGGAACCATAACTTTTAATCTACAATCCAAATTTTCCTAAACTCATAAAATTTCATGGAAAATTTCAACCATGTGGATAACAATAGAGGGAACTTGTAGCTAGACTAACCCTTTATTGATTCATATTAATAATGTATTGAGGAAGACCAATATATCTCAAAAAGTACCCTATTAAATGGTTTAGCCGGTACAAATCTTATTTTCTGCTAATCCAAAGCGTAATGGTGTTCTTATGTCAGATGATCTTCACGTGGAAGGGAGACAAAACTCTCGATCTATGATCAACCAGTTGTACAGTCAAATTGCATAATAATCAAGTAATATAATCAATTGACCTACTTATATGATTTAAGAAACTATATATCATTTATACAATTTTAACTTGACTTGACTTTTTATTTATTTATTTTTATTTTTTGTGTAGTAGACTTGACATGACTTGAACTATAAGATTAAATTTCTATTCTAAACTCTACACATTCACACTAAGGGTTCAAGACATATTATAAAACGGACTATGATCCCTCATGTTCTTATGTTGACATGAGGAGGGGATTATTTTCCATAATAAAACAATGGCATCATCTCCTTCCTCACAAGATTTATTTGCATCTTTATTCCATGGTGTCAGATTTACAAAAAAAAAAATATTTTTTATGCTTACAAAATTAATTCATATTTTCAAAAAAGGAAAAAAAACACACAATGATTAAAAAATGATTTCATTTTATCCACGGTGGAATATGGAAAGCAAGATTTGTTGAGTTGACCATTTTTAGTAAAAAAAAAAAAAAATTGCTTAGTTGATTAAGATGAAATATTTCCCAATAATCATATTACTTCTTAAAGTAATTTGCCTTTTAGCAAGATTTGAATTGAATACGCAGGCTTTATTGAGATATATGAATGAAGCATTGAAACGAGATATAGATGACAATTTAATATTTTGAAATTAGGTAATATATTATTGATCTTTTACCAACTTAAAAGGAACAATGGAACCATAACTTTTAATCTACAATCCAATTTTTTCTAAACTCTTAAAATTTCGTGGAAAATTTCAACCATATGGATTACAATAGAGGGAACTTGTAGCTAGACTAACCCTTTATTGAGTTTCATATTAATAATGTATTGAGGAAAACCAAAGTATCTCAAAAAGTACCATATTAAATGGTTTAATCAATACAGATCTTATTTTCTGCTAATCCAAAGCATAATGGTGCTCCTATGTCAAATGATCTTCACGTGGAAGGGAGACAAAACTCTCGATTTATGGTCAACCAGTTGTACAGTCAAGTTGCATAATAATCAAGTAATATAATCAATTGACCTACTTATATGATTTAAGAAACTATATATTATGCAATTTTAACATGACTTGACTTCTTATTTATTTATTTATTTATTTATTTGTAATAGACTTGACATGACTTGAACTATAAGATTAGTGTCTAATTTTTATTCTAAACTCTACACATTCACAATTAGGATTCAAGACATATTATAAAATGGACCATGATCCTCTCATGTCTTTATGTTGACATGAAGACATGAGGGAATTATTTTCCATTATAAAACAATGGCATTATCTCCTTCCTCACAAGATTTATTTGGCCCTTTATTCCATAGTGTCAGATTTACAAAAGAGTATTTTTTTTATGCTTACAAAATTAATTCATATTTTCAAAAAAGAAAAAAAAGAAAAAAAAAGTAGATACAGCACAAAGATCAAAAAATTATTTCATTTTATCCACGATAGAACATGCATGGAATGCAAGATTTATTGAGTTGACCATTTTTAGTATAAAAAAAAATGCTTAGTTGAATTAAGATGAGATGTTTCCCAATAATCATATTACTTCTTAGAGTAATTTGCTTTTTGGCAAGATTTGAATTGATTACAAAGGTTCTATTGAAATATATGAATGAAGCATTGAAACAAGATATAGATGATAATTTAATATTTTGAAATTAGGTAATATATTATTGATCTTTTACCAAATTAATAGGAACAATTAAACCTTAATTTTTAATCTACAATCCAATTTTTCTTAAACTCTTAAAATTTCATGGAAAATTTCAACCATGTGGATAACAATAGATGACACTCGTAGCTAGATTATCCTTTTATTGAGTTTCATGTTAACAATGTATCGAAGAAAACCAATATATCTCAAAAAGTACCTAATTAAATGATTTAACCAGCACAAATCTTATTTTCTGCTAATCCAAAACAGAATGGTGTTCCTATGTCCAATTTCCATCCCTCTCTCTCTCTCTCTCTTTCTCAACACACAAAAAAATAAAAAATAAAAAAAACAGAGTCACTTTTATTTGCTACAAAGCTTTACAAATCTTGGGTATAGAATTCATGGTAAATCCAGGAATTAAAATATTTTCATTATTTTGCTTAAATAAGAGCATATAAATTTGTGGGAATCAAAAGGAAATTTTTTAGTTTGACTATTCAATGATATTGATTTCCTATTTTCGAAAAAAAAATTATTACTTTAGTAATTAAAGTTTTTATTATTTCAAAAAATCCAATATATATATATATATATATTCTTTTGTTTTTGTCTTTATTTTTGTTTATTTTTCTTGTTTATAAGATTGGTTGAGAGAAGTTAAGGTTGTCACAGTAAGGTTGTCATGATGAGGTCGTCACAGTAAGATCGTCATGATAAGGTCATCACAGTGAGGTTGTCACCATGAAGTCGTCATGATGAAATTGTCATGTAAGGTCGTTTACAGTGAGATCGTCATGATGATGTGGTCATAGTGAGGTCGTCATGATGAAGCCGTCATAATAAGGTCATCACAGTGAAGTCCTCACAGTGAGGTAATGAGGTCGTCATAGTGAGGTCATCACTATTACAAGTCGTCATGTTGAGATCGTCACTGTTGCAAGCCGTCACATGACGGACTTGATGACTTGGAGACAAAAAATGGGAATATTGCTATGAAATTGGACATCTAAAAGGCTTTTGATACTGTTGAATGGAAATTTTTCTTTAATGTTCTGTTCAATTTTGGTTTTTCACCAATCTTTGTTAACAGAGTGAGAATTCTTTTGGAATCATCAAGACACTCTATAATGATTAATGGAGGCTCAATGGTTTTTTTTTTTCTATTAATTTTTCTTTTTTAATACAAATGGATCTTTAATAAGAAAAAAAAAAAAAAAACTTGGAGACTTGATGACTTAATGACTTGATGACTTAAAAACCTGATGGACTTGATGACTTTAAGACTTAGGGGATTTGATGACTTTGAGACCTAATGACCATGGAGATGACCTAAATCATGGAGATAACTTATAAGTCATAGAGATTAGTGCATGAAGTCATCGACTAAGGTCAGCACCTGAGGTCATCAACTGAAGTCAGCATCTAAAGTGTCTCTAGGACAAAGGAACACATTTGTTCATAAGAATGCATCCTTATGAAAGGGTATGAATATTCAGATCTGATTGTTAGTTTTGAAATGACACAACTCTACAATGGAGAACTTTCAAGAGATGTCTCTGGCTCATTAAATAGAGGAGGAAAAATCCTCCTAGAGGATAATGATCATGTACAAAATTGGAAATTGTTCTCACTCATTCTCTCTCCCTCTTTATAGCATATGGGTTTCGGAGCATTTTATTTTTTAATCTGAAGCACAACTCTGAAGTTTTCTAAGGAGCGCATCGAACTAGTGCAAGTTTGTTGCTGAAGCCAAGATTGTTTTATCTTGGAGTCAGATTTGCACGATCATTCCAGTTGCACTTGTGGGGACAAATACTGACATTAGGAGTTAGGACCGTATCGATTCTAGTACAACTTAACTTGTGTTCTAATCATCTTGATATAATTCCTTGTTCGTTTCAGCAGCCATCAAATAAAAAGATTCTTAGCTAAAGTAAGAATCGTCAGAAGCAATATGCAGATACTCGACGCAGAGATCTTGAGTTCGTCGTGGGTGATAAAGTATTCTTAAAAGTATCGCCTACGCGAGGATTAAAACGTTTCAGACAGAAAGAGAAACTAAGTCCAAGATATGTCAAACCATATGAGATTCTAGCTAAGCGTGGGAAAGTGGCGTACCAGTTAGCACTACCACCATCTATGTCAAGTGTGCATGACATATTTCATATTTCCTTATTGAAGAAGTATGTCAAAGATCCAACGCACTTTCTGACAGTAGATCTACCTGATTTAACTGATGATTTGACCTTTGAAGTAACACCAACTGAAATCACCAGTCGAAAGGTTCAACGACTACGCAATCGAGATATCTATTATGTTAAGGTCACCTGGAGAAGTAGAGACATGGAAGAAATTACATGGGAAGAAGAGAATGCTATGCGAAAGCAATACCCTCATTTATTTGACTCAGAAGGTATAAACAATTTCGGGGACGAAATTTTTTATAAGTAGAGGGGAGTTGTAAGACCCATATCAAACTAACCCGGTCTTACCACCTTGAACCAAGTCTATCCATCATGGTTGAGCCAAATGCTAAGTGCGTGAAGGAGATCACGATCCCAGGTATTGACCCAAAAACACTTAAAATAAGGGGAGGGTCGCATACCCAACAAGGGAGGGTCGGACCCCCTCAGTATAAAAGTCAGACCCCCAGTTTTACATGGGGGGTCAGACATTTTAAGAACCAGGGGTCGACGGGATCTCCAACCCCCCCTATCGACCCCCGGTACTCGGTAAAAACTGAAATTAGGAAAGTTTCCTAATTTCAATGGGATTCCTTCATAATCTCAATGGGACTTATTTTAGGAGTTTCTACTCTATAAATAGGACGTCCCTAAGCCTCTTTCACTCCTTTTAGAACCCTAATTGAATTGAGAGAAAGAGAAGAGAAGGAAGAGAAGAAGAAGAGAAGGAAAGAAGAGAAGAAGGCAAAAGGAGAAGAGTTGCAGAGAATGAGTATTCTTCTCAGGTATGGATACTATTTCCATGAGTTTCTAAAGACCTTAATGTAGATAATGAAGAGGGCATGATCTCAGAGAAACCCAAACCATCAACCCATGGTTAGGTTTTTCATGAAAAACCATGAGAAATTCATGAAAGCCATATAGGTGAATGAATCATGGTTCTAGGCCATGGAACATGTGTGGAATGGACTGTAGGAGCAAGCCATAGGACCCCAAACACGAAGAATGGACTGAAGGAAGAAAAATCAACAAAATCCACAGGGGGTCGCATGGGGGGTCGATGGCCAATCGACCCTACCAGACCCTGAGCATCGACCCCCAGTGTTCGGGAAGTCCAGAATAGGGGTGGTCGCACCAGGGGTCGATCAAACTCCGACCCTAGCATCGACCCCCAGTTAACAGCATGGTTTTATAAATCAGAATTAATTCTAATTAAATTCTATCGACTTGGTTAGGTTTTCTAGTGATATAATATCAATAAAAATGTGATTCTTAAAGCTTGAAAGAGGACTTACGATCAAGTTAAGGTGAGGAAACAAGACTCTTAACTAATTGGTTAATAACAAACTGTTTTATTTCTTGAGTCCAATGCTATGCTTGATTCTATGCGAATATGTTTGTAATGTGCATACAACATGTCATCCAATATTTCTATTATTTGTTCATGCATATTTACTTTATTGTTGATAACATGATGATGATGATGATGATAGGAATAGGCATGTGAATGTATGTGTGTGGTTGGTATACTTGATGTGAGCGAGTATCAGGGGGTGTCATAGGCTGGGCCTCAGCACTCTAGCTCTATCTCTAACTCAAGTCATGTGCATTAGCATCGTCGTATCGCCATTACTTTAGCAGAACTATTATGTCGTAGAGTATCAGGGGAGGTGGTCTCGGTCCTTGTAGTCTCTGACTCTACCGGGGGACCTTAGCTCTATCTCTATGGACGTTCTGAGGGATGCTGGGGTGAGGCCTTGGATACACTGTTTGACATTAGAATTGGTTAGTTGCGAGCCCAGTTTGTAAGCCCTCACCAGCAGGGGTTTACGTGTTGGTATGGCACTGTACAGCAATAAACGTTAACCTTTGTTGTACAATGTTCATGAATTGGGTGCATGTGAGTCGATGATAAACGTTAGCTTTGGGCGACGTCACACACTTGTGTATAGAGGAGGGGTCAATAAACGTTAACCTTTAACCACCAAACCTTTCTATTGCATATTGCAAACTTTAAACCAGACCAAAGATATGAATTGAATGCATGCATATGTATTGTTACATTGTTTTGTTTGCTCGCTGAACCATGATGTGTGCTCACCCTCTCGACGTAGAATATTTTTAGTTGATGATGCAGGTACTACCGTCGATGATTATGTCAACGCTCCAGTGTACGGTCACGTGGCGGCGATGGAAGTTGAAGACGAAGTGGATACGCATGACTCCTCTTGCGAGTGCAACTCATGCGTATTCAATTAGATTTTATTTTAGATATTTGGATTTAATAAAGACATGTAATTGATATTTATTTATGTCTTAGTTGATACAGAATAATTTGCTATTTAAATATGATTATCACATCTAGATTTCTCAGTTCATTTTATTATAAGACTTCCGCTATTGTGTATTTACTCTGATTATGAATGTGGATGTATGGGGTTTAGATAAAACGGATATAGCCTACTCGAGATCCTGGTTGAACCGTTGGTTTGCTAGCGGTTCATCACACCATTCTGAATAGTGCGGAATAGGGGTGTGACAGTTAGTCATGTTTGGATCAATACCATGCAAAGCGAGGTATTGATCTAAACCCTATTTTGCCGTCAAACCCTAATCTAATCGGTAAACCCTAGATTCAAGTTCTAGGTTGAAGATCGTCGAAACTAGGACTTGAATGGAGTTGGAAACAACTCTAACTCAGTGCTTAGACCTAGAATGTGTAGGAGAAACCCTAGGATCAATAGGGGGTGACCGACGGAACCGAATGTATGGTCTTTCGGAGACATATCGGTCGCACCATATGCGACCTATACTGCGACCGGTACCTCCCAGAGACTGGTCTGTGGGGACCAGTCGACCATACCGGTCGCACCTTTCCCCACAGTGCCGTGATCGATACTGCAATCATTATGCTCTGTGGGAGTGTTTTTAACTTAGTTGATTTTTCGACCAACGTAAACCCTAAGAAGAACTATTCTAACTCAACCCTAACATCGTGTAGGATCTTGTGATAGCAAGTTTGATTGCCGCAGCAAACAAGCCGTCGGGTAAGGGAATCGCCCAACCCTAATAATTTAATAACAGTAAAATGTTGTTAATAACTATGACTCTGTGGATTGATGTTTGTGCATATTCACATGTCATCCTTTACTTTCAGTTATTATTATTGTTCATGCGTACTCGCTATGTTAGGATGTGACTGTTAGGCATGTGATTGTTTTCGTTGGTGTGTGGAATGG
The DNA here is from genome assembly GCA_028583415.1 of Protea cynaroides. Classification (NCBI taxonomy): domain Eukaryota; kingdom Viridiplantae; phylum Streptophyta; class Magnoliopsida; order Proteales; family Proteaceae; genus Protea; species Protea cynaroides. The sequence goes on along the minus strand of CM053266.1, from coordinate 42,073,067 downwards.
GAAGGGCCGGGGGTCTAGGATCATTCCTCACACTAGCACCTTTTTGTGTCTTTATGTCTTAGCATGCTTGGTGCGGGTAGGGTATCAAGGGAGGAAGTGACACTTTGGTCTCCGGCCTAACCATTAGACTCTAGCTTTATCTCTCTGCCGTAGGGAGCTGTGCTGGGATAGGGCCTACTGTGATGACATATAGGATTGGTTAGTTGCGAGTTCAATTTGCAAGCCCTCACCAATAGGGGCTTATGTGTTGGTATGGGTAGGGTATCAGGAAAAATGTTGGCGGTGTTTGATCCGAACGTTTTAGCTATATCTCTATTCCATGGTAGGGTGCATGTGGGACGACAGTGGTGTTTGATCCATTGGACGGTTTTACACACTTGTGTATAGAGGTGCGGTGGCTGCCAATCTTTTCTATAGCACATTGCAAACTTAAATCAGACCATGATGTGAATGTTACTCATGCATATGTTTGTTACATTGTCAGATTGTCTTACTGAGCTAAGTTGTGAGCTCTCCCTTGTGTATATACTATTTTTAGATGTTGTTGCAGGTTATACGGTGGAGGATTACTTGAATGCTCTGACGTACGGAGGTGTTGCTGCTTTGGACGTGTAAGCAGGAGAGGACGATCATGACTCTTCATGCGAGTGTCGTTTCTACGTGTATCTCTAGGATTGGTTTTAATTTATTTAAATTATTTTTGATTGGAGATATAATTGATATAAGGATATTTAATTATGTTTTGGTATTCGAATAACGAAATATTTTATTAAATTTATCAATAGATCACTCAGTTTATTTTATTTAAGACTTCCGCTGTATTTTATTATATTCTGATTATGGTTATGTGCAATGGTTTGTATGAGTGGACACGATCTTATTGAGATCCTGGTGTGAACTGTTGGTTCAGTGACGGTTCACTCACACTTCTGGTTCAGTCGAAATTGGGGTGTGACATCAAGGCCCAAGCCCACCAAACCCATGTGATCCAAAATCATTTGGCCTAAGACCAAGGTATGAACCATGCTATAGAAGACTCTAGAGCAATCTCAACCTTATGATTATAAAGGATGGTTGAGATTATTTTGAGTTATTTAAGCTTTGTTAAGCCTATAAATAGTGACATATTCTCATATAATAGAGGAAGATGATTTGGTGAATGAAATATGGATTGAAGTTTATCTTCTCCTTTGAACCTTGAAAAGTTCATCTTGAAGCCACCGAAGAGCGAAGTGCTAATATATTTGAGCCCACAAAAATTATAGGAAACTTGCCATGTATGTAATCACTTCCCTTGAAACCAGGTACTATAAACACTACTGCAAACATAATCATAGTAATTAGCATTACTACAACCATGCATTGTGTTGTTGTATCCTTCATCCATGTTGCTCTTTCTTCAAGCTCCTTATGCTCTTCCGTGAATAATGATCTTAGTGTTTTACCTTTCTTGTTTTTAATGGTATGATGGTGCAAAAACATAAAACTATCCACTTCCTGAAATGAAGGCAAAAAGACAAATGTACTAAAATTAACACACATATGATGGCCAGAATTGTTGCGAGTTTAATCCCACATCAAAGACCAAATAGTCTTGAGCCCCTTTATACACCTGAAAGTTTCTCTACTTTTTAATTCGAATTTTTGGGATGAAAACTTCATATGGTATCAAAATAGATTATCACCATCTCTAATCCTCACGTGTCCATAGTGATACATGTGTAGGGAAATGTGAGAAGTTTAATAGTCTTCAACCTTTTATACATCTCGAAATCTCTCCACCTATTAATTTGAATTTTTGAGATAAAAACTATACTAAGAATTACCCAGATCTAAAATATGAAAGGCATCTTCTTATGATCCTTCAAACACACGTGGAGGGATTCAAATCCTCTCCTCCAAGAGAATCTGGAAGAGAGGTGGTACCCCTATTGGATGGGTGACACCTAGGGCTTGGATCCTATTGGATGGGTGATATCCGAGCCCTCTATCTGAGCTGACACTGAGCTGACAAACTAAGCCAACAGGTTGGCACAGATGTAGGGTTCAGATTCATCCGAACCCCAGGTGTCATCCATCCAATGAGGGCGCCACCTCTCCTCCAGATTCTTTTGGAAAAGAGGATGTGGATCCCACTTGAAGAGATAGAGAGAGAAAGAGATTAAAAAAATACCTTATACCAGAGTAGCTCACGTTGCATTTGGAGAGCTGCACCCAGAACTTGATTGAGTCTCTGAATAGGCGCTTTATTGCAACTTGATGTGACAAGAGGTTTCCTCCAACCATTTTTCATGCAAGATCATACTTGAATGGGCTAGGTGATGGATAAATTCGAAAAAAATTTCCTGATGGTTGTTGATTGCTCGATGAAATACTAGGTGGCAAGACAGAAGCTGAGGCCAGTTGTTGATGTTCTCTTCAACAAATTCAATAATCCCGTTCTCGATTGCTACAAACATTGCTTCAGCCACTGCTTTTTCTACTGCTTTAGCATTATGTTGATCACGGTCATGATCAAGGTCTGTTAATATCCTCCATATTTCTTTTACTAACTCACAAGCTTCATTATGAAGCAACTTCTCATAATAGATGTTCTTGCAAGGATCCACATCCTCTTCCGCCTGAGTTTGGGCGGGAGACTTGGCGGTCTGAATGAATGGCGCCACCTGGCTCTCGGGTGGATCCGAGCCCTCCACCCAAGCTGACACCCATGTCGGCTCAGTTTGTCGGTTCAGGTGTCGACTCGAATGAAGGACTCGGATTCACCCGAGAGCCATGTGGCGGCCATCTATCTGGGCCACCAAATTTTTCGCTCAAACTCAGGCAAGAGACGATTTCTATACGTTCTTGCAACCAGGCACTGACAATGTTATGTAGGCAAAAAACTGTCAATGATTGGTTTAAGGGATGCAAGTACTATTAGATGATGATGGGTGATTCTCAATTTCTCATCTAGTTTAAGTGCATTCTGACACATGATATAACGTGCGGAAGCCAAATCTTATACCCTTCTAAAACCAAAAAATAATGCAACTTGTATTTATGCATAGCTCACGCATGATATTTCCTGCATCATAAATGTTATTGGGAGTACTAACAATTCCTAGTATAAATACTTCATTATCTTTATATGCAATTGGGTCATTGGAAAGTGTACGTTTTTTTTTTTTTTTTTAATAAAATAATAGTCAATCCATGTCATGGAAGATCAATTTCAAAAAGATATTTTTCTAGTTGGGTTAGACTGATATTGATTGATATCCACTAAAACCAATCAATCCGAATCAATTTTGAAAACCACCGATATATAGCCGATAATTTAATTTATAACAATGGTAGAGAGATAACCTGAGTGCTGCCCTCATTGCTATGAAAGGAGTTTTCTGTGTCTTTTTTTATGTGCCAATAAGAATTTTTGGCATTGACTTGGACATCTGGCATTGGCAGTGTGACACCTGAAGGCGGCAAGTATCGACCATCCTGAAAAATTGTTGAGAAGTCCCCACCAAGATATAGCGAGTACCAAGTGGTTCGAAAGATCAATAAGAATGTACAAACTTAGTTTCACATTGGTTAGGAGAAAGAGACTAGGCTAGTTGATAACTCTTAGCCACCTCAACATGTCAAGATGCGTTTTAAAGCCTTGAGGGATATGGGCCAAAAAAGGACAAAATCTTGGCGATTACTTGGAGGTTGGGATGTTACAATTGGTATAAGAGGGGACCTCGATACCGTGTGGGGCCACAACGGGGACGCTGTGCCCAAAGGGGGGGAGAATGTGACATCCAACGGCGATGAGTATCAACCGTCCTAGAAAATCGTTGAGGGGTCTCCACCAAGATACGATGAGTACCAGATGGTTTGGGAGATCGGGCTAGTTGATAACCCTTAACCTCCTCAACATGTCAAGATGCATTTTAAAACCTTATGGCCCTTGGGCCAAAAAGGACAATATTTTGATGATTGCTTGGAGGTTGAGACGTTACAGGTAGTCCAAGTATACATATTATTAATACAAAGAGAACTTTGCATTTGAAATATGGTTTAGACAGTGAATAAAAAAAGCATGTTTAAATTTGTTAACAAGCAACCGTATCGCTAGTGCATGTAGAAATGTGTAAAAAGCAAAGCATGTTTTTGTATGAAACATTATTGCTTCCAGCCCTTGGAAAAAGAGTTCTAGTAATATATTAATCCAAAGGGAATACAAGCATATATATGAACCAAACCCCTAACCTGTACAAAACCATGCATCACAACCACTTACATATTTTAGCTGAAAGTTTTCAAGTTTTCATTTCATATTTTTCTAAGGTTCCGATAGATTTGATGTCAAATTTTACATGAAATTTTATATGTAACATTTTACATGTTAAAAAAGATTTCAATTTTTGTTCCCAGTGGTAAAAGAAAGATGAGCTATTATATTTTACCTCATGAAAATAAATTGAAAAAAAATTTAACATGTAAAATTTTACATCAAAACAATCAGAGCCAAAATAATTTACATGTATGCAATTGTTCATAGATTTCATTCAATACTTTGTTTTGTTACTTGTCCAACTCTGATTGGGCTGAAACTTTCAATATACGGACAAATTTTTTTTTGTTATGAACAAACAGTAAAAACCATAATAATATCGAGAAACAGCTCCTATAAAATTCCCCTACAGGTAGATTTGTTGGAGCATTACTAGCTCCCACTGTTTAGATTAGGAGTAGAACCAAAAAAGTGATCATGATGAAATACTTAAATGAGTACATGAAATTCTGAAAATATTTTCCCCACATCATACTTCCACTACTTCTGGCTGGTAATGAACTTGGAAATGCAGAAGACCTATTTGCGAGTGTATAAATGGGTGTCAAGAGTCAAGACTAAACTTGGGTATTTCCGTAGTAGATCGAAAGCCCTACGAATTAAAAACAAATAAATGAAATATTTTCTTTTAAAAATTATTGAAAGCCAACATTCCCATTGGTCATTGTTTTAAAACTAGAAATAAGATCAATTCGGGAACCTATTGATCTGAGTAAGTTGGTGACGTAATTGAGTCAACTCAGTGAGTCCTTATAAAACTAACTGAAAAAAATATATATGATAAATTGATCTATTAATTAAGCATCCATGACATGATCATATGAGTGTGTTCATATAATAGAGAACTTCGTACCAATTTCCATGATACTGAAAAATCACGAGTGTGCTCATCTAGCTAGAAGTATAAATCCCAGCAACGAGACCCAATCAAATTAGGGTCCCTATATGACTGACTCGGCTGGGGTCCCCTTCAAATATAGATTTTTGGAGGGGGCATGCCTAGGACGACACTAGTTACGGTCTTCTATCTAGTAGAACTCCCACCAGTGTGCAATGCAGCATATGGTAGGAGTAGGATCGTCTGTAGTGCTGCTGTGTAACAGTGCTGATCTTGACTATTGAGAGTGCTTCAGGACACATGACCCATGCACTCTCACCGGTCAGAATCTGTAGGACTACACTGAAGCGCTATAGACGATCTTTTTCCGCATATGGCATATATCCCTCTATTGCAAGGCCTCTTTCAAGGAACTGTTTATGTTTATTCTTGTCAAAGCCAATCAGATTAAGGGATCCTTGCAGAACTAGGCTTGCCCTGACTGTTTGACACTGATCACTTATTAAGTGTGTGCCTAAGGCTTGGTCGGTGGATCAAGTCATCTCAATTATATTGCATCATTATGTCGCTTGAACATCTTGATCACTCCTAAGGCGGCCCCTTGGGTATGCAATTCCATCTCCTGGCCGTAGCAGGGCATTGTGTTACCTCCAAAAGAAGAAGGAAAAATATTAAGGGGTCCTCTGGATGCTCACTGCTTACCATAGAAATCACTCACAATAAGACAAGTAAGTAATGAAGCTCTATATCTTTCACGTTTGCCAGGGTGGACTTCCTGCTGATTAGCTTCTTGGCATATGGTGATCCGGTAAAGATAATTCACCACGTCAACCATGAGGGGATTATTAGCAGTGGGTTGGGCTTCGATCATCACTAGTTTCTCTTCCTTTTTTACAATTTCTTTGGCGATCTCTAAGTTCCCATCTAAAGCAGAAATATGGAGGGCTGTATGGTTGAAATTTCTTTTTATTGATAGATCTTCAGGAGATATAATCTTTATCAATTCCTTTGCAAAATTGAACTGTCTTTTTTCAATTGCCACATGAAGAGGAATTTCTCTTTCTGATGTGAGAATGGCAATAAGAGCTCCCTTGTTTTTTGAGCAGAACTCATAGACAGTCTTTCAATCACCATCAACAATAGCTCTGTAAAAAGGCACATACCATGTTTAAAATGTTAGGGTCCATAACTAAGACCCTACACGGCTCCACCCACCCAAATAACGACCACCATTTTGACATATTTTTTCAGTGAGGGAATAAAGAAAACCGAAAAATTAATACAAAAATTAAAGAGAGAGAGAGAGAGAGAGAGATTGTTGTTTTTGTTAAATTAGAGAGACAGAGAGAGAGAGTTTTGTTTTTGTTACTATGTAAGAAAAACAAGAAAAGAAACAGTGGCAACCTCTCACTGGTTCAGGTACTGAAACACTCTGCCTCTCTGCTCTGTAGAAACAAACTGAACTCTGTGACTGTGAGTAAAGGAAAACCCAAATCCATGGAAATCGTTTGGGATAAATCAGACGCAGAAGGATCAGGCTCAGACGGCAAATCCGGCGACACAACCACCACTCCTCGCGGCATCGACGCCCGAGAGCGCCATAAATTGGCCGAGCGCGAGCGGCTTAAATCGATGCGAGAGCTCTTCCTCTCACTCCACGCCCTCCTTCCACACGCCAACACAGTCCGAAAAGAACAATCAGTAATCCTTGACGAGATCATTAAGTACATACCTTTAGCAGTCGCTCGTCTTCGATCGCTCCAGAATAGGAAAGACTTGCCTTCCTCTGTTTCCGCTAGCGTGACGCAGTCGGACCGCCACTCTGTTTCTTCTGACTCGTCTGAATTCTCCATCCGAGTTGCGTCCGAGGCGTCGTCGTGTGTTTCGATTCGGATCAGAGGGGATCGAATTAATTTGTCGTTGACGGATACGAATCCGAAGGGAACTTCACAAGTTCTACCCTTCTCTGCTATATTAGATGAGATTGAGGCTCATAAACTTCAACTTGTTCGTTCTACACATTGCCGTGATGGAAGCAAGATACTCCATCACACTGAGTGCAAGGTCTGCATTGCTTCATTGTTAATTTGGTACCCATTTCTAATTAATTTTGATTTACTGAACTGGGTTGGTAACGTTTTTTTGTATTGATTGCAGATTTGTGATGGGTTGGATAGATCCCCTGTTCTGTGAAAAGCTAGATTAGAGCAACTAGCCGGTAAACTTCAGTGGTTTAGGAAGTCATCATCTTCTTCGCTGAAGAGAAAATTTGACCAGCTGAACTGATTAGTACTGACTGATCGACCACCTTACCAATCATCGCTCAATCTTCGTCTCATTCATATCTGTTATTCAGGTAATGCATGTATGCCATGCGATTGGGTGTTGGCTCGTTAACTCCGTTCGTTAAATATATGCTGATATCGATCCCCATTTTTGGATAATGGATCTATAAAGATGCGAACGTTTCTGTTCCAGCTCACAAGCCTGTCTTTTCCATTGATGTGCTAAAACAGTTTTCTTTGACTCAAGAACACCCTAATAGTCTGTTTGGTTAGTGAGAAATATTGTTAGGAAAATAAAAATCCAAGAAACACTGACAGCTAATTACTTAAAAAAATAAAAAAAAAAAAAAGAAAAAAAAAGGGGATATGAGTTTTAAGAATGGATTTAGATCCTCTGCACTTAAGTAACCCAGCAGTCCCATTCAGCCTGTTGGATTGCATATATCCTCAAAGACTCAGATGTGACAGACTACAGGGACTGCATGGCTACAAGAAACCCAAATAAGAGAAATAAAGAGACATTAACAAACCTTTTCAAGAATGATGAAGAAAAGGCCAATGAAGTTTTTTTTTTTTTTTTTTTTTTAACTTATCCAACAATTAGGACATGTCTCCGTTTTAGTCCCAAGTCTTTTTCACAGTTGGAAAGATCGTCTAGGGTTCTTATTGTTTTATGAAAAGTGCATCAATTATTTTTAAAATACCCTAGGCGCAAGGCATGACATGACGTGATTGGTATCCCTTTTTCTTCCCCACAAAATGGGAGGTTGATGAATTGACTGCAGTTTGATCATTCTATCACGTGCCAATAATTTATGGACTTTTGGGAAATTTATTTTGGAGGCACCATGGGGTGGTATTTTCACTTTAATATATAAATAAGAAAAAGATATCTTTAAAGATTGTGGATATGGCCATTGTACAAAGTTATGATTTTCCACTATGTGGATACATGATGTCGCTATTATATTGGATGAATTAAATATAGTTTAAACTAAATATATGTGAATTGTGATGTCTAAGTTAGCTGTTTGGAGAATCCATCAATCAAAGTGGTAGATGATAGTTTTAATAAATGGATAGAGAAGAGAAAGAATGTCAGGAGTGGGAAAAAAGAAGCTAATTAGTAGTTTGACATTCCTATCTTTTTGAGCCCTGTGATGGGTTGACATTGGAATATTTATCATTGGTTATACTACTATAAGCCCTGTTAGCTTGGCAAACCTCAAATTCAAGCTTCCACATCAATCAAAACCCACTTAGAAATCTTTTATTCTTATAGAACCTAAATGCTTTTTTCCTCACAAAATCTTCCGAACTCTTAGTAAGAACACTGAACAATTGGACTTCTATGTTGGTGGTTTTCACATTCAAGTTATTAGTCTTTGCCTTTCTTTTGTGTACGAGATGATGAAGGTGTCGCCATCTTCAAGTTCTGGCAGGCCATTCCCTCAAAGAGCGAGTTTTTGTCCCGGTGTATCTTCTTCATTTATACTACTGTCTAGGATTCGGATGTGTAGATTCACTGCAAACAAATTGTTGAGAAGCAATGGGTAACCAAGGCCGAAAGGGTACATCATTTTACTTATGCAACATCACCGGCCCAGCACATGTGGACGTTTTATTCCCTACTACTTTTTCTGTCCTTTGATGATTTAAAAGATCGCCTGGGGTTCTTATTGTCTCATTCAAGGTGCATTCATTATTTTTAGAACCACGAAAGTTCTAAGATATCATCTGGCCAGAAAGGGTCAGTTTTTGTCATCACTTAAAAAATCGGATTGAAACTAGTGGATTCAATCGATTAATTGGACTCGGAATCAACCAAGGCTATATTAATATGAAGATACACACTGATGAGATAGAGCGTGTGCTTACATAACCACCATGAATTAATGAAGAGTATTTTCATGGCCGGCTGTCCTTATATTCATAATTTCATGGCTTTATATGGTATAATTGGAGTGTGATGGGAGAAGGAAACACAAACATTATGTAAAGGTTGCTTTGCTTCTTTATATGGCCAAGCACCATTTACTACATAACGAAGCAAAGATAGCAAAGCTAGATATCATGACAGCATCAAGAATCCCAACAAAACAGGAGAAACATTCTTAGAATATAAAAATGATGGCATTTCGGTGATGTTTGGATCCATGCTTGTTTAGGTTCCTGCTGGGTGAGTTGTGAATTTCCCCCTAAACCTCTTCCTTTTGGGGTTCTAATGCCAATTTCATTGTTGAACTTAAACTCAAGGAAAAGTGTGGTTTTCATTTTCAAAGTTTAAACCAGTAAATGGTAGATCTATATAAAAACTATGGCAATGAAATTCTTCATTCTGCATACTTCTCCCTTCCCATATTATATATAGCAGCCAATTAAAACACCATCTGATCTAGCTGGGGGACAAAGTAATGAGGAAGAAAGTGTGAGTACTTAGATTTGATATGCTTGCCTCTCTCTCTCTCTCTCTCTCTCTCTCTCTCTCTCTCTCTCTCCTTGGTGGGGCGTGCATGTGTGCAAAGGATGTTGGGTCTAGAGACTCTGTGAACCGTGTGAACTGTGACCAAAAAATAACACGGCGCTCCACAAGGATTTTGGGGGGAGGGGTGCCAGTGCCAAATCTGATCACACGTTTCATGTAAGGTGGGAACTGGACATCGCCAAAGAATATATGATATGAAAAGACGACAAGAAAGAAAGAACCACCATATATAGCAATGCAAGCAGTTTTACAGAGTTCATCTTCACTTCACATCCATGACCCACCTCGCGTGCAAGCTAGCCAACCCCACATATATAATACACTATTACTGGATTCCTTCCATTAACTCTCTCTCTCTCTCTCTCTCTCTCTCTACCTGGAAAGAGACTGAGACTCCCCCGCTTTATCTTCACACTATTCCCTTGCATAGAAATTGTATCATCATATTTCTCGATCAGTCTGTTTTCTTTTTTACCCCTTCCTGTCATGTCTAACAGACTAGCCTGATGGAGCTAAGTTGAGGGATCAATTTTTTTTCCCCTTCCTTACATGCTGGCTCCAAGGTCGAGTTTCTACCGAACACTAATCCTTGTCTTAACTGTGAATGTAGTAACACACTTATTAGCGTCAAGTTTATACTATCAGCTAGTTTTCTGCTCCATACTAATCCTCTTTGAGTTGGATCATATAGATATGGCTTCAAATCCCAGTACCTCCATGATGTAGGCTAACTAGGGTCTCTAGTTTAACCTACTCTAACACGACAAACTAACACAAGATTACGAAAATAACTAACTAATGTGTAGGGACTGTTATGGGCAGCAACTTACATGACATGCTTATGAGATTAGTATCATAATAACCACAAGTAAATAATAGTATAAAACCAAGTAACATGCTCAACTAGGTAATTATTAATTAGGTTTCATGTTATATTCATAATAAACCATAGGTTAAGAAGTATTAATGTGCAAAAGATTTCAAAACTTCTAAACTAACAAGATTAAATGCCTAATGACTAGATAAACTTATGAACATGTAAAAACAGAAATTTTCCAATAATTAAAGAAATGAAATCCTAACAATAACATGCTAAATACGAAGGCTCAGCTGTAACGATGCTATCAAAAGTGGCTGTCCACATTAGTAAGCACTAACTTGGCATTCACTATAGCAAAAATTATGTAGATTAGAATTACAACTCAACATGATGTACTAGAACAAAAATAAATAACCCAACAGCAGGTTATCACTATGATAGTGGCTAACAGAAAGGGTGGTAATAATATGCTTAACAATAAATATCAGAAAAACAAAGGGGACAATACTGCCGAGAGCAATGCAAGGGGAACTTCAGTAATAAGAAAAAGAGAAGGGGGAGAAGAAATCTGTCCCAGCAGATCAAAGGGGGAAGGGAAAGGTTTCATACATGAAGTGAAGGAGAGAGAAAAGCCAAGAGGGATGGTTGTTGTACCTGCAAGAGAGGAGAGAGAGACGAGAAAGAGAGAGAGCCGAGAGAGCACTTTTGCTTTCTTCTTTTTTCTATATTGAATAAACATCATCTGAATTTCATTAATGAAAAATAAGAGCCTATATAAGACTTACAATCCTAATATCATTATGATTTTAAAATCCAAATAAAAATAAAGTCCTAAAACAACTCAACTAATAGTCGTGGATCACATCTAGGGGGTGGGACCCATACTTCTAAATAAAGGAAACTAATCCACGCCTATGAGAGTATGGGGTCCACAATAAAATAAAATAAAATAATAAAAAGAGTCTCAATACTAATGGACTACTAAAATAAAAAGAGTCAAATAAAAGGAGTCCTAATACTAATAGACTATTGAACTAAAAGAGTCTTAAAAGCTAATGGACTGATGATATCCTCATCAATTCTCCCCGGCTGGGAAGAATTCACCTCCGGTGAATAAACTCGCACGATCCACAAACTGCTGCGCCTAGCTAGGAACTCATCGCCGTTGCCCCTAGCTAGGTGATATCCTCGGAATGCGTCGTCAACCCACAAGAGAGGAGGGGAATAGTTTGATGTCTCCGTCTCCGCCGCTGGTACATTCGAAACGGTCGATTATTTCAGTCCATTAGCTTTTAGGACTCTTTTATTTCAGTAATCCGTTAGTATTAGGACTCCTTTTATTTGACTCTTTTTATTTCAGTAGTCCATTAGTATTAGGACTCTCTTTATTTGTTTATTTATTTTATTGTGGACCCCACACTCTCCTAGGCATGGTTTAGTTTCCTTTATTTAGAAGTGTAGACCCCACCCTCTAGATGTGATCCACGATTATTAGTTGAGTTGTTTTAGGAATTTATTTTTATTTGGATTTTAGAATCATAATGATATTAGGATTGTAAGCCTTATATAGGCTCCTTTTTTTTATTAATGAAATTCAGTTGATGATTATTTGAAGAAAAAAGAAAAGAAACTAAAGTGCTCTCACGGCTGCTCCCTCTCTCCCCTTACGTAAGTCTCTCTTTCTCAGCTCCCCTCCCTCCATCTCTCTAGGCGGTGCTCCCTTTCTCCCTTGCTGTTTCGATAGCTTCTTTCTCCTCTCTATATCCTTTTCTCTTTCTTGGTTTTCCCTCCCTATACCATAAGGTATATCCTATATCTCTTTTGTTTTAATTCTTTATTTTGACTCCCTACAATTATCCCACCATCATATTAAATATCCCTAAAATCATCCCACGTTACTATTTTAGTTCCCATCCCTTTTTCTCCCTTACCTGATAATAATGTTTTTCATATTCTCCATTTATGCCCAAATCACATCCGCATTAATTAGTATCAGACCCTAGGTTAGAATATCGCATCCACCTAACACCCTTATGACATATGAGCAATTTGAAATATTGCTTGAAGCCATCAATGCCCTAAATGCTGGACAAAGTCAAATTGCCAGTCTTTTGGGTATCCCAGATACTTTTCATAAAGAGCATCCTGCAACTCTCGATGACAAGACAGATGCCACTATTGCCGTTTCTACGATAGAGGGTGCCAGTGAAGATGATAGCGGTGAAGAGCAGATCTGTCACATGGTGGATACTTTTATCATTCCAGAACCAGCTATGGAAGAATGTGTTGATGATGTGAACGTGGTACAGGTTGAAATCATGACTCACGGAGACATTTTGTAACCAACAACTGAGAATGGTCTTTTTGGTGCGTTTGATCTCGTTTGTGTTGTGGCAATAGCCAAGTACGTGATTCCATCGCCATACTTTGAAGGGCGGACTCCTTGCCTGACAGACTACATCCCCACCATTCGTGTGTTTCCGGAATTTTGCTACTGTCTGCCGTTGGATGTGTCTTCTTTGAGATTGTTCCGTCGTTTTTACAAAATTCGAGAACAAATTTTTTTAAGAGGACGAGAATTGATGTAGGCCAAGATCCGTTGGATAGGATTATTTTTAGGATTTAATTTAGAAATCTTTATAATTTTTATTTCTTTTGATTTAGTCTTATTTTAGAGCTTTATTTCTTATTAAGGAGGTAGCCACTGTTTTAGTTAGTTTCTTTTTTTTATTTATTATTGGAATTATCTTGTGGGCCCCCATCCCTTTAGACATGATTAGGTTTTTGTTTTATTTATTTTATTAGTTTGTATTAGTTGTGGGTCCCTCATCCCTTAGACGTAGGTGAGTATTAGTATTTGAGTTGATTTTCTAGTTAGTAGTTGAGTTTAATTAGGACTCTTATATTGAAGTCATATTTGAGTTCTAATTGTGTTTTTTTAGAGTTTCAGTCCAATTAGGATTGTAAGTTTATTTAAAGACAGTTTTTGTTAATGAAATTAGGGTGGAATGAGGAATTAAAAAAAAAAAAAATTGAAGAAGAAAAGCAACGTGGGCTATCCCTCTCGGCTCTCCTATCCCTCTTGGCCTCCCCTTCTCTTGGCATGGTAAGCCTTCCTTCCCCTCTTGGTTCTTGGTGAGGTTCTTCTCCTCTACCCCTTCTCCTTGCTTCCTTTCCCTTCCCTTTTCTATCAGTGTTCCAATCTTTTCTCTCATGAGATTCAGCCTCCATTACTCCATTATGGTTCTAAATTCTCCCTTTAAGGCCTTGGTGATGATGGTTTTCAAATTCATGAATTATATGAGTATTCAACAATTCCACAACTTCTTACCAAAAAAAAAAAATTCCACAACTTGGAAACCACTCCAACCACGATAAGAGTTCCATACAGCAAATGGTTTTCTTGACAAATCCTTTATTGAATGCCAACATTCTTAATTGTGACACTAACCATCAAATTGTGACAAGATTAAAAATTTTAGTGATCAACATCTGAAATGGTGGTCATGGTGCTCATCCAAAGCTGCATATAAAGGTTCTTACACAGTATGCTCAAAATTCACTAACTCGAATCTGATTAATGTACACAGTTATTACAGATGGGAAGAACCCAGATTAAGAACATAATCTCTTCCTCCCCACCCACCTCCTTCCCAGCCCCTGACCCCAAAAAAAAAACGAAGAAAATAAATATGGGACCTTCGAATCAAGGGTCAGCAAACAGAATCGTCTGATCCATGGTGCAGATTAGATATTACATAAGTATAATATAGAGGTAAGAGGATCGATTATCTGACATATTTTCAAATAGTTCTCTAAAGAGAACTAGTCAATCCAAAAACCTTACTCTGACTTGTTGAGATTATTAAGAATGTACAAGGAGGCAGATGACAAGAAAATACATACAGAGTAACTTAGCAGATCCATTCCAGTAGCTATTGCCACCATCTTGCTCCTCTCAAACATCTTTACAAGAAGAATCATGACAATAACGTGTCCCACTTTTGTCTTCAATTCATCTAGTGAGCTGATCTTCATCCATTTAGGTCTCTCCTACAGACAAACAGCAAGAATCGTAGTCAAGTTTTCAATGTTCTTGGCACTAAGCTTGGTTTGAAACCATGACTGGTTGCAGTGAACACCCAAGACCTGAGCTTGTATTAGTTTTGGTGGCTTTTATGAATGCCATAGTTGTTATCGACATAGTTTAGTTACAGGTATATCTTCAAAATTGTGCCTACAAATGTTCAATTGGACATTCTCAGTTTTCACTTCTTCTGCTTGGTAAGTCATCAGGTATCAGAAATGGAAAGTATCGATACAACATTTTGTATTAGTAGCTACTGATACTGATACAATACAGCCAATTACCTATGGATACGATACCATACGATACATAGAACCCTGGTCATGGTAAAAAGGACCTAGGTTCATTATCCTAAATCAGATTTATCAATGCTGAAAACATTTACTGCCCACAAAATGATTTAGACAATGAAATTAGTGGGCATCCTTTTGATAGGATATCCCAATTTTTCATTCAACAGACAAAACATGTCTGATGGAAAAAGAACAAGATAAAAAATATGGCAAGAGAAAAAGGCTAATTGTTTAAGAAAGTATGTCGACAAAATCAGAATCCCCATGTGTACACTCAGTCTGACTACCAAATTATACCTAATTGAGTCAGCCAGCAGAATAATTAGTCTTAATAGATGAGTTGGCAGACCAAAATTCCAGTATAAGGGGCATTTGTGAATTGTTCGTATGGCTCTGAGATCCATAACATCTTTCTATGTATACAAAGTAGCTGATTGTAATGGAATTCCTGCAAATTATGATGATGTAAATGCTATGTGACATCTCTAGTGATAAATTAGATTATAATCTAACTTACTTAATTTGATACAACAGGCACTCAACCTGATAAGGTATGTATGAGCGAACGTTATACACCAAGTACCAATAACAAAAGGAGAGGTGATGTTGGTTCAAGCACTATAAAAATATGGAGTTTAATTAGATGAATTTTACCTACCTTCAAAGTGAACATCCCAAATAAGGAAGATCCCTTGAGAGCACGGTCATTTGTTGAGGGTAAATCAGTAGGTACATTACTGATAAATAGCCCATACAAGCCCATACCAAAAATTAACATCACAGTACCAGCAAGATAAACATCTGCATTCAGATGAAATGTTAAAACCCTTTTACTCTAATAGAATCAGATATCATATGCAATATAACATGGAGTTCCTCAAACTTTTGGTCCCATTAGAGATGAAATGAATTAGAAGGTTATTCCTGCCACAGGAGCAGAATGCTTTAAATATGCCAAACATGCCGCAGAAACATAAAAAAAATTTCAGTATGTGAACGTATTAGATTAATTTTAGACTATGAACTTTCTATTTCATAGAATATTTTCCTCCAATGTGCCAAGATGCCGATGGACTTTCTGTACTTGGAGAAATCTACAAGGTATCAGCCTAACAAAAGACAAAACAAGCAAAAACCATACAATCAATAGATTTCCAGAAGGATAGAGGCTGAATCAATTTAGGCACTTTTAGAATTACTACTCCGGATTGGTTCTGAGCGGTTTTTTATTCTCCTGGGCACTTCTGGTCTTATTTGCAATTGGTAAAAATTGATTGTCCAAAATAATGTTTTGATTTTTTTTCCCCCCTTTTGAAGCATTTTTCACTTCTCAATTCTTAGAATCACTTCCCTATTTTCAGAGGGATTCAATTTACCCTAGACGCATACCAAAAAAAAAAAAAAAAAAAAAAATTTACCCTGGACTTTCGTTCACCACAAGAATTGATGAAATAATTCCTAAAAGAGTCACTCTAGGAAATCAGAAGTTCCAAACATGTTCTAAATGTCCTCAAACTCTTCACACATGAATTCCAAGCCCATAAAAAGGAAGCATATACTCAGGGAAAGCCTTTCTTCTGTATCATTCCTTGAACCCAACCCTCTCCCCCAGAAAAAAAAAAAAAAGAAAAAAAAAAAAGAGATTCATTTAAGACTGGTCAACATTCACTCCAAAGTGGGGAGAGAGAGGAAGAGGGGGAGGGGGGGGTAGTAAATAGGGCTATGAAGGATAGAAGGAAATAAAATTTCAGTTTGGGTGTTAAAGATTCAACAATTTCTCTAATAGTTTTTGGTAGAGGGTTTAGATCATTCTAGCACAAAGCGTTGAGGTATGATGATCAGCAGTCTAAATCATTTCATTAACGTTCTTATCGGTTTGTTGTAGAATTTATGGATTAGTTTTATTGGTTTCTTGGCTCATATTTTCCATAAATGGATGCCAAAATCCTTAAAAAATAAAACATATACCCAGGGCAAGGCTATCTTCTATTACATTTCTTCAAACCATGACTAATACAAAATTTTATTCAATCAATATTATAGCAATGAGCCAATGATAAAACATATGAAGCAGAACTTAGACTACAAGTATCACTAAGCTTCAAGAAACCAGAAATAAAGACTACTCTAAATCTACTTGTGGCAAATTCTTGGAATCACCCCTAAAGTTCAATTTCTAAAAGATACTAAACAGATAAGGGCATGGATTAGCAGAGCTCCCAGTTCTGCAAGGGTTGAAGAAAAACGCAGACACATCTGCCTGGTGGCAAGTAACGACCTGGCACCCAAAATATGGTTCACTGGATGACATTTTGGTCCCTATTTATGTAACAGTCCAGAAATACTTTAATACATGGCAGAATAAGAGTTCATTGAAAGGTGAATGTTCTGATAAATAACTGACGAGCTGAAGATATGAGGAAAAAGTCCAAGATATGGTGTGCCATACAGTTCCACTGTACCCCACCATGAAGGTAAAACTTTGACTCCCATCAGGACCTTATGGGATCAACATGAGAAAATTGCTTGAAATCCGATAATTAAAATCATTATGTGCTGGACTGAATAGATAACCCAGCTCTTCTCATAAATTAGAGTAGGCCTTGGAATTTAGGCTAATAGGACAATCCAAAATAATTTTCCTTGAAGAAAACAGTAAATCAGTAAGTCACAGAGCATGCTTCCCCCAAATACAAAGTACTGGGTTGAAAGGTAAGCTCCGTATAGGTGAATATGTGCGATAGAATGCAAAAAAGAAAAGAGGTTTGGCCTTGGCACAACAGTAAGCTTGCTCCATTGTGACCTGGTGGACATGGATTTGAATCTGGAAATAGCCTGTAAAATGAGGGTAAGGCTGCGTACATAAGCCCTCCCCAAACCCCGCAGTGGCTGGAACCTCATGCACTGGGTATGCCCTTATAATGCAAAGAAGAATGAGGGGAAAATTCATTTCTTCTCAGGTCCGCCAGGGGAAATCCCAAATGCCATCTATTTCACCCTCTGTTATTAATCTAAGACAGTTTGGAGTCACTTAGTATCCTTGTTGGTATAAGCCGGAACTATCCAAGAAGTATCGACCTCATAAGTTTTGGCAGTTGATTCACCTTGGTACGAGGAGAAAGTTCATCTGCTCATGAGGAGGTTTCATTCTTGGTTATTGTATGGACTCTCTGAGAAGAGAGGAATCATAGGATGTTTCCTGGATGGCAGAGATTCTATCAGGAAGTGTGAGCTAATCATCTTGAGAACAGCAAGATGGACCTAGCTCTGGAATCTTTTCCGGGCATGACTATTGATCACCTTGTGAAACATTGGGGTCTGGTGGCATCTTCTGACACTGTTCAGATCAGATCCAGCATATGTGGAGCCCTCCCCTCCCCTCCCCTCCCCTCCCCTCCCCTCCCCTCCCCAACTTCATTAAGCTTAATATTGATGGCAGCTCAATGGAGAACCCTACACTAACGGGCATGGGAGGATCCAGATGATTAACCAAGATGAATGTGCTTTGAAATTTATTCACCCCCAAAAGCATAGTTGTCAAGGCGTCACCTAGGAGCTGCCAAAGCGTCCAGTCGGCTTGGTGACTCCTTGGAAAATGGGCCGCCTTGGGCGTGCATCAGACCTCCAACACCTTAGTTCACCTTAGCATCTGGGCAACTATGCCCAAAAGGGAGGCCACAAGTAGAATGGTAGTATGATTCAGGGTCGGTTGGCCCTGATTGGCCCTGAATCCTTAATTGATGATCTAGAACATCAATGGACAAATTCCATTAAATTGGATGTTAACTACTAAGATAAAAGGAACTCATCATGAAGTGAAATTTAAGAATCTAACCAATAGCTTCAACTAATCGTAGAACCATCTGTCCTGAATGAATCCCTTTGAGACAACTTGTCCAGTATACTTTGTAGGCATCAAAAATGTAAACACACCCCTGCACACAACAGATTCCAGCTCAAATCAGGAAAACATTACCTAGAAAACCAGCATGCCTAGATGAGCAAATGATTACCAAGATGCTTTCATCCTATCAAATGTTTATTCTAATCATAATAGAGTACAAGTCAACGAATCTTAAAAAGTGCAAAAATCTATTTCTCTGAGCCTGAAACCTCCACATGGATCAGATTCCCAAAGCTTGTCGCCTCATAGAAGGAAAATCAGTTTTAGCTACTAAATATCTATAAATGACTAAACTGAATATGCAGAAACAAGATCTAGATTACGGGAAGAATTTGAACTATGGTAGGCCACTAAAGATGGAGTGAGCCTCACATCAAATAAGAGAAAAAAGAGCCATGAGCTTAACATATAGAAATTCAAAGACTTTTCAGCTTCAGATATGAGATCTTTCTGAAACTCCTTGTTTCAATAATCTGTAGCTTCTTCTCATAATACCCTGCACTCAGGGATTTATAGTGAGAGTTGCTTTTCTTAATAAATCTTTATATGTTTAAACCTAAGAATAATTATTAGGTGACTAACAAGTGACAACATGAAATTTCGTTGGAACCTAATGATATTTATATTACTTTCCGGGTTTCCCTTACAAGGAATTTCTAAAATAATGAATACAACAAAACTGCATAACTTTGGTAGTTAGCCAGCCAGTCAGCCAGCCAGTCTAAGGGTCCTTATGCAAACCACAAACAACATATGTGGTACAGAAAATTAAAAATCGTCTTGATCTTTCATATACCAGAGCATAGTCTTTGTTATACCTATAAAGTTGTAAAGTGAAAAGGTTCGAGGCCCAATCACACTTGAATAGCAGATTAGCAGATGACAAGTTATCTTCATGCTTTCACCAATCACATGTAAGATAGATGAACTAAGAGTACTTAATTTTTTATATAACAGAAAATGTAGAGTTAAAAGAAAAATTACATTCAAAAAGCACAACAAGGAGCCCGCAAATGAACCTCCAACTGCCAGAAGCGCCAAGAAGCGGAAGTTAAAAATTACCTGCTCAATAAAAGCAAAAACTTGAAAAACATTTAGGAGACTTGAATAGTGATATGAGAAAAGCATAAATCCCTGTCGAAGGTAAATAAACAACCAATCTGAAAAGATAACACTGTGTTCAGGATTTAAGCAGACATGGACTTCTTTCTTTTTCTTCTATTGAACAATAGTTATCAGAAAAACCCATGTTCTTCTCCAAATTCAATCACTTGGTGCAAAGAAGGACGCCTCACCTACTTTCCCATAAACATTGGGTGGCAAAAGATAATTAATTACCCAATGACGAAATACCTTAGCCAGTTACCCAAATTAATACCCACAATTCAACCTGGTGTAAAAAGTTTACAGAAAAAGTGGTATCCTGCAATTCCTAAATAATTTTGGGCAAAAATGACAACCACTTGTGAGTCTACCATTGCCTATTAAACCCAAAACATGAAGTTTTACATTCGGAAGTCAACACCCACTGGCTTAATAAAAAGGTCAGAGAAAAAGTACTTCACGCAATCAAACAAGTATCAGTGTTGATACAACGATATTCAAGCCCACATGTAAACTTTTCATTCAGTGTCAGACTATGGAATTTTATGGCGATTCTTCTCTATTAGTATCGAAATCGGCTGCGTCAATTCCAGCGCCGATCTCTTGAACTGTGGTTGCAGACGCTGGAATCGTTCCCGCCTGAGTTGGGCGGGAGACTTGACGGCTGGATAGATGGCCATCACCTGGCTCTTGGGTGGATCCAAACCATCCATCCAAGCCGACAACCGAGCCAACAAGCTGAGCCGATAGGGGTGTCGGCTCGGATGGAGGTCTCGGATCCACCCAAGAGCTGGGCTGAATTTGGACGAGAGACTTGGCGGCCCAGATGGATAGCCGCCACTTGGCCCTTGAATGGATCCGAACCCTCCATCCGAGCCAACATCCCTGTAGGTTCAGCTTGTTGGCACAGGTGTCCGGGTGTCAGCTCGGATGAAAGACTCGGATTCACCCAAGAATCAGGTAACGCGCATCCATCCGACGGCCTAAGTCTCCCACCCAAAGTCAGGCAGGAGACGATTTCTACACGGCTAGTAAAAAATTTAGGCATATCCAATCAGTATCAGTTTTGTCGTGATCCTCTGTGTTTAAGTACGAAATTAAGAAGGAAAACTCACTAAAACTAGAACCAAATCCAATCAGTTACTAGAATAGGATAACTTAAGTTTACAACCACTTCCGAAATCTTCTCAACAGCAAACTTGTCATGTGCCCTCTACAGATAGATAAAATCTCTAGGACTCTTAGCTGAACTCAGCGACTGTAACAAAAAGTCTGTAATTGATTTGACTTGGTTCTATCAATAATACACTGAGAGGAAAACAGAATTCGGAGATATGACCAAAAAAAAGTGGACACACTTACTTTCTCGATGTGCAATTTCTGATTGTTTCTCCGATAACCAGTTCATTCAATGAAACAGCTCAGGAGAGAGAGAAAATCCATATCCTATTTACCTTCTCGACGGAGGATTCGGCAGAGGGGGCGTGGCGAACAACTGGGTTGCTGTTGGGATGGGCAAAGGCATAATTGAAGCTTGGATTTGGCGACCGAGAAGAATCGAGAAAGGGCTTCTTGGTTACAGGGGTTGAAGAAGAAGTAAGGCTTTCTTTGGGAGAGTATTCAGGGGATGAAGAGGAGCTAAGAGCATCAACCTGGAGCGAGAAGCGTCCTCGATTTCGAGGAGTGTGACGGAGTGAGACGACGGAGACTGAGGGGAGCGCAGCGGATACTGAAGTGAACAAAGCCATCATCACCGATAGTGGGAAGAAGAAGAGCCTTGGCAGTAACAAGATCCATGGTGAACTGAAGGCGGCTTCTATTTGGTTTCGCTGGGTGTGAGGTGTGACTGCAAGGTGATGCGGACCCTACCTTTCTCCGTCAATTTTGTGGCACGTAAGCAGGAAATGAAGAACTTCCTCCCTTCAAAACGTCTCCTTTCTCAGGCCACTACCATCCAAAACGTCTCCTTTCGGGCCACTGCCATCTTCTGGGCTCCATTCCCACTGGAAATCGGGATACAAATAGGGACACAAATCCTCCTCTGTCGTCGGATTCGCTTTTACCCAATGACAGACAGAATACGTGTCGAGCAAAGGCTAGTCGATTTTCCAATGAGGAAATAATTTTGTTTCGTTTTACTTGCCTTTTCCTGCAAACAAATGAAAGCCATATAAAGGTGATGGATCCAGTAATAATTTATGGGCATGTACGTAGAAGGTCAAGTTTTTTCCATGATGGAGCAAAATATCAGCTTTTCAGAAATAGCACGAATTTGATTCCCTTGATGATCTCTGAATATGAGGACCAGTATATAGGAAGCGCTGCATCAATTTTAATTTTGATAGAACCTGTAAAAGGGGGAAACCAGAATATGTCACCTTGAACAATTGAAGTCTGAGATGGAGGGTTGGCTTGGTTGAGGAAGCATGAAGCTTGAGTAAAATCATTGCAAGTTCTTTCGCTGTATGTTTCTATGATATCCTTTTGTCTTCAAATGTAGTTCTTCACATGTTGTGACATGTTCTCATTTTTCTACATTTTCTACATTTTCTTATTATCCCCCTTCAAAATCTGATTTCATCATTTTTATTTTGTCTTGTTTTATTTAACTTTTTGCTGCATTTAATTTAATTTTTCCTCTGTTCTTCAATTGTCCACTCATTTTGTTCCTTGTTAGAAACATATGCCATTTAAGAGCATTTCTCTCTACAAGCTCAATTTGGGTTCTCATTTTGACCCTTGTCAAGTTATCATCTTCTTGCTTAGTAGGAGTGACTCATAAAATATATTCTTGCACAAAGAATACTTTGATTCAAATATATTTTTTCTATTCTTTGTTTTGGTTCATGTCTTTCAAATTATGGAGCTAGATTAGTAGTCTTGTTCACAATATTTAACCATGGAAGTATTCTTTCTTTCTTGGCATATGATCAAGGGAAAAATGAAATAGGGATGGGAGAAAGAGAGAAACAAAGAGCGGCTAGAGGTGGGACTTTGGTGGATTGGCGGTGATGTAGGGAAAATGTATAAGGTGCAGTGTACGAGGGCTGGCGGAGGAGAGGGGGAGGGGTGGAGACCAGGGATAATTTGAGGATTTTTAATTAAAAGGGGAGAAAGAGATGTGAAAATTTGTTTTTTGGATGATTAGAAACAAAAGAGTTTGAGTAAATATAAGACAAATATATTAAAATGATAAAAAATTTGCCTTGCAAATTATATTTTGAAGGGAAAATTGCCTTCATACCTAGCTCCCTTTAGAGGAATCCACCATTTTGAGCCACATGGATTGATGATGTATAATTCTAACCACTAAATAGGAAGGACATAATCTTTTTAACCATGTGGATAATCTTAGAACTACACATTTCACTCTCATATTGTCTCCCTTCATTGAAACTTTCTCTCTCTTTATCCAACTAAACTAAAAATATACTAAGGTATAAAATTCTAATAAATCTCATTATAACATGCAAATTTTTGTATAAGAACAAAAAGACAAAAATTCTTTATTTCATGTCACCATCAGGCAAAACCACATGAACGAATATTGTAACAAATTTGACAGTTAAATATTTAAGGAATAATTTGTATTTTCAAACTCTTTAAATTTTAGGTTTAAATTTAATATACACCATCTCATGTATTATTATATATTTTTTTAATAATACAAATATTGATGTGCATTTTTAAGGTGATGTAGTTATACCAATTTTATTATTTTTTTAGTAGTTTTTAAAATGAATTAAACACATCTCCTTACCCTATTGGCTCTATCAACAATACGAATTGATATGAAATCGTTTCTCTTGGCATCTGTCAAGGGGTTGAAATCATTTCTAATTATTAGAAGTTTCAATTGCCGATTCAACTATTGGAGTTAACTGGGCGTAATTAAAACCTCCAATAATTGAAGACGAATTGAACTCCACATGGCCCTATGGATTGGACTCCTCGGTAGTGAACAGGGGAAACATTGAAACCCAAATGCTTCCACGTAACGGTTATGCATCCTGGGGCTGTGCTGTTTTTTAGGCTTTCGGTATCTACGAAGTACCGAATCGATGTGTGAAACTGGGTTTTAACAAAACGGTTACTCCCTTTTTCTTCCTTCCAATCTCCCTCTTCACTCTTCCTCTCTTCTTGATTGAGCCGGCGATCTGTACATCTCCTCACTCGCTTTGCTCCCCCACTTGAGAGATCGGCGCATCTATTTAAACATTTCCTTCTCCATATGCTCCTCTACTAACAGTTACATGTCTCTCTGCAACTCTAAGAGATTTTTGCATGGCTGTTTCCTTGCTGGTGTGGTTCAGAATTTCAATTATAGTCTCATTAGAAGACATTAGAGAATGCAAGAAATTGTTGCTTTTAACAACTCTTAACCTTATTTTTTATTACTCCGATCTCCTTCTTCTATATGAACCTCTTATGAGTCTCTAAAAAAGAAACAGTGTACAAATCATTTGCAGAACTTTCTTTGGCCTCAGTAGCAATATTGTCAAATCATCACAATTATTTACACTAAGTTTCTTCATTATCATGGTGCATTGTGGAGTAAGTGCTGGGTTTAGACTAAAAGGTAACAACAGTGTGAGATAGGGAAACTGTGCGAGACCTATGCTGAAAATGGATTGGACTCTCAATCGGGAGAACTATGCTGAAAAGGGATCGGACTCTTTGGTCGGGAAGAGGAAGAAAGAGGAAAGGAATTTACCCAAAAATAAAAAGGGGAAAGGAGATTTGAGGGGAGAAAAAGCGAGGGAGGAGATGTACCTGTGCATTGCGCTAGAAATGTACACAGGGATGGCCAGCTCTATCGGGAAGAGGAAGAGGAAGAGTAAAATTAGAAAGAAGAAAATCCGAGTGAAACGTTTTTGTTAAAACTCTGTCTCACACGTCTTCTTGGAGACGATTCAGTGCTTTGCAGTTATCGAAAACTCAAGAAACAAATAACTAGCACAGCCCCAGGATGCATAATCGCCACGTGTAAGTATCTGGGCTTCACTGCTTCCACTGTTGTGAGCTCCTTCACGGAGCCCGATCCTACACCGATTGCTATCCATGAATCCTATGATAGCTACCGGTGGCTGTCCTTGAAAACGACCAGATTTGGAAGATTAGGAGAGTCTGTAGGTCTCTAGTAGTGTTGATACATTCCCAACGGTCAAGAGTGCAACGTGGTTGATTACATTCCCAACGGTCAAGAGTAGCACTACTACACTTGCTACAGACGATTTTTTTTCTCCGGATTCGAGGGTCCTCAATCTCATCTTCTCATCACAACTCAGAAGTAGTTGACAACCCATTAAACACCTGGCTCGTCATCACCAGACACCAACAGAGTTGAAAACCCTTGATGGGGGAGTTAGGTAGGATTTCAATTAGGTAGGACTCCAACTCCCATCCAACTTAAAATTAGCCATTTTCCACTTATACGCCATTCGGTAATTGGTGCTCCCCACTCTAGAGACCCAAGAACCAAAGAAATCAGAGAAAATGAGCGGTGCAGGGAAGATAGTGTGCGTCACAGGTGCTTCCGGGTACATAGCTTCTTGGCTGGTGAAGCTTCTTCTCGCTAAAGGTTACACTGTTAAAGCTTCTGTTCGTGACCCAAGTCAGTATATCTTCTCGATTCTCTATGTTAAGCTTCATATTCCCTATTTCATTGATTCTCTGTTTCCTCTGTTCTGTTCCTTTTGAGGGTGAAGTTCGATTCTTGATCAGTTAGTTTTATTTTGAGCGTCTCTCTTGAATTATAGCGTATACAATTGGGTTTTCCCTTATACAAAATCCACCCATCAACCCTTTTGTTTGTGCACTGGGGTTCTTAAGTTGCAGGACTTTGGATAATATAGGTCCCAGAAAAAAATCCCTGTCTCGCCGAGATCTTGAAATTCTCGGATTTTCGACATGTCGAGGATTTAAAACCTTGAAAAAGTCCCACATTGCACATAGGTTTTTCGAGAAGTTGTCGAGCAACTTATTGGACAACAAAGATATTGATTCAATGCTGGTACTCTCATGAATGAGAGTCCTCTCTTCACTTGATTGTTATTCTTGTGTCGGCATAAAGCCATAAATCACATCTGCAACTCTAATGTTTTAATATGAGCCCTGGCCATATCTCTTTCCGTCACAGAGGAATGAAATTTCCTAGTTTCGTCTATGGTCACCTGCATTAAGAATCATTTGTTTCTCTACTATTGCCTTCAATCTACTCTGGTCTTTGATATTATTGAAGATTGTACGGTTTTAGTTCTGCTCTTTAGGTGTCACCTAACCCTATCTGACCAGCTGTTTAAGCTGACTGCCTTTCTTTGGGATTAAGTTAATTATCGACTTAGTCTTCTTATTTTTAATTCATTATATATAATTAGGAGACCAGTATTTTTGTCTAACTAGGATTTACTGTTTATCTAGGATTCATTGTCATGTTGACATGTGAAATCCCTACATCTTTGTTATTAGGATTCCTTTTCATGTAGAGTCCTAGAACTATTACTTTATCTTTTTATTTTATTTATAAATAGTGACGGCTTAGAGGAGAGTGACACAGTGATTCTCTCTCCCTTTTCCCCACTCTCCTTATCTTATTTTCTATTTTTTTGATAAGTTTCTCTTATTTTCTATTTTGTTACATGATATCAGAGCAATCACCTAGATTTCGTTTTGAGAGTGGTTTAAGGTTCTCTGTTAGGTGTGTAGCTACCATTGCTGCCTCTTCCGTTGTTGTTTTTTTAATTATTATTTTATATTCTCTGCAATTTCTGGTATGTCTATTAAGCAGATCTGGTGAGCATGCAGTTCTATTCCATCGAATATCACAGGTTTTGTTTTGTTTTAATTCTATTCTATTATTCCCATTGATCCATCTAATTTTTTTGGTTTTATTTATCATAAATCTGGTCTTGTTTTGATGACATGTTACCGTCCTGCTTTGTGTTGTCATCCAATTTGTTTTCCCCTATTAAATCTGGTTCATATATAATTTTATATTTTGTTATGGTCTAATCTGATTGGCTGGAACATACCCTTATGATTGTGTTGTTTATTCCTACTTATTCTCTTATGATTGTGGAATATGTTACTTTCGGTCCTTTATTTTCTCCTATTCGAAGTAGTATTTCCCTTATTGTTTGCTGATTGCGTGACTGACAGTTAGTGCTTATCAATTTTAGATTTGACTCTTATCGTCTTCTCTTTTCTTTCACTACTAGGATCCCTTAATAACTTTCATCTCCACTATTGGATCATACCTAAGTTTTGAAGACTTATTCTAGTTATATTTAATTACTTGTCTGTCATTTTTTATCCACATCTGCTGATTGGATAATTGAGTTTTCAATTAATGTCAAAAATCCACTTGCATCATTATCCTATTTCTAATCACACAAGGACTTCACCATATTTCTTAACTGACCGTTGAATGGTTTTGAAATTTGGATATCTTATTCATCTTGATATTCTATTCTATATCCTACAGTTTGATGTCTCTTGCATTAACTGTCCACGTGGAATGCTTCAAGTGAGGGGTAGAAGGAGTATGTTTGATTGTATTTGCTCGTGTTGGAGCCTATTACTACCTACTATTTTTTTTGCTCGTGGAAGAGCCTACTACTACTACTACTACTTGGTTCGCAGTGTCCTATACTGTGCTTCTATCTGTTACTATTACTTCTATACTGCGCTGCTATCTACTACTACTACTACTTGGTTCGTAGTGACCTATACTGCGCTGCTATCTACTACTACTGTTGCTACTGTTGCTACTACTGCTACTATTGCTACTATTGTTACGATTGCTACTGCGACTGTTACTGCTACTATTACTGCCACTACTCTTCTTTTTTTTTTTTGATACTTACTGCTACTGCTACTGCTGCTACTAATAACATCTGCCTTCGAGGTAGGAACCTATGCCGCTTGGTGTTCGTCAGTTGGTGTTACTATCTGAAGACCGATGTTGCTGTTCATGTTTATTTGTAGGGGCAATATCAGTCACATCCCCTATAGTATAGCTTAATCTCATCCACCAGCCTTTTTTCGTGATAATATCATTAACACCCCCTACTTTTGAAAATATGTATCAATCAGTCCCCTCCGTTAAGTCATGGCCGTTAACCGATGACATGTCACCATTTGAAATTCGTTAATGACAAAACTACCCTGTATATATTTTACCCTTTTAATTAAAAAAAAAAAAAAAAACCTTAAAGATTTAAGGTATCTGTTAATATAGGATTTTCACATTAGAAAATCAATTTGGTTTTCACCATTTTCACAAAAGGTATAGGAATAGGGTTTCACATGTCACTTTTCAGTGTCACCATCGTCCTTAGGGTTTCACATTTCACTTTTCACCATCATGGTTTGCCTTTTACTTTTCAACATTTTTACCATTTTACCATCACCGGTAGCCGTGGCTTGAGAAGATGACTGGAATCGGTAGCCGTGGCCTGGGAAGATGTGAAATCGGTAGCCGCGAATCTCCAATCTCTCCCGCCTTTGAGTAATTAAAAAAACAGGGGGCTCTAATCATTTCACATCTTCTTCTCAACATGATTGACATGTTGTCTTTTCCCTTTTCTTCTGGTATTTAATCCCTTAATCTTTTCGGATTGGTGGTTATGATCTTGGTATTAGTGGCAAAAAGCCCAAATGCAAAATCCTTCTAGGACTGGTTGTTATGATCTTGGTATTACTGGCAAAAAGCCCAAATGCAAAATCTTGGTAGTTTTTTAGCATTTTCCCGTTCACCATTTGTCTTCTTCTTCTTCTTCTTCTTCTTCTTCTTCTTCTTCTTCTTCCTTCCGATTCTCCCTCTTTCTCTTGATCGCTCAATAGTTGAAAAGCCTGCTAACGCCTTTTTTTTTGGATGCACTGGCGTCTTACTACAACGAATCCAGGTTCCTTGAAGTGCTGGAAAAGCATCCTGAAAAACCAGATGGGGTGAGGAACATGCTCTGCATCCTCAAAAAGGGCCCCATCTCTCCCTATATCTCCTGGCATACAGGAAGACCTACTCGGATTCTTGAATTGCTTTCGTTCCATTCTCCAGGTACTTCATGGTTTCCATGCTTTCGATACTTCCTACTCGTAGGGTCATTAAAAGTACGGTTTGAATTGATTAGAAAAACAAAATAAGAGAATTCAATAACGTTTATTTGAGGTGATGTTTTGGTATTCCATGTATATGGTTCTTATATGTAATTTTCATTCTGCCAACTAAAATATTATTTGGATTTGTTTGCTGGGCATGATGTGGCTTTACCATATTTTAATTTCAGAATACATAAAAGAACTTGTTCAAGCAGATGAAGCAGGGGTTAAGACACTCTGCTTGGGAACTTTTTTGAACCCTGGCTCTTGGGATGATTCCCTTATTGCTGCTGGTCAGAGAAGAGTTTTTCGCCGTTGCCGGAGATTAGGGAAAAAAGAGTGGATTTCAGACTTGCACAAGAGACGTGAGGTAGATGTGAAAATAAAAAGTGAAAGTTGAAAATGTAAAAGGTAATTGTGAAAATAAAAATTAAAGTGAATGATATTGAGGGTTAAAAAGTCTTTTTAACTATTCTGAGTCTAAATAACATTTAGGTGTCTTTAGGGGGTGTTAGTGATATTATTGCGAAAAAAGGCGGGTGAGTGAAATTAAGAATATACTACAAGGGGGGTGTGGCTGATATTTTCCCTTATTTTTATTGTTCCAAGCTGGAGCATGTTCCAGCGGGGGAGTGTTGAAGATTGTACAGTTTTGTTTATGCTTTCTAGGTGTCACCTAGCTTAGTGTTGACCAGTTGTCCAAACCAAGGTTTGAAAATTCGAGTCTCGAGGGTGTCGACTCTTTGAGAAACCGAGATTTCCGAGATCTCAAGATCTCAGTGAGAACATGTATTTTCTGCACGTAAGTCTCGAGGCTCAAATGGTCATTTTAAGGCCTGATACTTCAGGGAATCACTGTTTTAACATACATAATCACATTAAGCAATAAAATTGAAAAAATGAACACACATTGTATTAAGAGAAGAAAAAAAATAAGGTTTTTTTAAGAGTCTTGATCGAGATTTCGACTGAGACTCTGTAAATTGTCTTTTTATATAACTGAAAAAAAATGGTCCGACCAAATTCGACTCAGATGGTTCGAGATTTACGAGATATATCAAGATGAACCAAGATTTGGTCGAAATCTCATCTTGTAGCAAATCTCGTCTCGAGGCCCTTGAGAAGTTCGAGAAGGCGAGATCTCGGCGAGATTTTGAACCATGGTCCAAGCTGGCTGCCTTCTTAGTCTTTGTGATTATGTTAAATTCTTGACTTTGTCTTTCTTATCTTTAATTCGTGATAGATAATTAAGAGACTTTATTTTTATCTAATTAGGATTTATTATTTATCTAGGATTCCTTGTCATGTTGACATGTGACATTCCTACATCTTTGTAACTAGGACTCCTTATCATGTGGAGTCCTAGAGCTATTGCTTTACCTTTTATTTTATTATTAAATAATGACTATTAAGAGAAGAGGAAGATATATTGATTCTCTTTCCCTTTTTCTCCATTCTCTCCTTCTCTTATTTTCTATTTTGTTACAGATATATGATAGGTTGGGTGCTTCTTACCCACTTGTTTTGACGAAGTGTTATACCTGCAAATAGGTATCTCAATAAGTTATCTAGAAGCTTAAAGGACTGCAAAGACATTGGTTTAATGCTGGGTTACTTAAAGGATGGCGGTCCTTTACTCTCAGTTCCCATTCTTGTATTGGCAGGCCATCACGGCATCTCATGCGATCAAGGAAACATGTAGTTTTGTGGCTAAGGTGGATAGTAGCCGACATGGATAAGCTAATCTAATCTTTTTGTTATGATGGGTTGGCATTTATAAACTGGTATAAAAGCCTTGGCCTTTCCTGATGGAGCAAGAAGTAGCCAAGTACAGGGAGGAGGTAAGCAATGAAATCAAGAAAGGCAAGCTGGAAGGGGTGGACATCAGACAGTTTTCATCATACTGGAATGCCTTGCTGAATTGGAGTTGAAAATTTTCGGTTTTTTTATGGCCGATAAGGCAAAACTTGACAACTTCTAACCTTTAGTTTTTAGATCTTTGCAAGGCCCTTGTTGTTCTTTTACATATTGGTTTCTTTGCATTCGCTGCCCTTATTCTTTTTTAACTCTCTTTGTTCTGGCCAGATAAATTTATGGGATCCTGTTCACATATGTTGTTTAGTGTATCAAATTTATGTTGACATCACATGTATTTAGTGTGATCACTGTTTTTAGTTTTGTAAAGTTTAGTACTTTTGATATTTATAATTGAGATTGTTTTTAGTTTTGCAAAGATGTTGTCATTTTCTAAGCTCCAAGGCATGCTTAAGGGTGAACAAAAATGGCATGTTATTCACATATCACTACCCTTTGTCATCATGATTCATGACAGTTAGGCTTAACACTTGTGATGCAATTAAGAAATCACTTGTCTTATTCTTTGACAGGTTAAGGATACTTACCTTCTTATTGTTTCACTCGTTAAAATCATTTCATATGCTGTCACAGATGATCCAAAGAAGATTGACCATTTACTTGCTCTTGATGGGGCTAAGGAAAGACTTCAGTTATTCAAGGCAAACTTATTGGAAGAAGGATCATTTGATTCTATAATTGATGGATGTGAAGGCGTTTTTCATACAGCATCTCCCTTTTACCTTGCAGTGAATGATCCACAGGTTCATTATGCATCTGTTGTGATAGTTTTAACTGCTATTAAATTTTTTTAATTTAAATCTGCTTTAAGGCTTTCAAGGTTTTACTTGCTTGATAAATAACTTGGTTTATTTTTATTATCAATTTTGCAATTTCTTATTGAACTTTCAAAATGCCAGAACCCAACATACACAGAATTGGCATAAAATATGGGCATATAGGGATTCCATCAATGATAAAAATAACAAACATATAGGACTCAGATTCGAAAGTCCAAAGTTAAAACTTAAAAACATTTCTTTAACTTGGTAAATAATTTTAAAGTTCAAAGTTCAAAGTAAAAAACAGTTCTTTAACTTTAGTGAACATTCCTTCCAGAATCAGATATGGGAGAAAAGCGAACAAAATATAAAAAGAAACAGGAAAACACCTGAAACAAAATTCAAAAGTTCAAATTTCAGACTCACTGCTTTAGATCCGGTGTTCTGGCCTTCCGATTACCGATTGCCGGAAGATTTGAAGAACAACAGAAAACGATCTGTTCTCCAAAATTCAAGTTCATCAGGGTTGTGGATTGGAAGAGATCTGATACTGAATCTCCATGGAAGCTTGGTTTTGAGTTGGGAGATGAAAGTGTTCGGCTGCTTCAGATTTGGAGTTCTGGCCATTCAACCACCGATCCTGTCAGGGGATTTGAAGAATGGAAAAATCAACTCAGCCTTTAAAGATTAAATCGATCAGTGCTGTAGATTCGAAGAAATCTCTCCTTGAAGTTTCCTGCAACTGTTGAGTTTTGAGTTGGAAGACATGACTGTATCCAATCGCCGATGTGGGATTTGAAGAATGATGCAAAACGATTCTAGCCTTCAAATAACAAATCAATCAATGCTCTGGATGTGGAGATATCAGAGTTTGAACATCTTCGTCATTTGGGTTTTTAAAGGCTAATGAGCGTACGGGATCGGATTGGCCGATCCGGCTGATCAATCCAGTATTGGACCGATCCTTAAAAACTGTCTGTAATCGGTATTAGATTGGGATAGGCCATGTCCAAAACTGATATGAATCGGCTGATCTGGCCAATCCAATAGTGATGCTTGAACCATGGCACCATGAAAACTAGGGCTTTCATGCTACTATTAGGTGCTTAAAATTTTGCTTCTTTCTTGCATAAGAAACAAAACTTTAAAAAGTGGTTTTTGTCATTAGGGCTATAGGGTTGAATCAGAAAGGGGGATAACGTGAGGGGTAGGTTGGCAATTTTCGGCTGCAAACTAATCTTACACATGCCGGATCTGTATTTAAATAGGCTTGCAGTCTTGGATGAATTCTTCTAACTTATGGCAGTGAGTTTGTAGCCTAAAAATTTTCCCTTCTGTTCCTCAAGTTATCCCTTCCACATTGAATGTTTGAGCTCCTCTATCCCTGTGCCAAATAGCAAAAGTAGCCACCTTTTTAAGCCTATATATATGGATGTATGCATGTATCAGTGAGTACAGAGTCACATGACAGAAGCTCACCCACATGCATAGGCATGTGTATATATCAATGCACTCAGGAATTAATATTTATATAAACATGTAAATACAGGTAGTATTTGATATGTCTATACTTTGGACTTTGCTGTAGGTTTCAACCAATGTATGATGGAGAAAAAAAAGGCAAATAGGTGTAATGTAGTCAGCTATATTGGGGTCATTAATTTTGGAATCTGTACCAGCCTAAATCATCCAATTGACAGATCAATGCTAGCTTTCAAGCTATAAAAGAACCATTACCCAGTGCTGGTCCTGCGTATGCAGGGTCCTGGGAGGGGTAAGTTTGGAATTGGTCCTAACCTTTGGCATTTTTGGAACAGATCCTGCGGACTTTGTCTGAAATTTAAGTTTAACTAGCTTATGAGTACTGCCTGTTGGAACCTTGTAAATGGTTCTCTGTGACATCTCGACTTTCCGTGTATTTTCATATTGCCCTCATACTTGTTCAGTTACAATGGTAGATGATACATGTTGTTATACTTCCAAATTAAACTTTATTCACTATTCTAGTAGATGCTTATTCTCTTTTTCCCTCTGCTTGTCAGGCAGAATTAATTGACCCCGCATTAAAAGGAACTCTTAATGTGCTTGGATCCTGTTCAAAATTCCCATCTGTTAAAAGAGTGGTTGTGACGTCCTCTATAGCTGCAGTTGCATTCAATGGAAAACCTCGTACTCCGGATGTGGTAGTTGATGAGACTTGGTTTTCAGATCCAGAGTTTTGCAAGGAATCAAAGGTGTGTTTAGTTGTGCAATCTTTGCCTACCTCTGAATATCTAGCCCTTAAAAGTTTTGAGATGGCTCTGTGCATGTCATTAATTTTCTCTTGAATCTTCTATCCCATTTTATTTTGTTTGGTGAGATCCCTTATGACTTTGTCAAGGGACAATGTAGTCTTTGCTGACAGTCCAACATTGTATTGTTATGTACTGCATATTTACTAATTTACTAGTCCAACATGTCTAATGAGTTTCTCATCCTCCACTAGCTTTGGTATGTACTTTCCAAGA
The DNA here is from genome assembly GCA_028583415.1 of Protea cynaroides. NCBI lineage: Eukaryota > Viridiplantae > Streptophyta > Magnoliopsida > Proteales > Proteaceae > Protea > Protea cynaroides. The sequence continues at coordinate 42,038,688 of CM053266.1, read as the reverse complement.
CCTTGGCTGAGGAAGCTGCCTGGAAATTTGCAAAAGAGAAAGGGATGAACATTGTTACAATAAACCCTGCAATGGTGATTGGTCCTCTTCTACAGCCAACTCTAAATACCAGTGCTGAAGCAATTCTGAAGTTAGTAAATGGTATGGTAACTTATTATTGGAGTTGCTCTTTTTCCTCCCTCCCTTCCTCCCTTTTCCCCATGTTTTTCACCCTCTGTCCCATCATGATGAATAAAGAATCTCCCTTCATTACCTCTCAGATAACAGGTATAAAAGGGATATGAGAATTTCATTTGTCTATATTGCTGTGTATGAATGTCAATATGAATGGTATTCTCCCAGTTGGTCAATTATTTCAGTAATTCATGTTTTTTCACTTTCCCTTTTAAGACCTTTCGAAACCATTTTTTTTATTTTTTTTAAATTCTTAGGACAAAAAAAATAATCTTTTTCACTTTTTAAATTTTTTTCGAGTTCTTGTAAAATGTATTTTTAAAAATATGGCCACTTTTTGGGGAGAACCAAAAGTAATAGTCTTTTGTTTAGGGAGACCTTTGAAGATCCTTGAAGACTAACTGACATAATTGAGCAAACTATAGATCTGTCGAAAGTGAAAGGTTCCCATAAGGTCATCTCAGTATACTTGGTAATGAGGTGCTGTGTCATCAGCTGAGTTTGTACAAACGTACTTCCTCTATAATCTATATAGCTGAATTGACTACTACAAGAATCTGAGAAAATCAATACAAATAGTTTGAGTTGGACCACTAATATTACAAAAAATTGACTCATATAAGAAACGTTTCACCTTTAGGCCATATTAAATTTTCTAGTAGATACTCCCCCCCCCCCCCCCCTTTTTTTTTTTTTTTTTTTTTTGTGTCAATATTTTAATACATGAATGCAGTGAACTGTTGAAATCTTGTTATCAGACCTCCCTTCTCTGCTTAACCAGGCATTTGCTCCCTTTTCTATTAAACAATTAGTTAATTTTATTATAGTTTATTTATGCTTGCTGTGGTATGCTTTCTTTGACATGTGTAATTCCTAAGCAGCATGAGTTCTATCATTTGAAGCCACAAGGTTCAACTGAATGTTTATGCAATCAGGCTTTTTTTTTTCTTTTTTTTTTATTTAAGAGAACTGGCTTCTTTTGTTTGTTGAAGAAAGTAAAAGGAACATTATTTCTACAACCTTATGTTTCTTTTTTATGTCTTTCCATTGACATAAGTGCCAAATTTTTATCTGCCGCAGGAGCGGAGACATTTCCTAATGCAACATTTGGATGGGTTAATGTCAAAGATGTTGCAAATGCACATATTCTGGCATTTGAGAAACCTTCGGCTGATGGAAGATATGTTTTAGTTGGGAAAGTTGCTCATGCTTCAGAGGTTGTGAAGATTCTGCGTGAACTTTTTCCAACTTTACACCTTCCGGAAAAGTAAGTTTGCAGGCCAGTATGTATAAATAATTGATTTAATTAACTGAAATAAGTAGGATGACATTCAAGATACTTCTGATGATTTGTTGATCATTTTTTTTTCTCTTTCTATTTAGCAAATAGTTGTTTTTATTTTTCTGTTTCCATATTGATATTATTTATGAACTGACTTGCATTTGATATCCAACTTCTTCTAGTCACATTATTTTCATATTACAGAATGAATTGTAGGAAGTTCCCTCTTGTGTATTCCTCACATGTCCTCTGTCTTGTGTTGGGGACATATGTCAACACTATTGGACAGCCTTTTAGCAACAGCTGTGCATCTATTGTACAGAGATGCTCTAAATGTGCCCTTTCCTTCTACTATGATTTTAGAATGGTTCCGATTTGATGTTGTTTTTCTGTCCTTTGTTTTTTTTAATGTTTTCCTTTTAATTAGATACTAAGAAATACTATTGTACACCAAGATATATCTATCTTTTTTCTTTTTTTTTTTTCTTTGCCATTGACTTGTTCTTAACCTTTATAATGTAATACATCTAAGATAAATGGGCAGGAGAAAAAAAAATATTCATAAACTCCTACAAGCTTGGGATCCCTTCGTCATTGATCATGAACTAGGAATGTTCTAAGTATATTTCAAATGTATATGTAATAGCTGTGTCCTCATTTCTTGATTTCATGATGTCACTTTGTCGGTATTGACACAATACTTGAGTGTTTGTCAATAGATTATAGATATTTCATTGTGCAAATATCCAGGAAGACATTTCTGGACTAGTCATTTCAAGAATATGGAAATCTTTGCAACACTATTGTTATTTATGTGGATTAGATATATTCATCTAATGGGAAATCTGTGGCCATGCTAGTTAGTGATGGCACTGTCATGTTACTTTTTTGCTATTGATGTTACTAACTAGTTGGGCTACTATTCATGGTGTGATATGTAGCTTCCCTGAAATGTGGGTTAGTTTAAACTCCTGTGGTTCCAAGGGTAGAAGTAGAAACTCAAACATGTTCATATCCTTTGTATCTGAAATAATCTTAAGCACTTTCCTGCTGTTCAAGAAAACTTTCCAGTGTGTCCATAAACCCGAATTTTCTATTTTGGTGGTGAGGAAAATGTCCAGTTTTTACTCATAGCGGGAAGGGAATTGAAGTGTGTTTTTTGTGGCATTCAAGCTGCAATGGATGAAAATACTGTTGATTTGCCTGCTGGCTGGTCTGCGGGCTTGCCAGCTAGCTTGCTGGCCTGCGGTTTTGGAAAACTCAAGAAAATAAAATAAAATTAAATTAAATTTTGAGAAACAAAACTAAATGAATCCGATCGATTCGAATCTGGCTGGCTCTGATACCATTGTAAGAATTATTGATTAGCTTGGAATGCAAAAGACTGAATCAGATGGATTAATTTAGGTTTTGTTTCTAAAAAAAAAAAAATTGAGTTTTCCAAAACCATTGGCCAGTAAGCTAACCGGTAAGCCTGTAGGCCAGCCAGCAGGCCAGGATATATATATATATATATATATATATATATATATATATATATATATATATATATTGAAAAAAAAAAAAAAAAAAAAACCTAATTGAATCTGTTCGATTCGGACCTAGCTGACTGTGATACCACTGTTTAGAAGCTTGTTTCAAGCCATAGATTGACTTTTTGAGTCTACATACCATTTGTTCATTATCAACTGTCATGAAACCTAGAGGTTGTTGCATATACATTTCCTCCACCAAGGTTCCATTAAGAAAAACAGTCCACATCCATCTGGTGCAGCTCCTAGTTAAACTGTGTAGCCAATGCCATAATGATCTTGAAAGTATTTGGAAGATACTAGAGAAAGTTTTTGTGTAGTCTACACCTTCTTTCTGGTTGAAGCCTTTTGCTACAAGTCTGGCTCTATAATGCTCAATCTCTCCTCTAGCATCCCTTTTAGTCTTACAAATCCACTTACATCCAATTGGTTTGAAACCCTTGGGCAGTTCAACTAATTCCCAAGCCTCATTGGTGTTCATGGATACCAACTCATCATGCATAACATTGTGAACTATCAACAGCCTGCTGAAAGGAAATAGGGTCTAATTCAACTATTATGTCATACTCGTGCTCCTGTAAATATGTGACAGTCACTAGAGATAGTGGACCTAAGGGTATGCTCTGATATCCTCAATGGTGGAACACTGATAACCGGCTCAACTGGAGAATGATCTACAACTGAAGCTATAGGGACAATAGTTGTAGGCTCCACATGTTTTGAACAGTCACCTGTTTAATAGGTGTACGAACAATAGACGATGATAGGAGATTAGGAACTGAAATTACAACATGTTCCTCTTTAAAGAAAATACGAGGCTGAGTAGTCTGATAGCTGATGTCATCTTCAAAGAAAACAACACGCTCAGACTCAATAACTCTGGTAGAGTGAGATGGACAATAAAATTTGAATCCTTTTGACCTCTCAAGATAACCACTAAAATGACCGCTTCTGGTCCTGGGATCAAGTTTCTTCATTTGAGGGTTATAGGGTCTCACTTCCACTGCACAACCCCAAACATAGAGATGATGAATGCTAAGTTTTCTGCCATTCCACAACTCATGTGGAGTTTTTGGAACTAACTTACTTGGCACCTTGTTTAAAATATATACGGTAGTCTTTAATGCATCCCCCATAAGAAATCTGATAAGATAAACTTACCATGCTTCTCACCATGTCCACAAGAGTATCATTTCCCCATTCAGCGAAGAAATATAGAAAGACCCTGTTTCTCCGTTTACTTGTGCTTTTGAGTTTTAAGGCCCAAATAGTCAAAGCATAAACATATAGTTTCTAATCTAAATTCTACAGATTTTCAAATGGAGTAGCTTAAGGTCTAAAGGTTGTTTGCCTCAATGGTCAAGTTGAAGAACTTAATTTTTCTATCTTGGGATAGTGTCCTCTCCAAGGACGGTCAGCAAATTGAATGGTTAAGATGGTTGTGGGCCATCCACATTAGGAAGTGCAGTTGACTGCTTTGTTTATACTGTATTTCTGTACCATCCTCCACCCCATCTTCTTCTGCTTTAATTGTGGAGGGGGTGGTTGGTGGTCGTCATTGTAAGACTGACACTGAAGCCTGTAATGACCACTGCTGAGATAAACAGTACCTCTTCTCTCCTCTGAATTATGTTCGTGATATAGTCCTCACCCAGTGGCTAGAGAAATGATATTTTCTCTCACTTTTCACCAGGCGAAACAAACAAAAAGACTCATTCTGATATCAGTCGTGACTCTTCAGTTGAATGTTTGTTTTGGTTCAGCAACAATTTTTCAGAATCAATGGGTTCCTTGGAAGTACTAATTTACTAAAGACAAATAATGCTTTTAATTCTTGGCAGGTGTGCAGATGACAAGCCTTACATGCCAACTTATCAAGTATCCCAGGAGAGAACCAAGGGCCTGGGCATAAATTTTATTCCTTTGGAGGTCAGCCTGAAGGAAACTGTTGAAAGCTTGAAGGAGAAAGGCTTCTTCTAGTCCCTGAGTCTTGGTCCACAGAAGTCATGCAAATAATAAAGAAAACTAGTGGGATTTATCAAATTAGTTTAGTGATTACTTTTTGACAATTAAATGTAGAGCTCTTGATAATGTGAATGCGATCTATGTTTTGCATCACAGGATTGCTTTCTCCTCTCTACAGGTTAATGTAGGGCTCTCTTTTTTTCTTTTTCTTTTTCTTTTTTTTTTCTGGTTTTTTTTGTGGGGTACAGTAAAATTTCATGTGCTAGCTGCTGCATGGGGATCAGGAAAGTGGATTTAAATGGAATTGCAGATACATGTATGGTTAGCCAAACTGGATTCAAGAAGAGCTGGAGAAGAACAGTCTTGGAGGGATATGGTTTATATCTGGTAGAGAGAAGCTATAGATGAAATCTATGAAAATAAAAGGGTTGTTACAGAATGCTCCTCATGGATACCTACCTTGCTAAGAATGATTCTGGCTCACATATCCACATTAAATAAGTCCAACTGAGTACTGGCAGGTGGACTTTTTTTGAGATCGGCCGGAGTACTACTCGTTTCCATTCCAATCTTCAAGCCATTGCATTTGTTAAATATGCTTGCAATAGAGGCGAGTATTTTGTTCGCATCTCCTATGAAAATGACTCAGTTCTTTCCGATAGATCAGATCACGTAACTTCTCGAGAAAACTGAGGATAGATTTTGGAAAACTGCTTCTTTATCGATGACAGTGTTATAGTCAAGACCTTGATAGAAAACATCATTTGTGTTATGAATTCTTACCGTATCTAGACCCAAAATTTGAGCAACTCCGATCCACATCGTCTCCACATGGATAGGATCCACATCGTCTCCTGTTGGGGAATCAACACGAGACTCGGCTGAGTGCCTTAGGATCGCAACACGTGGTGCATAATTAATCTGACGTTGCATCTAAACCCGAAGCAGGAGACTGAATGGTGAACCGATATCATGTGAAAATGTATCCATATTGAATCTCTGCGGCCACGAAACCAAAATCGTTTCCCAAGGGATCGAATTCATTTTCTCCTCTCCCTCCGCAACAACTCCCTCTGCAACTCAACTCCCGCGAAGTATCTCTGCAAATCCGTTATACCCGGGATCTGTGAATTGGCTTCCCTGAAGTATCTCTGCAACCCAAATGACGGCTGGAAGCAACAATTCCCCCTGCAACCAAAAACAATTTACGTCTCCCAAGGAACAAGATCGTAGTGAAAATTGCCCAATTTTCACTGGTTTTGAGTTATAATCCGTTCCCAGTTTTAAGGTCCAATTCCAATCTTTACCGGTCCAATGATCAAGTAATTCACCAAAACACAACATAAATGAAAAAAAGGACAAATAGAAAGCACAAAAAGGAAGAACTGTTCATGAGGAAATGGAGAAGGTGAAATGAAGTTTTTTACCCTTATTTAATTGAACATCGTGAAAGCACAAAGGCCCATATACTATTACAATTCAAGCCTAAGGGAGAGTTCGACCCAAAAGACTACTCTATTAGGTGGGAGAACATCAAGACTTAAGAACCATACTTGGTAGGTATGTGATTCCAATGTGAGATCATAACATTGCCACCCCCTTTTCAAAGCCGACGCCCACATCGGCCCACTCTAGATTGCCCACTGTGGACGGCTTTCACTCTGCTTCATCAGGTAACCCTTTCCCAGGTCGCTCCTTCTCTAGGTCGCTCCTCCCGCAGCATCGGCCTCTCAATGAAAGCACCAAATGTTACAACTCAAGCCCAAGGGAGAGCCCAACCCAAAAGACTAGTCTATTAAGTGGGAGAGCCCCAAGACTTAAGAACTATACTTGGTAGGTATGGGATTCCAATGGGATCATAACATTAGGGGAGAGTCCATGGGAAATCTCTCAATGAAAGCACCAATGATACGAATCCGAATCAGAATGACTACTTCGAGGGTAGTCGGCCTCCTAGAAGAAGAAGATTAGAGAAGAAATTGGTTTGTAATTGCTTTTCCTCTATTCCATTCTCTTGCTGTTTATGTAACCGATCACATCTCCAGAAGGTTCTATTCAGTTATAAATCTAGGGCTATAACTACTTCTAATCCTACGGCTATTACATTATGATAGGTGGCGATGGTGATCGTAACATTTCCATCCGGTTGTATGAGAACCTTGTCCTCAAGGTTCATATCTAGGTACAATCGGATCCATCCACCAATTCTAGTCCCAATTCGTGTGAATCTCTCGAGACACGTGGATCCACGATTCCAAGATCTGATGAGTGGTGAGAAGCGCTTGACTCTCGAGGCTCATGTAATCCAACGGACTTTTCTTAAAGGGATGGAGATCAGATGGTCTACAGATAAGATCGTACTCTAGCAGAGGTTTTCTAACGAGGTTGGACTCGCCTAGGACCATCGTGAATAGACAGCTTCGCATTGCGCACTCAATGGCTTTCGAAGTGGGAAGTTCCCACGCGTCAGCCAAACTCTCATCTCTGGCCAACACACCGTTGGATGTGCTGATATTGACGATCGGAACAGTTCCCCGTGTCTTAGCTACTTCTTCTGTCACACCCCAATTCTGATCCAATAAGAACGGTGTGAGTGAACCGTCATTGAACCAACGGTTCACACCAGGATCTCGAATAGGCCGTGTCCACCCATACAAACCATTACACATAACCACAATCAGAATATAAATATACAGCGGAAGACTTTAAATAGAATGAACTGAGTATCTATTGATAATTTAAATAAATATTTTATTATCCAAATTCAACCACATAAAATAAATATCTTTTTCATCCCTTTAATATCAAACGAAAATAACTGAAACAACTAAATAAAAATCCATCACAGGTACACGCAGAAAGGGCACTCGCATGAAGCATCATGCTCGTCCTCCCCTGCTTGTACATCCAAAGCAGCTACACCACCGTACGCCGGAGCGTTCACATAATCGTCCATAGTATAACCTGCATCCATATCTAAAACAAGATGTGCACAAAGGGTGAGCTCACAACACAGCTCAGTAAGACAATCATCCGATTTTAAGTTTGCAATGTGCTATAGAAAGGTTTGGTGGCCCCCCGCACCTCTATACACGAGTGTGTGGCATCGCACGATAGATCACACTACCACCAACCCACATGCACCCATCATGGAATAGAGATAGAGTTAAGGTATACCCGCACCTCCCCGATACTCTACCCATACCAGGACCTAAGCCCCTATCGGCCGGGGCTCGCAAACCTGGGCTCGCAACTAACCAATCCTATATGTCAACAATGTATGCTCTATCCCAAAGACACAGCCGTCTACGGCATAAAGATAGAGCTAGAGCGTGCAGGCCGGGCCGGAGACCACAATACCTCACCTCCCCCTGATACCCTATCCGCAACTAACCCACTAGGATAGAAACAATACGCATGTAGACCCTATCCCAACATAACTCCCTACGGCATAGAGATAGAGCTAAAGCATCGTGGACAAGCCAGCGTCGACTCGGAATCCACAGTACCACATAACAATGGCCGGGACAACATCAATATCGGAGACCACCGTACCACGACCTTCCCCTGATACCCCACCCGTACCAAGCATGTTAAGACAGAATACTACAAAAGGTGCTAGTGTGAAGAGCGATCCCAGGCCCATGCCCCACTCCACACACCAACGAAAACAATCACATGCCTAACAATCACATCCTATCAATGCATGAACAGTAATAATAACTGAAAGTAAAGGATGACATGTGAATATGCACAAACATCATATCATAGATATTCAATGATTAACAATGATTTACTGTCCATTAATTAATAGGTTTAGGTCAGATTCCCTTACCTGACGCTCGTTCAATAACTTGCTCCACGTCGCAAGATCCAAACGATATGTCACAAAGTCCTACAATATTATTAGGGTTTCATTAGAATATATTGTTTAGGGTTTCATGTTGGTCGGAAACCAACAGGGTTACAAATACCCTCACAGAGCTGACCGGTGGCATATACCGATCGCGGCTACGTGGGAAAACTGGCGACCGGTATGGTCAGCCGGTCCCCACAGATAACCTCCCGAGAGGTAGCGGTCGCAACATACCGGTCGCACTATGTGCAACCGGTATAGTCAACCGGTATGTCTCCGAAAGACCATACATGGGTTCTTCGACTGCCGTCGATCATCCTCTATGGATTTTCAGGGTTTCTCCTATCCATTCTAAGTTTAGGCTTTGAGTTAGAGTTATCCCCAACTCATTCAAGTCTCGTTTCGATGAATATCATCTCGAAACTTGAATCTAGGGTTTGACGGCAACTTAGGGTTTAATGGCCAAATTAGGGTTTTGGATCAATACCTACTTTGCATGGTATTGATCCACCCACACAACTAACACAGAATAAGAAGATGGATTCAAGCACTTACCGTTGACAGGCGTAGCGTGAGCTTCGTCAAACGGTAATGGCGGCACCTCCTTCTTCTTCCTAGCTTCTTCTCCTTTCCAACCTCTTTCTCTTCTCTAGGGTTTGTGAGAGACAATGGAAAGGATTTGAGGAGGCTTAAGGGTGTATTTATAGGCTAGAAATAGGGTTTAGTAACCCTACTAGGATTAGGAAACTTCTAGGATTTGAAATCAGGAAAGCGGGACCCGCAGAGACCAATTTCTAGATTCCCGCACATAGCTGTGCAGGCCATACCGGTCGACCGGTACCAAGACCGGTACCATCGACCGGTATACCTAAAATCAGGTATAATTGGTCGACTTCGGTCAGATTTTGTACCTGTTTGCTATCCGCTTGCCCCGTCTGGCCCGGTGATGATCGGAAGACCTGTCATGACACAAAACCAAGGTTTAGACCGGGTTTTCAGAGTGCGGTTCTTACAACTCCACCACCCTTAAAAGAAGAGCGATGTAGGTTCTACATCTTCCCCATCCTCAAACAGGAGAGCGATGAGCTCAATCTCGTTCAGAGTTATTAATTGTAAGCGACGGCTCCACTCGAAACCATTAGCGTATGGTCATGGATCTGTTTGTACCACTGAGATGAGTTGAAACATGATTCCCAAAGCTTGCAACGCTGGGTTGATAAGCGATTCATTTTTCCAGCTTGGAAAATCTCTGGAGATCCAGAACTTCGAAAGCTCAGGAAAATGATCGCTGCAGTTAGAGATCCCAAGCAACTCATCGTACACAAGGAGGATCAGTTGCCGAGATCTGCAATGGGTTCCCTGTGTGGATTTGCCGTGGGATCTCTCTTCTTCTTGATATCCTCTTCTTTCTTTCCTTTCAAGAAACGCCAAACACTCTTTTCCCTTTCTCATCTTGTGCGTTCCAATCAAACCGGGGTTCTATCTCTATGGATGTTCTGAGGGATGCTGGGGTGAGGCCTTGGATACACTGTTTGGCATTAGGATTGGTTAGTTGCGAGCCCAGTTTGCAACCCTAGCCAGCAGGGGTTTATTTGTTGGTATGGTATCAATTGATACAGCCATGACCGTTTTTCATGGGGTGTATATTGTACCATTCTGGGTGCATATGGGGCGACGGTGCCGTTTTCATTGGGCGTTTCCACACACTCGTGTATAGAGGTGCGGCGGCCACCTATCCTTTCTATAGCACGTTGCAAACTATAAATCAGACCAAAGATATGATTTGACTGCATGCATATGTATTGTTGCATTGTTTTGTTTGCTCACTGAGCCATGATGTGTGCTCACCCCTCGACGTCTAATATTTTTGGTTGATGATGCAGGTGTTACCGTCGAAGATTATATAAATGCTCCAGTGTACGGGAACGTGGCGGCGATGGAAGTTGAAGATGAAGTGGATACACATGACTCCTCTTGCAAGTGTAACTCATGTGTATTCGATTAGATTTTTAGTTTTCTTATTTGGATTTATTAAAGACATGTATTTGATATTTATTTATGTCTCAGTTGATACAGAATAATTTGCTATTGAAATATTAATATTACAGTCGATTCTCAGTTCATTTTACTATAAGACTTCCGCTATTGTGTATTTACTCTGATTATGAATGTGGATGTATGAGGTTTAGATCAGCCGGATACCATCTGTACGAGATCCTGGTTGAACTGTTGGTTTGCTAGCGGTTCATCACACCATTCTGAAGTGTGTGGAATTGGGGTGTGACAGTATCTCACACAACGTGTCAAGATGCTATCGCGGCTCCTCTGATTGGCTAGTAGACATATGTTAAAGCCATGCTCCGAGTCATATGAAGTGCATCCTATGATTCCATGTGAAGCTCACACGGTGAGGCGGCGGTACAGATTTTAATCTAAATGTCTCAATTATGTCTGATTGTTTTTAATGTGATGAACCTGATCCTGCGGTTGAAAGGCAATCCCACCTTCTATACTAGATCTTATGGCCGATACAAATGATGCTCTGACCAACCTACCACAACTCTACACCGAGCTCTGCTTGGTCAACGCAGGCGGCGCTATAGTGAGTCGCGGGTACATGATTTAAGGTCCAAAGATGCCTTTTCAATTAATTTTATTGGATGAGACTGTAACGGCCATATCTCGGCCATCTGGAGTCCAAATCAGACGATCCAAGTTGCACCATGCTCTAATTTGAATGCTTTTTCATCTGAGAATGTGAGTTAGCCCAAAATCGAAGCAAAAATCAGGAAGGAGAGACGAGAAGAGGAAAAAGGGCTTCTTGGAAGGTTTGGGTGGGTTTGTACTGTTTTCATTTCTTTCACTAACCTTCCATGGATGTGTTAGGGTTCCATTAAACTGCATTGAAGAGCCTGGAGTTGTTGGGTAGCAATGGAGGTTGTTTGTACCCAAAAAAGCTTCAAGAAAGGGGTTAATTGTGTTTTTGATGTATTGACAAAGAAGTAGCTCTGGTTTTTGTGCGAAAAACCTTCTCTTGAAGGTTGGTGTGTGTGGAAAGCCTAATTCTTATCACCAACCTTCTATGGCTTCAATGGGATTCTATTAATCTGTAATGAAGAGTTTAAATGAGTGTTTATGAGCAAAAATTGTGAAGTAAAGGGACGAAGAGAAGTTAAGGGGATTTTTGAAGGTTGTTGTTGGTGTGTGAGCACTAAACCACCCACCAACCTAAGTTTTGCATTACTATGATGCATTGAAGAGTAATTAGAGGTTGGTGGAGCCATCTTTGAGTATTCATGGTGGTGGTTTGCTTGTAAGAAGGAAAGAGGAGTAGAAAATGAGAAAGAGAGAGATGGATGTAAGTAATGGGTTTATTGAAGCTCCAATGAAGGAATTGAGAGCTGGTTATGGTTATCAGCCATTGAAGAAGTGCTTTGAAGCTTTTATAGAGAGTTGAGAGAGATGTGGTGTGTGAAAGGAAAGAGAGTAGACAAGAGGGGTTTTACCCTGTCTATCCACTTGAAGAAGTTTTTTTTTTTTGTAAAGCAAGTTGAAAATTTCAATGGGTTTCAGAGGTCTACTAGCCTCCACAGCGAAGACGCAGTATGCCCACTATGCTCGCAAGAAGGTAGAGGGAGGTCGCAAAGTGGACTTGGCTAGCTTAGCCTTGTTCAATATGGAGGGGGCCTTTGTCATCACCTATGATGTCTGTACCTGTCCTGACTTGGTACGCCAATTCTACTGTAATCTCCAGGTGATGGGAGATTACAACGATGTTGAGAGAGGTAGTGAGCTTCGGATCACCAGCTACGTCAAGGGGGATGATGTTTCATTCGATTATCGACAGCTGGCCAACTTGTTGGGCATTTCCTATGCTGGCCCCTTGGTGTTCTATGCTCCTGGAGAGCCCCAGTTCTTTTCTTTACAGATGAGGGTTGAGATGGATCGTCAGCTCATCAGGCCTGATCGCTGGGAGATGAAAGCGAGTTATCTGCGTTCAGATCCACCGGTATACTGCAACATCATTCAGCATAACCTGATACCGCAGAGTGGTCATTACGAGAGGGTCTCCCAGTTGACCCAGTATCTGTTGTACTGCATATGCACTAGGCAGCCCGTCTGCCTTCCCTATATCATCATGCGGACGATGATCAGTGCCACATTGCCCAGTCACACTGGCAACCTTCCTTATGGACGCATGATCACTACCTTGCTTACCCGCCTGGGGGTTGATTTGTTGGATGAGAAGATTCAGGAGAAATCCTTCTCATCGCCTCTTGATTGGGAGGCTATTTGCAAGATGGGCATGCGGGATGCCCAGGTCAGCGATGAGGAGAGGAACGCGATGGTGCGCCCTCGCACTCGAGTGGAGATGGCTGACGCTGAGGCAACAGCAGCAGCCGCTGGAGCAGGGGTTCATGGGGATGATGACGATCGGGTTCAGAGTTGCTCCAGAGACTACTCAGAGTACCAAGAAATACACACAAGGGTTGTAAGCCTTCCAACCTTATAAATGTGCTTTGCTTCGTTTAATTCTTGTACTCATATATGCTAGTGTAGGTAATGAATGATGAATGGCTAGTTAGTGGGGATAAAATTATAGGGCATTTTTATAAGCCCAAAACTGATACTATTTGCTTCCCGTGGGTACGGGTTAAGCATGGTGTATGCAGCATGTGCTGAGCATTGGTACTTTGGTACCTAAATTATTGGCATATTTGTGTCATCCTAGTTTTATGTTAGGTAAACTGGATGTATGTACTCCCTACTGTATAGACAGCTAAAAGTAGAGTATTGAGTATATATGGAGCCCATTGGGCATTACTTCGTGGACTAGCCATCACACACTGTGTTAGTGAACCACGTATATCTATGTGTTGTAGATTATGTGTAAATGTGTTTATATGTATATTGTGAAGTGCGTGAAATGACTTGCAGGATGGGTGTGCACAACATGGTAGACATGACCACTCTGTGGTAGCGAGGTGGTTGTGCATACGATTGCGTGTGTGCTTGTACTTCAGTGGTTATGTGATTGTACTTCAGTGACAATGTGGTTATGGTCAGTGAGTAGAGTGTCAGCTTTGGATAGCATCTGTCTTCAAAGAAATTATCTGAGAAAATTTTTTGAAGACACTGATTCATCCCCTTCTCAATATCAATCTGTGATCAACAGATAATACCACCTTATATAGAAGGAAGAAATCAAAATCTTAAAGGTTTACGTATGACATTGCAAAATCGTCGGGTTGTAGGACGCGTAGCTACAACAACCTTTCAATCTATCGGCCAGTCGTATTTATCTTATTCATATGACCATATCGTACTAATGGTTCCGTGGAGGAATCTGGGACCATATTGTTAATGGTTCAGTGGGGGAAGCTAGGACCATATTGATTGTTCTTATGCATGCATGAACCACCTGCATTATCTTTGGCCAGAGTAAAAGAAAAATTAAAACTTTGTTTGTATCGCTGATTTGATTCTTATTAATATTATATTTGAACAGTTTGCAACCAATAATCGAAAGAAATAAATTTGAATAGGTAATAATCGATTATTTTATTCTTATTAATATTGCATTTGAAAGTTGGACCACTTTGCTTGTTAGTTTAAGCTGTCATTTCAAATAAATAATCAATCTGTGTGGATGCACACTCCTTCAAAAAAAAAAAAAGACAGGGCTGGTCGTAGGTCAACTTGACCGCTTTAGGATTGTAAGAGTGTAGGAGATGAAATCCGGCCTTACTCATTTATGACGACCCCCTTTACTAAACCAAATAAAGCGCTAGCTTTAGCTAGTGCGCCCTGTAGTTTGTCAGTAGGGGGTAACCTTAATGTTAGGCATATGGGGTTGGTAGTGAAGGAAGAACTCTCCCTAGCAATGGCTCTACTGGTGTTGGGTCTTTGGACAAACATAGTAAAGAGGGTGAACGAGCTGGCCTGGTAGGAGAGGTCATAGTAGGTCTAGATAAGGAAAGGTAGATCAACGAGCAAAAGACCTTAGAAGTAAGCTACTAGGACAACCGAACTAGAACGAATGACAAAGAGGTTCTATTATTTGAACAATCAGGAACCTGACCTAACACAAGAAAGATAGTGACCATCAAACTTAAACCAACTCCCTTAAGCACAAGGGTAGTAGCTGGGATTGTTATCTCTGAAAAAAGAAGCTCATTCCCAAAGGCCGACTCCATCAATGCAGAAACGTCAGTACTTTCAACAAAACCAGAGAGAATCGAGAAACCTTTACCAAAATTAAGAGGCAGGGGGGCTAAGATACTCTCTTTCACTTGACGAGCTATGTATGAATTTCTTGAAACATTGCTACTCAATATGGCAATGTGGCAAGTGAGTGCCTTTGAGGATCTCTTTTCTTTCTGGTCCAACTGATCAAAGCGTGTCTTTCTCACCTGATTCCTTGATCTTGGATGTTTAGCTTGACGAAGGATAAAAAATATAGGGATTCTCGGGCAATTCTAGCCAATCAAACCTAAAGTTGGAAGTAACCAGCTGTACCTGTTCTGCACGAGATGGGTCAACGTTAAGATCCAATAGGAGATTGAGGCCCTAACTATGTGTTTCGATGAGGCATCTATGTTTAAGATTACACTCATTGCAACATGGGCATCCCTCTGATGGATGTAGTTGACGAAGGTAGATATTTCAGTCTTTCTACGATCTCTCGTAGTAGAAGAAACTTTGAAAGTCACCCGACACCTCTTCTTATGAAGTTTGATTCTATCTATGGTTTTAGAGATTGGATTGGATTAGTTCCTGCCTGATCTAGCTGAGAATCGGAGCTGATCCTGTCTTACAATCGTATTGGCATGGTCGATCCTAAAGAGATAAGGCATATTCAGCGAAAACAAGACCAATCCCCAGGCCATCCCTCACCCAGTTTTGTGCACTTGAACCCCAATTGGATCAGATTTTAATGGTGGGTCAAATACAATAATGCTTGATGTTTAATAGTTATGATTGAAGAAATGAGTAGATTCTTTGTCGAGGCAATGCTTAGGGGAGAGTGGATCTAATTAAGCAAAAGAATTTTACCCAAGACAGTATTATTCTTACACATTTCTTAAAAAATGTGTAACAAGACCAATCCTCTCCTGTCGCCTAGCCACCAATCGTGCATTGAGCGGACTAGGATGACTAGGATGCTCGGCATGCATTTCTTCACATACTTCTACAAGATATATATTCTACACGCTTCTTAATATATTTATACACATTTCTTCTACTCATTTCTATTAGACTCTTTTAGATTTTAGAATTCTCTACCTTCTAGTTAATGACAATCTTCTACTAATTACAAGTCTATCCTCATATTTTTAGAAATTACAATTTAACACACAATTCAAGTTTACTTTTTCAACAGACTACTCGTGTCTAGGGGTGTCAACAGGTTGGTTTCGACTTGGACCAAGTCGATCCCATATATTTTAGGGCCAGCCTAAACATGTCCAATAAAAAATTCAGGCTGGGGTGGTTTGCACTGTACACGTTAGTTAACAAGTTGGTCTGGTGTTGGACTGGCTTAATGGGCTCTTATCGGTCTACTATCAGTTCGATTTTAGTTTACTATATATATATATATATATATATATATATATATATATATATATATATATATATATGTATATGTAGTAAAAGAAAAGTTGGATTAATGGGCTCTATCGGGTTGCTTCATTTTCAGTATTGGTTTTCTACATGTATATTTAATAAAATGTTGGTTTAAATGGACTCTTATTGCTCCATTATCTGGCTAATTCAGTTTGATTCTGGCTTACCAATTGGTCTAGGCCCAATTACACTTCGACTGAAAATCGTACCTTGCTTGCTTGATATTGTTTCCGCAAGCTAACAATAGTCTTCCCGGATGGTTTACCATTGGAAACCCTTCAAGCAAGAGACTTTCAGTCGTTAAAGTAATGCGAGGACTGAAACACTCAAAACAAAGCTTAAAATTGTGAATGACCCATGCCTTCAAATCCACTCTATATAACCAAATGAAAACAAAACCAACTTGTAAAAATGTGGAGAGGATCTGAATCCCTAACCAGGTATCCTGATCCAAGAAGGTCCAGACTCCATCAGGGAGGGAAGGATGTTATTGGCGATGGAGTAGTGGACGTTCACTGTCATATGCTAGCTTCTCGTCCATGAGAAGAAGATGATGAGATTGTCATATTATTGGTAATATTCCAACACGGGAAGAATTGTTATGTAGAAGCCCTGGGAACAACTTTCTTTATCTGAAATTCGAAAGTAAACTCTGATGGTCGTGAATCCATGCTTTGAATTTTAAACAAAAAAGTTGTTCTTTAAGCATCTTAGATAACAATCTTCCCGGGTTGAAATGATCGCATCGTTCTTGCAGATAGTTGAACCAAATTGCACCTGCCTAGCTAAAAGGATCAAATGTTACAGGCAATCCATATGATAATACCACCTTATATAGAAGGAAGAAATCAAAATCTTCAAGGTTTACCTAAGAATATTGGAGAATAGTTCATCTATATGTACTTGTATTCTCTTCGAATCCCACCATCGTTCATATCCAGTGGGTCCCACACTCTAGACATGGGTCCTACATCACATCGATGGTGATGAGATCCCATGAAGAATATATGTATGAATATTGGAGAACAGTTCATCTACATGTACTTGTATTCTCTTCGAATCCCACCATCGTCCATATCCAGTGGGTCCCACACTCTAGACATGGGTTCTACATCACATCGATGGTGATGAGATCCCATGAAGAATACATGTATATGCAAAAGTCTGAGATCTCGACATTACAAGATCATCGGGTTGTAGGACAGGTAGCTACAACAACCTTTCAATCCATCGGCCCCCCGTATTTATCTTATTCATATGACCATATTGTTAATGGTTCCGTGGGGGAAGTTGGGAAAAGTGATTGTTCATATGCATGCATGAACGACCTGCATTATTTTTTGGCCGGAGTAAAAGCAAAATCTTTATTGATTGTATCAAATATTTGATTCTTATAATTTGAACGGTTTGCAACCAATAATCGAAAGAATTTTTTTTTTTTTTTTTTTTTGAATAGGTAGTAATCGAATATTTTATTCTTATTAATATTATATTTGAACAGTTGCACCATTTTGCATGTTAGTTACAGCTATTATTTCATATAAATAATGTATCGGATTCTATCTAGGATTTTAGGGAGGATAAAAATCCTCTGGTAGGAGGTTCCTGCCGTTGATCCAAAGGCTGAGGATCAGTCGACCCGGCTACCAATACATGGGGAGGTGGGCTGGCTGAAATCCCGCCCTTGGTAGGCGGCAGGTCGGCGGAAGAGGATTTCTACACTTTTAGGGATGGGATTGGAATTTATCCTACCTGATCCGGTCGAGATTCGAAAATGATCTCGTGCAGCAATCATATTGGCACTGTTGGCAAAGGACGATCCTAACAAGATAAGGCATATTCAACTAAAACAAGAACAATCCCAGTGTCCATCCCCAGCCAATTTTGTACATTTGAACCCTAATTCTACCAGATTTTAATGGTGGATTCAAATACAATACTTCTTTGATAGTTGAACGAATTAGATTCTTTGTTGAGGCAATGTTTAGGGGAGAGTGGAACTAATTAAGAAAATACCCGCTTAGTCAAATGGTCCTTACTTGGTGAAGCATGACGGAGAGGTAGGGTTTGAATTCAAATATCTTCTCTTGCACTTGGTCCCCACCGAGTAGGATAGCATAGCATAAGATTGCCTACCAGGCGAAGTACTCGATCAGGGGTAGGCGTGAAGGTGGTGGGCGATGGGTGCTTGTGGAAATTATCAAGTAACCGGAGACTTTTCTATTAATTCGATAATAAAATTATTAATATTTATTAAATCTCAATTAAATTAATGAACCCTCCAACATAACATAGAGGGCTCATTATTTCAATTAGTCCTCATGTTCTTCAAATTGGTCTTTTAGTTATTGAGAGGGTTGCCTAAAAGCGATTTTTGTTCAAGAATGAAATCTTATAGGAATTGTCCATAGCCACGTGCCGTTCTTATAAAGAGCACTTTCACATCTTCTTAACCCAAAATAGAAATGCCCAAAAATTTGGGACAAAAAACGGTTAGCGGTGAGAATTACCTCTCTTTTCTATTCAAGAATTCTTTTCTTATATTTTTCCATGCCCCTTTGGAACCTCAAAAAATGGGCAAATTCCTTTTCTTACTCTTGGGTTAAAGATTTGTCACTACAAAGGATAATGATAACCTCACCATTAATTACTTCATTTATGAATTTCATGGTAATAGAAATACATATCCTATAAGCTCCCAAACAGTGGGAGGAGACCAAGGTTCTAACCACATGCCTGTTGAAAAATGAGCCGGCGACTCATAGGCAATGGCTTGGTTAAGGGAACCCATCGGAGCTGTAGCGAAAGCGAATCTTTTTAGAGCAATTGTCACTGCTTATGGACCCAAACCTAGGTGATCTATCCATGACCAGGATGACATTAAGGTGAAACTAAAGAAAAAAAGAAAAAAGAAAAAGAGAGTATCTAATTTATCCTTTAATTGAGTAGGAATGCTGGGCCTCTCACTTGGGTTCCCCTACGTGTGTATGATCGAGTGAACCCCAGTTAAACCCTTCAACGGTTGAAAATTCCCAAACAACCCAAAAAAAAATTGGAATTCTAATAATTCATACTGATCTTGTTAAATGCTTCACCAAGCATTTGCCAATGGAATTCCTTATAGTCTTAACTCTTGCGTAATTGTTCCCCCAGAACAATTGGCCTAAATTTGATAATTTATTGGAGGATCTCTAAATTTTTAGTGGTTAACTAGCTTGCAAAATCATTAATCACAACAACTTTGATATTAAAGAACGTCATGATATTTCATATTGATAGCCAACTTTCACATCTTAAACGACATCTTCTCATAATGGGTGTCGTTTCCACATGTTTTGACCATACAATTAATATACCTAAGATGACTGATGAATTTTTTTCGTTTCCACATGTATATATAGACCATACAATATGCCTAAGATGACTGATGAATTTTTGTTTGTTTCCACATGTATATAAACCATACAATATACCTAAGATGACTGATGAAATTTTTTTACATAGTAACGAAGTCTTTGTTCTTATGAAAATGAAGAATAATCAAGGCATGTTTTTTTGGATGTATAAAGAATTTATATTACCAAACCAGAGGAAACAAAATGGAGCCAATGGAATAATCTACAGATAGATCAAATGGTTAAAATTGGATAGGTAAATCCCAATCGGTTAAGATTGGATAGGTAAATATCATGCATTAGTAACGAGTCTATTTATCCGATCATGGCGTTCCCTCCGTTCTTCTTCCTCATCTCATCCAAAATGAATGTATTTGCTTCGCACTGTCCTTCATGCTTTCAAATTTCTCTTTCAATAAGCTGAGTGTTGCATCAACCATGCCAAAATTTGCTAGCCACCATTCCTAGCATGAGAAATGAATTTCGTAAAGCAGGGTCAGACCGGATACAATCCCAGTGTCCATCCCTGGCCAATTTTGTACATTTGAACCCTAATCCGTTCTCTTTCTAATGTAATTGGGCAACACACATTTCCCATGTTACCATGACCAACTTAACCTGTGTCAGTAATGGGTGAGAAGGAACCGATAGCAACATGGAAAAAGATCGTCTCCAATCCGTCCAGCCGTCCAGTCATGGACGGACGGACTGGATTTAAAGGACACGCCCCCCCATGTATTGGTATGCGTGTCTTTTTAATCCAGTCCGTCCAATCCACGACTGGACGACTAAACGAACTAGAGACGATCCAAGTCCTAGCAACATAGGGACCTCTCTTAGACCCTGAAGTTGCGAACAGCTGGGATTTTAAAATAATGAATGCCAGTGATTAAATAACTCTCTCACATTGTGTGGACCAAATTAAGTCATTTGGTAACTCATTTAGGGGGTAACAAACACTGTGATATGAGTTAATGAAACCAGACACATTTGGGTACTTGGTGTCGACAAGGTAGAATTTACCTAAATCATCAGAGACCTTGGATGTCATTGGGATGATGTATATATAAACCATAAATAATACCTTCAGAGAAAACAAGGTTTTTATGTCTTGTGGGTATTGAGCTCAGTAGTATATGTATTCCATTTATTGTTTCCACACAAGAAACAGAAACATTTCCCTATATATATATAAACCCAAAATGACAAGCAAGTTACCTTGGAATTTCAGGCTAATATGATTATACATGTATTCCTTAAACTATACTTTGGATGTCCTTTCTCACTTTTTTACCTGAGGTTCACAATTTTTGGGATCCACATTTTCTCCTTCAAGAGAATTAGGAGGAGCAGTGGTGCCTTCATTGGATGGACGACACTTGGGATTCCGATGAATCCGAACCCTCCATCCAAACCGATATCCCCTGTCGACTCAATTTGCCAGTTCGGTGTCAGCTCGAATGGAGGACTCGGATTCATCCGAGCCTCAAGTGTGATCCATCTAATAGGAGCACCACCATTCTTCTAGATTTTCTTGAGGGAGAAGATCTGGTTCCCAATTTTTGCATTAGACAACAAAAAGGAACTTGTTAAGAGGGAAATAAAAGGAAATATAAGCACAAAGAATACAAGGGCCCATAAACAGGCCAAATCAAGGCAACAACCCACAAACCAACTTCCAGGAGAAGAAACGCACCCACCCTAAACTCCTCCCCTCTTGACAAAGAACAACCCTCCACCCTAAAAAAAAAAAAAAATTAAAGGAAAGAAAAATTGAGAGAAACACTTAAGAAACAACACAGATGGAGAACTATTATAGTATTATTGAAAAAAATAAAATTTCTTTATCCTTGTATTCGAATCCAGTACCAACCTATCTTGAATCTCAGTTCATTTCTGCAACATTTTAGAGATCTACAATTAAGGCTCTCTTTGGTTTGTATTATATAATGTATTATGAGTTATTTGTGACAAATCAATTATGATAATAGATTATGAGTAATAAATAATGACCGTTTGGTATCACTAAACATAATACATTAAATAATGAGAAATATAAATAATCACCTAATAGATTATTCTAATAATGATAAACAGCTACTCACCTATTTGTAGATAATGAATTATATTGATTTATTTTAATTATAAGTAGACATTATAAATCATACCAAACAATCATAAATTTTATAATATATTATATAATACATTATATAATACAAACCAAAGAGAGCCTAAATCCAAGGTTCTCCCATCTTTCAAAGATCCACTGCCTTCGTGCTATCATATGATTTATTGCCTGTTTATTCTATTAAGTAATGCAATGTTGTTCTATGCAAGACATGGAAATTGCTCGGAAACCTGCTAACCACCCCCACCAAAAGCTCTTCTTCTAAAGAGTAGGAACAGATATAGGGGACTGAACCACCTTGGTGCATTCGTAACCTGACTTCACAGCATTCTCTTCAGTAGGAGAAGACAAGCTGCATTAAAACCCTTCACTTCATTAATTTCAGAATTTTATCCTAAAATATGCTTGTAGGAGTGTCAATCAATCAACCAAATCCTCTCTGCGTCCCCGCTGCCAAGGCGATTTACCGGCCCACCCCCAATGTATTGGCGGGCCGGACCGAACCCGGCCCTTGGTCGGCGGCGGGTCTCTGCGGACCGCAATCGAAACCAAACAGCTATTGGTTATCAAAGCCAAGACCAAGAGAGGTTAAAGTTGGAAATAAATTCTCTCCAATGCCCTTTATGCTGGCATGAGAAAATTCAGTGGCTGTAATTTACTGTGCGCACATATCGATGTATTAGCATACACGTAGTGATGACAGTCATTGGATTTCCTCATGCTGGTATAAGGGGCATGAGAAGATTTGAATATGTTAAAGTTGGCCGATTGGTTATTGCTCTTTAATCAGTTTTGGCTAATCAGTCTTAATCAGTCAATTAAGCCATTATTTATCTATAATTTGGCTAATCGGTTAGGTTTCAAGTGGGTTTCTACATTCAATCCGAATCAATCAGTCAATCGGTTAATTGGATTGGTCTTGAATTGACCGATTTAATTTCGATTCTACTCGACCACTCTCAGTCAGGTCCGGTGGTATAAGCCTGAAAATAACACTCCTAGCTCATTGGATAGACATCATGGACTCCCAAAATTTATTAAAATCCCTACAATTGAATTTAATTAATCTAAAAAAAAAAATTTATTTCCTAATTCATATTACTTTAAGGGCACTTGAATCTCTTATCAAATAAACTAAAATAAAAAAAGCTCTACATTCAATTCTTCAAACCACAAACCTAATTAACAAACAATACTGCTAATGTGCTATGTATGCATTTCCGTGAGGATAATATTGGCTCAATGAAGTAAACAGAGAGTCAGAGACTAGTACATATTTGAATTAGCCATGATGAGCAACATTTGAATGACATATATGAGAGTTAAGGATGCCAATGATGTGATCAGTGCAATGGAGGGAAGAAGACTGGAAGAGAGCGCCAACAATGGAGAGGAGGAAGGGTAAATACAAAAATATTGTTTAAATTATCATTATGAAATTATCTCATAATGTATTCTTTATTTTATATAAAGGGTGAGCCCTGGTGTGATGGTAAGATTATCATAATACAATTTGGTGGTCATGGAATCGAAATATGAAAACAACCTCTCTGCATTGCTAAGGTAAGGTTGTGTACATTCTGCCCAAATCTTACAGTAGCAGAAAGCTCATGCACTAGAACACCTTTTTTTTATCCCTTAATTCAAATAAAAACACATATATTAGAGACAAATGAAATAAGATTACAAAGTTTGTTTTATAACCTTCTTGGTTACAAGTAGATCCACCTATTATACAATATATTGATGTCTTAGAATATTTTTATAGGAAAATATGTAAAAATATTCTTTTGATTTCTCTCTCTCTCTCCCTCTTTATATATATTATCACCCACGCCTCTTGGTGGGTTTGGGTAACAAATAACAATGCCACTCGCAGAAACTTCTCCATTCTTGTTTATTTTTCTGTTTAATTAGTAAATTTGGTTTATTTCATTAGCTGTTTGATTATTATCACTGTATTTACTAAGCTAGCTTTGGGATCGCATTACATCGTGGTAAGTGTTTATATTTTGATTTGTATACTATTTATGTATTTTGGTATAATGTAATATATTTTTAAAATATTTTTTATATTACAAAAATACCAAACAAATAATATTTGTTTAAATAATACTCTCTTTGGAATTGTTTATTTTTATATTTATGAATTATTTATGACAAATTATTTATGAGAATAAATAATGAGTCTTAAATAATAGAGATGTTTAATACCATTAGACATAAAAAAAAAAAGTATAATAGATTATCACAATAATGATAAATAACTTTTAGCAAAAAGTATCAAAAATCATATCAAACAATTAAATAAGTCATAATAATTATATAATATATATCAAATAGAGCCTAAATTGGAGTGAGGTGCCTATAGCTTATGTCCTTTCTATCCATAACTCGACTTGAATCCAATATCTGAATCAAGGTTTTTTTTTTGTAAAAATATCTGAATTAAGTCGGTTCAATTGAAATCAAAGCTTTTAATGTGAATCATGGACTCTAATCTAGGTGGCAATTCACTATTCATTTTCTCTTAAAAGGAGAATCTCTTTCGTAAGTCATGGTTGTTCTCACATTTTCCCTCAATGCGTACAATAAGTAGTAATATGCCGGTATAGTCTTGATTGGGGTTAACCCTTTGGTGTGTTATGTAATGATAAAATACAATGAGGTCGGTCATCAAGTGGTTAGTGGTCCCTTATCAAAATGTCTCCCACTAGCTCGTCATATATTACAATATAATCGAAGATGTTTCATATACTTATAATAATAATCAAATCCTTTACTAATTAAACTTTTTTTTCTAGATAAGAAATTAAGCTAATATTTATTTCACAAACATTTGTCAAACTATATGTGTGAGAGGAAATTATACACTGTTAGCATGTACTTCTTTTTGCCTATGTTATTAAAATAAATGAAAGGTGACATGTATCTAAAATAAAAACCTGAATAATTAATTCAAAATTCAAACAAATCACATCAATTTACCCAAATTTTATTATAACGAAATGAGAAAGGAATTACCATTGTCACTAATGTGATTTTTTTTTTTTTTTTGATAAATAGAATTTTATAAGTCTATCATACATTCTTTCCTTGTTAAGGCCTTAAACAAGCCAAACAAATTTTTACTAAAAAAAAAAAAAAAGCCAAACAAATGGGAGAAGGTCTGTTGTCGTGTTGTGTGGCTCCTACATAAGGCAGTGATGAACAAGAGTAAATGCTAGGCATACTCCAAAGTCGGGATGATCGTTTCACCCTTCCGGGGACCGGGGTGCAGTACGGCTGGATATGAATCTTTGTCTAGAAGCAAAATACTAAAATGAATGGATAAAAAAACGAGAAATGGATTGTGACGGGCTTTGAATTAAATGTATGTGTTCTTGGTTGGTGCTGTGCTGGTGGCAAAGGCTCCGCTAGCAGCTTCTCTCTCCTCATCCTCGTTGACTATCTTCCTAATTTTTTCAAGGGAAATTGACATCGCTGGTACTATGAGTCCTCTCACATTATGTTTTTTACACTCTGTTCGTTAACCATGTAAATTCCGTCTGAAAAAAATAAAAAAAAAATGTAAATTCCTCCGTCTGTTTGTCTGCATTTGAATTCAGTCTTCCTATATTAGTCGAGTGAAGAAATCGATCCCTCTTAATTTATCACTTCCTCCAACTTCAGAAGGACCCAAGGATGTCGCTTTTGCAATCTCTGCTCCTCTTAATTATCCTACTTCCTCAATCTTCCTCGGAGATGGAAGCAATAGAGACCTTGCTGAGACGTCTAGACAGTAAACGAGCTCGTTCATCTGTACAAGAAGCAGCATCCAAGGCACTCCTTGGGAGACTGTTGCCCACCCATGTTTCAAGTTTTGAATTCAAGATCATTTCCAAGGTGGTCAATGTATTTGACGCATTTATCACACTCTATCAATATTTTGCTTGTGCTTATGCATTAGGTATTGTTAACAATTCAGTTCCTGTTGATTGTTTGAGTACCAGTTGAAAAGGTGCGATGTCTGATGGGCAGAAATTGGTACCTGTATGCCTTCCATGAATTCATGTCCATTAATTTAATTTTTCCACCTACTTCGTGCTTTTTTTGTTGTATTGGATTATTTTCGTGTGATACTATAGTCCTCTGCATCACCGAATTACTGGTTATGGTGGAAAATGTTAAAAAAACAAATTAGGAAGGAGGACCAGCTCAGATGAGAAAACAAGGCTTCAAAACTGAACCATGGAAAATTCTACTATCTGATATTCAAGACGTTAGATTAAGCTATTCCCCAGATGTTGCTGGAAAAATGACGGTGATATGAATCTCATATGGTTAGCATTGTTATTTGTTTTAGGTTATCCCGTCCTAGGAACTATTGTTGTTTTGGTTGTTGTTGTTGTTGTTGTAGTTGTCTATTATTGTTTTCTTCTGTACGTTAATTTTGGTATAGGTCCTGTTATGCATTTATGTCTTTTATCTTGAACAGAAATAGTGTGTTGTACATGGCTATCCATATTAATAACTAATGTGATTGATGGATGGCTAAGTAGCATATGATAATTC
Source organism: Protea cynaroides (assembly GCA_028583415.1). Lineage (NCBI taxonomy): Eukaryota > Viridiplantae > Streptophyta > Magnoliopsida > Proteales > Proteaceae > Protea > Protea cynaroides. The sequence continues at coordinate 42,012,173 of CM053266.1, read as the reverse complement.
ATTGATGATTGCTTGTGTCGTGCATTATCTAGGCCTTTCGTGTACTTTAAAGTTTACCATCTAGTTGATTTGGAAGCAAGGAAATCACTCGGGTTAGTTTCCTTGTTTTGTAATTAGAGTGCTCAAGAGATTTTTTTCTCATAAAAAAAAGGGATGATTAACTGTAATTTGGAGTGAGATGCTGATTAGATTTTACCTTACTTCTATTCAATATATGGTAAATGCCTGTTATTGGAATAGTTGATTAAAGAGTGGAAGGAGGTTATCAGGATAGCTGTTTTGCTTGGCTTAGCAGGACTTACGGTCTGCTTTGAGCAACATGGTGGATTGATGTGGCTATTTGGATTATTGGATTGTAGGATACTCTTTGGTTTTGCTACACATTAATTTGTTTGGCCATCTCAACTGTAAAGCCTATATGGCATATTTGAATTTCCCACTGTATTTAAAGCCACCCAACTGCTTTCTAAAAACATTGGCTTTTTCTTTAATCCCTTATTTGCTAAAGTGTGAAAGTCTGTTTTGGCTGAAACTTAACACATGAATACATTATTTGGACTTCTAATATAAAAATTCAAACTGAAATATGTATATAACTCTCTTTCTCTCACTCTTTAATACACATGGATCAACTTTTCTGCCATTTTTTTTTGTTTAAAAAATGGTATTATTTGTGTACCATATACGATTTTGAAGGTTCTCATATTTCTTGTATTTCTCAATCTTTTGGTATATTAAAAATTTTCCTTAATTTTAAAGTGTATGCATGTTGTGTGTAATATTATTATTTGCAAACGAATGATTCTACCGACCTCAAATCAAAACAATTTCCCTATGCAATTTTCACTCTTTTGCCTTTAGTATTAGGAGATGTTGGTCACTTGTTTGCATTGATGTGCAAATTTTTTGCTGATTACCATATTGGCATGTTTACCATATTTCATACAAGTGTTCATATCTTGATTTATTAGTTTTTATTTTCACTTTGATGTATCAGGATGCTTGTGGGGGATATAGTTGTTTCTGGATAAACAATTTCAATTACTCAAGCAGGAAGGGCGCAGAAATAATGTATGTTACATTTTCTTAAGTTGAAAGGGGGGGAAAAATTCTAGTGTTACTTTTCCTATTGAATGATATATAACAGTTTTAATTGTCTCAGCCTAAAAATATACATCCTCCTCTTCTTATTGTTATGAAGTGTTTCCATTTGTAGCTAAGTGGACTAGCCATGGATTCTTCTTTTCAAGTTTGTCAATTAATTTTGGATCTTATCTACTTCTCCAGATTTATAAATGTTGAATTTTCTTCTTGTCATTATGTTCCTACTTATGTGGTCATACACTCATACTATTGATGGCAAAGGGGATTCAAGGATGACAATCCTAATTAATTCCCTTTGTTGCAGGATCTTTCTTTAACCCAACCCAGAAATCAGAATAGAGACTTTAAAGAAAATTCGGCTTATTTGAGAATCTGGCCGTTGGTTGTTCTTCAAACTTGAAGGAAATGATCTTTAGGATGTACTTGAAGACATATCCAAAGTTGGAGGAGATCCGATCACAGATGAGAGAGATGTGATTTTTTGAAAACTACCTATCATCTGAAAACGGGACTGGTTTAGTTAGAGCTGGTCGATATGATTTTGATCTTTAATCCCACGAGCTTTCGTTGATCAAATCAGCACTTAATGGTATCGCAATTCAGTATGCAATAATAAGAACTTGAAGGAATTAACAGAAGGACAGGAAAACCATAAAACAGAATATTTCGGTTGAGTCTCACAACCTATGAGACTCAACCAGAAAATCAGGAGCTAAACTCTCTTCTTTTTCTGATCTAAATCTGCCCCAGCCTTCTTTTACTTCTTACTTATATAATTTGTAAGATTACAAAATAATAGGAAATCCTAACTAAAACAGAAACTTCCTTTTTAGAGAATAGGAAAGTTTCCAAAATAGAAAATAGGAAAGTTTCTAAACACTTTTAGGAAACTAAATTTAAGAAAGTTCTTAGTTTCCAAACAATTAAAATTCTAAATAACTAACACTATATTTTAGGAAAGAAATAAAAAAAGAGTGAAAAATCTGCTGCTGGTACTGTTCACGTGAACAGTACCGTGAACATTGTTCACGTGAACAGTGGGGGTGATTGGTCAGCTAATTGGGCCTGGCCCAATTTTGGGAGATTCTTTCTTCTTTCGGCCCCTTCTGGAGTAGACTTGGACTGCATCAACTATTCTTAGATATTGCTTAAAAACTTTAAGCAGTAGATACTTGAATTAGAGATGGCTACAATGTAACTAATTTATTTTCTGTAAAAATTTGGTGACATGTTCATTACATGTCTGAAATGATCTTGGATATAACAAACTTCTATTGCTGGGTGTCATGAGAATTCTTTGGTCCTAAATTATTTGTTCAAGCTTTTTCTTACCCATATTTTTATTTTGTGCTTGTTCATATTTAACTGAGAATTAACCTAACAATCATGATGAGAAAAACACCAGACAGGATAGTCTAATAGATGCTACAATGCTAAATTCATCTATTGTTGGATTCCAACCCAAAAGCTCAAACCATTAGGTGGAGGGGCTCGACTAGAACTCGTCACTAAAAACAAGCTCATAAGAAGAGGGTGCCCAAGTTTTTATAAGCCTCCATGTCGTCCTTTCCACATCTGATGTGGGATCATGGCATTAGCGTGGAAACCCCAAGTCCCAACACTCTCCCCCTCCATGAGGGTACATATGTGGGAACCGAGATATTCCCCGAGAGATATTTTACATCATTGGAGGCACACCGGGGTTGCCATGCTCTGGCTTTGATACCATGTTGGATTCCAACCCAAAAGCTCGACCTAGTAGGTGGAGGGGCTCAACCGGTATATGAAGACACCCAAAGTCCTGGACTTAACCAATGTAGGATTATTCCTAACATCTATCAATGCTTCAAGTTGTAGAAGCTTTTGTTTGGTGCTTATTTCCTAGTAAAATGTTTACTAACTTATAATGGATTATTTTTGCCTCTTTGAATTTTTTTTTTGTTTGTTTTCTTTTTCCTCAGGATTAAGGGCACCACATCAGTTGAAATTGTTTCTGGTCTACATTGGTATTTAAAGTATTGGTGTGGTGCTCATGTTTCATGGGACAAGACTGGTGGAATTCAGATTGCTTCTATTCCGAGACCAGGATCATTGCCTGTTGTGAAAGATGAGGGTGTAATGCTTCAGCGTCCAGTCCCATGGAATTATTATCAAAATGTTGTTACTTCAAGTTGTAAGAACTGATCCTCCCTTTCCCTCCTTGCAGGTTTTTTTTTTTTTGGGCCTCTGTATTGTCAAATGTAATATTAATTTGTTTGTACAAGTCCCGTTCCAAATAAATTGATGCTCCTATCATTTGAATTTGAGTTGTTTAAACCGATAAAACCCATGATTCTTCATTTTATTTAATTTTCATGGGGGAGACCAGATGTATTTTTAACTTTGAAACGGGTAGTCTTGTTAGTTGTTGTCCTATCTTTGAGATTCAGCATACCACTTTATGTCTCTATGTAAGCTCCCTGCAGCCAACCCCAAGTAGTTGGGTTAAGGCTTGGTTAAGATGTAAGCTGCCTCCAATTGTGCATTCCTAAAACGCTGTAGTTTCCTTACTCATTATTTGATTTATTAGGTGAACCGTTTCTTAGGACATTCTTTTGTGTTCCAAGCCTTAAAATATGCTTTCCTTTCCTGCAGATTCCTTTGTTTGGTGGGATTGGAAAAGATGGGAGAAAGAGATTGATTGGATGGCTCTTCAAGGGATTAATTTGCCTTTGGCATTTACGGGACAAGAGGCAATTTGGCAAAAAGTTTTCCAGGTCATATGAGTACGCCCGTTATTTGTTCCATGTGTCCACTGATTATTCTTTCAGTAATTAATATAGTTTGTATTGAGAATGTCATTGTTAGTAATGTTGTTGGCCTTTGCAGGATGTATCCATGTTATATCCCCCCCCCTCTCTTTTTTTTTTTTTACCATTTTAGATTGCACATATTTTTTGTGCATTGTTGGAATTAATGGTTGATGGTTGTTACAGAATTTAGAAATAGAAAACAGTAAAACCGAGATGAGAATAAGGAGAGAAATAAGGAGAAGAAAAGGGAGAGCAGCACAACCGTTGGCCTTCTCTCCCCCCTCCAGTTATTCTTATTTATAAAAGTAGGGAACTAACTTAAAGTAGGAATAGGGCTGCTACAGGTCAGCAGTCCTAGTTACATTCTTGCAAAGAAAAAGAAATTAAGATAAGAAAATGAAACTAACAGTAACTCCACTAGTCCAGCCCACACGGTTTGACTAAGTCAAAGTTTATCTACTTAACAACTATCGACAGCCTTAGTCAAAGCAGTTAATTTAATTATGCTAACAATGGTATTTGCTGTGTAAGCTCATTTTGGATACCGAGTGTAAGATGCTTAAGTATGCCTACTGAGCAGTAATAATTCAAACATTGTTTCAGGCTAGGCTGATGATCAATTTTGCTTTTCAGTTTTTTTTTTTTTAGGTAGGCCCCAAGGAGAGTTGAACTCATGAGCTCTTCATTGTGAGGTGTTCGTCCTTACCAACTGAGCTGTCCCCCTTGGGGTTGAAAAGATAATAAGATATGGCTGCTGGCATTTACTTTAGGCTTCATTTCAGTAGTTACCATTCCTCATCAAATCTAATGCGTTTTGCTTTGGAGTCCTAACCTACACTGTCAATTCAATGTTAATTCATGTGGCCACCGTCTTAACTGTTTCTTTATCTCTTGATGTTTGTTTTAACACTTGATCAATATGCTTGATCCCCCCCAAAAAGAAAAAAGAAAAAGAAAAAAGAAACACTTGATCAATATGGTGTTTTCAAGAATGTGTGCCTCAACTACGTTAGTAGGTTTTAGTATTTTCAGTTTGTTCCCTTTGGTAATTCTCCAATCTTCTATGTGGTGCCTCTGTGCTAGAACCATTGTGGTTAGTCTTAAGAGTATGAGAGTTGTAACAGAATCAAACACTAATAAAACCGCAATTGGAGGAGGAAGAATATGAAGGAGACTCATAGAGAGAAAGGAGAAAGGAGAGAAAACGAGGACGAGATAGGAGAAGAGTCTTGGCTAGGATCATCCACTAGTCAATACCCACAATATATGTATAGGTATATTGTGTATGTTTAAATACAAATAAGGACACTACTTAAACCAAATATTTACAACTCTACCTATATTTACTACACACTACCAAAGATACCCTTAGAATAGTGGTAAACTTAACATTCCCTCTCAAGCTGGAGCATAGAGATCTTCCATGCCCAACTTGGAACAACCATTAAAGAATGCAGGCTTAAACAATGCCTTAGTAAACATATCACTAAGCTGATTGTTGGAATTAACAAATGGAGTGGAAATCAGCTTTTGCACGACAACATTCGCACAAAGTGACAATCGACTTCAATATGCTTAGTCCTCGCATGGAACACTGGATTACGCACAGTATAAATGTTAGCTTGATTGTCACATACATCTCCATAGGTTTAGAGACTGAAAAAACCCAAATTCCTGAATGAGAGATTTCAGCCACATCAGCTCCACTGCGCCATAGCCCTATACTTAGCTTCCCCGCTAGACCCAGCCACTGTAGTCTGCTTTTTACTCCTCAAAGTAATAAAATTACCACCAACAAATGTGCAATATCTAGTGGTAGATCTACGATTACCATCAACACCAATCCAATTAACATCAAAATAACCCACAATATCAGTATATGATCATGATGCTGGTAAACAAGCCCTTTCCCGAGAGCACCTTAAAGAAATTTCAAGATGCGACAAGCAACATCTCAATGAGCCTGCTTAGGATTTTGCATAAACTGATTAATGACGCTTACAATGAAGGAAATATCTAGAGGAGTAATCCTGGGAGCACCTTAAAGAAATCTCAAGATGCGACAAGCAACATCTCAATGAGCTTGCTTAGGATTTTGCATAAACTGATTAATGACGCTTACAATGAAGGAAATATCTAGAGGAGTAATCCTGGGAGCACCTTAAAGAATCTCAAGATGCGACAAGCAACATCTCAATGAGCCTGCTTAGGATTTTGCATAAACAGATTAATGACGCCTACAATGAAGGAAATATCTAGAGGAGTAACAGTCAGATAAATAAGCTTTCCAACCACCTGTACTGATGTTTATTGGTTTATCCACAAATTCCTTGTCATCGCATGCCCCAAGTTTTAGATGAGGATCCATAGGATTATCTACAGGCTTTGAACCCAACATGTAAGTTTCAAATAGAAGATCAAGCACATTCTGAAGCAAGCGAAGAAAACTATAGGGTTGGTCATAGGCCAACCAACGAATCAAGCTGAACACATGTTTGATCTACTCTACAAACTGAAAGCAAGATCTTACTTCCTCAGAGATAAATTGAAACGTTTATTTTACGGACAACTTAAGTGCCCAAAAACATATGAGCATCCTTAAATCCTTTATTGGAAAATGTTGATGTAGATATGTCTTTACATCCTTAATGCCAGAAAAATCATTATCAGAAATGATGATATCATCAACATACACAACAAGAATGACGACATTGGCACAACGACGACGAACAAATACAGAGTGATAAGAGAAGCACTAAGTGAACCCATAACCACCAATGACTTTACTGAACTTGTCAAAACATACGCGAAGAGAATGTTTCAGCCCAATAGCCCATAAATACCATATTGTGTATCACTTTGGCTGCTCTCATAAGACAATGAATACTAACATTGTCATCTTTGTTTGATGCTTTCTCTGGTTCCATTTATACAATCTTTGCCTATTTTAATGATAAATAGAAAGTTCGTTCTTTGATTAGTATTTTTCCCTAAACAGAGGATTATCACACTTACTTTTTGGTTAATGTCTTCTGATGACAGACTTTCAACATTACCAAGGAAGATTTGAATGATTTCTTTGGAGGACCAGCTTTCCTAGCTTGGGCTCGCATGGGCAATTTACATGGGTAGGTAAATGTGGACATTGTTCGACTCAAGCTATGTTATTTTCCCTTTTCAGTTAATTCAACATTCAAGGGAAGAATTGGCTAAAATTGTTTTGCTATATAGATTTGATAAACTCAGACTAGTTTTTTTTTTTTTTTTTTAAGTAACTCAGTTCAATTTTATTAAATAATTTATTACCAATATATATATATATATATATATATATATAGCAAATTTGAACCATTTTACACTTATTTCCCATATTAGTTTAGGAAAAAACATAAAAAATGGTATTATTTAGTGTGGACCCAAATTTGATAGTGTATGCTGAGACCTAGAATTGTGTCTAGAGTAAAGTAGACAACACTTATTTACGCCTAATATCATTTAAATAAATGTCTCTTTAATTATATGTTTTATTTACTTAAGATATCATTCATAAATAAGCAAACACTCTCTATTTGAATAAAATAAAAATAGTCTAAAATTCAAATTCCAAAAGGTTTCGACCACCCCTAAAGTGTATTTAAATGATATTAATTATAAATAAGTACTGCCTAATAAGTGTTGTTCCTGTATACTGACACTGACTTTGGAGTCAAAACCTTGAATGATATTAATTATAAATAAGTGTTGTGTATTGTGTGCTGTCCCTCTTGTGTACTGTTCACTATCTTGTACTACTCTGACTTCTAAGGTGGAAACCAAGTTTCGAGGGTTGAACCAGACAAGTCTCAATCGAAATTTGACCTTTCATAAAGTATGTGGACTAAGTTTTGACGGAAACAATGGTTTTGATAGAAACCTGGCCGAAACGATTGAAAACAGATCGAAATTTGGGACTTTTTGGGATTAACACTTGTTCTCGTTTCGACCAGGATCGAAACCGAGATAACAGTTTTCAACCAACTCCTCGAATTATGTTTATTACAATCCAGTGCCATATCTCTCATTTAGAAATTTCATGGTTTAAGTGATGTCATTTCCAGTTCTGTAGGAGTCAATGGTATAATATAGCTTAAACGCATCATAAAGTTATAAAGTAAATGGCCTACGTCTTTGTCCATGGAAACTGAAAACGCAGGAAATTTGAGTAAGGATCAAAGACCCCTAGCATGAGTTAGAATTTACTGGTACTAAATGTGCACCATTTACACATGTCCTCAATCCTTGTTTTCTAGTTTTTATTTTTACGTGGTTGGCTATGTAAATTCAGTAAAAATATAGCTATTTGAGTCATGTTTTGGAGTGCAAATTTTCCTTATTTTGGTTTGTAGAAACAATGAATGGAATGACATGTCTTACAGTAGACAGAGGTCCTCTTATTTATAATGTGAGAATGAATACAGGTAGTACAATGAGGATAGTACAAATGTACAATACAAGTAGTACAATGAATCTAGACAGTGGATCTAGACATAAAGATAAATTATTCTAAACTACATGATGGTTAATCCATGTAGACCATACGATCTCTCAACACTCCCCCCTCCAAGTTGGGGCGTGTATATCTGTCATGCACAACTTAGATAACATAGGATGAAATTGTTTCCTTGGAAGTCCTTTGGTGAAGATATTTGCTAACTGATCACCAGAGGTAACATAGGGAACACAAACCTGTCCTCTCTCCAACTTTTCCTTGAAAAAGTAATGATCAATTTCTACATGTTTGGTTCGGTCATATTGTACCGGATTATGAGCAATACTGATTGCAGCTTTATTATCACAGAACAACCTCATAGGTCTTGTAGAACGAAACAAATCCTGGAGTAGTCCCCTTAACCATAATAACTCACAAATTCCCTGAGCCATGGCTGTAAACTCTACTTCAACACTTGAACGGGTAACCACATGCATAGTTGTCAAGGCGCCAAAGCGAACCAAGGCGATGGAGGCCTGACTGGGCACTTAGGCGACCAAGGCGCCCGCCTAGGCGACCAAGGCGCCCAATTTGCCAAGGCGACCCAAGGCAGCCTGGGCGCCTAGGCGACGCCTTGACAACTATGACCACATGCTGCTTCTTGCTACGCCAAATAACTAGATTTCCTCCCACGAAGGTACAATATCCTGAGATCGATCTTCGATTTGGAATTCCTGCCCAATCTGCATCGGTGTAGGCATCTATTCTGAAGTAACCCCTAGAAGAGAGTGATATTCCTCTTCCAGGGGCAGATTTGAGATAGTGCACAATCCGAAGCAAAACATCTATATGCGACGAGTACGGATCATGGATAAATTGACTCACCAAGCTAACTGCAAATGCTATATCAGGCCGGGTATGTGACAAATATATCAACTTACCCACTAATCGTTGATACTATCCTTTATCTACAGGTGTACCTAGTTTTCCTTGTAATTTCTCATTTGGGTCAATTGATGTATCACATGGTCGACACCCCAAGAGACCTGTTTCTGTGAGAATGTCAAGTATGTACTTCCTTTGAGACAGAAAAATACCCTTGGTGGAACGTGCTACTTCAATACCAAGGAAATATCTTAACTTTCTAAGGTCTTTAATTTCGAACTCCTTGCCCAAGAAGTCCTTCAGATGCTTGATTTCCTCATCATCACTACCCGTAAGGACAATATCATCAACGTAAACAATGAAAACAGTGATCTTACCATGCTTACGTTTGATGAATAGGGTATGATCAGCATTACTCTGTTTGTACCCAACAAATATCATAGCCCGGTGGAATCGTCCAAACCAGGCTTTAGGAGATTGTTTTACTCCATACAAAAATTTCTTCAACTTGCAGACTTTTCCTATAGTAGCGAACGATTCAAATCCTGGAGGGACATCCATGTAGACTTCTTCTTTTAGCTCTCCATGGAGGAAGGTGTTCTTGACAACTAATTGTTGTAGATCCCAGTCAAAATAAACAGCACATGCTAAAATTACCCTAATAGTGGTCATTTTAGCCACTAGTGCAAATGTCTCATGGTAATCAATCTCATATGTCTGAGTGAATCCACGAGGAATGAGTCTGGCCTTGTATCTGTCTGTGGAACCATCTTCTTTCTACTTGATGGCTAAGACCCATTTGCATCCAACTGGTTTCTTCCCTGTTGGAAGGTCTACCAAGTTCCATGTCTCATTTTTCATCAAGGCATTCATCTCCTCAACCATTGCTGTTTTCCATTTCACATCTTCAACTACATCTTGCCAATGTTTGGGAATGGACACAGACAACAATGTAGAAACAAAAGCATGATATGAAGAAGAAAGGGATTTATATGAGACAAACTGAGACAAAGGATGTTGAGTACAAGACCTAGTACTTTTCTTAAGAGCAATAGGAACATCTAAATCAGACTCAGAAGAAGAAGTCTTACTAAGCTGAAGTATCTCATCCTCTGTCACAGTTTCTGGTTCCAAAGTTGAAGGGATGTGTGTAGGTGCAGTTGTAGTAGAAGTGGCCTATCCATTCTTGAGTCTGGTCCGGGTATTAACCTGTAATGTAGGATCAGCAGCAGTTTCGGCCAGGGGTATAGGTATAAATGCAGGTGGTTCATCTTCAGTGTCAGGTTCAGCCAAGGTTTCATCAGGGGCGGTGATACAGGAGAAACATTTTTTGATGAATCTATGATCTCCCCCTGAAGTGGAGAAGCCATAGGTTCAATCATCGGACCATCTTCCTGCAACAGTGACTCCCCCTGAAGACTGAACGGAAGAAAGTAGGGAAGATGTTTATAAAATTGAACATCCATGGAGACAAAGTGGCGACGGGTAGGAGGGTAGTAACACCAAGGTAAGTTTGAAAGGCCCCCTTTTGATATTCCCGTCCATTGTCACTCTGGAGGATCTGGAGTGTAGCTCCAAATTGCGTTTGAACTATATGATGGAAATGGTGAAAACATGTAAAAACTTAACTTTTATGTTGTATAAGATTTACCCAAGTAGTACAGGAATAACAATCAATGAAAGTGGCAAATCATCTATGACCAGTGCTAGAAACAGTACGAGCTGGTCCCCAAACATCAGAATGGACCATATGAAACGGAGTACTACTCCGTGTAAGAAACGGACGATATAAAGATCAAGTTTGCTTAGCTTTGCAAAAAAAAAACTCGTCTTGTTTACATTTATTTGCTAATGACGGAAACAAACTTGACAAAATAGTAAAAGTGGGATGGCCGAGACGTTGGTGCCATCGATGCAGATCGGAGGATGCCGGATCAAGGTGAAGAGCAGGGTTTGAGGAAACAGGTGCGGAAACTGAAGGATAGAGACCGTCTTCAAGCAAGTACAAGCCTCCTTACAGCTTACCACATCCAATCGTCCTCTCTGTTGGCAGATCTTGAAACAAACAATGAGATGGAAAAAACGTAACTTGGCAGTTTAAAGCAGAAGTAATCTAACTAATTGACAAGAGATTGATAGAAAATTTAGGAACATGGAGAATAGACTACAAAGTTAAATTAGGGGTGCATTTGATGGAACCTTTTCCAGATACAGAGGATAGGGTCCCATCAGCTACATGGACAGGATTTGTTTCAGGGATGAAAACAACATGAGAGAAAGAATCAGAGTTACCAGTCATGTGATCCGTGGCCCCAGAGTCAATAATCCAAGGATTAGAGACAGTGGATGCATTAAAGCACATACCTAATGGGCAAAATTTGAACCTGGATTATGGAAAGTGGTAGGAGCAGATGTAGATGATGATCTGGAAACAGCAGATGGCTGTAGTAGACGATTGATTGCCTGAAGTATTTGCTAAGTGCCTCCAGAAGATGTAGTAAAGGCTTCGGCCGGCTGGGAGGTAGTTTGGTGTGCCTGAGGGCCCTTGGAAAACTTGTTTCTTTGCTTTTCTTTTTGCTTGGTTTTGAAATCTGCCGGCTTTCCGTGGAGCTTCCAACAAGTGTCTTTTGTGTGCCAAGGTCTACCATAGTGCTCACATGTCACAGGTTCCTTCGAGCTTGGAGTGGTTGAAGTTACATGGTGAGGTGCTAAAGTCTGAAGAGATGATCTTGGGGAACAGCTAAGAAGAGCATCGTGGTTCGCCATTTTTCTTCAAGTTGCACCATTGCATATGCTTGTTCCAAAGATGGGAAGGGGTCTTTGCTGAGGATCTGGGATCAAATGAGATCCAATTCAACATTCAGACTTGATAAGAAAGTGTAAACCCTGTACTGTTTATCTCTTTTTTTGTACAGGGTTGCATCAGCATCACACTTGGCATGAAAACCATCATAAAAATCCATAGTCTGCAAAGACTTCGGAGCTTAGTATAATACTCAGATATAGTCAATTCATTCTGTATAGTTGCCATGATCTTCTTCTGGATTGCATAAATCAAAACATAGTTCCCACTTGGGAATATGTGGATTTGGAAAATTTTCAGATTTGGGCAGCCGTATTTAACAGGAGGTACCCCTCGGCTATAGCTGGTTGCATATAATTAAGGAGGTACTGCATAACTGAAGAATTTTCCACATTCCATCTTTTTAGGGCGGCGCCGGTAGTTGGTACACTTTCTGTACTAGTGAGATAGTCAGCTAGTCCTCGTGTAGTAATTGAAAGAAGGGAGGATCTAGACCATATTAAATAGTTCCCACCATCCAATTTTGTGGTATTAATAGGAATTGTAAAATTTTCCAATTTAAAGGACTCAGTCCCAGCAGAAGTAATTTCAGATGCTTCAGACATGATAAAAAATCTAGATAACCAGTAATGGGCGTGTATCAATACTGTTGTTTATGGAAGAACTTAGTCCACCAATAGGGATACCGCAATGGGTCGTGTACCAATCCTGTTGTTTATGGAATAAGAGAATCAAGTTTCGTAAAGAACACGATCTTTAATTAGGAATAGAAGATCGGTATATACGCAAGGACTGATCTCAAACAAACCACCAACTGGGATACATGGAAAAAAAAGGAAAAAAAAATAAAAAAAACCTTCTAGATCATGATAGGATAAAAAAAAGACGATTTCTAGTAACCTTAGTGTCGACAGTGATCTAGGTAGATGGCGGCGATAGTCTAGAGGTGGCGGAAAAGATTCCGATAGGTGGTGGCAGCACTGGAGATGGAAGATGATGAGGCGGTAGGTGCTAGAGGCGCTGGAAGGTGGTGGCAGCGCTAGGAGATGGTGTAAGAAAAAAAGAAAAAAGAAAGGAGAGGGGAAGAGAAGAGACGGTGGAGCCTAACTTGGCTCTGATACCATGTAGAAACAATGAATGGAATGACATGTCTTACAATAGACAGAGTCCTCTTATTTATAATGTGAGAATGAATACAGGTAGTACAATGAGGGTAGTAGTAGTACAGGTAGTACAAATGTACAATACAAGTAGTATAATGAATCTAGACAGTGAATCTTGAGATAAAGATAAATTAATCTAAACCACACGATGGTTAATCCATGTGGACCATACGATCTCTCAACATGGTTAAAAATGTTCATTCCTTCATTATGATAGTATCTTATAACGGAGTTTAGATGTTTGTGCTGCTAATTTGTAATTATGAGACCAAATATCATGACAATTTTATTTGTGGGTAAAGGATGGGATGGTACTCATAATTTCTTTCCAGTTTCCAAAAGGTGTTGCTAGTTTGAAGACCTTAATTATGCTTGTGACTTAGGAAAAGCTTCTCCTCTCTTCTCACATAGAGGAAATAGAATATGGAGAATGTTTCATAAGCTACAAGGCATATTAGAAAAAAGGCTAGCAAGATGTGGAGTTGTTTAATTAATGAAAGGGATGTACACGAGACATAGCTTGCTGACTCCCCCGGGGGGTCAACTTGGAGATTCGACTTTCGCCGAAACTTAAAGAATTTTTTGGTTTTCGGGGAGCCTGAGATGAGATGGACATCGACCTAGAAAAACTACAATATTTCGGTCATTTCGCTACATAATAGGTAAGCATTTTTCAGTTGATATTGTGGTATTTTGGTCAGATTTCGGTAAGAATCTCCAGTTCTTGTGTCAGCAAAAAATACAATATTTCGGCAAGATTTCAACCATTGTGATCGAAATCTCTGTTTTTGCAGCCACCGAAATGGCTACTGAAAATGAGATTTAAAACCTTGATTCGAGCAAGTCCACTCAACAGTCAATTTTTAGGCGCCAGGATTTTGACATGTGGACCTGTACCGCATATGACTTGGCTGAGTCAACTTTGTGATTTGGAATGAGTCTTTAGTCAAACAGGTCAAACGACACGACATTAAATAGATAACACAGTGACAATCCCTGCTTGTGAAGAATCAAACCAGTGACCAACTCCCTCAATAGCAGAACACTAACCACTATACCAATGCATGCTTTTTGCATTAATATATATATATATATATAAATACTTTAAGAACACTTTATTTTCATGACTCCCCTTGTCAACTCTTTGACTTTTCCTGATGGCTCTGACTGGAGTTAAAAAATCTGAGTCAAAGAGCTATGCATGAAATATGTACCTAAAATCCTGAATTGAATTTAGCATAAATGCTTTTGGCACAGTTTTACATCTTGAGGTGACTTAGTTGTCTCTTGTAGTCCTTGGGATAAGTAGCAAACAGGTGTGGGTTTCCTTTGCAGATTTGAGTTTCTGTTCAAGTAAGCTTGTCATCATTTGTAGGTGGATGAAGTCATTGATATAGTTTTTCACTTGTTTGGTAGGTTGTGCCGATTCTTATGGTTTACTTTGAGCTTCTTGATTAGGACGGTGATTTATCTGCGAGTAGCTCCCATTCATATTATAATTGGAGTTTATCGTCTCGCAGTTGTATTTAGTTTATTGATTTCCATTTGCTTTATTCAAATACATCTTCTTTTTTTTTGCAATAGGGAAAAAAAAGAAAAAGAAAGCCTACACATGTGCTTAACAAAGTGGAACACTTTAAATGATTTTTGAAGTTATATATGGCATTGAATATCGTGATCACCATCATGGTTTTCCTTGTGATTGAAAGAATCTTAGACTTTTAATGCCACAGGTGGGGTGGACCTCTTCAACAGACCTGGTTGGATCAACAACTAGCTTTGCAGAAACAGATACTATCGAGGATGATTGAATTTGGAATGACTCCTGGTATAATTCAGTTTTGAATTCGAAACGTATATGCGTTTTTTTTCTTTTTCTTATTGCCTTTTTATTTGCCTATGAATTTGATACTGGTCATGCTTGTAATCAATTCTTCCAGAGATATATATTAGATACCACCTATTCATACCTGAGTTTCTGGCATGCCCAACAATTTCTTGGTACATCAATTATTTGTTCTTTGTTGCGCAAAATATAATTGATGCCATAATAAATCTTGAGAAATATATAAGCAGTTTGAATAAAGCACTGGTAGTGTGTTGGAATATTTACATGACCATGGCATCTAAACAGTTTGGGTAGTAGGGAGGCACATTTGGCCACAGAACTTGATAAAGAATAAAATTTTATTTCTAATTGAAGTTCTATCCTTCATACAATTGTTTCTTAGTACATTCTTTTCTTATTTACTCATGACCTTTTTATTATCTTTATTATGGGTGCGATTCCTTTTGTATACCTAACTGTATGCATTTTATTGGAATAATTCTACCACTTTTCATGGTGTCGTAATTTTATGAGATTGTCTCCTGAAGTCTAATCCTCCATATATTTTCCTTCTCTTCGCATGTTATTTGCATGGTGACCTTTCTTTGACTTAATCATTCAGAGACATGGCTCTTGTTTCAGCTGTGTCATCCTCAACACCCAACTTTCAGCAATTTGGTGTCTCGTATTGATCAAACTTGGTAAAGCAACTTACCTGTTGCAGAAATGCCAGATGACTCATTAGTCAATATCCTTAAGGCTCAAGATCTGTTCAAGTATGTTGAAAGATCATGTCCTTCACCTGTGGAGTTCATAGAGAAAAATCATCAGATGAATCTTCTACTTGTCAAGTTCCCAGCTCAAGTTCTGATATTGGATCAACTGTTGATCTGTTTGTGGAATGTAATTCTCAGTTCAAACTGAGTCCATGCTGGCGTAAACTGGATATTTGTAAACCTCAAAAGAAGTATGCGGTGGACTTGCTTGCATATTTGCATGGTTTTGTCTCAGGCCTGTCTTGCACGACTATTGAACTAACTGCACTCCTTGAAGAAAGGAATGTCTACAGTGGCTTAATATAGTGCTCTAGTCAAGTTTTTGGCCAATCAACTGCAACAGTTGGAAGCCCATTCAGGTGCTTCAAAATCTGATTTTTCTGGTTCTACTGCTTTTATGGCCTCTTGAGATCACAGCCTTGGTAAGAAAATGTACTAAGCTTTAGTTCTCAATACTTTGGTGGCTCTAATCCACAGAAAAATGTGGAACTTTGAGCAACAGCAGCATTGCTCTCGATTTCCTGATTAACATGGATTCGACAATAGATTCAATCTAAGTTCATCGTGGGTTTTCATGATCCATGCCAAAGATGTGACTGAACTATCATGTTTCTAATTAGTAATTACTGCTGGACTCTTACGGGAGTTATTTCCTCAATACTTTGGTGGGATTCACATGTATTCACGGGATGACAGATAACAGAAGCTACTCATCTAATGGCTTTGGACTGTAGAGGCATGACCTCTTGCTTTGATGGATGAAGTTATCATGGGCAGTGTATTGAGCATGCCAATCTTGGTGTTGATAATGTCAGTCTCAGCTGTCCTACTTGTCCACTATATTTAAATTATGTTTACTTGTCCCAATTAACTACCTATTAACACTGATTCCACCACCTTTCCTTCTCTTGACCCTACTAACAAGACATTTACCAGTCACCATACGATTACTCACCCTAAAGTGGGTCTGCAATCTGCATGAATATAAACCTGTTTTGGATCTTCATTGTACTTGCTATCATTTTCCATGATGCTTTGTCACCGTATTTAATGATGTGGAACCAACTCTTTATTGATAGATCTTAGATGGCGCGCAGCTACTTCCATTGAGAGATTTCAATGTACTGACACTGGACGTCTGTATACCTACATGGCTATATCCTAGATAGAACATAGTTCGTTGCAAATAGGTATCCAACCACCCAAGATCAAGCATCTCTCTGGCAGATCCATTGGTTGTCACCAAACTCATTGGTGGTTTAGGCTTTTGTGGCAATACAAAATTAAGGAGAATCAGATCATGCACAGTGAAGTGATAGAGAAGAAATAGAAAAGAGCAGAACTTAGATACCGTAGGGAGAGAGAGATATGGAGAAACCGAGGGTGGGGAGAGGTATTGATATGACCTCTCCCCCTCTCAACCACTTTATTAATCGGCTGGATAATAAGAGGTTTCTAGCCGATTATTGCAAATCATAAAGGGAACTTAACTTAGGCTTCACCAAACTAGGTGATACCTAGACA
Organism: Protea cynaroides; assembly: GCA_028583415.1. Taxonomy (NCBI): domain Eukaryota; kingdom Viridiplantae; phylum Streptophyta; class Magnoliopsida; order Proteales; family Proteaceae; genus Protea; species Protea cynaroides. Next base: position 41,994,830 of record CM053266.1, on the reverse strand, counting down.
CAGCTTTGATGAGCAATCCTTTATTTAGCTGGATGACGCCCTCAGTTCGTTGAAAGCTGTGATTATCTTTTTTGTTCTTTGGTTGGTTTGCAACTGTGGCTAAATAATTAGTCAAATTGATGTTCAAAATCTCATTCTACATGCTTTGTACATGTCGAAATTTGTGTTTAGGGGTATTTTAGTTATCTTTGTAATTTTCTTTTATTTTCTTTTCTTTTATTATCATTAGGGGTATATTTGTAATCTTGCCTATTATGATTTCATTATAAATAAGAAGTGGGAGTGAGGAGATCATAACTCACTCATTCTTTGATTCAACATGGTATCAGAGCCACCATTCCTAGGGTACCAACCCTAGGACCTGCCGCCACCTTCTCCTACCGCCTTTATCTCTCTTCTCTTCTCACCCCACTGCCACCACCCATTACTGCCTCAGCCCTAACGCCCCTACTGCCCTACCGCTGCCACCTACAACCAATACCACTACCTGGAAAGCCTAATACCACTTTCTACACCTACACCTATTCCTATAACCAGTCCTAATGCCAAACCACTGCAAGTTTACAGCCGTGCCAGAAGCAAGCAAGGAAGGACTACTACCGTCAATGCAACTTCAAATGTCCCTTCGCCAGCCCTGAATCCAAAGACTGAGCTTCCTCCTGGTAAGGAAATTCCTCTCATTGTTTTTGATCTTCCCATTGCCATTCGGAAAGGTATTAGGTCTTGCACACTTCACCCAATTTCTAATTTCGTTTCATATAACACTTTATCTCCTTCCTTCCATGCATTTGTGTCCTCGTTTTCCTCTGTGCCTATTCCTCAGAATTGGCAAGATGTAATTATAGATGAACAGTGGAAAACTACAATGGTAGAAGAAATGAGAGCCTTGAAGAAAAATGATAAATGGGAACTTGTTTCACTCCCATCAGGTAAGAGACCAGGAGGGTGCAAGTGGGTTTTCACAGTCAAGCAGAAAATAGATGGCACGGTGGATCGGTATAAGGCAAGGCTGGTTGCTTGTAGATTCACCCAGACATATGGGGTTGACTACCAAGAAACCTTTGCTCTAGTGGCCAAAATGACAACAGTCCGGGTTCTTTTGGCATGTGCAGTATACCATAACTGGGATTTACAACAGCTTGATATGAAGAATGTCTTCTTTTATAGGGAATTGTAGATGAAGTTTATATGGACTGTCCACCTGGTTTTACAGATGCGAGCATTAAAGGGAAGGTATACAAGTTGAAACGTTCTTTTTATGGACTTAAATAGTCCCCTAGAGCATGGTTTGTTAGATTTCATAAAGCTATGATAGCATTTGACTATGTTCAGAGTAATGTTGACCATACATTGTTAATTAAGCATACATCTAGAAATTTCACTACACTTCTTGTATATGTAGATGACATTGTTGTTACTGGAAATAATGATGATGAAATTAGAAAACTGAAAATGTTTCTAGGAAAGAAGTTTGAAATCGAAGATCTTGGAGAACTCAGGTACTTTCTTAGTATTGAAGTTGTTCGCTCTACAAAGGGCATCTTTCTCTCTCAAAGAGAGTATGTCCTTGATCTTCTCTCAGAGACAGGATAACTAGGGTGCCGACCATGTGATACTCCTCTAGATTCCAATACTAGGCTCAGGGAGAAAGAAGGAACACCAGCGGATAAAGGTAGGTACCAGCGGTCAGTTGGAAGGCTTATTTATCTATTGCATACTAAGCCAAATATTGCATTCGCAGTGAGTTTGGTGAGTCAGTTTATGCATAATCCCTACTCAACACATATGGAGGTAGTTTATAGGATTCTACACTACCTAGAGGCAGTTCCAGGGAAAGGGATTCTATTCTCACCACATGATCATCTCAAAGTGAAGGCTTATACCGATGTCGACTGGGCAGGTAGTCCAAACCGAAAATCTACTTTAGGTTATTGCACCTTTGTGGGTGGAAATCTGGTCACTTGGCGTAGCAAGCTGCAGAATGTAGTTGGCCCGTTCTGGTGCAGAAGCAGAATTCAAAGCGATGGCTTAGGAAATATGTGTACTCTTATGGTTGAAGAGCTTACTTGGAGACTTGAAAGTCCAATGTCTTTAATCCATGATGTTGTTTTGTGACAATAAAGCAGCTATCAACATCGCTCATGATCCTGTACAACATGATAGGACTAAACATGTTGAGATAGATCGTCACTTTATCAAAGAGAAGTTAAAAAATTGGTCAGATTTAGATTCCATTTGCCAAATCGAAAAAGGTTTTTTTTTTTTTTTTTTTTTTTTTTTTCTCCTTTAATTTTTATTCCATTCTTCACCCAGATTTCCCACAATTTCATTGTACTACCTTATTTTGTTTCATATTATCTGCTGTGGTGTTCCTTCTTTTATTTCAAATAATTGTATACATATTTTATATAGTTCTTGTCAACAATTCCGGACCCTTAATTGAACATTTTGCTCAGCTTCTTTGGACCAAGTATCCAATTAAAGTTCCCCCCCCCCCCTCTTTTTGTGTGCAAATTGAGGTTTATTGGTTCATTTGTGAAGCTCATCTGTCCCGGCACTGGTATATTATTGATCCATTAAGGCAAGTTTAGATGATTTGTTGCAAGCCTATCTTTACTCCAGTCGCTAATAGAAGCACCTCTTTCTGATGGTGATCTTCTTCTTCATCCTACTTTCTACTATATCATTGAGAATGCTCAATATCTTACTGGTACTCTTCTTGATAATGCTTATGACATCAATCAAGCTTGTCAATTATGCACAAGCCAACCATCACTCATTTCTTGAAAGGCAAGTGTATCGTTTGCTGTCCAAAAGGGACTCTTGGGCGAGACATCTGTTCTACTTGCTAAAATAATTACTCTGTCAAGCATTTTCTAGTGCTGAACTGCTGCTTGGACTGGTAGCATAGTTGTCAAGGAGTCACCTAGGCATCCAAGCAGGTTTTTACCCCTTGGGCAGTTGATCACCTTATTGTATCACACTTTGTATTTCTTAATTGATGCCATTTGTAGCATTTTTATTGGATGTACATATATACACCATAATGCATGGAATCATGCATATGTATTAAAATCAATACAAGCTGATGCTCTAATTCCCTCCCATTTGTATAAATACTCTTATGAAGATGTACTCTTACAATGCCTTGGGAACACCTTTGGTATGGTTAGACGCCCAGGCACCCCTCCAACGCCTTGACAAACTATGGCTGTAGGCCCAGTGACAGGTAATCAGCTATTGGGAGTTGGGACATTGATTTCTTGCCGCTCATCTCATTTCCTGGTACTCCAAGAAACATGGCAAACAAACCACAGTTTCTCGATCTAGCACCGAGGTGGAGTGTTGTGCACTTATTCTATGTAATGCTGATCTATTAGGGATTCAAATTTCTCTCCTTGATCTCAAGGTCTCTACCCTGACCGCTGGTTTTATGTTGTGACATTATATCTCTACATGTTTTGTAGCCAACTCCATATTCCACACTCGAACGAAACACTTATTGGCGGATTATCATTTTCTTGGTGATTGTGTGAGATTGACACATTAACTTTACAGTTAACTCCCACCTTGGATCAACTTACAGACATATTTAGTGACAGTCTTACCTCTTCACAATCTCTCTCTTGGTCCAATTTAAGATGACAAGTGCTCCACTCAGCTTGTGGGAGAGTCGGGGAATAAAATCTTCTGTTCAAGTACTTTCCCTGTAGGAAAATATTTCCTTGTCCATTTTTCTACATCTTTACTAATTCTACTTTTTAGTTTTCCTGTATTCTTTTCATGCTTTGCTGTACGGGAATTTAGATTTTCAAAAGGGAAACAAACCCCCGTGGGAATGTATTCAATCCAAATTATTTTGATTCTCTTATTTTTTGCTATGTGATGTCTGGATAATTTCCTTTACCATTTAGAAATATAGGTTCTCTTCTCAGGGTTTCTTTATTATTATTTTTAATGTTACTAAAAAAAAAAAAAATCTAATGCCTTTAAAGTTTCCCATTTTTCCAGTGCTTCCGTCATTCTCTGGTAATGTACCAGCTGCACTGAAAAGGATATTCCCTGCAGCAAATATAACTAGACTTGGGAATTGGTAATTGACTTTCCTCTACTTGAGATCAATAACATATTTGAAGAACTCTGTTTTAAGTTGTGGCAGTAAAGTAATGGAAAATTTAACCATAGTTGTTTAATATATGATGGTATTGATGGTGATACATGTGATTGCTATTGCAGCATTTTTAGATACTTATTATTCTTTTTCTGCTTGCTAGTTGTTATAGGTTGAAATGGGCCAAATGGCACACGTGAGAATTAGCTTTTGAGTTTTGGGCATCAGAAGTCCAATCAACGTGACCTAAATGTGCTGACATATAAGAGATTTTGGAGCACTTGCACTCTTATTTTTAGAAGAGGGATGCTCTAGTTTTGCTAAATTCTTGGTCAACTGAACTGTCCATTTTTCCTTTTCTCTGTTAGTTTAGGAATAGGAACTGGGAAATCTAATTGTTTAGAAGTTTCTTATTTTGTTAAGACTATTTGTCAGCAAAAGCTGTCCTAAAGTCGGAGTGTCATTCATTGGAAGGTCTAAGCTAGTGTACCTTTTAGAGTGATTGGTGGATATAAGTGTCATGGTTATGATTCTGAAACTCTTATGTAGCCTTATTAGGTGTCAAACTTGCCGGTCTTGCTTGATTCTGGTTTCATTAGTTACTTCCTTTATGAATTACATAACTTGCAAATCTGATTTAATTTAGGAAATTTATAACCAAAAAGCTTTTTATAGTATAACAGTGAGGACTTTTCACCAGAATTGTCTCGTGAATTGTCATTTTTGAAGTTCACCTTGACTAGGGTCTTTATTGGTCTTGGAACACCTGTTTTCTTTTTCACAAGTTTGTCCTAAAGTAGAAGCAGCTTTGGTTGTTGGGCATCCTTTCTCTATAAATAGGAGTTCAGAATAAATTTGCTTGTGGTGGGAAGAATCCTACATTGTGGGGAATGCTTCATCATGCGATCTTGGGGTATTTCCAGTTAAAGGAATAAGAGAATTTTTTGAAGACAAGTTGAGGGAGATGCCGATATTATGCTACTTAATTGGTTGTTTTCTTGTGGATCGGGTAACAATCAAGAAGAGTTCTTCGGGGTAAATAGATCCATATTTCTAGATGATTGGCTTGCTAATTGGAGGCTTGATTTCCTTTTTTGCTTCCATGTTGTATTTCTTTTGGTGCTGTTTTCAGTTTATAATTGTTGGGAACTTTTTTCTTCTTCTCTGTATGCTGTTATCTTGATGAATTTGTTACTGTTTCATATCCAAAGGAAGGGCATTGGGACTCTTTAACAGTTCTGTTATGTTCCTACTACATCTGTATTGAGTTTCCTATCTAATTAAAAATGAATACCTAGCATCAAAAGATAACCAATTAGAGCAATGTTTGGTACATATCCAATTGGACTCCAACTTAATTGATGACTGTTTTGTTTAGAAAGACATCCAAATATCCAATTGGACTCCAACTTAATTATTTTTGTGCCTGCACTAGCCTTTATCTAAGATGACCCTGCAAGTGTTTAGGAAAAAAAAAAATTACATCTCTGATAATCAATTTTATGTAAATTTTCACTCAGAATCTAAGTACTCGGCTATTGTTCTGTCTTTGATGATTGTGTCTGATGTGTTGTTTCCTTTTGATAATCTAGACGTTGAAGTTTGGCCTTTTTCTTGTTCGGTGATTATGGTGGAAGTAGGATTGTTCATTTTTGTTCTGTACAGGAACACTATTGATAGCGATCCTCGCTGGTGCTGTACATTCCTTCTGGATCCTTCTGATCCGCTATTTGTTGAACTGGGGGAGGCTTTTATTAGGGAGCAGGTCAAAGGTATGCTGCATGTCTCAAAATAATCAATGTTGAAGTTGTTATATGATTATCAACTTGAAATCCTTTTATTGCTAGAGTGCATGATTACTTGGCAAGCACACTGCCTTTGTGGTCTCAGTAAGGATGGCAATGGAGCATGTTCAAAATAAGTATCACCAATACGAAATCTGACCCTCTTGGAATATACAAAATCGCACCGGCCCTCCTTGATAGACGCCTATAACCATACTTCCAAATCTTGGCGAAATCTTATATTCTTAGAAATCTTGACCTTCTCGAGATCTCAAAATCTCAGAAATCTTGGAAAACTTCACCTTTTATATTTTCAAAAACGCAGTGTCTCAGAAAACTCGGACCTCACCAAGATGGGGTTGAGATCCGAGAATAGAACCTCACACATAACCCTCACTAGAGATATAAAGTAACTTGACGGCTACTGTGAGGACTAGGGAAAAAATTTAAAATTTAATTATCCTCATTTTTAAATTTGAATTTACATGTAGTTAAAGTTGTCTACCCTTATTACACTCAAACTGGGATCTAGAAAGTTCTCACTTTCAGATCCCATCCACTCATGCCAGTGGAGGGTAAGAAGACTGGAGTCGCCACCTAGATAAGGTCTAGGACCTATAAATGATGTCCCTCACTAATGACTCGTGCAAATGGAATGGCTAACTTTTCTCACCAAAGGCAGGTAAGTGCCAAATTACGAGTTGGGAAGGTGTTAGGCACCCAAATCGCCCGGTTGAACCGGTCTCCCTAAATCATATCCTTTCTTACAGTTTATAAATGCTTGGGGCTATCTAATTAAACTACAAGATACAAGGGAAATCTTAATTTGATCTCTAATTCTTTACTAATTATGCATGGCATAAGCTGAAATTAAACAAATTAAACAGGACAATAATCACAAAATGAATTAAAAAATTTAATGAACGGCCTAATCATACATCTAAAGAAAGGAAAGAATGATATACAACATATGACCGAGGTCTGGAAAAATCCAGACCTCCTACGTATCCCTGTGCGGCGGGAATCAGGCCAAACGTAGTTCGGGCGGGTGCGTACGTACCAGGTGTATGCAAGAAGAGGGACACTTCCAAAATATTGGAACGCATCCCAAGCAATGGATGCTCCCATAATCATGGAACACATCCGATAGTGAGAGATGTCCCCACAACAGTGGGACCCATCTCAGTGTAGAGGTATTCCCTTCCACAGGGAAATCCCCTCGCTGAGGTAATCCCATAATACATGGAACTCACCTCAATTTGACCGAGCATAGAGCGGCCAAACTCCCCTGCAGCCTACGTATCCCTCGAGATTTCTGTCTCTCCAGAATCAGGTCAAGCGTAGTTCCCATGGATTGACGAGCCATGGACACGCGTGACAACACTCAGGAGACACCAAACGCCTCAGCTCTCCACACACGGGGGTACACTAAATCTCACTCACATCCCACATTCAGGATACCCAGGTGGACCGTCCGTCGGGCCACCCATCCTATGCATACATCTACCCAATCGTAATTTTTCATTAATACATTCTTGATACAACGATTTCCCACACTCTTGGATCCAATCCTAGGGTTGGGTGGGCTCATTTAGAATGATCCCACAATGGATCGGACTTTTTGAAGTCCCCTAGCCAATCACATCGCGGGAAGGAAGTACCCTAACATACATCTATTATGAATTGGATATTCAAATGGGGATACATCACTTGAGGGTGGGGGTATGTGTGGAGTTAAAACAATATGTACATTGATCATAGGAGCTACACAAAAAATTAAATCTAAACATGAAAGCAAATTCTAATCTTGGAAACTCATTTAAATACGACATGATAAGCATGCAAACAATAAGTTGAAATCAGCACCAAACCAAACACACAAAGATCATCTCTATGGGGACCGCAAGCATGTATTGAGATTGCAACAGAAAGGCAGCAACAGAGGTTACACTTAAACAAGGAAAATTCCATCTACATTATCATGCTGTTCTCCATCATAACCATGACAAAAGAGAAGGCCCATTAGTGCTAAACTAATAAAGCCTATTCTATTGTAAACGGAAGGAATGAAAGGTAGAAATAAACCACGCAAACTTCACCACTAACTGAACCCAGACTTAACCTCAACCACATAAACTTACAAGCCCGCCCTAAGCCATACAAACTCAAACCCAAGCCTAACCTCAATAAACTTAAACCCTGGCCTGACCTGAACCAGATTTAACCAGCTAAACAAAACCCAACCGAATCAAAATTTAAGCTAAACCCAAACAAAAGCCCAACCTAAGTAGGCTAGACTCAATGGACCTGAACAACACTTTAACCAGACCAACCTATACAGAACAGACCAATCTTATAGACCTAAACCCAAACTGACCCGAACCAACCTAGGACGGACCCAAACCAAACCCTGGACCAGAACTGACCAAAACAAACCTGCCAAGAACTAAACCAAACTAAAATAGATGAACCAAAACCAACCAGGTAAGATCAAGAACCTACCGTAAACCTAAACCAACAGGAAATTGACTCCTACCAGAGTCAACCTTCCCAAGCCAAACCAGACTACTTGCGAAACTTGGACCAGCCTTATTTTTATACCTAAACCCAGCTAGGCCAGACCATGAAATGAACCAAACAGTAGAATGTCCGAACCAGACCCCACTGGGACCAGGCCAGACCAACCTTAAACTAATTTAAATCCATCTTTAACAGAACCAGTTCTGACATAAACCAAACCAGTTCAACCCATATATAAAGTAAATGCCAATCTAACAGGAGCCCACCGAACCAGGTTAGACCAATCTACATTCAAGTTATCAAATTATGCAGTAAACTAGAACCTAATCCTAGCCTAGACTTATTCAGTTGTCATCATGTCACGAGAAATACAAAGAGGGGAGAGAAGAAACTCCTATTAAGCAAAGACATGGTCCGATTCATATAATGCAATAATCATAATAAGAAAGGCAAAAACTAAAAAAAAAAAACAGCAACCCAGTATGAATATGCACTTCTAAATGAGAAGAAAACCACAAGAGACCACTTGGCCAAAAACTCATCTTTAAACAAACAGGGAGAGAGAGAGAGAAATCAGCCATATGAACAAACAAAACAAAAGATGGAAAGAAACATACAAAACAAAAGATGGAAAGGAAACCTATGCATCCTAACTACAGTGATCTCCGACATAAGCAGACAGGAAACAAAAAATAAAATCAAAGACGCAAAGTAAGCAATGATAACATAAACATACTGAACATAGAAAGAAACATTATAATAAAACCAAGAAACAGTCATGGTGAGAAACGATAAGATCAACCAAAGAAAAAACACAAAACTAACAAAAAAAAAATCTAAAAGAAACTTAAACTAAATAGATGAAGCAAACAAGAAAAATAAACAAATGAAAGAGGAACAACTGAACATGCCTGATTTGATTCTTTTTTTTTTTTTTTATCTGGTTTCTCCTATCTACTGCAACCGATTGAAACCGCAATCCCTTCCCTGGCCTTTCTTCTCTATTGCTCCGATCTCCTTTCACCGACCTCAACCGACGGTTTTCCCCTCCCGAATAGACCCCAGCCGCGGCCTCAATCTCTTACTCTCGCCTCTTTCTTCAATCCCAAGCCCAACCCTGTCTGATTTCTTCTAATTCATTGCTCACGGCCAGACCCCAGAAAATTTCTTCTGGTTTCCCCCTTTTGAGAAACCCTCACTAGATCTCACTCTCTTCTCTGTAGTCGCAGAGAAACAAAGCTCCTCGATCTTTCTCTACTCTCATCCCACTCTGCTCAACCGTCGCTGCTCTTTTCTTCTCCACTGGTCTTTTGGCCTTCTCTTCTAAACTAACCGTAGCAAAATCGAAACCCACCCTTCTCCTTCGATCTTCCCCCCTTTTTTCTTTTCTTCTTCCTTGCTTTGATCCTTTTATCTCCCATGGGGAGCATGGTTGGGCGACGAGCTCTTGATGGGAGACGGATTAGGCGGCTGGGTAGGTAGGCTAGAGAGGGAGTCGGCAGTATTGGGGGAGGGATTTCAGGGATGAGGGAATGAGGTGTCTACCTCCCCCTCATCCACTCCAACTCTCTCTCTCACCGCCTCTCTCTCTCTCTCTGCGTCTCCTCTCTTCTCTCTGCGTCTTTTTCTTTTCTCTTCATCCTCTTTCTTCGATCCTTTGATTTAGGGATTTAGGGAATTTTTTTTTCCTTTCTTTTTTTTTTTATTAATTTATTTTCTGAATTTTTTTATTAAACCTAAAAAGACAACAATGCCCCTCTCCCATCATGCACGACGACGAAATGAGAGAGAGAGAAATCCCGCAGGGCAAAACTGGGTACTGATAGCTACCCACTGATGGGTCAGGGGCAGGTAGACTAGGGGAATTCAAATATCATACATAGGTGGCTAGGTCTCTGCCAAGATCAGCCAATTCCTTAGCACTCATTGGCTAGAGGTTCTTTCGTGAGCATGATTCTTAATATCAGTCCGAGATATCTTGGTTTTGAGATGGCCCGAGATGATACCAAGGGTCAAAATGGGTTTCAACATGTTTTGCCAGGTTTTGACATAGAACTCGAGGGTGTCGTAGGTTTTAACACAAGTTTCGACCTAGGTTTCATATTCAGCCCAGAAAAAAATCCCAGGTTTCGATCGAAAACTGAAATATCTTGGTTTCAGCCGGCCTCGAAACCAAGATTAAGAACCTTGTTCAAGAGCCGAAGAGAGGCAATGTACAGTGGCACAAGTATTCCCAGATGACTGAAGGAATTGTTACTTCTAACCTGTTATCTTTGGATTTTTGACATAAGAGTAGCGGTTACACATTATAGTACTCTCATTTCTTCTTTTGACATTAGTCTCTCTTTTCTTTTAATCTGTACAGGTCCTTTGAGTAACATTTAAAGAAGTAAAAAGTATTGTGACATTTATAAATGTTGTAATTCTCTTTAGAATTTAATGAAACTTGTGATATCACAATTCTTTTGTGTCCTTTAGAGGTGAGGCTCATTCATGTGATAATGGTGACATTCCTTCATGTTTCTTGGATAAAGCCATAAGGGAAAGTTGAAAATTACCGTTAATAAGTAATAGTACAACAACTACAGACAACAGACCCTCCTATGAAGGAACCTTGTAGAACCATCCCACAACTTATTTAAGTGCAACTCATCCATGTCTAAAGCACTCAATGTGAAAAAGGAATATCATTCCCACAACAGTCTTCAGCATAGTACGCCTTGTTTTGCCAAAGCATTTAGCTACCTTGTTACTACTAAGTTTTCATTGAAATAGGAAATTCGTTTGAGCTTTCGGGTTTTGAGACCTTTAAACTACTCTTTTCTTTGCCAACCTATTTCATACTGTACTTGTCGTACTTCCTCTTCTGCAATCAGAATGGTAAGCTTAAGCTAAAATAGTGTGTATTTTCAATCGTAACCAGCCCTTACCGCGATCAGCCTTTACTGGCTAGACTGAGGAGAGGAGGAAAAGGGAGGAACAGAAGACTGGCACTTTTAGGCTTGTGGTATAGTCTTCCTTTTTGGGATTGAGGGCTGTTAAGGTACCTAACGTGTCAAATATAGTTATTATAATGTGCAATTGATAAAAGATGACTTTACTTTGATGAAGACCTCTGAAGTCCAAACTAAGGATTTGGCCAGTAGAATGTCTGAAAGAACTTTGCCTTCCTGGAAGAAGAATAGCCCCGCTCTCTGGCCAACTGATCCAGTTGATCATATAACTGCGAGGGAACTAAATACACCAAATGAATTAAAAATACCTGTTAGAACTCTAGCGTAAATGTAAACCGTGTGGAGAGGTTAGGTTTAGTTGTTTCTATTTTACTTCTAGTATCAGTATGGAACTAGGACTACTTCTAGTATCAATATGGAACTAGGACTGCTCTGTCATGTTGACGTGGCAGTCGTAGTCTTCTTAGGCTGTACTATTTCTTTTCTATAAATAGATATCGCAGGGAGGGAGAGAATAACTACTCTCGATTCTGCTCTCTCTAGCTACATCGACTCTCTTCCCTCTTCTCCATTCTTTCTATTTTGTTACCTTACCCAAATACCCCTAGCAATTGAAAACTACCTGAATACATACATACTAATATACCAAAAATAGCCCAATGATCTGACTTAAATTAAGCCAATGCCACGAATCCATAAGAGACTCTTGGACACTAAAAAAACAAACAAAACAGCCACCACAAGGGACACTGACTCAAGCACATACTTATTTTCAGCAATTGGCCTGGTGTACTTGGGTGATTGATGGCTACATGCAAGTCATCTCTATTCATGTCTAGTAGAGGTCATGATTATTTGTCTATCATGAACTTATTTACATTAAAGATCTATCTCTGGGGAAGAGCCTTTGGCGTGGTGGTAACGGCCAGCTGCGGTTGTTTGCTGACCTAAGTCCTGGGGAGAGGTCTCTAGTTCGATTATCCCCCTTCCCCCAACTGCATGCATGACATCCTATTTTTACCCCTTGTCCCCGACCTTGACCCCCTCCCCCCCCCAACATCTCTAAATTTTTCTTCTCCCCAACATTATTTGATTTATTTTTTACTCCAGGTTTCTTACCTTTTTGTTATTGTATTGCAGAATATGGTGACGTAACGGACATATACAACTGGTAATCTGTTTCATGGCTAACTTTGTTAAGTTTTATCTTGGCAGTTCTGTTCATAATTTCTATTTTTTTTAAATTTTTTTTCTTTTATGACCTATGAAAATGACTTTCCTATGTTGGTTGTTAAAAAAAAAAGTGCTTTTATTGGTTCCTTGAGGTGCATGCTTCTTGCCTTGCCCAGACTTCTTTTGTACCTGTTAACGTGGGGTACTTCGAAAGAGAGAGAAGAAGAATCTTTGGAGACCCAAAAAAAAAAAAAAAAAAAAAAAAAACCCTGCTTACAAACTATGTGCTTAGATTCTCTCCTTTTTGCTTGGGTTTTCTGTGTTGAAGAGTTTGAAGGGATTGATAGATCAGATTTCCTTTTTTTTTCCTCTTTTTTTTTTTTTTTTTTTTTGGAACAGATCAGATTTGCTAATGCTTGGTAGAATATTATTCAGTCCTAGTTCATGCTTCTACCCCTAAAATATGTTCTGCATTCTGGGTTTTGTTCTTGTTTGTAAATATTTATATAGACATATCAGGTCTTTGTCTCTCTGGGTTTTTTTGCTTCCCTTCCCCCCACCACCGCCTTCTTTTTTTTTTTTTTTCTTTTCCAGGTGATGGGTATGGTTTAGTTTTTAGATTCACTGGGTTGGTTTTCTATAGGTAAGGCTTGGGGTTAGGGGGTTAGGTGTTTGACTAGTAAATCCTTTGATTGTAAGAGCCTCTTTTTTATGAATTTTTTTTTTCGGGGCTTTGTGTGAACCCAACGAAGAGGTGAGGAAATAATAAAAGAAATCCTATCCAGTGAACGTCAAGCATCATTTATGGGCAAGTTATAATTTCTGAGTTTGTTTGGAGGGAGGTATATTCCCATTCTCCTAGGATAAGGCATTAGCATGTTTGAAAAAGCAGACTGAATAATTAGCATGGGTTAGAACTTAGAACCATATCATGTGAATTTCAAAAGATACAATGTATGGAGGCTTTCCCAAGGGGTGTTGTTGGTATGAGTATTCTCCCTATTTTTCAAATCAAATATCTAGCATGATTGGATTGTATGGAGTAACCAATTGTGAAAAACACTGGCCCCATTTAGTTGGGATAAGGTTGAGTTAACTGTTAAGTTGAGTTGAGAACCAGATGTAAAAAACCTTCCAGAACACCATTTCCTATAAAAATTCTTCACCTTGAATACGCCAATTGATTTTTGATTCTTCAAGCAGTCTTTCACATGTCATTTGTTCCTGACATAATTTTATAGAAATGAGGATTTTCTCCATTCAGCCTGAAACCATCATTGATGCACTTCAATGTTATAGTTTCACTCTCAAGATTCAGTATCTTAAATTTTTTATTTTATTTCTGCCATTGTGGATTTTTTAAATGAATATTTAATCTTTAATCTCCTACAGTGCATCTGCACTGGATTTAGCATTGCAATGCTTTTCATGTTCTGTCATAAGTTGCTTAAAATTTCTTGCAAAAAAAGAAAGAGAGATCTTATTTGTACCTGGGTCCTGTATTGATAACAAACCTGTCATCATGTTCCAAATGTAGTGACACGTTCAATGAAAACACCCCACCCACAGACAATCCAGAATACATCTCATTGCTAGGAGCTGCTGTTTATAAGGCAATGTCTAAAGGTGATAAGGATGCTGTGTGGCTAATGCAAGTATGTTTCTCAATCATATTTCCCCCATGGTGTGCATTAATAGATCCTCATATCTGACATTTAAACCCATCTGGAACTTTGTTTATTTATTTATTTATTTTTAAATGTATATCTGACTCATGAATTGTTTGTGATTGAATTGTTTTAATATTCGACGTGGTTTGTACTCCATCATGATTAGGTAGAGATCTGAGGTCCTATAATAACTTTAGGTTCCCTTTTTTTTTTTTTTTTTTATTTTTTTTTATTTGTGTATATATAAGAGATGTGACAAAGTAGAACAAGAAAAGTAACAATGGAGAAGAAGGAAAGAAAGAAGAGGAAGAAGAGAAGTTGATCACTCTGGGAGAGATTGAACTCCTCCCAGCCATACAGCCTTTATTTATAATAAGTCAAAATTACAAGTATGCCCTTTCTTATATTAACTAACAGCAACTTAACAGAAATCTTAATCTAATTATGATAACACTTTAAAACCTTCGATAAGAGAAAAAAATAAATATATAAAAGCCCTCCCAAAGCAGGGAACAATCATATACTAAGATGGCAAGACTATCCAGATTGGGAGGTCGAACCTTTGGCTATACATATCAGGGTACTGCAGCTTCTGCCCAATCTAAAGCTGGACAGAATTTCTGAAGATCATAGGGTGGACATTGGAAAACTAAGGCAAGTTTTCAGTAAAGTCTCAATATGCTGCTTTCTTTGATGGGTTTAAGTTTGGCATCTTAAGACAGCCACATGGGTCAAGGGGGTTCCCATCCAAGATTCAGTTTCTTCTTGTGGGCTGCATCCTTGGCAAAAGTTTTAATTATTACCATCTGATAGTGGACGCCATTCCATCCCCAGTGCCTATATGAGTGAGAGACTGCCCACCATCTTTTGAACTGCTGCTATGCACAGGAAGTCTGTGACTCTCTTTTGAAGGATATGGGAGTAGCTTGTTATAGATAATGTGTTTTTTTTTTGTTCTTTTTTTTTGGGATTGAAATTGTTGCTGAGAATTGATTTATTGAAATGGATCCTACCAAACTAGGTAAAAATGGCTCTTGCTGCCGCATTCAATTTCTTGGTTCGTTTGGAGAGAAAGGAACAACCAGGTGCAGTGTAGATTTTTTGCTGAACTAGAGCTGATTTCAGATTTTTTGTCCTTCATTAAGGCGAATGGAAGGATACAGATGAAGGTCTAAGTTTCTTTTCCCATCTTTAGTAATAAAGAAGAGAAACCAGAGAAAGGAGACAGTTAGAAGATAGCATCTTGACCGATAGTTCCAGATCAATTTGAATTCAGTTATGCAGGACCAAAGGTTAACTATGACTGGCATAGAATCTCAAGCTAATAAGATGGTGGTGATTAATTTCTGGTGGAGATTTTAAACCAGGTTTTTTTGAGTTAGTAAATTGGCCTGGACCTAGAATATATTGGGAAATGGAAAAGCATACAATTGCACTTTGTCAAATCAGACCGTCTGCTTGTCTAACATTTTTCCATTGGAAGAATTCAGTGTTTTGGAGTTGGTCCTAGAGTTTCACGACAGTACAGTAGGGGATCTGAAGCTGGATTTTGAGCTGGGGATTGTCCAAGGTCTGGTTCTAGTTGAACTATTACACTTTGGTCTCTGCTGACCTGGCCAGGTTGGTCCATGCATAAATTTTCATGAACCCTGGAATTGATTAGAGTTTCAAGCTGAGTTAAAACATTTATTTATTATATTTTGACATTGTTGTCTATTCATTTGTTCTCTTTGGATCCATATCAAATTTGAGAGGAGCTGATTTGGTGTCCTTAGGTTTTTCTTACGTCTCCAAAGAGTCTGGTATGTGGAGTCGAAGTAGGAGAAGTGGACTTTTATTTAAAGGGATGGGCGTGACTTAGGGTTTTTGCTTCTACTTTGAAATTTTATTGGAAGAAATGTAAGGTTTTCTTTTATCTTGTGACTTAAATAACCTTGTGGCCTTTATTGCTTTTTCTTTGTTAAATTTGGACTTATCAACTCTTTTGGACTCTTTGGTGGTACAGATAAGAATGTAGAATTTGAGAAATGTGAAAGAAAAGGAAAGTTGAGTTTGTCAGTTGGACAGTGGGTATTATTCTCCTCTATAGGAATGCAGAGACCAACTTCAATGGTTGCCTTCTCAGGATTTAAGGCTTAAGGTGGTTAGGAGGATATATCAGGGATGGGGACGGAACATATTAGTTAAATATTTGGGATGCTAGGGGATGTTGTCTCCAGTGGAACCATGGAATAAAATCTTGAGATCTCGGTCTTCTCAGTGATCTCAGTGAAGGCCGAGACGAGATTTGAGTCTTCTCGGTGATCTCGGTCGTCTCGGTCTCGGTTGCATGTTCTCGGCTGAGATCTCGGCATATTTTATCTTCTCGGCAGTTTCTCGGCGAGATCTCGTGAGAAACTGCTTTTTTGCTTCTTTTTTTCACTACTTAAAAGGGGCAAGCCCTTGTTCTCTCTCTCTCTCTCTCTCTCTCTCTCTCTTCCCATAAAATTCAAAGACAAATCATTCCAAAAGCTATCCCCTTTTCTCACTGACATTATTAGTAATTACTTAATGGAATTCCATCTTAATTCATTTAGTCATCACTCTTAATTTGATCTTTCCTCACAGATAACAAAGCAGGTAGAGTTTCAGTTGAATAACAAAAAATATGTAATATAGGGGACACTTAGCAAGGTGTCCTACCACTGCCTCTCTTTCCTTTTTGAACTCGCACACAATTTTGAACTCCATCAAAATGCATTCAAGAGTCAGGACATTACTTTCTCTCTCTTCCTTTATTCTTCTTTAAAACCCTTCTTCCACAAGGTTGAAGCTTGAGGGTTGCACCAAAGAGACAATCTCAGCTTTTTTAAGATTCGTTTTAGAATCATTAAAAGTGGATTCTCATCTAATCTATAATCTAACTCATCCCACCCATCCCAATTTGGAACAAATATACACAATCCAATATATATATATATATATGAAGAAAAACAAAGCAATTGGGATTTTACACTGTCTTGGCGAGATCTAGGTTTTCTACACGGCCGAGAACCGAGATTTTAAACCTTGAGTGGAACAAAGTTGATGCTTTTGTATCAGGACCAGTCCTATTTGTCCAAGAGGTAATCTGATGCTTATTCTTGAGGGTGAATTTCAACAGATTTAAAGGGCTGATGAGAGATGAAAAGGATTCATGGAAATTCATGTTACTCATCAGGTGCATTCAAGCTATTGCATCTTCATTGTTTTTCCACTTGAGTGGATTACTAATTTGGCAAATTGTTTTAGCTGATGATTTAGCTGAAGTCAGGGATTCATGTCAATTTTAAACTTCTTAGGTCGATAATTTATGGCTTCTTTTTAGGAGATTCTGCTGTGTGGGCGTAATAAGGCCTCATATCTTGTAATCTACTATTCTTCTTCATCTAATTAATTTCTTTATTTATCAATTGGAAGAAAGGGAAAAAAATGATGGTTAAGTATTGGCTGCCGGCCATTGGTGGTATTCATTTTACTCCTAATGAGGTTGGATCAGCATACTGCAACTGGAAGGAGACCTATGATTTTTTGAAGCTCAATTAATAAAATCTGGGGGAAGTAGATATTCTTTTTATGATAATTGTTGTTTCTCTCATCACAAATTGATGATGGGCAATATTGGGGAACCTCTGTTCTAAAATTCTTTTCTGGAAACATGCCACAGAAAACATGCATGCATGATGAAATGGTCATGATATGCATTCTGATAAACTGTATGTGTCTGGCATTAATAATCTCAATAAGAGTTCAGTTTTTATTATTGCATAGTGCAGACTTCATAGTTTTTCCTTTGTGGTACAAAAATTGTTGCCTTGACTGTTTCAACACTGTGCAGGGATGGTTGTTCTCATCGGAGTCTGCATTCTGGAGACCACCACAAATGAGAGTATGTGTTTATTTTATAACCTATACCAAACAAAATTCTTAGCTTTGCAAGCGCTTTAGCTTGCGTAGATACATGAAGTATAAATTTGGGTTGTTTGGGAGTTCCTTTTATTTTTAGCTGTTGCATAACCAGATCTTCTTCATCTTGAAGACTTGAACTGGTCTATTTATTCCATGACTTTAGATGACCGTCTTTGGAAAATCATACTAAATATCATTCAAAACTGCTTTTTCATTTCTTTGATTGGTAGATGATGATGGTTTTATTTGTTAGATGTTACTTGGGATAAAAACCGCCCTCATAATTTGCTTATTTCATAAATTAATGATTCTTCAGATAGCATCCTGATTTGTTCTCCATAAAAGAAAGACTAGATGTCATTCCAGATGCTAACGGAACCTTAAATTAAGAGTATTTGGACTTCTGAGATGTTGGGGTGTTGAAGTTACACCTCATGCATATGGCAAGTTGTGCAATGTTAACTTAAGCTAACATACAAGTGCAACAGCATTAGGCAGCAGATTAAGAGACAAAGACGGGAGGAAAAGATTGGAAAGCAAGGAGAAAGCAGCCTGATATGTGGTGGAAACAAATTATTACAGAATGGATCATTGTGAATAATAGATGTACACAATCAAGAAGAAGGATTTATTAGGGTTCTAAGAATTTGGGTTGAAAGACGTCTTTGAGGTTAGCTATGAGGAAATTAATGTATGTTACGTACCTGGTTTTGGTTTCTCTCAAATCTTTATGAACACTGGAATCTAGAGAAATCCAAGAGGTGAAACTATGCCCGCCTGCTGCAGTTTATTCTTTTTCAAAAAAAAACTTTATCATAAAAAAGGGTGTGGGAGAGTTATATAAATGATAGTATCCTTACCGTCAATGTCAAATAGCAAGATTTCAGTTATATTGTCCTTCTGGTTGCTACAATACTCTCCCCAATACTCATTTCTGGCTAGGTTGGATAGAAGGAATTCAATTGTGTGGATGAATGCTTGTTCAGGGTGCTGTCCACGTTAATGGAGGATGTTTAGCACTGTGTAGTCTGAATTCGTGTGTATCATTTGGTAGTCTCAACTCTCATGTAAATTGTATGTTTTTTGCCTCCTTTTATCATTATCATACAGGTAAAAAGTTCTTATTAATGTTTAGTCCTTGTTGACAATGTATTATTCCTTCTGTGATGTTGTTCTTATCATTGTTTGGCTGAAATCTAATTCTTTCTGTGACTCGCATCCACAAAGGTATTTGAAGTTCTGCAAGAATGAATGCTTCAGAACTGGCTTTGGATTTGTCCAGATTCTTTATTTATTTTTTTATTTTTTATAATGTATTTTATTACCATACAACCAGATAGTTGGTTTTATTTATTTATTGTATTCTTAGTGATTTATTTACTCTGGATCTGACAGGCACTTCTGCATTCTGTGCCATTTGGAAAGATGATAGTTCTTGACCTTTTTGCGGATGTCAAACCCATATGGGAAAATTCATCACAATTTTATGGCACTCCTTATGTCTGGTAGTGTACAATTTTCTCTTTATTGACAATTATTGGCCTTCTAAAAGCATTGCATTTGTAGGATGTCACTCTCTTCTTTATCCTCTTTTACTTTACTTCCCAGCTATGATTTCAATATAATCTGGTCATTATGATGCATAATTGCATTGTGTTTCTTACATCATCATTTTTACATACAAGTCAGGTGTATGTTGCACAACTTTGGTGGAAATACTGAAATGTATGGCCGACTGGATGCAATTTCAGCTGGTCCAGTTAATGCTCGCCTCAGTGAAAATTCAACCATGGTATGTGTCTTTTTTTTTTTTTTTTTTGGGGGAATCTATGTGAGATCCAAAAATTATAACGTGTTTGTGTAAATTGCAGCATCAGTTGAAATTGTAGTTACGCTCTCCAATGTTTTGTGTTTCCAATTAGCGTGGGAGAGCTTGAAATATATCATCTAGCATGTCTACGTAAGACTCAGAATGGATTAGCTCAGTTGGTAAGCCCCAAGAGGATAGCTAAGTTGGTATAGACCGACACCTTAGAATTAAGAGGTCATGAGTTCAAATGTCCTTGGGGCTTACCTACTTACCTAAAAAAATAAAAAAATAAAAAAAAAAAAAAAAAAAAAAAAACTCAGAATGGGGTACAGCTTCTTTATCAACCAGACTATTGGAGTATATGCCATGCTATGTAACTATAAAATAATTTTCTTCGGCAATTCAATTCCCAAAATATCAACAATAAAGTGTGATGCTTAAGTGTGTGTTTTTTCTTCCATGAAATATTCATCTACAGGCTTATGGAAGCAAAATCATTTTCTATAAGTTCAAAATCACAATGATGAGGAAATATGAACACTGCAATGCTTCCACCAAAATTGACAAAATATTTTGGTTGAAACATCAGCAATTTATTTGAAAATGTTGAAATGATTTGAAAAAAGTGACATTCGGAGATTTTACCAGATTAGGAGAGAATCTGGGGCTTTTGTTATTGGTAGAAGGACTAAAAGTTTAAAACTAAGTATGGAAATTATGGAATATCATCGACTTGGGTAATGTATGGTTTTAACCCCTTCCCCCTTTTTTGGGAAGTGTTGTGGCTAGGTTCCACGCCGAGGTCCTTTGATGCTGAGTAGACTTGCAAACGACAAGACATGGCAAGGGAGGTTGGGCTTATAGCCCTAGGATCGTTCTGATACTTAAGTCAGGAATCTATCGAACAAATAAATGGTTGGGAGCCCAACCAGATAAATAAGTAGAATGGGGGTAAGAAAGGGATTTCGAGTCCGAGGTGACAGAAAGGAAATGTGAAACAGTGAAAGTAATAAATGTGAAGTGACAAGACCTTGATTTTTGGGTCTATTTATAGGGAATAGTGAACGGTGGGCACTGCGCGTCTTTAGAGTACAATGCCATATTTTGGTGGACGATTGCCCTTGACTAAGGCTATCAATGACGAAGGTGTCCCTTCAGAGTGGTTTTCGGGTAAAATGATGCTTTTACCCATGAAAATCATATTACTTATTAAGGTGTCCAAATTTCTCCATTCTATTGGCTTTCTGGTATTTGTGCGCAGTAGGAGGTAATCAAGTAATAGTATAGTTCTCATTTACTAAGGCAACATGTTACATCATAAACGTGATTACTAACTATTATGTTTTTACTCATAAAAGGGTTTATTTACTTTTGAACTCTTAAGAGGTTATGGAAAAAATTCATGGAGGTTATGGTTTGGAGCTAGAACAAGGTGGGGACTTTAATTTAGAATTTTTTGTGGCGTATGATTTACTAATAGAAAAGCACATGCTTTGAAAAGGAAGAACATTTAATAACCTTCAAAAGTGGGAAAATATTAATCAAATAGGTTTTGTGCTAACTAGAAAGAATGATAGGTTATTATGTAAAGGTCGTAACTAAGGTTATACCAAGGGAGAGCTTAACCACGTAACATAGATTAATGGTCATAAATCTTTATCAATACGTTGAATCATGGGAAATGTGAGATTATTTACCCTAGGATAAGATGATGGAATTTAAAAGGAGAAAACTTAAAACATCTATTGTTACATTAATAACACAGTGAAGGTGGGACTTCATTGAAGACACTAATATGATGTGGAACGAGATGGCTACTTATATAGTTATATTGAGGATGTAGCTAAAGAAGTTCTAGGAGAATCTAAAGGAAAATGACATTGATCTAGGAAAACTTGGTGGTGAGATGATGAAGTTCAAGTAGCTATTAAGGCTAAGAAATATAATTTTAACAAGGACCAAGGATGAGGATTTCCCGTTGGGGATCTTCAATGCCTGCAGGGATTTCAAGTCCTTGGTTCCTTGCTGCATTGAAGATCCCCTTCATGAGTCCCTTGGAAATATTGTGGATTTCCCGTTGGGCTCGTTGCTAGTTACCTATCTTGGGTTGCCTTTAATCTCTGCTAGGCTCTCAACCCACCACTGTACCCCAATTCTTGACAGACTACAGAAAAAGCTACAACTATGGAAAGCCAAATTTCTATCTTATGCGGGTAGGCTGGAGTTGGTTAGAGTGGTGATGCAAAGCTCATACCTATATTAGACTGGAATCTTTGGGCTCTCATGTACTATCATCCAAAAGATTGAGAGCCTAATGAGCGTCTTCTTATGAAAAGGGGTGGATGACAACAAGTTCTTTCACTCTATTGGATGGGCTAAGGTGTGCCTACCAAAACAGGAATGGGGTCTGGGACTTTGGAGAATTAAAGAGATTAATAAGGTTTGTATCATGAAACTGGTGTGGCAAGTGACAGAGAAAAAACAAGACATATGGATTGAGTGGATATACAGTAACTATCTCAAAAGAGACTCTATATGGTCGGTATCTACGTGCCATGATTATCCCTGGGTTTGGAGGACTATCCTATTACATAGACAGTTTGCCTTCCCCCACATCAAGCCCATTATTGATGATGGATCTTCAACCCTCTTATGGCTTGATAACTGGCATCTTCATGGTGTCTTGGTATCTGCTCTCGGTGACAGCATCCAGATTGACTATGGAAGTGATAGGCTCGCTACCGTCTTGTCTATTTTACTGGATGGGGTTTGGTCTACTAGTCGGGCTTCCTCATTTAGAATGATGCAAGCATGGGATGTCCTCAATACAATCACCCGCAGACCCAGGGGTAGCGGTGATATTGTGAGCTGGACAGCCTCCCCTAATGGTGCGTTCTCAGCATCTTCAGCCTGGAACCTTGTTAGATCTCGTAGCACCAAGGGAGCTTGGTTTGATGTGGTGTGATTCAAAGGGTTCTCCCCCAAGCACAACTTTATTCTTTGGAGAGCCTTGACCCAATCTCTTCCCATAGGATCCCTTCTACGCAGTCGGGGTATCACTCAAAGTGCTAGTTGCATGTTATGCTAGGCTGCTGATGAGGATGTCTATTACCTGTTCTTTGAATGCCCCTTCTCTAAAAGAGTTTGGGGGAAAATTATTGAGAAGTGTTGGCCATGTTATAGACCAATCAGGGCCTTTGATCAAGAATGGAGGTGGATTGCTAAAAAGTTCAAGATCCATTGGTGATACTACTGTCAAGACCGCCTTTGCAGTGAACGGTGTACCATATATGGTACGAGAGAAACTTAAGGATATGGGCGGCAAAGGCGAGATCTTTTGAGCACATTTGGGAAGCTATTACCTTCGATGTGCGTGGATTGATGACACCATTCTCCCCCCCTTCATCAGTCTTTGATAGGGATCGATTTATTTTCTCATCTTGGAACCTCAATCTCGAATGAGGTGGCTCCCCCTATTTTTTTTATCCTTTTCTGGTCTTTAGTGCCCTCTTTGTAGAACTAGTTTTTGTAATTCTGTTGTATTGAGCCTGGCTCTATCCTGTAGATACCCTGGTCTGCTTCCCCTGCTTCCGGGGTTTTGGTAATATATCTATTCATTCATATAAAAAAAAGAATGAGGATTTTAAAAAGGTATAAATTTGCTAGAAACAAAGCTAAGAAGATAATAGGGACAGCAATGACTAAGAAATATGATGATCTCTATAACAATTTAGGCACAAAAGAGGAGGAAATTGATATCTATAAATTAATAAAAATGAGGAAAATGAAGAATAGAGATTTCAAACATATAGATGCATTAAACAGGAAGATGATATTGTATTAATAAGTGATGAGGAGATTAATAAGAGATAGAATAATTTTTCCACAACTTACTAAATGAAAGCAATACAAGTAATAGTGTTATAGAATGTTGTAGCAATCATTAAGAAACGAAAAATCATAGCTATATACAGAAAATTAGGGTGTTTGAAGTAAAGGAAGCTATAAATAAGATGAAAATAGGTAAATCAATAGGTCTAGATTGTATTCCAGTACAAGTATGGAAGAGCTTAGGAATAAGTGGAATAACTAAATTATTTAATAAGATTGTGAGCACAAGAAGAGTGCCATTGCCATATGAATGCACAAAAAGCATTGTAGTTCCAAT
This sequence comes from Protea cynaroides, assembly GCA_028583415.1. Classification (NCBI taxonomy): domain Eukaryota; kingdom Viridiplantae; phylum Streptophyta; class Magnoliopsida; order Proteales; family Proteaceae; genus Protea; species Protea cynaroides. The sequence goes on along the minus strand of CM053266.1, from coordinate 41,970,713 downwards.
TTATAAAATTAATGGTGATATTCGAAGTTGTATTACTTTTTATGCCAAGAAGATCAACCACATGAGCTATTTATTTGTTTAGGAGACTAAAAGAAAGATTTAGAGAATGTAAGAAGGATCTCTATATGGTCTTTATTGACTTAAAAAAAGCTTATGGTAGAATCCCTATAGAATTAATATTGCAAGTGTTAGAGAAGAAAAGTGTTTAGAGTAAATATGTAGACATAGTTAAAGATATGTATAATGGTATAGTGACTAGTGTAAGAACTTTGGGGGGGAGGGCAAGGTGATGAATTTTCAATTACAATTGAATTACATCAAAGATCAACATTGTAGTTCCAATTTATAAAATTAATGGTGATATTCAAAGTTGTAGTAACTATAGAGGCATAAGCTATTTATTTGTTTAGGAGACTGAAAGAAAGATTTAGAGAATGTAAGAAGGATCTCTATATGGTCTTTATTGACATAAAAAAGGCTTATGATAGAATCCCTATAGAATTAATATTGCAAGTGTTAGAGAAGAAAAGCGTTTAGAGTAAATATGTGGACATAGTTAAAGATAAGTATAATGGCATAGTGACTAGTGTAAGAACTTTGGGGTGGGGGGGGTGGGGGGGAGGGCAAGGTGATGAATTTTCAATTACAATTGAATTACATCAAGGATCAACTTTAAGCCCATATCTTGTTATGCTAAACTGTCAATTATAGACAAGCCAGCTAGAGACATTGAAGATGAGATACCATGGTGTATTCTTTTTTCTGATGATATTGTTTTAGTTGATGAAACAAAAACAGGGATAAATACAAAATCAAAATTATGGAGAATTGGAGATCAACCTTGGAATAAAAGGTTTTAAGATAATTAAATAAAAATAGAGTATATGATGTGTAACTTTAGTAACAATATGACTAAAAGTGATGTGGGGAAAATTGATGATAAGGAGAAACCGGTACCACACAGTGTAAATTTCAGGTACCTAGGTTCAATTATAAATAAATGAGAAATAGAGGATGGTTTATACAAAGAACAAGAATAGGATGGATGAAGTGTAAAGGTGCATCCAAAGGTTTGTGTAATCGATGTTTTCTTTAAAACTCAGAGGAAAATTTTATTAAACAATTATATGACGAGCAATGCTATATGAAGCTGAATGTCAAGAAGAATGAACAAGATATTAAAAAAAAAAACACTTAGTGTTGTTGAAATTGAGGATGTTGAGATGGATGAGTGGTAAAACTATAAAAGATAAAATAAGAAATGAACAAATTAGAGTTAATTTAAGAGTAGTTCCGATACATGATAAGTTACAAGAAAGTTGTTTGAGATAGCATGGACATGTGCAATGGAGGCCTTTGAATGCACTGCTCGGAGATGTGATTTGATACAAATCGAAGGAACTAAATGAGCTATGGGTAGACCTAACATAACTATAGGACAAGTGGGGAGGAAAGACATGAATAGATTAGGACTCATAATCATTGGAAAATACATGGGTCTTCCCAAGCATCCCATAAAGTATCATTGAAAATACGTAAATTTTCCTTGAAATTCCCTCCTTTCCATGATTTCTATCAAATTTCCCCATGTTTCCTGATTTCAAGAAAATATCTCTCTTTTTATGTATTGATTTGCATATTATGAATTTTATTTTATTGCTTATCAATACCGGAAGGTAAACTATCATTGAACCATTGCATCTAAATTAAGTTTGGAAGAGCTTCTTTCAGAATGTACAATACACACACACACACACACACACACACAGGGTGTACCCAGTGTCTTCCGCCACTGTGGGATTTGGGGAGGCTTATGTGCATAGCTTACCCTCTCTTTGCGAAGAGGCTGTTTCCAGATTTGAACCCATGACCAGTAGGTTACAATGTATATATATCTTTTCTTTCTACTTGTCAATTTTTTCCCAATTTCATCAAATAATTTCAAGTACTTAGAGATGTCATCATCCATGTTCTTCAAATAGGTTGGGGTTGGCATGTGCATGGAAGGAATAGAACATAATCCAGTTGTATATGAGCTGATGTCTGAAATGGCATTTCGCAGTGAAAAAGTTGAACTTGAGGTATTAAAACTTCTCCTCTGTAAAATAAGTTTCACTTGCTTGTTGGATTATGAATCTATTTCTATTTCTCCCTTTTCTATCAAGCAGTCAAGCTAGAAAATTTGTTTTCCTGCCTACTATGTTTGAAGGCTCAACCTTTTTGCAAAAATATGTACCACTCTCTTATGTTGTTAATGCTTAATTATATATTGATGAGAAGCAATATTTTTCTTAGCATATTTTTTGTTATATTATTTGATGTCCCTCGCCTTATAGTGATTTTAGTTCATAAAATTAAAGGAATGTTTGAGGGGAACCCTGGTTTTCCTTTCCTCTCCATTTCTTTCTCCATCTGTGTGAACTTCAGTTGTTTATTATCTGCAAACTTTGTTGGATGGCATCCTTCTCTTATCTGAACAAAACAAAGGAGTCCGGACATCCTAATGAAGCTCTAAGCTGCTGATCTTCCTTCTTCCAAATATGTGAGTATCCAGGGCTGCCATTTCAGAGGGAAAATAATTAAAAAGAGGCTTGCCCTTAATTTACTTATAGCTAAAAAGTCTTTGAAGCCCCATTACAATGAAACAATGGATTGAGATCTCCAAATGCTCCAACTCGTAACCCAAGAAAGGGCCATAAGCATTAATGGAGAAAGGGAACATTATTAACAACCTCCATTCAACCTTGAGGATTGGTTTCTTTGCAATATTTTCATGGATAACCCAAAGCTCTTCAAAGATGTTCTATTGAGGGTACCCCAATTATCTTCTTTATGGCCGCAAATCTGTTCTCAAATGACTTTATTAAGTAGAAACAATTCCCACTAATAAGTCTAACTATAACTACTAAAAACCCTAAAAACTCATTAGATCCTTAAGTTTATTTTTGAGAGGTTCTAATTTTTTTTATTTAGGGCAAGGGATCTACATGCTGGCGGACTGTAATGGAATATGGCATGCTAGCGTTCATTGACTGTTGGATTAGATAGGAAATATCTATCAGTTGGTCTCTCTTTGCTACCACAGCATCTCTCTCTCCACTGCCTCTGCACTTTGGGCAACCACCTCACCACCACTGCTGCGTTTCTCCTCCGCTACTCCCGTTGCACCCCCTCCTGCTGCATCTCCCTCTCTAGCCTACTGCAACTGCAACCGAGCGCCACTCATCTCCCAATTCTCTCTCTCTGCAACCCACAGCCGATAATACACCTTTCCCCACAGCTTGTCACCCTCACAGGCAAAATAATCGATTCTGAAGGTAGAATCCAAAGAGCTTACTTTGGAGAATGAACTTACTGGTTCTGAAGGTGATGAAGTTGTAGATGGCCCATTTACTGATAACCTATGCAGGGACCACCCCAGGTTTTAAATCCTTGTGTCCAAGAGCCATTATCTCAAATTAGTTTGGGCTTCAAAAGTCTATATTTGCTCTTTAGATTGGTAATCCACAAAGAACTCACAAAGTTGTCTTAGATTCAGTTTAAGCTCCTCCAAATTGTGTTTTCTCATTTTATTTTTTTGTTAGGGTGAAACGATCATCTTCCACGAGTTCCGAAGCTTCCCAATCAAGATCTAAGAGCAAAAAATGAAAAACGCAGACTGGAGTCACTGGACTTTGTTCCCTGGTTTTGAAATTAAGGGTGATTTAGACTTCTTAGTGATGGCCTATCTGACCAACTTGAGGTCACCAAACCCAATCTGTCTGATCCTGGTATTACTTGTGCGATTCAGGCCAAAATTCGTATCAGTGAGGGTCGATCCGACCCAGATTGAGCAATGGAGATTTTGTGATCCTGAGTATTTAATTAATTATGCTAACATCATCTACATTTTTGTGAATAATCATGTCACTCATCACTCTCAGTATTTCTCTCTCTCTCATATTTGTCAAGGCGAACCAAGGCATTGGAAGCCTAACGGACACCCAAGGCAACCAAGGAGCCCTATTTTCCAATGTGCTTGGATACCTAGGTGACGCCTTGACAAATATGAGTCTCTCTCTCTCTCTCTCTCTCATGCTCACTTTAACACCCACATGCAATTAAACATATATCCCTGCTCGTTCTTTTAGATGCTGTATGAATATGTATGTATATCAAACATATGAACAAGACAGACACATAGTAAGATCAATTAATGTTACTCTAAGACGACTTTCATTGTTATGTTGTTACTAATGGCTATCAAATACAATGTTATGTATACCTTGGGATTTAACTTGGTTGATTGCTCTTACAGGAGTGGCTGAAATCCTACTCACGTCGACGCTATGGTAAACCAGTTCACCAAATCGAGGAAGCATGGAGAATTCTTCACCGAACAATTTACAACTGCAACGATGGAATTGCTGTACATTCTCCAACTTATTTATAGCGTCATATGTGAAATTAGTTTATTGATCAAACGCCTCTCTATTCCACCCCCCCCCCAAACACCCAAAAAAAAAAAAAAAAAAAGGAAAGAGTGCTAATATGCGTCAAAATCTTTTTCACTGACTTTGGATGTCATACGATTAACAAAGAGGGCCACTTTCCAGAGAATTATTCCTCCAAATTAAAAGAAATAAAGAATGGTGGAGAGTTATAGATCTTGGAAAGCTTTGTAGGATAGAGCCAAAATATCTTGTAAAAAGAAGCTCCAATTTCCTTTCCATGGTACAAGGAGCAAAAAGGTCACTTAGCATCATCCTTCATTCTGGTTCTTTCAAAAACCACATTCCATTTCGGACATGAATCCATTTTCCAATAAAAAAACCATGGTCCATAGATTTTGATTTGGCGCTACCATCTGTACAGAAGTTTCAACTTTGTTAAGAGGATCAATATACCCCAAATATTGAGCTTTCTATTGGATTTTACTGTAACAAGCATGGAAAATGAGAGTCTATCTCTACGTGCTTGGTTATTATGGTACAACTTATTAAGAATTAATCTTGGCATCTCCATACCCTTGAATTATCCTTCCCAAGTGAAAAAGAATGCTCTTTCTAGCTTCTCAAAATGCAGAAAGCAATCATCAATATATCTTTGAAAAGGGTTTAAGCAATCTTTCACTGTACCATTTAATCTTGAGTGAGAAGTTACTGATTGATATAACATATAACTTTTGCTATTCTTCACTGAAGCCACCAATCTTGCACAAAGCATCCTTCATATGTGTCAGCCTTTCTCCTTTCCTAATTTAGTAGCAGGTTTTTTTTCCCATAAAATCTTGTCATCACATTATTCCTTTACACAATCACCATGAAACACACAAGAATCCAACTTCAATGGAAGTGCCATATTTAGCACAAATAGTTATTCTCTATAAATTGAATTTATTTCTGACAATCGTTTTATATTTTCATTTTGTACCATGTCATAATGAGGAGATACATGGCATTTGTAATCAACTTCCTCTGTCTACCACCAAGACCGAGCCTCCTTATAACCTTTTTCAGGTTGAACGTTCCTTGATGATTTCACTTGCCATGGAATCAACCACCTTCCTCAGCTGCCCCAACAAGATTCTGGTCAATGTCTTATGTCCACTTGAAGCCCACCTGTGTCCACCCAAAATATGGGGTTTGACTGGAAAAAGAGGAAAAATCTATTGACTAAGTCTGGTCTATTCCAGTTTGATCAGGCCATTTGGTCCCAAAAAATTATGCTTGAAACTCTAACTTTTGGGCCCACAATGATTCTCTCTAACATTACTTTTATATCGACAGTACTTGTCTTCTTAGTTGGTGGCATGAAGATCATTTTTGTCCGGTAGATGTTTGCTGCTAAATACAGCATTTGCTTATGTGTAATACTCAATTTTTACTTTACTGTGCAGTCATTTTTTCTCTAACAGATAATACCTGTTTGATACATAGGTTGTGCTTCAGCTTTTCTTTTTTTTCTTTTTTTTTTTCTCTTTCATCTTTTCTTTTTATTTTATTGGTTTATATGTAACCTGAGATTGCTTTTTCTCTCTCTTTTTTATTTTTTATTTTTTTTTTTTTTTTTTATTTTGGATGGGTGGGGGTATCAAAATCTGGGATTGCATTTATATGCAACCTAGGCTACCTAGCAAATTCAATTGCGTTTATAGTAACCTAGCAATTTTCCCTTATTAAGATTGGACTGTTCTTGGATGCTGGGATATACTCAGGGTTGGATAAAGTTATATAACCTAGCAAATTCCCTTATTAAGATTGGACTGTTCTCAGATGATCCATGTCAGTACCAATCAATCCTTAAGACCATGATCGAATCCAAGAAGCCTATACATGATGAGTAAAGTGGTAAAATCTTGTTTGTGTTACTAAAACTTCATTTCAAGGGACTCATTTTCTCCTTGAAGCAGGAGATGACTCCTGGGCTTTGTTTGAGGAGATTAGGTACCTTGAACCCCTTCTCTTGAAATGTTGAAAGGCATAGCAAAGAAGATGTGGCTTTCTGGATTAGGCTCAGTACTATTGGTACTTCATGGCTTTCTGGAGTAGGCTAAGTACTGTTGATACTTCAACTAAGACTTGGATTTGTGGAGATGAGTTGGTCATATGTTTTATGTGTTGGGAAAGGAATTATGGACGCTCATTCCAATTTGCATCCGGGTCAAGGTTTGAAGTGTTACCATAGTGTTTGATTTTAGGGAGTGATTGGACTGGTGGTGGAGAACTTTGTGATGTCTTCCTAAGACTAACTGACTTAGGATTGTTGTAGATATTACCATTATGAAGCTGAGATAGTCAGTGGTTTTTTTTTGTTTTTTTTTTATTTGACTACTAGGATGTCCTACCTTCACAAAGCCTCCTTGGTGGAACTTAGAAGATCTTTGCTGAGTTCAAAATCGGCCTTTTGAAGATGGATAACTAAGTATAGGAAGAGAATCCAAGTGGAATTCTCTCTCCGAAATATTTGACTCTTTGCTTCTGAACAAACATTAGGGGAAAAGGGACCCCCTTACAGTGGAAATATTCTTTTGGGTGCTTGAGAGAATTTTAACCATTGAAAAAACAACTGGAAATCAATAAATCTACTGCTATAGGGAGCAAGAATTTGGGCATAATCCCTTCCTAAATTGTGGATTAACAAGAGTTGTCTGGAGTACATCTGAAGCCGTTTGGTGTGGATTAGGCCATACCATGAACCTCATTCAATCTCTTTACTTCATGGCAGCCAGTTTCTTTTAGCCAAAAAAGAAGTCATGGTCTATGGAACATGACAACAGTTTTCCATAGGGTTGAGTATTTGGTAAGAGAAAAATGAAAAGAATTTCCATAAAGGAGCATTTGCATATTTAAAGAACAGATGAAAACAAATATGGTATCCTCTCATGGAACAAGATCTTTGGAATCTGAAACCCAAAGAAATCTTGAAATAAGGTGATCGACCGTTGATATTTTATCAAAGCTGAAAGTGAATTTCATGAATGTAAGAACTCCAAATAAACTTGGCTAGACATCGACCACCGCTCAACCCGGCATGACCAAAAACAATGAACTTCGAGAAGATTCCTTTCGGGATGCCTGGTCCACTCCCTACTGTAAGTTGCTGGTGAAGGTGATGCTTTATTCTGGTGGCAAAATTTTGACTGATCTGCCTGGCTGGTTATGTCTGACCAGGTCTGGACAAAAGTATTCTGTTTGGATCCAGATTCAAACATGAAGATGTGCCCTGAAAAGCAAGCCCGGTCCGGGTTGGACAATTAAGACAACTTGACCCTGATTTGTTCAAATGTGAGATTATGAAATATGATAAACTATACTTTGAATTATGTTGCATAGTGGATGTTAGCTTCGATTGATCTAGGTTTGAGTTCAAATCTTATACATAACATTTCTTTTGTCACTAGTTATATTCTTAACTAGACATAAAAAACATACTCTCTGGGGAAAATGTATATATTAAATATAATATTTCAGACAAACTGGGTTAGACATGGACGTACTGGACATTTGTTGGGTTCTGACTTCCAACTAATCCAGGTCAGACAAATAGAGAGATGTTCCATAATGTCCAACCCAAGGAATCAAGTATCGTGTATCGGTACCGTATCGGTAAGCTGAAATTAAGAGACGTATCGTATCGTATCGTGGATACGGTGGATACGCACGGATACGCATGGATACGGGGCAAGATACTCACAAAAATGATTAAGGAACATACAAAACTCAATTTTAAAGCATAAAAACACTATAATTAGCAACATTGAGAAAGAAAAGGTTTCTTGCATCATGGATACACATAAACTCCTAACCGAATACCTTACGTATTGTAAAACAACAAAAAAATTTACAAAACCATGCCTTTTTATTAAAACCAGTTTCTAATCCTATTGGAAACCATTTTCCTTAAAAAGACAAATAAAACCAAAAGTTACTTCTTCAGTAAATACCCATCTCAGTGGAAATAAACACAAACATACCAAACCCTTACCATTTTTTATAGTTTTCCCTACAACCGAGACTGACATTAAGAAAAAAGTAAAGGAAAACAAGACCTAAAACTTAACAAAATAGTAGAGGAACATTGAGATTAGAAGAAAAAAGAACACACATCATGGCATAGAAATCAAATTCATGGAGTTATGTACACCCCACAAAGAATCGACGAACAACAAGGATGTAAGAAAAGGAAAGAAAAAAAAAATATCTAGGCCTTAACTAGTACAGGACCACATATATCTTAGATCTGACAACAAATTTTCCCTTAACAATAAAAAATGTTGATTCATGAAAAAAAATAGGTTAGAGTCATGTACATATTATTATTACTGCTATTGGAAAGACAAATCAGGACCAAAACAGGGAATCGATGAATAGAAATTGAGAGAGAGAGAGAGAGACAGAGAATAGTCAAATTTTACATAAAAAAAAAATATATTATCTGAATTATATTTCTATCTTTTTAACCAAAAAATAAAAAATAAACTCGAAAATTATAACTGAGAAGCAAAGATGGTAGATCAGTGGTCTACACATCTTCTGTTCTTCCAAAATTCCTCAAATCAAACCTCAAATCAGTGTTTAAATCCATGCATGTAGCATGCATTCATCAAATAGGACCACAGTTCATTGATTCATGAGAAGAAACAACACAAAAATTGATTTATTATGAAAAAAATTGAAGTTGAAATTCATACCTTTAGGGTTTTCCGCCCTTGGAGCTTGAAGAGATGATTTCAGGCTCTAATCTTCACAAAAACCTAGTTTGATGCTACCTTCTTAGTCGTTTTAGGGCTAAGAATCAAAGCCCTAAGGTTTTTTGGAAAAAAAATCAAGTTGCAGAGGAATATTGAAGCTTCAATGATTGTCGGTTTTTGAAAAAACACAAACAGGGTCTGTTTTTGAGTAGTATCGATACTGCTCGACACTTAAAAGACTGTATCGACCAATATCGAGCAGTCGGTTCGATACTGGTCGATACAAGTTGGTTTTTCTTCTTTTTTTTTTAAAAAAAAAAAATCAAAATTAAAGTGTATCGATGCGTATTGAGCCGTATCGGTGCGTATCGAGAGTATCGAGCTGTATCGAGCAGTATCGGTTCGATACGGCTCGATACGCTCGATACTATACTTTTTAAAAAAATGAAGAGACGAATCGACTGGTATCGTATCGACTAGTGTCGATACCGATACGTATCGGCCAATACGGTGCGTATCGTGTCGATACTTGATTCCTTGGTCCAACCTGGACCTGGAGTTGTGCATATCTTTGCAACCTTCAGTTCCTAATAGCATGTGTCAGTCAACAATTTCTCTGTACTTTGATTATCAATTTGCTGAAAAGATACGTGAATTAGATCATCAGGGCATCAAATATCCTCTTATTAAAGCCTTAACCTGTTGAGTTCAACAACTTGATAGAAATTTCTTGTGTTATTTTAATTACACTTCAACCCCCTCCCCCACACACACACAAAGAGAGAGAGAGAGAGAGAGAGAGAGAGAGAGAGAGAGAGAGAGAGGAAATGATTGTGTCCCTGTGGGGGTTCTAGCTAGCTCACCTGCCCAACTTAATGAGCAGAGAAGATATCTAAAAGCACTTCCCATAATAATGCTTGTCCAACCCGTGTATTGTCATAAATTTCTCTAAATTTGACCTAGCTGGATGACTCAAATATGATTCTTGAGGTTTATAGTACCGTTGCTAAGCCTACTGTAAAGAGGTATATCCTGTGTGGGAAAAGGTTTGAGTCAAAGATGTTATTTCTTAAACTAAGTGATGACAATTTTGAAGCTTTCTACTGTAAATTTTTGGAAAGCTAGCACTATTTAGTGGTGTCTGGAGCAATGTTGCAAGGATTAAGGTTTATCTTGGTCATTTTTGGACACTCTTGAAATATGAAATTATCCACTCTGATTTATTTTGCTCTGGGGAAGAGGGTCTTCATTTTTTTTTTTTTTTTTTTTTTTTTGGGGGGGGGGGGGGGAGGAAGAATTACAGTCTACTATAAGTTTCTAATAAGAACATGAATCAGAGCAGCTCCAGCATACCTAAAAACTCAATAAATGAATGAAGTTTGTTCTCATGTGTGCATCTGTTAGTCACGGGTGAACAAACCAAAATGGGTACCTTAACACATGTTTTGCCAGCTGCCGATCTGCTTGGAGGTTGCAGCACAAAAGTACTGGTTGACTTGACTTCCTTTTTTTTATGTACCTGTATCTATTCACCTAATAAATTTTCAAGGACAAGTTTTTGTGTTGACTGCCTTTGTCATTTAATTTGTATTTATTCTTCTAATAAACTTCCGAAGATGGAGTTCTCATGTTGCAGTCAATAGGAAATATGGATATTAGCTGTTTTTAGGTTGACTGACTGCCTTTGTCATTTAATTTCTACTTATTCTTCTAATACACTTCCTAAGATGGTGTCCATGTGTTGCAGTCACTAGGGAATATGGATATTAGCAATATCCATACATTATTTGATTCTGTCAGATCAAATAAGACATTTTATGTGGTTTATTTGTTTGTGCGTGCTATTTTTAAATAATGATGAAGCTTCCTGTTGCCCTCAGCTCAACTTCTAAACTAAATGGGCTTGGCTGCATGAATCCTTTTTCTCCAATCAACCCTATTCAAAATCATACTTGTTACTAGTCCTAAACTATGCATGTCTTTCCGCTCCATTTCTCCTAGAGTCATCTTCTACCCTGGCTCTTTTAGTTCCTTAAATCTGAACCAAATCACCCCTCCTTACTGAAGCATTCACAAGCCTTCGTTGCACATGTCCATGCTATCTCAAACAACTTTCTCACAACTTATCATGTATCGGATACTACCACTTCCAGTGAAAAAGTCATATGCACATTTGAAAGTGCTACATCTTTGTTGTATATGTGGAGCATATGAATGGAGTTGTGGGATGGAAGATTGGTTTATACAGGATTCTTAAGAATTGATTCTGAGATTCATTTCTTTCTGAATATTCTCGAAGGACTAAATTCCCTTGTGGATATCCTTTGTGGGGAACTCAGAAGGAACGAAATGGCCACTCAGTCAACTATTAATCCAATTATTTGTCAGAGATAAGTAAAAAGAGCATGACATCTTGCATCTTGGTTTGAGATTGGAATCCGAGTTCATCTATTGAGATATTGGTAGATGCCTCTTAGAGTTCCCATTTCAATTTGTAAATCACAGAAGAATCTATTGCGCGCTCAAATTACTTGCAGTTGTCAGCTTCGGTTCTAATTTAATCATATGGAGTAGACAGATTTTTGTCCCTTGAGTATAATTCTTAACTTTTTTTACAATTTGAATGCATTGCCGACCTATGAGATGTAGCTTTATTTAATCTTAATATTTGTCTCAAATACTAGTTTTATGGTTTATTGCTCATACTTGTTCATTTGTTGCAGGATCATAACAAAGATTACATTGTTGAGTTACCAGATTGGGATCCTTCAGTGAGACTTGATTTGTATGTGTTGGAAAAAGGGAAGACTGCACTGGATAGCACGAAAAGATTCTCCTTTAGAGAAATGATCTCTTTGCCTCAGCCACATTTATGGTACTCCACCAAGGAGGTCATTAATGCTTTGCGTCTATTCCTCAAGGCTGGAAATGATCTCTCAGGAAGCCTTACATATAGGTAAAAGGTTCCTGGATTTTGATTACACATAATGACTTTCTGCATGTGCTCCTTCCGTGTTATCTCCAGAAACACTTCATATATGTAATGTTCAATAATATTTGCATTTGTCATGCCACTGTTGCTCTTTAATGTCCACAGTTTCTATTAATTATCTTTTTCGTATCTAAGCAGCTTTAATGCTCAATTATCATCATCCCTTGTTATATTTGTTTTCTTAATCCATTAATGAAACCTGGTGAAGCAGCTAGTAATATAATGATAGCATATTGATTGTAAATTCTGACAGATATGACTTGGTCGACTTAACTCGGCAAGCACTATCAAAGCTTGCAAACCAGGTATATTTGGATGCGGTGATTGCCTTTCAACAGGAGCATGTGAAAGCTTTAAGTGTTCATGGTGAAAGGTTCATTCAACTCATTAAAGATATTGATATTCTTCTAGCTTCTGATGATAATTTTCTATTGGGAACTTGGTTAGAAAGTGCAAAAAGTCTTGCTGTAAGTCCAAACGAGTGGAGGCAGGTAAGAACAAATAATTGATTTAATTAATTATCTTCCTTACGTAATTTCTTGGAGAGTTTAGATTATTGAACCTATTCTTATTTCTCAGTACGAATGGAATGCGAGAACACAAATAACAATGTGGTTTGATAATACAGAAACCAATCAGAGCCAACTTCATGATTATGGTATTATTGCTTGGTATTTGCTTTCTTGTTTTAGTTCTTTTTTTCCAATTGAGTATAATATATTATACTGCTTATGAACAGCGAACAAGTTCTGGAGTGGGCTTTTGGAAGGTTACTATCTGCCTAGAGCTTCCACTTACTTCAGTCATTTATTAACAAGTTTGAAGGAAAACAAGGCCTTTCAGTTGGAGGAATGGAGAAGAGAGTGGATATCTTTTTCAAATAATTGGCAAGAAGGGACAGAGCTTTACCCTGTAAAGGCCCAGGGGGATGCCCATGCTATTGCTGAAGCATTGTTCAAGAAATACTTAAGCTGAGATTTGGATTGATTAGTCAAGCACCAATTAAAGATGTAAAACAGATTTATGTGTCGATTGACACAGGTGATTGTGAGCCCTTCATAATTGGATTCATTATTAATTGACTATTGTGATCAATTTACAGGAAAGATCCAATATTTAAGCCTATCACTAAATAATGTATGGCCTGCTCATCTATCAAAGTAGCAAACAATACCCAGACTGTTATCACAATCTACAGACAGGAGTTACAAATGGAGTTGGCCCACTCTGTTGCCTCCTGGGCTTAGCTTTATTCAGTTACAAATCAATCATGGTTGGACAATCTCAACCATCCAACAATGATATATATATATATATATATATATAGAGATATATATATATATATATATATATATATATATATATATATATATATATATATAGATAGAGAGAGAGAGAGAGAGAGAGAGAGAGAGAGAGAGAGATTTCTTAATGTAGTAAACAAAAATTACCTTGGGTATGAAATAAATCAAGTGAAAAACTGCCGATCTTGCATTTTTTCTGAGGATGTTCAACTGTCACGGTCCTCCAGGGAAATCACACGTTTTCTGGGTTGCTTATAGCCGTTTCTCCGATCTGTAATTTTCTGTTTCTGCCCTGCAATTTACTGCAATTTGCCACATTAGGCCTCATTTGGTTGAAAGGGAAAAAATAAAACTTTTGGCAGAAGATTTAAAGTGAAAATGAAATGAGAAAACATTATATAAGAAACTACCTTATAAGTGATGTCATAATTGTTTTCTTCTTACAAGGTTGGTCTCTAGACTCTTTACCTTCACTCTATATATTATTAGTATTTACCCATTAGAAGCTAATACTAGAATTAGGAGTAGGCAAAACTAAAATTAATGTCTACCACAAATAACCCCACTCGCTTATGTTGTTTAGAAACTGGTTTATCAGTATCCAACCATCCATATACAATACCAGCTAACAGTTCATAGTTCTATTAATAATTCTTTTGAATAAAAAATCCATTATTCAGAAAACAAATTTTTTTCAGTGAGAAAGCTGATTAGTAGCATATCAGAGCGTATTAACAGAAGTTTTAATACATTGATATGTAACCTTAGTGATTAAATTGAATCACAATGGTATAGTATCTGCCCTTCTGGTGGACAGTAACCAAAAGGAAGAAAAAAGGGGGGAAAACAGAAATTGGAGAGATTTTCTTCTCATATGTGCTTAAGCCAATTAATTTGATTAGGCACATCTGTTTTGGGGGGAATTTTTAGCCAGAATGAATAATACAAAAATCTACAAAAAAAAATATAAAAAAAGAAAAAGAAAAAAGAACTTCCCCCCTCAAAATTTTACAAAATATAAAAATACAAATACAGAATTTGGTATGTCAGAAACCAAAATGGTACATGTTTCTTCCTCCATGGGCTAATTGAAAGACTTCCCAGCACTAAACAAGCTCCATTAGAAGAGGATCGCCTGTTGCCATGATTCTGATCAACTTTATAAAGTCAGGCTCATTGGACACACTCCATGGATGCACTGCGGGTACTTCAGTAGAATAAAAGCTTGAAGAATTGTTAGATTGTGGTTCTGTTTTGTAAATCATCAAACTTAACACAGAGTCAAAATTACGTAGTGAATCCATTGCCATGAAGAACATGGGTACTGCAACCTTGTGATGGATCTCTATATCGCCAACCAGACCTACAAGATCCACAAAGTCCCCAACAAAGCGCCGAGGAACATAAAACACCTCGGAACTGCAAAGGATCAGGCTATGCTTGCCCTTGCTACTCTCCTTGTAACTAACCTGAAAGTGAACAGGCATCATACTGACAACTTTCTTCACCATGTTTGCCTGTGTAGCAAACCATGCTGAGTCATTCCCAATGGTTGAGACAGTTAACCAAGACTCAGGAACCTGAGAACAAAAGTTACAAAAATTTAATATTCGTGAGAGGAAGAGAAAAGTCAAGGGCCACGATTGGAGCTAATATTACCTTCTCAGTAATCCAAAGTTTAGTCTTGTCTGCTTGTAGCAGATTCCAGTAGTTAAGAATGGTATCATCCTGGAGGAATAGAAATCCTTCTGCACTTGTGAACCTGTTGAATATCTTGGGTAGAAACCTGTAATATAAGAGTAAAACATTGGCAGTTGGAACTTGGGGAAAAGGATGAAAAGGAGAGTGTATCTCTATTGTATTATATAAAAAAAATGACAGTAACATTGTACAGTAAGGTAAGCTTTCCCAGTGGTATTATAGTACTTTCAATTTTAGGGCCAACAGTAAGATCTTGTCTCCGTGTTATGATGATGATTATGGATGCTATAGCTAACACACTGCAATGAAATTAAACAAGGCAATTAATTCTCACGTACGAGAATTGTCTATGAAGAGTTAGTAAGTCCAGGGCGTGCCAACTTTTATGAAAATTTCACACAGAAGATATAATCTTCCAAAATATGGTTCTTTTTGTCGATCCAGAGTACAAAGCCAATATAACAGTTTAAACTATGGTTAGGGAAAAAATAGCCACTTTAGCATGTCCAAAACAAAAAGCATGGAAAATCCAGTCAGGCTTCAGAAGATGGAAACCTTGGCTCTTTTATATGTACCAGGTTGCACATATGGTTAGCATCTACGCAATAATTATTCGGCATGCAGTTGAGCACAATAGCAAAAGCCAGTAGAATCACAATACAGCAGCTCTTACAAATTGCCAGAATCGCTATCCTCTATTGCTGTATCCCCTTCTTTTTTTCTTCTTTTTTTTTTTTTTGGGGGGGGGGGGGGGGGAAGCATGCTGAATGTCTAAATCAAATGGAAAATTTTTCAGGTTAGGGTTCTCATGGAATCAACATGATACAAGAATTGAGATACCTCCCCAAAAAGCTTATAATTTCACTTCTTATCGAGAAGTTTTGCATAACTTTCTTAACCACCTACAACAGAACCAAAAAAAAAAAAACTACTGAGGTGTGGCATCATCTACAACATAAACATAAACAGCATGCATTGTTTTATTACTTTTTTTTTTTTTTTGGAAGTGGTACAGAAATCTATTGAAAATTCTTGACCATTCTCCCTGCCAGGACTTATGAAAAGACAAATAGTTAAACAAGAATCGTTGAGTTGTTGAGAATGTCCCGACTCCCATCAACACAAAACAGAAAAGACCAAATAAAAACTAAATTATCAGAAAGTATTCAAAGACTAGAGCACCATTATATATGGAGTCAATAACAGTTTCCGAGAAATAAAAGACCAAACAAACTTATCACAATAAGACTACAAAGCCAAAAACAGATTGTAGCTTATAAAACACATTACATGTTAGACAATTCCAAGATAAACTTTAAGTACTCATACAATCACCAAAAATACATCAAAACATACAAAACTTAAAACCCATTAAAAGGTCAATTGAAGTTGGGACGATGGATTCCATAAGCTAGTTTGAGTACTGGTTTGTGGGCTTAAAAAGCAAGGCTGAAATGGTTAACTGGCCTGGAAAAATGATCAGGCCCACAAACCACTATTAAATTAGCTTATGAAGTCCATCAACCCAAGTTCAATTTGACCTATTTTATAAAATGCTACCATTGTTTGCACTGTTTGTAAGCCAGAGGAAGCTCCCAATTTGTTAAAGAGTTTGATCTGGAGTTTTTGTCAAATCTCCCTCAATAAAAAAACTCAACGAGAAATAGATTTTCCAGGACAACCTTGAGACTGCAATTAATAAGCAAACACTCCAAACAATTGTATTTCTGTGTCACAAAATGCTTAACATAATAACAATTATATTTCTGTGTCACTGCAAGGCATGACTGAGACACTTCATTTTCTCCCAATACATTTTCTGTACTAGATCTACAGACATCCTTCTGGCCTATTGTCTACAAAAATCTATATCAAAACACTGCATTGGTCTATGCTATCAACTAACTACCAATAGAAAGGAATGACAATGGAAGCACGGTGACCTTCAATTCCAGCACCATTGATATTTCAATTCTATTATATAAGCTTTGTCATCTGTCCATTTAGTACAACAACAAGAAGAGGTCTAACAGATCAAAGAAAGTCAAAATTTGCATGTTGACAGATACAGGAATAAGACCAGGTCTAAAGGTGACAACTTCATCGACAGATAAGAGAGTATTTTTCAGCCAGTCACTAAAATGTAACTCTGTAATAGATTATTATCCTGATGACAATATAAAGGGGCTTCTGCCAAGAAGCCCCTTTAAGAGCTTCATAATATTTGGTGTACCCACAATCAAAAAGATTTGCATAAGTGAACAGCACTACTTATTGTAGGGACATCAATAAGCCACAAGGATTGTATTTGGCAAATAGAGAAACAGCATGTTTAACAATGATAGGTATAGGATTATAGTATATCCCACTGGTTAATGCCTTGAGTCTCTCCTCAAATGTCCCAAGGAAAAAAACAGCTCAAATTATGAAAGAGGAAAGAGAAAGGGCAGCTGTCAAAAAGAAATCCTCATAGAACAATCCCAAGACACTAGTTATTCACAAGAAACACAATTTACGCCACCTGAGTCTTGTCAAAGAGAACAGAAGTTAAATCAGAAGAAAATTTTCCAGTTCAATGAGTATGCCTTGCAGAAGGAGTTGCTTTTAATATGACCAGACCTGTGTACGAGGGAATTCATGCCATAACAAGCTCATATATGATTATTAAGTTAATTCAACCTGAAAATGGAAGTGTTAAGGCCATCCTCATTGAACTAAAATTATGATGGAAACGAGTTGCCTGCCTAGTAAATCAAATAGTTTGCTCTCGAGTGAAAAACGAATGGTCGAAAAATAACTTATGATAGTAACTCACTTGTATGCCTGCCACAATTGGCTCTGTTCAACCGCAAGATCTGGGTTGCTCTGCTCTGACAGAATAACCACAGTCTTGAATATCCGGCCATAAAGCAATCTCCATTCTAAAGCAGTGCGTTCCACAGGCCCATTACAGAACATGATGAGCACAACATTGCCGAAATTCTTCCTCCATCGAATCAGGTTTCCTATCTCGTAATTTACAGTCCCCACTTCTTCAACACCAAGGTGCATTGATGGAAGCTTTCGAGGGATAAACTCCTTTCGATCCCCATGACCAATGGTCGCCCGTGGCCGATCCAATTCCAGTGACATCAGCCTTGGTTGTTGGTAGCCAACAGCCAGTAAGTCTTGAAGCCAAGCTGCAGTGAACTTCACATCCAATTCAGTCCAGAAACCCTCCTCTGCCATCGCATAACTTAATTGCAAGATCTTCTCAGGCAACCTATGCTTCGAAGACCTCCATGACATCAAGAAATTAATCAAACGACCCACATTCACATGGAGATCCTTCTCTTCCGAAAAGGGGTATGCCTCAATCCTATCATACCGATGAACCGTGGGAGGATAAACCACGGCGTAACCACCGATTTCCCACAAAAGCCTCTGTGCCCAGTAACCTCTCAATACATCGGAAGCCATTGTACTAACAGACACCGGAAGCATCAAAGCCCATAATGCAGAAGAGTGAAAAATTGTATTGAACGAATTCAGAGGAACCATCATACCTTGTGGCAAGGCCACTTTCGGTGCATGTTCATCAAACCTGATATCAAATGCTTCCAAACCAGACTTGCGCGTGAAATAGAAAACCGAATCGACATCAGGGAGGCCATTCGATATGCCTTGTTGAATGAACTGCTTACCACCATAGACTTCAGTGTAGAATTCCTCGTGTGCAAGCTCTCCAACATTCTCCAATGGCAGACCCCTAGGCCAAACCGATCGCTGCCCGAAATGAATATAAGGGTTCACAACCGTTCGATTCGGGTTCTCGTGGCTGTACTGCAAGATCGGCTCCTGCCTCGCTTCCTCTCCAATCAATTCCAAATCGAAATGCTTGCCAAGATCACCATCGATTACCTCTCCACGGTCATCAGCATCGAAGATCTTCTTGGCTCCATGTTGGATTGCGAAGAGGTACCCAACAGTTTTCCTAACATAGGAATCATAAGGGAGATGATCGAAAACTCGGAACCCTAGATTGGCCTGCTGTTCTAGAGACAAAAAGATCGCACCTTTAAGGTTCCAATCCGAAGGAGTCTTCGAAGTGCCGATGGCGAGAACCTGCCAACCTCTGATCTTCACAAGATTGAGAAGCGAATCGGTCGGGTAATTGGAGACTGCGACGACGATCCACTGTTCTGAGTGGAAAGATGCGTAAGGTGTTGAGTCTTTGATACGTTGGATATTATTCCAGTTAATTTTAGGGTATGGTATCTTCTCGAGCTCTTTCACTCTGGTTTGGAGCAGAGCATCAGAGTTGCCCACGTTGTTAAGGAAGAACAATGCGGCGACCGTGGCGACGAGAACAAGAAACGCAAGGAATTTGCAGAAATTCTCAGAGACCCATGTGGAAAAATCGGGTTTTTTGGGCTCAGAGAAGCGATCCGGAGGGAGAGATGGATGTGCTCTGAGATGGGGTTTTGGTGGTTTTGGCGATGAACGTTCTTGGACCAACATTGAATGTAAACCAACCCAGACCCCAACTGAACTGAACTGAACTGAACTGAACTGAAACTCTAATTCTTCTTCACTCAGAAATACTTCAGATTCTCCCCTTCAAAGTGAGCTTAACTGAAATCTCTTCGCTCTCCTGCTTCTTTCTCCGTTTTGTCTGATGAGTGTCTGCCGACAGATGTGGTTTCGCTTGCTTTCGCTTGAATTTAACACCTGCTAGTAGTTGGTGATGTGTTATTCAGGTGAGGTGGGATTTCATTGTTTTCCTTTTCCTTTATTTGCGCATTTTTCTTATACCATCCATGCACCTTGCAAGGCTGCAACCTCTTTCAGTTAGAATTAAATAGCCAAACAATTATGAGAGCTTAGGAAGACAGGCATTGAATTGAATGAAGAAAAAAAACAATTCCAAAGAAAGAAGAAAACAATCGAATCTTGTGTCTTGTTAGAAATATGAAGTGAGGTGTGTTACTGTACAGTGACAGTCCAAAGACCGAAGTATCCTTCTCCAGTCCGGTTCGTCTCACATTGTATGGTTGATCTAATGAATTATCCAGGGATGGAGTCACTCATACGGGAGTAAACTTCAATGGTTGGATCGTGACTGAAGAGACTACACAACTAGAGATGAGCTCCTTCCATTCTTCTTCTCTCATACTTGTGAGATCTAACGCTAAACCTTTTGTTGTTAAGGGTGATGACACATTTGAAATAACTTTTGAATTTCTGTAGGTTTCGTTTGTTTTGACATCAAATTTTTTACATGAAAACCTTACATATAACATATTATTTTGGTAAAAGTTTTTTCAACATTTGTTTTTGATGAATAGAATAGAAAGAAAAAGAGAGTTAAAGTTCTCCCACCATCTCTCCTTTATTTATAAGAAAAGAGAAAAGAGATTACAATCTAATAGGAGTCCTAGTCCTAGAGAGACTAGGAGTCCTAGTGAACTTAGGAAAGAAAGAGTCCTAGTTAACAAAGGAAAATAAAAGGAAATAAAACAAATATAAGAGTCCTATATACTAAGGATGACATTCAACACTCCCTCAAGTTGGGTGCATATATGTCAGCCCATGCACAACTTGGATAATAATGGATGAAATTGCTTCACTGGGAGTCCTTTTGTAAAGATGTCGACCACTTGATCACCGGATCGAACGTATGGAACACATATCCGTCCACTATCTAATTTTTCCTTGATAAAGTGACGATCAATTTCCACATGCTTGGTTCTATCATGTTGCACCTGGATTGTGAGCAATACCGATTGCGCCCTTATTGTCACAAAATAACCTCATAGGTCGGGTAGTATGGATTCCCGGATCCTTGAGTAATCCTTGCAACCATAACAACTCACATATTCCCCGAGCCATAGCTCTAAACTCGCCTCGCACTTGAACGGGCAACCACATTCCGCTTCTTGCGCGCCAAGTCACTAGGTTCCCTCCAATAAAGGTACAATATCCCCAAGTAGATTTTCTATCCGGATTTCCCGCCCGGCCGCATCGTTAGGCATCGACTCCGAGATGACCCCGAGAGGTCGAGAGGATTCCTCTTCCGGAGCGGATTTGAGATAGTGTAAAATGCGTAGAACAAAGATCCATATGGAGAAGTATAAGGGTCATGCATAAATTGGCTCACCAAGCTCATCGCAAAAAGCAATATCCCGGTCGAGTATGAGCCGATATATCAACTTTCCAACTAGTCGTTGGTATTGTTCCTTGTCAACCGGTGTACCGGTCTTTTCTTGCAATTTGACATTAGAATCAATTGGTGTTTCACAAGGCCGACACCCTAAGAGACCTGTTTCGAGAGAAGATCAAGTATATACTTCCTTTGAGACAAATAGATACCTTTGGTGGAGCGAGCAACCTCAATCCCAAGGAAATATCTCGCTTTTCCCGTGTCTTTTGACTTCAAACTCCTTTCCCAAGAAGATCTTCAACCGTCTAATATCTTCATCATCACTACCAAGAATCACAATATCATCAACATATACTATAAGAATAGTAATTTTGCCCTCCCTTTGCTTAATGAACAATGTATGATCAGCATTGCTTTGTTTGTAGCCTACGTAAGTCATAGCTCGTGAAATCTCCCAAACCATGCCCTAGGAGATTGCTTAAGTCCATAGAGAATCGTTTCGGTTTACAAACTTTTTTCTCGGCCGATGAGGTAAAGCCCCCGGAGGAATATCCATGTACACTTCCTCCGCTAACTCCCCATGAAGAAATGCATTTTTTACATCCAAATTGCTGTAGATCCCAATCAAAGTGTATCGCACAAGCTAAAATGACACCCGATAGTAGTCATTTTTGCTATCGGGCAAAGGTCTCCCGATAGTCGATTCCATAAGTCCGTGTGAATCCACGGGCAACTAATCCGGCCTTGTATCCGTCTACGGACCCATCTTCTTTCCGCTTTTACAAGAAAGATCCACTTACACCCAACAGCCTTCTTCCCCGGTGGAAGTTCAACTAGGTCCCATGTCTCATTTTTCTTAGGGCGATTTCCTCTATCATAGCCGCCTTCCATCTCGCATCTGCAATTGCATCCCGCCAATGTTTGGGAATAGACACGGAAGACAAAGTAGAAATAAAAGCAAGATATGAAGGAGACAATGATTTATACGAAACATACCGAGATATAGGATGAGTACGGGACCTAGTGCCTTTATGAAGGGCAATAGGTAAATTTGACTCGAGGGAAGAATATTACCGGATCGAAGGATCTCATGTTCAAACAGCTTCCGGATCCGAGCCGACGAAGGGATGTGTGTAGGTGCGTTGATGGTGGTGGTCCTTCCCTGCTTGAGTCTAGTACGGCTGTAGACTTGAAAGCGAGGTGTCTCCACGAGAATTTGTTCAGTAGAGTGTTCAGGAGAAGGTGATGTAAACTCAAGTGAAGGCTCGAAAAGGTAATGGAGGCTCGAAGTGAAGACTCGGGAGGAGGGGAGGAGGTGATGTCTCCCCGAAATGGAAGGGAGAGGGCATAGGCATGATGATAGGCCTATCTTCCCGAAGACTAGGCTCCCCCCGAAGATGGGACGCCGGGAGTAAGGGAGGTGCTCATAAAAGATAACATCCAAGGAGACGAAGTGCGACGTGGGGGTGGTAACATTTATAGCCTTTTTGGGTTGGAGAATATCCCAAGAAAAGACAACGAAAACCACGGGGTTCTAGCTTTCCTGGAGAGCGATGATTGCGCACATAGCATACGCAACCAAAGATCTTAGGAGGAACAATATGGGAGTCATCACACAAAAGAAGGTGTAAAGGAGAGTGATGATCCAAGACCGGGTTGGAACACGGTTGATAAGGTAGGTGAGGTAAGGATAGCATCACTCCAATATTGTGGTGGCACATTGCGGGCAAACATCAAAGCACGAGCCACTTCAAGGAGATGGCGATTCTTTCTTTCCGCCACCCCATTCGAGCGGGAGTATCAACACAACTTGTCCGGTGCAAAATACCATGATCCGCTAGATAATGTTGAAACTCTCCATCCATGTATTCTCGCCATTGTCACCCCCGAAGAATCTTTAAAGAAGCTTGAAACCGAGTCTTAATCATTTGGTGAAACAGACGAAAGGACTGAAACACTTCACTTTTTAGTATGTAAGAGGTAAACCCAAGTGGTTCTAGAATAACAATCTATAAATGTAACAAACCAACGGTGACCGTAATGGAAGTAGTTCGGCTGGTCCCCAAACATCGAAATGAACTAAATGAAAGGCGAGTACTACTCGCGTTTAGAGGTATGACTATACGAAGAAACGAGTTTGCTTAGCTAGAATACAAGCTTCGCAAAAAAACTCGTCTCGTTTACATTTATATGCTAAAGAGGGAAAAAAGACTTGCTAAAACATTAAAGGATGGATGCCCGAGCCGATGCCATCGTTGAAGATCGAGAGGATCTTGAATAAAGTTGATGTCTTGGGCTTGGGGAGGCTGAACCGACTTTGGGATACCTTCCTCAAGCAAATACAAACCACCCCGCATCTTACCACATCCAATCGTCTTCTCTCGCTTCCCGGATCCCCGAAAGCAGACAAATAAGAAGGAAAAACGTCACTTTGCATTTTAGAGTAGAGGTAATACTACTAATAGACATTAGATTGATATTAAATTTTGGAACATGAAGAACAGACGCAAAGCTAAAGAAGGAGTGCAATGGATGGAACCGGTCCCCCGAGGCAGAGGAGAGGTCCCATCGGCCACACGAACAAGATTAATTTCGGGATTAGGGAAGTACTCATGAAATAGACTATGGTTACCAGTCATATGATCCGTGGCACCGAGTCAATAATCCAAGGATTAGAGACCATTGACGCACAATGGCCACCGAAACACATACCCGAATGGGCAAGGTGAGAACCCGGAGTGGTAGAAGTAGGAGCAATAACGGATGGTGGTACGGAAAGAGCAGCAAGAGGGTGGTTGGAGCAAACGACCAAGTGCCCGGAGTATCTCGATTATCTTGCGAGTGGAACCGTGGGATCAGCAACTTTGATGAGCTACGCCCGATGTGCCCGTGAACCCTTGAAAGTCTTGTTTCTTTGCATAAGTTTGTCACGTCTCTTGGCTTCAAAGTCCCGCTGGTTTCCCATGGAGTTTCCAGATGTGTCTTTAGTATGCCGGGGTTTACCACAATGCTCACATTTAACGGTATCTCCGGGTGGAGTAGGGCCCTTAGGAGCCGGAGTAGATGTCCGGAGGGCGGACCTATCGGGAATAGAGGGCAAGAACATAGTAGCTCTCCTTTGGTCTTCAAGCTGAACCATAGCATATGCCCGCTCTAGAGTAGGGAAAGGATCCTTACTTAGGATTTGTGAGCGAATAGGATCAAGCTCAACATTCAATCCTGCTAGAAAGGTATAAACTCCGTATTTTTCTTCCCGTTTTTAAAACGATGTAACATCTTCTTCACACTTGGCATGTATGGAGTCATAAAAATCAATGGCTCGCCAATGGCTCCCTCAACCGAGTATAATATTGAGATACGGGTCATCTCTTTTTGAGTAGTTTCATGAACCTTTTTTGCATAGCATAAATTAAGGCATCATTCCCAACCCGGGAATATGTGTCCTTTGTAGACTTCCGGATCCGTGCGGCGAAGATCCAATAAGAGGTATCCCTCGGCTATGGCGGTTGCATGGAATTAAGAAGATATTGCATTACTAAGGAATTCTCGAGCATTCCATTTGTCCGCAGTAGTATCGCCGCTAATGGGTTTAGTTTTGGCTCCCGTGAGATACCCGGATAATCCTCGGCAAAGGATGAAAAGTTGTGTAGCCCTAGACCACATTAGGTAGTTACCACCATCGAGTTTTGTGGTATTGGTGGGAATGGTCAAATGTTCCTTTGTGTAAAAGTCCATACCGGCGGATGTAATTTCGAAAGACATCACAAGCACCAAAGGATAGATCGGAGTAATATATAAAAAAACAGAATAATAAAACTGCAGCGGGACCCCAATAAAATTACCTTGAACCAATGTGGTAATATGGATCTCTTTTGGGGAATAAAGATCCGAAACCGACGACCTGTTGTTGTGATGTTGATCTATCCAAAAAATATTTGTCGATCTCTATTGTAAAAGAGAAATCGGAACCATAAATCCGAGTCACAATATGATCCCATAAAAGTTGGAGCTGCTGTCCAGCCAATAAGGCAGCACATAAGTTGTTGGTGCTAAAGAAATTAGGATCTCAAACTGATCCACGGTAGACAGCAACCCTCAAATCAATAAATAATCCTTTATCTGAGATGCTGTGTATCACTCTTATGGAACAAGAGATACCTATGCAGCAATTTTCAATCTTCAAACTGACATGGAAGAATCGAGATTGGCTATAAAGTTGATCTCTTCAACATGCATCCCTTCAATGATGGACACACGACAATACATAACAAAAAAGCTCGATACCATGATGAATAGAATAGAAAGAAAAAGAGAGTTAAAGTTCTCCCACCATCTCTCCTTTATTTATAAGAAAAGAGAAAAGAGATTACAATCTAATAGGAGTCCTAGTCCTAGAGAGACTAGGAGTCCTAGTGAACTTAGGAAAGAAAGAGTCCTAGTTAACAAAGGAAAATAAAAGGAAATAAAACAAATATAAGAGTCCTATATACTAAGGATGACATTCAACAGTTTTCAAGAAGTTAAATATAGTGATGGAGTGATTTCTAAGGAGAAGGGAAAAGGAAGTTCGTCTTTTTTTAATCTCATGGAAGCTTAGTGTTCCATTTATGGGTAATGGGTGAATCTTCTTATTACCGAAGAAGCTCTCTCTTTTAGCCCCCTAAGTCAGCTTTCAATTCCCTCTACTCCAACTGTTTGAGAAAATTCACTGATGCCGCCCTCTCGCCAAGCCCAAAGCCAGGGCATGAGTTGCATTTGTATACTCTTTTAAATGCCTCTTTCTTATTATCATTATTGAATTATAGGGTAAAAAAGAGTTTTCAAACTAATTGGAGAGACTTACCATACTCAATTACTCACTAGATGATACTGTGTGGCTCGTTTTTTAATTATATGTGTGAAATAAAAAGAATTTTACCGTCATTGAAAGGAGAAGAAAGGTGTAATAATGAAATGAATAAGATTACAACATCTTTTTCCCTAATTCTGGATACAATTTTTCAATGTAAATGACAATTTACATGTAAATTTTTTTTTTATGTAATTTTTTATAATATTTTTGCAATGTATTTTTTACATTAAAACAAATAGTTAAAAATCATGTTTTACACCCAAAAAAAAAAAAAATCCCCTACGATTTTACATGGAAATAAGAGCCTTATTGAATCCTTTTTATGATTCTTAATGATTTCTTAAGAATAGTTACATAAATATGATGCCAAGGAAAAGTAGGAACTGATTCTTCCGATGATATTTCAAATAGGAAAAAAGGAAAAATTCAAAGAGGCAGTGTGGATTATCAAAGTTTTCCTTAATGTGAATCTAATCAAGATTACTTCAATTGAAAAAAAAAAAAAACCTCAATAATTCTAAAGGTTACAAAGGTGTTACAGGGGATTTAGCCACTTCAGATTATCTGTTCTGTCATGCTCTTAGTCTCATAGAGTTTTGTCTTGGCCCAAATTAGGAATTGGGAGGATGCTTGAGAACTAGTCAGCAGATGTAAATAATATCTTTCAAAGTCCAAACACCATTTGTTAATATAAAAAGAGCCTCAATTTTGATGTTACCAAGGTAACATGGTCAGGCCTGTTTAGTTGGAAAAAAATCCTCTTTAGTGAGGCACATGTGTAATGAAGATCATATCCACTCAAAGTGAATCAGCACCCATTCAAAGTGCATCGAAATACATATAGAATCACTTTGAGAAAATGGTATCCTCACTACAAAGGATTCCAATCGTGCTCGGTCTGCTTGGATTATGTCCTGGTGTCCTTGGGCCACGTCCCAAACAACTCCTGGACCTTGACTTCACATTTTCAATGGGATCTATCCGTACTCTTGATGCATTGGATTGTTAAGAAGTCAACATCCGTATGAAAGACGTTGGGGCCTCACAACATTAGGGTAGTCCCCACTTCTAAGGGAGAGTCTATGTGTGAAGGACTTCCACTTTATGATAGGGTTGAGTTTGTTATTAGAGAAATAAAAAAAAATAACAGCAGTTGTTGTTTCTTAATACTAATCCACTTTATGATGCTAGTAGATGCGAGCGAGATCACACCGGAGCTTTCATATCATATTAATATTTTCACTTAAAAGTTCGAACTAGTAAGTGAAGGGACTCTCAAGTATACAAGGGATCCAAGGTTCCAAACTTAATCAACGTGGAATTATTCCCTAACAGGTAATATTTATGAAAAACAAGACTGAGCTTAGGCCGATCTGGATTGAGATCGGCTAGGACGATTCCTTGCCTGATTCCATGCACTTGAATGCTAATTTTCTTAAGAGATCAAGCCGAACCGAACTAACCACAGACCAGGCTCAAATTAAACTGCAATTTATAACTGGGAAAAGAGGATCAATTGGATTATCATAGCTACTAGCCTATAATAACTGATAATTAATTAATACTAATTTCAAGAAATTGTACCATTGATAGATAAACTGTTTATTTAACACGTTTACAATTTTTTTTTTTTTTTTTGTAACAACTTAATACGTTAACATACATTCATCTACCCTTCGATCCAACCCTTAAACAGTTCCAGTTGGATCCGGTTCCTATCTTGCCCTTTCTTGTCAATCAAAATGCTATGTTACAAACTTACAATAATGTGGTAAGAGTTCGGCCAAGAGGGGTATTTCGGGTATTTAGCCACAAAAAATTCACAGGCAATTGAAGGCTATCTCAACTCTAGGATATATTGGCAATATACAGGGCTAGTTTAGGTATTTCGATAGCAGTTTAAAAAGGGTTCAATTGCGCCTTAGAGTTAGTTTAGAGCTTCCACATTCCACAAATTCAATTCAAAAAAAAAAAATTGGATTCAATTATCGCGCCATTTCTGCGAAAGAAACAATGGAAGCATTTCCATGTCCTCTCGAACGTACGGTTGCAGAGGCTCTTCTCCTTCTCGCCACCTCTGAATCAAAACCAACTTCTCTCTCTTCTAACTCTCCGAATCAAAGGTGATAATCTGCTTCAAATCCTTCACAGAAATTCAAATTCCAAATTCATGATCTCTTCTTCTTCTAAATTGCATGCTTGATCCGTTAACTGTTTATTTCCTCTCTCGTAGCTGCTTCCACGATCATCCATCCTTCCACAGTTACAGTACTAATGGAAACGAGGACTCTTCTCCGAGCGATTCGACGTTGTGTTCTTCATCTCTCACGAGCGAAGGCTCTGCTAATGAAACTCGACCCTGTCCGCTGAGAGTTCTAGTAGTTGCAGCTCGTTGCCATGAGATGAAGCTCAAGGTGATCAGATGTTCTCAATTCTTTTCTTCTTTTTTTTGTTCTGACTTTAGGTTCAATTTGATGAAATTATGTCCAATACTTCGTAGCTCAAGATCTGAAGCTGAATCCGAATTTTATATTTCTTATTTCCACGTAGATCTTCATGCAGTTCGAATTCTAGTTAAAGAGACTGGTAGTTTTTGTATCTGAATCCAATTTTTCTCTTCTGTTGTTTTTCAGTTTTCTGAATTCCATTTCATAGCTTGGTATTTCAAATCATCAAATGTTTTTTATGCCTTGTTTTGTTTTCTTTCAAACTAAACATTCTGTTTCTGCATGAAATCCGTACCACTCACACACTTCATTTGAATTTGAAATTCTGACTCGTATTTTCAGATAAAAACACAAATTCGTAGTTCAGCTATTTCTGCAATCATTCCTGGGACGTTTTACGTACATCTTGTTTCTCTAAAACATCTCTAAGTTCAGATTTGCGAAGTTCATCGTTAATGTCCATCCTGCAATACCGTCTCTACTATCTCTTGTCTTCACTTGCTAACAACTAATAATTCAGCTTCCGTAGAGACTTAATTCCATACTTTAGATCTGGACCGGTAGGCAAGTTCAACAGATCGAATATCATGATAAGGCTTTGGACTGAATCATTGACAGGTCGTGAGAAAAATTCGCTCCAAGAGCTTTCGAAATGTCAACGGTCGGAAAAATCTCTCAGACAGTTGGAGAAAACCGACCATATTAGCTCCGGTGCCATGGTCATCTGAAACTACTACAGAGGCCTCGTCGCTGTCGACCTCCTCCAGTGGAGTTTCCTGCGCGCCGAGCCCCTCTCTGGTAAGAGTTGGGAGGAAAGACAAAGACACAGTGAGTCATGGCAAGGTGTTGAAGAGACGAAAGCTCGGTAGCACGGCTTCAATGCGGCGCCGAGCGGAGTCCATCTTGAAGTTACTCTCGGTTGGTTGTGCTTCTGAAGTTAAGATCCGTCGAGTGCTTGGCGACAGTCCTGACACCAGTAAAGCTCTCAGAATGTAATCTCTCTCCCTCCCAACGCCCCACCTGGCATGCGGCGTGTATTATGCATACTATTTTTTTTCTCTCTCTAATCCCTATCTCTTCTAAGAGCGTATGACATCATGTCATTCATGTGGCATTTGGTCCCCCTAGTCTCTAAAGTACGCCTTTGAGCGCACGTACATTACATAACCGAGGGGCATTCGGCATTTCCATGTAGCGTGTAACTATGAGGGGCAAAGCGCATCTGATCTGATTACTGTTGATTGTCAACGATGAAGATAAGGATTTTGATGGCCGGCTTGCAGGTTGCTGAAGCTGGAAGAAGTCAAGAGATCAGGCATCGGAGGACGGATGGACCCATTCATGTACATGGTAATGTGATTTTCCCAGCAGAGTTTTTAATAATCAGTATCCGATCCGCCAAATTGGCTGAGTCGGATCGATTTCAGCTGTGACTGATACCAATCGATCTCATACTGTGATGCTGATACCTTGAACCTCGATTTATCCAATTGCACACTCTACATAAATTGGTTTTATGCATACATGCTCAGAGTGGATATGCATGAAGTAAGTAGCGTGTGAGTAATTCTTGCAGACGCAGTTTTAACTTGTAAAACAGTTGGGTTCGATAAAAATAGTAAGGGAAAAGAAAGTACATGTTGCTGATGTGTATTTTCTTCTCATATTCCTTATATTTTTATCTTCTGAGATTTAATTTGATTGCAAGAAAAATTAAAAGGAAGAGATGAAAATTTTCAAACTTAAAATGATAATTTTTATAATTATAACACAAAATGATTTATAAACTATCTAAATTTCTTATTATATTTGGTAATGATACTTATTACATGTAAATTTTTATTTTACTTTTCAAATGCAAAGGATTTGGATGTAAAATAAAATATAACTTTATAACTAATTATGAAATGTTTTGATTAATTACATAATCATAGATTAACATGTGACCTAATGATTACAAGCATTTACCTATTAAATTCAAAATTGCCACTGCCTTCCTTTTAAATTCCTTTTACAGTTAATCAGAGCCTAAGTGATTGGTTAATGATAATAATAAATGTCTCACCGTAAACTTTTTTGTTTTTCTTCTGTAAATATTAGCAGGTTGCAGGACCGCGTAGGGACGAAGACTCGCTTGATGAGAGTCTTGGGATAGAGGAAATATGATATCGTAGAGAAGAGAGAGAAGGTTGGACCTAACTACAGGATGGTATGTACCCTGAAGTCTGAACTATAACGGAATGAACTAATCAATAATTGTAAATAGGAAATGGGAATAACCTGTTATGATTTGTTGGTGTAAGAAGTTCTAATTTTCGTTAATTTTGCTTTTTATGATTTGTGGGTGTTGGACGATCTATATTTTTTTTTCTTTCATATATAAAACGGAAGGTTGGGAAGGTCCCTGAAATTTAAGGATAGATTACACGTATTTTTTGTTTTTTCAAATTACAAAGGCAAAATGTATAATGACAATACTGTTATCTCAAGGTATTAGTATTGGATAGACATTTTTGGACTCGATTTATCTCAATCTAAATCTTGTTTTAATATTATAATTTATAGTATCGATTAGATGTCAGTTTTCTATTGGTTTTATATACTGATCAAGTTTGATTTTGAACATGATCTGATACCATATCCCATACTTGAATTTAGAACCTTGACTATTATGAATAATATTTAGTAATATTGCTACACTAACGCACTCCAATACTAATATTATAACAAGAAAAAGAATGACGAGTGTATATATATATATATATATATATATATATATATAGAAAAAGATTTGGACCTTCTGCTAGTGTATGGGCCTAAAATTATCAGCTACTTTGGAATTATTGTAGGATGAGACATGGAAAGTGAAATATTAAAGTCCAACTTCGATCGCTTGGGTGGAATCTGAGTCATCAAATAGGAGAGAGACTAGGGTCTAGGGGTGGCTACGATGGGCGAACTGGCCTGGATTAAATAGCTGAAACCCTTTTTTGGTGATTCACATTGTCTCCTCTCTGAGATTCAAGAGGAGGAGCGATGGCCTAGATAGATGGTCGACACCTAGTTTTTGGATGAATCCGAGTCATTTGTCCGAGTCGACACTCCTGTCGGCTCAGTTTGTCGGCTGGGGTGTCGACTCGAATGGATGACTCAGATTCACCCGAGAGCCAGGTGGTAGCCATCTATCCAGGCCGCCACCCCTCCTCCTGAATCTCAGGGAGAAGACGATTTGAATCCCTTTTTAGTGGGCCGCCAGGTATATATAACTGTGGGTTTGCTGAAAGCCTAGTAAATCTATAACCGGGTTTGCATAAACATATGAAAACCGTTGGCTTGGCCACTAATACAATTACATTTATGTATGTTATAGTAATTCTTTATTTAATTTAATTTATTATCTCTTTACCCGGAAGAGTTAAAGCTACAATAAAGTTTATGAGAATTATCGTGACAAAATATATGAGAAAAACTTATAACTATCCTTAGGCTGCTTTCGGTACTAGGACAAGAACACATACTGCGACTAGAACAAAAACTGTGTTTGATATGTCTTCTTTTTTTTAGATCATAAAATGCATGAGAAAACGTTGTCCATTCCAGAATATACTCTTTATTTAGCCCATTCTACATTCTAAACCTAAAATAGAAACACTTTGCTTTCTAATCCATTCTTATTCTAAGTTAGGAATCTATTTTTTATTTGGAGAATGCCTTTTTAAAAATGTATTCCAAGAATGTTATCAAACACAGTCTTAGGGACATGTGAACTGTGAGTAATTTTGTCACTTTTTTTTTTATCCATGTGGCAAACTTGCTTGGAGTTGGGAGAGTATATGTGATAGAACACCACAGACCCATCCATGTTAGAAATATGGGAAGTTGGAGACACGACACAAATAGGATTACTATTTCCCCTGAAAGTTTTATAGGCCCAAGGACACGACCTGCCCAAGCCCATTTGGGCCTGCAAATTGTCACCCACCTTCTTCTCTCTTAGACATTGCTTTTTGGAAAACCATTGCATCCACCACTGATTACTTACCTGATCGACTTTTTTTTTTCTTTTTTGTAAAGCACCTGATCGATTTAACGAGAAGAAAAGGTATACCTAAGGATATTTTAACTTTTATCAAAAAGAAAAAAGGTGTTTTAATAACACTGCTTATGCACCAATATATTGGGATTTACATCGCGATGATAGTGACAATCTATTTCGGATGCGGTTGTCACGTGGCTCTCAGTGAATCCAAGACCCACGTTCGAGTCGACACCCTCTGTCAGTTTGACTTGTTGGCTGAGTGTCGACTTGATTTGTTGGCTAGGTGTCGGATTCACGGAGAGCCATGTGACAACCTATCCCGGATGGTTGCCATTGTCCTCCTAAACCACTGGGAGGAGACGATGCGAATCTAATATATTGGTTCTTTTTTCTGCTTTTTGATATGATAGTGAAAATGCAATCAGAATAAAATCATACTTGTCTTCTGACTCTGCTTGCTCATTTAACACAATTCTACACCTAAATTTCATGTATCTCCCACCCCCACAGCCAAAAAGAAAAAAAAAATCCCTCCTCTCTTAAACCAAAAAATTCCAGAGGCCCTACATACAAGAATGTGCAATTCAAGTACCAAGTTTCCGTTCTCTCTCCTGTCATTCTGTCAAGCCTCACACTTAGCTTCTCAAGGATATTCTCTTTGACTCTTTGCTTCACTTTCTCTGTCTTTCCTCAATTTGGTTTACGGCCCCGAAAGGTCTGGAAGCTTTGAACCCGTGGGAGACCCACTGGATCAGTCTTCGTCACCACCATAGTAGCTGTAGTTGAGGCTTCTTGGTCAAAGTCAAGATGTGTTGCAGTGCAGGGCCTATTAGTCATTTGATGGCCAGCTTCCCACTAATCAAGAGCTGCCGTGCAATGTCCCATTTGTGGAGCCCCATTACTTTCTTCTGGGTTAGAGTTAATGATCCGGTCAACGCAAGTAAAGGTTCTAGCAGGAATGTTTGACTCTCCTTCTTCCTTTCTTCCTCCCTCTTTATCTCTTCCAACAAAGCCTTGCCCGTGTCAATGCCTGCCATTAGTCAACCGACCATCAATACAGAAAATTAACAAATCATACGAAGGGAACACAGAATTTCCAAGTCGTCTTTACATAAGCCTGCAATATAAGATTCTGCTTCACTCTCAGTTTCTCACCTGATAAGTAGCCGCCATGGACGTAACCATTGAACCTCTCACTCGTGTGTTCTCCTGTGAAGAAAATTGGTCCAATCGGTGCCTGTACCATAAATCAAAAACCCCTTCAGTTAAACCAAGTAAAAGATTTACAACAAGACCTTTTGTTCTATTTTGATCAACAAATCTGAAACATGGATTTGATTGGAGTGAAGAGAAAATACCTTTATGTCAGTGAAGTCTTGCTTGGTGGTGATGATGGGGTAGTTGCTGTAGCTGCCTCTCTGGAATCGGTTGTTCCACCAACGAGGGACGAGTATGTGGGTGGGATTGGGTATGTCAACTCCAAACATATCCCTAAGCACACCCATGGCTTCCTTCATCGTTTCCTCCTCCGATTGCGCCTCCACACGTTTTGACTCCTCATTGGTTAACGTCACCACCAGAATGTTGGACCCTGGGTAGGCATTTTCCATGTGCTGGAGACGTGCCAGCATTGATCAGTTTTGTAATTAGTTACTAGTGACTGATATGTAGATAGATGAGATCCATGATGAACTCAAAAACAAGATGATCCCAACATATTATATAGGTTTTAAAAAAAGGAAAAAGTTAAATCCTTACTTATTTAAACATATTATTATTATTTAAGTAGAAAATCCAATTTTTTTTCAGTAGAAAGTAGAGAATCCATTTCGACTGAATTGAAAATTGAAATAAACAGAGAAACAATTTCGATAATTAAAGAAAGAATAGACAGAAAATGATAACTGGCTAAGTCTTAAGATTTTATTATAGATAAATATGGAGTTTTGCTTATCATGCCAAGTGTTCGATATAATATGTTAAAATTTGCCTAACACTGAAGATAATGACATCCTTATTATTTCAGTCCATGGTTTTAAATCCAAGTATCAAATATGCTAATGGTGATGTCTAAAATAGATCTGATTTGGATCTAGATCGAATTAATGTAAGAATTCATTAAAATAAAATTAGGATTGGCTAACTCCAAAATCAATCCGAATCGATTGATTTAATATTAATACCTTAAGCCATGGTTCAATCCATTCCAATACAAAATAGCTGGATTTATTCCATAACTCCATACAGATCGATCAACTCCAAAAACACCAAAATTGAGCCAACTAATTAAGTTGGCCCACTACACAGTTGTACCAGGTTGGCAAATATTGTCTTGATCCAGGTTGTACAGTAGTGGAGAAGACCTCCCTACCATTGAGATTAATTTAATTCAAGTGTACTCCAAAAGGAAATGTATTTTTGATCCATTGGAAAAGGACAAGAATCTAGGTTTTTGTTTTAGCTAGTCATTGATAAAATTACATTATATTCCACTTAAAAAATTTCAAGCGCCTCTAGAAAGTAAAAAAAGTAATATTAAAATCTGCAGTGCTTGATAAGTATCAATTTATATTGGTTATGTCTAAAATTAATCAGTTCTGGATCAAATAATGTATAGATTCAATAAAAAACTAACAAGTGTCTGATTATTATTAAAATAAACTAGATAGGGGATCGGCCAATTCCAATGTTGATATGTATTAATGAATGATTTGATTTGTTCAATACTAATTATTTGTACCATGCATTCGATGTTGCATTACCATCAAATCCTCAACAAAATAAACAAATAAAATCAGTGAAAACATTTTTTTTTTTGTTGGAAAGATAGAAAATTTAACCTTACAGATCAATCAAACAGAGATGAGATGCATGCATGAAGGGGAGATCAATCAAACACAGATGAGATGCATGCATGAAGGGGATGGGATAGAGACATAAAGAAGAACCGAACCTGCCAAAACGTGTAGTAGCCTCTCTTGTCATGGGCATACATGAAGAACTCGGTGCCTGGCCCACATGGCCAGAACTTGTAGGGGAACTTGAGGAAAATCTTGGTGTAGACGATCACATCGCACTTCATTATGGCCTCCGTTTTCCACTTCTGCACGTACACAAATTGATATTTATTTGCCTACTTATTTTAAAATCTCATTAAAAAACAATAAAAATTACATACTATAAAATTACTCACAAACAAAACAAATCAGTTTTCAACATTCCCTTCAGCTGGGACCTTTCTCAACTCAAATCCTGTCTTCCTCGGCTCCTATCTTATTCAATCATTCGATTCTTTCTATCCCATTCAAATGTTGGAGTTGTGAACTAATTCAAAATCCAAGGGACTCAAACAATTGAATGAGTTGGGAGCCAAAGAGCCGAGAAAGAGAGGATTGTCCAAATCCTCTCCTCTCCTCTTCCCCGGCTCCTACCCATCCAGCCGTTGGAGTGTGAATCGATTCAAACTCCAACGCATTCTAATGACTGAATGAAGTGCGAGCGAGGAGGCAGAGAGGATTTGATTCCCCTTCCCATCCTTTATTCCGTACTGAGAAAGGGACGGATGAGATAGTGTCAACTCCTCAAGATTGTAGCATCATAGGATGCCACCAGCTGACTTCATGCATCAATGCGCCGGACAGGATCAGATTCCCACCGTACGCCTGATGTACGGCTCAAAACTATTGAAATTTTATTGAAGATCATTTTGTCCACGTGTAACCCTAATATTCTATTTTGTTTTAGGCTCATATAACAGGGAGCACTGGATCACGTAAACCCACGTATTCCCTATTTATAAATACAGATTCCATTCCATAGTTGTAGGGATATCAAAAGTTCTAGGGATTTTGGCTATTAAAACATTGATGTAGCTTCGTTTCCCATCACATCTGTCATCCATCACAATTATTATTGGGAGTAGAAGAGAATACTACACAGGTTGACCCAATGGCCGGTGATTATGGGGACCCCAGGATCTATAATGCTGTTCCACTCAATAATTGCCATTTGGTGTGTTATGACTCCAGTGGAATCTAAAATTTTCTCACTGGAATGGTCCCCTCTTTCCATAAACAGTT
This sequence comes from Protea cynaroides, assembly GCA_028583415.1. NCBI lineage: Eukaryota > Viridiplantae > Streptophyta > Magnoliopsida > Proteales > Proteaceae > Protea > Protea cynaroides. The sequence continues at coordinate 41,933,985 of CM053266.1, read as the reverse complement.
ATGTAAAATTGCTGGTTTCTAATAATAGAAAGTATTTTATAGAATTTTAACCAAATACATTTTTATATAGAAAATAAGAATCCATTGACAAATTCTAAGCCATTATTATACAAAGAGAGAAGGGTATGTAGAGTGATGTGGGCCACTTCATCAAGGCTGTCCTAAAATTCAGTAAATGGACTATCACAAGGGTAATTTATACCATGCACAGTTTGGATTAGTGGCACCAGCCGTCGCAAAATGTCAAAAGATGATTCTAATACAGGGAAAAAGAATAAGATCATCATAGTTGAGATCTTAATTGACATGTGTTCAATCATCATTAAAGTATATTAAAATAAAAATTAAGATGAGAGCTCAGTCAGATCTAAAACCGAGAAGAATTAACCCAGGTTATAAGGTATTGGGATGAGAGATGGTAAAGAGAACGTACAGGCAATGTAGGGTGGAAGGAAATGAGGTCGCTTTGGAGAACGCCAACGCTAACGGACAAAATTACGTAATTAGCCTCGTAAACGCAACCATCCTCCGTTTTCACGGTAACGCCATTTCTCGAGTGTCGTAATTCCCGAACAACCTGCTTCCATGCATCAAATGAAACAATTAACTAATCGAAATTAATAAGCCCACAAATTCAGAGAAGGATAGAATCCGAGGGCCCGAGACGGCGAGACCTATCAAATCCTGAGCACAGTCAAATCCAGAATTGCGTGCAAAACAAAAAGAAACAATTTCTATTTCAAGTAGAAATGGTACTACTGTCCGTCTGTTCCTTGAATTCATAGATACATGCAACTGGGTTTTAAAGACACAATTAAAAGGAAACAGACAAGACCTCGAACCCACCCCCTGTTATTTAAGGACTACCAGGTTTTGTGGATCCGAAAATATCTTAATGGTCAAATTGCTATCCCCCATATGACATTATAATCCATTTGGTTAAGGAACTCTATCTGCAATTGGGTTTGCTCTATGCATGGCAATGGAACATTCACAGAGAGCCCAACTCAAATTCTTTAGATGCTTCTTACCAACATTTATTGGGGGATTCACTAAGACACCCACAAAGTCATCTTTAAACTCCATTATTGAAAAACTAATGACGACATCAGGAAATGATTAGGAAGTAAGAATATTTGATTGGATAATCAACTTTTATTTACTTTCTGAAACTTTAAAAAAAAAAAATTGGTAAATGAAACTTTTAATTTACGTTTCCGAGACTTTCGTAAGAAACTCTTACATGGAATGAACAACGCCCACAGATTTCAATTGCAAACTTAGACGAAACTCATAAACTAGAACAACTCATTAGTCCACCTGCATTACTTTAATCAACAAAGACACCAAGATCATGATCATTACGATTGATAGCTAGATCCTTATCATCACTGAAAAAAAGAATGAAGAAGAAAGAACTGGAAGACAAGAGATGGACCCCATAAAAGTTTTGACAATCAAATTAAAATATCATTTCCCTTTTCTTTAATGGCTTTGAAGCTAACGTCGTTATCCATAAAACCAAAACTGCGTCAAACCCCGCAAGAGAATAGAGTGCATGCAGACAAAAACAAATTTCGGAATTTTTGCAAACTTTTGGTCCCATTAATTAATCATCACCAGCCTATCTCTGTTTTCTTGATCTAATTATGTTTGAAAAAGAGAATTTATCAGAGTACATAGAAAGAGCAGAAGATAACTACCTTGTTTAGCTTAAGACGATTGTCCACGATTATCCCTTCAGAGCTAAAAAGAAAAGTTTCCGCCATCTGATGTAATAAGGATTCATATCCTCTCGCATCTGCCACAAGAAACTCTTTCTCCCCAAAATCTGTATATGTTGATATTGGTTCCACCTCTGCAAACCAATTCTACTATGTGAGCTATGCATACCATGATGAACCAAATAAAAAGAGAACAAAATGATCTAGAACTGACCGGCCATCTCAAAATCATGGAGAATAAAATCGATTGCTAGCTCTATTGGAGTCTTTGGCGCCCTAAAAAAAAAAACCAGTAAAAAGTTAATCTGCAGTTCTTAACCCGCTAATTTGATTTGATACAAGATAACAAGATGAGCATAGTTGTGAATTACGATGGTGATTCCGGTTCCGTGGGGAGGCCACGCAGCTTAGCCTCCTGGTTTTTGAGTTCCTGAATCGCTGAGTCCACGGCTTTGTTGTACGATGCAGCAGCTAAACCGCTAGGGAATATCTTGCCACTGTAACAAATTTTAAACCGAGTTAGAGACTAAGAATCGTCAGGATTAGTAAAAAAATTCGATTCAAAGAAATAACAACGAAGACAACAAGAAGAACAACAAAAGCAGTACGAACAATTTGCAGTTGCTACATCGCCAATTGTTTCGCGTCGTAACTCTAGTCGTTTCTCGTCAAAAGACAACTGGACATATGAATGAGGACAATGCTAAATTACGCCGGGGGAGCACAATGGTCAACCGTAAGCCTACGGCGCGACTTAGCCAAGAACCGCGAAACTCAGGCGGTCGACATGCTCATCACCCTCTCGGCGTACTCTAGCAAAATCCAGTCGAGATGAATTGCAGAGAGATCAAGATAAAGAGGAGGAAGAGGAACCTCTGATCGTAAATGTTGTAACGAGCATTACTGTAATCGGAGAAGCAGGTGCGAATGCCTGATTTACAGGCGAGTTCCCAAACTGGATTGGATTTTTTGCCGCCAACGCCTTGAATCCAACCGGCACCTAACTCCACCGATACGCCGCCGAAATCTTCTTTGCGAATCCTCCCACCTATACGATCCGAAGCTTCCAGGATCACCACATCATCCACACCGTTCTCAGCTAATACCTTTGCAGCGGATATACCTTCGCAGACACAACAAATCAAAAAGGAACACAGAACAAGGAAATCAGATTCGTAGTTAGACGAAGAAGATAAAAAAAAAAAAAACTGTTGGTTTCGGAGAAGTTTTCTCACCAGAAATTCCTGCTCCGATGATGATGACGGAAGAACGAGATGAAGAATCCATAGAGCAAAGAGTGAGAGAGATAATGGACTTGGTGATTGTTCTGGTTTTTGTTGTAAAGAAAGATGCAGAAATAACTGGAATTTGGGCCTTTTATAAGGTGTGCGTCAGTCAAATTCTACTTCCTTTACACCGGAGACTGGAGAGAGATGGATCTGACGCGGTGAAGTTGAGGTTGAGCTTGGTAGGCAGGGGTATATTAGTCTTTTCAACTTTATACACTAGCCATGTCTGCCCCGATGTAAAGGTCTCAAAGTTGAGTCTAAAGACCAGACTGAAAACCAAAATCGACCCAACTCGAATCGGCTGGACCCTATAAGACCGAAATCTTATTGGGCCAGATTTGAGTTGATGTATAAAAAATATATGAGTAATTTTATTAAGACATTCACTTGACAATTGGTTTATTACATTTGAATTATTTATTCTTGACAAAAGTTACACGGACTACCTTTGAGACAATGTTTTATAACAGTATATAGCCCACACTGACGAAAAATTTCGAAATTTTTTTAAAATAATACTACCCTTATTCAATATAAAATTATATAATATATAGATCAAAATCCTCTCCTCCTATGGGTTTAGGAGTAGGGTGACTCCCACCAGTAGATGCTTGACATATGGGTATCGGATGGATCCAAGCTCTCCATCCGAGCCGATAAGGTGAGCCTACAGGGGCTGTTGGCTTATCCATTTACTCAGATGGAGGGCTCGGATCCAACCGATACCCATATATTGGGCATCGACTGATGGGAGTTGCCTCTCCTCCCAAACCCTAGGAGGAGAGGGTTTGAATCCTAAATATTCCATCGTCTATCTCTGGAATAAGGCCTCTGCATGTTCACCAACATGCAATTGGAGATTTTGCAGTGATCTCATTCCAAAGATAAACAATGTTATATTTATGTAATTTTACCTTGAATAAGAGTAGTATTGTCTTAAAAAAAATATTCATCAATTTTTTATGCCCACTGTGGACTATACTGTCATAAAACATTGTTTTAAGGGATAGTCCGTGTAACTTTTATCAAGAGAGTGTAGTTTTGTATAGTAAATCAATTGCCAAGTGTGGGCCTGAGTAAATTTTCTAAAATATATCAATTTCGTTCGGCTTGGGCTTGTCCAATGGGCAACCTAAAAGTGAACCAATAATAATTTGAATCCAAACCAATATTAATTAAACCACAAGTACATTGCATCCCTAACCTGATTTCTATCTTTTAGATCTTTAGTTTTCTTATATTCTCTATCTCACCTTTATCTTTTTACATTCTAATTTATTGTCAAATGAGATATCCAAGAGAAAGAAAACAACAGGGTAAAAATTGAGAACAGGTTTATTATCAAACTAACCATGAATCCAAACCGACCCAATCCATTATTGGTCCGATAGGCCTAGTTCGAAATATGTTCGAAATCGATATTGATTTTTTGATTTTTTTTAGTTGAATATAGTTATTGATTTCGGGTTGGGTTTATCAGCCTAATAACTTATCAGATTGAGTCATTGACACCCTTACCACGATATATGGGTGGGAGGGATATTTTAAAAAACCTAGGAGTGCCTTTGTTCACGGTCTTCGAGACTCGTGTGGGTCAATGTTGAGGATCCCAATGTCAGAATGTGAAATGCATTGAAACCGGCAACTAAAAGGAAAGAGGCAGGTTACTCATCAGTGTTCAGTATCTTTGCACGTGACAATTATAAAAGCGTTCGTGTGAAGTTTGTGAAGTGAGGATTCCTTTTTTGAATCAACCAGCTGCCTTACCCAACACGTAAGCATGCATCAGCAACAGCTATCGGGGATAAGGAAATCACGTGATTCATATGATCGGGACAAAGGTTTGACGTGAACATTTCATAAATTTAGATACTTTAGGTTTAGGTTCCTCTTAGGTCGAATCCACATTCTCTTCTCCCATAGGTTTGGAAAGAGAGACACAAATACTATTTAGATGGGCGACACCTGAGACTAGAGTGAATTCAAAATTTTCATTTGAACCAACAAAGGGATGTCGACTTAAATGAAAGACTCGGATTCATCCGAGCTCCATGTATCGGCCATCTAACAGAAGTGTCGCCCCTCCTCCTGAACCTCTAAGAGGAGAGTATTATAGGGTCCCCTCATTTTTAAACAGTTATTCAGTAAAATAAGATTTATTTTATTGTTTGTTTTAATAAAAATACAAAGAAATACATGGAAAAAATAATAAAAATTTTTATAAAAAAATTCACATATAATTTCTTGCAACAAAACAAACAGGCCTTCTTAAAAAAAAAAAATCCTTATGCCACTAGTGTGGGCATGTTTTCCCACCTCCTTTCATGAGCACAAAATTAAAACTTGATCGATCCAGATTAGAATCGTTTTGGGAACAATCCTTCTTGTCATCCTGTTATCCATGAACTCATTCGACCTAACTTGCAATACGATCAGACTTATCGTGTTACACACGATAGACCCTGACCTATTTAGCCGGATCCTTTAAACCTTTTCTCTCTCATCCTTTTAACACTTCTCCCTAACCATCTTGGCTTCTATTGACAAACTCACTTTTTTATGATTGATGTGTTGCTAGAGATTCTCCATAACAAGTAAGAAACCATCTCCCTTTATTTAATTAGACATGTTAAAGCTTAAGTTTCCATTTACTCACATGTTAAAGACTGAAGCTTCCTTTATTTATTCACATGTTTTACACCTGACTTGTATTCAATTAACAATTCGATTCCTCCTCGATCTCTCTTGTTGGTGGTTGTCTTTACAGAAAATTCACACAAGTTTAATATCCCTAAATGGAAATGACCACGTGGCCATGCTATAGGCATTTAAAGTTGAGAAAATAGTTTAATCCCTAAATGGAAATGACCACATGGCCATGCTATAGGCATTTAAAAATGAGAAAATAACTTTAATATTTAATTTCTAAAAATAATTTTAAATCATTTTCTTTTAAATTTAACCAGACGTCCACTATCTGATTTGATCTTCGAATATTTAAAAATAACTTTCAAATCCAATTCCACCAATGTTTGAGTGATTTACGGGTTCAAGTATCTTTTTCGAAAAGCTTAAAATTCTATTGGTCATTTAAAACTTTTATTTCGTCAAGTGATCAATTAAAATAAGGTTTAGCATCAATAATAATAATAATAATAATAATAATAAATTTATATAATCATGCTATGTTACAATTATAAGAGTTTCTTTTTAAAATTAAAAACTTTTACTTTCCTTCTCTTCAATTTCCCTTACAACCAAACAAAGCCATAAGAATCTTCTTTTAAATCTTAGTTGGAGACACAATAGGGCTTCATTTAATCATTAAGCCACTTTCTCATGTTTCATCGTAGGCAAATTTAAGGGAAGACGGTGAAATTTCAGTAATAATATTTAGGTGAATACACATTTGAAATTGGTAGTTTATATTACTAAAATAGGCTGGCACTAAACTAATCAAAAGGAGTTCACTCCTTTTGTTGGAAGGCGTTTAACCGTAATTCAACGATTAGGATTTATTCGATGTACATATCAATATATCGATATGTGTACCTAATAAATTTCAACCATTGAATTATAACTGGACCAACTAGACAACATGAGACATATTTTTGTGCCCAATTTGATGGGAGGTCGGGATCAGGTACGTTATCCAACTTTTAAGTGGAACCCATGTAGTGTAGACACGATACAGACATGTATCGTTTATATGCCACAAGTCCCATCAATGACCGACCCTTCATTTGAGGGATAATTAAAAGCGAAGCTTTGAAGATTCTCTAAGCCACCGAGTGGGATTTACGCTGCCACCGAGTGGGATTTACGCTGCCACCTCCTTTTCTCTATCTCTCTTTAGACAGTCTCTCTCTTTCCTTACCTGTATTGACGAAACTATCATCGTCTGTTCTCATTGGTGGGTGTTGGCAATAGCAATAAAGAAACTGTAGTTAAGGACTAAAATTTATCAAAGTAGAATTTATGTCAATTTGATTGGTGCTTATCCTTCACAGCTCAGAGCTGATTTGGGTGGTTGGGTGTGCTTTGATCGGATTCCATCCTCTCTTTTAAGAGTTTTTGGAGGAGAGGTGGTGCCCCTATTGTATGGATGATATCTGATGCTCGAATGGATTCGACTCTTTCATCCCAATCGACAACCTGAACTGACAGGAGGTGTTGGTTCGGATAGAGGGTTCGGATTTACCCAACCTCCAGGTATCGTCCATCCAATATGGGCGCCACCTTTCCTCTAGAAACTCTTAGAGGAGAGGATGTGGATCCGCTTTGATCAAATCCTTTGGTATCTTATTCATGGCTAGAAATCATACTTACCTAATACTCCTTAGCTAATCATGCAGCCGAATGTGGCAAAAATTTCCCCCTAGATTCTTGAAATACTTTGCAACTTGCATACAATGTGAACATAACCAAACAAGAGGTGAGGTAGCAATGGTTGAAATGTTACTTAAGTTGTTATAGATTCCCTGGCTCCAGGACATGCCTTGGTTGTATCTCGTTTTCCTCTTCGTATGAAGTATATTTATGTTTTACCAAAAAAAAAAAAAAAGGATTTTTATAGATTCTTTTCCTTTGTTCCTTCTTAATTTGTTCCTATCTTTGGAGTGTGGGACAAATTACACACATTAATGGCTCCCAAAGGTTTGAAGTGGTTTCCACATGAAGAAAGGATCTGGACTCAGGATAATAATGGGTCATCTCTATGTGTGAAATAAATAAATTAGGAGTGCCAATTTCTAGCCTGAACCTTGTAGTCCAACTGATTATGGACTGAGATCGATCGGATCGCATATTAAATGGCCAGGCTTAGGCCCGAACTGATTATTAAATGGACATTCACGGTGTAAGGGTGTAGCATGATCGAACAGACCGAATGAACTAAAAATACCTTTAAACTGAAATGAATCTTGTTTTAAACCAAACAAATATAATTCTAAAATTAAAAAACTAAAATATTAAATCGTCTCTTACTCTCTTTCATTTCTTGAGTCTTCCACTCGTTCTTTACATTCTCATCTTTGTCTACATGAGTGATTACAAACCTGCTAAGATCCTTTAACAATCCGATAAGAAGGTATTTAATCTATAACATGAGAATAATTATGAATTCGATAACCAACATCTCTCTCTATTTTTAGTTGATACTTTGGCATGAGTCTATTAAAACCCGTTTACAAACTAATTAATCCAATTAATATAAGACTGATTATGGGTTAAGATCGATGAGACTGAATATAAACATATCTATTCCTCGCCAATAAGAGACAGATTAACTAAATGAACTATTATAATACAAGATATTAAAATAATAAACACCAATTAAATCCGACCAAGACCAATCAAGACGGACAGATTAACACCCAAGTGTGAATAACTGAAATACGGATTCAATTCAACTGCATGGATGATTGCGGGAGCAAGTTTCAATCATCAGTCAAGCCTTTTACTCTGTTTGACTACTCCACTAATAAAAAAACTTCCACTTAGCAAAGGGGTCAATATATACCACCTTAATAGCTTAGAAATTTTAGAGTTGACCTTTGACCCAAATGTCTCCCTAGTCTCTATTTTGAGGTTCGTTTACATAGATAGGTCAAATGGAACACTTTTGACCTTAGACCCTAGTAATGTAGGAGAAAACCCACTTCCCGCATGTAGCCAAGTGGATAAATTTTTTTTTTTTGGGGTAAAATGTGGGTACAGTCGGATGAGGTAAAGGAAAAACAATATTACGTAGCTTTATTGTAGGGTCCCACATTTTCCACGTGAGAAAAAACTTTTTTTTCTAAAGGTATTTTACTAAATTGAGAAAATGTTGGTCATGAAATTTAACCAAATCTATTTCTAAGATTAAGAATGATCCGAGTCCAATCGAAGGCCAATATGAAGCTCGTTGTCAGCTTTTGATGTGGTTCTAAGTAAATAAATCCATCGCGATGTAATTATTAATATATTTGGGCTAGAATTTAACACATAGTAAGTAATATGGTTGAATTTTATATTCAAATTAAAAGAATTTTTTTGAAAATTACTATATCTTGTGGTGAGACGTATGCATGCATGTTATTGGTAATAGAGGACTCTACAATCTTCTCACTCGTAAAACTTCATAAAAAATGAGTGAGGATGTTCTTTTTGGATTTAAACAGTGATTTGAAGGACATACAAATTATAATGTGATACCTACTAGTATTGTGTCGGATCAGGATTCAAGATTCACCTTCATTTGACAGAGTTTACAGCAAGCCATGGACACCAGCACGCCATGGACACAACTAAATTTATCATGACAAATATTTTTTGAGATCCAAATCCTCAAGAGAGCTCAGTGAGGGTCTCTCATGCTTTTGCGTGTGCATAGGGATCCTACAGTCCTCATTAATTCCCTCTAGCACCTCACTTTTCTGCCTTTCTCTTTGTCACAACTAGAGAAGGAACACCAATTTGAAGAAGCATTTTCTCTATGTAAAACTTGAAGAAAATAGAAGTTTTGATGGATAAACGCGATACCTTTTTTTGATAAGGTTTATCAAATATTTATATGGATTTCTATGTATACGTTTATAAACAATCGGTTACATATTTTGAAATCACTCCTGATTTTATGCAAACTGATTTGTAGGGATATGATAGGATAAGGAGTTACAAGAGTTTGAATATTTGAATTCAAACTAATTCTTATCCTCACATTAACGTATTTGAAATATTTGAAATTTGAATGAGATTATATCTCTAACAATCCTCCTGATTTTGTGTAGGCTGATTTGTAGGGATGTGATAGAGATTTTATCTCTAACAATCCTTATCTTTAATAGCCCTCCTCAAGGTAATGAGGGTCTTTCTCGAATCATTAACTTGTCTCTGAGATAAATAAAATGGACAGTAGAGAGTGGCTTGGTAAATCCATCAGCGAGTTGATCCTTAGTGGAGATGAACTTAACTTGAAGAGCTTTGCTTGCAACCAAGTGTTGGACAAAATGAAAGTCCACTTCAATATGCTTAGTATTGCATGAAATAAAGGATCAACTGTCAAATAAGTTGCTCCCAAATTATCACACCATAAGATCGGTGGGGTTGTCATTGGTTAACCAAGTTCTTGGAGCAGAGATTTGAGCCAGACAATCTCAGCAGTGACATTTGTTAGAGCTCTATATTCTGATTCAGTGGATGAGAGAGCTATGGTAGCCTGTTTGGAGCTGACCATGAAATGAGGTTGGATCCAAGATAAATGGTGTACCCACTTGTAGAGCGTCGATCATCAAGACATTCAGCCCAATCAGCATCACTGAAAACATGCAGTTGATGATGAGATTGCCTATAAATGTGAAGACCATGATTGATTGTTGTTTTGAGGTATCTTAGAATTCGCTTCGCAGCCTGGCAGTGTTCGTCAATGGGTGTGCTTAGAAATTGGCATACTTTATTTACTGCAAAGGAAATGTCTGGTCTTGTTAATGTGACATATTCCAAAGCCCCAACAACACTTCTATAGGCTGTGCGATCGAAAAGTGGAATTCCTGAGCTGAGTGAAAGCCGAGATGTAGTACTCATAGGGCTGGTGATGGGTTTGGAACCAGCCATGCCCGTCTTTTGTAGGAGGTCATATATATACTTATGCTAAGATAAAATCAATCCATGTTGATTATAGATAACCTCTACACCGAGGAAGTATTGGAGATGCCCCAAGTCTTGAATGACGAACTCCTTGCCAATGTCCTCGATAATCTGAGAGGCCATATGTTTATCAGATCCAGTAATGACTATGTCATCAACATAGACTAGAAGATATAAAAATTGTACCCTCTTGTGATAAATAAAGAGTGAGGTGTCTCTCTTGGAACCAATGAATCCTAATGAAGTGAGGTGAATACTCAATCGTGTAAACTAGGCTCCGGGAGCTTGTTTCAGCCCATACAAGGATTTCTGTATGTGATAAACATGAGAGGGGCCATCCAGATCCGCAAAACTAGAGGGTTGTGTCATATATACATCCTCATGTAATTCTCCATGAAGAAAGGCATCACAGACATCCAATTGATGGATGGGCCAGTTATGCGTAATAGCAATGGAGAGGACAATATGTACCGTAGTAGGCTTAACCACGGGATTGAAAGTCTCTGTATAGTCTATTCATTGAGTTTGATTGTAACCTTTTGCTACAAGGCGTGCTTTATAGTGCTCAATAGAACCATCCACTTTTCTTTTTATCTTGAACATTAACTATCTCTGTGACATGTGTCGGGCATCTATATGTCGTCATTATTTATTCTTATCAGTAGTCCCCTACTCCTTCAAATATGTAGGTCTAAATGAGTAAGAGAAACAGATCTTTACTAGACTTGCTTGGTTGAATACTTGACGTTCTAAGATCAGAAAAGGGTTTTATGTGTTGTCTTCGTTTTCGTTGGGAGTAGAATTTTCTCAATCTTAAGAGAATGGAGAATCTTGTTGTTTATTAATTTGGACCTAATTACCAGATGGAGTTGGGTGAGTGCAAGACTTGTCTTTTTTTGCTTTTTGCTTTGCTTTCAAACTGTGTTTAATATTTGCTTTTCTAATGTCTAGCTTCATGGCCAAATGCCTCATCTTTCGGCCACTTTTTTTTTTTATTTCTACTCCATTTGTTTTGACGTAAAATTTTATGTGTAATATTTCATATATAAAAAGAAACAATGTTTGTTTCCAATAAGTAAAAGAAAGAAGAAATTTTTTTTCCATCCCCTTTATATATTACTATATTTTACCTCTGAAAAATAAACATTGAATTTTTTTTTACATGAAAATGTTATACGTAAAATTTTACGTTAAAACAGACGAAGCATTCATGTGCCAAATAAATATTGTCTTATTGAATTCGGGAGGGAGAGTAACTGTAGTGTAGAAATCAATAACAAGTTCAATCAACACAATTTGAGTTAAATCCCAAAATTGTTGGTAAAAAATAGGAGGGAGACCATCTTGCTCTATAGCTTTTAGCGACTGCATGGAGAAGAAAGCATTTTGGATCTCCTCCGAATCGGAAACTCTGCATAAACGGGCATGCTCATCTCAAAATCCATAACTGAGCAGCCTTTCAAGAGACACAAGATCCACCCCTTCGGAAGAGTAAATCTGTTTATAATAAGCAATTAATTCATGTTTCACCTCGACATAGTAATTAAGAGAGGCAAATGTTCCTTATTTTTCTTGGAGGTGAAGTATGGATTTAGAGGGTCAAGTTATAGCATGTCACTGAAAATGATCTTCTACGGACTTTTATGCAGGGTTTTAGTAATTGGTATTGGATCAATTGAATCAGTCAATTGAACTTCAACTGTGATCATAATTGATCCAATATTGATTTGTCAATATGTTTTAATTTTTAATTGTATTGACCACGTGTTAAGCATATCCATTAATGACTCATACTCGATCTATATTGATATCAAATTGATTTTGACATCGGCTGATACTGTGTTGTTTCATACAAACTACTAAAAACCTTGCATCCAACGCGTGACACCTTATCTATTGGATGGTTGACACGTGACGTGAAATATTAAAAAATATAATAAAAAAGGAGGCAGGTTGGACTGAACTGGATCAAACGATACAACCCAAGATCTGGTAATCCGAACCTAAATATGGGGGGTAATTGGTATCAGATCGGGATAAGCCATAGGCAAGACTGATATGAATGATCCAATCCAATTTCTATATCAATATATACATGAACAATGGATACAAGAGTTAAACCGTGGACCACATGGACTTACGTCAACACTCATCATCTCTGCACCCTACTCCTACACTGCGCTACAAGGGGCTCCCCGGAGAAGGGAAGGGGATTTCGAATTTTTAGTTGTTAGTGCACCAGTAGAGTTATGTTTGAAAAGAGTCACCTGGACACCACAATTAGAAAACATTGAGACCAATCTAATTAGGTATCCTTATTCATGGGAGCATTGCCCTCAATCGGGGTACACTTAAAAGTAACATTCATTAACAATGGGGGCTATGGAATTTGCAAGAACAGTACTTGGCAGCTGACCAGGGTCCTAATCCAGAAGGATATGGTACACATACTCCAACGCCTTGATAGTACCTTTGCGCGCACAATGGGGCACATGCCGCTGGATTCACGCAAAGTCCCAAATTAGCTTCGCAGATTGCAGCATCAACATTGGTCACCATGTTTGTAACTGCACAATCACAACCACAAATGAGAATCAATCAATAAACTCTTGAGCTCCTTTCTCAAATAATATAAATTGTGATTATATCTTCAATTTTAATTTTTTTTACTGTTATTATTGCATCCACCTTTGCATTCCCCATTAAAAAAAAAAAAAAAAAAAGACAAACATTAAATTTTCTGAAATAATCATTTTTTTACTTAAACAATTCAAGTCATCAAGTCAACTTTCAAGTTTTCTTCGAATGAAAAAATAAAGGGTCATTTGGTACATAAGAACTTAATTATTTTTGTTACATAGCAGGTTAGATGAGGTTAAAAATTTTGTGATCGAATAGATAAACCACCATATTCCTGTATTTGCATGTCAAATTTCAATTCAAATAAAATTTACCAATAAATGTGTATAGGCATATATGAAAATACATGCCATTACATAAGAGAGTATCTTATACATGACCAATCCTAACTATTGCCTAGATATCCAATTGTAATAAGATTGAATCATTTTACCACGTGGCACCATTAAGAGTGCTCATTTACCTATTTTTCGAAGATGAGCCTGTGAGAGAAACTTTTGCCAATCATTAGCATAGCGATTATTTTTTCCTCAAAGAGTAAGATACGAGGGTGATAGAGGGGGGGAACTGGAAATCAAGCATGTCTTGCAGAGCAAACCTGAGCTGATAAGGAGGGCAAGGAGGAAGAAAAATGTTGGATAAACCTTCGCCATAGTAACAATTCTAGCAAAGTTTTGAACTCGAATTGATAAATTGAATTGTAGCTCAGGTTATTTATAGTGTCTCCTACCCAATTCACCAACCTCATACTGGCACATTGAATTTCACTCATCCTTAAATAATAGAAAAATCCTTAATAATAGGAAAAAAAATCTAAATAAGATTCTTGACAGATTTTACACATTTTTTTGGTAGAAAAAGATTTTACACATTAATGGATTGACCTTGGATCTAGCTCATTCATCAATAATTAACCTGGATTCTTAGAAACCTTTCACCCAGATGAAAAATGTGGGAGAGATCTCCGCAATCTTAGTAGTTTCTCCAAGGTGTTTGAATCATGGTTCAGGGCATTTATATCAGATTAGTTGGATTAGTAGTTTCATATGGATTTTGGATTTGACTGATTCATATCAATATTGGACCTGACCAATCCCTAATCCTAACCTGTTTTAAAAACTTTTTAATGAGGCTTGGATAGATGTTGGTTTTCCATTAGATCCATAAATTATCTAATCCGGATCGGATCGGTTTTAGACATTACCCCACGATTCATGCCATTTCATTTCCTACCTTATAAAACCGAAATAATTTATACTCTCTACCACAAAGCTGCTAAATGACTGAAGTTGTTCCAACGGAAAACTCCAAATCAAATTTACTCTGAACTGAACCAAAACGATCTCACAGGCCACGCAAGTATTTACCCTAAATTTTGCAGGCTGAATCGTCAGGTAAGGAACCAAGGTGCACAGTTAGTTTCATGAGGAACTTAATAAGAGGAAATGATAAAAGTCAGCCAATCCGCCATTTGTTCTGTACGTACTGCCCAGATTGGAAACTAGAACCAGCTGAAAGTAAATCTCTATCCAGTCTGAAATATCAATCTGTTGCCATAAGAATCCAGAGTTGATCTGCTAAGGTGGGACCTTCGCTGCAACTTACTAGAAGGGGAAGCAATAGGGTGCCCGAATTCTTAGTTCATAGGGACTACTCCGATACCTAAGTTAGATTCAGACGATAACAATTAATATGAAAGAAGGATGTTATAACAATTAATAAGAAAGAGGGGTAATCATCGAAAAAATGAGTAGGTCTTGGATCTCAGAAATCTGACCCCTTTATCTTATGATGCTTGAATCGTTTTGTAGAGGGGGGATTTAGTTCCTGGCCCTTTGTCTTCGACCGTTTCCCTGACCGTTTTAATTGGTTCTTTTTAGTAGTGGAGAGGTCGTTTATGCACCATTGAGTTGTGGCATTAGTGGCGGGGTTGGTTGCATCGACCATGGCAATTTGTATGTCTTCTTTCCATAACTGATCAGATAGATTTGCCCCTGAGTATTAGATTAACTATCTCTGTGACATGTTCAGGCATTTATATGTTGTCATTATTTGTTCTTATCGGTAGTCCCCAACTCCTTCAAATGTAGGTCTAAATGAGTAAGAGAAACAAATCTTTACTAGACTTGCTTGGTTGAATACCTGACGTTCTAAGATCTGAAAAGGGTTTTATGTGTTGTCTTTGTTGTGAGTGAGAATTTTCTCCATCTTAAGAGAATGGAGAATCTTGTTGTTTATTAATTTGGACCTTACCGGATGGGGTTGGGTGAGTGCAACACTGTCTTTTTTGTTTTTACTTTGCTTACAAACTGTGTTTAATATTTGCTTTTCTAACGTCTAGCTTCATGGCCAAATACCTCTTCTTCCGGCTCTTTTTTTAATTTTTGTTCCATTTGTTTTGATGTAAAATTTTACGTGTAATATTTCATATATAAAAAGAAATAATGTTTATTTTTAATAAGTAAAAGAAAGACGAAATTCTTTTTCTATCCCCCCTTAAATATCACTATATTTTACCTTTGAAAATAAACATTGAAAAAAAATTTTACACATAAAATGTTACACGTAAAATTTTACGTCAAAACAAACGGAACATTCATGTGCCAAATAAATATTGTTTTATTGAATTCGGGAAGGAGAGTAGCTGTAGTGTAGAAATCAATTACAAGTTCAATCAACACAATTTGAGTTAAATCCCAGAATTGTTGGTAAAAAATAGGAGGGAGACTATCTTGCCCTAGAGCTTTTAGCGACTTCATAGAGAAGAAAGCATTTCGGATCTCCTCCGGATCGGAAACTCTGCATAAACTGGCATGTTGATCTCAAAATCCATAACCGAGCAACTCTTCAAAAGACACAGGATCCACCCCTTGGGAAGAGTAAATCTGTTTATAATAAACAATTAACTCGTGTTTCACCTCGACATAGTAAGAGTGGCAAATGTTCCTTATTTTTCTTGGAGGTTAAGTATGGATTTAAAGGGTCAAGTTATAGCATGTCCTTGAAAATGATCTTCTTCGGACTTTTATGCAGGGTTTTAGTAATTGGTATTGGATCAATCGGATCAGTCACTTTATATCGAATTTCAGCCGTGATCATAACTGATCTAATATTGATTTTTCAGTTTTTTTTCTTAATTTTTAATTGTATTGACCACGTATTAAGCATATCCATTAATGACTCATACCCGATCTATATTGATATTAGATCGATTTTGACATCAGCAAATACTGTGTTGTTCAATATAGACTACTAAAAACCTTGCATCCATCTCTCCCTTTAAACATTCTTTTCACCTTTATTTTTTCGATAAAAGTATTGTATTCAAAATGGTGTTTCAATCAATTTTTTTAAATCAATATATAGATGGTTATTGTTGTTAAAAAATTTCACTTTCAGATCTTGTTGTCGAAGGATTTCGTTCAGCCTCCCAGATCGAATCACGTAGTTAAAACACAAACACAATAGGAAAGTGGGCGGGATATACCTCGGGACCACTCTGATGCCAAAGTTAGGAAATTTCGAAGACGAGCAGAATGGAGCTCTTAGTGAAACACTAGAGTTCCTTAGAGATGGGGTTCCCTGAGATACGAGAGCTTCAGTAAACTTCTCCTTTTTTCCGATGAGATAGAACGTATGATAAAAATGAAGAAGAAGGTCACAACGGCTGTGTTGGAATAATACCTTAAAGGGGTGTTCTCCCTTTTTGATAAGAAATTCTGGATTCGAATCCCTTGCAGTCAATATTCTTTCATTACTTATAGGTCCAATTATGGGTTTTCCCAACAAACTCCTCCTCACCTACCACCATCATGATCAACTGCCACCTAGAGAACAATAGGTTGGAGGGATTATGACCCCTTAGGACAGCACTAGGATATCTTGTCAGCCGCTTACGACCCCTCTCGACCTTCTTCGACTCCCCTTTAGCCCACATCCTCCATATCTTCTGACAACTGTTTCTGCCTTTACATTTTTACCAAGTGTCGATCTTGCTTTTTGCTGATTCGGTCTCTGATATGGTGATTTGGCCAGTCAAATTAATCCACCTACTTGACATTTATGATTGTTGTCGGTATTTATGAGCATTAATGACAGATCATTAAATGCCTAGCTATACCTCCATCAGTCTCTCCAATCATAGTCTGATCACCTCGGGGGAGTCGAACACGAGTTCATCTCTCGAACATCTCTTATCCTCATGCTTTGTACCTTGGATACGTGACACGTACCCCATTTTTCAAGGACAATTTTTGATTTTTCATTCAGTCAGATTTAAATCCATGACTATTTTCCCCCAACAGATCTCCTTGATAAAATTGAACTACTAGATTTTTATTTCTTAGTAAATGAAAATTCATTTAAGAAGATGTAAGTTATAAAGCGTACAAACCATTTATGGTCACAGGATCTGTATCATGAACCAAATCCATAATCGATAGATTTTATTTTCACCAAAAAAAAAAAAAAGTTATAAAACAAACAAGCCATTGAGAACAAAAATGGTCAAGTGGAAAACCAACCATGAAAGGTGAATTTTCATATGTAACTCCCAGGAATCACCATGGATGACCATCACATGGTATCCTATCCCACTTTCTATTGGATGGTTGATACGTGATATTGGAATATTAAAATTTTATTTAGAAATAGGGCATCGGGTTGGATTAGATTGGATCGGACGATAAAACCCCAAATCTAATACTCCTAAGCAAGCCTAAGCATAAGGGGAGGGGGGAGGGGGGAGGGGGGGGAGGGGGGTACTGTTAAAAAAAGAAAAACATTCATTAACAATGGGGGCTTTGGAATTTGCAAGAACAGTACTTGGCATCTGACCAGGGTCCTAATCCATAAGGATATGGTACACATTCTCCCACACCTTGATAGTACCTTTGCGCGCACAATGGGGTACATGCCGATGGATCCTGGCAAAGTCCCAAATTAGCTTCGCAGATTTCAGCATCAACATTGGTCACCATGTTTGTAACTGCACAATCACGACAACAAATGAGAATCAATAACTAAACTCTTGAACTCCTTTCTTAAATAATATAACTTGTGATTATATCTTCAAATTTTTTTTACTGTGGTTATTGTATCCACCTTTAGCCTTCCCCATAAAAAAAAGAAGAAGATAAACAATAAAAATTTTCTGAAATAACCATTTTTCTTACCTAAACAATTCAAGTCATTAAGTAAACTTTCAAGTTTTCTTGGAGTGAAAAAGAAAAAAAAAAAAAAGAAAAAAAAAGGACATTTGGTACATAAGAACTTAATTATTTAGGTGCATGGTAGGTTAGATGAGATGAGAATTTTTTATCGAATAGGTAAACCACAAGATTCCCGTATTTGCAGGTCAAATTTCAACCCGAATAGAATTTACCAATAGGTTTGTATGGGCATATATGAAAATACATGTCATTATACGAGAGTATTTTATACAAGGCTAATCCAAACCAAATCATTGCTTAGATATCCAATGGTAATAAGATTGAATCATCTTTTCATGTGGCATAATTACGGATGCTCATATACCTATTTTTTGGAGATGTGCCCGTGAAGAGAAACATATGCCAATCATTGTGAAACGATTATTTTTTTTCTCAAAAGGTAAGAAAATAGGGTGAAAGTAGAGGGGTCGAAAAACTTAAGAGAACTAGAACGGAGATCAAGCATGTATTGCACAAACCTAAGGCGATAAGGATAGCAAGGCGGAAGAAAAATGTAGGAGAGACCTTCACCATCGTAACAGTTCTACCAACGTTTTGAACTTAAATTGATAAATTGAATTGTAATTGAGGGTACTTATAGTGTCTCCTCCTAGCCAATTTACCTACATCATATTAATGCATTGATGATAACTGGATTTTTAATTCCTTCCCCTTGATTTCATACCATTTCTCACCTATTTATTTCTTCAAGATGACTCAGAAGACTCAAGAGTAAAAGATTTTGTTGTTATGAATCCCTAAATAATTGAAGAAACAGAAAATAAGAATCGTCAAAGATTTTTCACATTATTGGATTTACTCTAAATTTCATTCAATAATAATTAACCTGGATTCTTAGAAACCTTACCCATGGATGAAAAATGTGGGAGGGATCTCCGCAATCTAGTAGATAATCGAACCAAGGTGCACTTTGTGAGTTCGGATCACCTGTATGTATATATACTTTCCATGGGATCCCATCACTGTTGATGTGGTGTGGGACCTACCTCTAGAATATAAGACCCACTGTATATGGACGGTGATAGAATCCTAATAAGGATACAAGTACATAGAGGTGAACTATTCTCATTTTATGTAGAACTTAATAAGAGGAATTGATAAGAGTCAACCAATCCACTGTTTTCTTTTTCTATAAGTACCGCTCAAATTCGAAAGTAGAGCCAAAAACTGAGATCTCTATCCAGTCTGAAATATCAATATGTTGCCGTAGGAATTTGAGTTGATCTGGTAAGTTGGAACCTAGGATGACGAGATGGGTAAGGATAAGAGAGCCCCAACTTTGAATTTATGGAGACCACTTCGATGCTTAAGTTTGATTCAGGCGATAATAATCATTATGAAAGATGGACAATTGTAGAATGAGAGTGAATCAGTCTCGGATCTCAGAAATCCGATCCCTTACCTTGTGATGTTTTGATCGTTTTATAAAGAGGGAGAGTTAGTTCTAGATTCTTTGTCTTCGACCTTTTATTTGACGGTTTCGGGCAGTTCTTTAATTCATTGAACAGATCCTAATTTTGTTTTTTCTGTTTGATTACATTGTTGTGTGTATTTAATTTTTTTTAGGTTAATTGCATGTGTTTAACTAAGATGTATGTTATTGGAATGGATGGATGGATGTGCATACTTAAGGACTATGAATTAATACCCATGAAATATATTTTGTTGGGATGTGTCTTGTATTCTGTGGGATTCACATAGTTTGGAATTGTATTTATAATTTAGGTTGGTTAATTTATAATTGTGTGAGATTAAAGTTATTAGGAAATCTATATATTGTCTCTATAGGGAAAACCCTAGATAAGAAAGAGAATAAAAGAGAAAACATTTTGTAAGGTAGAAAGAGGTGTAGAGTTTTTTTAGTGAATAAAGAAATTCTCTGATTCTCTAAGGTGGAAGTAGGCATTCCACATTGGATGCTAAACTACGATAAATCTTTGTGTTTGTGTGTTTGCTTGTACTTCATATTTTTGTTCCGTTTGCGTTTTCATCTCTAACACATCTTTGGTTTTGAGACTCACTTCTGCTTAATTCTCCTCCTTATTCTACGTTTTTTGTTATCATGTATATATTGATATCACTTTTCAATTGAGAATTAATTACTAGAGCTGTGATTGGTTGCAAGGAGAATTAAAAAGAAAGAAAGTGAAAATTTTAAATTTAAAAAAGAAACTTTTACAATAAATTTTTTTTTTGTGCTAAAGATCCTTGTATTAAGAAAAAGAAAGAATAAAAAAAGAAACACACGATAACCCTTAACATGTTGGGAATAGTCTCACATTGCTTAGAGACTAGAACCTTAGATGCCTTATATATGTGAGAGTCCCTCCATTTATGAGTTCAAACTTTTAAGATGAAAACTTAACATGGTATCAGAGCTCCAGATTCACTTCATACGGTCACCCAAAAAGAGAGACCACATGCCACGTGTACTGCCACCCGAAAGAAGGGCAACACGTGAGGGGGAATGTTGGGAATAGTCTCATATTGCTTAGAGACTAGAACCTTAGATGCCTTATATATGTGAGAGTCCCTCCACTTACAAGTTTGAATTTTTAAGATGAAAACTTAATAAACACTATGAATCCACCTTCGGCATTGCTATCAGCAGAGACATAACAGGGCAGGAAAGGAATCAACTAAATCTGTAATGTGGTCGGCGGGATGCATCCCACATAAGGGTGTCAACGGGCCGGTCCGGGCTGGTTTTAGTCCAGGCTGAACCGGTGTCGGGTTTTATATGCCCAACCCAAAACATGTTCATTAAGAGTTCGGGCTGGGTTGGGCTACGCTGGACACAATAACTAACGGACTGGTCCGGTATTGATTTGTTATTGGGTTGGGCTTATTGATGTGATTTCGGACTGATTCGGTCCGGACCGGACTTATCAAGCTTATCGGGCCTATTTTATATGTAAGATATATAGCCTTTTTTATTATTTCTATCTATAAAATTAGCATCATTCCTTCTATATGTATGTAATTCAGTAAATTGTAATAATTAACATACTATTTTCAACTATATATTCATATAATCTTTCGGATCAAGAAGTGAACTATAATAGTGTAATATAATCCATCAAAATTTAAAACCATTAAAATTAAGAAACTGGGCCCAGATGGGTTAGGTATTATTGATTCGGGCTAGTTCGGGCTTCTTAACGGGCCGGTCCGGTCTGGTTTCGGTCTGGGCTGAAACGGTGTCGGACTCTACAAGCCGAGACCGAAACCTGTCCATTAAAGTTCGGTCCGGGCTAGGTTCGGGTTATATCGGGCCGGCTCAGTCCGTGCTACCGGATCGGGCCCACTTTTGACACCCTTAATCCCACATGACCTTTTTATTGACAAATTTTGGGCAACTATACCATACGAATGAACGTCTATCATGAGCTGCCCGTTTGGCCAACTTGTCAACTACTTTGTTTATCTCCCTGGAGCAGTGAGTAAAGCGGATTCTTCTTATCGCAAGATCCCTTTGGAGCACCATCCAGACCTGTTTAACATACCATGGAACATTGTTTTCTCGTAAGCTTGAAACCACTGACTTTGAATCACTCTCTAGTCAGATCGTCTGATAGCCTAAATTTATTGCTGTCCCGTATTCCACGAAGGGCTCCATGCAACTCAGCTCTGTAATTTGTATCAGTGCCCATGTATTATGCAAAGGCCATCAGAACTATTCCGCTGTGGTTCCTGACAACACCGCTGAAAGAAGCTGCTCCTGGATTACCCAAGCTATAACCATTGACATTAATCTTACTCCAATCAATCAACGGCGGCTGCCTGTACAATTCCAAAATATATCTTTCTTTCGCAACTCCTTGCTTGAGGATCAAATGTCGTGCTACTTGGAGGTCCTGTGAAAAACGAATAATGCAAGGCTTCAACTAAGCCATTTCAGGACATTTCCAAGTGATGTGAGCTATTAGATTTCGAGTGCACACTGACCCAATGTTAAAACAATAGTTATTTCTTGATAATCATATCACGCCTATCACCACATAGATTAATCCTTTCCAAATGTCTTTCAGATGAACTATTCTAGATTTTCTTCTCCACCATTGTTGCAGTTCCGTTAAAGACCTACAATCACTCCTAACCATCCCAAACCACCGGCAAACATTCATCCAAACCATTTTAGAGACTCGGCAGTCTATGAAAACATATTGCATCGTTTCTTCTGCAGCATGGCAAAAGGAAACAACGAGAAGGAAGGTAAATACCTTCCTTTTTAATTTCTTCATCCACTATAGAAGTTTTCTATGACTCCACCTCCAAGCAAAAAAAATCTATCAGCTGGATGTAGGTTGCTGTTCCAAACCCATTTTGCCCATGAAGGTTTTGGTTGCTAGAAACTTTTACAATAATTATCACATGTTATTACATGGTTTTGTAATTAACTCCAAATCATTTCATATTTGATTATTTACTTGCACTTTACTTTGTATCCAATTCTTTGCATTTATATTACCAAAAAAAAAATTTGCATTTGAAAACTAAAATAAAAATTAAATCTAAAATGTATGATTACTTTTTTTTTTTGGTAAAATAAAATGTATGATTATTAAATATGATATAAAAAAAAAAAAAGTAGATGGCTTATACAATCATGCTAGACGATGGTATAAAAATTTCCTTTTTTAAAATTTAAAAAACCCTACTTCGGTTCTTTCTAATTTCTAGCAACCAAATTAATCCTAGGTGTATATTTACTCCAGTGACTTCACATAGTTGCAGGTACAGTTTTAAATTCCCAAACAGTGGTACATGTAGTTTTAAAAAAAAAATTCCGACACTCCCGTGGTGCATTATCTCAACCAATAAGTGATTATAGGAGGTAAAATATTTATCTAATTTAAAAGGGGAAGCGGCAAGTCTAAGGCTTTTAACACTGTTAGGTATCTGACCTAAAAAGCACGTTGGCAAGAATGAAATTCAAAGGAATTGAAAGAGCCCACACAAACCGTCTAGCATGTGGTATAATTCGATGTAAATGAAGAACCATACCACGATTTGACATGCCACAAATTTTTCATTCTTTAATCGTATTGTCATTGTGTTAGGCATCCATTGACCCATAACCCGATTTATATAGATATTAGATCGTTTTAGTATCAAAGGATATTGACTGCTAAAACCTTGCCTCAGTCTCTCCCTTTAAACATTCTTTGTCCCTTACTTTTGGATAAAAACGATATATTATATTCAAAATCGCATTTTCAATCAAATTTTTTTTGGAGTCAATAGATTATAAATGGTCATTGTCATTCAAAATTTTCAAGTTTAGAACTCCTTAGTAAACAAAAACTCAATTCAAGAGATTAAGTCAGCATATATAAAGCTCGCAAACCATTCTGAACAAAAACTATATAGGGGAATGGCTTCAAATGTAGGAGTTGTAAGAATGCCATGATGAATCATCGAACACAAATCTAAAAAAAAACAGCGAAAACCGTACTTATATCAATACTATTTGTGGAAGACAATCCCTACGGTGCTCCTTTGGGTTGATATGCATTCTTTTCTAAATACGGTAAGGTTAACAACTATGGGTGACTGCTATCAATATATAAACTAAGAGCAAGGACCAATCCTAAAACAAATAACTATCTATGTGTCTCCTATAATGAGCTTGGTGTTAGCAAACTCTCATATGAATTTTTTTTTTGGTAATAACCCTCAAATTGCTCTATCGTTTAAGGAGGTTAATCAGAAAAACCATCACCTATTAAGAATCACTTCCCCTGTTAGGTTCCATCCCACCTTCATTACACAACATCTTTTTTAATAATTCAAACATAAGACAGTGACTGTGATAAACCCACAACATGTAAAACATTAGAAGACCATCTCCAGAATAGCCTGGATCACCTCAAGGGAATCAGATTCAATCAAGCGTAACAAAACCTATTAATCAAAATAAGTGAAATTTGCAAGTGCCCTTACAAATGCGGGGTGAGGGGTGGCCGCATGACCATTACAGGCGATGGCATTTCTGGCTTTCCAAATTTTCCAATACGTGTGTAATTGGCAATGAAATGTCGTCTTCTAACTTACAAGCTGTTGTAGTATGAAAGTCTTCTCACGTGTTTCATGTGTATCTCATTTTATTATGTTATTGAATCAATTTTACTTTTTTCCGAAAAAAATAATTAAAAATCGATCTATATATAAAATTATCTATTCAAGCTG
This sequence comes from Protea cynaroides, assembly GCA_028583415.1. Lineage (NCBI taxonomy): Eukaryota > Viridiplantae > Streptophyta > Magnoliopsida > Proteales > Proteaceae > Protea > Protea cynaroides. Next base: position 41,909,280 of record CM053266.1, on the reverse strand, counting down.
TTCGACTCTGAAGTATTTTTTTTTTTTTTCATTCTAATTTACTCTGAAATACCTTTCACCTCATCAATTGCACATCAATTCAGGACTAAAATGGTCATATGGAAAACAGACCATGAATGGTGAACTTTCAGAGTGTTACTCTCGGGAGATCAATCAATATTTTTTAACAAAATGTCAAATTTTCATTTTCAAAATTCGAACTTCTAAGTAGAGAGACTATCTTATATATAAAACATCTAAGATTCAAATCTCTTAAGGAATGTGAGAATATTCTTAACATTTCAAATGTGGATCAATCCTCAACACTCCCCTCACGTGCAATTCCAACATTGGGTGGTGTATATATGGTATTAGGTGAATGGTACCAAATCGGCCATCTCTATTTTTTTTTTTTTTTTTTTTTGACAGGTTTTTCTTGATTGACCTGTCTCACTTTTTTAGGTGGTTAGTCCCTCTTTTTGGGTGACTGTAATCTTTTTTTTGAGTTAGGATATGAGAAGAAACCGAGAGTCCTGATACCTTGTTCATAAATTTCTATCTCAAAGTTCGAACTAATTATAAGTAGAAAAACTCTCATATATTTAAGACATCCAAGATTCTAATCTCTATATAATGTGAGACTATTCCAACATCTCAAATGTGAAACAATCCTCAACATGTAGGAAACTTCACAATTTGAGCGTTCCGTAATTACGAAGGAAATTAAGTAGAAAATAAATGAAAATTTTCAAATTTAAGAAAACTTTTATAATTACCACCAAATATGATTATATAGCATGCATTTGGGGGGAGTGGGATTAGCGATTTCCAAAATTTATTTGACATTAATTTGAATCGGTCGGATTGGTCCGTTCCATGCAAATGGAAAGGCACCTTTTTGAAATCGCTCAAATCCTATGATTGGATCAGTATTTATTTTATTAAGAAATTAAATATTTATATTTTTGATATTCCTAGTCACCGTGGATGACCATCACGAGGAACCCTATCTGTTGGATGGCTGACACTTGGAATGGAATATTAAAAAAAAAAAAAAAAAAAGGCAGGTTGAACTGAATTGGATCAAGGATACAACCCCCTAGATCTGGTAATCCTGGGTGAACTTAAGTATGGGGGTAATTGGTATCAGATTGGGATAAGCCGCGGTAGTTGAGACTGATATGAATCGTCCAATCCAATATCTATATCAATACATGAACAATGGATATGAGAGTTGAACACCAAACCACCTAGACTTACGCCAATACTCTATCATCCCTGCACCCTACTCCTACACTCCACTACAAATGACTCCCCGGAGAAGGGAAGGGGGTTAAGAACTTCCACTTGTTATTGCAACAATAGAGTTATGTTTGTAAAGACTACAGAGTCACATGGATATCACAATTAGAAAACATTGAGGCCAATTTAATTAGGTATCTTTATTCATGGGAGCATTGCCATTAATGTGGGTACACAGACGGTTTATTTGGGAGCACTGCTCTCAAATGGGGGTAGACAAATGCTGCTTATGAATTTGCAGAAACAGTACTTGGCACCTGACCCGGGTGATGTTGGATTTGGTATACATTGTCCAACGCCTTCATTGAACTTTTTCGCGCACAATGGGGCACATGCCGCTGGATCCTTGCAAAGTCCCAAATTAGCTTGGCAGATTAGAGCATCAACATTGGTCACCATGTTTGTAACTGCACAATCACAACAACAAATGAGAATCAATCAATAAACACTTTGACCACCTTTCTTAAATAATATAACTTGTGAATTATATCTTCAAATTTTTTTTACTGTGGTTATTGTATCCACCTTTAGCCTTTCCCATTGAAAAATAAATAAATAAATAAATAAATAAAAAATAAATTTTTTCTGAAATAACCATTTTTTTACTTAAACAATTCAAGTCATTAAGTCATCTTTCAAATTTTGTTCGAGTGAAAAAAAAGGGTCATTTGTTACATAAGAATTTAATTATTTTCGTTACATGGTAGGTTGGATGAAGTTAAAAAATTTATGATCCAATAGGTAAGCCACAAGATTCCTGTATTTGTAGGTCAATTTTCAACCCAAATACCATTACACAAGAGAGTACCTTATACGTGGTCAATCCAAACCATTGTCTAGATATCCAATGGTAATAAGATTGAATCAACTTTCCACGTGGCACAATTAAAGGTGCTCGTATACCTATTTTTCGAAGATGTGCCCGTAGAGGGAAACTTTTGCCAATCATTAACATAGCAATTATTTTTTTCCTCAAAGAGTAAGAAACGAGGGTGAAAGAGGGGAGAAAAAAAAACTTGAGAAATAAAAAAGAAATCAGACATGTATTGCAAAGCAAACCTGAGGCGATAAGGACGACAAGGAGGATGAAAAACATAGGAGAGATCTTCGCCATCGTAACAATTCTACCAAAGTTTTGAAGTGATAAATTGAATTGTAGCTCAGGGTATTTATAGTCTCCTAGCCAATTCACCTACCTCATACTATACATTGAATCTCACTCATCCTTAAATAATAGAAAAAAAAAATGAAAATAAGAATATTCAAAGATTTTACACTCTTTGAATTTTTTTTTGGTAAAAAAAGATTTTACACATTAATGGATGTACTCTGAATCTAGCTCATTCATCAATAATTAACCTGGATTGGTAAAAACCTTCCCCATGGATGAAAAACGTGGGAGGGATATCCGCAATCTAGTAAAAGTAAGTTCTACGATTCATTCCATTTCCCATCTTAATTGTAAAACCAAAATAATTTATTATCCACCATAAAGCAGCTGCTAAATGACCGGACCAAGGTGCACAGTTTCATGTGGAACTTAATAAGAGAAATTGATAAGGGTCAGCTGATCCACGGTTTTCTTTTCTGTAAATACCGTCCAAATTGGAAAGTAGAACTAGAAACTGAGATCTCTATCCAGTCCGAAATATCAATATGTTGTCAGAATCTGAGTTGATCTCCTAAGTTGGAATCTATGTAGTAAATGACAGGAAGGATAAATATAAGAGACCACCAACTTGAATTTATGGAGACCACCAACTTGAATTTATGGAAACCACTTTGATGCCTAAGTTTGATTTAGACGACAACAATCGTAATGAAAGATGGATAATTGTAGAATGAGAGTGAATTAGTATCAGATCTTAGAAATCCAATCCCTTACCTTGTGGTGCTTTAATCGTTTTATAAAGAGGGAGGAGTTAGTTTTGGACTCTTTGTCTTCGACCGCTCCCTTGACGGTTTCGGGGAGTTTTTCAATCCATTGAAGAGGTCGTCTTTGTGTTTTTCCTGTTTGTTTACTTTGTTGCATGTGTTTAATTCTGTTTTTAGATTAATTGCATGTATTTAGCTGAGATGTGTGTTATTGGAATAGATGGACGATCGGATATGCATACTTATAAGGACTATGAATTAATGATCGTGAAGTTCATTTTGTTGGGTTGTGTCTTATATTTGGTGGGATCCACATAGTTTGGAATTGTATTTACAATTTAGGTTTAGATCCATTACATGTACAAGGGTCAATTTATAATTATGTGGGATTATGATTTTTATGAAACCTATATATTGTCTCTATAGGGAAAACCTTAGATAAGAAAAAGAACAAAATGAAAAATATTTTGTAAGTTGGAGAGAGTTGTAGAGTTTTCTTAATAAATAAAGAAATTCTCTGATTCTATGGGATGGAGGTAGCTAGGCACATTGGAAACTGAACCACGATAAATCTTTGTGTTTGTGTGTTTGCTTGTTATTCATATTTTTGTCTCGTTTGCGTTTTCATCCCTAACGCATCATTGGTCTCTGACAATCACTTCTACTTAATTCTCCTCCTTAGTCTACATTTTTTTGTCATCATGTATATATTGATATCACTTTTCAATTTAGAATTAAGGGATTAATTACTAGAGCTGTGATTGGTTGCAAGGAGAATTAAAAAGAAGGAAAATGAAAATTTTAAATTTAAAAAAGAAATTTTTACAATAATTATATCATATATTATTACATGACTATGTGATTAACTCCAAATCATTTCATATTTGATTATTAACTTACACTTTACTTTGCATCCAAATCTTCACATTTTGAAAAGTAAAATAAAAATTACATCTAAAAATACAATTACTAAATATGGTAAGAAACGAAGGTGGTTTATACAGTCATGTTAGACACTGTTATAAAAATTTTCTTCTTTTAGAATTTAAAAAACCTCATTCATGTTCTTTCTAATTTCTAGCAACCAAACTAACCTTAGGTGTATATTTACCCCAGTGATTTCACACAGTTGCAAGTACATTTTTAAACTCCCAAACAATGGTATGTGTGGTTTTAAAAAAAAATCCGAACACTCTCGTGAGGTATTATCTCAACGAATAAGTGATTATAGGAATGAAATCTTTAACTAATTTAAAAAAGGAAGCAGCAAGTCAAAGGCTTTTAACGCGTTAAATATCTGGCCTAGAGTGTTGGCAAGAATGAAACTCAAAGGAATTGAAGGGGCCTACACAAGCGGGGGAGCACATGTGGTTTAATTCGTGCAAATGAAAAACCTTACCATGACTTGACATGCCACAAAATTTTCATTTTTTAATCGTATTGTCCACGTGTTAAACATCCATTGACCCATACCTGATTCATATTGATATCAGATCACTTTGGTATCCGAGGATACTGACTACTAGAACCTTGCCTCCATCTCTCCCTTTAAACTTTTTTTGCCCCTTATTTTTGGATAAAAATGATATATTATATTGAAAATATCGTTTTCAATAAAAAAAAAAGATTTTTGGAGTCAATAGAAGGTTATTGTAATTCAAGATTTTCAATTTTAGATCTCCTCAGTAAACGAAAATTCAATTCAGGAGATGTAGGTCAGCATATATAAAGCATGCAAACCATTCTGAACAAAAATTAAAAACAGCAGTTGCAGAGGCCTGATGTAATCTTCTACAACCTCCACAAAGTCTCTTTGGGTTTCTTTCCGTCTTTGTGGGATATTGGAATTAGAGAACAAGTGACTGTAATGAGTGCAAGAAAATGGGTGCCTCACCAACTTCGTTTGGTCCATCCACTCACCCAATTCCCATTTCCGGGAGAACAGATTTGAATTTATGCTGCTGATAAAATCCTTATGCAGATGCATTCCATCCTGAGCAAATTTATGGGGATGCATTTCATCATCCTAAACAAGTTCATGGAGATCATTTCATACTAGCATGCTTGCAGGGGATGCTTGAAACAAAGCAGGAGGTCAGTTTGGCACACAAACAGTAAGTATGATCTTTTTATTGCTTAATTTGGATTGGACATTAGCAAGAAGTAGACCGGCCTGTTGCAAAAAAAACCTGAAACTTCTTGTATTTTGATGATGATAAACACAAGTAACTATCTTAAAGCAGTTCATAAATAGAGTTCTCTTCCACTCTAACCTTTACATACCATAGGAATTGCTAGACACCCAGGAATGAAGTCCCACCATTGCCAGGTGATCAAGTATACAAAAACAGAATCTAACAGATATAATTCAAACCATTCATGATTTTTAAGTAGGTGATGATGGCAATAGCTAATGCTTAACAGACAACACCTTAACTTGATCCAAAATTGGGCCACAGAGAGATCCAATGTCATCAATCCTTGTATGATAAAAGGAGCTGTAGAATGTTAGCCTTGTCCTCGGTGCAACTGCTGTGAACTTGAAACTAGCAGCCTTGAACCCACCCTTTCCATGGGACTTGTAGGGAACTTTCAGGGTCTCTTTTCCTGCAAAAGCTTCAACCATCATGGATCCATGGCAACCATTCTTCGCATCTCCAACTGTGAAAGTAACATTATACAGTTTTCCTGGGGTCGTTCTCAAGATTTGGGCAATCGCACTTTCCCTGCCTGCAACCAGCTCAACTGCTGCCTTTCCGTAGGGAACACTGAAATGCTCCGAGTCTATGTATTTCACAGCTTTCAGGGATTCAATGATCCACCCAGGGAGCGGCGACGTGAGATCTAGTTGCCTTGGGGGAAGGAGAACACCATTGGTGGAGTTATGGAAAAGATGAGGACCTTCTTCAAAATCTCCGTTCTTAATCAAGTTGACTGCAAGACATTGTGAATTAAATCAGCCAAATTATCAAATTTGAGATTGAAATACAAAACCAAATGAGAAAGAACACCAAATGAAAGCATAGAATAAAGAAACAGATTGGGAAGTACAAACTCAAAGAGATATGAATTCAGACATTCAGTCTCCTAACATACACAGACAAATAGAGATCAGTGAGCATAAAGAAATGTTCATATACCTCTTGTGGGCATGGGAGGATAAAACTCTTTAATGGCAACTACATCCAAGAGAGGTCCACAAGCAGGATCCTCTTGAATACCTGGGTTGTGGAATATCACCTTAGCAACCTTAGATGTAGCCCTGAATCCCCAGGCATAAGTGTCACCTCCATTGCTACTGTACAATGTTTGAAGAGGGAGGTCCCCTGTTAGGGGAGGAACTGAGACCCTTAACACCTCCTCCTGTGCACATGTCCTTGAAGCACCAAATGTGAGAGAGTAAAGAGAACCTGGTTTTACTGGTATGCTTTGGGAGATTGTGGCATCATTGCCAAGCCTTACCGCATGAACACCATGAGCAACGGCAAAATACATGCCACCGGGTTGCGGACCATTAGAGATATACTCAACAAGGCCACTGATTTCCCATTTGGGTAATGAGTACTTTCCCTTGATGACTGTTTTGTTAAGGTCTGTTGGCTTGGGTCCTTCTTCAAAGTTGCCATTTGGGAGAAAACCTAAGAGCCGGAGAAGAATAAAGAGGTATCAGTAATGAGAAAAGCAAGAAAAAAAAACACCAAAACAGCAGAAACTCATTCCTAAGTCCCCTCGAAGATGACAGAAATGCTGTAAATGACAGTACTCAAAAGAAGGAAGAAGTGTGAAGTATGACAATGAATAAACCCCACTCTGAGCAGTGACAAAATCAAGAACAGCAAAAAAAAAAAAATGTAGAGGGGAAATGAGAAGAAATCTCTGCAAAAAATAATACCCAAGTAAAGAAACAGAGCAAAAGAAGAAAAGAAAATGAAAAATTAAAATAATGAAAACCTTAGGACCTTAAGAACAGTTTAAAATGTGTAGGAACCAAAGAAGCAGAACTGAAGAAATGGTCAAGAATATCACGTTTAACAAGGAAAAATAGATCCTTAAACCAAATACCTAAACTGAAAAACGGAGTGAGAAAGGAAAGAAGATGAAGGAACCAAACTCAACTCAATAAGTCTTCTAGAACATCAGATATAAAAGAATGAGCCAAGATTCCTGTAAATGAAAGTACCTAAACAGATAAACTGAGTAAAAGAAGCAAAGAAAATGAAACAACTCGATGAGGGGCTCTGCAAATCATCAACAGCTCAAAATGGAGAGGACCCAGAGGAAAACAACTCAAGTTAACAGCTTAGGACACCAGAACAGCACTATAGTCTATATGGAGTAAAAATAAAACCCACCAGAGGCCTAACTCAGCAATACAAGAGCTAGAAATATCACAGAAATGCAACTAACAGAGCAAAAGAAAAAACACAGAAACCACATTGGAATTACTTATAGCCATTAGAAAGATGAAAAGGAAAGTAGAAAATAAAACAGGAACCACATTGGAACAACAGCATGTTAAAAAGGAAATAGAACTAGCAAAAACAGAAAAACCTAACACAATGAGAGATTGAAGAAGACATTACCGTCAAAATATGTCACTTCAACTGCAAGGGCAAGAGGACTTGTGAAGGCTGAAGAGCATAGAAGCAACAAAGAGAGTACCACCCACATTTTCTTTCCACAGAGTGAGGAAACCAAGAGGGAAGAAAAGGGTCTGAGATGGGTAGGGACTAAAGCCCTGAGCTCACATTTATATCTTGACACAGTCAGTAAGGGATTAAGAGGGATGATTGAGCAAAAATCACGGCGAACCGTTGAGTGTTACACGACCCCCTTACCCTTGTGACTGTTGTCTGGTTGTCTCAGGTTTTTTCAAAACCTATGCTTTTTCTTTTTTCCACAATCAAAGGTAAGGAGTGACACGTGGACAGTTATTGCAAATTTTATTACCAAGATGGGTCCCACATCAAGCTAAATTGCAGGTGCGGTGCTCAGACATCACATTGATCTGGTCCATTTAATTGGTGGGGTCTACCTAGATTGATTAGATCGTTGGCATCCCGTGATTGGATGCACAGTAACGGGACTGTTTATCGTATTCCTTTGCACCGTCTGTGTATTGCATGTGCAGTGGGTCCCACGCATGTGCTATGTATCTTTAGATTTTGTCCAACAAGATAAAAGTGTGATAATCTTGGAAAAAGAGGAATGGGCCTTTTCTGACAATCTTACTATCTTTGTCGGTATGGGCTCACAAATCACAAGAATTCCATGAATATCCAATGCGTGAGAATCATTTTCATGAGGTAAATAATGATCGTTCGATCAGTATTTTTCACTCTATCATCTTACATACTCTTTAGGCCTTTATGATTTTTTTTTTTCTGCAAAAATTAATCTTATTTTAATCTATTAACATACTAGTGTCAGTGCTACCAAAAAAAAAAAAAAAAATTTAACATACTAGTGTCAGTTCTTCAGTCTGGCTATCCCATGGCCCACCTTTTATCCCTCCATAAATTCCATTCTCTATCACAACTAGATCATCAAGATTTAATTATTAATTACATTAAATACCCTTCCCTCCCCCTTTTCGTTCCCTCCTATATATTCCTTTTCGAATTTCCCCCTATAAACAAAAACGATCTACTCTACTAGGGCCAACTGCCACCACGCGGGAAAATAAAGGGAGGAAGGTGTGGATGAATGTAAGTTAATGATGCAATCACGATTGGGTTAGATTGGGCTGGGCTGAGTTGAGCTGATTTTTTTTAACTTAGGTCTAGTTCTGTTGGGTTCAGTCCAGGCCAATTTGGTAACAAACCATAATATTGTTATGGATTCAGTTCAGCCACTTTAATAACCATATCGTCACATAGCAATATATTATGAGAATAATTCACTTATATGTACTTGTATCCTCTTTGAGGATTTCATTATCGTCTATATTCAGTAGGTCCCACACCACATCAACTGTGATAGGATTCCATAGAGAGTACATGTACATACAGGTAATCTGAACTCAAAATTACTGCCTTGCTTTTGCCACTTTTTCAAAAAGATTAAATATAAATAATTAAGAGAAAAAGAAAAACTATCAGGTTTTGTTAAGCTTGCACCCAGACAGGAAGAATGAAATGACTATTCTGATATCATGTAATGAAAAAACTCACTCCAATTAGATGCCTTGTACTTATTCAGATAGCAATTCCCCTCGCAAACATTAAATACATGAATTATTTAATTTCCAATATTTTACCATATAATGTAATTATTTTACCTAATTTTGGGAATTTTTAATATAAGTAATTTGAATTACTCTCACTTTGAGTTTCAAATTTCTATTCATCAATTTAAAATTGGGAAATCTTTGTAATTAGGTTTTCTGAAAAAGAAATTGTATCCTTTTTTTTTTTTTGCCTTTTTAGTGTTATAGAATTTTTTTTTTCTTTCAAATAAGATATGACGAGAAATGTACTCAAATAACAATATAGAAACAATAAAAGTCAACCAAAACAAGGATTCAACTTATAAATTAACCTCTTACCTCCTTGGAGTTAGTAAAACAGTGTTTAATACATGAATAAGTGTCGAGAGAGGTCTGTGTAAGAAACGAAATGTCAATAAAAAATCCGAATAACTTTTCCTCAAATATATGACTGCTATCCATTAGTGAGGATTGGGTTCGGATTAATTGCTCTTTGCGCCAAATGCAAGAGCTATGTGCTTGAACTGGTTATTATAAACCTTCCAAACCATACGACCTTACTTGAACAGGATCTGTAACTTACCCAAAAAAAACCTTCCAAACCTAATATTCCATTCCATTACCTGGTTATTATAAATCTTCTAAAATATTTACATTTTCTATTTTCCAATTCAAATATAGAAATTACATTTTTGTCTTTTACTTGGACCGATAAAAATTGGTTGCAACTCAAACTCAATTGTAATCTTAGGTCAATCGTTATAACCAGAAAATTCCATTCTTCTTCAAAAATCCTCTTTCCCACCCAAGTAGCCCTATAAAACATGGAAAGGTATCATGCATATTCCATGGAGTTTTTCCTTGAAACCAATAACCAGAAAATTCCTTTCTTGTTTCCTTCCTCCCTCCTACCTAAATAGCTTATAAACATTGGAAAGGTATCAAGTTCCATAGATCTTTTCCTTTAACCAAGAACACCTCTTGCCATTGTAGAAAGATATCCTTCTGAATTTCTTGGTGATGCTGAATGAAATGTTCTCACTTTTATGGTAACTCCACCTAGAAAGCACTCCAAGTACAACAGGTGAGATATTGTCAAATACTACAAGAAAAGATTATGTTCCTGCTTCCTGGTAGAAGAAGAGTGTCTGTCTGGGGCTCTGGGCTTCTAAGCTCTAAAGAGTTAGAAAGCTTGTGATATTTCAACAGCCAAGAAGAAAAAATACAAAAAATGGTTGAGATCATTCCTCTGATACATAAACTAGCTTTCCCTACTAATAGATAAAGGTAATTACTTCCCAGAAGTGAAGTCAGAAGTGGCTTCACTCTGCAAATATCTCTTGCTGATGACTGCCTCTCTCAAGGACGCCGATGCAATACAACAAAGAAGCGAGCTGGCGAAAGAGTGGGTGAGACAACTAAGAGAATTGGCATTCGAGGTAGAAGATGCCATCAACGTCTTCGTATACGAAATGGCGTGGAAACAGCGTCGCGACAGTGTTGTTCGGTGGTTCATCAAATTCACTAGGTATCTCATTTCTGCTCACGAGCTAAGAGATAAAATCCAAGTTATCAAAGGAAAGATCAATGACCTCTTCGATCACAGAACGAATTATGAGATTTAGCATTTTGAGGAAGGTCAAAGCCAAACATCTGTTCAAGCGCAAGCGCTACAACTGGAAGCTTCAAACTCTTCTAATGTCGAAGTTGTGGGACTTCAAAACGAAGCAGAGGAGCTAGCATAGTTGCTGACGAAAGAGGATCCCCGAGGACGGTTAGCTGTTGTCTCAATAACAGGCATAGGTGGTTTGGGGAAAACCACCCTTGCTCGAAAAATATACGAAAGAGATGACGTGAGAAGGCACTTTAACTGTCAAGCCTGGATCTATATATCCAAAGAGTATAATTTCAGAGATGTTCTGCACAAAATCATAGAACAAGTCATGATGCCTACAGAGGAAGAGAAAGTGGAATTGTTGTCAATGGGGGAGGGAAATTTGGAGAAAAAGCTTTCTGATTTTCTCAGGGAGAAGAACTATTTCTTCGTTGTGGACGACGTATGGACGAAAGAAGCTTGGGATAAACTGAAACGCATCTTCCCGGCTCCAAGCAGAAGTAGTCAGCTATGCAGAGTGCTGCTGACAACTCGTGATGAAAGCGTAGCCCGGTATGCCGACCAGATTACTCCTCCATACAAGCTACGACAGTTGGATGAAGAGAAGAGTTTGGAACTCTTATTGAAGGTCGTCTTCCGATCAGTTGACAGAGAAGCAATTCTGGACGAGGAGATAAGAAATCTGGCAAAGAAAATTGTTGCCAAATGTGATCGATTACCGCTGGCTATTGTGGTATTGGGAGGCCTTTCATCAACAAAGAGGCCGAATGTTTTTGCATGGGAGAATGTGCTCGACAGTGTGGACTGGGTTCTAGAATCGGGTGCTTGTCATAAGGCCTTAGGTTACTCAGAATTACCTTCTTATTTGAGGATCCTTTAATTTGAAGCCTTGTTTTCTTTATTTTGGGCTTTTCCCAGAAGCATTGAAATCAAGAGGGACAGATTGATTCGACTGTGGGTCGCAAAGGGATATATGGAACCAAAAGGGAAATTAAGAATGGAAGAAGTGCATGGTGATGAACGTGATATGATACTGAGAGGGAGAATGAATCAGTATCTGAAAATTTTTCTTAATTATTTTACTACTACCCAGAATTAATGGAGATCTAACTTTTCATACACACACACAAACGTATGCAAATCTATCTCGCTACCACTCAGTGGCCAAGTCTACTAGATTTGTACACCCACCCTGTAAGTCATTCTACGTACTCCAAAATATACCAGAAAGATAAAACAATCAACACAAGGATATTACGTGGTTCACCAACACAGTATGTAATGGCTAGTCCACGAAGTAATGCCCAACGGACTCCGTATTTACTAAACACTCTATTTTTAGTCTTTTACAAGACAAGAATACTAACCCTAGGTTTTCCTAGCATAAAACTGAGAGGGCGCACCAACGCCAAGATTTAGGCTTAACAACCAGTGTCCAGCACCCACTGAACACACCACGCTTAACCCGCACATACGGAAAGCAAATAACAATTTTTAGGCTTATAGAATTGCCTTACAATTTTCCCCCACTAGCTAGGTATTCAACAATTTTCACCTACACTAGCATACAATATATTGAAAGCATAAATAGATAGGGAATTGAAAATCTCACAAACAATGCTTTCAAATGGCCAACAATCTCTCTGAAACTTCACACTGCCCTCAGGTACTCTCTAACAGCCTTCAATGATGATAGATATCAATTCACAGAGCACACCTCGCTCACAGGCTACCAATCTCTTCCACACAACCCATAATCACCATGAATGTAAACATAAACGCTCTACTGACCTCTCATAGGGATTTAGCACTCCATTGATGCACAGAGAAGAGGTAGTTGGTGATTGATCACTCCCACAGGGTACGAAACCCTAGAAATCCTTCTCTCTGCCTTCAAAACGCTCTTTTCAATTTTTCTTTTATTTTTTTCGACTCCCAACAACGCCCAATAGGTAGAGAATCCAAAAATATGGAAACTCCAACTTGAACGGGCCGATTTGGAGTTTGTCTGTTTGAAGTTCAGCCACTCAGAAATAAGGAAAGAGAATCTTACGAAGCCATAAAGTGCACCCGCGCAACACCGAATCGCCACACGCCTTATGCGTTGTCGCACGCTGATTGGCATTCAAGGGATCTTCAACAGAGACCGTCAGATTACCTTAAAAAGGCGGGATTGAACTTGCGCCATCGGATCTGAATAAATCGCGTTAGGCGCGATCAAAGATTACATGAGCCGCTGGATCTTGATCTGATCCGCCGTAGTACCACGCATGCGTCACACGGAATCAAGAACTGTCTTCATGAATCGCGGTTCATTGTATTAACCCACTTCCGTCAAACCAGAATGCGCGCGATGGTATCAAGACGCAAAGGCCGCATTACACTCGAGCCCGCCTTGATTTGGGCCATTCAAAGTGGATCTGAGCATCGTGGCTTCATTTTAGTAGCTGATTTGGAATCTTCTATGTTTCTTCTTACCCAAAAGGCCCCCGAACAAATGTATTAATGACTTTTTCGAGCGATCCGACGGAAACTACGATATCTCTCTCATTCGACATCGGAATTGAGTGATTCAAGTTGCGTTGGAAAGATAACTCGATGCTCTACATCTTTCCACTGTCGGATTTCCATGAACCTGCTACGGGACCCACCAACATTTTCTCTCTCCTCTTTTTCTCTCATTATTCTCTCTCTACATCTTCTTTCTTCATGTAATGCTTCAAGATATCGCGACATTACCTCATCATTAGAAACTCGATCACATCATCTGAAACTCTGCCACATCACCAGTGGGGTCCACAGACAATCTCTCTCATCAAATTCAATGTAGAATATTATTCAACTCACTGCAAACCATCTGAAATACACTATAAGAGATGTAGAACATTGTAGAATACACTACTTCATCTATGGCATTGCACTGACACTCTCTCTCCTACACTGACATTCTCTCTCCTAATTTCTCTGATTGAATGTTCATCAACACAGTCACATCAACCAAGTTGCCAACAATGACAACACAAAGTCCAACAAGTGGAGAATGCCTTGAGGAGTTGATGCAGAGGAACCTAATCGAAGTTGCCAAGTGGAAACCAAATGGGGTACCTGATTCATTTATTATTCATGATCTCCACTTGAACTTGGCAGCATCAAAAGCCAAGGAAGGTAACTTTCTTAACATCACCACTCCTCTGAAGTCCTTGAAATCATATCGTCGTGTAGCCCTCCATGTTGAGGAAAGTGAAGATAATATAACTGCGGCTCCTTACCCTCCCTTGACTTCAAATCTTATGCGCTCATTACTCTCCTTTACTGAAATATCCCCTTCTTTTTGTGGACAGTTCAAATTACTCAATGTGTTAGATCTAGAGGGTGTCCCAGGTATTGAAAGCTTGCCAATGAGATGGAAAAGCTCATTTGCCTCAAGTACTTGAACTTATGTGGAATTGACTTGAAAAGTCTTCCATCTTGGGTTGGCAACTTGTATAGCCTACAAACTCTAAATCTGTTCAATACCAAGATTGAATCTGTCCCCATTGAAATAATTAAATTGGAAAAGTTAAGGCATCTTCTATGCTTTAACAGAAACCATAAAGGAACATATGTTGATTTTGTTGCTTCTGTTGGGGGCTTTTGGCAACGTCCATTTCCTAGACATATCCACCAAGGGATCTCCACACACTCTGGATTCATATTAGCAGTTGGATAGATGGTGGCCTCCAAAAGTCTATCAATCTTAGGGAACTAGGCATGATAGGATTAGGAAAGCACACAAAAAAATTTGGACGGGCATTGTGTTAGGGAGAAATCACTCTCACACTTGATCGAACTTATGAGAAGGTAACAAGTATACCATAAACATATTTTCAGCCCTAACAATATGTGCAAACAATGAACATAAATCAACCACACATGAGACACAAGAATTTAACGTGAAAAAATCTCTTCAAATCGAAGAATAAAAAACCACGGGACTCGAAAGCCCAAATCGAAACTTCACTATTATCAAATAGAGATTACAAAACCTAGTTCCAATTCTTCCAATGGGTATACAACCCCAATAGCAACAATAAGTAAAACTACTACTTGAAAAAACAAAGAGATGCAGAAATTTCACCCAAAGAAACAGAGATTGATGTACGGAGCGAATAACTTGACTTAAAAAACTCCAATAAAAAATCTGACCGTACAGATTGACAAACTATGTGTCCTTTACTTGTTGTCCAAAAATCAATCCAATCGGACCACGGATGACCTCCTGATAGTTGGCTTGATCACGGCTTTACAGATCACCTTCGCCCAGAAAAAACTGCTGCTCTCTTTCTCTTCTTCTTGTGATGCTATATAAAAACTAACCCTAATCCGTTTTTACCCTATTTAAAATGTTAAATACAAGGCAAAAGGGAATATGCTTAAATGGGCTTAAAACACACCAAGGTTTGGGCATTTATCCACATAGGAAGGGAGTCCAAAAAATCCAATAAATCTCCCCCTCCCAACTATATGGAGGAACTCGCGAAACCGGCGATCAAACAACAAGTTCCAAACTTCTTTCTTGGTAAAGACTTTGTCAACATATCAGCACCATTATCATTGTATGAACCTTCTCAAGTTCTAACAATTTATCATCCAAAGCATTGCATATCCAATGATACCTTACATCGATATGTTTGGACCTAGAATGAAAGGTTGAATTCTTATCGCGTGAGATGAATAACACTCTGACTGTCACATAATAATACATACCTCTCTTGTGGAAAGTCAAGTTCTTGTAGAAACTTTCGCATCCAAATTAACTCCTTACTTGCTTCAGTAGCAGCAATGAATTCTACCTCTGTAGTAGACAACGCAACACACTTTTGCAATCTAGATTGCCAAGCCACTGCTCCCCCTGCAAAGTTGATCAAGTAACCTGAAGTAGACTTCTTTGTGTCAACATCCATTGCCATATCTGAATCTGTATAACCAGTAAGAATTGGTTTCTCACTTCCAAAACAAAACTCCAAATTGGAGGTGCCACAAAGATGTCTCATAATCCACTTCATTGCATTCCAATGCTCTTTTTCTAGATTAGAAAGATATCGACTGACTGTACCAACGGCATGAGCAATATCTGACCTAGTGCATACCATTGCATACATCAAACTACCCACTATTGATGCATAAGGAACCTTTTGCATAACTTCATTTCCTTCTTCAGTAGAAGGACTATGTTTGATAATTAATCTAAAGTGTGAAAGAAGAGGAGTACTCACCACTTTAGCATTATTCATATTGAATATTTTAAGTACCTTTTCAATATATTTCTCTTGTGATAACCATAACTTCTTGGTCTTTCTATCACGTACAATCTTTATGCCAATGATCTGTTTTGTTGGCCCCAAATCTTTCATAGCAAAGGATTTGCTCAAATCTTGTTTCAACCTGTCAATCCTAAAAGCATCTTGACCAATAATAAGCATGTCATCAACATAAAACAACAAGATAATAAAATCATCATCAGAGAATTTACAAAAAAAATACACAATGGTCAGAAGTAGTCCATGGGCGCCGCTAGCGGCATCTCTACTTCCACCACTGAGACCACCGACACAGCCACAACCAACACCGCCATGATGCAGAAGAAAAATTTAGCCACAAAACTATTGCTTCCTGCCATTGCTGCTCAAGAAGGATAAGGATGAAAAGAGATGAGTACTGAATGTGAGTAAGATGGAAAACTATATAGCAGAGAGCCGGAGAATCAGTTTTCTCAGTAGTAGGGGTGAAGGGTGTTAAGTTTCCAACACAAAAGTTTGAACTAGTAAGTGGAAGGACTCTCCATATATAAGACCACAGGATTCCAATC
Source organism: Protea cynaroides (assembly GCA_028583415.1). NCBI lineage: Eukaryota > Viridiplantae > Streptophyta > Magnoliopsida > Proteales > Proteaceae > Protea > Protea cynaroides. The sequence goes on along the minus strand of CM053266.1, from coordinate 41,892,453 downwards.
CCATTAGCAATGTGAGCTATTCCCAATACTCCCCCTCACATGTAACCCCACCGTTAGGTGGCGTATATATGTGATAGTATATGTGGCAATACATGTGTGAGGACAATGGAAAATCGACGTGATCCTCCTCGGGATGGAAATGTGGTATCCCGTATCGATGAGGATCGATTTGTTCTGTTGGAGTCGCCACCTAGATTAAGGTCTAGGACCTCTAAAAATGTAGCCTCACCCTAAGGTAAGACTTCTATTGACCCGTGACCCAATGTATCGGTTCTTTGGTCTGCAAGAGATCGGGTAAGTATTCAGGGTACGATTATGGGAAGGTGTTAGGCACCCAAACCGCCCGATCATTATCGGCCTCCTAAACTTTCCTTAAATTCTAATTTTGACTGTGCTTGGTCAACTGGATGACTAGGGTTCAATGGGGGATATCCTAAACTAAGTTGCTAAGTTATTCTAACCTAGGGTTCAGCCAATCATGTTTTAAAGTAAATAAACAAGCAAATGTAATGTACAATATTATACAGTGAACCGGACCAAAGATGGTTCGGTCTTGGACTGAATCTGAGATGTGTAAGACATCTCAAACTGCCTACGTATTCCAATCTTGGAAATCAAGTCCAAAAACGTAGTTCGAACATGAGTTGTGTGATTAAAGATTATGGAAGTGATTTATGCATTTGCTTCAATTAGATTCTTTGTTGTTCAAGTTGAAGTTTATGCAGGATGTATGGTTGATGGGTGGCTTTGTACCGTATTTGGGATTCCCAAATTGCCTACGTATTCTAGGGTTTGCCCTAGAAATCAGAGTACCGACGTAGTTCGAAAGGGTTTTGAGAGTCGGATTTGGAATGTGTACCAAAATCCTTCCAATTTTGTCAATAGGATCTAGGGATGAGACCTAAATTCCTACCATTTTTAATTAGGATGTGTACCAAATTATTTCTAATTTTGTCAATAGGATCTAGGGATGAGACCTAAATTCCTACCATTTTTATTTGGGATGTGTACCAAATTCTTTCCATTTTTGTGAATAGGATCTAGGGATGAGACCTAAATTCCTACTATTTTTATTTGGGATGTGTACCAAATTCTTTCCATTTTTGTGAATAGGATCTAGGGATGAGACCTAAATTCCTACTATTTTTTTGGGTTTTTTTTACCCTAATTGTTCAATTATTTCCATTTTAGGGGTGTATCTTGCCCTAGTTGTTGTACAATGTAAACAATCTAACATAGCAATGTGAGCTTAAATATAGCAGTGTAAGCATCCAAATATAGCATGTTGGAAATATATTCAAATTTAGCAACACATCAGTAAAAAATGGCAAGTGAGCATGTGAATCAATACAAACATGGTAAGTGTGCATCCAAACATGGCAGTAATATGTGAGCAAGTGTAGTAGACAAATATGGCAATAAGCATGTGTAGCATTCCAATCATGGCAATGTGATTATTCCAATTATGGCGGTCGATCATTCCAATTATGGCGGTGTGACTATTCCAATTATGGCAGTGTGACCATTCCAATTATAGTAGTGTATGCATACGAGCATCCGAACATAGCATGTGAACAAATATAGCATCAAATATGGCATGTGAGAAACAACCAAAGCATATGAGAATCAATCAAAACATGATGGAACATGTAGCAAGATGACAGCTTTGTCAGGCTGGACCAAAATGGGCACATAAGGCACTGTACTTACTCAAAAAATTCTTAAAAGATATCCCTGGAAAGAAGACTCAGAGGCCAACATTTTGTCTCAAGGAAGCTAATCCTAAAAGAGACCATAGGCAGGTCGAAAACATTCCCCAAGTACAGGCAAATACACTGGTCAGGTCTGTTCCAGATTTTTGACCAGTTGCACCATAAATTCCAAATAAAATTATATTCTTAATGAAAATTAAATACAGACATATATCTATGTAGATAACTGTCTGATCTAAAATTTCATTAAGAAAAACAAGTTAAAACAATATATTTTCTTTGAGAAAAATGACTCTTTTCAATCATGCAAATCAGCACATCATGATAGATCTGAAATCAAAGCACTATGCACTTAAAAATTGATATCAATTCAACGAAAAATTGAAAAAATATGAAACTAGTGCCATTTTTTAGAAGACTTTCATGTCTAAAAAGTTCATGTTAAGTGGATTTTCTGATTATGGCCATAAGGCCTTTGTCTAGAGACTTTTCGATGGAGGATTGCATTACATCCGAGAAAAATAGCAATGTCAAAGACAAATTTTTTGATATATTTCCCCAATTCCAAATGGAACGAAATTTTTAGGGTAGTCTTATATCATATCAGAGAGACTCCCATAAAATTTTGGGCTTCAAAATCTTAGAAAAATACATATGATGTACGTCCTAAGTTTGAACCCTAAATCTGGAATTTTCAGATCGAAAATCACTTTATGAAATTTACAAAAAACATCAAACATCATTGTATATCAATCAAAAATTCATCATTGAATAGCTTAGACAAATTATCATTCATGAAAAATGTTAGACATAGGCATCCTAACATTAACAAGCATGTAATAGAGCATTCATGATTGAGATTTCATGAAAATTAGCCTTTTTCAAGCAAAATTGGCATTCGGGCATTATAACGACCTCTAAATTTGTTTAGAGTACTAACCTTGGGCTCAAATTGAGTGAAACCATTGATGAAGGGTGATTGTAGGTTGTATCAACCCCCTTTGAATGTGAATCCTCCTTCTCCTTTCTTCTGCTTCTTTCTCTCTTCTCTTTCTCTCTTTTCTTCTTCTCTTTTCTTTCTTTTCTCTTTTTCTCTCTTTCTTTCTCCCTCTCTCACGTTTTCTCTCTCTCACTCACCTTTCTCTCTCTCACCCACGTTTCCCTCTCTCTCTTGTATGGAAAAGGATCCCTCCTCTCTCCTATTTATAATTTTTCACTCATTTTCTAGAAGATCCTTCTTTCCTTTTCTTCTTTTTTCTAGAAAATCTTTTTTTCTCTCCATTTTTTCTTCTTTCCTTTCTTTTCTTCCTCTTTCACGTTTTTTCTTCTTCCTTTCTTCCCTTTTTCCCATTATTCTTCTAGAAAACCCCTTCTCTTTCACGTCTCCCTCTCTCCTCTTTCCTTTTTCTTCTCCAAGATCTTTTAGATTTCATCTCAACCCTAAAGCCTCCTTCTCTTTCACGTCTCCTCTCTCTCCTCTTTCCTTTTTCTTCTCCAAGATCTTTTAGATTTCATCTCAACCCTAAAGCCTCCTTCTCTTTCACGTCTCCTCTCTCTCCTCTTTCCTTTTTCTCCTTCCAAGATCTTTTAGATTTTATCTCTTATATATAATAATATATATTATATACACATATATTTAATAACATACATATATGTATAGTATACAATATACATAATATATAAATACTATGCACATGGATGAACTGATTCGACATGGGTTGAGACCGGCTTGGGTTGATTGAGTTAAACTGATATGGGTTGAGCTAGGTTGGACCAGAACTGGCTTGAACCGAGTTGACCCGGATTGATTGGAATTAATTGGATTTTCTCTCTTTATCATTTCATGGGTCATTTCCCTTGTCATCCCGCATGGAATTTTCCCGATGGCCTCTATTCCAAATTTTTTATGCTCATTTTGTAGAACATTGAAAATGAGGAATATAGGAACTGGAATCACCTGAATCCGATGTAGAACGGAAAAGTTATGCAGCTTTAAAGTTCTGACGATAATTTTGCATGCAAGCTTGCATGGGACCCATTGGTGACTTCTACCTGGGATTTTTTACGTCCATTTTGTAGAACATCATGAATGAAGAATAATGGTCTTGGGATCATCTGAATCCGATGTCGGATGATTAAGATATGATGATTTGAAATTCAAACGATCCGACTTAGGATAATTTGCACGAAAGGCCCCCGGGATTATTTATAATAACTTCATAAACCTCCCTTATATGTATCATCCGACTAAAATGGTCATATCTTCTTCATTTGATATCGAAATTGAGCAATTACGGTCTCATTTCGAAGATAATTCTATGACCTATGCATCCATGCAAAATTATAACCCATGACCTTGCTGTGGACCCATTGAAAACTTCCTCAAATTCACAGACCCATTGAAAACTTCCTCAAATTCGCAGTCAAAAATCCAAACCTTCGATCACCTTTCTTCCTTTTGTTGTCCACACACCGGGGGCTTTGTTTTGTTTAGGGGATGGCAAAAATGGGGTGCTTACAGATGCCCCTCTTCGACCGAGATTGTGGGCAATTGAGGCCGAAGATAAAAGTAGCCCATTTTTGCATTATTCTACACTTGATCCGAATTCTACCATTGCTCTCTTGAACCGATGTTGTAACTACTCTCCTCCCCCCCGTAGCGACCTCATCAGTCCGTGACTTTGGCTCAAGACCGCTCGTGATGTAACCAGAATCGTGCTTTGTGCTCGAATTTGTAACCTCCGAATGTATAGCCTTTGGGTGTAGCGAGCTTTGGATGTGTAGCCTTTGGATGTGTAGCCTTTGGACCGAATTTGGGGTGTCCCAAATTGCCTACGTATCCTTTGGGATTTCCGTCCCTCCGGGAATCGGGTTCCGCGTAGTTCGGGCTAGAGCTTTCTCTCTTTTCCCATGATCTTTCTTTCTTTTTCTTTGCTTGTATCTTGTTCTCTTTTTCATTCTTATTCCCTTTCATTCGGTCTTCTTTCTTCTCTGTACTTTCACCTTTCTTTCCTTTTCCCTTTTTTTTTCATTTTTCTTTTTCTTTTTCTTGTTCTTTTCCTTTCTTCATCTTTCTTTATTCCCAAAATGGGTTGAACTTTCCATAAATATTGAGGTAGCCACAATGGGGCTCAGCATCTGCACTTTGTCCACTAACATTGCTCGGAATCCAAGAGGAACTAGAGATCATGATTTGATCGACTTTCCTTGACTTGACTTAATCTAGACCGAGAGAAACATGTTTCTTTTCTTTAAAAGGAAATTTTGATATGTTCTGCATTCCTACCAAATTTATATGGGTTTCACTTTGATCAAAGGGCAATCAGGTCTTTTTAATGAGGGGCAAATGATGACAATGACTCAATTTTATTTCATTTTTTTTTCAAATTTGTATGAGTCATCTTTCTCTTACAATCAAATGAACTCAGCTAGAGTTTCAAACAGAGGGCTCAACTAAACTCATGATGTTTGGATAAATGGGTGATTTTGCCCCAGTGTTTAAGTTCAAGTCTGCGCACATTGATAGACAGGCGACTTTTGAGTCATCAATAGAAATAACCTTAAGGAGATGCAACCCTACTCTAATCTTTAGAAAAAACGTCAAAGAATGCTTTCTCCTCTTGGTATCACTCAGATAGAAAACAAGTTTCAACAAGCTATGCTCCGATGCTGAATCGGTTACAACCACGTTTGGGCCCAAATCCTTTAAGTCTGTATACAAGTATGACGACGAAGGTCCAAATGGACAGATAAGAAACTGTCCAATGGGTCTGCCATTGGGAGAGTGTTTGGTTGTTTATGTATAATGGCTTGATCTCCACTAGGCGATGCCATTTTATTGGCTAGCAACAAAAGACTATGGAATTCTTGGACGCCGTCGAAATGATGAACGACAGATAAATATTCCAGTCAGATTTATTGAACCATATTTATGCATAACAAGACGATATGTTCACAAGAAACAATACCATAAAATTTTGTGACATTTGAAGTAAGGGCATGTAATGTAGACTCTGTGGAAGACCGTCGGATTGATGGACGGGAGAGAGAGTCTTTAGCCGAAAAGAAAAATCCTCTGATGACAACAAAGTGATGAGACCACCCCCTGTATGGGCGGGATGTAGTGACCAATATCAAAAATCCAGCTCAACAAAACGTGAATCACAACAAACGATCAAGTCTCCAATCAGGTTCTAAGAAATGGTGTCTATATATCATTGTATGAGAACCAATTGTCTTATTGCTCTATAACTGAACTCGTCCATCAGCGGGGCTCCAAAGGAGTTGCCCCATGTACATGCCTTGTAATTGAACTCACTCATCATTAGTGTTTCAAAGTAGTTGCTCCATGTCTATGCACCGTAGTTGAATTTGTCGACCATCATTGTTCCAATGTAGTATGCTAACCAACCTCATTATTTTGTATAGCTCTTTCTTTTTTTTTCTCTCTTTTTTTTTCTTTTTTTTTTCTTTTTTTTTTTCTTTTTTTCCTTTTTTTTTTCTTTTCTCTCTCTTTTTTTTTTTTTTTTTTTTTTTGAGCTCATCTTTGACTTTGAGGTTGATCCGTAGCAAGTTTTATGTCTGTAGACTTTATGCACTTGTAAAAGACATAATCATTTGAATGGTCCTTGTCTGTAGAAATATCCCATAAAAAATTCATTCTGTAAATTGATCAAATGGGATGACATTTTGATGTACCAACTTGTATCTTTGCGAATGCTTGCATGACTTCAACTTAATCATCTATAACTTTCACGTGTGTGTTGAGCTTTCATTTCTCTAAAGGCCGATGGAGTAGAAGTTCAGGTTGTGGTCCTTCATCTCAATCGTCATCAGAGTCAGAATTAGCAATGGACATGGAAGAGGAAGAAATATCAAACTGGGAAGGAATTGATTGGAAGTAGTAAAGCACTGTTGTTGATGTCTCAAATGAGATAATTATTGTTCATTTTTTCAGAGCATTTTGGACTGGACCGTCTACAGACACATCGAACTTAAGCCCAAACATAGATGACCTATCATATACCAATGGTAGCCAGTTTAGACAAGTAATTCACCGAGTTACCCCAATTGGATACGACATCATTGATGCCAACTTATGATTGGTTGTAGGACCGAATCTCCGTCAGACTTTCGCTAGTAAGGCTCATTACGCCTATCTATCGACATGTGTTTGATCCTTTCCATCTTGAGATAAACCCCTCTTGGGTCTATTACCATTTTGATTTATGCCCCAATTCGGGTTTGACATTCACCTGGCCAATGCCTCAATTTGGTTTGATCTATCCAAATCTTATGCCCCAGTTTTGATGTCACGAAACTCTGACCTATACCCTTGTTGGTCCAGCACCTTTTTGGTTTGCCCCACTTTGAATCCATTAACATTTTAATTATGCCCCAGTTTAGGGTGCACTGGTATTTTTGTTGTGCCCCAATTTAGGGTATACTGATATTTTGGTTTTGCCCCAGTTTAGGCTGCACATGAAGTTCATTTTCAGGCTACCTTAATTTTGGGATATAATTGACCACATGGTCTTCCTTTTCATCCTAGATTTTGGGAGGTGGGTGGGCCATTCTTGATGGTTCGAGGACTACTCCTTTGAGTCAGGGTCACCTTGGGTGATAAAAGTAATTTGGGAGTCAGAAACCAACTCCTTCAGTCAAAGTGGCTCAATTGCCAAGGGTGAACGAAATGCTTTCCAATCTCAGTTTTTTTCATTTAAATTTGGCAGGTATGCTAGCATGGGAAAGAAACTTGTAATCTCTCAGAATCTATGATTCAGCTTTCTAACCTCTTGGATTCCTCAACTCCGATCTGGGAAATTTCAATTCCATTCTGAAATATTTGGGCTCTCAATATACTGTATTCCAACCATTCCAACATTTTGAGGTACAAAAGTCCTCCTTATGATCATGAACCGAGACATGAACCAGTGATGATGAGACATTCCTATGAGTGGATGTAATAAGAGTGGATGCTTTGTCTACTCACTCAGGTGTTCTCTTAAGTCTAGACAATCCTATCCTCCCTAGTTCACCCTTTTTTTTTTCTTTTCTTTTTTTTTTTGGTTTTTTTTTTCCCTATAAACAATGAAGGTTAAGACTCAGAAGTGACCCGGACACGAAAAGAATATACATACACATACAAGCTGACTCGACCAAACAAAGTTAGCTCCTTCATGAAAACCGACCATTAGACATCATCTGTAACAATTTATTTGTATTTGAATAACCCCATGATTGGTCTTGGGGCCTCAAGATTCCGAATGGATCATTGTAGCACCAAGGTTCGACCATGTGGTTCATCAAATTTCAAGAAATTGAAATGGATATGCTTATTTATAGTTTTCATGATGGATGACAAAAGCGGTTCATGATTGAAAAAACCGGTAAATTTCTACTTGATCACAGTATCTATACCGTGACGAAGATTTTCCGATCGTTTTTGAGATTGATGTATCAATATTGAACGGTCAACACAATGAGCTTTGTACGATGGAGGGCGTGTACAGACCGCCCACACTAATGTGTATGCGGGTATACGTAACCCTCACGCTCCCAACAAGTGAGAGACAAGAATACTCAAGTGTGGATCCAAACATGTTGACAAGTCAAGGACAAAAACGGGCGAAACCGACGTCTCGGATGTAAATATTATGATCGAGTAGATTTTACCATGTTGGTTCAAAGATGGACCAAAATAACATACATGTGGCTCAAACTGGGTTAGGACAGAAAAGGCCACCTTGACGAGGACGGGGTAACCTATCACCGAATGCTCGATGAATAATGGGCCCCCATTCCCTTTATATACTATGTTGCAAGGATCCAAGCGACGTGGAGTAGCATAACGCATTCCCGAAGCGGACCCAAGAAACGCCGTTAGAGGCTGTCGCCGGTCGTGGTCTTACAAAGTACGGGCCAAGGTCGTGTTTCTCCTAGCGGGCTGCCCCACATGCATGGGACCCGGTTCGGCTACTCGCACGAAAGTGTGACCGAACCCATTCCCCCCAAAGCAATATGTACAAACAATAAATATAGTACCCTAGATCTAGCATCAAATGTCAAGCAAATCAATATAAGGAAAGTATCCTAGGAGTCCGAATATTAATCCCCGAAGGAGTCGCCACCTGTGAGGACAATGGAAAATCGACGTGATCCTCCTCCCGGGATGGAAATGTGTATCCCGTATCGATGAAGATCGATTTGTTCTGTTGGAGTCGCCACCTAGATTAAGGTCTAGGACCTCTAAAAATGTAGCCTCACCCTAAGGTAAGACTTCTATTGACCCGTGACCCAATGTATCGGTTCTTTGGTCTGCAAGAGATCGGGTAAGTATTCAGGGTACGGTTATGGGAAGGTGTTAGGCACCCAAACCGCCCGATCATTATCGGCCTCCTAAACTTTCCTTAAATTCTAATTTTGACTGTGCTTGGTCAACTGGATGACTAGGGTTCAATGGGGGATATCCTAAACTAAGTTGCTAAGTTATTCTAACCTAGGGTTCAGCCAATCATGTTTTAAAGTAAATAAACAAGCAAATGTAATGTACAATATTATACAGTGAACCGGACCAAAGATGGTTCGGTCTTGGACTTGAATCCGAGATGTGTAAGACATCTCAAACTGCCTATGTATTCCAATCTTGGAAATCAAGTCCAAAAACGTAGTTCGAACATGGGTTGTGTGATTAAAGATTATGGAAGTGATTTATGCATTTGCTTCAATTAGATTCTTTGTTGTTCAAGTTGAAGTTTATGCAGGATGTATGGTTGATGGGTGGCTTTGTACCGTATTTGGGATTCCCAAATTGCCTACGTATTCTAGGGTTTGCCCTAGAAATCAGGTACGACGTAGTTCGAAAGGGTTTTGAGAGTCGGATTTGGAATGTGTACCAAAATCCTTCCAATTTTGTCAATAGGATCTAGGGATGAGACCTAAATTCCTACCATTTTTAATTAGGATGTGTACCAAATTATTTCTAATTTTGTCAATAGGATCTAGGGATGAGACCTAAATTCCTACCATTTTTATTTGGGATGTGTACCAAATTCTTTCCATTTTTGTGAATAGGATCTAGGGATGAGACCTAAATTCCTACTATTTTTATTTGGGATGTGTACCAAATTCTTTCCATTTTTGTGAATAGGATCTAGGGATGAGACCTAAATTCCTACTATTTTTATTTGGGATGTGTACCAAATTCTTTTCATTTTTGTGAATAGGATCTAGGGATGAGATCTAAATTCCTACTATTTTTATTGTTTCCATTTTTAGGTTTTTAGGGTTTCCTATCCCTTTTCATTGTGATTTTCATTTTTTAGGGTTTTCTACCCTAATTGCTATTTTTCCATTTTTAGGGTTTTTTTTACCCTAATTGTTCAATTATTTCTATTTTAGGGTGTATCTTGCCCTAGTTGTTGTACAATGTAAACAATCTAACATAGCAATGTGAGCTTAAATATAGCAGTGTAAGCATCCAAATATAGCATGTTGGAAATATATTCAAATTTAGCAACACATCAGTAAAAAATGGCAAGTGAGCATGTGAATCAATACAAACATGGTAAGTGTGCATCCAAACATGGCAGTAATATGTGAGCAAGTGTAGTAGACAAATATGGCAATAAGCATGTGTAGCATTCCAATCATGGCAATGTGATTATTCCAATTATGGCAGTGCGATCATTCCAATTATGGCAGTGTGACTATTCCAATTATGGCAGTGTGACCATTCCAATTATAGTAGTGTATGCATACGAGCATCCGAACATAGCATGTGAACAAATATAGCATCAAATATGGCATGTGAGAAACAACCAAAGCATATGAGAATCAATCAAAACATGATGGAACACGTAGCAAGATGACAGCTTTGTCAGGCTGGACCAAAATGGGCACATAAGGCACTGTACTTACTCAAAAAATTCTTAAAAGATATCCCTGGAAAGAAGACTCAGAGGCCAACATTTTGTCTCAAGGAAGCTAATCCTAAAAGAGACCATAGGCAGGTCGAAAACATTCCCCAAGTACAGGCAAATACACTGGTCAGGTCTGTTCCAGATTTTTGACCAGTTGCACCATAAATTCCAAATAAAATTATATTCTTAATGAAAATTAAATACAGACATATATCTATGTAGATAACTGTCTGATCTAAAATTTCATTAAGAAAAACAAGTTAAAACAATATATTTTCTTTGAGAAAAATGACTCTTTTCAATCATGCAAATCAGCACATCATGATAGATCTGAAATCAAAGCACTATGCACTTAAAAATTGATATCAATTCAACGAAAAATGGAAAAAATATGAAACTAGTGCCATTTTTTAGAAGACTTTCATGTCTAAAAAGTTCATGTTAAGTGGATTTTCTGATTATGGCCATAAGGCCTTTGTCTAGAGACTTTCCGATGGAGGATTGCATTACATCCGAGAAAAATAGCAATGTCAAAGATAAATTTTTTGATATATTTCCCCAATTCCAAATGGAACGAAATTTTTAGGGTAGTCTTCTATCATATCAGAGAGATGCCCATAAAATTTTGGGCTTCAAAATCTTAGAAAAATACATATGATGTACGTCCTAAGTTTGAACCCTAAATCTGGAATTTTCAGATCAGAAAATCACTTTATGAAATTTACAAAAAACATCAAACATCATTGTATATCAATCAAAAATTCATCATTGAATAGCTTAGACAAATTATCATTCATGAAAAATGTTAGACATAGGCATCCTAACATTAACAAGCATGTAATAGAGCATTCATGATTGAGATTTCATGAAAATTAGCCTTTTTCAAGCAAAATTGGCATTCGGGCATTATAACGACCTCTAAATTTGTTTAGAGTACTAACCTTGGGCTCAAATTGAGTGAAACCATTGATGAAGGGTGATTGTAGGTTGTATCAACCCCCTTTGAATGTGAATCCTCCTTCTCCTTTCTTCTGCTTCTTTCTCTCTTCTCTTTCTCTCTTTTCTTCTTCTCTTTTCTTTCTTTTCTCTTTTTTCTCTCTTTCTTTCTTCCTCTCTCACGTTTTCTCTCTCTCACTCACCTTTCTCTCTCTCACCCACGTTTCCCTCTCTCTCTTGTATGGAAAAGGATCCCTCCTCTCTCCTATTTATAATTTTTCACTCATTTTCTAGAAGATCCTTCTTTCCTTTTCTTCTTTTTTCTAGAAAATCTTTTTTTCTCTCCATTTTTTCTTCTTTCCTTTCTTTTCTTCCTCTTTCACGTTTTTTCTTCTTCCTTTCTTCCCTTTTTCCCATTATTCTTCTAGAAAACCCCTTCTCTTTCACGTCTCCCTCTCTCCTCTTTCCTTTTTCTTCTCCAAGATCTTTTAGATTTCATCTCAACCCTAAAGCCTCCTTCTCTTTCACGTCTCCTCTCTCTCCTCTTTCCTTTTTCTTCTCCAAGATCTTTTAGATTTCATCTCAACCCTAAAGCCTCCTTCTCTTTCACGTCTCCTCTCTCTCCTCTTTCCTTTTTCTTCTCCAAGATCTTTTAGATTTTATCTCTTATATATAATAATATATATTATATACACATATATTTAATAACATACATATATGTATAGTATACAATATACATAATATATAAATACTATGCACATGGATGAACTGATTCGACATGGGTTGAGACCGGCTTGGGTTGATTGAGTTAAACTGATATGGGTTGAGCTAGGTTGGACCAGAACTGGCTTGAACTGAGTTGACTGGATTGATTGGAATTAATTGGATTTTCTCTCTATCATTTCATGGGTCATTTCCGCTGTCATCCCGCATGGAATTTTCTGATGGCCTCTATTCCAAATTTTTTGCGTTCATTTTGTAGAACATTGAAAATGAGGAATATAGGAACTGGAATCACCTGAATCCGATGTAGAACGGAAAAGTTATGCAGCTTTAAAGTTCTGACGATAATTTTGCATGCAAGCTTGCATGGGACCCATTGGTGACTTCTACCTGGGATTTTTTACGTCCATTTTGTAGAACATCATGAATGAAGAATAATGGTCTTGGGATCATCTGAATCCGATGTCGGATGATTAAGATATGATGATTTGAAATTCAAACGATCCGACTTAGGATAATTTGCACGAAGGCCCCTGGGATTATTTATAATAACTTCATAAACCTCCCTTATATGTATCATCCGACTAAAATGGTCATATCTTCTTCATTTGATATCAGAATTGAGCAATTCTGGTCTCATTTCGAAGATAATTCTATGACCTATGCATCCATGCAAAATTATAACCCATGACCTTGCTGTGGACCAATTGAAAACTTCCTCAAATTCACAGACCCATTGAAAACTTCCTCAAATTCGCAGTCAAAAATCCAAACCTTCGATCACCTTTCTTCCTTTTGTTGTCCACACACCAGCAGGGCTTTGTTTAGCTGGGATGGCAAAAATGGGGTGCTTACAACATGGCACTTTTCAGGTGACTGATCCCTCTTTAGGTGATTAATCCCTCTTTGGGTGACATATAGTCCCTTTTTGGATGACATATAGTCCCTTTTTTGGGTGATCATCCCTCTTTGGGTGACTGATCCCTCTTTGGGTGACATATATATAATCCCTCTTTTTGGGTAATCGTCCCTCTTTGGGTGACTGATCCCTCTTTGGGTGACATATAGTCCCTCTTTGGGTGACCATAGTCCCTATTCTGTGCAACTGGCGTCCCTCTTTCGGTGACTTGACCTCTTTTTTTTTTTTTTTTTAGGGTTATTATCGGGGGGAACCTGGAGCTGATACCATGTCAAGTTTTCAATTCAAAAGTTCAAACTAGTAAGTGGAGGGACTCTCCATATATAAAACTATAGGATTCCAATCTCATTAGTAATGTGAGACTATTCCCAATAAAGGGAACGATTAAAATCAGGATTCACATCCTCTCCTCCCACTGATTCGGGAGGAGGGAGACACCTCCGTTGGATGGCCGACATGTGGGGCTCGGGTGAATCGGAGCCCTCCATCCGAGCAGACACCCCGTGTAGGCTCAGATTGTCGGCTCGATGTCAGTTCGGATGGAGAACTCGGATTCACCCAAGCCCCACGTGTCGGCCATCCATCCAGGCCACCGCCCCTCCTCTCGAATCACTGGGAGGAGAGGATTTGAACCCCTGAAAGCAAGTGTATTTATAGTGGGCGAGTGGGCCCTACAATAGGCTGTGATTGGCTTACGCAATTTTGGTATCTTAACTTAGTGAGTTTTGGACTCTAGCCTCTACCTCTGGTATCCAAATCCTCTCCTTCCAGAGGTTCGGGAAGAGGGGCGGCACCCCCGTTAGATGGCCAACACGTCGAGTTCGGGTGAATCCGAACCCTCCATCCGAGCAGACAAGCTGAGCCGACAAGGGGGTGTCAACTCGGATGGAGGGCTCAGATTTACCCGAGTCCAGGTATCGGCCATCTAATGGGGTTGCCGCCCCTCCTCCAGAACCTCTAGGAGGAGAGGATGTGGATCCCTACCTCTGCTAGAAACAAAAAGCGCTTCTCTGTCGTTATGGATAGGGGTGTCAATTCGAGACTTGGATATTCTGTGGTCATGGAGCCCTTGTAATTATATCTGATCTATTGAGAATGCATCTGCATGTTGCATCAATATATTCTAACGGGTAGAATATAGCTACGAGAGCTGCACGGCTGTTGATGATCCAAGCTCTGTCAACTCTCAATCGAAATTAATTTGTTTGGTGTTGATTTTTTATATAATTAATTAACTCAACTATGGTTTAGAATCGTTAAACCGTTGATTAATCGATATATTAATCTTATAAGGGAACCGAGTAAAACTTGTTAGAAAACTGAATAAAACCAGTTAGTTAACTGCCTAATTAAATGTATAATATTTCATATGTAATATACAATTTTAATGTGTTATGCCGTAACATAATGTCATGCACTCATGTCCATTTTATATGATGTTTTTAGTTTATTATTTAATGTTTAATGTTTTGTTATTGAACTATTATTACTATGGTAGAATATTTGTTTCTTTCTCTTTAACCATGTAAGAAATCGTTTATGAATCAATTAATTAAAATCGATAAGAAATCGTTAAACCAGATGTGGCTTTTATAAAAAATAACATTGAATTGAATCAAATTGAACCGAATCAAACCGATAAACCATTTATAAACCAATTGACATCCTTAATATTTATGGCCAAAACCCTTTTGCCAGCTCCCTAGTAGTTCGTTTCCTTCGGCAGATTTGATGGCTTCACATGGCCCGAACTGGAATCATCCTATGAATGAGGAGGGAAGAGATACTAGCATAATTTACTGACATTTATTCTTTAAATGCTATATTTTTTCACCAAAAAAAAAATTACTAAATTCCTTTAAAATATTTTAAATTGGCCATCAAAATCCTCTCCTCCCCGGCTCTCTGACCCTCATCTTATCCAACCGTTGAAATTATGACGATTGAATAGAATGGGAATAGAAAAACCGAAGAGTAGAGGATTTGGACTACGAATCCATAAAATAAAAAAGGAAATATGAAATACACTAAGAATGTATACTTTTATTCCTCTCTCACTTCCTTGAAATTCAAGCTTTTTCTTTTCTCCCATCCAAGTGACCTACTAACATTGTATTATTAAATTGTTTTTATAGGTGAATGATGTCTATAAGCAAGTTGTGTGAGTTCTGCCTAGTATTTAATATTTATTTATTTTTGAGAAAAAAGATAAAAATAACAAAATATATTAATAGGCAAACCACAAATTGCACGAATTGTGAGTAAAAATACTGAGAATTGATCCTCGCAATATCAAATAAAGAACATGCACTCCTGTTGAGTGTCTAGTTCACCTGCGTGTGCATATATCTTTTATGAAATTTCGTCACATTCATATCTAATGGGTCTCACACTACATCGACGATGATAGGATTTCAAGTATGCAGAATACACGTATGTGTAGACGATCTGCACTTGCTACACTTTTCGTTTACTCATAACGTGAGACAAACTACGGCTGCGTTTGATATGCATTCTCATTATGTAGAATGCATTCCCTAATATAGAATAAGAGAAGACTGAAGGGGGAGAACTTTCTGTTCTACCCTCAATTGTTGTTAGGCAAATACCAATCCCACCAATAGGAGAAGGACACATCAAAGTGTCCCAACTGCAAGAAGGCATGTATATAGCACATTCGAGGAAGCCAACTCAGAGGTCGGCCCCATAAAGGAGTCGACCCCACAAATCTCGAACTGGCTATCATTGGTCGCCTATGATGGTGCACATTTAATCTTGGTGCTTGCCAGCTGCTGACGTCGATCACAAGCTAAGATTTCAGAACCATCGTCAGATGGTTCTCAAGGAGATCTGCATCTAACGACTATAAGCCCATCAACTCGCAATCAAACCCAACTTCCACGGGATACAATCGTGGGATCACACCCACCTCTTGTCCAACTACTGCTCCAACTGCCACGATAACTGATGTTGAGGGCAAAGAGTTCTGGATAGGCACGATATCCACAGCCAGATGGTAGATGATGCCAAAAGGCCCAAAACACACGCCACTCCATGCCCTCTTTATCTATACTACCTAAATCGAAAACAAACGGATTGAATCCTTGCTAATTTTATACACATTCTCTCTCTATCTCTAAACCCACTTTTAGGGGCTCTCGTATGTCTCGTTTCCGATTTTAATTGTTTGTACTCAGTTTTAATTTAGCCATCAGAGTGACTAAGGAGGTTTCAATCACGCCATCACTTGCCTCCTTCACAGGTTCAGCCTTCTCGAAAAACTCAAACAATTAGCGATAGCAACATCTGTCATACCTCCTTCCCTATCGCTCACTGGAATACCAGTTTCTCCGTATCAAGGGGGGAAAAAAACCATCAATATCCCATAAATGTTTTAGATTAAACGAAAATATAAACAAAGAATCAGAAGAAAAGTCAAAGACTTTTTTTTTTTTTTTTCTCTCTCTCTCTCTAAGTTTAGGTTGCTTTATCTTTTGCATGCGGAGGTTAGTTTATATATGTTGTGCGGAGATCTGAGCTTAATCCTCCAGGAACACTTCATTCCTCCACCATTAATGGAATGAAGTGGTGTGGAATGAAGAACTGCGGAAAGACGAAGCTGAGATGTCGAATGGCTTTCTTGTCATCCAAAAGTCAAACTGCAATGGGCCTCGACATGTCAAACAAGCATCTCACTTTGCCACTTGGTCGTCTAACTCCGATTGGACCTAGATGAAGCTTTTGGATCTGTCCAATCTTGATAATTCTATTACTACACAACAGTATCTTTCTCTCGAGAAAAATGATAGAGACGACCTTTAAAGTACAGTTTTATAATAGAATAATCCAAATCGTTAGGTTAAGGACGTTAAATATTGACGTGAAGAAAGTTAAAATTTCGTTAATATCTCTATTTAAACTGAAATTACTTAAATAAGCTAAAACCATTGAAAGGGGTTTTATTTCTCAGTTGTGGTTTCTTCTGCAACAGAAACCACAGAACTCTACAACTCCACTTGCGATCTTGCATCTTCCCAACCGAACTCCATCGTCTTCTCCGAAGACTACAAAACATTCTGGTTAAACATTGTGGTGCTTAAGATATGCGGCAGAAGGCATTCAGTTCATTGTCATTCCGGCAGAGACTACTACTCCAATTGACATTTGGAAGGTAATGTCTTCATTCATGAGTTTCAACTATTCTAGGATTTAGGGCATTTCACATGGATTTCAGGGTATGAAACAACTTTCAAATATTCTAGGGATTCATTTGGATCCCTTAATCGATCATCCAGTTTTGCCCATAATATTCTGTTATATATCTTCCAAGCTATAACAGAACCTTCTACCAAACCCATTAACCTTTTATGAGGCCTATTTCTCATCAATTCTATCATATTATATTGATTTTTTATCCCTTAAATCATAGTTCCAATCTGGTCCCTAGAACTCTATATCCTGCAACTTCTAGTGCTACTAGGAGTTTTAATTCCTACAAACAGCATCTATATATAAACTCTCCGACTTCTCATAAACAGAACTATTCTCTCCCCTGATTTTCTTGACCATTTGGTTTCCTAATGCTATACTACTGGTGTTGGGGTAGTGTCTTGTATTATGTGGGATCCACACAATTAATAGAGTTATACTTGTATTAGGGTTTGATTTATTACATCTACGGGATAAACTTATAATTATGGTGGGATTAAGATTTCTAGGTTTTCTTATATATTGTCTCTATGTGGAAAAACCTAGGTAAGACTGTAAGGGCTGTCAGAGGATTCTCCTCTGATAGTGGAGAATTGGAACGCTGTAAGGCTGACAGATAAGATAAGTCTGTCAGGTAGAGAATTCTGTAAACTATTCTTGGGAATAGAAGAAAATCACTCTTTTCTCTGGTAGACGTAGGCATTTCACGATGGGATGCTAAACCACGTTAATTATTTGTGTTTTTTTTTTGTTTGCGTGTCTTCAATCCTAACAAGTGGTATTAGAGCCAAGTTCGATAAATCGATCAGTGATCTAGGAGAAGGAGGGAGGTGCGTGGAAGGTATGAAGAAGAAGAAGAAGAAAAAAGAAAAAAAGGAGAAAAGAGGTGTTCGTAGAGAAAAGGGGTTTCGACGCTGAGCCTTACTGCGGTTGTGTGGTCGGAGATGATTTTTTTCAGTCGAAAAATATGCTTTTAATGGTGATCCACAGAAGGACCTGGGATCTGTGGAAGAAAGGCTTAAGTGGCTTGATGTATCTGTGGTTTCAGATGGGCTATCATCTGGTCGGAGCAATGAAGTTTTTCCAACGGTAGGGTTGCTCTTTAGTCCTGGGTGTGAAACAGAGTAGTAGAATGGCTCAGAGCTTTATCACATGTGGTATTCTTGCTTGTGGTAGGATTACATGTGGTGTTGGATCCTTACAGAGAGGATAGTCAGCGACGACTGGGAGATCGTGCTTCGATTGATGGAGCAATGGTAGCTGCTTGTGGATTTGGTCAGATCGGGGAGATTTTCTCCGGGATCTGACGGCGGGATTGAATCCCGGCATGGTGCATCATGGCTAGTGGATGTTGTACCATGGGACAAGGGAGTACTGACGAACTGGGACGAGGAGTCGGATCTCTAGGTCTGCGTTGGAGGTGCAGAGGTGAGAGACTTAAGTTCCAGGTGCAATTGGAGTTGCAGAGGGCTGGGATGAGGAGTCGGTTCTTAAGGTTTGCATTGGAGGTGCGATGGTGAGAGGCTTGGGTTCTAGGTGCAACTGGAGTTGCAGGAGGATTGTGAGTGACGGTGATCTTTCCGGTGATACTGCAGCAATGGAAGAGATGGAGTCACTTCACATCGTACAGTGGTGAGCTGTACAGGACATCCGGACAGGATCCGAACAGGGTGTGGGCTATGCCGGTTTGGGTGTAGCGGTTTAGCAGAGACAGATTTACAGAATCAACATCAACGGATTCTCTTCAAGGTGGTTTGCAGAATCCAAGTCAGGTGGAAATTTATTGGATTAGTGTCTTGTATTCTGTGGGGTCCACACAATTAATAGAGTTATACTTGTATTAGGGTTTAGTCTATTACATGTACGAGATAAACTTATAATTGTGGTGGGATTAGGATTTCTAGGTTTTCTTATATATTGCCTCTGTGTGGAAAAATTTAGGTAAGGCTATAAAGGCTGTCAAAGGATTCTCCTCTGATAGTGGAGAGCTGGAACGTTGTAAGGTTGACATATGAGATAAGCCTGTCAAGTAGAGAATTCTGTAGACTATTCTTGGGAATAGAAGAAAATCATTCTTTTTCTCTGGTGGACGTAGGCATCCCACGATCGGGTGCTCAACCACGTTAATTCTTTGTGTTTTCTTCTTGTTTGTATGTCTCCAATCCTAACAACTACTTCCTTTCATTCTTTAGGATATGAAACTCCAGTCTTACATCACTCCTTTATCTAGAACATATCCAATACGGTTTCTACAAATTTATTGAACCAATAAAATTTGAAAGTATTTCTTCCCCAAACCTTGTCCCCTTCTTCATCAAGACTTGAGGGGTTACGCTTTCCAAAATTTATGGTAGAACTAAGAGACTCCATTGAAGATGATCGCAACGAAAAATGGAGAAGAAGAATTTGCAGTGCACTCCAATCATGGAGAACGAAGAAAACATAAAACAAGGGGGCAAAAGGGAAATAGGACATGAGAAATTAGTTAGATTATGTACTATTAGGAAAAATGTAGTTTTGTCAATAAAATATTTAAGTTAACATTGTTAGTTTTGGATAGTCGACTATATGTAAAGAAGGCACAACTATTATATAGTAAATGAATTATCAAAGGAGGTCTAAATAAATTTTCTATAAATAAAAAAAGAAAAAAAAAACAAGAAGAAAAAACATAAGGAAAAAGCCAGTGTATATAGCCCTTTTTTTTTTTTTTGTTTAAGGATCACAATTTGTTTAATTAGATGCAACAACAGATATCAGGTTCAAGACTTTACAAATAGGGTCAGAACCACGACAAACACTCTCAATTCCACCCTTAAACACCCGAATAAAAAATAAAAAAACACCCCAATAAGACAGACATTCATGAAATCGAAATTCCCCCACTTTATTACACATACACCATATGGCAATAATATTAGTTATATATTAGAAGACCGGGAAATAAAGTGTTTTTTTTGGGGGGTAAAGACAGAGAAATAAAGGATACCGACGTGAACCAACTTTGAGAAATTAACTTCATTTTTCTGGGATACAATGTAGACCTGCAGTTCTACCAAAATAAAAAAAATGTAGACCTGCAGCCACTTCTTTTTTGTAGGACATTCCCACGGCATGGATTCATCATGAAGTAGACCTGCAGCCACTTGTTTTGTATCTTTTTGTAGTTTGATCCCTTCCAAAGCAATATACATCATTACGTCTGCACATCAAACAATACAACGCATCATTTTTCTCATACTTGCTCAATTTCACATTTTACTCCCCCACGAACATACAGAGAAAGGGAGAAGAGAGGGAGAGGGAGAGGGAGAGGGAGCGAGAGAGAGAGAGAGAGAGAGAGAGCTCACCGACTCTATACTCGAGGCTGCGCTGGATTGACGAGGTATCATCTGTTCAATTTTTTTAAGCAAACTGCCTTCTTTTTCATCAAGCAAACTGCGTTTGGCTTCATATTCAGCAATGACTAACAAATTGCGTTGGCGTTCAACTTCATCAGGGTACAAGAACGTAGCAACATGTTTCAAACTACGTTCAATTTTACCAATCTTACTGCGTTCCCGTTCTATTGCAGCAAGCTCTCTGCGTTCCCGTTCAATTTCGGCAAGTAAACTGCGTTCTTGTTCACTTTCAGCAATGTGTTGGGAAATCTCTGTTGGGATTTGTACTTCCCTTATATTGATGGAAGGAACATGTTCGATCTTCTCCCAATCTTCTCCACCTTCTTTAACCCTCTCAAGGAACTCATTTGGCATTGACAATGAAAGTTTCTCTAGTGTTGCGATGTTCCTCATCCCCTCTGGCATCCATTTCAACTCTAAAAGGTGATTCATTTCCAATGTCCTCAAATTAGGCATTGCTCCTTCTTCCACTTTCCATGATATTAGCCAATCAAACCAGATGAGACTCAAATTCTCCAGTTTAGAAAACCCTCCTGACGAGCATTTCATCTCCACTCCATCATATGGGTGCGAATCTAATTTGAGATCCTTCAATTGGGGTAGCTTCTCCAGTGTCTGCATCATGTCTTCCATTAGATGAGTGCTACCCAATCGCAGCCTAGTAAGATGCGGTGGGAAGTTTTTGAGGTCAGGTAGTTTCAGAATGCCAGCTCCGATAATGGTGATATCATGGAGATACTGATGGTCTGAAAATGAAGGAAGAATTATTTCTCCAAGTCCTAACCATGCTTGTTCTGCCAGGAATAGGACCTCGAGGAGCACCAATTTGGCCAAGGCACGGGACAATGCCTCTCCAAATTTTTTCATGAGTTCTCCAAATCCTGTTATACCCAGTTCCCTAAGATTGGTCAAATTTTCAAGGCCATCCTCTATCCAACTGCTTATATGAAACCAGAGTGTATGGAGATCCTTTAGCTGGTGGATATGTCTAGGAGATGGACGTCGCCAAAAAACCCCAACAGAACTCTGAACAACGAAATCATCAGATGTTCCTTTACAGTTTCTGTTAAAGCATAGAAGATGCCTTAATTTTTCCAATTTATATATTTCAATGGGAACAGATCCAATCTTGGTATTGTACAGATTTAGAGTTTGTAGGTTATACAAGTTGCCAAGCCAAGATGGAACAGTTTTCAAGTTGGTTTCAGATAAGTTCAAGTACTTGAGGCAAATGAGCTTTCCTATTTCTTTGGGTAAGCTTTCAATACCCGGGACACCCTCTAGATCCAACACATTGAGTAATTTGAACTTTCCACAAAGAGATGGGGTTATTTCAGTGAAGGAGAGTAATGAGCGCAGAAGATTTGAGGTTAAGGAAGGGTAAGGAGCTGCAGTTATTTCGTCACTTTCCTCACCATGGAGGGCTACACGACGATAAGATTTCAAGGACTTCTTAGAAGTGGAGGTGTTAAGAAAGTTACCTTCCTTGGCTTTTGATGCTGCCAAGTTCAAGAGGAGATCATGAATAATAAATGAATCAGGTACCTGATTTGGTTTCCACTTGGCAACCTCGATTAGGTTCCTCTGCATCAGCTCCTCAAGGCACTCTCCACCCACTTCTTCCATTCTTAGTTTTCCTCTTGGTTCCAGAAATCCCTCGGCGACCCATAATCGAATCAATCTGTCCCTTTTGATCTCAGTCTCTAATGGGAAAAGTCCAAAATAAAGAAAACAAGGCTTCAAATGATTAGGTAATTCTGAGTAACTCAAAGCTAAGGCCTTGTGACAAACACTCGAGTCTAGAAACCAGTCTACACTTTCAAGCACATTCCTCCATGCAAAAATGGTCGGCCTTTTTGTTGATAAAAGGCCTCCCATTACAACAATAGCCAGCGGTAATCGATCACATTTGGCAACAATTTTCTCTGCCAGATTTTTCATCTCCTTGTTGAGAATTGCTTCTCTGTCAACTGATCGAAAGACCACATTCAAGAAGAGTTCCAAACTCTTCTCTTCATCCAAAAGTTGTAGCTTGTATGGAAGAGTAATCTCATCGGCATACCGGGGTATAACTTCATCACGAGTTGTCAGCAGCACTCTGCGTTGCCGAATACTGTTGCTTGGAGCTGGGAAGATGCGTCTCAGTTTATCCCAATCTTCTTTAGTCCATATATCGTCAACAACAAAGAAATAGTTCTTCTCTCGAAGAAAATCAAAAAGCTTTTTTTCCAAATCTCCCTCCTCCATTGGCAACAATTTCACTCTCTCTTCCTCTGTAGGCATCATGACTTGTTCTATGATTTTGTGCAGAACATCTTTGAATTTATATTCTTTGGATATATAGATCCAGGCTTGACAGTTAAAGTGCCTTCTCACGTCATCTCTTTCATAGATTTTTCGAGCAAGGGTGGTTTTACCCAAACCACCCATGCCTGTTATTGAGACAACACGTAACTGTCCATGGAGATCCTGTTTCGTCAGCAACTTTGCCAGCTCCTCTGCTTCCTTTTGAAATCCCACAACTTCGACATTGGGAGAGTTTGAAGCTTCAAGTTGATGGGCTTGAACAGATATTTGACTTTGACCCTCTTCAAATTGCCTAATCTCATAATTTGTTCTGTGCTCGAAATGCTTCTTGAGCTTTCCTTTGATAACTTGGATTTTTTCTCTTAGCTTGTGAGCATAAATGAGGTCCTTTGGGAACTTGGTGATCTTCTGAACAATACTGTTGTGACGCTGTTTCCTTGCCATTTTGTATACGAAGACGTCGATGGCATCTTCTACCTCGAATGCCAATTCTCTTAGTTGTTTCACCCACTCTTTTGCCCGCTCGTTTTTCAGTTGTATTGCAGCTGCATCTGCGTCCTTCAGAGAGGCAGTCATCAGCAAGAGATCTTTGCGGAGTGACTCCACTTCTGGTTTTACTTCTGAGATAAAATTACCTTCATCTATTAGTAGGGTGGCTAGTTTCTGTATCAGAGGAATGATTTCAGCCATTTTTTGTATTTTTCCTACTTGGCTGTAGAAATATCAAAAGCTTTCAGAAGCCCAGACACTCTTCTTCTTCTTCAGGAGCGTAATCTATTAATGTTGTAGTATTTGACAGTAACTCACCTCATGTTCTACTTGGAGTGCTATACAAGTGAGAACATTTCATTCAGCATCACCCAGAAATTCAGAAGAGTATCTTTCTGAAATGGCAAGAGGTACTGTTCTTGGTTAAAGGAAAAGCTCCATGGAACATGATACTTTTACATGTTTTTAGGCTATTTGGATGGGAGGGAAGTATCATGTTCCACTCTCCCGAAATACCGGTATACTGTTCTTCTCCTTTGGTCCATGTAATGTGTCAGGTGACTCAGCTCAGGTCCTTCATATCTGGACAGTTCTCAGAACAAAAGATGGCTTACGTATTGGAATGTACGATTTGGTTTCTGATACGGGGGAAAAATATCACCCAATGAAAATTTGGTTTGTATTATGGGAGAAAAATATCATGCAATGAAAATCTTACACGTGACACTTAAAATTATATAGGGCGACCAGGCATGATAGAGTGGTGCTCTATCTTGTCTACTTGGAGTCATAGTTCCGTTCAGATACGCCTCCTGGGCGGAGGTACAGTTCTAACAGGACATGGTTCTTGGTCGGAGGTATAATTCTATTGGAGTACGTCTCCCGGTCAGAGCCCAAAGTCCTAAGGTGACCAGCCTACGTCGTAGGAGTCTTTTTCCTAGTACAATACAATGCCGACCTTCACAATCATATGACCACTCGTATGATGACACATGTCACTCTATTATTGATCGACTTGGCTTCCTTAGCTACAGTCTCCTACTCCTACTTGAAATCTATGACCTAGGCGTCCCTCAGAGCGACACCTGACAGTCTCATTAACGATCTACTTCCCAAAGTCCTGGTTCCTCTATACTTCTTCCCAATCTCTATAAGTAAAGGACGAGCCTCTAAGGTAAATCATCTCACTATTCACTCATTCCTTCTCTCCTATGCTCAAACTCTCTTTTCGTTCTCCTCTTTCTCTAAACTAGAGATAGCTTTCTGCTATTTCTTGACTATTGCATTGGGAATCTGACTTAGGCATCAAAGTGTATCTGGGGCTTAATCACCCAACTCCCTTGTCTCATCTTTGTGATTGCAGGTTGCTGGGATCGCAGACCGACGGATAATTTCCAATCATAAGAGTTTGGAATGTTTATAACCAGTTCAAGGCAAGCAAGTTACTATTCGAAAGAAGAATATTTCAGAAAAATTCATTTTGCTAATTTAAGTATTCAGTCATAGAATTGGTTAAAAATTGGACTTAAAATAAAATTCAAGTTTTGATTGATGTGGGAATTTTTTGTTCATTTAAAAACAATTCGTTCGAAAAATTCGAATGTTTTTATTATATACATTTTACATAATTATCTAATTGTTATACTTGTATAGTATAAAAATGATATAAAATTCTTTATAAAAAATGATATAAAATTTAAAATAAAATTAAGAAAACACAATTTTTATAAATAATTATAACCATTAATGATAGCTTAGCTTAGTAGAATACACCATGCAAGCATATATTAGTACATAGGTCTGATCTTCTTACTGATCCCTCCATGTCAGTTCAACCTGTTAGAGATCTATTCCCATACACATAATAGCATATGTTGATCATCATTTGAATAATAGGTTTAATAGGTTTCACGGGAAACAATACTTAGGAACTAAAGTTCAATTACTCCTGTTATTGAGAATTCAAAACAGTTAAGGGATACTGAGAATAGTAAAAAGCTTAATTACTCCTATTATTGAGAATAAAAAAAATGCAAGCAAAGAGATATTGAGCATTAGAAAAGACTCATTCATTCGCATTATTAAGAATTAAAAATGGTAAACAAACGATATTGAGAATTAGAAAAGGTTGAACTACATTTGCCTTTGATATGAATTCTCAATATACAGAATGCATACCCTAATATAGAATAAAAAAAGGATAAAGATCCTCAATTGTTGCCGTATCTTCAACAGGAGAGGGATCAATCGCGGTTGGACGAGTGAATACACTTGGCATTGGTCATATCCAATGTCTCATATGTTTGGGAGTGGAATAAAATATGTTAATGAAGTTGTAACACAGTAACGTATGAGGAGCCATGCATGGCCTATGTGCCTAAGAGTGCGGTAAGTGCATAACTATGTGCTAAGATGATGGAGTTTGTGTGCTACTGATGTGGGTAAGTGTGCATAATTTATGCCAACAAATGGTGGAGTGGTGCACATGATGTGCTAGTGATATTATCATAAATATTGGGAAGAGAGATCCATGTCTACGTGTGGAAAAGTGGGAAAAACTTAAGAGGTACTTTGAGGAGGTGTAAAGTGCCTCATCCCCCTTGGTGTCATGGTCCCTTGGTATGACATTAAGACAACGTAGGCATTGAGATTGAACGTGGCTTGCCACAACTAGGCATTGTATGTAGGGTTGGTCTAGCCTTGTATGCATAGTGATCAGGTATTCCATGGGTGGAAACTGTGGGTGGGCATTCAAGGTCACAGACGCACAGGGGATGTCAAGTGTCTCCCCTATGGGTAGGAGCACCCACGGGGACTATGTCTAGGGGAAGGCCTTGCCGTAGCAAGCTGGCGGTAGAGGTTTGGGGATCATGGTGCTACTAGCATCTGCTATGCGGCAGTGGCATCGTGGCTTGAACGAGTAATCTATACCGTTGCTCCTTGTGTGGGTGTGCATGTCCTTGGCAAGGCTCGGATTCTGCATGCCTAGGATGTTTCAGTGTTGTTGCTATCTACTAGCATGAAGGATATCCTAAGTGAGACCGTGGTGGCATGGGACAAACGAGTGCGCCGTAGGACTAGCCAACCTTCAGGGTGTATGAGACTCTATCCAAGAAGGTTTTCAAGGAAACCCTATGTGCAAGCATAGTGATTAGCTAGTCGTAGCCATGAGCGGGCTGGCATGCTCGGTGATGTGAGGAAGTACGTCGAGGATGTCGAGCATAGTGCACAAGTGACCCTAGATGGTACAAGTATCTTGTTGTGACCCAAGGTGATGACAGTGTGGACTAAGGTCAAGGGAACCTCAACATATTGGTGGTTTGTACACAAAACCACTTCCTGTCGATTATTAGGGAAAACTTTGTTAGGTTATTTTTCTACTGCATCAGATGGAATTAGACTAGCATTGGCTAGCCGTGACTCAAACATTGCAGAGACAAATTAAAGAATTCAGTTTTCACAACCGGAGAAAAACAATTATACTGCAGAGATGGAAATACCACCCCCTCATTCAACACATTCTCTATGGGGGGGAGAGAGAGAGAGAGAGAGAGAAAGAGAGTGAGGGGGGGGGATCATCATGAGAGATTCAGAGGTGATTTGTGCAACACGGTTTTACACTTTAAGTAATTAACCCTCAATTCGCGAGAGAGAGAGAGACTCAGCTAGAAGTGAATTGTGTAACACTAACGGTTTTAAACTTTTTACTAATTAACTCTACTGATGCAGGCCCGGATGAGATCCAACTAGTGCAACCACCGGAACGAGATTGTCTCCGGTTCAAATTGAGCTTGACAAAAACCAGTGCTGGCTGGATGATCGACACCTGACACTTTCTTACATCCAACGGCATGAGAGTGATTGTTAAAAAAAAAATAGAAAAAGAATTGCAAAAATACTCAGTCATTCTCATACTGTTGGATGTGAGGGAGTGTTAAGTGTCGGCCATCCAATCAACACTGGCATTTATCAAATTCATTCTAAACTTGAGACGATCCTAATCCGCAACCACCCCACCCAAGATTTTGAGAAGATCTAAAGCTGGTTGTTACAGAACCTTTAACTAACTATACACATTGCCATTGGGGTCTTCTTCATCCACATAATTACCACAACCAACATTCCATAAAAATCGCAATCGAGCACTTTCTTTTCTTTCTTTTTTTTTGGGTAAATCCAATCGAGCACTTGATATGTAATAATGGATCTTATACGGGTCAGCACGCTTTTTTATTAGTATCTTTCTTCTTTATTAGTAGTAGTTTCACCCTTCTTTTAAAGAGTACTAGAATTGTAGAACAGCAATAACATTATGAGATGATTGATGTTAGGATCAAGCGATTTTTGTTATTTTCTTGCTTCTTCTTGTTGCTTTATTTGTAGTTTAATTAATACTAACGCTAACTTCTTGTTTTCTTTGTGAACTTTTCTGTATGAATCTCAGCCCAGACCTCTATAAACACAGGATGGACCAACCAGGGTGTCCATTAATGCCAAATCTGTACCAAGTTTTCTGGTCCTTTTAACACACAGTAGACAACGAAGAGATGGCAGATGAAAATCTGTTCTTAAAATTGGACTCTGATCTCTGAAGTAAAGATGGTGCAAATAAGTCTCTTCCCACTATTAATTATGTCGTTTCCCATTTCAAGCTACCAGCCTCCATTCATAAAGCCATCGGACAGGATATTACAAACTTCATGCGGAGGAATAACGAGAATCATAAAGGTATTTCATGGGTGTCTTGGAGGAGGCTCTCCAAATCTAAAGAAGAGGGAGGTTTGGGTCTAAGAGATCCAGTTCTTCACAACAGAGCATTATTAGCAAAAACGGCTTGGAGACTTCTCAAGAATCCTCACTCGCCATGGGTTAAGGTAATAAAATCTCTCTATTATCCTACAAATAATTTTTTGAAGGCAAAGTTAGGAAGCCGCCCATCCTGGGCTTGGAGAAGTATTATTGAGGGGAGGGATGTCCTTGAAAAAGGATTAATTTGGCAAGTTGAGAAAGGAAATTGTATTAGTATTTAGAATGATCCTTGGGTGTCTTCCTTGCCAAATTTTAGGGTTACTACAGCTATGAACCCAAATGTGGATGTTCTTTGGGTTAATGATTTAATTGATGCAGAATCTAGAAGGTGGAAGAAAGAGCTAATTACACAAATTTTTAATCCTGGTGAAGTTGATGCTATACTTAGTATTCATTTGAGTTTTTTTCCCAAGGAGGATTACATCTTGTGGGGGAAAACAAAAAATGGTGAGTTCACTGTTTGTTCTGCTTATCACCTTCTCGAAAATGAAGAAGAAGATGCAGCTAAACATCTTCCTTCATCCTCGCGATGCCATAAATGGGAATTGATTGATAAACCCAGTTGAAAGTTAATATGGAATGCTAAAACCTTACCGAAAATCAAATCCTTCCTTTGGAGAATGTGCACCCAAGGTCTTACTTCTGGTGAAAATTTGTCTTCTAGGAACATTAATATTATCTCCCATTGTAAATTTTGTGGCTCCAATCAGGAATCATCCGAACATATCTTTTTTCAATGTCCTTTTGCTCGTGCGGTATGGTTCGGATCACCTCTTGCATACTTAATTCCTGCTGATGAATTTTTTTTCTTCCTCAGTGGTTGCAACAATGGAGGGATATGGTTAAAGAAATGAAGAAGGCAGATACCTTTTTTCCATGGCTTCATTCCTTTGCTGGCATATCTGGCTGGCTTGGAATGACTTTCATTTTAACAGAAGAAGCTGGAGTCCTGAACAAGTTATTGCTCATGCTGTTGCAACATTTCAAGAATATGCAGCTATTCACTTCGTGGACAATCACTCAGAGGCCGATGTTGGTGCCCAGGATGAACCTGTCCAGTCGATTTCTTCTAGCTCATCTCCCCTGTTTATCATGAATACTGATGCTAGCATTAAACTAGGTTCGTCTACTGGGGGTATTGGTAACTGTTGTAAACCAGAGTTTGGTTCAGTTTGCAAGGCTATGTCAGCTCCATATTGTTTTAAGGAAAGCATTGAAGGTGAGTCCCTAGCGATTCGTTTGGCGATGAAGGATACACTTTCCAATAGCTGGAAGAATCTAGAAATTAAAACTGACTGTAAGCAGCTAGTTGATATTCTCAACCAAAAGGGAAGAATTGTCCAAGATCTGTTTTGTAGCAGGTTCTATGAAATTGACTTCTTGAAGTCGATGGAACATAAAGAAATGTTGGGGATGGATTTGAAAATGCCTCTCTATCAAGAAGTAGGGAATCCCGTGCTTGCATATCCCAGTTTTGAGACAGACCATCGCCAATAAAAGGTTGAATATTGCTTAAATTGGTTTCAAACAAAACCGGAGAAGGTAGAGTGAAACCCATTTTGAAAAGAGATGGAAAAGTTTTGTAATATATAATTTATCAAAAAAAAAATCTTAAAACTCTTATCATATATTGCAATTATACTTTTCAAATGTTTATTTTAAGTTTTAATTGAAATTTTGATTGCGGAGGGTTGCTAT
Organism: Protea cynaroides; assembly: GCA_028583415.1. Classification (NCBI taxonomy): domain Eukaryota; kingdom Viridiplantae; phylum Streptophyta; class Magnoliopsida; order Proteales; family Proteaceae; genus Protea; species Protea cynaroides. Next base: position 41,862,329 of record CM053266.1, on the reverse strand, counting down.
TAGAATTCGTTTGAGATCTTCTAAGGTGGGATCTATATATAGATGATAATGAACAAAACACAAGAGCGATTAGATCATTGGTGTAGGGGTGTCACTCAAATACTTAAGTGAGGACATCGTAACAAACAGTAATAAATGGGAGAGCAGTAGAAAGTAAGAGATGGTTAAAAGATGGATTAAATTTGAGATTCGAGTCCTATTTATAGGGATTTGGTGTGGATCCCAAGCACCTTTGTTGTGTAAGCCCAAAATAGCAATGGTCGATTGTACCCTTGAATTTTGCAAACAATGTTGGATGTGCCTCCGAGTGTCCTTTTGGTCAAAAGACGGTTATACCCCCAATGACTGATGGTTTAAAAATGATTTCGTGTCACGCTTTTGTTAGCGGATATTATTTATACCCAACAGTTTCCCCTTACTCTTTTAGATCTGTGAGATCTGATTGAGTAAGAGAGAGAATAAAAATTGCATGGTGTCTTATTCATAATTATCTACCCTCCTCAGGCCTTTGTGACCGGTATCCGAGGAGGTTGAAGGACTGTTGGAGTCTAATTGAGTGTTGACCACCATAGACCGTTGAGTTCAGTCAAGTAGAGGGTGGGGTAGGACGATTGAGGTCAACCTGCGAGATGCCCTTCTCAGGCCTATTTGACTGGCGAAGCCAAGATGCAGACATCGCGACCGAGGTGAGCATGCGAGCTCAGGCCTTTTTGGTTGGTGTAGTCGAGATGGGGTAGGGCAATTGAGGTCAGCCTACGAGCTAACCTTCTCGGGCCTTTTTGGTCTGTAAAGTCAAGGTGGGGCAGAACGATCAAGGTTGGATTGAGAATTGGCCTTTCCTCTTCATTGAGCTCCATCTTAACAAGGTGAACGGACCGATCTGGTTGGTGAAGGATTCTTGGTGTTCGACCTACCCACCTCAAGTCCTTCAAGTCGGTCTTGCCGAGGTAAACTGGTTGATCTAGTTGGCGAAGGATTCTTGGCATTTATTGTTGAGTTCAATATTGCTAAGGTGAATGGGCCGATCTAGTTGGCAAAGGGTTCTTGGTGTTCGATCTACCTGCCTCAGGCCGTTGAGCTTGGTCTTGCCAAGGAGAATGGGTCAATCTAGTCGACTTAAAACCTGTGGTGTTTGATCTACCCTCCTCTAGCCTTTGAGCTCGGTCTTGCCAAGGGAAACAAACCAATTCAATCGGCTTAAAACCTGGTGTATTCGATGTACCCTCCTCGGGCCGTTGAACTCGATCTTGCCGAGGTGAATAAGTCGATCTGACTGCCAAAGGATTCTTGACGTTCGATCACCCACCTCGAGTCATTGAGCTCAACCTTGCTGAGGTAAACTGGCTGACCTAGTCTACTAAGAGTTATTGGCGTTCTATCTACTTTCTTCAGGCTGTTGAGATGGTCTTGTCGAAGTGAACGGACCGATTTTGTCAAGACGTTCTAATTACCCTCCTCAAGCCGTTGTTTGGTCATGCCGAATTGAAGGGGCCAATATAGTTGGCATGGATGAACCGGATCGGATGGGTTGTCGGTTAGATGCTTCCATTCAATTGATTTGACAGGTCTGATCACTATCTTTAATGGATCCTCTCCATGTGGTCTCTAACAGTCTCGGTGAATGTGAAGTGAAGTCAAGAGACTTGAGACCTATAAAAACTCAATCATTGAGACCTATAAAAACTCAATCATTGCCTTCATTTATTATTCCGCAAAGAGCATTCTGGGTCGTCAGTGGATATTCACTTCGTCGGTCGATTCGCACTTCATTATTAGTACTGTGATGTTAATAAGTCCTCTCATTAATAGAGTGGTGGAGGTCTTCATATTTTTAAAATGTGATTCGGTCTTCATATTTTTAAAATGTGATTCAACACATATAAACAAAAATCGGGTGTAGGTGTGTGTAGCCTTTGAGTAGTAGTAAGGTGCATCACATAGGAGCAGAGATGAAAAGGGAAATCCCAAGTTTCCCATGAATTCATAAAATGCAAATTCTCCAAAATGCAACAAACCAGGAGATCCAATGCTACTAGTACTCCATCACATCTAATGTACCACATCATGAATGGTAAGTCCTTGTAAGGAATCTTATAAAATATCAATATGGGATCATAGAAACTGAGCTAGTTAAACCCTATAATCTCATTTTATTTTGGTGGTTATATCAACTGCAGTTTAACTTAATGATAGCCTGGAGATAAGTTACAGGTCGTCCCCCCCCCGGGAAAAAAAAAAGGGAAAAGAGGAAACTTATTAATATAGTATACAATTGCAGTGATAAGAAACATGGTCTTATGATTGAGAGTCTCAATAGACAAAACTGGAAAGAAATTTAACAATTTCAGAATTTGAAGATACACACAAATTGAAGGCAACTGCAAATAGCTTTTTTCTTCTTTTTTTTGGGGTTTAAGAATCACAATTTTTTATTATTGGATGCAACTAACATATACCAGATTCAAGACTTTGCAAATAGACTAAGAACCACAACATAAACACTTACTAGATTCAATTCCACCATTAAACACACCAATAAGACAAACATTCATGAATCGGAATTCCATGACTTTATTACACATGCATACCGCATGTGGCAATACTATATAAATATGAGCTTATATATTAAAAGACCTGGAAATAAAAGAAACTGAACATGACCCAACTTTGAGAAATTAACTTCTTTATAGTAGGATATAAAATGTAGACATTCCCACGGATTCATCTTCATATTGAAGTAGATCAGCCAGGATCCACATCATTTTTTCCCTGAGATTCGAGAGGAGAGGCGGCGGCCTGGATGGATGGCTGACAGCTGACTCTTGGGTAAATCCAAATCATCTATCCGAACCGACACTCCTGTCAACTCAATTTGTCAGCTAGGGTGTCAGCTCAGATATGAATGACTCGAATTCATTCAAGAATCAAGTGACAATCATCCATCAGGCCGCCATCCTTCCTCCCAAAATCTAAGAGAAAAGAGGATTTGAATCCATATCGGATCACCCTAGATCAGCCACCACTTTTTTGCATCTGTTTGTAGTTTGATCCCTTCAAAGCATTACATCACTACGTCTGCACATCAAAACAAACCAAAACAAATCATAATTACTCTCAGACTTGTTCAATTTGACATTTGGCTCCCCCTCACACACACATATATAGAGAGAGAAAGCGCTCACCGACTGTGGACGCGGACGCGAGTCTGCGCTGGAACGAGCTATTATCTGTTGAATTTTAGCAAGCAAACTGCGTTCTTTTTCAGCAAGCAAACTGAGTTTGCGTTCATTTTCAGCAATGGGTAACGAATGGTGTTGGCGTTCATCTTCATCAGGATACAAGAACGCAGCAACGTGCTTCAAACTACGTTCAATTTCAGCAAGCTTACGGCGTTCACGTTCAATTGCAGCAAGCTCACTGCGTTCGCGTTCAATATCAGCAAGTAAACTACGCTCGTCTTCAATTTCAGCAAGGTTCTGGGAAATCTCTGTTGGGATTTGTACTTCCCTTCTATTGATGGAAGGAACATGTTGGATCTTCTCCCAATCTTCTCCACCTTCTTTAACCCTCTCAAGGAACTCATTTGGCATAGAAAATGAAAGTTTCTCTAGTGTTGTGACATTCCTCATCCCCTCAGGAATCGAATTCAACCCAAAAAGCCGATTCATTTCCATATTCTTCAAATTAGGCATCGCTCCTTCCATCACTGTCCATGATATTAGCCAATCAAACGAGATGAGACTCAAATTATCCAGTTTAGGAAACCCTCCTGACGAGCATTTCATCTCCACTCCATCATATGGGTGCGAATCTAATTTGAGATCCTTCAATTGGGGTAGCTTCTCCAGTGTCTGCATCATGTCTTCTATTAGATGAGTGCTACCCAATCGCAGCCTAGTAAGATTCGGTGGGAAGTTTATGAGGTCAGGTAGCTTCGGTATGCCACCTCCAATAATGGTGATATCATGGAGACACTCATGACTGGAAAATGATGGGAGAATTATTTCTCCGACTCCTAACCATGCTCGTTCTTCCAAGAACAGGACCTCAAGGTGCACCAATTTGACCAAGGCACGGGACAATGCCTCTCCGAATTTTTTCATAAGGTCTCCAAATCCTGTTATGCCCAGTTCCCTGAGATTTGTCAACTTTTCGAGACCACCCTCTATCCAACTACTTATATGAATCCAGAGTGTCTGGAGATCCCTTAGTTGGTGGATATGTCTAGGAGTTGGACGTCGAGGAAAAACCCCAACAGAACTCTGAGCAACAAAATCATCAGATGTTCCTTTACATTTTCTGTTAAAGCATAGAAGATGCCTTAACTTTTCCAATTTTAATATATCAATGGGCACAGATTCAATCTTGGTATTGAACAGATTGAGGGTTTGTAGGTTATACAAGTTGCCAACCCAAGGTGGAAGGGTTTTCAAGTTTGTTCCACATAAGCTCAAGTACTTGAGACAAAGGAGATTTCCTATCTCTTTGGGCAAGCTTTCAATACCTAGGGCACCCTCTAGATCTAACACATTAAGTAGTTTGTACTGTCCACAAAGAGATGGGGATATTTCAGTAAAGCAAAGTAATGAGCGTAGAAGATTTGATCTTGAGGATGGGTAATAAGGAGTCGCAGCTACAGTATCTTCACTTTCCTTAACAAGAAGGGCTACACGACGATAACCTTTCAAGGACTTCTGAGGAGTGGAAATGTTAAGAAAGTTACCTTCCTTGGCTTTTGATGCTGCCAAGTTCAAGAGGAGATCATGAATAATAAATGAATCAGGTACACCATTTGGTTTCCACTTGGCCACTTCAATTAGGTTCCTATCCATCAGCTCCTGAAGACACTCTCCACCCACATCTTCTATTCTTAAATTCCCTCCTGGTTCCAGAAATCCCTCTGCGGCCCATAGTCGAATCAATCTGTCCCTCTTGATCTCAGTTTCTTCTGGGAAAAGCCCAAAATAAAGAAAACAAGGCTTCAAGTGACTGGGTAATTCTGAGTAACTCAGAGCTAAGGCCTTATGACAAACACCCGATTCTAGAACCCAGTCCACACTGTCGAGCACATTATTCCATGCAAAAATAGTCGGGCTTTTTGTTGATAAAAGGCCTCCCAACACCACAATAGCCAGTGGTAATCGATCACATTTGGCAACAATTTTCTTTGCCAAATTTTTCATCTCCTTGTTGAGAATTGCTTCTCTGTCAGCTGATCGGAAGACCACCTTCAAGAAGAGTTCCAAACTCTTCTCTTCATCCAAATGTCGTAGCTTGTATGGAGGAGTAATCTGATCGGCATACCGGGCTACGCTTTCATCACGAGTTGTCAATAGCACTCTGCATTGATGACTACTGCTGCTTGGAGCCAGGAAGCTGCTTTTCAGTTTATCCCAAGCTTCTTTGGTCCATACGTCGTCCACAACGAAGAAATAGTTCTTCTCCCTGAGAAAATCAGAAACCTTTTCCTCCAAATCTCCCTCCCCCATTGATGACAATTCTACTTTCTCTTCCTCTGTAGGCATCATGACTTGTTCTATGATTTTGTGAAGAACATCTCTCAATCTATATTCTTTGGATATATAGATCCAAGCTTGACAGTTAAAGTGCCTTCTCACGTCAGCTCTTTCATAGATTTTTCGAGCTAGGGTTGTTTTCCCCAAACCACCCATGCCTGTTATGGAGACAACACATAACCTTCCACGAGGATCCTCTTTGGTCAGCAACTTTGCTAGCTCCTCTGCTTCGCTTTGAAATCCCACAACTTCGACATTGGGAGAGTTTGAAGCTTCGAGTTGTTGAGCTTGAACAGATGTTTGACTTTGACCCTCCTCAAAATGCCTAATCTCATAATTTATTCTGGCCTCGAAAAGCTTCTTGAGCTTTCCTTTGATAACTTGGATTTTTTCCCTTAGCTTGTGAGCATAAATGAGGTCCTTTGGTAACTTGGTGATCTTCCAAACAACACTGTTGTGCCGCTGGTTCCGCGCCATTTCGTATATGAAGATGTCGATGGCATCTTCTGCTTCGAATGCCAATTCTCTTAGTTGTCTCACCCATTCTTTCGCCCGCTCGCTTTTGTGGTGTATTGCATCTGCATCCTTCAAAGAGGCAGTCATCAGCAAGAGATCTTTGTGGAGTGACTCCACTTCTGGCTTCACTTTTGAGAGATAACCTTCATCTTTTAGTAGGGAAGTTAGTTTCCATATCAGAGGATTGATTTCAGCCATTTTTGTAAAAATATCAAAAGCTTTCTAACTCAGTAGAGCTTAGAAGCGGCCAGACACTCTTCTTCCTCAGGAACATATATAATCTTTTGTTATAGTGTTTGGCAATATCTCAACTGTTCTACTTGGAGTACCATACAAGTGAGAATATTTCATTTCAGCATCACCCAGAAATTTAGAATATCTTTCTGAAATAGCAAGAGGTGTTCTTGGTTAAAGGAAAAGCTCAAAGGAACATTGTACATTTCCATGTTTGTAGGAGGATTTTTGAAGGAAACAAGAAAGGAATTTTACCTTACCTTTCTTGTTATAGGAAACAACAGGTATTATTGGTTAAAGGAAATGCTCCATGGAATATGATACCTGTCTATGTTTGTAGAGCTATTTGAGTGGGAAATAGGAATTTTGAAGCTAATAAAAAAAAGGAATTTTCTGCTTATAACTGACCTAGATTACAATTGTGTTTGAGTTACAACCAATTTTTCTATACCCTCCTATTGGTATTCGTCGAAGTTAAAGACAAAAATATAATTTATATATTTGAATTAGAAAATAAAAAAATGTAAAATCTTATAATATTTTATTATTTCATATATTTGCTACGCTCTGATAATTAGCAAACCAAGAAGAGAAGAAGTAAATGGTTGGGGAAAGGACCCCAAAAAAGAAGAAGAAATTAGTTTTATTTTTTTTTTCTATTCAGAAATGTATGAAACCTTATGTAGCCATTATGTTGTTAAAGTATTAGATCCTACTAGATATGGAGTCTTGGGATGTACTTCTGACAAACTTCGAATGCTATATTCTCTCCTTTTTAACATTCTGAAATTTATGGTGACCTACAGGGGTCTATTTATATTTCTGCTTACTTTTCTATGATGTAGTTTGAGGTAGACAATCTATGGCCGATATATTACAGTTTTTAGGGATTCATAAGTAACCTTCCATAGCTCCATATGCTTAGTTGGCTTTGTTCCTTCGGTTCTACTACTATCTTCTAAATGTATGTCTGCATCTAGTCTATCAAACGGATAACTAAATAACCAAATAAATAAATGGCAAATGTGCACTTCTCATTAATGGGACAATGGAGACTTTGAGGTATTACAACAGATCTTGTTAACTGCTGACTAAAGTGGGACAGTTACTTGATTCATCTCCATGGTTCACTTACAATTTGATATGAACCCCTACTCATGATTGGGCACAGACATGATTGCCTGATCAAATATCAAGAAAAAGTAAATGGGTATACAAGAAAACTGATCCTAGTGCTGAGCAGTGAGCAGTGAGCAGTGAGTAGTGTGTAGTACAAAGGAGTGTCTTGGTGAATCTCAACTTTGACCAATTTTTACACTTCCTATTCAACAGTATTATATTCTTGCTAAGGAAACATAGATTTATACCATCTCATACCATTCTTTTCTGTCATCTCCTCAAGCTTTTTGAGTCTTGAGTAATTTGTAAATGCCTTAACTTTCTGATTTTAAATCCAGTGCTGTGTTCTACTTCATTATGTTCTGCTTCTTCATTATGTAAACTATCCATAGTTTTCTTTTTCTTTTCTTTTTTATTTCTCATCAGTTATTTCTAGATATTGATGTTTTACTTAGGATAAATGGTTTTCATTTGAATATTAGGGTTAGCATGGGGATACATCAAAGACATATCTTTGTGGGGATGTTAACGATGCAAGAAAACGTCTTGTGAAGGTATATTTGTATTATTACCTGAGATAGTATTGCTCAATTTTATGCTTGCAAAAACCTTTAGGGCAATTAATCCCATTTCAAAATTATAACCTTTGTCCATGTAGTTTTTAGAAATTTAAAACAAAAAATTATGCTTTATCTCCATGGTTCACTTACAATTCGATATGAACCCCAACTCATGGTTGGGCACAGACATGATTGCCTGATCAAATATCAAGAAAAAGTAAATGGGTATACAAGAAAACTGATCCTAGTGCTGAGCAGTGAGCAGTGAGCAGTGAGCAGTGAGCAGTGAGTGGTACAAAGGAGTGTCTTTGCGAATCTCAACTTTGACCAATTTTTACACTTCCTATTGAACAGTATTGTATTCTTGCTAAGGAAACATAGATTTATACCATCTCCTCAAGCTTTTTGAGTCATGAGTAATTTGTAAATGCCTTAACTTATTGATTTTAAATCCATTGCTGTGTTCTGTTCCTGTGTTCTGCTTCTTCATTATGTAAACAACTATCCATAGTTTTTTTTTCTTTTCTTTTTTTTTTCTTTTTTTTTTTTTTATTTCTCATCAGTTATTTCTAGATATTTACATGTTTTACTTAGGATACATGGCTTTCATTTGAATATTAGGGTTATCATGGGGATACATGAAAGACAAATCTTTGTGGGTGTCAAGTTTTCAATTCAAAAGTTCGAACTTTTGAGTTGGAAACTTGACTCAAAAGTTCGAACTTGTAAGTGAAGGGACTCTCCTTATATAAGACCACAGGATTCCAATCTCATTAGCAATGTGGGACTATTCCCAATACTCCCCTCACATGTAACCCCACCGTTAGATGGTGTATATGTAGTAGTATATGTGACAATACATGACACTTTTTAGGTGATTGGTCCCTTTTCTTGGGTGACTGACCCCTCTTTGGGTTACATATAGTCCCTCTTTGGGTGACATATAATCCTTTTTTTGGGTGATCGTCCCTCTTTGGGTGACCATAGTCCCTCTTCTGTGCATCTAGCGTCCCTTTCAGTGACTTGGCCTCTTCTTTTTTTTTTTTTTTTTTTTAGGTTTATTATGAGAGGGAACTTGGAACTCTGATACCATGTTAAGTTTCTAACTCAAAAGTTTGAACTAGTAAATGTAAGTGGAGGGACTCTTCATATTTAAGACCACAGAATTCCATTCTCATTAACAATATGAGACTATTCCCAATAGTAAAGATGTTAACGATGCAAGAAAACACATTGCAAAAGTATATTTGTATTACTACCTGAGAGAGTATTGCTCAATTTTATGCTTACAAAAACCTTTAGAGGAATTAATACCAACTCATGGTTATAACCTTTGTCCATGTAGTTTTTGGAAATTTAAAACAAAAAATTATGCCTTATGCAAATAGTTGTCATGTCACACTGTTGGGTGTTTCTGGGGCTTCAATTGGGACCAATCAGGGAGCACCATCAGTACAGTGCCATAGCCTACAAGGCACATCAACCAAATTGTTATCTGGCAAGAGATGCTTGTTTGCACTGTGAGAGGTACCAGACCTTATCTACCATTACCTCTATAGCAGTTAAATATTCTTTTGGACAACTGGACTTCTCTTGGCCTGTCTCCTACAGTTATGAGACATAAGAAAATTCGAGACATCTAACTGTCCACTGGGGGTTTCCTTTTATATAGAGACCTTTTGGATTGTAGCAAGACGACAATAGTAATTCTCATGAGATCGCACCACTACATTATATCTTCACTTGTTTTCTTTCTGATGCATCTGCTCTCTTGCAGTACTACCTGCCACCCACATTGCTACTCCTCTGAAAGCATCTGCTCTGTTACCATCAATGTCTCCCAGCAATGGGAACTCGGCATTCTGGGCCTCTAGCTGGGACATTTTTTTGGTCTTGGTGATGTCTTAAAGGCTAAAGCCCTCCCTCATGTCTCCAGGAGCCAAATCCTGCCCACTGTCTTTGAATCTACCATACATTGAGCTCAAGCCTCAAGGGGTTGTAGATTGTGGGGTTCTTTGAAATAATGTTTTATATCCACAAGGGACTGTTTTAATATGACTGAATAATCTTATTTGCCATATCGTTTGGGTGTTTGTTGGTTGAGTACATCCCTTGATAAATAGGGGAAAGTGTGAACCATGGAGTGGGGTTTTCTCAACAGCACATCTTATTAGCCTTGAGACTTGCCAATCATCGTTGTCTTATTTCTTACATTTTTTGTATGTACAATGTCAGGATTATAGAAAGTTTAACTGGTTTGAGTAGATTTATTAAACTTCCAGTTTCCACATATTATCTCACCAGAGTTGCCTCTTTGAATGTTGTACTTCAACGTCTTTTTTTTCAGTAAGTAGAACTTTAGAAATGAATTCCAACAATTGAGTACTACTCAAGTCTATCATACAACCAAATATGTTTATTCTCTATCTCTCTCTTCCCCTTGTTATCATAGTTATTTAATTCGGATTCGGGAATTATTCGGAAGGAGAATAATACGGAATGAGTCGTTTCGATAATTTAAGAATTCGGTCAAATATGCGGTCAAAAAAACGGACTTAAAATAAAATTCGAATTCGATTCGATTCGAGAATTATTCTTTTGTCTAAAAAAAATCCGGATAAAAAATTTGGATGTTAATTTTTAATATTTGGTGTTTCTATTAATCACTTATTACACTTGCATAATATATAAGTGACATTAGAATAATATTTAATTTATAAATAACAATATAATACATAATAGATGGGTATGTGTGTATAACGGTGGATTTATTAGATTTCATTAAAGTATATATTGTGGATCATTAGATTTTACTATGATTGCAATACCAATCTAGTGCAGCTAATGTTCATAAAATCAAATATTTTCTTAAATTCATCCAATCATCCTCATGAAATCTATTTCTTTTTCATATTCCTTAATTACTCCTCATGGTTATTATAATATTTATTTTTAGACTCATATTTAATCCCAATTGGAAAAGCACACGAAAGTAATGATTTGCTTTGTATTATGGTATGATTTTTATACTCATATTTAATTTCATGTTGTCGAACAAAATTAATGATTTGTTTTGTATTATGATTTGATTTTCATAATATTTAATCTCACATTGGAAAAAAAAATGAAATTAATGATCTGTTTTATATTATGACATGATTTTTAAACTTATAATTAGTCTTATATTGGAAAAAATGCAAATAATTATGGCATTAATTTTTTTTTTCCAAAAAACTTTGTTTGAGAATAATAGTTAAGGCATTAAGTCCTCCATCAGGATATTAATAGTTTTTTTAAGTATAAGAATTATTCGGTATAATTCAGATTTAAAAGAATTATTCGTGATATTTATTTTTAGACAAAAAATGTGAGAATTTTAAAGAATCATTAAATATAATTCGAATTCGGGAGAATTATTCGTATTATTCAGTTCGAAAGAATAATTCACGAATAATTTAGAGAATTAAATAACCATGCTTGTTACTACTAAATGATTTAAAGTATGTGTTATTTTGCATCATTGTAGGTCCCAAAGTAAACCTAGCGAAAGGGAAGATCAACGGACTTATGGTGTTGATGAAGATGAAGAACTAAGAAGAAGATGCATTGGAAAAAAAATGATAGAAATGTGCTCAAACTATGGAAGTTAAACGGGTTATATATGTAATCCACAATTATTCAAATATTTGAAAATATTGTTAATTATGGCAATGTATTTACAGTACTTTTAATGTTCTATAGTGGCAATGTGTTCATGGTATTTTAGAACTTTTATATGGAAGTTTGAATTTATGTTTATTGTACATATGATGAACCGTAGTCAAGAAAGAAAAATGTACGTTTATTTGTAACGCATAACTATCATCATCAATAGTTATATAGAGATGGTGTTACTAAACTGTCAAATAATATTGAACCAAACCGTCGTTAAAAGGCATTTGCGATGGGAATAAACATTTATGACGGACACTAACCGTCATAAAAAGTCAACATTGTTGTATTGTTACCTCAGATATTAATTGTACATCTATAGACCACGACAGGGGAAATGGGAAGACTACAAACTACAATTTGGGTTATAAATCTCAACATTGCTAAGGAAATTCACCAGAGGTTGCTGACATTCTATGCAACACATGCATCTGTATATAAGCCAAATCTAGTACTAGGGTCTCTTTTAGCAGTTTCCATTTTTAACAAATCTTGAATTTCTGCTTTGTTAGGTTTTTGGGCTCCCTTTTTATGTGAATAAAGGCCCAAACATTGGTGTGTTTTAAGCTCATTTAAGTTCATTCCCTTTTGCCTTATATTTAACTTTTTAAATATGACAAAAATGGATTAGGGTTAGGGTTTAGCATCATAAGAATAAGAGAAAGAGAGCAGCAGTTTTTCTGGGCGCAGGTGATTTGCATAGCCATGATCAAACTGACGATCGGGAGACCATCTATGGTCCGATTGAACTGATTTTTGGACAGCAAGTAGAGGACAAATAGTTCGTCAATCTGTACAGCCAGCTTTTTATTAGAGTTTTCTATGTCAGGTTATTGGCTTCGTACAACAACATCTGTTTCTTTAAGTGAAATTTCTGCATCTCTTTATTTCTTTAAGTAGTAATTTTACTTATTGTTGCTATTGGGGTTGTATACCCATTAAAAGAATTGGAACTAGGTTTTGTACCTTTATTTGATAATAGTGAAGTTTTAATTTGGGCTTTCGAGTACCGTGATTTTTTATTCTTTGATTTAAAGAGGTTTTTCCATGTTAAAATTCTTGCGTCTCATGTATGGTTGATTTATGTTCATTAATCTCCTCCTCCCGACTATGTGGAGGAACTCACCAAACCGGTGATCAAGCAACAAGTTTCAAACTTTTCTCTTGTTAAAGACTTTGTCAACATATCAACACCATTATCATCCGTATGAACCTTCTCAAATTCTAGCAATTTATCATCCAAAGCATCGCGTATCTAATGATACCTCATATCAATATGTTTGGACCTAGAATGAAAGATTGAATTCTTACTGAGATGAATAGCACTCTAACTATCACATAACAACACATACCTCTTTTGTGCAAAACCAAGTTCTTGTAGAAACTTTCGCATGTAAATTAACTCCTTACTTGCTTCAGTAGCAGCAATGAATTTTACCTCCGTAGTAGACAACGCAACACACTTTTGCAACCTAGATTGCCAAGCCACTGCTCCCCTTGCGAAATTGATCATGTAACCCGAAGTAGACTTCCTTGAGTCAACATCCCCTGCCATATCTGAATCTGTAAAACTAGTAAGACGTGGTTTCTCACTTCCAAAACAAAGCTTCAAATTGGAGGTGCCACAAAGATATCTTATAATCCACTTCACTGCATTTCAATGCTCTTTTTCTGGATTAGAAAGATATTAACTAACTGTATCAACGGCATGAGCAATATCTGGCCTAGTACATACCATTGCATGCATCAAACTACCCACTACTCATGCATAAAGAACCTTTTGCATATCTTATTTTCCTTATTCAGTAGAAGGACCATGCTTGATACTCAATCTAAAGTGTGAAGGAAGAAGAGTACTCACCATTTTAGTATTATTCATATTGAACCTTTTAAGTACTTTTCCAATGTACATCTCTTGTGATAACAACAACTTCTTGGCATTTCTATCACGTTTAAACTTTATGCCAAGAATTTATTTTGCTGACTCCAAATCTTTCATAGCAATGGATTTGCTCAAATCTTGCTTCAGCCTGTCAATCCTAAAAGCATCCTGGCCAATGATAAGCATGTCATCAACATAAAGAAATAGGATAATGAAATCATCATAAGAGAATTTATGAAAAAATACACAATGGTCAGAAGTAGTCTTCTTGTACATGCTCCCCCATAACAGACTCAAACTTCTTATACCACTATCTCAGTGCTTGTTTCAAACCATATAAGTTTTTCTTCAACTTGCACACAAGTTCCTCTTTTCCTTTTTCTCTGAAACCCTCTGGCTGCTCCATGTAGATTTCTTCTTCTAAATCACGATGAAGAATAAAACAGTTTTCACATCCATTTGCTCAACTTTCAAATCAAGACTGGTGGCCAAGCCAAAAATAACTCAGATAGAAGACATCTTCACAATTGGAGAAATTTTTTTCTCAAAGTCTATCCCCTTTTTCTAATTAAAGCCCTTAACAACCAATCTAGCTTTATATTATGGGTGTGAAGAACTATCATCTTGCTTCAACCTATAAACCCAACGATTCTTCTAAGCTTTTTTTTCTTTTGGTAACTCTACCAACTCAAAGGTGTGGTTGTCATGCAAAAATTTCATCTCATCTTTCATAGCATCAATCCATTTATTCTTTTCTTCAATTTTCATTGCTTCTTCATAACACTCAGGCTCTCTCCCCCATCAGTCAAGAGTATATAATTAAGCACATACTCATTTGGAGAATACCTTGTAGAACGTTGATGAACTCTTTTAGACCTTCTTTGTGGAACCACTGGTGGAACTGTATGTACATGCTGCTGATCATCAATATTAACATCAAAAGGAACATCTACATCACCTACATCCTCTACATTATCACTAGCAAATTGACCACCATAAGTATCAATCTCTATATCATCATGAACTAGAATTGGCCTACCCAAGGGAATTGTATCTAAATAAGTCATGTCACCACTATCAGTAGACACTGTCTTCTCGGCCTTCTCAATATCATTAATTGTCTTATCCTCACAGAACACCACATCACGACTTCTAACAAGTTTCTTATCAACTGGATCATACAACCTATAACCAAGGTCATCTATACCATAACCAAGAAAGATACACTATCGTGTCTTCGCATCTAGCTTCGACCTCTCATCTTTAGGAAAATATGTACAAATACCTTACAGCCAAAATCATTAAGTGATCATATGACACATCTTTGCCAGACCAAATCCTGTTAGGAACATTACCATCCAAAATAACAACAAGAGATAAATTAATAACATGTATTGTAGTAAGCAAAGCATCACCCCAAAAAGATTTAGGTAAGTGTGCATTTAAAAGAAAACATGTTACTCTCTCAATCAAAGTCATGTTCATCCTCTCAACAACACCATTCAACTGAGGAGTAGTCTTTGGAGGAGTTGTCTGATATCTAAGACCATATTGTCTGCAATACTCATCAAATAGTCCACAGTACTCACCATCATTGTCTGATCGAATATACTTTAATTTTTTATCAGTTTGTCTTTCTACTAATGCATGAAACTCTTTGAACACACAAAGTACTTGATCTTTGGTCTTTAAAGTATAAATCCAAAGTTTCCTAGAATGATCATCAATAAAAGTCACAAAATAGATACCACCATAATAAGAACGTACCTTCAAGGGACCGCAAATATCAGAATGCATCAACTTTAACAGATCTGATTTCCTTGAAAGAGGATGACTCTTGAAAGAAACTCTATGTTGTTTTTCAGTCAAACAATGAGAACACATTTTCAACTTTGTATTCTTTAATCCACAAATCAAATTCTTTTTGGCCAAAAGATTAAGCCCTTTCTCACTTATGTGACTAAGCCTCTTATGTCATAACTCAATGACATGATCTTCTTCCACCACAATAATTTGACCCTTAAAAAATTTAGCTTATATTACATACAAGCTAGAATATTTCTTACCATGAGCTACAATCATGGAGTCTTTAGTGAGTTTTTATTTTCTATTATCAAAGGTGTTAATATAACTCTCATCATCAAGATTCCCTACTGATATTAAGTTCAGTTGAACAATAGGAGCATGTCTCACATCTTTTAGTAATAAGGTTGTTTTATTGTTAGTCATCAAATAAATATCTCTAAAATCAACAACCTTTGACAATCCATCATTACCCATTTTTAAGATATCGAAATCACCAGATGTGTAAAAAGTAAAGAACTCCTTCCTTGAAGTAACAAGATGTGAAACTCCACTATCAACAATCCAACTTGTCTCATGGCATGCTAAGTTAATAAAATTCTCATCACAAACAATGATAAGATCATTAGAAGAAACGGAAGCGATACGATCACTATTCTCATGATTGTTCTTATCTTCCTTTAAATTTTCATTCTTCTTATCTCTTTTATATTGAAAATAACTCTTCTAGATATGCCCCAACTTGTCACAATAATGACACTTTTTATCTTCATATCTTCCTCTTGACTTACTACGACTTTTATCTCTACCTCTTGGACCCTTGCTTTTATTTCTCCCCCTATTCTCTGTGTATAAAATCTTAAATTCTGACGATGAACCTTGAGGCTTTCTTCTCATCTCTTCATTCATGATGCTACTTTTAGCCATCTCCATTGTCACAACACCATCTGGGGTCAAGTTACAAAGTGACATCCTAAATGTCTCCTACGAATCCGGCAAAGTACCTAACAACCAAAGAGCTTGAATCTCATCATCAAACTTCATACCCATAGCCGACAACTGTTGAATAACACCTTGAAATTCACTTAAGTGATCGGTGATAGTACACCCTTCCTTGTACTTCAAACTCATCAATTTCTTAATCAAGAACAACTTGTTACCGGTCTTCTTGGCATATAAAGATTCAAGTTTATCCCATAAGGTCTTTGCATTTGTTTCATCACTAATGTGTTTAAAGACATTATCATCTACCCATTGCCTAATTTAGCTAGAAACTTCTTCATGCTCAAATTCTCATTCTTCATCAGACTTAAACTCATTTTCATTTTAGCGAATATGGGTAAATATCAATTCTTCACATATAAGAGATTTTTTATCTTTTATTTCCACTTATGATAGTTAGAGCCATTCAAACTAATCATTCTATTTGTATTTGCCTTCATTGTTCAACCAAACCAACACAATAGAAAATCAACGAATTAGTTCTCTGATACCACTTGTTAGGGAAAAATTACTCCCACACTTGATCAAACTTATGAGAAAGTAACAATTATACCACAAAAATATTTTCAACCCTAACATGCTTCCATCCTCATTTTGATATTCAAGCACTCACGATGTGCTCTTCGAAGAGTTTGTAGTTCTTCTAGCTTTTCTCTGCGCCTTTTCTCACTTTTTTTTTTTTTTTTTTTTTTTTTGTGCTAACAATGGGTATCGAAACCTTTGGCCTTTCCTCAGATTCAACCAAATGTAACTTTGTAATTTGGTTTCTGTATTCTTCTTCAATCTTTTCATTCTTAGCAATTGCAATGCGTTTCAAACCTTCAGCCTCTCTTCTTGCTTCAGCTGCCCATGTTTGGAACATTTTTACCTCTGCTTGTTTGATTCTCATGATGCACTCAGCTCATCTATGACTGGTTTCTTTTCTGCACTTCTGCAACTGCAAATCCTCATTCCACCGACCTACTTGATCCCACCCAAGCTGAGAACACAACAACCGGCATTTTCCAGTTATGGAATAGCCTTTTCGGTTGAAACAGATGGCAGCCACATAGCTTCTTGGCTTGGCCCAAAGACCCCATTGCTTACTTCTGGGTTCCAATGGGATTGTTCCTTTCGAGAAGATGTAGAGGTGTTGCCAATCTTAGAATCAGTTTCTGCAATCAGACGACAAGTAGAAGAAAAAAACAGCAATATCCTCGTCTCAAACTCTAAAAGTATATATATAAGCATTGCGGATGACAAAGACAAGCCTATCTGAAGTTGTAAAAAACTTTGCAAGCCTGAAGCAATGATGTCAGACCACCAAATATAAGTTTGAAGACCACAAAATTCAGAACACAGTGCAGTCCGTGAAGAAGCTTCCATTTAGATGTGTTCCTAGGTTTAGAATCCATATTAAGTCTTCTGGAGTAGTCCAATTTTGAGTACATTATTGTATCCGCTTTAAGACCATATGAGAGAGTTACTTTATAGTTTTTACAGAGAGTCAAATCATCAAGTATAAGAAGCTTCTAACGCTTGGTTGTCCACCTCTCCTAGCGCTACAAATGTAGGTTATATCATGTCAGCATGCAGAGGAGGAATTATTTGAATGCATGAAGTTTTTTTTTGAAGCCCTAAACTTCAGTGCTTTTAATGCAATTTTTGGCAGGGTGATTCCAGGTGTTGACATAGCACCTAGCACTTGCTCAAGATAAGTTTTATGCTTCTTCTCCAAGTAAGGTTTAGAGTCCCTAACTCAATTATTCTTGATATGGACCTAATGTAATTTCTTGAATGTAAAAAACTTTATTTCTACTCCTAGTAATTAATATTCCTTGTTATTTTGAAATCAATACCATTGTTTGTTTCTACTCAAAATATATTCAACCTCAGCTTCCTTAATCCCAAGGTAGCACATTATCCTTAGTGTTTGTTGGAAGCTGGACGATTGGAACATAGATTAAAAGATACGAGGATTTATTGTAAGAATAGAGCGGAACTTTCAAACACCAAAGAATGCCCAATGAGATGGAAAATGCAGCAGACAAATTAAACGGAAATACAATGAGAATTCCATAGGAACCCACCATTAGGGTCTGTTTGATAAAACTTCTATTTTTAGATTCTATGGATTCTGACTCTTAGGGAGCTATTTTGAAGTAGAAGCGCGTTTGATAAGTACGGTTGGATTCCAACTCCCAGAGAGTGAACCGGATTCAGAATGGCTTCAGAATTCAAATTTTTGGAGTCATAAATACTTGCTCCAAGCTGTTTGATCAATTTTTTGGGAAAAAAAAAAAAAAATTGATTCTCACATGACTCTCACTTGATCACCACCCACCACCCACTTCCACCATCACCACCACCACTGCCACCAACACCATTACTGCCACCACCACCACCACCGCTGCTGTCGCCACTGTCACCAGCACCATCGCCATCACCACCACCACCGCCACCACCCACCACCACCGTCGTTGCCGCCACCTCTTCCACCACCACCACCCACCACCACCAGCATGACCACCATCGCCCACCACCGCCACCACCTACCACCACCATCCACTACTACCACAACTGTTTTTCTAGACTTCGATTACAGGGATAAGTGTGTTATCAAACATGTTTCTAATTCAAAGATGCTCTGAAATTCATTTTAGAATTGCGTTATCAAACAAGTTTCTACTCCAAAATAATCTTGGAGTAACCTGGAGTAGAATCCAAATTTGAACCAGAATCCAGAATCCAAAAACAGAAGTTTTATCAAACAGGCCCTTAGGGTCTCAAAATCTGTCATAAAAACTGAAAGATACAATAACAAAACTTATCCTAACTAAATAGTGGGGTCGGCTATATGGATTATTATTCTTTAATCAATTCTATTCAAAGTCATACTTGAAACAAAGCCTAAGTTATGCGTGTCTTTCCTCACCACCTCACCTAGAACCATCTTTGATCTATCCTTACTCTTTTAGATCCTTCGATCTGAATCAAATCATTCTTCTGTACTGGAACATCTAAAGTCCTCCATTAAACGTGGTCATATCATCTCAAAGAGCTTTCTTATAACTTATCATGTATTTTCGCTATTTCCAAATCAGCTCTAATTGGGTCATTCTTCTTCTCTTTTTTTTTTTTTTTTTTGACTAAAACTAATACGGTCATTCCTTATCTTATTTTTTTCTAATTTTGCCACACATCGATCTAAATATTCTCATCTCAATTACATTAAGTTTCATGAATTTGTTTACACAAATTTGAGATGTTGATTTTGTGTTAATTCTCAAAATACACCATTGGATGAGGTGTGCCAGTGTCGCCCATCGTGCAACGACAGACACCTCTCCTGTTGATGCCGTGACTTGAGAGGATCTAGATTCTATAAAATTGGCATTGAGTATATTTAAGCTCAATCACCAAAAAAAAAATCCAAAATACTAAAAGCGTCCAGTCCCAAATTAAGAGGATTTTAAAAACCAATAATTAACCTCACCCATGACAACTTAAAAGTCATCCGCAGTTTGCTCTACCTCTCTACGTATTCAAATCCTCTCCTCATCGGTTTCCTGGCTCCCACTCCATATCGTAGCTCAATCTCCCCTAGGAGGGTCCTTCGGGGGACTACCTTCGATTTTTGGTAGCCGACGCTAGGCTGTACTGGCAATTCAAGTGCTTCTGTAGCCTTTCTTTGTAAGAGGAGCCAATTCAACCGATAGAGTTGTGAGACTGTTCAAACTCCAACGGACTCCAACGGTTGAATGGGGTGGGAGCTGGGGAGGAGAGGATTTGGACTCATCCCTCTACAAGAGGACGAGTAAGTAAAGAAACTTGTTACCACTCTATAGAAATGAAATATTAGAAGGATAGCACAAGAGTAGTAAAAGTAATAAATGATTAATTAACCTTGATATTCATGTTTTATTTATAGGGATCTAGTGTGTCTCTTGAGCCATTGTCGTACAATCCGAAATTACAGTTGTCGATTGTGCTCTTGACTTATGCAAATAATGTTGGATGTGATTCCAAGTCTCCTTTTGGAAAGAAGACGACTATGCCCCCATTGGCTAGGGGGTTTGGAAATGATTGTGTGTCACGTTTCCATTGATTGGGGTTTGGAAATGACCGCATATTACGCTTCCATGGATCGATATTATTTATATCCAACACAAAGTAAAATAAAATGTAACAATCAAATTTAAAATGTTGTGGAGTTAATTGGAAATTTTCATTTTGATATTGATTTGATTTCACTTTAACTTTCTTTATTTTTCTTGCCACAGATAGAAGCTTAGGGGTTCATTTTTTTTATTTTTTTATTATTTTTGGGTAATTTTTTTGGGTAACAAGAAGCTTAGAGATTCAATACTCTATTGACGTGGAAAAATGAGGTGATACTAGCATAACTCAAGTTTTCTCCAAGAGCAAATCCAAACCCTTTTTTCCCCTTTAGATTTTCGGCTTCATGCTCCGAAAATGTTATGGATTGCAATCTTCATATTTTGTATATTATATTAGAGAAAGTTTTCCTTCACCTTAAATGAAAAGAATTCCACAGGATTCACAATGATCTACTCACCCAATATGGTGATTGCTGAATAAAATGCTTTAGGCACTATTCCCAATATAGATTTAACTCACCATATGGAAATGGATATCGGTATTGATATCAATACCAAATATGGGTATCGACCAGTATCAGACATATGCTGATTTGGCATATCTTTTTTGTATCAATCAGATAACGGCCAATATCAACCACATGTCAACCAATATCGGTTTGTGTTAGCCAGAAATCTGCCCCCATATCGATTCAGCAAAACAATATTGTATCAACCAAATATTCGTATAGATTATACTCGATACCAATATAAATCAACTAGTAAAGCCAATACATTATCGATATCTAAAACCATGGTTGTAGAATCTCATTCAACCACCAAAATGATAGATTAAGGGACCACTAAACTAACAGATTAAGAGATTCTCCCTATTTTAAGGATCAGAAAATTGGACGAAATTTACCAACTCGTTTGGTAATCTCAGATTTGGTTGGACTTTGAACTCAAAGGCATTTGCATTAACCTGTCGGTAATTGCCGATATCGAAGCCAGACCTAATCCAACCGGTTCTTTTACAAAGCAATCAATCACAGCAATTCTGGGCTTAGATTGGGTTCTCAGAGATCAAACCTGACTCGGTCCATTCCTGGCCTACCTAAACATAGGTAGGTACCTGCACTGCAAATTAACCCTTTTTTTTTTTTTTTTAAATTCATACTTCATTCACGGCATCAGTGAAGAATTACAGAAGGTTCCCAGTTTTCACCAAAAAAAAAAAAACACAGGAGATGGTAGACATATATCTTGTGATTCAAATCCTCTTCTCCTATAGATTCGGGAGGAGGGACGACGGCCTGGATAGATGGCCTACACTTGGGGCTTAAATCCAAGTAGATACCAAGCTAACAAGCTGAGCCGACAGGGGACGTCAAGTAGAATGGAGGGCTTGGATTCATCCGAACCCTATGTGTCGGCCATCCTATAGAACCTTTCTCTGCTCTCCAATCATTGAAAGAAGACAATGTGAATCCTATATAAGACCTGGAGGAACGAGAAGGGATAATGGATGCCTCAAATTGATGGGACAAGCTATGATAGAAAGCCCATCAATCATGCATGTCTACCGAAGGTAGAGCCCATTCCAGTCAAATCTCAGGTTCGACAAGGAAAACCCATTTGCCTTTTCTTTGGGTTCCATGACTTATTGGATGGTGACCACCTAAAGTGGCTTCCCACACCATCACCCAAGCACATGTATTGGCCGGAGATGGAGTGTACCCATATCCACACAAATAAAATAAATGAGAGAGAGATGGCTTTTTCTTTTTGAAAAAGAGGGGTGGTTATGTTTAGTTCTCCAAAGGGAAAGGTGGAGGAAAAGATGGCTTTTTTTTTTCTTTTTTTTTTTGTTTGATTTTCTATTCTAATTGCACTTCAAAAAAAAATCCTTTTTATCTTCCTGGAATCAACATGCAAGTTGTTCCAACTTGAGTGCTACATGAGATCGGTTCTAATGGATTGAAATCAATCCCTAAATCCCTAACTAAGGTTTGAAGACAATTTTTACACTACCAGAGATATGGGGGAGGGTGGAGGGGGGAGATATGGGGGAGGGTGGAGGGGGGTGTCTTAAGAGACAATGTGATGTCAGGAGACCATGACCTCCTAAGTTTCTGCACTTCAGCAAAAATACACCAACTGATTGGACAATGCGTTTGTTCACCATAGCTAATTAATTAGACATGATATGATCTTTAGGGGTACTCAACATTTTAGGATCCTACAAAACTATTAGGTTTTCTTTGAGAATACAAAGCTACTATTAGTAAGTCCCTTCAACTTTATTATAAGGTGCTAGTCTTTGTTGACTGAACTATCCCCTTAAGGTCTCAACTTTATTAATGAAATAATATTCACATTTATTTATCCATTTTTATCTAGAATAAGCTCACATTTATCTATTTTAATCTAATCATTATCCTTAATTCCCTACTTAGATATTTTAAAATTTCAGTGTCTTACACAAATCATATTGACCATCAACACATGACCTCCAGACCCCTACTCCATAGATCCACTTTCCTCTGTCCAGATCAGGTTATTATCTTGCTTGTATTGACAATGTTGTTCACGCAATGAACTGCAAAGAAGTAGATGAAGTGGAGCAATATTAGAAATTGGATTTTTCTACAAGATAAAGGGTGTTCTTGTTTTGGTAATAGAAATGAAGAACAAAAAACCATATCTTAGGCAACAACATTAAGAGGGTTGAAAGTAGAGGGCTGCCTTGTTTATATCCTGGCTACATATGCTTCTGCAAAACTCTATCAAATATTATCAAATATGTTATATAATGCCAACACAAAACCTCAATTCCTGCACAAATCATGCCCGCATTCAGCCGGCCTAATGCTGCTAATTATAGTTAATCATTGTATTGATTTCTTTTTCCTAAGGTTATGAGTAGGGAGAAAGAAATTGGCCGGTATGATATGGTATTAGAATAAAAATATATTTTCAATCTAGGGTATAAATTAGTTTTTTTTTTCCTTTTTTTTTTTTTTTTATTCTTTTGTGGAGGGTGGGGGGCGGGAGAGTTCCTTCATTGAATGCTTCTTTCATAAATAATTTACACCAGTCACGAGCAAAAGGAGCTAAGGAATCTATGATCTTGTCTATGTTCTTTTCCACTAAATTAATGCAAAAAAGAAAGGCTTTTTAAAAGGGGAATGTGAATATATTGAATTTGTGATCGACCCATGTTAGCTTTTTATCACATTGTAGAGACCAGCCTTCTGCCTTCCGACATGTCTGTCCCTACATGTCTAGCAGATACCATAACCTTCCCCATTGCCGTGGGTCCTTACATAATTCATATGACATAACATTTATGGGTTGTTTTAATTCAAAATTTAGAAACTAAAAAATATTTCTTTGATGCTTTGAGAGAAATAAAATTCTACATAAATATGGGTTCAAGTAACAAATTACTTATATTTTAATTTTAAAGGGAAAAAGAAGGTTGTCATGGCTGTGTGGATCGGATGAAATGATCATTTTTCTTTTCTGTGAAACAAAAAATCTCATACATGTTAGATGTTCTGTGCATTCTCATTGAGTCTCGTGGTGGTCAAGGGCCGTTACACAGTCTGGCAGCGATCACTCTCTCAACTTTAAAATACCAAGAAAAGAAAAAAAAAAAACTAAATGAATTTTTTTTAGTGAGAATGATTTACAAATTCAATAAACTATTGTGTTGGGCTGCCAGCATTTTCAGTCGTTTAGTGCAAAACACAGACTTGATCATCATTTTATTGAAATTGGAAGCATTTTGTACTTCATTAATGCTATAGATCAAGCAATAATGATCTGTTTAAATTTTTTTTTAAATTAAAGATCTAAGAACTCCTAAATGGGATTATGACCTATTAAATTTGTAATTTCCTTTTGATTCTTTCTAAAAGGGCTATATTGCTCACTGATGAAAGGTTCATAAAGCAACTCAGTTAGATGTCAACAAGTATAAAATGATATCACCTAGTCCTAGATTCTTAAGATCCATGCATGTAGCATGTTGGACTCATTACTGAACAACTCATTTGATTTGGCTTTTTTGTTTCTTGGAAAGTAAATTTTGAGTTAGGGAGGTGGAGGACTTGAGCTCCATCATCAATGAATCACAAAAAGCATATAATGCATGGCATGCAAACCAGTAATTCATATCCATGAACCATTCAAATGATTGACCGGCCCTTTTACTGGAGTTCTTCTAATAACCGGCTGAATGATTGGACCAGAATTTTGGTACTAATCAACCGGAGAAATAATTGAATGATCAGACTAGTTAGACCAATTTATCAGCTGATGAAGTCCAAACCAAAGACCCTTGTATCAACCAAATTAATGAATACATGTTTTTTTTTTTTTTCATTGTTTGTTTCCCAGAGGTAAAAGAAAGACGATCACTATATTATATCTTTTGGAAATAACTATTGAAAAAAAAATTAATATGTAAAATATTACACATAAAATTTGCATGTAAACATCAACATCAAAACAAATGGTGCCATAATGTAATTAACCTTGGTTCGATTGCTCTGGTCGATTCAATTTGGCTTGGATGGAGAATAAATATCAAAAGTTTGGGTTGGTGGGCTGAGTGGCACTCATGGTATTAGTAATTTAGTATTGTCCACAAACCCTAAAAAAAAAGTAACCTTGAGTACCTTTATTTGTTTCAACTGAAATGGGCAGCTGAAATGGGCCAGGGCACTTGAATAATTGCAGTGTAAGAGAATCATAATCAAGAAGGAACAAGTAGTATCCTAAAAAATAAAGGAGGACAAAGTGTTGTTCTCAAGGATAACAAAAAATGAAAAGGCAGGCCTGCTCTGCCAGAGAAAAAATGTTTTGTTATATTCATTGTTGTAGGGTTAAATCTAAAGGAATATGAGAGATTGCCTTTAATATTTCCTTGTTCTCAATTGCATATAAGAAGTTAAGAACTCAGCAATATCCTCCTGATTATCAAAAGAATAGAATAATTTGGATGCTCAAGGATTGCCTGATCAGGCAGGTTTCAATGTATCAAATGGACCCACAAAAAAAATCATCACCTAAAACTGTTGGTGATCAAGAGGTGGACACGAAAGGCCAACTGAGCATTACTGTCATCTTGTCTAACAAACAATAATCTCTAGAAGAGAATCCTATGTTCTATACGGCAAGATTTTGAATGCAAACATAGGATCGTGATGACATACTGCAGGTTCCATAGTAATACCATATTCACTTCAGTCTGATGACATAAGATGACTTGATAATGCTTTTATATTAGTATTATTCCTAAATCCAATGGCTTCCATTTTATATTCTATGGTATTAAGATGTGATTCC
The DNA here is from genome assembly GCA_028583415.1 of Protea cynaroides. Lineage (NCBI taxonomy): Eukaryota > Viridiplantae > Streptophyta > Magnoliopsida > Proteales > Proteaceae > Protea > Protea cynaroides. The sequence goes on along the minus strand of CM053266.1, from coordinate 41,836,549 downwards.
ATCAATAGTTCTGAAAACCTTGAGAATTATGTGGGTTCCCGTTCAGATATGATACTGCTCTCAGGCATTTTACCTGTCTTGAGTCTTTTTGGGTTTTTATACTCTATGATATTAAAATGTAATTCCATCGAAGTTAATGAAAGTTCTGATATATAAAAAAAAAAAAAAAAAAAAGGACATCTGGTCCGTGAATTCGGTACCAGAAACAGTAGTACTCTTTTTTTTATTTTATTGGGTAACAGTAACAGTACTACTATTTCCTGCCTCTTTCTCTGCTCTTCTCATTCATATGCATAAAAGTTTGGTTAAGCACTCATGGATGCTCCGTGAAGCAGGGAATCTTCATTAATAGCCAACCATGTTTGTCCTAGTGGAGTTCTTTTCTTGGCTTGTTTTTGTTTGAGCCTTTGAGATCTTGAGCTACTTGGGAGCTTTAACGAGGAGAGGACATTCCTGATGAGAAGCTGTCTTGTCATTTTGAGTCCTTTCGTTAATAGTTGTTCGTTTCACTGAAGAACAGAGATGGACAAGCTCTCATGTCTGATGTTTCTGGATTCTCAGCAATTTGAAATGGGCTTTTGATGGAAGGTGTGCCTGTGTGGATGTTGAACGTCAAGGACGAGGTTGGCTCTTAAGGTTTGAGAATCAATCTAGATAGTTTTCGGTACAAGTTCGGATTCTTCAGGAAAATGCAGACAAATGGGTTTTCATCATAATCCTGATTTTTCCATTGAAAAGTGAATGGAGGTGGTTTGGAGGATGAATTAAGGCTTTCCTCACATAAAGCCTGAGTTTTGGGCTTAACGATTCAGCAGAAGCTGTTGCTTTTTTGCAAGAAGAATAGTGGAGCACAGTCCCTGAAAAATTCCCTCTTTTCAAACTTCAAACCAAGTTTCAGAAAAAAGAAGAGAAGTGTCCCTATCAAAAGAGAGAACCCCTCAAATGGCTTTCGTCTGCTGGTTCTCACTTTATCTGGTAGGCTTTCTGCACAGAACCCAACTGGCTGTTGCTCAACACGACGATCGATCGACAATGTTGGCTCTCAAGAAGGAGCTTCAAGTACCTGAATGGAGTGCCAATGATACTGATTACTGCTCTTGGACGGGCGTACAATGCAGCTCCAACCGCTCTATGGTAGAAAAGCTAGACCTTTCTCACCATGAGCTCCGAGGTAATGTAACTTTAGCCTCTGAGCTCAGAGCATTAAAGTGGCTTGACCTTTCTTTCAATAACTTTCATGGACCTATCCCTCCAGCTTTTGGGAATCTATCTGAGCTCGAATTTCTTGATTTAACTTGGAATAACTTCGACAACTCCATTCCCCCAGAGTTGGGTAGTATTAAAAACCTTATATATTTGAACCTCTCTTATAACTCGCTTACAGGAAGAATACCTGATGAACTTCAGAGTCTAAAAAGTATACAGGATTTTCAAATTTCTGGGAATAGTTTGAATGGGTCTATTCCTTATTGGGTGGGAAATTTGTCCAATCTGAGAGTGTTCTCTGCCTATGAGAATAAATTAGGTGGCAAAATTCCTGAAAATTTAGGCTCTGTCTCTGACCTTCAGCTGTTGAATCTTCACTCGAACCAGCTAGAAGGGCCTATACCGAAGAGCATTTTCGCTTCAGGAAAGCTGGAGGTTTTGGTCCTTACCTTGAACAAGTTGACTGGGAATCTTCCTGAATCGGTCGGGAACTGTAAAGGCCTTTCAAGTATCCGGATTGGAGACAACATGCTTATAGGAAGTATTCCTAAAGCCATTGGCAATATCAGTAGCCTTACATACTTTGAAGCAGATAACAACAACCTGTCTGGTGAGATTGTGGCAGAGTTTTCTAAATGTTCTAACCTCACCCTTCTGAATTTAGCATTTAATGGGTTTACGGGAACAATTCCTCCAGAGCTTGGAGAGCTTATGAACCTGCAGGAATTGATTGTTTCTGGTAATAGTCTCTTTGGAGAAATTCCAAAATCCATTATTGGGTGCGGGAACCTGAACAAGCTTGATCTAAGCAACAACAGGTTCAATGGCACCATACCCAAAGACCTCTGCGGTGCACCTAGATTGCAATACCTGCTCCTGAGTCAGAATTCAATAAGAGGTGAGATACCTCATGAGATTGGAAATTGTGCAAAACTGCTTGAGTTGCAATTGGGCAGTAACTATCTGACTGGCACCATCCCTCCTGAGATCGGTTGGATTGAGAATTTACAGATAGCGCTCAATCTGAGCTTCAATCATCTTCAGGGACCATTACCATCTGAACTAGGGAAACTTGACAAGCTGGTTTCATTAGATGTTTCTAACAATCAACTTTCTGCAAGCATTCCATCTGCATTCAAAGGCATGATGAGCTTGATAGAGGTGAATTTCTCCAATAATCTGATCAGTGGTCAAATACCCATCTTTGGGCCATTCCAGAAGAGCCTCAAATCAAGCTTTGCAGGTAATAAAGGACTCTGTGGAGAACCACTGGGATCTTCCTGTGGAAATTCTTTTGGTCCTAACAATGGAGGCTACCATCACAAGGTTTCATACAAGATCATCTTGGCTGTTATTGGTTCTGGTTTGGCAGTTTTCATAGCAGTAATAGTCGTTGTTTTTCTATTTATGATGAGGGAGAAGCAAGAAAAAGCAGCCCAGGCAGCAGGAATTGCCGAAGATGGAGCTGCTAATCCCCCAGAGGTAACAGCAGGACACATCTTTGTTGAGAGTCTCAGGCAGGCAATAGATTTTGATGCTGCTGTAAAAGCAACATTGAAGGAGTCCAATAAGCTCAGTATTGGGACTTTCAGCACGGTGTACAAGGCAGTTATGCCTTCTGGTATGATTCTATCTGTGAAGAGACTGGAATCCGTGGATAGAACAGTGAGTCATCACCAGAGCAAGATGATTAGAGAACTTGAAAGGCTGGGAAAACTATACCATGATAATTTGATGAGGCCCATAGGATTTATAATCTATGAAGAAATTGTTCTCTTGCTGCATGATTATGTACCAAATGGAACGTTGGCTCAGCTTCTTCATGACTCCACCATGAAGATTGAATATGAACCAGATTGGCCTAAAAGACTCTCCATTGCCATCGGAGTAGCAGAAGGGTTAGCTTTCCTTCATCAAGTGGCTATTATCCATCTTGATATATCCTCAGGTAACATACTTTTAGATGCCAATTCAAAGCCTTTGGTTGGGGAGATTGAAATATCAAAGCTCCTGGATCCATCAAGGGGCACTGCAAGTATCAGCGCAGTTGCCGGTTCATTTGGCTACATTCCTCCAGGTACCAAAATAGTACAATACTTCCACAATTCTGTCATTTTGGTTCCGTCTAGTAGCAAGCAAAAGGAAAGGAAGGGAAGGGAATTGAAATGGGTTTTAAAAAAAAAAAAAAAAAAAAAACTTCTGCAATCATGATTTTATAATCTTTACTTAAATGAACTTTCATTACCAAATTTGATAATTATACTTTTCCGATATAATCTTTACTGAAATAAAATTTCATTTCTAAATTTGAAATGATTTGGAGTTAGTTCATGTGATGATTATAAAAGTTTCCGTTTTAATTTTGATCTATTTTCACTTCCCTTCCTTTATTTCCCTTACAACCAGATGGAGCCTTTCTGATTTATGCAGTACTTTTCATAATTCCATCATTTCTGATTTATCGTTATTGACTAATAATGTTGTAAACTTCCTGCATATATTTAACTCACTTCTTTTACTGTCCTTTTATTTCTCAATCAGAATATGCATATACAATGCAAGTTACAGCTCCAGGTAATGTTTATAGCTATGGAGTTGTGCTACTTGAGATCCTTACGACCCGATTACCAGTTGACGAGGCCTTTGGTGAAGGGATTGATCTGGTGAAATGGGTTCATGGAGCTCCTGCAAGAGGAGAGACCCCAGAACAGATACTTGATGCAAAGCTAAGCACTGTCTCCTTTGCATGGAGGAGGGAAATGCTTGCAGTTCTGAAGGTCGCTTTGCTCTGCACTGACAGCACACCGGCTAAACGGCCCAAATTGAAGAAGGTGGTGGAGATGCTGCAAGAAATAAAGCAAAGCTGATGGTATTTAATTTTATTTTAGCTTTCCACCTTTTTGACTCCATTGTATCAAGACTCATAATTGTCATTTGTCTGAAGATGGAGCTTCAATTATGTCAATCAATTCACCATGGTTAGATGTCATCATCCATAACAAGAAGAGAATCTGAAAGTGGAAGGGAGGCATTTTTTCATGAAGATAATGAGATAATATATCTGCTGGCTTTGGTTGGTCTTTCAGATTACCCACCTTCTAGTACTATATCAAAGGAGTCCTAGCAAAATGCCAACTTGTAATCTTATCAAATTGGAAATATAATTTTGTGGTGGGTTCATGTCAGGGAGTTCTCAAATGAGAAAGGATTACCCTGAGTTTCTTTTGATATTATTAGGACTATAATTTCATCATTAAAGCTGTGGTTTCTAGACATGTATTTTGGCAAAAATTGCAAGTCAGCTATCAGTTGTTCTCTCTTTTAGTGATGTTGTCTTGGCTCATCACGACTTCAACTGAACCTAGCAGAGGAACTCTTCAACATATCTTGTAAGTTCTAATTGAATTTTTTTTTCATATTTATTATATAATTTCAAAGCATCAGGCTAATCCAACTACCCGGTAACTCTGGTGTGTGAAGTACGAATTGCTGTACAGTGTGCTTGTCTTTATTTCTTTAGTTGGGAGCAGGGTACCTCTCAGCCCAATTATTAACTGAAATGATTATAATCTAAATGGAGGAATATAAAAAGCTTTCCCCTGAGAAAGGTATGGATCAACTTCTTAAATGATGGTAATCTATTGATCTTCCTTATCAAGAAACAAAAGCAATTGAATTCTATGATATGAGACTTGTTCCATGATATATGACTGATTATGTTTTGTAGGAACATTTCAAACCTGGATAGTATTTTCTTCCATAAAAATCTAATCATTTGTCAGGGGATCAATAATTGCATTAAGCATATTAACCAAGACCATTGTCACTTTCTAGCTCTGCAGTCGTGAACTCAATTTCCATAAATATCTAATTTCATGATGAATGGAATAAACTTCAGCCAACCTGTTGAATCTGACAACATAGAAATGTAATAATGCAAACACACACTCACCACTGTTTTGCCAAACTCCACCTCTTGCCAGACTGCTACATGACTGATAAGCAAGAATTGCAGAATAAATGCCACATTTTGGATTTGAAAATTGATACTTTCCATTCCTTTTTGCGAAATTTCACAGAGGTTTTGGTGCTAATTCTCTTACCACCAGAGAAGGTACTACTTCTTATCTCTGGCTCTCTGCTGTATTTCAACTAAATTACTCACTTACTGGTTGTTTCTAGAAGAGACTGCATGGCATGCTGCATACTGTGAACAATATCACCTTTCACAAATAAAAGGAAGCCTGAAGAATCTCCAAAAGTTCTTTGAGCACTGATAAAACCACGGGGAATCTCCAATGCATTGTTTTCAAGTTTGCTTATTTGTTCTTGATATCTCTTGCTGTCTTGGTACAAAAAACAATCATAACTGTAACCACTACTGCAAAAAGTTACCTTCAAAGACACGTCTACCTGGCAATAAAACTTGTGAATCTATTATCAACTAGGTACACTAGAGAATGAAATGTTCAAAGGCAATAACAAGCCCATAATCTCTTTTATTGCATGCAAAAGTTTCGTTATCCTCTGAAGATCTGAGGTTTTGACTTATGGATATGTACTGCTGGAGTCCCTTTAACTAATGTACAATTAAAAGAGTGACTGTGCAAATTGAACTCCAGGAAGAACCGATAATCTCCTTAATGTTTGTGTTTGGATAGCTATGTTGGACCCAGGAAGACTGAACATATGGCATTTGCACAGTTTCCACTGATTCCAGAATGTCTAGGTTCTTCCAAGGACCCTATTTTAAGCTTCAATTCAATAGCTCATTGAACTTAAAAGAGTGGCCCTTGACTGAAATATCCACAATTGTGGCTGCGCATCAAGCAGCCGGCATCCATTAATTGTCATATCACAGAAGGTCATTACTTTTGATGTCTTCTGCTGTTAACATACCTTTAGTCCCGTACCTTGCTTTTGTAAATTATGTTTGCCAAACACGGATATATTTATCTGCTGAATCGCAAGTAAATGATGTAAATATCCAACCAAAAATCTTGAACTGGTAGGCTGGTAGGCTGAAGGGAACTTAGTATATATATGAGGGGACAAAAGTGTCTAGAGGTAACCAATATGGGACTATTCTCCCAACACTCCTTCACACACACACACACGTGAAGGTAGAATGGAATTATATACACATGCACGTGTGACGGAACGGGACAGTGGCAGGAGCAAAGTGTTGCATGAAGAGATCCCATAGTTATATGTCCAGGATAACCACCATGGGACTATTCTTTCAATAAATGCTGTATTACTAAATGAATTTTGAAGGTAGAACGGAACTGTATACACATTACATGGTTTTGGAGGACTTGTTTGAACAGAAGTAATGATTCCTGGGTGCGAAAGTCCTAAAAGAGAACAGTTTCTGGCAATCACATCATTGTGTCTCCTCGCAAAGTAATACTCCTATAATATCCATGTTACATATATAATAATAGCAGTGTGAATATCTATCTATTTTAGGATGTGATATTAGATATGCACTGATAGTGTAATACTAACTGCTAATGAGAGCTACATAGGTACTCTTTGAAACACCTCTGTGCTTTGAGAATTCCATAATTCCTTTTGCCAGTTTGTGTATCATACCGTATATGTCGTTCTTCTTCTTCTGTCACTCCTCTAGCTCTTCATTAGAGCTGCACACAGGTGGGCTAACCAAAGTCAACATAGTGTCCTAGCACCGATCCCCTGCCCGTCCATGTTATTAAACCTTGGAAATGAGAGGTCTTATTTTATGGACAGATAGATCCCAAGTTTATTGTTCACACGTCAAGTTTCAGTCAAAATTAAACTAGCCAAGTCTACAAATAAATTTATGAAATTTTAGGACTATTGAAGAGTGCATACCAAGGTATGGATGGAATCTATAAGGCTTTTTGCTACCACAGGGTCTAGAGAGGGACAGAGTATATGCAGTCTTACTCCTGCAACATAGAGGGGCTGTTTCCCTATTTCGAACCCATGACAGGTTATAATATTACAACCTTACCAGCTTCTTTAGAGGTAAACTAAAAATTTTGAGTTAGCTGGACATCCATCAATCAAGAGAGATGTTGAAGCAGATGTTATTAGTATTGAGTTAATATGTTTATGTCAATACTCAGTTTTGCCCAGTAGGTTCTCTCTCTCTTTATATTATCATGCGTAATGGGAGAAGGGTAATTTTGTCATTTTAAGTTTAATAACAATAAAAATTTTATAAATAAATTAATAAATAAAAAAGAAAAAAAAAAGAGAAAATGGTTCTATATATATATTCTGTGAGAGAAGAAGAGAGACGGGGAGGGAGAGTTTGTTGGAGGGGAAGAGGGGAAGAGGGGGAGGTCGACACCTCATCTCTCCTCCCTAAAATCCCCCCACTGTACCTCCTCCAAAACCGCCAACTACCTAGCTACCCCCAGCCGTGGCCACCTCTACCTGATGATCCTCTCTCCCATCGACAACACATTACCCAGCCACCTTGCCTCCCTAAATTCCGCCTGATCCATCTCCCATCAACACCTCATCGCCTACCATGCTGCCCAGAAGAAGAGATAAGAAGGGGATCCAAATCGTCTCATCCCTGAGATTCACTGAAGATAGAGGAGGAGAGGAGGGTGAGAGAGGGCACTCGAAACCCACGGAATCAGAGAAATGGGAGAAGTGATGGAGGTTTTCAGCTGCAGGTCTGCAGAGATGAAAGAATGAAAGAAGGGAAGAAGGAGATCAGGGTTCTTCATCTGCGGAAGCCAGAGAGGCCGAGATTGAGAGTGAGATTGAGTGAGAGAGGACTCTCCAGATGAGGGCTGTAGAGAGGGTGTGCTGTTTTCTCAATAGAGAGACTAATAGAGAAGAGGATTTGGCTGGGTTGAGAGAAAATCAGTCACTGAGGGAGACAAAGAGAAGCTAGGGACGTGGGTCTTCCGGTTTTCTAAAGAGGAGATCGAGAGGAAACTGGAGACAGAAATCGAAGAAAAGCCACAGGGAGGGATTGAAACTCACAAGAAGGAATGGCATCCAGGTATTTCCCTATTCCTCCCATCTTCATCCTATATATGATCTCGATTAATCTCGGCAATGGTGTGTTCCACCTCTGATTCCCAATCTGATTGAGGTACTGTGAATTTATGGGTATATTTTAACTGTACTATTTTTGCTTGTCATTTCTGCCATTTTTGTTTCTCGTTGTGGCCAATTCTTCTCCTATACATGAGGTGCTCGACAATATGACAATAAGAGTTCATGTCTAGGCTTTTTTTTTGTTTCCTTTCTCACCACGTTGCTTGTTCTCTGTGCTTATGGTTGTTGCATTGTCGTTTTTTTATATATTATCTGTTGGTTTTTTTTTTTTTTTTTTTTTCTCACTAACATGATTTCAACGGCATAGTGAAACTATTGATTCTTGATCCATCCATATCTATTTTCTGTTTTGATGGGGTATCTCTATTCTATGTTAATCTTACTTTATTTTTTTAGCCTTGTTTTCATTTTTTTTTCTTTTATATATATTTTTATTTATTCCGTCTTCATTGAGGATTTGGTCTTGGTTAGACTAACTAGCTCTCTTAGCCGAGGTCTTTTGATCGTGTTTTGGTTTATTTTTCTTTATCCTTGATTTGAACATGATCATTTTTCTTATTAACCTCTAAGTTGAAACCTTCTGTTCCTCCCTCTTCATGATAGATTCCGAATAGCGTCAGCCTAGTTTGAGACTCACCCAAGCTGGTCTGTCTTATTTTGTTGTTCATTCTTTTGTTTTTGTCTTTGTGTTTTCTGTTTTGAGTGGATTAGTCCAGTATGGTTGGGTTGATTCATCTCTAGGTTAGGTTTTTTTCTTAAGATTTTCTGGTTTGTTTTGGTTTAGGTCAGGGTCCGGTTTGGTTTGGAATAGGTGCTAGTCCATATGTTTGGGTTGGTCCAATGGGTAGTTTGGTATGGGTTCTGGTTTAGTCTTGGTGCTGGTTTATCGGGTGGTTTGGTTCAGTTAGTGCTAGGCTAGTTGGGCCAACCTAGGTTTAGGCCTTTAGAGTCTATTTTTCTTAGTTGGTTTTGGATTTGTTCGTGCCAGCCCATGTTCTGATTTTAGAGTTTGTTTAATTTAGTTTTGGACTGGTTCAGGTCAATCCAGGTTTAAGTCTCTAAGGTCTGGTGTGGTTTAGTTTAAACTAGGCTAGTTTGGGTTTGCCCGAGCTGGGCTCATGGGCCTGGTTTGTTTAGTTTGTGTTAATTTAGTTTAGGCTAGAATTGGGTTTAGGATGGTCTAGTTTGGTTTGGTTTATCTGGTCTAACTTGAATTGGCTCGACCCAAGCATAATTTGATCACATGAATAGATTCATGATAATCTGATCACATACTTAATGCTTATATCTCTGTTATCCATGATTGAATCACATGTTTATTTCTGTATGTCTCTTATGTTAGATATTAATAAATGTATGTGTAGGTAACTTAGATATTAAATGCATTATTGAATCTATGCCTCCTACCCCTCCCCAAGTGATGTATCCTCACTCTTAACACTTCATTGTAATAAATGCATGTTAGGATTCACACTTTCCGCGATGTGACTGTCTAGGGGTTCCAATATGCCCAACCTTTGTGGGCCCATTTAGAATGAGCCCATCAACCCTAGGATTGGATCCAAGAATGTGGGAATTCGTTGTATCAAACGTATATTAATGAAAAGTATACGATTGAGTAGATGTATGCATAGGATTGGTGGCCCGATGGACGGCCCGCCTGGGTATCCCAAATGTGGGATATGAGTGAGATTTAGTGAACCCCCGTGTGTGGGGAACTAAGGCGTTTGGACTCTCCTGAGTATTGCCACGCGTGTCCATGGCTCGTCAAACCATGGGAACTACGCTTGACCTGATTCTCGAGAGACAGAGGTCTCGACAAATACGTAGGCTGTGGGGGAGTTTGTTCGCTCCACGCTCGGTCAAATTGAGGTAAGTTCCATTATGGGATTACCTCAGCGAGGGGATTTTCCTGTGGAAGGGAATATCTCTACACTGAAATGGCTCCCACTGTTGTGGAAACATCTCTCACCATCGGATGTGTTCCATGATTATGGGAGCATCCATCGCTTAGGATGCGTTCTAATATTTTGGGAGCATCCCTCTTCTTGCACACACCTGGTACGTACACACCCGTCAGAACTACGTTTGGCTTGATTCCTACCGCACAGGGATACGTAGGAAATCCCAGACCTCGGTCATATGTTGTATATCGTTTTTTCCTTCTTTAGATGTATGATTAGGCTATTCATTAAATTCTTTGATTCATCTTGTGATTATTTTCTTGTTTAATTTGTTTACTTTTAGCTAGATGAATTTCTTGTTCAATTTGTTTACTTTCAGCTTACGTTGTGCATAGTTAGTAAAGAATTAGAGATCAAGATTCCCCCTTCTACCTTGTAATGTATTTAGATAGCCTCAAGTGTTCATAAACTATAGGAAAATGATAGGATTTAGGGAGACCGGTTCAACCGGGTGAGCTGGGGGCCTAACACCTTCCCAACTCATAATTTGGCACTTACCTGCCTTTGGTGAGACGAGATAGTCATTCCATTTGTGCGAGTGGATGGGATCTAAAGGTGAGAACTTTTCAGATCCCAGTTTGAGTGTAATGAGGGTAGACAACTTTAACTACATGTAAATTCAAATTTAAAAATAAGGATAATCAAATTTTCAAATAATTTCCCTGGTCCTCACAATCTATCAAACCCAAATTTGATAATTAAATAATAATTTAATCGAAGTTTATATTTTGGCATTTGATAGTCTTAAGGTTTATATATTAAATTGTTTGCAACTAAGGATAGAATTGGGCGTTTTGCTCATATAGTTGGCACATTGTGTATTCACGAGAATGAGATTCTAGACACATGTAAACCTTCATATATGTGTGTGTATATTGAACTAGATCACTTTAGAATCTTTTATGATTTTTACTACCAATAGTTTAAGAACAAGATTTGTAGGGTAAATAATCTCCATTCTTACCTTCCAAATGCAGATAAACAGGTTTATTAACCAAGAATTTTTCAAGGAGGGAAGAGGAGGTTAAGGGTTTCCAAGTGACATTTACCCAAGTTGGTAGTTTATGAGTTGCCATATAGCAACCAATCGGCAGATATTTGATGAGTCCATATATAAGGAAAGAGGTAGAAAGAGAAATCAAATTGAGAAAGTAGGAAGCAGATGATGTAGCAACAAATCAGTGGCAGAGCCTGTGTAGAAGACTAAACAGAGGAATTAGTGGACATGTTAATATGACATGTTGGACATGTTAATAAATCCTCTCATAAACAGAGTAATGGAGGTCTTTCACATTTGAAAATGTAATTCAACACAAAATTAAAAATTGGGTGTAGCCTTTGAGTAACAAGGTGCATCTCATGGGAGCTAATATGGAAAGGAAAATCCCCAGTCCCATGAAGTCATGAATTGCAAACAAACCAGGAGGATCCAATTCTACTCTTACTCATCTAATCTACCACAGGCTGAATGTTAAGTCCTTGTACAGAGTCTCATAAAATATCAATATGGGATCATTGAAACTGAGCTAGATAAACTCTGTAATCTCATTTTTTTTGGTGGTTATTTTCTTGATAATGAACCCATGCTGGCTTTCCGATTGAGTTATATTAAGTGCAGTTTAACTTAATGATGGCCTGGAGATTAGCTTCAGCTTCCTTTTTCAGTACCTGTTCTCCCCCCACCCACCCACCCACCCCAAACAAAAGAAAAAGGAAACTTATTAATATACCATACAATTGAAGTGCTTTGAGGTTTTCAAAATGATTGCATGATAAGAGACATGGTCTTATGATGCAGAGTCTTGCATTAGACAAAACTGTCCAAGGTTATCGACAAACAAGATTTGTCTAAGTCACTTCCCTTTTTCTTTGTGAGTTTCGGGAATATCCCCATTCATAGGTCCGAGATCCACATCTATGAATTGAGCTTTTTTCGAATAAGCCAATTCATTTGGGACCCTGTCGCGTATCAAATCCTAGCAACAATCTAATCCATTCTATAGACATTTGGACTGGAATTGACGAACAACCAACATCAATATTAATTTATTAGTGTTGAATTGTGATAGCTGCATCCAAAATGCCCATACGAACCGATCGATTAATGTTTGGATAAAAATTCTTTTCGTTTCATTTGATTGAATAGTTGACTCAACTCCTTAATGACTTCAAAAGAATTGAACGAGGAGCCGTATGAGGTGAAAATCTCATGTACGGTTCTGTAGAGTGGCAGTAACTCTTGACCAATTTGAAAGATCATTCGATGTAGTTGAAATAACTGAATTTTGGATTTACTGGATAGAATTTCGATGAATTAGGTTCATAAGGATTTGATACACGTAGATGTAGAATTAAACTGAAATTATTGATCATTACATATAATTCAATTAAGATTTGTAATTCAATACACAAATCAATTTGGTCTGTCAGGCGTTTCCACCGTCTGTCCAGGGTTGAGCCCTGGGATTTGACGGCGGACTTGAAAAGCCACCTATAGACGCTTTACACCCAATCATTCCGGATACCCCAATGAACGACAAATACCTATATTCACTTTATTATTATTAAAATAAAATTAACGACGAGATCTATTATCATTTCTCGCGGGTAAGTTTCGACCCGCACGAAAGGCATAACGATCTGGGCACTGTCTCGGAGAGAGGTTCGGTGAAATAGACATGTCTGTGAAGATGTGGACTACCTGCACCTGCAAGAAATTTAACAATTTCAGAATTTAATTGAAGATACACACAAATAAAAGGCAACTGCATATATCATTTTCCTTTTTGGGTTTAAGAATCACAATTTTTATTATTGGATGTAACAACATATACCAGATTCAAGACTCAGCAAATAGACTCAGAACCACAACACGAACACTCACTAGACTCAATTCCACAATTAAACACCCCAATAAGACAAACATTCATGAAATCGAAATTCCATGACTTAAATTTATTACACATGCATACACCACTTGGCAATACTATGAACTTATATATTAAAAAACCTGGAAATAAAGATAAATGAACATGACCCAACTTTGAGAAATTGACTCCTTTATTTAGGATGTAATGTAGACATTCCCACGGACATATGGATTCATCTTCATGTTGAAGTAGATCAGCCCACGTCTTTTGCATCTGTTTGTCGTTTGATCCCTTCAAAGCAATACATCACTATGCCTGCACATCAAAGCAATACAACACATATATAATTTCTCTCAGACTTGGTCAATTTGACAATTGATTCCCCCTACACACACACACAGAGAACTCACCGACTCTGGACCCGAGGCTGCGCTGGATTGACGATGTATTATCTGTTCAATTTTAGCAAGCAAACTGCGTTCTTTTTCAGCAAGCAAACTGCGTTTGCGTTCAATTTCATCAAGGGGTGACGATTTTTGTTCGCCTGCAACTTCATCAGGGTACAAGAACGCAGCAACGTGCTTCATATTACGTTCAATTTCAGCAAGCTTACTGCGTTCACGTTCAATTGCAACAAGTTCACTGCGTTCGTTTTCACATTCAGCAAGGTTTTGGAAAATCTCTGTTGGGATTTGTATTTCCCTTGTATTGATGGAAGGAACATGTTTGATCTTCTCCCAATCTTCTCCACCTTCTTTAACCCTCTCAAGAAACTCATCTGGCATAGACAATGAAAGTTTCTCTAGTGTTGTGACGTTCCTCATCCCCTCGGGAATCAATTTCAACCCAAAAAGGTGATTCATTTCCATATTCTTCAAATTGGACATTGCTCCTTCCTCCACTGTCCATGATACTAGCCAATCAAACGAAATGAGACTCAATTTCTCAAGTTTAGGAAACCCTCCTGCAGAGCATTTCATCTCCACTCCATCGTATGGGTGCGAATCTAATGTGAGGTCCTTCAATTCGGGTAGCTTCTCCAGTGTCAACATCATGTCTTCCATCAGATGAGTGCCACCTAATCGCAGCATAGTAAGATGCGGTGGGAAATTTTTGAGATCAGGTAGCTTCGGTATGCCACCTCCGATGATGGTCATATCATAAAGATACTCATGGTTGGAAAATGAAGGGAGAATTATTTCTCCGGGTCCTAACGATGCTCGTTCTTCCAAATGTAGGACCTCGAGCTGCACCAGTTTAGCCAACGCATGGGACAATGCCTCTCCTAATTTCTTCATGACTTCTCCAAATCCTATTATGCCCAGTTCCCTGAGATTGGTCAACATTTCTAGGCCACCCTCTATCCAACTGCTTATATGAATCCAGAGAGTCAGGAGATCCCTTAGTTGGTGGATATGTGTAGGAGATGGACGTCGAGAACAAAACCCAACAGAACTCCAAGCAACAAAGTCATTAGATGTTCCTTTACAGTTTTTGTTAAAGCATAGAAGATGCCTTAACTTGTCCAAGTTAAATATTTCAATGGGGACAGATTCAATCTTAGTATTGTACAGATTGAGAGTTTGTAGGTTATACAAGTTGCCAACACAAGATGGAACAGTTTTCAAGTCGGTTCCAGATAAGCTGAAGTACTTGAGACAAATGAGTTTTCCTATTTCCTTGGGCAAGCTTTCAATACCCGGGGCACCCTCTAGATCCAACACATTAAGTAGTTTGAACTGTCCACAAAGAGATATGGACATTTCAGTAAAGCAGAGTAATGAACGCAGAAGATTTGAATTTGAGGAAGGGTAAGGAGCCGCAGCTAAAGTCTCTTCACTTTCCTTAACATGAAGGGCTACACGACGATAACATTTCAAGGACTTCTGAGGAGTGGAGGTGTTAAGAAAGTTACCTTCCTTGGCTTTTGATGCTGCCAAGTTCAAGAGGAGATCATGAATAATAAATGAGTCAGGTACCCCATTTGGTTTCCACTTGGCAACTTCAATTAGGTTCCTATCCATCAGCTCCTCAAGGCACTCTCCGGCCACTTCTTCTATTCTTAAATTCCCTCTTGGTTCCAGAAATCCTTCTGCGACCCATAGTCGAATCAATCTGTCCCTCTTGATCTCAGTGTCTTCTGGGAAAAGCCCAAAATAAAGAAAACAAGGCTTCAAATAAGGAGGTAATTCAGAGTAACTTAGAGCTAAGGCCTTTTGATAAACACCAGAGTCTAGAACCCAGTCCACACTGTCGAGCACATTCTTCCATGCAAAAACAGTCGGCCTCTTTGTTGATAAAAGGCCTCCCAATACCACAATAGCCAGCGGTAATCGATCACATTTGGCAACAATTTTCTTTGCCAGATCTTTCATCTCCTTGTCGAGAATTGCTTCTCTGTCAACTGATCGGAAGACGACCTTCAATAAGAGTTCCAAACTCTTCTCTTCATCCAAATGTTGTAGCTTGTATGGAGGAGTAATCTGGTCGGCATACCGGGCTACGCTTTCATCACGAGTAGTCAGCAGCACTCTGCATTGCTGACTGGTGCTGCTTGGAGCCAGCAAGATGCGTTTCAATTTATCCCAATCTTCTTTCGTCCAGACGTCGTCCACAACGAAAAAATAATTCTTGTCTCTGAGAAAATCGGAAACCTTTTTCTCCAAATCTCCCTCCCCCTTTGACGACAATTCCACTTTCTCTTCCTCTGTAGGCATAATGACTTGTTCTATGATTTTGTGAAGAACATCTCTCAATCTATATTCTTTGGATATATAGATCCAGGCTTGACAATTAAAGTGCCTTCTCACGTCATCTCTTTCGAAGATTTTTCGAGCAAGGGTGGTTTTTCCCAAACCACCCATGCCTGTTATTGAGACAACACGTAACCGTCCATGGGGATCCTGTTTCGTCAGCAACTTTGCCAGCTCCACTGCGTCGCTTTGAAATCCTACAACTTCGACATTCGGAGTGTGTGATGCTTCAGGTTGATGCGCTTGAACAGATGTTTGACTTTGACGCTCCTCAAAATGCCTAATCTCATAATTCATTCTGTGATCGGAAAGCTTCTTGATCTTTCCTTTGATAACTTGGATTTTTTCTCTTAGCTTGTGAGCATAAATGAGATCCTTTGGGAACTTGATGACCTTCCGAATAACACTGTTGTGCCGCTGTTTCCACGCCATTTTGTATACGAAAACGTCGATGGCATCTTCTGCTTCAAATGCCAATTCTCTTAGTTGTCTCACCCATTCTTTCGCCCGCTCGCTTTTTTGGTATATTGCATCTGCGTCCTTCAGAGAGGCAGTCATCAGCAAGAGATCTTTGTGGAGTGATTCTACTTCTGGCTTCACTTCTGAGATGTAATTACCTTCATCTATTAGTAGAGAAGCTAATTTCTGTATCAGAGGAATGATCTCAGCCATTTTTTGTTTTTTTTTTTTTTTTTTTCTACTTGGCTGTAGAGATGACAAAAGCTTTCTAACTCATTAGAGAATATAAGCCCAGACAGACACTCTTCTTCTTAGGAACATAATCTTTTGTAGTAGTATTTGACAATGTCTCACCTGTTGTACTTTGGAGTGCTTTCTAGGTGGAGTTACCATAAAAGTGAGAACATTTCATTCAGCATCACCAAGAAATTCAGAAGGATATCTTTCTAAAATGGCAAGAGGTGTTCTTCGTTAAAGGAAAAGCTCTATGGAACATGATACCTTTCCAATGTTTATAAGCTATTTAGGTAGGAGGGAGGAAGGAAACAAGAAAGGAATTTTCTGGTTATTGGTTTCAAGGAAAAACTCCATGGAATATGATACCTTTCCATGTTTTTAGAGCTATTTGGGTGGGAAACAGGATTTTTAAAGAAGAATGAAATTTTCTGGTTATAACTGACATAGATTACAATCAGAGTTTGAGTTACAACCAATTTTTATTGGTCCAAGTAATTTATGTATTTGAATTAGAAAATATAAAAAAATGTAGAAATCCTACGCTCCATTTGTCCATGTGATGTGTCCGGTCAGGTCCTTCAGATCAGGACAGTTCTTACAACAGAAGATGGCATAAAGTTTGGTATATCCTGACCCGACCCAACAACCCAACCAGGTAATGTACTATTTGGTTTGGAATGTTTACAATAACCAGTTCAACCACGTAGCTCTTGCGCTTGGTGCAAAGAGCAATTAATCCAAACCCGATTCTCACTGATGGATAGTACATAGTAGTCAGATAATATGGCATAGCCCTATCTAGTTAACCTGAACCAACTTAAACCCTAAAAAACTGAACCAACCAATCCAACTACGACGAACAGGTAGGAAAGGATAGGGAAAAGAAATTCCACCGAAACCATGATTTTAGTAATCGGCATCAAACAAGGGTTTTTTTTTTTTTTTTTTTTTTTTGTAATCTATCAAATACGGTATTGGCCAATGCCAAAATTGATCTGATATCTATATGAATCAGGAATAGACCCAATGGCTGATTAACACATGGCTGATATATATATATATATATATAATCAGTATCATATTGGGATCGGATCGGCCACGGCAGAAACCGATACAAATCAACCAATCCAATACTAAAACCTTGACCATAGAACATGATAGGTTGAGTGAAATATTTAATCTTGGTGCCAAAGGTTTCACATTTTATGCAATGAATACAAAAAATAAGATTTGGAACAGAAATTGTGAGAATTCTATACTTCTCTTTCAATTTTCTTAAGGTAGTCATTCATAACACAGAGGTGGAGTATTCTCTGTACAAACTCCGGTTAGTAAAGCAAAAAAGAGAAGGAACTAACCTGAGAAATTAGTTGTACACCTATAGACCACAAGGAAATGGGAAGACTACAAACTACAATTTGGGTTATAAATCTCAACACTACGAAGGAAAATCACCTGAGGTTGCTGAGATTCTGTGTAACACATGCATCTGTATATAAGCCAAATCAAGTACTAAGGTTTCTTTTCGCAGTTTCCATTTTTAACAACAAATCTCGAATTTCTGCTTCCATCCTCATTTTCATATTGAAATACTCACGATGTCCTCTTTCAAGAATTTGTAGTTCTTCGAGCTTTTCTCTGCGCCTTTCCTCTAACTCAACCAAACGTAACTTAGTAATTCGGCTTCTGTATTCTTCTTCAATCTTTTCATTCTTAGCAATTGCAATGCGTTTCAGACCTTCAGCCTCTCTTCTTGCATCATCTGCCCGTGTTTGGAACATTTTTTCCTCTGCCTGTTTGATTCTCATGATGCTCTCCAGCTCATCTATGACTGGTTTCTTTTCTGCACTTTTCTGCAACTGTGAATCCTCATTCCGACGACTTACTTGATCCCAACCCAAGCTGGGAACACCACTACTGGCATTTTCTAGTTGTGGAATAGCCTTTTCGGTTGAAACAGATGGCAGCCACATAGCTTCTTGTCTTGGCCCAAAGACCCCATTGCTTACTTCTGGGTTCTTATGGGATTGTTCCTTTCGAGAAGATGTAGAGGTGTTGCCAATCTTAGAATCAGTTTCTGCAATCAGAGGAAAAGTAGAAGACATAAACAGCAATATCCTCGTCTCAAACTCCAAAAGTATATATAAACATTGCAGATGACAAAGAAAAGCTTGTCTGAAGTTGTAAAAAATAAAAAACTTTGCAAGCCTGAAGCAACGATGTCAGACCACTAAATATAAGATTGAAGACCACAAAATCCAGAACACTGTCCGTGAAGCAGCTTCCATTTGGATGTCTTGCAGGTCCAAAGTCATGGCATGATCAAGATCAGTCTTCCTAGATTTGAAACCCATACTAATTCTTCTGGAGTAGTCCAGTTTTGAGTACATTTCTTATTGTGTCCACTTTAAAACCATATGAGAAGAGTTACATTTTAGTTTTTACAGAGTCAAACCTTCAAGTATAAGCTTCAAAGTTCTAACACTTGGTTGTCTGCCTCTCCTCGCACTACAAATGTAGGCTAAATCTTGTCAGCAAAGGAGGAATTATTTGAATGAGTGAAATTTATTTTTGAAGCCCTAGATTTCAGTGCTTTTAATGCAATGTTTGGCAGGGGGATTCCAGGTGTTGACATAGCATCTAGCACTCGCTCAAGATGAGTTATGCTTCTTCTCCATATAAGGTTTAGATTGTTCTTGATATCTAAAGTAAATTCTTGAATGTAAAACATTATTTCTACTCCGAGTATTCCATGTTATGTTGAAATCAATACCATTGTTTGTTTCTACACAAAATATACATCCTTCCTTAATCCGAAGGTTGCACATTATCCTTAGTATCTGTTGGAGGCAGGACAACCGGAGCTGAGACTAAAAGATACAAGGAATTACAATAGATCAGTACTTTCAGACACCAAAGAATGCCCAACGAGATTGAAAATGCAGGAGAAAATTAAACTAAAATACAATGAGAATTCCACGGGAACCCACCATTAGGCACTCAAAAATCCACCATAAAAGTTGAAAAATACAACAAAGCCTTATCCCACCTAAATGGGGTCCGCTACATAAATTCTTATCCTCCAATCAGCTTTGTTCGAAGTCATACTTGAACAAAGCCTAAGCTATGCATATGTCTTTCCTCACCACCTCACCTAGAGCCATCTTAAGTCTGCCCCTAGCTCTTTTAGATCCTTCAATCTAAAATCAAATCACTCAATCTATACTGGAGCATCTAAAGTCCTTCGTTGAACATGGACATACCATGTCAAATGGCTTTCTCGTAGCTTACATGTATCAACGCTACTTCCAAATCAGCTCTAATACGATCATTACTTACCTTATCCTTTCTAGTTTTGCCACACATCCATCTCAACATCCTCATCCCAGCTACACTAAGTTCACCCATATGATGCTTCTTAACTACCCAACATTTCGCACCATACATCATAGCCAGTCTAATGATTGTCCTATAAAATTTTCCTTCAAGTTTTAAAGGGATATATCGATCACACAGCACTCCAGACACACATCTCCATTTCATCTATCCTATTTTAATCGTCTGTGAAATATCATCTTCTATATCACCTTCTATATTTATGATTGAACCTAGATACCTTAAAGAATCATTGTGTGGTACCCCTCTCTCATCAATTTTCACCAAAAATAAATTTTCTCCTTCAAGAGAGAAATTTAGCCCTCTTATGGAAAATGTAAAGCAGGTTGCTACCAGTGGAGTAGTAGCTTCCTTCACTGGCACCTATATTTTTCCTTGCCAGCCTGTTTAGCTCCCAAACTTCGTGCACATCACTCCATAGACACTTATAGTTCCAACCCAATCAGATGGCAACGTTTAGCACAATAACATGTCTGATACATGGATGACAAGTTCCAAAAAAGAAAAAGAAAAAAAAAAAATCCATCCTACAATGACTGTCCTCATTTCTGGCTGTCCCAAATTGTTTGTCCATTTACGCTAATGGACACTTCTTCTTTTTTTCTGGATAGGTAGGCCCCAAGGAGAATAGAACTCTTAACCTCTTTGAGGTGTTGGTCTTTACACTAATAAACCTTTAAGAAGCTGACCATAGTAACCCTACCACTTCTCATTTCCTAAGGCTCTGTTTGGTAGCAAGGGAAATTAAAAGGGAAGTAATTTTCAAATCTAAAAAGGAAATTTTTATAATCATTACCTAACATGATTGTATAAACTAATTAAATTTCTTACCATATTTAGTAATCATACTTTTTAGACATAATTCTTATTTTATTTTTCTAATTCAAGGGATTTGGACACATAGTAAAAAAGAAATATAATAATCAAATATGGAATGATTTGGAATTAGTTGCATAGTCATGTGCTGCAATGATTACAACAGTTTTTTTTTTTTTTTTTAAGTTTGAAATTTTTACTTCCCTTCAATTTCCCTGAGAACAAACAGAGCCGAAGGGTATTCAGCCAAGTATGAAAGGGACAATAGTTAAACATAAGGGTTTTTAATGATTTAGAGAATCCCCTTAAAATTTGGGTTCTTTCAAGTAGGACAGTTGGAGAGAGGAAGTAAGAAATGTAGACAATAAAATTACAAGGGTCCAACATACCGTGGGACAAATGATTGAGATGGCCACTGAATCTACATTTGGTATCCAGAGGACAGCCAACACAACTAAATTAGATACACCTGGCAGAAACAGCCACCAATGAAGTACACTTTTGTCACTACTGGAGGAATCCTAAATGCAATTTATAGTGAGTGAAGATGTGAGCCATGTGGCCATCCAACTCAATTTCTTGCCAAATAAGACTTCTACTTTGACCCCTGATCAGACTGAAATTCTGAAAAATAAATCCCCCCACACACTGATAACTTGCCAGTACTTGCTTATCCAAAAAAAATAAAAAAAAATTGCCAGTACTTAAACTATAACTTCACAACTTGACACTGATTGTAGAGATCTTGATCTACAAAACTATTACTGCATAACCTTTTAATGACAACAATATCATGCTAAATGTAGAGGTCTTACAAGAAAAAAGGCCTAAATAGAAGTGCAGCTCTGACTGAATTCTTTTCAGCTACTAAACATAGAATAATCAATAAAGACAACTCAAAACTAGAAATGACGAGCTAAAAAGTTGAAACTAACCAACATAAAATTGGCATCGAGTATATTTAGACCCAACCCCAAAAAAAAATACAAAATAATAAAAGTACCCATCCCAAATTAAGAGGACTTTAAAAACAAATAAAATAACATCTGAATACCCGAGACAACTTAAAAGCCATCCATAGTTCCCTCGAACCCCCTATAGGTTCCATACTCTAAATATTGAGATGAGACCCATAAAAAACCTTAATTTCCTTAATTATAATCAGGTTTAATACCATGCATCAAGTACGCTGGTTATACCTGTCTCAAACCTTAATTATATTTTATAGATCTTCGTTCATAGGGCAAGTAGTTAGTAAACTTCTCCAGTTAGTACTCTACAGAAATAAAACAGAAGGGAAAGGTAAAATATCTACACAACAACTGAAGTCCACATGAGATTAGACATATAACTGAACGGCACTACAATTACAACAAATATCTCTTTTACAGAAAATGAGATCAGTATTACTAATTGACATTAAGTTAGCTTTCTATCTTCCAACTTTATCGCCTGCATGCACATACACATGCAAAAGGGATCTGGTTAAATATGCAGTGTACAGCTCCACCAACTTTCACCATAGAGAAACCGATCAAAAAAAAAAAAAAAAAAAAAAACTTTCACCATAAAAACGGATGGAGGTCAGAATAAAACACTGATCAGTAAGTCATGCCCTTCTTCCAAACTGTTCCAAAGTCGAAGTGGGTGGAATTCAATCCTAGGCATTTCTGCAAGATCGGGCAATTTTGAACCATCCTCAAATTTAGTGCGGTTCAGTTCTATGTCTAAAGTTGAGTTTCCTTTTCCTATTTTATTTCTAAAAATATTACAGGCATTATCCCAATAAGAAATATAGATTATATTTGAAAATAAATAAATAAATAGAACAAGACTAGATAACTGGAATAATATGAAAACTAAAGAGGCAGTGTAGCACTTCCCAAACCCCCCTCCTGCCTTTCCCCCTTTTGTGGGTGTCGTAAAAACTAAGTAGAACAAAATACCCAAAAAAAAAAGACAATTTGAACATCCAACAAAGAGATTTTGAATTGCAAAATATAAACTAAACAGCTACGCTTCTTTATTAAGACATTCCCAAGATAAATTTAGGTGAATTGGTTCCACGGTGCCTAGTGGGATCCAAATGTAACCTCTTTTTAGTAGTTTTGGCCAATTAAACTTTCCCTTAGGTCCCTGCCGGCCTACCTCACATCAATAATTTATAGCAGTCTTCTTTATCTAACATCTTAACATGTATTATGTGTAGTGTGTTAAGATCACAATATGTGAATATTTTGCAGGCCTTACAGCTATAACAAAATATATATATATATATATATATATATATATATATATATATATATATATATATATATATATATATATTTGGAAAAGAGAGCTATTCATTACTTCAAAATATCTGACTTCAGGTCAGCTTAGTCACTAGGCCCCTCTATACTCTTAGATGACCAGCAAGGTCCAACTTGGAGGCTCTACTATACCGAACCTGAACCCAAAGGCAACTCCTAGTTGAATATTCTGCACAAATTAAATGTCAAAAAACCTAAAAGAATACTCCAAATACTCAATCACGCTTCCTGAAATCCAAGAATAAAGAAGCTAGGTTTCTAAAGGTTCAATTCTAGGGCTAAAATTGTACTAAAATTGTACAAAACTTCATAAATTATGCCAAGGGTTTTAAGCAAGGGTCGGGGGTTATCAGTTGCAAGGGCTGATGGATTGGATGAAATAAATGGAAAATAGTAAATCAGTATATGAAATGCAGCTGGAAAGGAGAAGGGTTCATCCACAAAAGACGATCCAATCTGTGAGTGGATGTCACGCTCGTAAGCACTGAAAAGGAAGAAGAAGAGCTATACTCCCCAATGCCAGTGAAACCACCATAGCCACCACCATAAGCATTGTACTTCGTCCAGATGCTCTGTGCGTCAAAAGATAAGGCACGCCGCTACCCACATCTAGTGTTATCCCCTAGACTCAATACTCCAAGGGTTCCAAACAAGTTGAAAACGTCAACGCCCATGCTATTATCAGCCTACTTGGTTGGAATCGACGACAAGGCCCTCTTGTGTAGCCTACACATGAGGAGGATGGACATGCACCATTGGTCGGCATCTTATGAGGCTTGATCAAACTGGGTCTCCCTAGTGAATCAAATCAGATCCGAGTCGTGCTCTCACACCTCCTTTGCCTGAACAGCCTCCTCTCAGAGGTCAGCGTATCAGTCAATCCCACCATCATCATCATTGTCGTCACTGTCATCTCCACTAGCAGACAGTGACGGTGGACCACTGGAATGCGACCACCAGGCTCATCATGGGCTGCCAGCATGGGGCTCAAACAGTAGAGGCGTCTGTGATTGTATGTGACCCTCTGAAGCCATAAACTCATTAACATCAGTACCCATCTGACTGGCTCTGTCATGGTCGGACCTACCCCTAAGCTGATCCACCATTGAGTCACCTCTATCCCTCACCCTCTCAGCTAGGGGATCCTCATCAACTGACTCCACCTCAAAAACATCGACGAGCTCAATCAGGTCCTTGTCATCCTCCATCCTCATTCATATGTGTTACATCTTTAGCCTCATATTGTAGTGCATATATGCCAAGTCCTCTAGATGTTTAGAACCCAATCGGTTCTGCTCTTGGGGTGGATGAACGAAAACGTACTCCGGTTTCGCTCAAAACTGGAAACAGAACATGCCTGTAACGTGGCCAAAAAACTAGGCAACATGGGTATTTTTTTCCCTCTTCCCCAAAAAGAACAAGCGAAACCAAGTTAACCAACCGAGACAGGCAAAAAGCGTCAAAATTTCAACCCATCTCATCGAAACAGGGTACTTATAATACCTTGTTGGTAACGTAATTCCGCCAAAATTTCAGCGAAATTTAAAACCATCTAAAACCATAAACATCCCTCTAATCCAAGAGCCTGCATCAATCTAGGATACTCATCGCAGTCATATATGAATGTAGAAAGGTTCACAATCTGAAGAGTAAGACAGGATTAAACTATTTTGGAATTGAGTTGGAGCAAGGGTAGTTATCATAAACTGTATTCACTCAGAATTTAGCACTTTCAATGCAACGCAGCATAAGAAGAGGGCGAGCCTTAGTGTGACAGTAAGGTTGTCATATTGCAGCCTGGCGGTCACGGGTTCGAATCCTAGAAACAGCCTCTCCACATTGTGGGGGTAAGGCAGCGTACATTCTGCCCTCCCCAAACCCTACAGTAGCACGAGCCTCGTGTACTGGGACGCCCTTTTTTAATGCAACGGCAGCATAAGGATGGATGACCTCATGGGAAGTCCTCCTGATCCAGATCTCCTAAAAGATACTAGGAAATTAATAGCTACAAAACCCATGGGACATATCTGTATCTTTCATTTTCTCAACATCAGCCTTTTATTTTCTTTCAGGCATAGTGCATTCTAAAACTCCATAACCCTCCATTGATACCTTATAGGCATGAAATCCATAGAACCTATATGTATAGCTTCTTGATATCTCTATTTATATTCTCAGACCTCATCCTATAACTCTGTGAACCTTCGTCACTACCTTCAATATGCAACCTAGATCCCTACATGAATCAACCTGAGTAATAGATTACTACAGTAAATGATAAGGCTTATCAAATTAGCAAGCAAGCATATTGGCAAAGATGCTATACACTGCAGGCAAGCTGTTGTCCCCATTTTCTCACAACCAAAAGATTCCTTCACATTTAACTGGTAGATCATTGAGCATCCATAATGATCTCATTTACATATGCAGAGATACGTGCAACTCCCAAAGAGAAAAGGCACAAATCAGCATTTCCTAAGGCGCTGGGTCAGGGTTACACAGATACCATGTGGTGGTTGTCACATTAGACGTGCACCAGTGAATTAGAAGGCATAATAATAACCAAGTGAGTGCCCATCTTGGCCATAGTTGTCAAGGCGACAAGGCGATCCAAGGCGTTTGGGGCCATCCTGGGCGCCTAGGCGCCTAGGCGCCCACCTAGGCGTTGCCTAGGCGACCAAGGCGTTCCCAGTGCATTTTTTTTTATTTCTAAAATATTAATGTTTATATATATGCAACATTCTACATAAATAATCAACATTTAAGACATAACTTAATTAATATGTGGTGTGGACCCAAGTTTACTAATGTACACTAAGACCTGGGATTGTATCTAGAGTTAAGTAAACAATTATTTATGACTACCATTTGCGTACTTTTAACGAATTTGATTGGAGCGTAACTCCTTTAATGTAATTCGGATTCAAGCAATCTCGAATTCGTTGTAAAGCTGGCATAATCAGTTTTCCAACAAATCCGAGATTGCTTGAATCCAAAGTATAATGAAGGAGTTATACTCCGGTCAAACCTTGTTCGGAATACGGGAATGCTGTTTAAAGTCGTCTGAATGTAAATTATTTTTTGGGCATAAAAAAAAAAAAAAAAACATTTTTGGCACACTCTTGGTTTTTAGTGATGATTTATTATAATAAGATTTATAGAATTTTTATATTTAGAAAAAAGCCTAGCATTTAAAAGTTGAAAATTGCCCTCGCACCCAAAAATATGGTTTTTGTTCTTGAACAGGGGGATTGACTTTTTTTCCTTCTGGAATTTGAATTTTAGACTATTTTTATTGGATTCAAATAGGAGGGTATTTTCTTATTTATGAATAATATCTTAAGTAAAACATTTACTTAAATGATATTAGTTATAAATAAGCACTGCCTGATAAATGTTGTTCCTGTCTGGCCTGGGCGACCGCCTTTTTCATGTACACAAGGCGCCCTAGCGCCCAGGCCTGTACAAACCGCCCGGACGCCTAGGCGACGCCTTGACAACTATGATCTTGGCACAAGAAGGGAAAGTCTCTGGTCTCTAAAAATTTTTACTTAGGCAATCACCTAACATCTCCACAAATGTCCCCACAAATACTAATAATGTAAGGGTCCATACTGGAATTTTGGAAGCCCAAAACAATTCAATTGTGATAAATTATTGAAAGTGCTAAAGCCCCAAAGCCAAAGTATCCAGAGTTCAAGATTAACTTTGATTCTGAAACCATATGCCACCATGCGAAGAAAAATTTGAGGGCTGTGAAAGCCAGAACAAACGAATTTGATTCAACGAGATCAAACTGACAAACCAATATGTTTTTAAGTTATGTCAAATAGCAGCTTGACATATAATTAATTGGTTATCAGTATTTCAGCACCTCCATTGGTAGATTACATCCTAACTGTAATATTTCCTATATAAATCTCCTGCCCTCACCCAACAATCGCTGTAAACTGATTGTGTAAAATCACAAACAAGAAACAACTTTAACAACAAAGTCAGTGATTATACAACAATATCATGCCACTAAAAGTTTGAGTGGAATCAGATAGTCTGCAGGCCCAGAAGGAGAGGCCAATCACAATAAAGACCAAGGAGCAATTGAAAAAGATATCTGTAACATGCTCTACAGCTCTTTGCGGGCACGGGCACATCATTCATAATTCATTCAAATTAAATTTTCCCCGTAACATCCAATTTCCATCAGGTAAAGCAAGGCCAGGCATAAGCCAGCAGAAGTATTTCAGGACTTTTCTTGACTTAGAGCTCAGATTCATAGAGCTGAAGTAACACTTTTTTCGCAGACAACTAAAACAATATCAGGAACCCATCTTCCACTGGATCAAAGAGAAACGACAGAAAGAATCTAACAAGAAATAGTTCAGTATGTTAATGAGGTAACAGCTCATATTCAAGAACATCGGCCCAATGACGTCCATAACCCATACCGAAAGGGCCATGGAGTTGTCATATTACGTAGCTCGGTGGCAGGAGCATTGATCTTATCAGCGTAAATTTGACATAAATGAAACTTCCAGACATGTTGGCGGCAGTCGCTTTCTATTGTTGACTAATCCAATAGAAGCCCATACTCAAAATATTCTTTGCTAGCATATGGCCGTTCATGTGGGGACCACAAGCTCCCTCATGTACATCCCTCATGACTTTCTTAGCTTCCTACCTCTTTAGTTGCCGCCCCCTATCTCTAATGCCCTTTTTCAAGAAAAGGTCCCATATGGAGACGAATAAAAGGACAGGCATCATATCTTATCAACTCCGGTGAGAAACTTTACATCAATTTGTTGAAGTGCTCGCTGCTTACTAAACAAGCAACGGACTACGCCCCTACTCGAGTCAGGCAGGCGCCAGAACAAGGCGACCGGAGGGAGGCTACATTCTGCACCCTAGCTGGTCTACGACCACAGAGTTCGTTACAGTCAGAAACATAGTTATCAAGGCCTCGTCTAGGTGCCATCTAGGCGCCTAGAGGCACCATTGTGACCCCTTGCTAGGTGGGTGACTTGATCGCCTAGGCGGGCGCCCTGTCAGGCCTCCAACGCCTTGGTTCGCCTTGACAACTATGGTCAGCAAATCAGCCCCACATCGTATCAATAACAATCCAGATGACCTCCCCAAGCCTGCCTAACCTAATTGTTAGTGTGTGTATGTGTGTTTAGGGGGGTGGGGGGTGGGGGGTGGGGGTGGGGGGGAGGGGGGGGGAAGGAAGCATTCAAAAGGAAATAATGCACACAGAATCACAAAGTTATAAATATGTGCACACATTGTCAACTGTTCACAGAATGATAAAGTGCAATAAAACAAACTTTCAAATGAAATTCTTCGTTTGCGAAATCTAGAGAACTTACCATTCAAGAACTCCATGATTTGATTATAAACTTCTGGGAGATTACATTTGTTATTTTCTAGTCTTGCCTGCATCTTCTCAGCGACATCATGGAGTTGTTTGCCTCGCACATCATTACTAGCCGAAAAAATCCTCTTCACATATTCAAGTTCCTTGGAAAGAGTCTCAGCTTTCCATTCCCTTGCACAAGTCTTGAAAACTTCTTTCACAAAGCCAAACATCTCAGAAGGGTGATTACAAGCAAGACAGTGGAACTGCATCTCAGTTGTTCCTTGAGCCCCAGTGGCACTACGCCCATTTCTGATATAAGATTCCTGTAAGCCACAACTTGTATGGCACCAATGAAGACAGAAATCACACCCAACCCAACTACAGGTATTGGATGCCATATCAAACTTCAAACAAACAAGGCACATGCAAGCACTGCAGAAGCCACTTTTCCGTGCACAAACTTTGCAATCGCATTCATCTACTGGCAGGGGACTTCTGCAAGAAATATTTCTGCACTTTAAGTTCAAAAAGATCTCAGCCAAGTCAGAAGGAGTATCCTTGGCTCTTAAGAGAAAATCTTGAAGACCAGTTTTAATAGCCACCAAGATCTCCAACTGAGCACGATTACACTTTGGTAGTGTCTCTAGCGTAAGGTCAGATCTACTTTGCAGTGCTTCCCGAAATGCACATAACTGCCCATGCTTATCTTCATTCGCTATCATCTCACGAACACTCTCCTTTAAACATGCTATTGACTGCTCTGTCATTTCATGAATTCTCCTGGCCATCACTTGTACTGGCTCTGAAATTATCATGGCGATAACCCTCTCTACAAATCCAGTTCCACCTACAACAAGCTGTTCTATCTCCATCTGACTACCACTGCGAAATAAACTACCACCTCTTTTCTCTCTCATTATCCGCTTCTTATCCTTATTATAATCTGATCTAGCTTCAAGAGAGCCAACACTATTTGCAGGGGATTTGCTTTCATCTTGGTTCCTTGATTGTACACCTGAAAGCTGTCTCGGCAGACTTGACTGCCGATCCAAGGCAACAGGGACTCCAGAGGATCCCTCAGAAATCCTACGATGATCTTGTACTTGCATGGTGTGATGATTTAAAATGCCATGTGGTGTCTGGGAGGCATTGCCATTTAATAAAATCCTTTGATACAAGGGAACTTCCTTGCGCTTAGGCTCATTTGACAATTGCCCGTGCCAGGAGCCATGAGAAATTTGATCAACTCCCTGAAATATAGGATGACTGCCAATGGATTGTTCATAGTTGTCAAATGAATTCTGTGTAAGAGAACAGCTGGGGTTGTGAACAAATGGCTGGGAACCTGAAAAGGAAATTGATGCAGTAAATCCATCAGATCCGGTCAAAAATGTGGAAGGTACAGATTGAACACTCCTTATATGACTGGGGGAACCAGGAGCTGGCTTTGGATCATGGCAATCAAGTTCTAATGAAACATTTGGCAAGCCAAGAGAAAGCTCAAGTGGCTCCATTTTAAGCATTTCATCTTTCTGCTTATTAACACCAGAATTGTGTGTCTTCTCCTGTCTTGTTGCAATAGGACTAGAGAACAACTCAAAACCCCTACAGCTCCGTCCTTCCATAGCATCTTCTCTTCTGGCTACTACATCTGCTTCCATCCATCGTCCATCTTCCATGGAATTCGCTTCGTTGTATGAAGAAACTGCTAGACTTTTTCCTTTGTCCTTGGAATTTTGAGTAGACTTACCTGTTATGAAGTTTAAAGTCACCTTAGGTGTTTCATTTTCTTTTGCAAGTTCCTCATTTGAATTCAGCAAATTGTTGTCCTTCACCACAGCTTCCAAATCTATACCTTTGCCCTCTTTCCGGTCCTCTTCCAAAGGCAATGGTTTCTCAACATCCTCATCCTTGGTCGCTTCATCCCTACCGTGGTCTTCTGGCATGTGGTCACAGGGGCCTACAGACTCACAATCTTCCCTTGCACTTTCTCCTTCTATTCCTACATTATATGCAACTGTTGCTTCTTTGCTCACACTCAATTCATTATTAGAGTTTTCCTGACACTCTGGAACCTCATCCATTTCCTTAACTGCTTCTGTGTCAGTCTTCCATCTCACATCCTCCCGATCTCCATCAAAATCATCTTCACCCTTGAGCTCTATCTTATCTTCAGCTGATGATTTCCTACCTTTCTCCAAATCCATTTCTGACTCGACAGCATGCTCATTCCCAGTGCACACTCCTGGAGCTTCAGCATTTTGCTTGGGTACTGATTCTTTACATTCAGCCTCAGTTTCAGTTTCTTCATGTTCGGGCTTGGGTTTGTGTTTGGGTTTGGATTCAGCTTCAGGGGCAACTGCAGCTTCGGCTTCGGCTTCGGCTTCGGCTTCAGCTTCAGCTTCAGGTTGCAGTTCTCCTTCTTCCATCTCACTACTGCTTCCACACTCTCTAAGCACTTCTTCTTTCCTCTCCACTTCAGCACTCTTAGACTGCTCCCCGCCAGAGTCCTTCGGACAAGGATGCAACTTTAGAACATCTCTCGAACCCTGCGGCGACCTTACATTTCCTCTTTCCTCAGAAGTTACTCTGCTACCTCTCCCAGAGTCAACATTAAACCTCGTATCTTCGTCAACATCTTTGCTTCCATTGAACCTCCGCCACGATGAAACACTCTCTTCTCGCCGTGAACGGTCCCTCTCCGACCTAAACCCCTTCGGGAACTCCCTCCTAGAGCCAGAGAAGCTCTCCGACCGATGAATCCTCTCACTACCATAGGAATTTCGAGGCGACGAAAGTGAAATACCTCTATCACCGCAATCACGATAACGATCAAAACTCTTCCTTCTCTCAAAACCATCAGAATCAGGATCCAAACGCTTCCGCAACGATCTGGAAACTTCACGATCATCGTCTATTGATCGATCGTAACCAGACGATGAAGATAAACCTTTCCGCCCATTTTCAGCTTTTGAATAAATTCGCCGATGAGAACGGTCTGGATCTTGATCCCTTCTACCCCAATCTTTGCAAACCCCTCTCTCCCCAATGGAATCCAGATCATCATCATAAGATCTCAACCTCTTCATACTTAATTTACATAAGATTTAAACAAAATAAGTTACAAGTAAGAGAATTAAACGGGAAACTAGACGCCAGCTACAAAAGTATAGTTTCCCGAAGCCATAAGATTCGAGGACCCTAGCTCTTCATGCAAGTAATCAAAACCCTAACAACAGAGACAAAGAGAAGCTGAAGAGTTACTAGTCATAGAGATACCGTCTCCAACCGGATAAGACTTGAAAAATGGTAATTGCATCGTGGAAACGTCCGGCCAGACCGAGTTAATCTGCAATAGCTACTGTATATCCATGAAGATTGAAGAAGGGGGAAAATTTTCGGCTGTTGGACTCTTAGGGTTTTTATTGGTTAAGAAAAGAGGACCTTTCAGTCAACACAGTTTTTTTTAGTAATGATGCAAGAAAGAGAAGAGACCCAATGACTGGTGTTAGATTCTTGAGTACGCAGCGTGCGTCATACGCATATCGTAGACCAGTTCCCGTCCGTATTCCGTAACCATGATCTGGGTTTTGGATAGCAGCCTAGCAGGACTGCAGGAGTAGGCTTCTTTCCTGATTGCGCAAACCTAAGCCGGAATTAGCCTCCAGGAATCTAGGAATCTTTTGAGCTATGTAGTCTAATAATTTTACCATTTTCATTTCATAAAAAATAGAATCTAATGGAATTTTCTTAATTTATTAGCACTTTGGACTCAGGTTTTAAACAATAACACATTTGAGAGGAGAATCTATAACTTAGCAGGGTATAATTGAATCTTATATGTCAATTGACATAAGAAATGAGAATACAATGAAATATGGTCAACACTTTTATTGTCCAATAGGCACTCAAGGATCAAAAGTCCTGTGGAATCGATAAAATATTAATTTTTTATTTTCAAACTATAAATGTTATTTTTTTTTAAGTGATGATGCACATAAATACTCTCGATCAATGGATGATTGACATGTGGAAAAGTTAATAATCAATTTACCGTTCAAGGATAAAACCATCCATACAATCATAGTGAATGTACAGGCTATCATTACTACATTATGGCGATAATGAAATTGACATCGCCATTCACACCACTATACAACGGTTTGTTATGATTGCACCTCTAAAGGTATTATCGATCGAAAATCACAAAGGAGAGTAGTGGAAGAGGAAGGAACAAGTACCACCCTCCCTTCCCTATAAAATGGATCATATACCTACAATTCATGTATCTGAGATTTAACCACTCTTACTCTTTCTACGACTTCCCTTTTATATTGATTGTGATCGTCAGAATCTAACTTAAGCATCGAAGTAATCACCTTGAACTCCTCGTTCAA
Organism: Protea cynaroides; assembly: GCA_028583415.1. Classification (NCBI taxonomy): domain Eukaryota; kingdom Viridiplantae; phylum Streptophyta; class Magnoliopsida; order Proteales; family Proteaceae; genus Protea; species Protea cynaroides. Next base: position 41,803,715 of record CM053266.1, on the reverse strand, counting down.
TCACTCTTATGCTCACCTAATTGTCCCACTTAAGTTCTACCTTAGATTCTAGCGGCAATTGGTGTAAACACTCAAATTCCAAACATAAACAAAAAAAAAAAATTTATACTAGGATTCATTGTCTTGAGTATTAGTGAAATCGTTAAATCTTTTAAGAAATAATAGTAATCAGTGTCATTTCAACCATGTATGCCTTTTTTGTCTTTTAAGAAATGATAGTAATTAGTGTCATTTCAACCATGTATGCTTTTTTTGAAAATCACAGGACAACTATTCATTTTCATGATTTTTTTTCATCTAAATGATTTGACAACTATTCATTTTCATGATTTTTTTCATCTAAATGATTTATATATATATATATATATATATATATATATATATATATATTATTAAAAAACTATGATTATTAATTCATCAAATCAATTACCCAAATAAAAGGAATTAAAAAAATAAAATTTATTTAGGTAACTAAAATTAACACTGTTAACTATATAGGACACTTGCCATCCAAAGAGCAAACTAGAAGAGCTATTACTTTTCTATTATTACCCTTCTAGTAAGTATAGGTGATCTGGATTCTTAAGTTTTAAAGCCATTCAAAACAATGAATCCCATAAATTATGTTTTTAATAATATTAAAAATAAATGAGATTGTGATATATACACAATCTTCTAAAGGCATGTCACATTTTTTATTATTTTTTTTTGGTAAAGGAGGTCTGTCACTTTAGTCTTCGCAAAACTGCAATTAAAGGGTGGAGAGGTCAAAATAAGTGCCAAATTATCAATCGAGTAGGATCCTAAATGGTAGATATTGGTAAGCTTTCAGTGGAGATTCTGCAGAATGGTACAATATTATGGGAAACCTGGGATGGTTCCTCTCCTTCCCGACTCCTCGACTTTTATTCTATCTCACCATTGAAGTGTGAATTAATTCAAATTCTAACACACTTTAATGGTGGAATAGGATGAAAGCTGAAGAGTCGGAGAGGAGAGGATTTCGTTCCGATTTTGGGTGCGGAGGGTGTGGAATGCGCCCTCTTCATTGTTGAGTTGGGACTTGGGAAAGCCGTTGACATGTGTCAGTGTGACTGAGACAGCCAGAGCCAGAGGGGAGAGAGTAGAGAGGAGACTGGTTAGGTTGGGTCCTTTTGCTTTGCTTTGTATTATTAACAATGGTGGGGAGAGAGAAAAGGACGGTTTGACTAATTTGACAGACTTTTGACGCATACTAGTTTTATATTTCCTAGTTAGTGTGTGTACGTTTGTGTGGGAATTTTCGGTGTGGTGGGCCTGTTGGGTTTGCTTTTTTGACTCTCTTTTATCCTGAGGAGTCGTGTACTTGCTGCTCACCGATTCTACTCCATAAATCCATCAATGTGTGTCGACCTTTTGTTGTCCTTTTTGTCTGGATAATCTGGACGGTTGTTTTTTGAGATCCAGTCATTGTCTCGGTCGTCGATGCATTTGGAAGGGGTTATGAGTGATGGGAAGTAGCTGAGGAGAGAGGTATTCACATCCACTCCTATTTCAGTTTTTAAGTAGGAGAGTTGGTGGTCCGAATGGATGGCTGCCATCTAGTTTTCTGATGAATCCAAGTTCTCTATCCGAGCCAACACCTCTGTCGGCACAGCTTGTCAGTTTGGATGGAGGGTTCGAATTCATCCGAGAGTCAGGTGACGGTCATCCATCCGGGCCGCCAACTCTCCTGCTCAAACTCAAACAGAAGAAGATTTCTATACGACGAGAAGACCCTACAGTCCTGCACGTCATGCCACATAGGCTATCATAGCCGTTCTGTCAAATCCAGGGAATCTGATCATGAATTCATGTGGGTGTAGAAATCTGATGGGCCCCAGCAATGGTTTCCAAGTCAATTAAACTCAAATGGACTGATTTTTTAGCCAGGTTAGCTGGCAAGGTTCTTTACAGGGTGCAAGTTTTGCTAGTATTTGTGTAGTATAAAAGGCATGGATTATCAAAAATTTTAAAAAATACTTAAAAGGCCTGGATTAAGTATTATATAAAGTTCTTACCAAAAAAAAATAAAAAAATAAAAAAAGATTATTATATAAAGTTTAATAGACATCATTTGTTTAAAGGTTGAAGGTAACAAGTTAGCACGATCATAATGTACAAATCATATCTAATGGGTTTTTAATCTAAAAGTCATAAAGTTGATGGTATTATTGGAGATAAGTATATTAAATATTTAATTTAAAAATTATTTTTCTCATTTTTTTATAAAAGAATAACATGAAAATAACACAAATGAGACCTAATGTGATGGACTCTAAACCCGGCAGGGTTAAGAATGGGTGGAAGCATGGGTTGAAATACCTGGTCCGTTCTTGAGCCAAATAGGGTTGTTGAACCCTAAGGATCTGATTTGGTTCTCAGTTCTCAGTTCTCAGTTCTCAAGAAAAGAACCTTACCTAAAACCTCACTCGCTACTCCCTTGCCCTTTACCAATTGTACCAATGATCCAGTATCGAATCTCACCACACATATGGGGTTAGGTTGGGGGATTTCATTGTGTAAGAATGTCTTCTTAATTTCCTTCCTTCTCAAGGTATTGAGAAAGGATTGAAGAAAATAAGCGTAATGAATTAATAAATAATTTAATTTTTTTTTTAAGTATAGGGATAATGTGCGTCAACATCAAAAGGGATAATCAACCCATTTGGATCAACATAGGTCTGATCTTATGATATAAAGTTATAAATTCAAAGTAAAAAAAGTTGGCATGGATTTTCAGTTTTAAATCCTTGATATGGGTCTAGTGCCTCTAATATTATATTGAATTATCTATCAAAAGCTTAGGGCCCATTTGATAAAACTTCTGTTTCTGGATTCTGGATTCTGGTTCAAATTTGGATTCTACTCCAAGCTACTTCAGGATTATTTTGGAGTAAAAACTTATTTGATAACGCAATTCTAAAATGGATTCTAGAGCATTTTTTAATTAGAAACACGTTTGATAACACACTATCCTCTTAATCGAAGTCTAGAAAAATAGTCGTGGTAGTAGTGAGTGATGGTAGTAGGTGGTGGCGATGGTGGGTGGTGGTGGGGTGGTGGTGACGATGATGGTGGTGGTGGGTGGTGGATGATGGGTGGCGGTGGCGGTTGCGGTGGCAATGGCGGTGATGTCGGTGGTGGTGGTGGTTATGGCGTGGCGTGTGGCGTGGGTGGTGGTGGTGGCGGTGGTGGTGGCGGTGGCGTGGCTGGTGGTGGTGGTGGTGGTGGTGGGCTGGCAAGGGTGGTGGGTGGTGCGCTGGTGGTGGTGGTGGTGGTGGTAAGTGAGAGTCAAGTGAAAGTTGACTCTTTCTTTCTTTAAAAGTTGATCCAACAGTTTGGAGCGAAGTATTTATGACTCCAAAATTTTGGATTCTGGAGCCATTTTGAATCCGGTTCACTCTGTGGGAGTTGAAATCCAACCAGACTTATCAAACGTACTTCTACTCCAAAATGACTCCCTGGGAGCCAGAATCCACAGAATCCAGAAGTAGAAGTTTTATCAAACATGCCCTTAAGTTCTATTAAGTGAAGAAGGTATATATATATATATATATATCATTGAAGGTCCTAAAAATTAGTCAATGTGAGATTATACCGATTAAAATATTGTCTTTAGTTACAACAAATCATTGAACAAAAATGTAATAGGATTCAACCTAATCCATTGACTTGGAAACTAAATTAGGGAATTCTTACCCTCGTGTAAAATGAAAGAGAAAAGCAACTAAGCCCTGTTTGTTAGAATGGTAGGTGGAGTGAGATTTTCTGGCTATACGGTCAAATCCAGGAACAACTCCCAACTCCAAATTCAATGGGCGAAAATGAGTATTTACATGATCATCCAAGACAAATCTGATCAATAAGATAACAGTAGTAGGCTTTGTGGATCGGAGTTCATTTCTTGTCGTCCATTTCGAATGGACTGGGTTGCATTGGCATGCATGTCGATCAATCCACTCCATTTGACGAACGATCGAACCGACTGGATTGATTGAACGACAGAAGACGAGCCCTATCCGACCTTGAACTCTTGATTCCTTCAATATGCCCATGGGCTTCTAGGAACACATGATAATATTTAGAGCTAGCTGCCAAACCATCACTTATCTCACATCTCTTATCCGTTGATTCCAAAGAAAGAGAAGATAGTTTGTGGTTGTGTCAATTCTCTAGCTACCCCTTCTCCTTCCTAATCCAAAGAGGATACCAATCAACTCCTCTCTCCAAGATCATCCGTGAAGAAAAATCATCTTCTTTTTTTCCAATCATCTCTTCAAGATTAATTGATTACTGATTACACCCGCTTCAATTCCATCAAATCCATGATATTCAATTGAAGAATCTTTAGCTTTTCTTCCATGGCTACTTTCTCAACTGGGCATTCTTTCTACCCCAAGAAAATATATGATCCTCCTATCAGACCCAATTCAAGATTTCAAATCTGTTTAGCTTGTTCTTCAAACCATGAGCCGGCTGGTTCTCAGGATGCAAAGAGGAAGAACAAGAAAGAGAAACGCAAAGAGGAGGAGAAGCACTTGTTTCTGAGGCTTTTGGGAGGTGTTGAGAAGGTGGGGAAAGGGCTGAAGGAGAATCTTAGTCCTAAGCAGAAGGGTGACTGGAAGGACTTGATGTTGATGAGCTTCTCATTTGCTGTTTATGTTTATATATCTCAGAGGATTGTCTGTGCGTACTGTGCTTGGATGTCCATGCAAAAACAGCCCTGGTGAGGGATTGGTCTGTCGGTGTCAATTTGCAGATCCAAATTAAAAAGGGTACGTAGCTAGTTTGGTGATGGATCTGATAATCTAATAATCTTGTTACTTTTTCCTTTTGGGGAGTGTCTTGTATTTAATTTGATATTTTTATGTGGATTTCTTCCTCTACATTAATTCCTTGCGTTCAATGTTGTTTGGCACGCATTAGTTTGGTTTGAGTGTCTGACCATTGACCATTGAAGAGATAGGGATCCTTGGAGATTCCTCCTTCCAGTTGGAAATGGTTTCCAACCAATTTTTCATCTAGAGTAAGCTTGTGGGCAAGAATTAGCAATCGATTGTATTTAGTTGAGATAAGGTTTTGTTGTTGTTTTTATTATTATCCTTGTTGTATCTACCTACACTGAAACTTATAAAATAAGAAAGTGTTTCCTGGCGCGTTGATTAATTTGGAGAAGACGGCTCTTCAATCGAACTTTGGTTCTACCATGTGACAGGTCAAACAAAATTGTAATTTTATATAGATAAATGGATCCCAATCATATGTCTAGTTTCATCATAATTTGAGTTATTAAAATGATAAAATAAAATGTTGAAAAATTAGGAACCATATAAGGTGCATGCCAAAAAATTTTTTAAATATTTGACAAATATATGAATTCATGGCTATTAATCTAGATATTCGATTAAATTTTGAATTTAGTTTGACATATGGTCTGTTAGGATTATAGATTCCTTCATTGATGTCCAACGGTAACATTATTAGGTAAGATTACTAGATCACTTTTCCACATGGCAAATATAGATGGCACATGCCAATAATGTATGATTGCAAACTAAACAATCATGCAGTGGAAGATACCCACAATTTGCATGTTTTGAAGACTTTAACCATTGTCAGATTTTCTTTAATAAATTGTTGGATGATGAACTTGACCAAAGTCAGCATTTTAATTGAGATGTCAGCTCGTTCTTTATATATATTTAGAAGTCAATTGATTAATTAAAGGGAAAAATTTGATGTGGGCCAGTATCTGATGCACCTTTTCACATGGGCAGTGAAATAATCATGAATTTTATTTAATCACATGTGAGAGGGTGCGAGGGGATGTCGGGACAACATTCATTCTCCTATTAATTATATAGTCACATGTGAGAGGGTGCAAGGGGATATTGGGCAGCATTTCTTCTCCTATTAATTAATTTGTTCTAAGCGTTAATTGTATTTTGGCCTAACCCCATTGCAATCTTTATAATAATTGAATGGCAAAAGGTTAAATGCATGGGCATGGTCATACATATAACTATGAGATCATAATAATAAATACCCTTACGTAATATTGAATATTTTCCTTATACCCCAAGGGTGGTTGGCTATACTACGTATCCCTTCACGTTCCATTGCCATTAAGGGTGCAACATTTGTACGGGAACCGTTTACTGAAATCGGACCAAACCATTTACAATCAGAATCGAGAGACCGTTTAACAATCGGTTTGGTTCCGATTTGACATTTGCCATCATTTACCTAAATCGGGCTGAAATGTTTAAACCATTTAAACAGTTGGGTTATACCGGTTAGACACCGATTAAACCGAATAGAGTGTAAACCGTTTATTCCCCAAAAACTAAACTAATAAAACCTAATATCATTCCTTATATTATTAATATATTATTTCTAAGACTGAAGACGCCAACTCCAACCCTAACCCCAACTCCAACCCTAACCCCAACTCCAATTAATATAATATTTTCCTAAGAAGTCAACCCTAATCCCCATTAATATATTATTTCCTCAAGACCCAACTCAAATTTCCAAAGGCCTAAACCATAAGACCAAAACGGTAACATTGGAAAACACAATAGACATTAACTATGGCTACATTAGGCATGACAACATTACAATAGTTTAACGATCTAAAAAAAAAAAAAAAAAAAATTACAATAGTTTCATTCTCTCCAGTTTGGACTCTCTCGTCTCTCCTTCCCTTGAAGTTTGAACTTTCAACTTAGCCTTTGATGTTTAAGCTGCTAGAGTCGAACCGCTCACTGCTGGTGTAGAATGCCGGAGGAAGTCGGAAGGCATACTCATCAATTACTCTTTTTTATTTTTACAATACAATGATAATGATACACTGTTTAATTATTCAGGTGTACTTTGTGGTCAACAATATCTCCATCAACAAGGGGAGCGTAGGATTACCAAAAGATGCACATTTTTTTTAATTATAAAAAACCAATTAATAACCGATGCGTTAAACCGTTCATAAACCATAAGCAAAACTTATTAACGAAAGACCATTTAAAAACTGGTAAACCAAAAGAGATTACTAATCGGTTCTAGTTTCAATTTTGATACCGTTTAATTAATCGGTTCGATTTTGATTTTACCCTCTTATACACCGCACCACACCAAACCGGACCATTAAACCAATTATAAATCGTTTAACACCCTTAATTGCCATAACTGCAATGTCCTCTTTCCACCTTTTGTAAGACCCGCACTCCACTAATCGGTTTAACCGTGTCGTGCCAAGTCTTCCTATCATAGCCGATTGGAGTGGACCAACCGTATGAAGGAAACACAAAACTAGGTGAGTGAATCAACCCAAAAATAATGTATTTTGGTTGTGTGGCCGATTAACAGCCATTGTGTGGCCGACCACTCAGCCAGAAAGTAAGGTCAGTCAATTTTAATTGAATGATCGCACAATCTGTCTTGTGTGGTCGACGGGTTCTATGACCACACAGTCAACCACACAAACTCAGAACCGACTCCAAGATTTGGAAACTTTCCAAGTTTAAAGGATCCCTTTTCTAGTTGAGAGAGGACTCTGTATGGAGGTTTTTCCTTTATATAGAGGACGTTTCTTAGTCACTCTCACTCTTTTAGAATCAATTCCAAAACCCTAAGAACTTAAGAAAAAAAGAGAAGGAGAAAGATAAGAAAGGGAGAAGGAGGCTTGGAGAAGAGAATTTGCAGATGAAGGTGCTATCCCTCTCTGCAAAAGGGACGAAGGTAAGGAATCTATCCCTATAGATATAGATTGATTAGGATTGATCTCCCATCAATGAGTTGATGACTTGAACCTAATATTATGATTGAGATCATGCAATTTCTCAATTAATCTCAAAAAGAAACCATGGAAATAGGATATGAATAAATTGTTGATGAAAAACCTATGAATGAGGCCATAGAACAACCCTAGGAGGTGTTCCAATAATGAGTTAAGTGTTAGATTGAGAAAGACCTTCGAACACAACAAGCAAGTTGTGTGGTCGTATCACTGGTCGACCATAGAGTGACCAGTGAGCGACCACAGACTATTGGGAAGTTTACACAGGGTTGTGTGGTCTCATCAGTGGACGCATGATGTGCGACCACACAGTGTATGTTTGACATATACCTGCGATCACTGCATCAACCACTCAATTGCAGAGAACTAGTTCGAGGCCAAACTAGATTTTAGACTATTGTGACTAAATACCATCAAACCCTAACCTAAACTCATAAATTGTCTAGGTTGTCAACTGGTACAAGATAATTTTTGAAGCTTGGAAGAGATCGATACTACGATCAAGGGTGAGGAAACAAGACCGATAATAACAAGCTATCTTTCTTTTTATTTGTCCAATGTTATGATTGATATCATGCTTGTATGATTGTAATATGCATTTCACATGTCATCCAATATTATTGCTATTCCTGCTCATGCATATTTACTTTATTGTTTTTACCTTATTGTGGATAATGATAGGAATAGACATATGTTTGTGAGTGTAGTCGGTGTGCTGTGTAGGGAGGGGTCTGTGATCCCTAAACCATGCATCACATTGACATCGTTGTATCGTTGTTACCTTACCGGAACTAGTACGTCGTAGGGCATCAGGGGGTGTTCGCGGACCGTGTGGTCTTTGACTCTACCGAGGAGCCCTAGCTCTATTTCTATGGACATATTGAGGGATGCTGGGGTAAGGCCTTGGATACATATGAATGTCACTTAGGATTGGTTAGTTGTGAGTCCAATTTGCAAGCCCTCGCCAGTAGGGACATACGTACTGATATGGGTAGGGTATCAGGGGAAGTATTGGTAGTGTGTAATCTGGATATTTTAGCTTTATCTCTATTTCATGGTGGGTGCATGTGGGACGGTAATGGTGTTTGATCCATTGGACGAATTCACACACTCGTGTATAGAGGTGCGGTGGCCGCCAATCCTTTCTATAGCACAGTTGCAAACTAAAACCAGACCAAAGATAATGATATGATTGTATATATATGTTTGTACATTGTTTTATTTGCTCACTAAGCTGTGATATGTGCTCACTCATCGACGTCGAATATTTTTAGTTGATGATACATGTCCTACAGTGAAAGATTATATGGAGGCACCGTCGCACGAACACGTGGCGGCGATGGATACTCAAGCTAAGGAGGACGAGCATGACTCTTCGTGCTAGTGTTTTCAGTGTCTTTATTCTTAGTTATTTTCTGTTTGAGAGTTATGGAAACTTGAAATAGATTATTAAATTATGTTTTGAGTTTGTTTGGAGATAATTGGTTTATTTACTTACTTTATCATGTTAGTTATTCAGTTCAATATTTATAAAGACTTCCGTTATTTATTTTGTTATCTCTGATTATGTCGTGATATGTATATTTGGTTTGGAAGGTTGGCACGGTCGTTATAAAATCCTGACTTGAACCGTTGATTCTTATGATGATTCATCACACTTCTGGTTCGTCCAGAATTGAGATGTAACATCATTTCTATTCATATTTAATGTAAAAATAATTTTAATAAATAGTTCTGAAAAAACAAATATTTAGCCTGGGTGAAAGTTTGTAATAGAGTATTTATTGATAGAATTTGTAAACACATTAATATTAATTATGTGTGCTGGCATGCATTGGCATAGTTGATATTGATCAACAAATATCTTTCCTAGAGTCAATTAGCTTTCAGGGTTGGAACCTTGAATGCAGAGATATGTCCAGTTTTTTTTTCATCATTTTGATAATACAAAAAACGTAAGAAATAGAGAATAATGCTCATCATCATCCTTATATCATCAAGGATAAACAAAAACATTGAAAATTAAGGACCATCATGCTGGTTTCAATTTCAAATAGTATCTCCACCAGGCTGTGATGATAGCACACTTCAAACTTCAAAGTTAAGGACTGCCGCCACTCCCTACAATAAATTTGATATGATTGTTCAACCACATTTTTTTGTTGACCTAGAAATATAACAAGAAGAATGAAACCTAAAGGGGTGAACTTTACCCCTCATCCCTTGGCTCATGAATGCAAAAGCTGGAAGTTGGATGGATACAAAAATTTTATTCTTAACTGAAAACTAACAGTTTGTCCAGTTTTGGGAACTAGATAAACATTCCGATCAACTTAGTTCTATATTTTGATTCAATTACCAATAAGTACCAATAATTTATATTGTCAACCCTTGACGATCAAAGTAACAAAGATAAAACTCCCTACCAAGCATTTGTAATCCACATGCCATATTAGTCAGCTTTGTGCCTTTTCAACCTAAAAACCTGATAAACTAGCATTACCAACCATTGCCAAATTAAGATGAACCAATTTTTCTGCTTGGGTTTGGGTTCAGGTCTTGGTCCAAATATTCCCTTGTAGATCTCCTTTTGTTTCTGATAAACAGCCTTATCATCCTCAGCAAGCAATTGTAGCTCCTTCACAATTGCTTTGTCTTGCGGTGCAATTTTACGGGCCTTGAGAAAGTCTTCACGGGCAGCATCCGTTTGTCCAAGTTCTGCTCTAGCTTTACCACGTCGGAATAGTGCTTTAACATTGTTTTCATCCTCTGCTAATACCTGGAGCACATCATGCACTTAATTAGAGTTCATCAGAGTTAACTTCAACATACCCATATCAACTGGCACATAACCTCATGAAGAATATTAAATCTTATCGAGAAAAATATGAAGAAATCACAAGCAGCAAACCAAAGCCACATAAGCAAAACCCATGAAGGACTACAAAACAACCAAGACCAAATACAAGAACAAGAAATAGGCCAATATCTATTTACATTGGGACTAAATCTCAAAACAACCATTTTTTTTTTCTTCTTTCTTTTTTGGGGGAGGGGGAAGTTAGCTAGTACACAAGCTGGTGTATGTGCGATGGAAAGTTCCTTTACAGCCATCATACATCAGGTGGCATCAAAAGCAATCCGTTTTAACACAATAAAGGAAAAGGACACAACATCAAGATGACAAAATAATAAGAAGAAACGAAACAGAGATTTTGACGAGTTATTTGAAGAAGCTAAAATTATTGAAAATAATCAAGACACAAAATGGACAAGGGTTAATATATTCAATCAGACACATACTGTGCTGCATTGTCCAATGGCCTCTTCATGTCGTTTTAGCTTTATTAGGCATGCTGCCATATTAAGGTGGCAAGGATTTTTAACAGCCAATGCCATGTCCCTGTACTTCCCAAACAACTGGAACATAAAGTCATCTCCCATGTATGCTATCGCCTGAAAAAAAAAAAAAAAAAGAACCATTAATAAATTTATTGCATAAAATTGAAATGCTGAACATGTATAATTGTAAAGTGTAAAATTCAAGGAACATAAGAGAATAACCATTTCATACTGTTGCATTGCCTCCTCCAATTTCTCATTATTGAAAAGAGCATTGCCTTCCATCTTTCTTCGATCCGCAGTTCCAATTCTTTCCTCAACAGTCATGTCACTACGAGCTTTTCCCTGAAAACATACGACATATTTCGTTTTCAGGATATTAGAAATTTGCGAGGGCTTACAGGCATGAAACACCAATTTAATAATCCAAAATTACTTCTTCAGGAATACACTAGTCCTACAGTAGATATCATATGGGATGCGGGCAACCTACTTCTTTGATTTCATCAAAACCAATGAGCTGAACTTCATACACAAGATCTGCCATGGGTGGAACATTTGGAAAAGAAAAGTTTCCATCTTTACCGTAACCTAATTCCCAACCAACTTGTAATAAGGCATGTTCACCAGCCTTCATGTTTGAGACACCAATACCTAATCCTGTCATCTCAGTTTTCTCTACAAGACAAGGAAATGAATATCTTAAACCGTAGTTAATCAGTAATCACTGTAGACAACATATTAACAAATGCCCACTACATTATTAATGCCACAATAAGAAACAAGTACATTTCAACAGTCGGACAAGAGTTTCTTTTAAGCTTTATGTTGTTGCAAGTATAAAGAAATGAAATTAGTTCAGAAGAGAAAATGTGAAATTTTATTATGTAACTAACTTAAAATGTAATCAATGTTGGTAATTATACTTTTCAAATGGAATCTTCAATTTTCTTTTCAAATACAAGAAATTTGGTTCCAAAGTAAAGTAGATTTAATTACCAGATCTAGGAAGCTTTAGGTTAGTCACACAATCATTGTCAACAATGATTATTAAAATTACAATTTTAGTTTTGTTTTAATTTCATTTCCTTTGCTTCCATCTAGAAAGAGTCGTCAGGTGCTCACTATTTTACTCTAGATGTACCTCCCCTCTTACACTCCACTTATGAAGCCTCCCATAAATAAGTTGGTCTTTTGGTTGTTTTTCTAGTCTTTTTAGAAGATGATAAATGGGGATTTCTAAGCATAAAACAGGTAGCAAAAATATATGTCTCGACTGCCCTTTTCATTATCTTCTATCTAAAAGTATACATGGCTGGACACTAATTTATATATGGTTGCATGTAAAATGGTTGGAATTACTGAAAAATGTATGCAATGTTGCCTGCATATGTCCATTTGCCACAGTTTTCAATGACAAAAGCTAATTAATACCCGGAAATGCAATTTGTCAAGCAATATCGCTATGCCAATGAATACCAGCACATATTTTAATATTCCAATCATGCAATTCAGCAAAAAGTATCAGAAGTGCTTATTAAAAATATTTTTACGTCAAATAAGAATAAAAATACTAAAACAAGTCATAAAATTCTAAAAAATAAACGAAACCTGCTGGCAGGGGGAAACCAGACAATGAGCATCAAATATGCAAAGATATGACAAGTATGCTTGACAGGTATTTGAATATATTCAACATATTCACTCCATGTTTCTTATCAAAAGTGAAAGGGAACTTCACATCGAGACTGTTTGATGCTTAGATTAAAAAGAAAGAAAGCATTCTATTCCCTTGCCTGTTCACATGCTAGATAACATTATGTTGAATAGGCGGAATGGTAAGTCAATAAGAAATATATGTATTTAGGTGTAATCTAATGCACGTTACTAAAGCAAGTCAAAAGACAAAACAAACAAAAATTTTAGCATAGAAAAAAAAATTCTAGGTAGGACCAAGTTAAGTTAAAATGAATGGAAGAGATAACCAGTAGCATCCAAATTAGTGTCTAACAATGTCCCAACAAGTGTTAACACGGCACGTACAGACACGCTATAAATTACGAAGTGCCCAGCAAATCATAGACAATAAGGAAAATAGAAGATTCGAGATAGAATCATGTAGGTTTTACCTTTTCCCAACACCATTTCAACTGGTCGTTGTTCTAGCCACGTGTCTTCAAACTTGTGTTGGGTGCTTTTTGTCCATGCTCTATAGTGCACTATAAGAACAAAGGCAGTTATTTAAGTTCACCAAATCTCTTTAGACTATAAGTATATATGGCTTTTCTCCCCAAAACTCCAATGGAACAAACAATACTATGTTTATGCTTCTCACAAAATGCAAGACTATAGTCCCAGGTTGCCCAAACTAAGCATTTTAAAATCTAAAAATCACTTAAAAATTTTAAGAAATGAAATAAAGGGATTCATAATCCTCATTCAATTAATAAATTAAGAAATTTTAAGATTGTGTCTATTGGGAAGTGCACATGTATTAACTCCACATAAGTTCGATATTGTAGTCACTGCAGCAAAAAGTCATGCAATTTCTTAGCAAAATTACCAGTAAAAAACTGTTAACTAGTAAATCTAAAAAAAATTCTACTTGCCAAGGAGTGCCATTCTTTAAGTGTATCACAGGTTCCCATTTTTGCTAAAGACAATCAGAAGCTCAAAACAATAAAATGGAAGCTACCCATCAAATTTTACATAAAAATAAAAGATAACAAGAAGCTTTATGAGTTTTACTCAGAGAAATGGTTAAAATGACTGTTTTGCTTTCATGTATCATGAGAAGTAACAAATATAGCATAAAAGCATTCTCACAACACTTATAACCAGCGAAGACTAGGATGCCCAATGTTAATGCATCATCAGATATGGTGCGCTTATAGGTGTGTACAAAACAAAGGAAACAGGCAGTACCTAATACAATTGCCAAGAGGGGTTCAAAAAAAAAAAAAAAAAAAAAAACACGAGACACATTCTTTTCAAAGTAGAAAGGAATAGGCTTTGTGACGCAACAGTATTTTCTAAATTAGATGAAATCAGGATATTGAAAAATCCCAATTGCTAAAATAGATAAATATAAAACTGCCTTTACTGTCCCTTTACAGGCCATGCAACGCAAAGACCTTATGATAGGAATAATTTAATTGTCAGTTTAGAAATTTTGATTCTTAATTGATGAGATAGACTGCAACATGTATAGGATTTCGCAATTCACGCACACATGCACCTTTATGGTACTTACAAAAGCACGTTGAATATTTTGATGGCTTCTGGCCATGGCCTTCCTTGATGATTTGCTTTGTGACTTTCTCATGAAGGACTTCCACTTTAGAATCGGCCTCTGGAGGGAGTTTGGTATCTTGTGGAGGCTCCTCATGTGCAAATGAAGAATGTTCAGCGGTGATTTCATTATCACTATCTGGACCTGTACAGTGAGAATCGTCATAAACCATTATCATTCTCCCTTACAGTACTGAAAGCATTATTCTAACATCCGAAAGGAATAAAGTTACAAGTTATTTACTTTTCACAAAATTTTAATTAAACATATGTAGTGGAAAATCTTCTTCTTCTTTTTTTTTAATACAGTTATAGTGTCAGGAAGAATGGGTAACTCCGCCAATGCATTGAGAAAACACTGAACAAGCCAAGCTCAAACCATGCACATGCATAAATTGTTTACACAGATCACTAGTGCCTTAGATTGTTTCCCATGCTCATTTACATCTAAAATTAACTCAAAGGCTACTTAAGACTCTCTTTGGTATCAGTTTTGTTTTTGTTTTTCACCTCTTTTTCAAAATAATTTATGAAAATCATTCTTGATAAAAAAATAAAATCTTTTTTTGGAAACTACAATGCATAATGGATTATAAAATGAGAAATAGATTTGGTATGATTATGTGCAGAATAATTTTTATAACTTAAATGGACCCATCTACACTTACCAAAAAGATGGGCCCAAACAACGGGGGAGGGGGGACCCCTCCAAAGTACATAAAATAGGTCCCACCAATTGTTAAAATCATCAAAAAGTTATATTAAAAATACTAATTCATCCATAAGATTTTATAATAAAATCATACTGCATGAAAAATTAAAAACACAAATCTTATCAATAATAACATCCCTTCAATAAAACCATACCAAATAGTTATACGAAAAATAAAAAACACAATACACATTCGTTCATCATCATCATCAATTCTGATAGGCTTCCATAATTTGATCTGCAATTTGCTTTCGATATCCTTCCCATTGTTGTTGTGTAGCACTACCACAATTTCAATGCTCAAGACCTCATCAGTGACACACCTACCATAGTTTCAATGCTCATGACCTCATCATCGTCACTGTCAATAATCATTATTTGACATTCATCATTAAACTCTCCCTTTTAAGCTTTTTCAAAAAGCCAATCTAATGACACTTGCTTTATAATAAAGTTGTGTAAAGTTATACAAGCGATTGCAATCAAAACTTGGGTCTTGAAATTATATGGCGGCATCATCTTTAAAATAGGGGAATGCTTCTTCAAGACACCCAAAGATCTCCCAATAACGGTTCTTAATGACAGCGTAAAACTAAATAGATCCTCAGCTCTTTCGGGTCGTTTATGCTTAAAATCTTGTTGATGATATCGAATATTCTTGAAAAGAGTCATATAACCAAGCATATGTTGGGCCAACCATCCTTTCGTGAAAGACGTAGTTAGCTTGTACGGTTGTACCTTTTCAAGAAGGATCGAGACCAACATCAATTACTAATTTGATCCTTTCATCAGTCCAAACAAATGAATCTCTAAAACCCTTCACATCAGCCATCATACTTAATTCAATCACCTTTCCATGATCCATCTGAAATAAATTCTGGTTTTAATCAATAAACAAAAGATGTAACATGCAAGCACAAGATCATGTGTCAGGTAGTAAAGATTAACAGAAAAAATATTTGGTTGGGGTGGGTGTAAGGCAAATAGGTGGGGCTGTGATTGTATAACAAGCTTGCAAGAACAACATTCTGTCACCGTAAGATAAAGGAAAAAAAAAAACAAACAAATTCCCACCCAACCACATGCCATGTTCTTGGGAAAAAAAAAATAAATAAATAAAACCTCATCCCACCAAATACAAAACCAAACATGGTAATCGTTAGTACATAATTTTTTTTTTTGGGGTAAGTTCATTAGTACATACCTTGTCATCATTAGTACATACGTTGTCATAACAGAGACAGACTTAATGGAATTTGATGTTCAATCAAGAACATTCCAGCTCATGGGAGACAATCACAGATACATAAGCAAAGATATGGCAAGGGAAGCTACTATGTTCCATGGCTATTTTCAGAAAGGAATTGCTACTTATTAACTTGAATGAAGCTCATGATTCCAGATCAGCTTCATGAAATGAATGAACTCAGACAAGTTTGTGTGTAGCTATGTACTCAATACATCCATCTACAAGTACGAATGAGAGATATTTGAAACAGAATATCGTACTGTGGTAGAAAAAGTGTATTTTGAATATGATAGGAAGGAATTTATTGTAGCAGGTTATTTCGATCTCATGATGTGCCAATTACAGGAAAAAACCTCCTTAAGAGGAACTCAAATTGGTCATTCAAAAAAAGATTACGGCTATGATAGTGGATTCTTGCATTAATTAGTTGGTTTTTTTTTTTTTTTTAGTAATTAGTTGAAAATATCACTTAACTATCATAACAAAACCTATTATATATTGTTCTCAGCCAAGTAGGTCATCCGCAACCACCAATAAATCCTCATAGGCACATAGCTAGTTAAATTCAACGGAAGGATCTAATTAAAATGGAAAAGGAGATCCTTTAGTGGTTACTGAGCCATGACTTTGATGGCAAAAAAGGTTTCAACACATCCACTTCATAGATCCCTCTTTGCTACAGGATCTCTATTCAGTCTAAACCCAAATTTAACAAACAAGAATAATTAAAATTGAACAAATAATTTCACAACTTCAAATCCGTCTGTAAGAATGCTTCAAAAATTGGGATCTTTGATCCTTAGGATATGAGGAATAACATCCCAGAAGATGAGCTTGATCCAACGGGTGGGATGGAAACCAATCTTGTCCGTAGGTTTTAAACAGGTATTTTAGCAAACCAAAATTATAAAATTATGGAAAAACTCACTTATCTTGAGATTCAACTGTTGGAAGGTCTTCAAACTTGGAGGGGAAGTACTCTAGGATGTGCTTGATAACATACCCAAATTTGAAAATGATCCAACCATGAATGAAGAAGTTATGAATTTTCAAAAAACCACTATTATCTAAAAACGGGAATGAACAAAATAGGAGTTTCGGTTGAGTCTCACAACTAGTAAGACTCAACCAGAATTTAATAATAAACTCTGGCCAACTCTCTCTACTGCCACCAGCCCTTCTTCTTTTTATTTATAGTTTGAAAAATTACATCAATTTAGAAAGACAATTAGCTGAAAAATAGGAAACTAAAACGCCCTTTATAAAGTAGAAAGTTTCTAACAAAATAATTGAAAAATTCCTAAAATTAGAAAATAGGAAAGTTTCCAAAACTTTTAGGAAACTAGATTTAAGGAAAATTTTAGTCTCCAAGTAATTGAGACTTCCTAAACTAACTAACCTACACTTTAGGAAACTAAATAGCATCACTAACCAATTAGGAAACAAAATAAACTCCTAACAAAAAAATATAGAGCTGGCGGTATACTCTACATCGGCTCTTGCTTTTCGGCTCTTGTTTCTGGGCTGGAGTAGGTCTGGTTGGTTGCTCTTAATTGGGCCAGGCCAACTCTTGATCTGCATCAAACTCAGTAAAGAAGTCAGTCACAGATGCAAGGGCTAAAAGAAAGTGAAGCCTTTCCCGACTTGGATTCGGATGGATTGAAGAAAAAAACTAATGTAACATGGTATATTCAAATCAATGCGTGGTCTACAAAATAAAAAAGCAAAAGGCCAAAGAAGGTTGGTCCACAGAAAAGTGTTTAAAGGAACCCAAAAAGCTATTATAATCCAATACACAAACAAAATGTCGATTTTGGGTTTTCCCAGGGCAAGCGAAAAAGGGAAAATAATAGTTTACCTGATACACGAATTCACGAGGATGGAGAAGATGGATGCATTAAGAGTTTCAAGACTGAGTTGGACTAAGGCTCGTTTAAGAAAGAGGAGTTGCAGAGGCTCGTTCAAGAGAGAGGAGTTGCAGAAGAGTCTCCAAATCAATTTATGGTGATAACTGATAAGCAAGGAGCTGGTCACCAATGCAAGGAGAGAGCAGTCCACTGGGCTGAAGGAACTTCGTGAGGAAGGAAAAACTTTTCTCGGTTCTTTGTGGAAGAGAAAGAGACGTGTTTTATGGGAAGCTCCTATGCACAAAGGGTTTAAAATAGGCTATTAAAATTTTCCCCCATTTTTTTGAACGATTGGAGTGCTTACACTCACATGTTCATTAACCTCTTGCGCAAAAACAGCCAAAAATGGTTTTTAGCTTTTTGGGCTATTTTTTTTTGTTTTTCTTTTACAAAATAACACTAAAAAATGATACCAAACACATACAAAAACAAAAACATGTTAGACAAAAAAAAATATATCAAAGAGATCCTACGATAATGGTTTTCCTCATTTACATCTTGTAACAAAATAGAAAATAAGAGAAAATGGAGAAGAACAATGTGTCATCCTCTCCTCTTAGCAGTCAATATTTATAGACAAAATAGAAGAGGTAAAATAATAGGTCCAGGACTCCATAAGATAATGAGTCATAGTTACAAAGTTAATAGGAGTTCCACATGTCAATATGACAAGGACTCTTATGAGTAAAAGGATAAAGAAAAACAGTTATATTCTAATTAAGAAAAGCAATCTTATTCTAATTAAAGAGAAAGAAACTCCACAAGAGAGGATGGAGTTTGATGCAGTCCAAGAAGCAACCAGCCCAAGATACCGTCAACATGGGCCCGGGCCTAGCCCACACTGTTCACGTGAACACTGTTCACGTGAACACTGTTCACGCGGTACTGTTCACGTGAACAGTACCAACAACATTAGTTATGACTCTTTTGATTAGTTTCCTAATTTTCAGTTTACTTATTTCCATTGTTTAGTTTCCTAAAAATTAGGCTAGTTAGTTTAGAAGTCTTAGTTGCTTGGAGACTAAGACTTGCCTAAAATCGGGTTTCCTAATTCCAGTTTTTAGAAACTTTCCTATTTCTATATTTTAGAAACTTCCTAAGTTATAAAAGAGGTTTAGCTTTTCCAAATTTCGTTCTTTCCTATTTTATTTGTAATGTTTCAAAGCTATAAATAAAGAGAATGCAGGCTGGCTGCAGTAAAGAGAATTTTCCAGAAAAAAAGAGAGTAAAACTCCTATACTCTGGTTGAGTCTCTAAGGTTGTGAGACTTAATAGAACCCTATTTCCTTTGTTCGTTTGCATTCAATACTCCTATTTTGTTCTTTGTTGCTGGTTATATGTGAAACACTCAGCACCAATTAGATGAAGTAAAAAACCAAATCAGCAGCCAACATCCTTTTGAACCTGTCCAGGTTTTGGCGGCACCAGGTACAGCAAGGTTACAAAGCTCATAGCTCCTTCAATTCTTTTCAGATCATTCTCAGATTTTGAAGGGTATTCATAACTATTATAAAGGCCATTCAACCCAAGTTTCATCAATTTCTGACGGTCGGATTTCCAGATAAGAATTTTTTTTCTATTACTTTTCTCTGCAGATTTTTGTGTTGGACTGAATTAAGATCCTATAGCAAAGAGGGCTTGTTAATTTGAGATGTTTTAACCCCTTTGCCATCAGAGTTACAATTACATTAAGAGAGTAAAAGAAGATAATAGATAAGAAACTAATTCTTTGTTACCACCTGTCCAATGAGTCAATATTTGCTTATTTGACTAAGTCGAACCAGTAACCAATTATTTTCTGACGCATCTAGAATGGGCCTACGAATGACCTATATTCTTTTGTTTCTATAGTTGGTTAACACCCCCCCCCCCAAGCTGGAACATATCCAGATTGAAATAATAAGAATAAAAATGAACTGCAACACCAGTCTTCAGATAGTAACACCAACTCACGAACGCCAAGCAACATAGGTTCTTCCTAAAGCAAGTAGTAGTAGTAGTAATAATAGTAGTAGCAGCAACAACAATAGATATAGCGGTAGCAGTAGCAGTAGCAGTAGTAGTAGTAATAGTAGTAGTAGTAGCAATAGTAACAGGAGTAGTAATAGTAACAGGAGTAGTAGTAGTAGTACCAATACCAGTAGTGCAGTTTAGGTCACTACGAACCAAGTAGTAGTAGCAAGCTAGCAGCACAATATACGTCACTACAAACCAAGTAGTAGTAGCAGCACAGTATAGGTCATTGTGAACCAAGTAGTAATAGCAGCAATAGTAACAGAAACAACAATAGTGGTGGTTGCATACTTAACAGAGAACCTTAGACGACTATACTTACCAACAAAAAAAAAAAAAAAAAAACCTTAAACATCTCTCAAAACGACAACCCAAGTGATTGCTTTGATACCATGTAATAAAATTAAAAAACAAGAGAAGATGGAGAGAATCAATGTGTCATCATCTCCTCTTAGCAATCACTATTTACAGACAAAATAAAAAAGGTAAATGATAGGTCTAAGACCTTATAAGATAAGAAGTCCTAGTTATTAATTAAATAAGAATTTCATATGTCAACATGACAAGAACTCTCATGACTAAAAGGATAAAAAAAAGCAATTTTATCATAATTAAGGAGAATGAAACTCCATAAAAGAGGATGAAGTTCCAATAACATTAGGAGAGTAAAAGAAGATAAGAGATAAGAAACTAATTCTTTGTTGCTATTTGTCTAATGAGTCAATATCTGCAGACAACCACTTTTTTTCTGACGCTGTGGCGCATCTCTGACGCATCTAGAATGGACCTACGAATGAACCTGTATTCTTCTATTTTTGTCGTTGGTTAACACATCAAAAATTGACTCAAAGGCTACTTAGATAATGGTTTTCTTACAACATAACAGTATACACAATAAAGCATCCCAAAAAACAATTGTAATAATTAATTCTTCCTTAGTAGTGCTCATTATGGTTTCAAATGGTTCATGTCTCGCATGTACTAGGGTCTAAGGTGAGTAGGAAGATAGCTGCAACTTACATTTGAAGGTTAAATGCTCACTGTAGATAAACAAATAAAGTAGCTATACATTAGAATTTAGAAAATTGACATTGATAAGTTCTTAATTCTTCCATGATGATAACCAAGGGATCTCTAATTGGATATAAGTAAGGGTAAATTACTCGTACCTCCCTTAGACTATGGACCAATTCCAACCCCTCCCAATAGTTTCTGACAATTACGCGTACTACCTCTAATTTGAAAACCATGTAACACACAACCCAATTCCATTAGCTGACTTCTGTTAATTGCTGATGTTAGCTCGTTCTCAAATTTTTAAGGATGAAAATACCCTTAATTGGACAGTAAAGTGTCGATGATACCTTTATTAAAACATGAAATGGAAAAATCACATCTGAATCTGTTAAAAATAAGGTGAAGATGATAAACAATTCAAAGATAAAAAATGGAGATGCCTAGGGAATCCGGAGGATTATGTAGATGCTGTGGGATACAAAGTGTTGTTGTAGAATCTGGTGGAGAGCAACGGAGCAAGGAGAGGGGCGCCACCTGCAGCGAGATCAGTAGTTTCGGCGTTGGAGATGGTGGAAATCACGCCAGAAGAGGAAGGTTTGAAGGAAATCACAATGGATCGAGCAGATACTAGTGCCGCACTTCTTTGATTCTTCTCTGATCAAGTACCTGTAAACCAGCCATCTTTGTTTTCTTATCTGATTCTTCTTCTTCTTCTCCGGATTTGATTTCACTTGCAGAAGAGTGTGCAAAACGAAAGTTATGCAGCAATTGATTGAAACTAAGAAAACAGAGCACTGTAGATGTAGCCAATGCTTACTGGTGAAGACCAGTGCTGAGGTACTCGTATGAACTCAAAACAGTGTAGTGGGTTCCACTTCCACTGGGAGCTTGGAAGAGGGAATCCACCATTCCCTTCCCTCGGTTAATGTCATGTTGGTCGTCTGAGGTGTCCAAGGCCATTCCTCTCCATTTGTCCTTGTTGGTCAGCTCCTCTTCGACTTCTACAACCACCTTGAAATTTTCTGACGAGATCTTCGGGTAGGTGAAACTGAAGCTTAACTTTTTCAAGCTGCGGTCTAAAAAGGCCGTGATCCCCTTTTTACAAGTTCTAAGCAGAGAGCAGAGCCCACATAGCCGAGCCCTCCCATCACAACGAAGGTATTCCCTTCTATTCGCTCATTCTCACTCAAATGCATATTTTCCCTCTTCTATTTGATTTCACTTCTTTTTTTTTTCCCTTTCTATTTTTACTTTCTCCTTTACCTCCTTTATTTGTTCTCCTCAGTTTCTTAGACTGAACTAAGAGACGGTTGAGATGTGAGTTTGACTTGGTGAGATTGAAATGCGATTATTGAACTGGCTGTACGATCCACCTCCTTTCTAAACATGCGAGAATCAGACACGTGAGGACATTTAATGGTGAACCCTTGGAGGAATCGGAGAAGATTTCATCTCGCATGGCGATAGGAAACAGATGATTTCATCTTACACGCCGGAAAAGAGAATCCCAAGTGTTGAAGCCGGAAAAATCACAAAATCATCTGCCAGCAAAATTAACATATCTCTTCATGGGTTAACTCCGCTGGAGAAAGGAGAAAGAGAAGCAGACAAAGAAGCAGTAGCAAGGTAAAGTTGTCTTCT
This sequence comes from Protea cynaroides, assembly GCA_028583415.1. NCBI lineage: Eukaryota > Viridiplantae > Streptophyta > Magnoliopsida > Proteales > Proteaceae > Protea > Protea cynaroides. The sequence continues at coordinate 41,780,727 of CM053266.1, read as the reverse complement.
AAAATTTAGGCTTAACACCATTAACTAAAAGGGTGCGGTTGTAATTGTCTGAAACTATTGGGTGGTAGGTGGAAACAGTCCATAGTGCAGGGAAGGAATGAGTAATTTTCCCTATAGGAACTATCAGCTGAAATCATCAAAATACTTCAGTTTTGATATAGAACAAAATCAAAATATGTCAATGAATTCATTCATAATGGATTGAGTTATTATAAAAATTATAGTAATTTACAACTTTCCGTTGACATCATTACAGCATTTCAGTATTGGTCATGACAAAAACCAAAGTATGCTTTCATGTTTATGGTCATTCACTCCAATTAAACAAAAATAACAACCAAGAGGAAAAAGGTGTGAACTAATTTTTCTTTAAAGAGGCCAAAAGTTCGATGGATCACCAGCTGAAGGGTTCTGCTGCTCCTGAACATCCCCCATTGTTTAAAATTGAAAAATTATTTCCTCTCTTCCTCTCTAATATGGGTCCCTTGAACTCTTAGCAGAGACGGCCTAATTGAAGTAAACAATTAAGTCTTTTAGAGAACAAACACTACACACCTAAAATGCATTGACAGAAATAACAAACCAGATCCAATGAGAAAAAGTGAGTAGATTGATCTGATAGAAAGCGTAAAGGAGATGATACTCACAGGGTTGCGAGAAATCTCCGATGAACAGCAGTGGATCCAGTTCAGATGAATCTATGAAAAAAAAAGTGAACTGTTACTAATATCCAAGAAGATTTAAACCTTAACAGAGCTGATCGGCTCAAATAAAATTGGGGAAATTTATCTCTATCACTTAAACTTAATTTATATTTACCCTGAATCAGAATCCTGCTGCTCATGAACATCCCCCATTGTTTAAAATTGACAACTATTTCCTCTCTTCCTCTCTAATATGGGTCCCTAGAACTCTCTGCAAAGACAGCCTAGTTGAAGTGAACAGTCAAGTAGTTTGGAGAAAAAGCAATACACACCTTAAAATTCATCGAGAGAAATAACAAACCAGACCCAAGATTTCAATTGAGAAGCACTCAACAGACTCCCGCCTAAAATTATAACTTGAAAAGATATCGGTGATGACCTTCAATATGCTGAATTCTTGATCGAGCAAATTATTAAAGAGTCCCTATATTTCATTTCCCTCTCGGATACGGCATATCAGATCAGTTCTCCTCCGGTCCCATCAGTTCAATTGAGAGCTGCCCCTCTCATATCAGCTTGCCTCCTTGCTGAGCATTCATCCACGCTCAAACAAAATTAAATCCGTCTAAACCATAACATACTCAAATTCTTCAAACTTAAACAAATTCCAAAGAGATGGATGGAGAAAGAAAGAGCTAGTTCAAAAAGAAAAGAACGAGCATATCGATCAGACGAATCAGCGAAGGAGTCGATACTCACGATGAACTGCGTTGATCAAGCTCAGATGAATCTCCGAAAGCAGCAGCGAAACGATGGTAGTATTAAGAAGATTTAGAGTTTAGACCTTGTCAGAACAATTCAATCCCTTAATAACCACCACAAAAAAAAAATATTAAGCAAGCTTTCACCCCTCCTCGGCTCCTCAGTCCTCCCGACCCTTTAAAAAATACCCATACCCAACCATTTTAAAATACCCAGATTATTCCAGTGACAGTCTGACAGATGCCCTTATCTTATTATTTTTTTTTAGAAAAAGATCCCTCAGCACTGATACTAAAGGATTTTTTTCCCACGCTTTTTAATATAAATTCACTTCCCTTACTTGTTCGGATGGAGGGTTCGGATGGAGGGTTCGGATTCAATCGATACTCAAGTATCCTGTATTGACCAGTGAAAATTGAATCTCATCCCAAACCTTTGAAAGGAATCAATTTAAATTCCTTTTCTAGAGGCCTTAATCGATGATAGCGATCCCCACATATCAATTGATGTGGCTAGGAGATTCCCAAGATGGGAGGGGGGATGTTAGCCCATTTTGTTTATTTCATTTTTAAATCTCTTTTAAATTTGTATTGAGTTGACTTAATCATATATTACATAATTATTAATGATATATTAGTCCTTTAAAGGCTTATACGTAATTTTGATGTCTAGATTGTCATGGTTGTGTCCACATCTCAAAAGATGCACCTGTTAAGAGTGTGTTTCTCTTCCTTGTTTATGAGGCCAAGACTCAAACCAAGGATGTGGGATTAAGATTTAAGAGGGAGTCTAAGGCCATGACAACTCCCTTGCTCATTCTTCGGTGCGCTCATCAAGAGACTCACTTTCCTTTGTTGGTCTTATACTATAGTTTTCACTTAACCATTGCAACCTCGCTAGATCCACATGTGTTGCAGGGATATATAGATGTTGAATTGTTGATACAATAGATTAGAGTAATTTTCTCTCACACAATAACAAGTTGAGGTGGTTCGCATTCCTCTTTCTTCTAGTAACTTTATGAGAAGGATCTATATGCTAGTGGGTATCCTGGAATCTTTTATGCTAGTGGAAAAATGTGAGTATAAGAGAAACCAGGAATAGTCATGTGGATGTGAGAGAAAAAGATTCAGATTTCAAAAAGGATACTGATAGAGACATAAATACACACTGGCAAAATGTACTTAATTTTCCTTTAACTTTTTTTTTTGTGGGTACTTAGAGCCCCAAGGGGAATTGAACTCATGACCTTTTCATTTTGAGGTGTTGGTCTTCTGTCAACTGGCAAAATGTACCTCATTTTCCATAACTTTATTATACAAAGAGGGGATAGAGAGATAGTGAGACGACGTGGTCTCTTTCTCTCTGAGTAAGAAGAGAGAAGGAGAATTGGAGAAGATGTTCTCGTGTTGGGTTCAGCATGACAGTGCTCTCCTATTAAATGAAGAAGGGAAAGTGCTCTCCAGATTTGTCGTATCAGGTTTTGAGGTGAGGATGCTATTTATTCTTGTGGATCCACCAATTTTGGTGAGTTGTTCTGTAATTAATGTAATCCAAGTGGGTTTATTGTTTTGGTAGCCTCTAGCATTGATTGTAGATGATTGTAACCCATTATTTGATTATAGAATGGAAGCTTTACACTGGTTTGATTTATATTCATATTATTGTTTCTGCATATATTTGGCTACACAATGCTAGATCCACAAACAAAAGGAGTTAGGAAAATTCATTCGGACCAAGACTTCCATCATATATTCCCATCTGACATGATCATAAGCTTTATGCATGTCAAGCTTAAGACTAGCCGCTTGAGAGTGATTTTTCCTTTCAAAACCCCGAGCAAGGTCATTACAAATCATAATGTTATCCATAATATTTTCATATAATTTGAATGTACCTCACAAGGTTACAAATAATAGAACATACACACACAAGCGATATGTCACACCCCAATTCCGGCTGAACCAGAAGTGTGAGTGAACCGTCACTGAACCAACGGTTCACATCAGGATCTCAATAAGATCGTGTCCACTCATACAAACCATTGAACATAATCATAATCGGAATATAATTAAATACAACGAAAGTTTTAAATTAAATGAACTGAGTTCTTTATTGATAATTTAAATAAAATATCTAATTATTCAAAACACCAGAACGTAAATAATTATCCTTACATCATTTATAAATCTAACTGAAAATAAATAAAATTAACGAATCCAATATCCTAAAGGTACACGTAGAAAGGGCACTCGCATGAAGCATCATGCTCGTCCTCCCCTACTTGCACTTCTAAAGCAGCAACACCTTCATATGCTGGAGCATCCACATAGTCCTCCACAGTGTAACCTGCATCAACATCTAAAAATAGTATGTACACAAGGGTGAGCTCACAACTTAGCTCAGTAAGACAATCTGACAATGCAACAAACATCATGCATGAGTAACATTCACATTATGGTCTGATTTTAAGTTTGCAATGTGCTATAAAAAGGATTAACGGCCACCGCACTTCTATACACGAGTGTGTGAATCCGCCTAATGGATCAAACACCACTGTCGTCCCACATGCACCCACCATGGAATAGAGATAGAGCTAAAACGTCTGGATCAAACACCGCCAACACTTCCCCTGATACCATATCCATACCAACACGTAAGCCCCTATTGGCGATGGATTGCAAACTGGACTCGCAACTAACTAATCCTATATGTCATCACAGTAGGCCCTATTCCAGCACAGCTCCCTACGGCATAGAAATAGAGCTAGAGTCTAGTGGCCAGGTCGAAGACCACAGTGCCACTTCCTCCCCCTGATACCCTACCCGCACCAAGCATGCTAAGACAAAAGAGATACGAAAAGGTGCTAGTGTGAGGAATGATCCCAGACCCTAGGCCTTTCCCATTTCACATGCCAACGAAAACAATCACATGCCTAACAGTCACATCCTAGCATAGCGAGTATGCATGAACAATATAATAACTGAAAGTAAAGATGACATGCGAGTATGCACAAACACCATTTCATAGAATCATAATTATTAATAACGTTTTACTGTTATTAAGTTATTAGGGTTTAGGTCCGATTCCCTTATCTGATGCTTGATTGCTAGCTTGCTCCGCGTCACAGAATCCAAACTTGCTATCACAAGGTCCTACATAATGTTAGGGTTGAATTAGAATTAGTTTCTTAGGGTTTACGTTGGTTGGAAAACCAACTGGGTCAAAAACACTACTCACAAAGCAGACCGGTTGCAGGTACCGGCCGCGGCACTGTGGGAAAAGGTGCGACCGGTATAGTCGACCGGTCCCCACATACCAGTCTCCGAGAGATACCGGTCGCAGTACCAGTCGCATATGGTGCGACCGGTATGGTCGACCGGTATGCCTCCGGAAGACCATAAACTCAGTTCTCGCCTTCCGTCGGTCACCCCCTATTGATTTTAGGGTTTCTCCTATACATTCTAGGTCTGAGCAACGAGTTAGAGTTGTTTCATGTTCCATTCAAGTCCTAGTTTCAATGTCGAACTCGAATCTAGGGTTTATCGACTGTATTAGGGTTTGACGGCAAATTCAAAGGTTTAGATCAATACCTCGCCTTGCATGGTATTGATCCATTCATGACTAACCTTCTATAACGCTTCACTTAGAGGAAGGTTCAAACACTTACCGTTGGTTCGCAAGTAAGGTGTTCTTCGTCCAACGGCAACGGCGGCTCCTCTCCCTCCTTCCTTAGCTCTTTCTCCTTCTTCGATCTCTTTCTCCTCTCTAGGGTTTGTGAGGATCAATGAAAGAGATTTAAGGAGGTTTAGGGATCCTTAAATAGACTAGGATTGAGTTTAGGAAGTCCCCTTACGTTAGGAAAGTCCTAGGGTTCGATATTTGGAAAGTGGGACCAGCAGAGATCTGTTTCTGGATCTAAGTAGTCTGCCTGCGCAGACATACCGGTCGATATACCGGTCGACCGGTACAATCGACCAGTATGAAATAATTCTCATACATGGGTCCGTTTCGTACTTGGTTGTCATCCGTTCGTCTCGTCTGGCCCGGTGATGATTGGAAGACCTGTTACGACATGAATTAAAGGTTTAGATCGGGTTTATGAAGTACGGGTCTTACACGATAGCCCAAAATAGCTCCCTCAGTTTATAAATTATCCAATATCATTATCTAACCCTCACAACAGGGTATGCTTCCATTTGGTTTTTTTTTCTCTTCTTCTTCCAAACAAGGTACCCAACCAAAGCAAAGACCCAGAAAATCTAAAAAAAAAAAAAAAAAAGAAGACAGGATCTTCACACCAAACCAGATATCCAAAACCGGGAAAACTAAAACCAAGAGAATAAAAAACTCACCTTCCTTAAGGATGGAAAGTGCAGCATCAAAATGTATCCTGAGACTTGGAAATAGTGGTCTAATCTTGCTCACAAGCTCACTCACTGATTCCTCCGCATCTTGATGTAGCAAACCCCCAGAGTTTTTGGTGGAAGTTTTTCAGAACCTTGTAGCAGACAACAATTGGAAACAGAGATCAGAAAAATGGGAGAAAAGTGAGCATAGATTTGAACGGGAGAGGAGTGACCAGAGGGTTTTGTATGGAAGTTTTTCAGAACCTTGATCAGCAAAAGAGGTGTTAACCTGGTTCAAGCAGATATATCATTGTGAATGTGAGCTAATGGGAGAGCAAGAGTTATGGCTTCCAAAGCTTTCATACCCCTGCGTCAGTAGGAACCCAAATTGCTGCATTTGGATTTTACCTTTCTTCTTGTATCTCCAGATTACATGCCAACAAAAAAAATTCCAGTATTAAATCGATAGAGAGATGATAGAGTCCCAAACGAAGAGGGAGAGAGGGAGAGAGAGAGAGAGATGAAAAGATGATTAGAGAAGAGTAAGCCCTCTTCCTATTCTGATTCCTGCTGGAAATGCAATAGAGAAGAACAAAAAGGGGTGACTGGGCGGTCGGCTTGGATGGAGGGCTCGGCTTGGATGGAGGGCTCGGATCCCTCCGAGTGCCACATGGCGGCCATCCATCCGGGCCGCCCAGTCTCCCGCCCAAACCCAGGCGGGAGACGATTTATGTTCGAAATAGGAAGACAAGTACCAGACCTCTGGAACAGAAATCGTCTCCGCTGGGTTTGGGCAGGAGGCGGGCGGCCCGGATGGATGGCCGCCATGTGGCACTCGGAGGGATCCGAGCCCCCCCCATCCAAGCCGACCGCCTGGTGAACGGGCGTGGGCCGGGATGCAGGGCTCGGATCCCTCCGAGTGCCACATGGCGGCCATCCATCCGGGCCGCCCAGTCTCCCGCCCAAACCCAGGCGGGAGACGATGTGGATCCTCCTATTTCTGCCGGAAACACAGTTAAACCTAAATCTGGGACTATAATGTAAAGACGGAAATACCCTTTTGATTTAGGATTTACAATGTAATAAGGAGGTTCTACCAAAAGAAGGTGAAATGTCAGATTGTCCCATCTATTTGAACTTTCAATATCCAATTGCTCAATTCGTATTAGTCTTTCCACTGTTTTGTTACTTCCCTAAATGTAATTCACCCTTGTTACATGAATAACAAACTTAAAAAAAAAATATATATATATATATATATATATATATATATATATATACAACGGTTTCACCAGGTTAACACTTTTTTTTTTTGCAAGATTGACTTCTTTTCTTGGTGGGCGGAGGGAGGGGAGAGTTCAAATGCAGATTGAGATTGAAATAAGAAAGAGGAGCATTGCGACACTGGAACTCTTTGAGTTTAAATCTTCATGCCCATTAATTCATAGTAAATAGACAAATATGTGTTTTGCAAAATTGTACAGAGATTATCTGAACTTGGAGATTATCAGTAGATGTGGAGAATTTTGGACAACTACTATTAAAGGGTCTTACCTCCCTAAGATATTATATATGACAAAGCTGAAGTTCACAAACACCCCCATCGCAATTTCGAAAGAGCAGTGGGAACATTTTTCTAAACCATCTGGCAGGAAGCAACCAGGAACATGTCCCCATGGAAAAATGAATTACAAAATAAGAAAAAAAAGGATAGAAGAATGAAGGGACATGAAAGAAACTTCTCAATGTTTTTCACCACAATACTGTCCATTTCTCCATGATGGTAATTGGCAGAAAAGCAGATCATAGGAAAGACCTGGTGCCTGAAGCCATGATCAGTGTATACTCTCTCAAGCTTTCCAGCCTGGCATTAAGCTGGCAGCCTGAAGACTAAGAGTTCATTGCCTAGCCCAAGAAATAAAGTGTCTTCTATATTATTTGCATCAACAGCCAGCAGCCTTTAGAAAGTTGTCATATGGGCTTGAAGCTGGCAGCCTGTAGAAGTTGGGATGCTGCTGGAACTCAGTTGCACATAACATTGGACCAGTGCCAACAACTGGCTTGTGAAGATTAGCATTTATGTTCTCGTCAAGGAAAGGATTACCAATCTGCAATTTCATACGCTTCATGTCAAATGGTTTAACAGAGAATTGCATACTGATATGCACAAAAGGAAGTAGAAATGGCCATCTAAACATATACATGCAATGATAAATAAATGCAGGAATGATTTACAGAGGGCAAGTATAACTGCAGAGCAGGAATATGGGACCAACCTGTGAATGAGATGGTATCTTCTTTGCCTCGTTGTTATAATCCCGTAAACAAAAACTCATTAAGTTTTCTTGTTTCTGTTGAGCAATCATGAAAGTGGACATCTTTTGCTTCTTTCCCAGCTGAAGAGCCTCACAATGGTTGGCCATTTCCTTATATGGTACATCAGGTGTTGTTGAGACCGAGAATCTTCCAACTTGACTGGCTGTCTCCAAAACCTACACACATTTCAGCTTTTAAGTACAAGACACAAAAATTGGAAAAGCTTGGGTTGAGGGAGCCGATCAGAATGGTGAAGCTAATAATGATAAAAAGTACAGCTTATAAACTAAGTCAAAACAGAAAGATAAGGAGGGAGTAAGGTCCTGCATTCACAAGCTGAAGATAATGTGATAGACAAGTAAAGCCAATAGAAAAGCCTAAGGCTAAGGATCTGACTGTTGGTGTTACTTTTCCTGAATTTTTTTGGAGATGTTTTTTATACTAGAGGCAGTTTTGTACTTTCAGGGAATTAGGGTTTCTCTATATATAATGACTTATGTTAAAGGGCATTTATGTCCTCTTGGTTTTTGAATTAATTGAATAATTAGGAGGCATGGTGGTCTAATTGAGGGCGAGCCTTGGTGTGACAGTAAGGTTGTAATATTGCAACCTAATGGTCACGGGTTCAAATCCTGGAAACAGCCTCTCCACATTGTGGGGGTAAGGCTACGTACATTCTGTCCTCCCCAGACCCCGCAGTAGCGGGAGTCTCATGCACTAGGACGCCATGGTGGTCTAATTGACCTACTCATGTAATCTCTCTTTCTCTCCCTCTCACATCTTTCTTTTCTCTCTCTTTCGTATTTTTTCACTTGCAAGTTTGAGAGTCTCTCGCTCTTTCATCACTGATGGGTTACCATGTCAAAGATGTCAATGGCGCAGCTGAAACACTTGAATTAAATTCCTAGTTTTGCAAGTTTTGGTGCAAACCAAAGGGATTTAGGCACCTATCCCACAACTCAACTCAGTAAGCCTTTTTGCAACTAGATGGCGTTGGCTAGATACATCCTTTCTCCATTCTGCTATGTTTAAAGCCACAACAAGCAGCTCCATAAGGAATCCTTATACTCTTAACAAAAATATGCAATGACTCATCAAGATTTGGTGTTGCTTGAATGGTGTAACTCCTCCATATGTGGAATTTGAGAGGGTTTTTTTTTTTTTGGTTGAAGTTTTTGAAGTCTTTTATTGGAATCGAGTTGCAAGATCGGGAACTGAAGTTGCACGATCATAGAAAAACAGGGAACTGAAGTTGCAGGATCATAGAAAAATTTTGTGTTTTCTGAAGTCTTGTATTGGCATAACCAAAATAACTCAGGAATTCTAGGGTTTCTTCTTCTTTTCTTTTTTTTTTCTTTTTTTCCTGGTAGAACATAAAAGTAGTCACCTAAACCCATTTCTGCCCACTGCTACATTTTGGGAGAGTGTCAAAAACATAATACACCCTTTTTCATTCCGTATAAAAAAGAAGGTAGCTATTGATGTCACAAAGGTTTGTGATATTTCTTTAGTCACAAAGATCTGAGTCATTCATTTTCATGGTTTTTCAAATTAAGACTGTCTGTTTCTGCTCAGAGTTGGGAGAGTGTCATAGTAATGGCCAGAGCATTGGTAGCACAGACATACACAACATGCATGCCAATATGTGAAGGGTATTTGATTGGATTAGACTATGAAATTTGACAAATGGGCCATGGCTAATCTAGACCATGTCCTCTCTATCCAACAATCAGAATGGATACATCATCTGTCCACATGGCAGAATAAGTGTCCTATGAAGTTTAGAAAATAATAGAATCTTGTGACTTAAATTTCGCCAAAAATATAATACACCCTTCGTATAAATTTTTTCAAGGAAAATAAGGGAGTTTTTCAGAGTTAAGGAAACATACGTCATCATCAGGAGTGAGAATCCCAACCATAGAAGTATATGTTCGGTAACAGGTGTCAACATTGATATCATATTTTTTTCAACATAGTCACACTAAGCATGTTCAGCTAACTGGGTATCATAACTTTCACAACATCAATCTTATGATCTCTGGAGAAGAATGTCAGGGGAAGGCTGTGAGGACTATTCTCCTACTTCAAGAGAAAGCACTAAATTGTTTAGTCATCAGATATCCTCATTACATGGCACGTTATATCAGTAATTCATCTCTGTTTAGTCAAATGTTTGGATCCTGTTCTAGAACTTGAAAAGTTGAGTCCTAGACTCCTAGGACAGAAAACAGAACAATTGCAGGGATCTTTCAAGCAGATCACGATGCACGAAAAAGGATAGATGTGGATCAGATTAGTGCTGTGGCAAGCATTGATGGAGGAAATCAGGCAGTGTTCTTTGATGGTTAAGAGAGATTGAGGCCTAAACCAATTGGGTTGATTGAAGGAAGAAAAAGGGAGAGAAGCTGTACAGAAGCAACTTCTGATGGAGTTTCTATTCCTATTTTATCTGAAAGAATATAGAAAACTGTGAAGTTCATTGGAGAAGATCAAGATGTATGAACAGGATTTGATGTGGATCAGCATGGTTCTGTAGCAAGAAAGATTGGCGGAGGAAATCAGACAGAAATTCATTTGATTATGATAGGAGATTAGAAATAAACCTGGGGAGGGGGTCAACTGGACTGATTAAGGGAAGAAAAGGAGAGAAACAGGCAGTACAGCAGTACACCTGTTCTCTCCTAGTTCTCTCTTTCACTGGTTTTCCTTTCTATGGGATTGTTGTTTAAGCAAGAGGCAGCCACAGAGGTGAGAATCTATTGGAGCAAAGCAATCCTAAACTCCCAGTTGGACTAAGACACATCAGCTGACAGCCATCTTCTCTCTCCCTGCTATCATTTTAGTTCTTTATGGGTTTCTTATCTCTTTTGCATGAGTCATAAATACAACTGTTATTTGCACTAAAGTTGGATGTTACAATCCTTTAGGAGTCTTTTAATTACTTCGTTTTTCAGGACAATTAAGATTAGTCTTGTCAGAATTGCTTAATTAAAATAGTTAAAAAAATTTTAGTTAAAGAGATCTAGTAGGGATTTCCTTGGTTTTTATGTCAGCTATATTCTGTACGGTCTATAAATATCCCTTATTACAAATTGTACAAGCACCCTTTACTAAAATAAATTATATTTTGTTAGGGGCATCACTCTCTTATTTGCTAATTAGGAGATGCTTCTTATTTTCTGTTAAAAAATTTCAACTTCGAAACCATAGGGTTTTAATAGGGTTCAAACCATTTAACTTTGGGCCCTATGCTTGTCCTGCACCAAGTCCTATAAGAATGCAAAACATGAATTTATTGTCTTCCAAACTAGGATTGATAATCGTAATATCAGTTCTTCTTGCTTGCTTAAAGGTTGTCTCAGGTCCTCAATGTGCACTTCTTTTCATTCAACCAAATTTGTCCAGTTTAGAATAAAGATGAAGCATTTAGAATCATAGTTGTCAAGGAGCCAAGGCGATCCAAGGCGCTATAGACCTGACGGAAGCCCAAGGCAACCGAGGTGACTAAGGCGACACCTTGACAACTATGTTTAGAATTGTGCAATAGCTGTGTGATGCAAAGAAAAAGGACTGAGAGTTCTTTGCAAAGCCATCCTGCTATAAGGGGTTAACCTTTTGTGGGATTCGTGAGAAGCTTCTCTGGTTGGTAGGATATAGCATCTCAGAAAGGGAAGATGGATTTGTCCAAACAATCTTCGATTTATAGTTTTTTTAACCCCAAATTTGGTTAGGAAAGGCATGCTATAAAAAAATAATACATAAAAAAATTCCCTCACTGCAACAGCATGATTTCCATTCATTTTAATTACCTTCCAATTTACCTCTATGTACCCCAATGTTGTCATGATTTTCTATCCATGAAATTGTTAATTATCACACAAAAAAAAAAAAAAAAAAAAAGAAGCTCATCCAAATACCTTCCAATGAGAGAAAGATCTGTCATATCCAAGTTCATTTTGGGATGTTTTGGCCAAAACACCAACAGAACAGTTAGTAATGTGGAGATCATGCTTTCTCCAAAAAAGTATGGGCAAAGATCCTTGAGAAATGCTAGCTGAGATATAGAAGTACTCGTCCTTTTGATCAAGAATGGAGGTGGATTCCCAAAAAGTTCAAGAGAAAGTCTCCTTGTGATATTGTGGTCAAGCTTGCCTTTGCTGTGACAGTGTACCATATTTGGTTCAATAGGAATCTTCGCATTGAGATCCTTCGCTCAAATTTGGGAAGTCATCATCTTCGACGTGCATGGCACATTATTACCTCTTCCCTCCCCTCCTCAAGATCCTGAGAGAAATAGATTCATTCTATCCTCTTGGAAGTTTATTTCCAGATGAGGGTTTTGTTATGTTTCTTTTGATTCCTTGTTAGTTTCCTTGGTTTTTGGGGCTTTTGCCTTTGTTTTGTAAGGAGCCTGGCTCTATCCTTTGGATACCCAGGTTTGTCTCCCCTATTTTCGGGATGCTGTTAATATATTTATTCATTCACCCAAAAAAATGTGGAGAGTTGTTTTCTTCCTAAAATAAATATGATTTTTTTTCCAATTTGTGTGATCTTAGATCTTCTACCACTTTTCATTTGTCTTCCTAATGTTTTTTCTGCAAGAATGCTGTGTTATGTCACATGCAAATCTCATAATATTGCTAGGCACTGGTCTTTTCAGAAACTTCAAATCTTCCAAAACCCTAGATCATAAAACTAGGGTTCCTGCAGTCAATGGCCTTTAACCAATTCCATTCACACTTCTTTTTTTTCTGATCCTACTCACAGGTGTTCACTCCTACACACCTGAAAGAGAAGTGTAAAACAACCCAAAACTCCAGTTAGCCTCACAGTCTCTGAACAGAACTTACATACTAGCCATACCTAGACTCTTCTCTAAAATCCCAACAAAAAACCCAAATTTCCCTATAGGAACCCTTATCATAGTACACTAGAACAGCAAGCCAGTAGCCTTATCCCTTATTTAAAGACGTTGATCAGCCATAAAGCCCCACCTTTCTATCTCTAAATAAAATCCTTACCCAGAACACATATTTCCCAACAATACCTAATCAAACCATCAAACCTATCTTTCCAGATCTTATATCAATTTATTTATTTTGGTGTACATCCTTATCAAGGCTTAGATGCCTGACAGCAGGATGTTAAGTTCTTAGACTTGATAATAATGGAGTACTAGAATGGTGAAAATTATTGCATAAAGTTTGGTAGTAAGCAGAATTTAATTATCAAAGTTCGACAAATTGCCAACATTGCCATCATCTCTAGGCATAACTCCAAAGTTGCCACGGATCAGTGTAATGTTTTAAGGATTGTTCAAGTCAATTCTTTTTGAATAATTTGGATCATTGGAGACACAAGGGAATGAGAGATGGGCCACGGACGGTCAGGATCCCCCCCCCCCCGCAAGGTAGAAATAGTTGGCAATGCTAGAAACCATGTTCCCATAAGCCTTTTTATCCCATTGCAAGTCTGCAAATGTTATGAGTTTGCCTTCTCAAATAAATCTTCCATCAAATTCTAGCATTTTCTAAACCACTGTTTGCATCCTTTCAGGTATGTATTTATGCTCTCAGGCATAGGAACACAGACTACCTCATGAAATTTTCTCTTGCCCCTTCTGTTAACAGGTTCTAGGTTCTACTACCTCCAGAAAAAATTGAGGATCCAAGTTGAACTTTCCATTCTTATTCTGGGTGTGAGGTGGAAAAATGTCAGATTCAAAGTTATTTTCACTCAGGACTACAGGAAGGTATCCAAATTCTGTTTCCAAATTCTGTTTTTTATTCCTCTTCTATCAGATTCCACAAGCTAAACTCTGGATATCTATTGAGGCCTTGATTCAATACATCCTGCTCTCATTAATGACACAGGGCAGAATAATGCCAGGTAATACATAGAATAAATTCATATATAGTGGGTCACTAACTGCAAAAAACCCACTTTTAATGCTATTGTTCAGAGATTCAAAATGACTTCAAGTATCATTAGAAACAGAAATGCAAAAGAATAAAGATAATAATCATAGCATCATGTTCAGGGGACCAATGTTAATGTTCATGACTGGGTAATGGTCTCAGTCTCAGCTATAACTAGTGGATGTAAACAGATTGAATTCGAATCGGATACACCACTATCCGAATCCGTTTACCAACTACAATATCCGAATTCGAATTTGAATCCGCTGGCTGTATAAAGTGAATCCAAGTTGGAATTTTAACCGGATATAATATCCGGTTAAAATCCGATTTGAATCCGGAAACAAATAACAGTAATAAAAAAACAAATCTTTGCACGTTAAGTAATAAAAAATAAAAAAGTAAAAAACAGATTAAGAATTCCAGTTATAAAATCAGATTAAGTAGTGTATGAATTTGCAATCGAAACCTCCTAATAATTTGTCACAATTTCTAACATAAAAATTAAAAAAAAAAAAACCCTAATTCTGCAAAATTTCTTAGAGAGATAAATAGAGTGAGCGATAGGTGGAGAAGAGAGGATGAAGGATATAGAAAAACCCCCCAACAATTTTCTGAAAATTTCTTTAAGAAAACAACAAAACCCTAATTTGGAGTAGCGTACTGAGAGATACAGAGAGGGAGAAAGGGACATAGAGAGGATGTTGGATAATGTAGATCAACTTGCAAAGTTGCTGACATTCCTTCTGGTACGAGTAGGAGGCGAACGATTCAACGGTGGGGGAGCCCTTCGATCTGATTTGCAGACATACCTTCCTCGAGTTAGGGTTACAGTACACAAGAAATTCGACGCAAATCATTTATTTTTCTTTTCCATAGCCTGTGCCAAATCTGCTTGAACCCTCAGGCCCTTCTCTCTGTTTAAGGCTCAACCACTACCACAAAGGCCTTTCAAGGTTCGAAACGAGGAGTCCATGAAAACCAACTTCTCCTTGTCGATAAAAACCAATGCTTAAGGGGAAACTTACAAGAGATGGAGAAAACCCACCCGCACCTGCAATCGACAGTTGACACTAGGCATTTAGCAGTCGGCGATCGACAGTCGGCAGCCAGCAGTTGAAAGTGGAAACCCTAGTTTCGCTTTCTCTGTTTCTCACTCTTTCCCTCAGTCCTCAATGCAAGAGATTAGAGGAGAGGAATAGAGATCAGTCGATCAAATAAGGTTATATACTCAAGGGTATATTCGTCTTTAACACAAGATTAAATGGAGCGGATTATATCTGATCTATATGAGTGAAATCCGAATTCACATCCAACTACGACTCTAACTATCCAAATTTGAATCCGAATCCGATTGTTCGAATTTGGATTCCCTTAAACGGATTCGAATTCAAATAGGATCCGGATTTTTGGCTATCCATTTACATCCTTATTCGCTCCATTTAGCCTAAAAGCTCGAGCTGTAAAATAACAGGCACAACAATGTATATCAAGTCAACACTTCCTGCACGTGCAGGCTTGTACACACATGGCCTTGCAGTGACATGCACTCATTGAGCTCAAGGGTGGGGCGCCACACTTGCACAGAAACATTATCACATGGCACCAAGAGGAGAGTGCCGGCATACCCCTGTGCATTTCCCAGGGATCGAATACTCAACCTCCTTGCTTTAATACTATGTTCGCATTGCTTGACATGCACTCACTCCCAAATATTATAACATGGCACCAAGGGGAGAAAGTGTGAAGATACCCTTTTGCATCTCCCAAGGATTGTACACTCAACCTCCCTACTTTGATACCATGTCCACACCGCTTAGCCTAAAAGCTCAATCTGTTAAGTATGGGCACGACAATGTATATCAACTCAACAACTAAAACATGAAGAACTAACCCCCCTTTTTTTTTTCCTTTTTGTTGTAAATAGGCCAAATTTCTATAACTCCCTTATAGTTAGTCTATAATTACTCAAACTCCCCAACTCATAACTTCTTTTCAAATTTTTCCAAAAAACCAAGTTACACCTCTCTCTTTTCTCCTGATATTTTTAAATCACTAAATAACCCCTACCTCCATTCCCTATGGGTGCTTGTCGTACTCTGTACTTGGCCCTTTGCAATCCCAACCCAGTCACTCTCTCTCCATTGTAAACAAGGTTTAAGGTGCCGGTTTCGACCAGCCCCGAAAGCAAGTTGTTTCGGGATTCGACTAGGTCTCGGTCGAAACCTAGGATTTTTTTCGGGACATCTTGAAACCTTGGTTTCGAGGCCCATAAGTTTTTTTTTTTTAATCAGATTTTGTGTGTGTGATAGCCTATTTTAACACTTTTACACCTAGTTCCCATATTAATTAAAAAAAAAAAATCTAAAATGATATTATGTGGTGTGAGCCCAAGTTCTCTAGTATAAGCTAAGACCAGAAATTGTGTCCAAAGTTAAGTAAGCAACACTTTTTTTTACTAATATCATTTAAATGTTTATTTAATTTTATATTTTATTTTTCTTTAATTTTATATTTCATTTAGTTAAATTTTAAATTTCATTTACTTAAGATATTATTCATAACTTAGCAAACATCTCCAATTTAAATCCAATAAAAATAATATAAAATTCAAATTCCAAAAGGACAAAAAGTCAACCCTTCAGTTAAGAGGATTTTTTGGTGCGGGGGTAATGTTCAACTTCCAAATGCTAGGTTTTTCCCAAATCTAAAAATACCATAAATCTTATAATAGTAAAGCATCACTAAAACCAAGAGTGTGCCAAAATAATCTCTTACTTCAATGCTCAAAAAATTATTTTCATCCAAGACGTCTTTAAACAACATGCACGTATTCCAAATAATATTTGATTGGAGCGTAACTCCTTCAATATAACTCGGATTTGTAGCAAAGTTAGCATAATCAGCTTTCCAACAAATTCGAGATTGTTTAATCAGAGTTATAGTAAAAGAGTTACACTCCGGTCAAACCTTGTCCGGAGTACGCAAATGCTGTTCAAAGTCGTCTGAATTGAAATTTTTTTTTTGCCATCAAAGCAAGATATTATTTTGGTATACTCTTAGTTTTTAGTGATGTTTTACAATAACAAGATTTTTGAAATTTTTATATTTGGGACAAATCCTAGCATTTAAAAGTATAAATTCGCTACCACATGCCAAAAATGGTTTTTTCTTGAACTAGAAGGTTTGACTTGTTATCCTTTTTGAATTTGAATTTTATACTATTATTGGATTCAAATGGGGGGTGTTTGCTTATTTATGAATAATATCTTAAGTAAATAAAATACAAAATTAAATAAATATTTACTTAAATAATATTAGTCATAAATAAGTACTGCCTAATAAGTTTTGTTCCTGTGTACTGTTCTTGGCTTTGGAGTCCAAACCTGGTCGAATTTAGGTCGAAACCTATCGAAATAGATACATAAGGGGGTGGACCAAAACCAGGTTTCGGTTAAAACCTAGTCGAGTTGGACCATCGAGTGAATCCTAGTTCTTTTTTGGTTCAACCCTTGGAGTCATGCCAACCCAGCTGGAAACCGAGTTGTACCAGTCAAAACTAGTGATTTCGATCGGCACCACGAACTATGATTTGTAGAAATAATTTTGATCAGGTTGAAGAATCCAGCCTATGCATTTAGGAGGTTTTAGCACATCCAGGATTCTGGTTTGGATGTTAATGGTTATGTTTATGCTTCACTGATCCGTAGCTGTGGGAAAAGTGAATTGGTTGAGGAAAGCCGAGAAGATAGCTGAGATAAAATCTTCTGAAGCTATTGCGAACGGGAATTGGATTATTCATCTATGATTTTTATGTACTCAAAGGCAGAAATGAAGGCGTCTGCGGAGATGGTTGGGAATGAAATGATATGCTTGATGGATTCTAGAGTAAGTGAAGATGCATTGTCGTCAACATAATTCTAAATTTCGGCCGAAATGTTTCCGTTTTTTGCAAAACCGAAACGAAATGTGGCTGAAACAGAACAATCCCAAATTTTGATCCAGAATCACTGTTTCGACCATGTTTCAATCGAAATCACTATTTTTGGCTGAAACTGGGCCCAAACACCTTATAAAATATCAAATTTCGATCAAAACTTAGTGTACTCTAACCTTAGAAGTCAGAGTAGTACGAGACAGGGATCATTTAAGTAAACGTTTATTAAATTTTATATTTCATTTATGCTAGCTTGCCAATAAATATGACATTGCTTGAATTCGAGTTATATTGAAGGAGTTACACTCCGGTTAAACTTTGTTCAGAGTATGCGAATGTTGTTCAAAGTCATCTAAATGTGAATAATTTTTGGACATCATAACAAAATATTATTTTGGCAAACTCTTGGTTTTTAGTGATATTAGTTTAGTAAGATTTATGGAATTTTAAATTGGAGAAAAAGCTAGCATGTAAAAGTTGAAAATCATCCCGCGATCGAAAATCCACTTTTTGTTCTTGAACTAGAAAGTTGATTTTTTATCCTTTTGGAATTTGAATTTTAGACTATTTTTATTGGATTCAAATGGTGGGTGTTTGCTTATTCATGAATAATTTTTTAAGTAAATGAAATATAAAAGTAAATAAACTAGTCATAATTAAATGCTATCTATTTAACTCTGAATGTAATCCTCAGGTTCCAACGCACATTAGCATTTTATGGTCAGGAAACAGATTTTTTTAGTGACAATCATTCAATGGATATGTATAGAAGGTTAAAAATATGCCACACAAAAAAATTGGGCTTAGAAAACAAATTTTTGGCCACCGAAACTTAGTTTTGAAATCTGACTGAAAAATCCAAGTTTTGGAGAAATTTTGGCCGAAATTACCGAAATTTCAGTTTTATGGCTGGCTGAATCCAGCCCCGAAACCGAAATTTAGAACCTTGGTTGTCGATAATGTCTACCCAAAATCATAGACACTATGGAAGATAACCCGAATCACACACATGGAGAATCAGATATGTAGAAAGATGAATTATGTGGCCCTCTTATCCTATAGGACTAGATGTGCTCAATTTGTTCAATGCATCACAATTATCTAACCCATCTTCACAACCAGATCTCTAGATAAACCATATAAATGCAAATGAAGCGGCGGAGCCCCCCAAAACCACATTCGATCTATGTGAACTGCTTTCCTTCAACCATATCAGCAAAACGGCAAAACCCCCAACAAAAATAGATCTATAGTGGAGAGAGAGTAACAGGGTTGGTGACTTCACGAAAGGGGAGCTGGTGAAGGGAAGAGAGAGTGAAGGGGCAGTCGGGAGGGTATTTGGGGAGGAGCGGGAGAAAGAGGGTGATGGGGGAGGGTGGGCTGGAGAGAGAGAGAGAGAGAGAGAGAGAGACGAGCAGCTGTTTGGGGATGGAGGCAGGGGTAATTTAATTTTTTTTGAAAATATCAGGGGAGAAAGAAAGGTGTAAGTTTGGGTTTTTGGGGAAATCTGAAAAGAAGTTATGAGTAGGGGAGTTTGAGTAATTATAGGTTAACTATATGGGAGTTTTAGAAATTTGCCCTTGTAAATAACATCTCATGTTTGCTTCAAAATCTTAATTGAGGTAGATTATTTCCCCCATTCTTTGTTCAGTTAATTTAAAGCTATTCACGTAGAAGTAATAACATAATTGCATGATAAAGGAATAAAATGGCTAACATACCGACTCAAGAAGCTGATCAACACTCAAGACATTTGATGTTGGCATGTCCATCTGCAAATTTGGATCTGTTTGAGCCTCAAATGCTTCAGGGAGAGTGTCATCATCGGTTGTAGAAATTAGAGGAACCTGCACAAGTGAAGTGGATGTATAAGTCATTTATAAATTAAAAGGAAAGATGTGGTGCTTGAAACCCCTTTTTTGAGTTATTTATTTTCAAAAAATGTAAAATATTTTCATTTTTTATATTGGTTAATTGCATTTTTCCATTTATATTATTCAGAAAGAAATAAAAACTCTCTTGCCAAATACCATACTGGACATCTTTCATTATGAAACTTGAATATTTAAATTTCTCCATTATAAATATATAACTTACTTCCTGAAATTTCTCAAAACATTACCCCATTCGCCATTCCCTTACCACATTTTCTTTGCCCCCTTACCCCCCCCTTCCCCCAAAAAAGAAAAGAAAAAAAATATACCGAGTCCCACAACTTTTGTCTCCCACATGGGAACCTCATTATTTTTTACCTGCCCATATCAAGAAATTCATTTCGTTTGGTAACTACTTTTTCAGGAAATTAGAACAATTCATGGTTGTTCTATTAATATCCCTCCCTCTCTTTCTCAATGTGTTTGTGTCTTTTTTTTTTTTCATTAAATTGAACAATTGTCACTTTTGCAGAACATTTTCCTGTATTTTTTTTTCTTTTCTTGGTTTTCATACCTTTGTTCTTGTTTTGTGTAATTATCTCTCTCTCTCTCTCTCTCTCTCTCTCCTCTCTCTCTCTCTACTTGTTTAATTAGTTTAATTATAACTTTTTTTTCACTTTATTAGATGATTTGTTGATTTTTTATTTAAAAGGATTTATACAACTATATATATATATATATATATATATTGTTCATATATTCAAGGGATACAATTATTAAGAGTTTAAAATTATTTTACGTTGGGTTTATTTCTTGTAAGTAGTCTTTTAATCAAAATTTATTTACATGCTTCCTTTTCTGTTTAACGTACGAATTAAATCCTTAAAATTTTCCGTGCACTTCACAGGTTCTCTGCTTGTATAGGAGTTATGGAAGACAGTTTACATCATCAAGTGATTTGTTCTCCTTTGAGCTGAATGGTGGGACTTCCTCTGCTGTGTCCATGAACAGTTGAGATCCCAATGGACACATTTCATCAGGAAAAAATTCATTGAGCAACTGCTCTCTTATGGTTGACGATTCCTGGAAAAAGATGCCACAAATCAAGAACATACTTCAATTGGACTATTAACTATTTACGCTCCACTCAAAACTCTACAAGATGATTAAAAAAGTTCAGAAGGATTGCCTCTGACAAATGTTCCAAACTCTTTGCAATAATTGAAGCCAATGATTCTTTTGATTGGTCCTCAGTTATTTCTATTGCCGAAAGAGACTTCAAAGCAGCATTATCATCATCTTTTGATCCATAAACTTGAAATGGATGATCAGATCCAGTATTAACAGCCTGTAATTTCCAATCTTCAACCAAATTTAGGAATGGATCAACCTGATAGAAACAGCAGATTACAAACATAAATATTAAGTAAATCAAACTTCGGGGTTTAAATTGTCATGCAACATAGGTGAACCAATGCAAAAAACATCAACAGCACTGAAGAACATACCGTTTTATCTGTGAGGGAGGCCTTAACGGAAGGAACAAGGAGAGGGATATTGAATGCATTTGCTGCAAAGATGATCATAGATGTTGCCAAGGTAAATAGGGATCTACGACGTGATGGCTGTAGGGGACCTGCAAGAAGTGGGAGGGTTGCTCATTTGAATAGGTACAATCCTGTTTCAACAGCCTGGAAGAAATTCATCCATTGACAAAGGGTTGCTCATTTGAATAGGTACAATCCTGTTTCAACAGCCTGGAAGAAATTCATCCATTGCTTTGTCAAACACTCACAGCTTACTATTGAATTCAGCACATGGACTAAAGGACCTGGCTTACTACAACAAGCATATCCATTTTAACCATCACAAGAACCAACCAACAAGAATTTAACCCATTTACTAGCTCTAAAATAGGCAGTGGAGCAAATGCTTCCTGAAATGCTTTGGTTGGTTTTTACCATAGTCAGCAATTCAGCATATGGGAATTGCATGGAATGGAATTAGCTTTGGTATAATTGAACAGAGATTCATGAAATTTCAGGGAGAACAAAATTATCTAGGGTGTAGGATAGAAAAAAAAGAACATCTGCATAAATCTATGGAGCAGAATGAGATGCAAGAAAAGGAGAAGGATGTTGTTCAGATCAATGTGCTACCCGGCCAGATTGTTGGGACAAATCTGGTAGCAGATTTTAAAATTCAAAGGAACCACAATTCCTAGGTACGGTAATTATGTTAGGACAGAATGGAAAGTTTGACGGCATCCTTAGAAGAGGCAGCTGTTGTAATCCCTTCCTAACTCTCTCTCTCTCTCTCTCTCTCTCTTGAATCATGTGGGCAGACACTACTTAGACTAGGTAAAGACGATGGGAGTAAAAAATATGTCAGGATTTCATGCCAGCTCACCCAGCCAGTATAGATTCTCTCTCTCCAAGCAGATCAGTCCATGTCATGGTCTTATAAAGAAGAAGCTCTCAATTTTGTTTCTTCTTAAAAAAATCAGAAAATTGAATTATTAGCTTGAGTTCTCTACATAAGTAGTGTAACTTATAACCAAACACCACAGCCAGAACCAAAAAGAAAATAAGAGACAAAAGAAAAAGAGCAAGAGAGGAGAGAGAGAATATTGGTTCTGCAAGAGAGAGCACAATCGATCTGAATGAATTAATTCCTTCTCTGCGATCTCTATTTTTAGAGTAAAGGAGAGTAAAGGAGATAAGATAAGACAGAGTAAGATCGGGTTTGGAAGCGGGATGACATACGGAGATGAGATGGGACATCCACATGTTATCATGAGAGGAAGCCCTATTACAATAGAGATTAGGATAGGATAGAGGGACTCCACAAGTCAACAGGAGAGAGAGTCCCCATTACATATTGAGATCAGAAGAAGAAGGTAACAAAAGGTAGAAGACTATAGTTATATCTTATAATGACACATTGACACAATGATGCACTGGCACCTGTTTCACATGGTTTGCACACTGTTTGAACAATTCAAACAGTAAGCAAACTCTTGTCATCAGACCTTCTAGCACATGGAAATGAAACAAAGTGAATAGGTCCATTCCCTTATTGCTAACCCCCCCTTTTAAGCTGGAGCATATAAATCACCCGTGCCTAGCTTGGAACAATTCTGTCGGAATGCAAGACTACGTAAAGACTATATAAAAATATCAGCCAACTGTTTATAGGACACATGGGGGTAATCAATAAATATTTCCCAACCGCATCTCGAACAAAATGACAATCAACTTCGATATGCTTGGTGAGCTCATGAAAGACAGGATTACTAGCAATGTATATGGCCTCTAATTCTCACAAAACATCTTCATAGGTTGAGTCATTGGGAATCCCAACTCTTGAAGAAGAAACTTCAGCCACATGAGTTCAGCTGCAATACGAGCCATGGTGTGATACTCAGCTTCAGCACTGGACTGAGCCACCATTGTTCGTTTCTTACTTTTCCCGTGACAAGATTACCACAAACAAATGTACGATAACCTATGGCAAATCATTGGTCACATCGGCCCCAACCCAGTCAGCATCTGAATACCCGATTAGATCAATGTGCTTCAGGCGAAGATAAATAAGGCCCTTGCCTAGAGACTTCTTTATGTAACTTAAAATGCAACAAGCAGCATACCAGTAAACCTGCTTAGGAGTTTGCATGAATTGGCTGACAACCCCAATAGCGAAAGATATATCAGGCTTAGTGAAAGTGAGATATAAAAGTTTCTTGACAAGCCTCCTATATCGGTGTAAGTCAGCAAAATCTTCATCACTGGTTTCAAAACTGGGGAAGATTCATTTATATGTCAGTCGGTTTAGAACCAAGTAACCCAAACTCGGTTAAAAGATCTAGTACATACTTTCGTCGAGAGAGACTAATACCCTTGCTGATGCGTATAACTTCAATCCCAAGAAAATATTTTAAAAGGTCCAAATCTTTCATTTGAAAATGCTGGTGTAAACAAGATTTGACCTCAGTAATACCAGATACATCACCTCTTATATAATAATGTCATCAACATACACAACTATCATAACGACTTCAGAATGTCAAAGCTGGACAAATATAGAACGGTCAGAGTAACATGGAGAGAAAATACAGTAAGTAATAACAGAGCTAAATTATCAAACCAAGCACGTAGTAATAGTTTCAGGCTTTGTGTAACTTTCAAACTTTGGTAGAGTTCCCCATCGGAGCAACATACCCTAGAAGTTGGTCTATATAACCTCTTCTTGCAAATCACCACAGAGAAAATCATTTTTTACATCCATATGAAAACATCCATATGAAAGAGAGGCCAATCAAAATTCGCAGCCAAGATAAGAACATGAACAAAGTTGAGACGAGCAACAGGCGAGAACATCTCAAAGTAATCAACCCCATGTGTCTAAGTGGACCCTTTAGCAACTAGCCTTGCTTTAAGGCATTCAACGGAACCATCAGGATTATGTTTAATAGCATAGACCCAATGGCATCGCACAATAGCCATACAGGCAAGTAAGTCAACCATGGTCCATGTCCAATGGGAGACCAAGGCATCCATAACGACATTCC
The DNA here is from genome assembly GCA_028583415.1 of Protea cynaroides. Lineage (NCBI taxonomy): Eukaryota > Viridiplantae > Streptophyta > Magnoliopsida > Proteales > Proteaceae > Protea > Protea cynaroides. The sequence continues at coordinate 41,756,354 of CM053266.1, read as the reverse complement.
ATCCTGGATGAGATAAGACTTGGAGGTGGAAGGAAGGGACAAAAGTAGTAGACAGGGATAAGACAAGGTTATGGGCGGAAGCAGGGAGATGGGAGGTAGAAAAAACAGTCGATAGAATAAGCAATGAAAGACTTTTGAGTAGAAGAGCATGTATCTTTAAGAAGGGCAGCTGGGTAAGTTAGGATGGATCTCAATACTAGGAGCAGGTGGAAAGGAGGACGGAACAGAAGGACCAAACATCTTGTGGCGCTAATGGACCTGCAAAGGAGGTGGAGGTGGCATTGTGGTGGAGGCTAGTGGGTCATCACAAGGGGTGACTAATGGTAGTGGAAGTGATATAGTAGTAGAAAGTGGGGCAGATGTGGGGTAGTAAGGCATATTCTCAAAGAATGTGACGTCAACACTGACAAAATGTTGGTGAGTGATGGAATCAAAGCACTTGTATCCTATATGAGTCCATGAATAACCAAGAAAAATGCACTTGGCAAACCGGGGAGAGAGTTTATCTAGCTGCGGCTATAAGCTATAACATATGAACAAAACAGACATAGCTGAATACCCGGGGAGGTACAGTAAACAAGGGAGTAGTAGGACAAAAGATAAAGTATGGAACCTAGTTATGAAGGACAGAGAAGGCATATGATTAATAAGATAATAGGCAGTAAGAATAGCATCACACCAAAAGTGTTTAGGAACATGAATGTGAAGCATAATGGATCTAGCAACCTCTAAAAGGTGGTGGTTTTTACGTTCAGCAACTCCCTACTGAAGAATATAGGAGCAGCTAGTATGACGAAGCATGCCATTAGCAAAACAAAAGTTAGATATTTCACGTTGAGTATATTCCAATGCATTATCAGTATGAAAAACGTAGATAGAAGCACCAAATAGAACTTTTATTTCCTGGTAAAAACCTTTAAACACACGAAGAAACTCAAAACGATCTTTAAGCAAGTAAAGCCAAGTCATTCTGGAGTGATCATCTACAAAACTAACAAAGTAATGAAATCTTAGTCTATTAGGAATACGGCAGGGTCCCCAGATATCAAAATGAACTAAAGAAAAAGGAGACGAACTTCATATGATTGGTCCATATAATATACATACTCATGGAGTTGCTACTTGCTTGTTCGTTGTTTGCCATTATTAGTCCTTGTCTACCTGTCCATGAGTACTTGACACATTGGTGGTAAGTGTATGGCACAATGTCATGATCGTGCATCCAGAGATGAGTCGGACGACCAATAAGATATATATATATATATACAAGTTACCCCTGTAATTTGGACTAATTTCACCTACCATCTACAAGTTTGACAATATCACATACCACCCTTAATATCCAAAACGTGTAACACAGAGGCCCAGTCCGTTAACAGATCTCCGTTAGATGATGATGTCAGTTAACACTAAAAAATTTATAGACAATACTTCCCTTAATGTAAGTTAAAATGTTCGTAGAGGTGAAGGTGAGAGAGTGTGAGAGATCAAAGACCAGTCTCCCACATCTCATCTTTAGCACACTATTTCAATGGCTTCTCTTTCTCTTCCATCTAAGCTATGATCAAGCCTACTGCATGTTTATCTCGATCGAGTGTGGGGATTATCTCAAAGATCTATTTGGAAAGTTTCATGTGCTATAGGATTGTAGAGATCGAGTTTGGCGATTACGTTAATTTCATTATCGAGCAGTATGGAAGTATAAGAGGAGTGAAATTATATAGTGATTAATCGATTCCCTTCCCCGAATCGCAGACCTTAATTTTTAAAATCCCCAAATCCCTTCACTTCCCTGAAACCACAGCATGGCGTTTTTATTTGATGTAACGTGGGCTTGTTCTTGTTGCTGAAGAAGTAGTAGAAGGGCAAGAGAGAGGGAGTGGGGGCTGTGCTGGAGCGAACAGAGTGGTTGGGCCTATGCCAGAGAGGAATAGCAGAGACAAGAAATGCTACCTTGGCTTGGAGGTAAGTTCTCATGCAAATGATAGTAGAGACCAAAAATGGTATCCCAATTCCCACCTCGTGTGGAGGGCAGGGCTTTTTTCTTTGGGTTGGGGAAGGGGGTTGGGAGGGTTGCATTGGGAAGGTTTTGAAACATAGAAGTGGACACGAATTCGGCCTCCATCAAGTCCGGGTCGGAATCAGTTGGGAATCAGCCGGAATTGGCTGAAACCCTAGAAAGTTATATATTTTAGAAACAGATCTTAGCCCCCTTGCTTGCATTTATTGTATATTGCTTAGCATCAGTTACAGTTGCAATTTTGGTCTCATAAAAAGGGGAGAAGAAATCGAGGGAGGAGGATGAAGATACTTAATGGAAGGTTCAAGTTTCAACTTAAAACCATAAGGGTATAAGTTAGGATTAAAGTATCGTGTATCGATAGTGTATCGGTCGGGCGATTTTAAGAGACATATCGTATCGTATCGTATCATGGATATGGTGGATACACTATGATACGGGGCAAGATACACATGGGAATGATTACAAAACATGCAAAACACAATTTTTGAGCATAAAAACACTATAATTAGTAATCTTGAAGTATTTCTAAGGATTAAAGACATAGTTGAGGACATTCGATGAGCTATAACCTTCGGTTTACATGAACTGTAGGTTTTCAGCAAGAAAGAAAACCAGAAAAGTGAAAAAAAAAATCAGTTGTATCAAGCTTTCTATGTGTGTATCGACCGTATTGTACCGTATCGGTTCATATCAAGGTGTATCGGTTTGATACTTAAAACCATGGGTATAACTATCTTTCAATTTTTTTGGGTTTCTACCATCAATTAAATGGGAGCAGATATAATTTTCAGAAATTATTGGGTGGTAGGTGATATTAATCCAAACTACAGGGGTAATACGTGTAATTTTTCATATATACATATAAAAAGGGCGTCCCAATGCACAAGGCTCCCACTACTACAGGGTCTAGGGACGGCATGATATACACAGCCTTACCCCCACAACATGGATAGACTATTTCTATGTTTCAAACCCGTGACCACCAGGTTGCAATACGACAACCTTACCGTCACATCAAGGCTCGCCCCCTCTCTCTCTCTCTCTCTCTCTCTCTCTCTCTCTCTCTCTCTCTATATATATATATATATATATATATATATATATATATATATATATAACCAAAGTTGGTAAAAGAATTTATAACCTTACTTTTTTGCACTTTTACTATAGAACACTTTTCCTTTCAATAAGGGTAAAATCTTGTCATTTCACATGTAGACTAGAAAAACGTGCAAGACACTGACATCACTTTAAAATGACATAATGGTTAGTTTTTATTTTTCACCCTTTTTTACCGACTAAAAACACTTTTGAGAATAAAACGAGGGGCAAAGAAAAGAAGGTTACAACTTTTTAGTTCACCACTGTTAACTAATATCATTGTAAAGGAATGAGCCTGTTTAGCCAAGCTCATTACCAATTAGTTTAAGAGATTAAGTATTTAAGTGTTTAGAAATGGCATGATTATTCAGGCCCAATACTGGTTTAATTAAGAGCCCATGTGGCCTGCTTATCTCATTGTCAACTTATCTTTTATCCTTTAGCTTGTAACTAGGACTCTGACTTGTAGAGTCTTAGATCTGTCTTATTAGTCTTTTCTACACCTATAAATAGTGGCTAGGAGGAGAGGCTAATAACACAATTGATCCTACCTCCTCCCTCTCCTTTGTATCTTCTTTCTCTCTCGGTTTTACTATTTACTAATTCTGAATTCTGTAACAACCACTTTGTTTTAGATGGGCTGACCTGATAAGCTTATCAGAGTGGCCGACGAATTTTAGTCATGTGGTGCGATTATGTAGCAATTTTGACCATTGGATTTATAGGTCTAGAGTTGGATTAGCCACATGTCAAATTTCGGGACCTAATTCAATCAAATACCCTCCCATGTATTGGCATGCATCTTTCTATTTTTTTGCCTTCCATGTATGCCCATGCACTCTCTTGTAGTCTCTAGATTTTCAGAGCTTTATTTTGTGACTTAGAGAACTTTGTTAAGGCTGAAACTCGAAACAAATACTGGGGACATTGTGGTACACCTGTCCACAAAATTTTGGCCCCATCCAATCTACCATGTGGTAGAAAATTGGGCAATCCTGCCTGACAAGCTTATCCGAATGGCCTGTCCTGAATAATTTATATTTATTGTCATAGAATGACTAACATGTCTATATGTACAACAAAATCCCTTATAAATTTAACAACAGTCCATAAAATGCAGCAAGACGCTTGTGCAAATATGCAACCTTAGGAGCTTACCTCCTTCTCCAAGGGAAATTCTCCTTAAGGAAAACGCAAGCTGAAAACTTCGAATTAGAGCCTCATGACTGGAGTTCTGCAATAGATAAGTAATAATAAACAAGAAGCCAGCCAAAAAGTTTGCGACTTGCACATCAAATTGTAGTGCTATACCAGAATTGTAAGGAATGGATTACAAAGAATGGTGGGACATTTGGTCAGCAAGTAAACATTAAAAAATTGTCTGTGTTCCCTAATAACAATATATATGGAAAATAAATAAATAATTTAAGGATACAAGAGCACCCAAATGATAAAAAGAGCATAGGGAATCCAGGCAGTCAAAATCCTCAGTGTACAAGTCAATATTGTAATTCCTATGGGCGCTAATTATTATTATTTTTTTACATAATGAACCACTTGTGGGGAGAGGAGCAAGTCATGTACTCCTACTATCGTATTATTTCTCCTCTCCTTCTTCTTCAACTTCTCATGGACTCTAAGTTCTTTGACCCACTATTGGAATATCATATAGATGTATGTAAATAATATTTGTATTAGGAAATGGTAAGTTAATCAGTACGGGTTGACAGTATATGGCACGAATTGGATTTCTAGATATGAGAAACCTTGAAATTGTCTGTCATGACAAGAGAAAAAGAACCCAAGTATTTCTAATATCATCTAACTAGTAATTTTCTCAATTGACATTCCTTTTATCCTTAGCTATAAAGATATATAAAAAAGCCATCCATCCATCCACACACATATATGTACAAACTCAAATTTATACTCAATGATACATATATCCCAAGGCATTCTTGTCCAATCAATATGATCAACTTTTTTTTTGGGGGGGGTGGTGTGAATAAATAATCGTATTCAACAAGCCAAAGAGATTACAAGAGGAGCTCCCCAAGGAAAGGAACCAAGAATGAAGTTAAGGGAGGAAAGCGAGAACTTTGTGGGAAGTTTTATTCACATGAAATTGGATGGGTAAATCCCAAGAGCTAACATGTCTACTCCTTATGGAATCTGGAAAAACCCTCTCTCAAACGGAATGATCAACTATCTTCCAACCGTGTTTGGTGGAAATATGAGTTTCTAAACTGGGAACGACATGAGAAAGAATTCATAAATCATGTGGAACATGTCTTAGTAGTTCTCTAACCAGCTCAGATACATTGACTATTCAGCTGCCCAATAGACACTGTCATTTGAACTATGCATTTCCAGCTAAATTTCAAGCTGGATCAGTCCAGGCACGCCCAATTTCCCAATATGTCATGATTAGCGCAGCCCATTAAATAGCCACCAGAACATCAATAGGCAAGCTGTATCTTTAAAATTATTTTAAATGTGATTGCCTTCTTTCATAAAGCATAGGATGCAAACTTCTAAAAGAACTCCGACCTCCTCCAATCCCTTATAAGAGAGATACAATAAATGGATTTCCTGTTGGGATCCTGACCAGAGTTTATGGAGTATAGGTTCTGAATTTCAATATCTTGAACCCTTATAATGCAGGAGCATTTCTCATAGAGACGCAGTGTTACGGTTTAGCCATACAGAATCATACAGATTTTCAATTCTAAGTTCTAACCACAAACTCGGATAAGGGAATAGATCTGAATACGAAAATTTTGTTGGAAGAAAAAAAAAAGAGGTCAAAATTTGGCCCAAAAAGCAGATTACACAAAAAGTCGGAAACAGATTAATTTGGGTATTAAGCAATTACACTTCAAAAACTTGGGCCCAATAATTGAACTTTTTTTTTTTTTCATTTAGGTTTTGTAAAAATTCCAGATTTTACAGTACGAATTATTTCTTTTTGAATTAGTAGCAAAACCTCAAAAAACAAGTGAACTTTCCTAAGGTTTCATACTTATTCCAATTTGGGTAAAATTATTTCTTTGTCAAATTTATTCACAAACTTATAGTTCTGAAACCAAAGGAAAATAGGAAATCCCATGCCACTTTGGAAACAATAGAAAATAAGATGATCAGAAGCTCAATAATAGCAACAGTCATCATCACACAAGAAAGAAATCGGGAATCATGAATATAATTGTGGGGTTTGGCTCACCCACCATATTCATAGAAGACATCAATGATGAAGAAAAGATGGCCAAAAAGAAGACAAGAACATCAACTAGACATATGACAAAATCTTTAAAGAAAGAAGTGCCAGACAAAAGGTCTTCAAGGAGGAATAAATTGAAGAAAAGGTCCCTCCAAGTAAGAAAATAGAAGTCAATAAAGAAAACGAGCTCCAAAATTTTCTTCGGAAACAAAGGAAAATAAATTATCAACAGAAAATTCAAAGTCATTAACCTGCCCTTTAACTCATTGTGATAAGTCCAAAAATTAGCCACATCATTTGGAACTCAAAAAGTAAAGTGCTTGTTGGAGAGGTATTGCTATCCTAAAAAGTGAAAAGGTAGCATATAAAGTGAAACTAATACCACCAAGAGAAAATATTGTGAATGATAACAATTTGGGAATGGCATTATGCAACATATAGAATTATATTAATAACCATTCATTTCTAACTTGTTACGAATGATGAAACATGTGATTATGTCTAGGTTCGAAGTATGTGAAGATATGCCTAGGTTCGATGTATGCGAGGATAAGAGTGCTGACTTATTCACCTACTTTCTCACCTACTTTCCTTTTATGTTCTCACGCTCTTTCCTTCTAGGTTGTTTCTTCTTTTATTTTGTAGAATGTGCTCATGTCCCTACGGCCTCAAAGCAAGGAAGCAAGACAAGCAAGGGTTTTAGTTCATCTATTCAATCCGGAGTCCTGATATTTCCTTGTTATTGCCCTCTTTGGGTTGTATCCTATGTCTATAAATATTGAATGCATTGGGCTGCACAATCACAATTGTGGCTCCCATAATTACAGAATTATGTCTCTCTTCTCTCTCACTTTTCTCGTTATTTATTTATATGACTGTTCTCTATGCTTCTACTTTTTTGCTAGTCTTTACCTTTTTATAAGTTCCTCTGATAGATGATTTGTAACTCCAGTCGATTTTAGTCCCAAATATTAGTATAAGACTGGGATTAGTCCCACTATTGGGAATAACAGTTAATGAAAGAGAACAACGAGGATTCTTTAAGAGAATCTATAGACTGAATTTGGAACTGTGGTACTGTAACTACATTACACTTAACATTAGAATCTTCTTTTGATAAGAATTCAATCCAAGGAAAGATTTAAGGTAAAGATTTAAACGGTATAAAAGACAAACCAGTGGCTGCCGGTCCTGATTTACATACATCGGCCAATCCAGTCCAATATCAGCCAATCTGAGGAAGATCGGCAGATATCAGCTACATTGGCTGGATCAGTGGCTGCCAATCTCGATAAGATTCAGGTAATCGGGCTGATCTGATCCCAAATTTTGAAGTATTAAACCAACGCTCAAGATATCAAATTTGAAAAGTGATTGTGAAATTGGGATCTTGAGGGGGGGGGGGGGGCAGAATGCACCTTAGAACTCTCTTCAAGTGGAAGACATGGGAAGTTGAAATAAGTCCCAGATTATCCTGATCTGATCTATAACAAATACAGCTGATCCTAAGACAGGATCATATGACCCACTCTGCATCAAATTATTCGGTATGATATGAGACAGAAGTCACAGAACTGATCCCAGCCAATACTGATCTAGTAGAATCAGCTCTCTGATTCCTTAGATTGCACACCTTCTTCATTATCTGGTTTTTGTTTTTTTATATATATCAATTTATTGACTTTCTGCATGAATTATTTCGTTTGATTTAGAATTCAAACCAATTAGTATGAAATGAGCAATAGGAGACCAGAAAAAATGAAGTGAATGCACCAAACAGTTAAATACAAGCATTGTTATGAAGAAACCTTATTGTATAACGGGTGAGAAATATAAAGGCTAAATGCCATAAGAAATTACTCGTAAGAATGGCAATCCAGCAATTACCTTTGTTCGAGAAAACAACAACACCAGACTGTAAGTATGAGCAATTGCTTCATAGTTCTCAGGTGTGTTTTCAGGAGAGAGAGACTGTGCCCAAAGTGACGAAAGCAGAAGAGTAATCTGGTGACTGCTCAATCGGAGGTAAATTGAGTCCTGAATTTAGCGTACAGAAAAGTGGTTATGAAAGGTGATGGTGAAGCAAAAGAGTTAGGGACTCTACATGAATACAAAATAGTGAAACAGAAGAAACATCATAGCTGCATACTGGTTCTTTATTTGAGCTGCTAATAGCTTGTTCCACTGTAATTAAAGGTGCAGGGGAAGCTTTCATACTATAAACTTGACTGTAGGATGACTTCAATCTGTGCAGCATTGCATCATTGTTGATTTTGTGTTGTCCATTATTTGAGCTGCTAATAGCTTTTTCCTCTGTAGTTATAGGTGCAGGGGAACCTTTCATACTATAAACACGACTGTAGGATGACTTCAATCTGTGCAGAATTCCATCATTGTTGATTTTGGGTTGTCCTACATCAACAACTTTGTCTGTAGCATCTAGACCAGAAATTTCTTGTAATGAACATTTCTCCCTCCTTAACTTCTCAAAAAGAGCAGCTGAAGAAGAAAAGACAGAGACAGTTCTCGAGAGTGTCCTTTGGAAATCATTAGGTTTAGATGTGCCAGGAGCAGCTGAGCAAGGACGAGGACAGACAGAAGAGGGAACAAGAACAACAGAAAAGATGCGGTGGGCTCCAACCCGAGTTTCTCGGTCTGGATAGACCATAGCAAGGAGCAATTGATGAAATAAAGCCTCCGGAAATGCCTGCAGGTAGAAACAAATTTCAGATTCCAGGCTCGCAATACAACAACAAAATAGTAACTAGAATTGGATAAATAACTGAATTAATGGGGGGAAAATTTTCCCTTGCCTTGTTTGGATACGATAAATTTGGTATAGATGAAACTATTTGGGCAGTACGATAAATGGCAGGAATTGTAGTTTTCACAATAACGGTAACTGTTGAGATGTTCTCCAATGTCACAGCCATCATGTCAAGGACAGGGCCTGCATCTCCAACCTGTTTACAAGTGCCAGATCCATCTTGAATCATTATGAATTAATCTAGATTTGCAATTGTTCTGCATAAGTTCTAGCTTTTACCCCATAAAATTACTTGAAACAGAAACACATCCAAAAGGTCATGCAGTTTCAGCAAAAGCCCTGACTTATAGCCCAAGCTTCTAAAAGGACTGAAATACTATTTGCAATATTAAAATAGTACATAAGATTAATTTCTACCTTGTTTGTAACTTGCACAAGACACTGATCTACTGCTGCTTGAAAATTTCTGTTCCAAGAAATAATTTCTGCTCCCAGGTTTGAATCATCAAGTGAGCCATGTATGCTTCTCCGTAAGTGCCTTATGAGATCACTTACAGCACCAATTATTGCTACAGAGGACTGGACAGTTGAGTGTTTAGCAAGGATTGTAATAACCTTTAAAATGTTTAGCTGCATGACAGTTTGTTTAATGACATTCTTGTGATCAAGGTGCTTTATTAAGATAGATAACAATAAGTGTGTGTTCTGGCCTGCAAGTCAAACAACAAAACAATCAAAGAAGAGTGAGTCAGCCCCAGCATTGAAACCACCACACAAAAAAAGAAAAGAAGAACCAATGCCAGAAAAACAATGATTGTGAGAAAGATATGAAATCACAAGAAATGGTAAACCAAGAGAGAAAAAATAATTTTAGAATAAAATTATATACCAGAATTTTCCATTAACTGCTGCATATCCAATAAGACAATAAGAGCAATCCCATCTTCAGGAGACCAAAGATTGCCACTGTCAAAATAGCGAAACAAGGATTCCAGAACACGCCGCATGGTTGTTGCCTCCTTAGCTAGCTTGGCCATGTAGTGCAGGCAAACTATGGACCAAATCTCGGGGTTCTTGGTATCTTCCCTGATGAAAGTTTACCAAAAGAAATTTGACAACACATAATTAGCAGAATGAGAAAATGCAAAATCAATCATAAAATCATTGGTGAAGAATAAGTACATGCTCAAACATATTTCGCCTTTGTCATTCAAAATCCTCCACCAAGAAGTGACTGCTGTAATGGCATCTGGCTGAGGAGGGACATGGCCCTCTACCTTAAGCACTTCTTGCACCCAACGATTTTGGGCTTCTAGCTTCTCATCAAGATCCGCCGACTTATTCTTACGACCACCATAATTTTCCAAGACTGCTGAAACAACCTGTCAAGATAAAGAAGTATATATTCAAGAATAACAAATACCATAAGGTCATCATAGGAAAAATTTTAAAAAGAAAAAGAATAAGGACATGGAAAAGGATCGCTCGATACAGAGCTTTGCCATCATGTCAAAATTTACATGGTAATTCTGCAATATAAAGAGGGAAAAAAAAAAAACCTTTCAAGATAAATCTAAGAAATATATAAGATTGATGAGATGAAGGCAGTCTGAAAAAAGATGATGTATTCTAGTTAAAGCTAAATTTGATGGGACTACCCAAGGTTCTTTGGTCTGGCCATGATCAGATCCATAGTTGTCAAGGCGTCAAGGCGAACCAAGGTGATGGAGGCCTGACTAGGCGCCTAGGCGACCAAGGCGCCCGCCTAGGCGACCAAGGCGCCCAATTTTTCAAGGCGACCCAAGGCAGCCTGGGCGCCTAGGCGACGCCTTGACAACTATGATCAGATCTTTCTTGTGGACTTTTTGAGGTGAAATTATTGACATTTATGATTTTATGGTCATCTAAGGTTGGAAGACTTAAAATAGCAGAGGTTCTTATAATTCTCAGAGAGATTCAAGTTTTCAAGCATAACCCATATAGGGTTAACTGAAGCTCAAGGAAACTCATCCAACAGTATCCAAGATGCCAAGGGAAAGAGATGAAGAATTCCTAATGTTATAGAAAGAACATTGAACTCGGCAAGGGGATTCTCTTATATCCTTGGCCAGTTGAAACCAGTGTATATTGAGAGATTTGTTATCCTCAGATAAGTTTCTTCACCCTGTACAGTTTCTCGTATAACTATATGAGTAGAGAGTTAATTCCCTCTATTATAGTAAAAACTAATAAAGAAAATGTGGAAATCTGTCATTTTGACCCTAATATCCAATATGTTAGAAATATAATATCAAAAAATCATAACAAGCCATATTATTCAGAGGCAACCACCAACCTCCAACCTGAGAATGGCAAACAGTACATGAAATTCAAGAAACAAAGCCAGAAGCCGCTGTTCTGATCATAGTTAGTAATTTTCATAAAATAATTCAAAACAGTCTAAAAGTTCAGGGAAATTTGAGGGTTTTTTTTCCATGTTTTGCAGATAATTAAGGAAATAAAAATTTCAGCTAAAAAAATAAAACTCCTAAAATTTCCTTTTGAAAATTATTCAGGGACCGAATGATTCGGCCCGAAAATTTTGGAAGCTGTATGGAAACTATGGTAAGTGTCAGGATTAGATTGGGCATATCAATATCCACCAAGACTGATCCGATATTTGATCTGACTAATGGTTGTGTTTCAGTTATCACCCCTATTGCTTCTAGATCGGTTGAACTGGACGATCTAACTCAATTGAGATTGGAATGTAACCATGAGAAATACTACAAACAATGCAAAACCCCTGATGGATTTCTAGAAGCCTATAAGAATAGGTTCAGAAACTCAAGCAGAAACCAGAATCGCAGTGATGGTTTATAGACTGTTAAGATTTTCCTGTCACATGGATAGGGGTACTTTGGATATCTAGGGTGCTTTATGTTCATTGTATTTGTGTCTTAAATTGTTTAGAGAAGGGGACTGGACCACGGGTATTTTTGTCTTGTATTATTTTATTATTGATATGTTATCCTTGTGAGGCTCTCAGTTAAGTTTCAAGTCGAGCAGAGCGCCTCGCTGCTCTTACTCTTGACATCTCTCTTCTTATTCTCTCTCTTATTTGTTCTCTACAACTGATTTGCCTTATTTGATATTGTTTCATGGTATCAGAACAAGGATAATCAGTAGTTGCGATTTCTCCTTGCTGGTTTGAGTATTCCTTTCAACCTGTTTTGCTTCTTACCTTGGTGCACAGCCACCTACTGCTGCATTAGTGATCTCTTGAAACCTAGTTTGGAATGAGCATGGAAAATTAGGGTTACCTACGCTTAGAAAGAAAATTGAGTATTGAAGATTTCTCATGGATAGTCTGTTATGGATTTTCGCAGGAATTTTTCTTCTTAATAGTTGGGGGTCCCTGTTTTTGGGGTACTTTCCTGCATTCAATTATTGGATGATTCTTCTAATCCACCAGCTAGATTGTGCCGAGTCTGCCGACATTATGAGGTGTTTTCCTATCTATTATTTTTCCAAGTTTGGTGCTGATCACTTACTTGGATGGGTACTTATCTTGTGAAAATGAAATTCTGCTGTTAGTGTGATTCTACGAATGCTATTTAATTGTTGCCAGCAATCTGGATTTTCTTTTACCTTATCTGCAGGGGTTTTGTCTCTCTGGTTTGGGATACAAAGTGTTCTGCTTCTGTAGTTAAAGTTTCTGTTTAAAGTTTCTGTTTTTGGCTATCCGTGTGCTGCTGATATCAGTCTATATTCATACATGTGATTGCTGGCCAGAAATTCTCATTGTTCTGATTTGTTTTGCTACTGTCATGAGTGACTCAAAGCCTACCACGGACAATGAAAAATGTACAAATCACTACCATAAAGCTCAATGGAGCCCCCATATACCTATTATAGGCTGTGAAAGGCAATATAAATGCCAAGGGAAAGGTAAAGTACCTTTAGTCTAATCCTAAGGCTGATTCTAAGGAATATTCTGAGCAGATGCAAGAAAATGATACACTCCTGTTGTGGAACAGAATGGAGCCCTCTATTACTGCAAATGTTATGTTCCATACTACTTCCAAGGGAATGTGGGATGATCTCAGGAGTTTTTCCCGTGACAAGAATATGTCTCGCATACCAGAGTCTGCCTCTTCCAAGGACAACTCCACGTTTGTGATTGGTATGTTGGGAATATGTTTGTAGGGGTATATTTGTCATATGGAATTATAGGTGTATTGTGCTATTATAGTTGCCCATATATACCCCTCAGCAGAATGGTTTACTGAAAGGAAAAACCATCATCTATTAGAAGTGGCCCATTACTGCTCCACATGAAGTTTCCAAAAACTGGGAGGGTGGATGCGGTTTTAACTGCTTGCTACCTTATTAATCAGATTCCATCCATTGTTCTTGTTAAAAAATCCCCTATAGGTCCTGTTTATCCCAACTTACCTTTGTTCTCATTACCACCTCAGGTTTTTGAATGTGCTTGTTTTGTTCATATTTTACTTGCCAATGATAAGTAGTCTACTCGTGCTTCCAAATTGGGAAAAGCTTTGTGAATAATCTTGTGATTGTTTGGCTTTGTATGTCTATAAACCATTTCAAATTTCATGAGATCCTTATCGGATTTAAAGACCCAAGATTTTTTCATGTTTTCAGATATCTTCTATCCGATCCCAATTTTCTGAAATCCATTAGAACGTTCTATGGGATCATAGGTCAGATCATCCGATCCAGTCGCAGATTGGCCAATCCCAACCTGCATCAGGATTCTATATTTCTATTGGTACCAGACCTGGGCATTCCAAGCCCTGATCCCAATCTTTAAATCCTTCATGGTCCTTGAATAAAAATGGCCAACTTTCTGGTCCTGAATTTTTGAAATTTAAATGTTTAATACCTGTAGTAATCTGCTCATGACTTTTTTCCATAGTCTGTTTTTTTTTACCAAATTTCGACCACCTTTTAAATTACAAAATTGAACTAACATAATTTTTTTTTGCATTGTGGTTTATCTCAAAGACGAATTTACCATGTTACTCATAAGTTCAGCTTTGCAATCAAACTCTCTGGGACAATAATTTCATTTCAGAAGTAAAAGATGGGGACCGCAATAAAAGATGCAACGAGTTTGATAAAAGAGACAAAGAAGACACCAAAAGAAGGAAATTACAGAATAAGCTACAACAAAAAGTACAACCAAACGAAGAAACAGGAAATAAATAAAGTCTGAAGTACTTACGTTATCAAATTCAGATGAAATATGAGAGTATTCACCCATAAACCAAACCTGGGCATCAAAGAAACATAATAGAAAAAATATGAGCACGATCACTGCATCTTATTTAAAATTATTAAGGCCAGGATTAAATGCATAGAATTAACAACATATATTAAGGCATATGTGATTTAATAATGTTAAACCACTGCATAAGCATGTTCCTATTAGAGGAAGTTTCTGCAGCTTATATTTAGCATAATTAACCATTAAAAATGAAACAAAAAAAGGGCTAGTTATCCATGTAACAACAGAATGTGTTGTTTTCGAAAATCACAAGACAAATCTAAGCCATCCATTTTTATGACTTTCTTTAACCTAAATCATCTGTTTCCCCTCAGAGTTGGGAGAGTTGCACAGTAGTGTCTAGGGTTGTTGCACATGCACAGACATTAATGAAATGCATGCCAATACAAAGGGGTATTTAATTGAATTAGACTCGGAAATTTCACACTGGACTAATCTAGATCATGTCTTCACTATCCAATGGTTGGGCTAGACACATCCTCTGTCCATGTGGTAGAATAGATGCTTCGTGACGCTTGGGAAAACAATACAGTCATAGACCCTTGTGGCAAAAATTGCCAAAAAAATAAAATAATAGGGTATTAGTACAATAGTACTCCCAACACAAGTATAAAAATTCAAAAAAACCTCATTAAGGCCATAACCCAGTGCAATTCCTGCTTTCACAGGATCCTGGGAAGGGTGGACTGGAATCAGTTCTAACTTTTATCATTGTTTCTACACAAAATGATCACCCTCAAACTTAAACCTGCATCTTCATACTGGCAGTCCGAGCTTTTACCATTGCACCAAGCAATGGCCCCTAAACATCCCCGGAATGTAAGAAAATCATATCTTTGCATCTTTAAACCAATCGGATACATGAAAATAGACAAATAGCAAGATTATCATTACAATTTAAACCAGAATTGTATGAACTAACTATAAATGTGCAAGTACTTTCAGAATAATGAACATGCATACTCGATAAACAATTGCATGCTTAATTGATAAATAATCTTATTAACCTAAGGAGCCTGGATAAATAATCTTCTTTTGTAAGGAGCCTGGCTCTATCCTTTGGATACCCAGGTTTGTTTTCCCTGTTTCCGGGCCTTTGTTAATATATATATTCATCAAAAAAAATCTTATTAACCTAAGTAATAAGAGCCTTGACCCGGCTCCTTCCTACTAGGGCTCTCTTCCTCCAGAGAGGGATATACATGCAATCCAACTGTTGTCTATGCACTTATCCAAAAAAAAAAAAAAGCTGTCTATGCTGGTTAGTCTCCTAGGACATTTCTCATCTTTTCTACAAGTGCCCCTTCCCCTCCATCTTTGGGAAGGGATCATCCACCGTTATTGGACTGTCACGAAACGGATTTGTATCTTCAAGATAGAATGGAAGTGGATTTGCAACACCTTTAAAGGGATTTAAAGGGAAATCCTTTGACAAGCTGGGAAAGCTAGCCTTCTTCATGATCATCTATTAGATTTAGACTGAACGAAACTTGAGATTTTGGACTACCAAATCCAGAAGCCTCCACCAGATTTTCAATGCCATGGTTTTTTATACCCCAGGGACTTTACTTCTTTTTGAAAAATCTTTCCCGGATACGTATAGATATATATAGGGTTATTGCTGGTGCCTGGGATTTACCTATCTAATTTTGATGTGGATATGATTTCCTAAGTGAACTTTGTGTAAGCACCTTTGCTTTTCTGCCAGTTTGCCCCCAATAGGAATCCATATTTGTATCCTCCTTGGATTTATGTTAATATAATTCTTTATTCACCCAAAAAATAATCCTAAGTAACAAAAAAAAATGCCACTGGCAACTGGAAATATATATCCATTTAACCGCTTACCTGCTTCACCTGTCTCTATTTTGGATGTTAAGGGTCAGGATTTCATACTCTATTAGAAAACAGGGACAGAAATTGTACCTATTCAAATATGGACAATTAGGCAATTGTACACAACATATATGAAAACATCCGGCACACGCACGAAGCCCATTCTAGATCCCCAACTCAGATGATTAAAAAAAACACTATTGAGGCATGTATGCCTAACCCAAGTGATGAAAGAGCATTGTTAAGCCTTTATGTAACCATTTACCCACTGGTTAACTAAATTTTTTAGCCTTACTCTACAATCTACATGGTAAGGATAATGATGTTAAGGCCAACCTCCAACCCCTTAGAGGGTAAGGAAAACGCCATTACTTGACCTTGGCCTCCTCACACCATATTCACTACTTAAATAGTTAATAACTGAAGGTGGTCATTAGAAGATTGCATTTTCAAGACCAACTTAAATCTAGTGTTTTAAAATTATAACGTATCATGAAAAGATACAAGACTTTAATGGAATGAGTAATAGAATACCATTGAAGAAAGGGCTTGAAGTCCTGCTGAACAAAGCTGATGTGCCCTCTCATCCTCCCCCAATTCTTGTGCTAGCTGGCAAAGTTTTGGAATCAAACTTTCTAAGTTGAACATGTAAGTACCGTCCTTCTGTCACAATTAAATAAAATGAAATGATTCTAAATCTCATGCAGAAAGAAACTTGAAAGCTTGACAAGAAATTAGCTGCATTGCGTAATTTCCTGTGATTAAAAAGTGACACCCTGAACAATAAAGTAACTTACCAACAGAACAGTGAAAAACAAATCAACAGCATTCACCTGATTATGTACAAAGTCATATAGAGTCTGGCATCCTATAATGCGCATTTCATCCTGCCGTGTTTGATCAAGCAGAGTCTGTATGATGCTTAGTAAGCTACTTGCAAATAGCGGCCTGTGATATGTTGTTATCAATCATAAATCAATATTTAAACAAGATAAACACAAGTATTTATGTATTAATACAAGGTTAAAATTTGCGGGTAAATAAAAAATATAACCGAAAAGTTAATGAAACTTGATAATTTAAATTTCCTATTCTGTTGCTGATAAAAAAAAAATGTTGACAAGTGTACCTTTAAAATTTTATAGACAGTCTAGTTCTTGTAATAGATAAAAACATGAACACACATCCTCTCCCAAACTGAACTTTTGGCCTTTTTTTTTCCGTGTATATATTCACAGATATCATATCCTCATATACGAAACATTTTCTTGAGTACTTTGGGACAAGATTACATTACGAAGGCAGGAACTCATTTGGATATGCTATAAGTCAATGATGCTAGAAAGTCAGCTGGATAATTGCCTCTCACCATATGCGGAAAAAAAGATAGGCTCAAACTGATCCAGTAGCCATAAAATCATACTCAGCAATTGCCTGGCCCTCCAAGACCACGAAGGACCTCTTCACAGTCCAAAAAAAATTGAGAATTTACCTCAATAGAACTTCTTTTTAAACTCAAGAGTCCAGGCTAACTCTGCCCCCTTGTAATTTGAATTTATCTTTGAAGGAAATTAGAGGAATCTGATAAGGGCTGAAAATAAGTGTAACTAATAACCAAACAATACAACCAGAACTAAAAGACACAAAAGAAGAATGAAGAAGAGCCAGAGAGGAGAGAGAGTGTCAATATTGCTAGAGAAGGCAGAATCGATCTGAATACTCTTCCCCTTTTCTACGATCTCTATTTATAGAGTAAAATGATAATACTGGAGAGAGGAAAAGGGGATAGGACTTCCACATGACATCATGAGAGAGAAGTCCTATTTATAGTAGAGGTAAAGAACTCCACATGTCAACATGAGAGTGGAGTCATAATTACATTTTGAGACCAGTAGAAAAATAAGGAAAATAAGGAAAATAAGATAAATATTGACTAAGTTAGCAACCCCATCATTGAAGATTCCTTGCACTGGAGACTGCTTCTACTTTGTGATTGAAACTGCTGAGGTGGCATAAACCTCTCACACTTGCAACACACATAGGAATGTACCATGTAGAAGGTTCCATTCTTGTATCGCTGAAACCCCCTTAAGCTAGAGCATATAAGTCATCCATGCCAGCATGGAACAGTTCTATCGAGACGCAGGATCAAACAAGGATTTAGTAAAGATATCAACCAACAGATTGGAGGAAGAAACGAAGGGAGTAACCAGTAGTTTCTTCAAAGCAGCATCGTGAACAAAACTGCACTCAACTCTGAAATGCTTGGTGCGCTCATGAAAGACTGGATTACTAGCAATGTATATGTCTACCTGATTATCACAAAATATCTTCATAAGTTGAGTGTCTGGAAATCCTAACTCCTGAAGAAGAGATTTTAACCACATAAGTTCAGCCGCAGTGTGAGCCATGATTCAATACTCAGCTTCAGCATTAGACCTGGTCACAGTGGGGGGGAAGAGAGATCGAATGTAATTCTTTTCCCCCTTCTTGTTTACATAACCAACACCTAATGAAAAGAGAATTAACTTAATTAAAAAATAAGAGAATAACTAAACTACCCCTATGACTTAAACCTGTACATTCTAACAAAGGCAATCTGGCATTGGGCACTTTTACCATTTTTCGTTATCCTTCTTTTTACTAGATCTTGATGGCTATAGCTTCTTTTTCTTCGAAGAATATGTTATGTTTCCATTCCAATGGCTCTAGTTGCATCCTTTGAGCATTTCATAATTTCTTAAAATTGATGAAGAATAATCTTTTAGAGAAGTCATTGAAATACTGGGAGAACTATCGTGTAGATAATTTTATAAGATCGTTTGTCAAATCCACGGGCCAATGTAATGGTTAACTCCACACTGTGACTACAGTTTTAAGTTCACATAACTTTGGTTCCTGGAACCCGCAGAACAAATTTCCAATCATTCAACTGAAGCCTGTTGCTGGTGAAACATCTGGGTCTAAGGTGCTGTTTACCGAACTTGTCTCTATGAGGTATGAACGCTGATAAAGTATCTTCATCACTGAATAAATACCAACGATCAACTCAAAACACATCAAATTGTGCTTAATGGGTTCATTTCAGATTTCAGAAAAGGACTATGCAGGTTTAACTGAAAAATCTTAAATTTTAAGTATGGCAAAGAAGAATCCTGCTTTACATATTGTTGGAACAACAAGAGGACTAAATTCTATGACTCATTTACATGTTCTACACCAGATATAATCGGGTTTATTTGCACATTAATTATAGGATAACTACTAGTGGTATGACAACATCCTAAATGAAAAATTACAAAATAACATCCTAGAAAAATAAAGTAGCAATATGCATATTTAATTAAAAGTTAGCCCAAACTATTTTTAAAAAAAAATTATCACAAAATAAAATAATGGAACCAGTGATATGAATTCCTCCTTAAACAATCTAACTAACCAGTTTCACAATTGTTGATCAAGAACAAAATTGAAGCCATAAAGAATTCCTTAAGAACAAAGAACTCACATTTGCTCCTTACAAGAAACTAGCAATTTCCTGTAAATAGACATGACAACTTTTGCAAGCCGAAACTGCTCATTTCGCAATTCTCTGTAACACCTTTGCTCAAGAGAATTTGCAATCTGCCAATAAGGTTCAGCAATTCCAGCAAGAAGAAAAAGAGAGCAAAATACAAAATGTAAGCTCATATAAGTTTGAAGATTATATAGACAAACACTTGCATATAATTTACTCACCACAAAAAATGACCTTTCGCTATCTTTGAGACAATGATTCAGAAGGAACTCAATATCGAACATAAACAAAAAATAAAATAATATTATTGGTCAAGGCTATCAAGCATCCAAGCCACACTTTCCAATCAGAGTTATTTAAGGCAAAAAGCACATGGAACGCACCAAAGCCTCAAGTGCCGGAGGCACAAGGCTCAGGTTGAAGTGTGTCCCTGATTTTAGTTATAGTTACAGATGTAGAGTGTTAAGGAGAAAAACACATGCAATAACCAATTGTCAAGTATCATTATCGGTCAGCATTTCAGGAGGGTGGTTTTAAGACGTATCAGAAAGACGCAAGAAATGCTTAAGAACACATGGACTATGGATAGGTTTTGGATACATGCAAACTAGTATTTGAAGCATGATACACCATAAAATAATCAATAATTAGGTCCAACCATAGTAATGTTAGGTGGTTTGACCAAATACACCACATGATCAGTTAGTGCCCAAATTTTGTGTTCAAGTATCATAGTCAGATTACCTGCCAATTTTGAATTCAATCAGGGTTGGTCATGTGGCTGTATAAAGCTCTGAAAAGATTCATTACATTTTAAAATACAAGTGAATTGCTAAACATTAAAACACAGGGGGAAGATGCCAATATATGGGTGGTAAATGAATGAATTTTGCTGTGAAAATTGACATAAAACCAATCTAGTTATGCCCTTCCTATTCAACAGTTGGATTTGCCCAATCATTCCTTCCATGTGTTACATTAGGTGGTCAGTGCATGGAAGCTTCCATGGCAGGACTGACTACAATAACTCTACCAAAATATGAGGAAAGAGGGGAGAGGAGTAATAGAGGTGTGGTCAAGGTCTTCTTCTTCCCCTCTTCTTGTGTAGTGGCGGTGGTGACTGCAGCTGCTGCTTGCAGTGACAATGGTAGTGGCTGCTGCTTTCGGTAGTGGTGGCAGTTGCGGTAGCTGCTACTGCTGCTTCCAGTGATCTGTGGTTGCTGGTGCTTCTTCTGGTGGTAGTGGCACTGGCTGCAGCTGCTTCTACTGCTGTATCGACCATCTCGACCGTATCAGGTTGTATGCACCCATATCAGATTGTCTCAATCAATACAGGTCAAGACGTCCGATACAAACAATATCTTTTTTTTCTTCCCCCATTTCAACTTGTACCGTATCAAGGGCCTGTATAGCGATATGTATTGGACTGATGCAGTCAAATACATAATACGGAAACAACCATAGACCTTCCAATGCTTGAGTCACAGGGCTCAATGTGAGGCATGAATATGCAAATTATGGAACAAGTGATATTTGCTCAACCAGCACACTCAAAGGCTGTAATGATTGAACAAATAGCGCAGTGCAACCAAAGGAACATAAACGTGAGCACCTGGTGAAGTAGTGGCAGGCCCAAGGCAATAAAGCACAAGGATTGTTCCTCTCCCCTGAGGCATGTGGCTTAATTACATTGCATCCTTGTATTGGCCTGAACCCCCTCAGACTCTAGCCTAAAAATCATAAGCAGGGAAGGAGTATTATGAAAACAGATAAGATTACTTACCTTATGTTCAAGGGTGGATAGCAGTTACTTGTATATGTTTGCATAAATGTTAATAGTAGTAATAGTGGTTGTAGCAGTAGAAGTAGACTACTTTGCATGTGTACTTTCCTCTAATTAGAATGCTTCACAGTTGCACCTAAACCCCCATGCATATCGCAATGGACATTGGACCTTTTACTTCCTGTATCCATTGTTTAGGTTCCATGTAGCTGTAGCTTCAAGTATCAGAGCCACATCTGAATTGGGCCAATATATGGTAGAAATTATCAAATCAATCCCAACCTCCATCAAGGGACTGTCTGAAATTTTGAGGATCACCCATATTTGCAGGACTTCTCCTAGTGGTTGCATTTTCGATTCATATGGAATGGTTTGGACCCCATTAAACATGACCTTGTCAAGATTTATATCATCTACTCACATGACCTCTGTTAATAATATTGCTATAAGGGAATGGACCCATTGGGATTAGTGCTGACCAGCTGTCCAAGCTAACTGCTTTCTTAGTCTTTGGGATTAAGTTAAATTTTTGACTTAGCCCTTCTTATTTTTAATTCATTATATGTAATTAGGAGACTAGTATTATTGTCTAACTAGGATTTACTGTTTATCTAGGATTCCTAGTCATCTTGACATGTGGAATTCCTACCTCCAATGTAACCAAGTTTTAAATCTCGGATCTCGACCCCATCTCGGTGAGGTCCAAGATTTCCAAGATTTGGATCTCGAAAATCTCTCCAAGACACTGCCTTTTATTTCCAAGATTTCTGAGATTGTGAGATCTCGAGGAGGTCAAGAGTTCAGAGATTTCTAAGATTTTGCCGAGTTTTGAAAGTATGAATGTAACTAGGACTCCTTATCTTTTGGAGTCCTAGACCTATTACTTTATCCTTTTTATTTTATCTATAAATAGTGATTGCTAAGAAGAGAGGAATACATATTGATTCTATATCCCTATTCTTCTTTCTCTCCATCTTCTCTTTCTTTCTATTTTGTTACAACCTCTACATGCTTGATGAACTATGGATCTGCAGTAGTAGATAGGGAATCCCAAAGCAACTGAAAAAAGTGCTTTGTCGTACTCATTAAGAAAGGTGGTTTGGAAGTCAGAATCTGCAACTATTGCTGTGTAATTTGTAGAATGCAGGGTCAACAGTAAGCAACAGGAAGAGACATAAAAATAACCACTTGTTTTTTGTTTGTATAAACCTAAATTTCTCTTGAAGTACCAAACATTTCATTTCAATAGCCAGTCTGGCTGCCATTTGGATGGTACTCTTCCCATTCTGCATGATAGAGGAATGATTCCTCTAGTTTTTGAAATATTTTCCTCCCAATCCTTTATTCACTATTTTTATTTTTTGACATATTTTATTGAAAAAAACCTCCAGTAAGCAATCAATATGTGCCTTAGCGGAGCAAGAAAAGGACCTCTCCAATCGGCTGGCATCCCTGCTAGCCCAAGAGGAGAGCTTCTTCAAACAGAAATCCTGAATCAAATGGCTCAAGATGGGAGACAGAAATTCAGGTTATTTCCAAAGGTCAATGGAAGTGACATTACTCTAAGTGCATCACAATCAGAGTAATGTCACTTCCTTGCTCTCAAGGAGGAGATCCATGCAATCCAAAGTGGAGGAAATCAAAAGGGAAGTGGAAGATTATTTTCGATGTATCTACAGACCAGACAACCTGCCCATTCCCTGATGGCATCCTTGATAAGGTCCTAGCGGATTAGCAAGCTCTCCTGGAAGCCATCCCCTCCGAAGAGAATTCTCAAAGCCGTTAAGGATACCAAAGCCCATCAGACCCCAGATCCCAATAGTTTCAGCTTGGGTTTCTTCACCACCTGTTGGGTCCTGATAGTTTCAGCTTGGGGTTCTTCACCTCCTGTTGGGGTCTAGTGAAGCAAGACCTATGAGGCTATGACACAGTGTGGAGCTTCTTATCCAACCCATGAGGCTATGACAAATTTTCAAAGTAATGCAAACTTTTCTTTGCCTCGTCACTAAAGTTGAAAGAGCTTGTGTTATCTCGGACTTTAGGCCAACGGCCTTGTGCAATGTATTTTATAAATTCATGCCAAGATCCTACCCAACAGACTCAAAAGGGTGTGGATAACCTAGTCAGTGCCAACCAGTCAGCATTTATTGAAGGAAGGAATATTCTGGACAATGTCCTCCTGTACACGGAGCTAGTGTAGGGATTTGATAAGAAATACAACCACCTGGAACCTCTGATGAAAGTCAACATCCACAAAGCCTATGATTGCCTAAGATGGGATTTTTTTGAAGAGATCTAGAACAAAATGCATTTCCCCCCTTCTTTTGCTTCATGGTTCCTTCACCGCATTTCCTCAGTTTGCCTCTCAATTTGGTCAACGGAAATCCGGTGGGTTACTTTGGTAGCAGAAGAGGCATTAGGCCAGGGTGCCCAATGTCCCCCTATCTCTTCACCCTCATTATGGAGGTTCTTTCCAGGAAGCTGCAAATCAAGGCTGAACCAATGATATTGACCTATTCCCGAAATGCAAGGCAATTAAGTTGACCCATCTTTCATTTGTTGAAGATATTATGATCTTCTCTAAGGTTAATGCAAAATCCTTGAATTCCATGTCCAGTATCCTTGTGTCTTTTGTCTTTTGGTGCTTTGTCTGACCTCTAAGTGAACAGAGAGAAATCTCCAATCTTCTTAGTTGGGGCTGACGAGGACTCAACAAAGACTTTGAGGAGAATTTAAGTTTCTCCTTGGGATCTCTTCCAATGAAGTACCTCGGGCTACCTTCGATCTCGTCAAGAATGACTACCCACCACTGTTCTCTCATTCTTGATTGGCTCAGGAAAAAAGCTTTTACTTTGGAAAAATAAATTCCTTTCCTATGCGGGTCAACTGGAATTGGTGAAGTATTATACAAAGCTCTTATATCTATTGGGTTGGGGTCTTTAGTATCCCCCTCTCCATCACTCTGAAAATTGATCCCTCAAGAGTCTTTCTTATGGAAGGGATCCAACAACAATAAATTCTTCCACTCTGTTAACTGGGCTTCTGCCTGCCTCCCCAAGGAAGGAGGCTTAGGCCTGAAAAGGGTTAAAGAGGTGAACAAAGCTTGTATCCTTAAACTAATTTGGAAAGTGTCGGCTAGGAAAAAGAACATTTGGGTGTAATGGTTGTACGCAAGATTCCTTAAAATGATTCCATTTGGACCATTTTCTGTGGTGAAGGAAAATTTGGTGAATGACACTAACAAATCGTGGATCGATGATGGGTCTGCTACTCTCTTATGGCTTGACAACTGCCCCCCTCCGGCAGCCGGATCGATTATTCTCCTCCTGTTTAACCAAGCTTGGTCATCCCTCCCAAGTGTTTCTAGAAGACTGAGGGGAAGTGGTGACCTTTCACATGGTCGGAAACAAAGATGGGTGAGTTTTCTTCTTCTTTGGCTTAGGAGCTTGTTACAACACGCACTCCTATAGTCCCTTGGGCTGGTGTTGTCTGGTCCAAAGGACTCATTCCCGGCCACAGTTTCATCACTTGGAGAGCTTTCACGAGGTCTCTCCCAACAAGGTCTTTTCTGCAGCAGCGACACATCCCATCCAATCCAATTGCTTCTTATATTGGTCTGCTCAGAAGACATTGAACACCTTTTCTTCAACTGCCCTTTCTCCTCCCACTTATGGGAAGAAGTTCATAGGCACTGCTAGCCTTCAGGGGGAGTCGCCTCTGTAAGATAGAGAAGTGGGACATCAGAGGAGAAAGAAAAGGCAAGGTTCCCTAATTTCTTTGGGATGGAGAGAGAGAGAGTGAATGAAGTTTCCTAATAAAGAGTTTTGTTGGGGATGTTAAGAGGCTAGAAGATAAAGTCATTAAATCATTAATGAGAGCAGAGATTTTGTTGGAGCTTCCTAAAAAGAGGAAGGATATTTTCTCTTTTGAGCAGAAAAACACAACCAGTAATAAAAGCAATTCTAAACATTTCGAGTGTTTGAAAAATATAAAATTAAAAAAATTAGGCTAAGGATTGACAGTGGAAAAGCAGAATACAGTAGAATATATAATTCTCCCTTGATTCAGACATTATTAAGACTCTTTCTTAAGCAAGGACCTGAGGAAAACAGTGACTTCCCAATCAATCTCGTCATTGGGGCCTACTTAACCTTCTAATCACTAAAGTACCCCTAAAAAATAAGAAAACTCAAAGTTAAGCCGGTCTTCAAGAGAAAAAAAAATATATAACATGGCCCCAAAAAATTGGGAGATGGTAAAAATCTCAAGACATATAAATTGTCCCCTTCTTTCCAAGGTCTAAAATTCTAGCATCAGACATGGGATCAGCTTCCATCTATTCTGATCCGATTTGGATCGGAATTGGCTGGAACCTTAGAAATTGGAATTGGGAAGAAGATGCAAATATTTCCCAACATTTTTTGGAGTTATAAGAAGTAAGTTTCATTGATTTTCTGATATTTTATTGACTAAAAGAAGGAAACAATGGCATAAACGAAGATCAAACACGATAAATAGGAAACTCAAAAGAATGTTGTGGAAATCAGCTGGGATCGCCGATTCAGATTCCAATCAGGCAATTCACCCGATCCAAATCCGATTACTAAAACCATGCTTCTGTATCAGCTGCATGATGGAACTGAACTCCAAATTACTTAGAAATAATAGACAGGCTACAATAAAACTTAGCTCAATACACGCTTCATCCTCCTTTGTCAAACTATAACTTCTCAAAAAGGATGCTAGAGCACTATCTCCCCATCTTGAAGGTGCTACCACATCATTTATCGTGTCATCATTGCTTTGAGCTCAGGGAACGATTATCCAAGTTCTTCCTATGAACATTTACAAAATTTAACCTTGCATATCATAATGTTGCTAAACTTTTGTAGATGTGCCCCTTCACCTTGGGCTATTTGCTACCAATTCTAGTAAATTCCAGGCTAGGCATCAGCTTTATAATCAGTCAAGTGATCAAAACAATGGAAATGAAGGAAGGATCTTTAAACAGTGTATTAGAGTTCCTTCACCGGGCTTGCATTCTCTTAAGAAGAGGAGAAAAATAAAACAAGAGGGCAACATGAAGAAAAGAAAAGGAGGTTATTGCAAAAAGGCACTTTGATGGTTCCTCTTTTTGCCCCCTATGTCGTTTGTTCTTCAAATGGACCAAAATAAATATTAGAATGGCAACTTGACCCAAGTAACCCAACTGAACATTTTGTCAGTTTCAAATTTCAAGGTTCCAGTTTAGTTAAAATCCCATCCATTTTTTTCACTGTACTTTCCTTTTCCCATTGCAACCTAGACAATCTCTTATTAACTTAGCAAGCCAGATAAACAATATTTCCAGATTATTTTTAAGGAGCCAGGCTGTTTAATCTCAACTTGGTTTAAATTACAACACTATTGGGAACAACTTTTTTAAATTGGGGGACCACATCAAATCCAGCCAGAAAATGACTCTCAGATGACCATTTGGAGTTATGCATGCATAAGGAATAGGCACATGGTTTTAACTTGGACCAAATCAAATCCAACCAGAAAATTACTCACAGATGATCATTTGGAGTTATGAATGCATAAGGAATAGGCACTTGGTTTCATCTTTCACAATAGTATTGATCACTTACAACATTAGATCAAAAGATTCTGTGATTTACATATAGAAATGACATAACAATACCTTTGGGATACGCATAGGATTTTTGGAAGCATATTCACACAGTTTTCCAATCTTTCGATCATTTGGTTCTTCATCCTGCCAAAATATGACGGGCAAATACTAGTAATAAGATAACAAGCGGATGATAGATCAGCAAAACATGTTGGTGAAGCACAAAGAACAATAGTTTTAAACAAATAGCATTAAGTACTAGTAATAAGTAATGAGATAACAACAAAATGCTAAATCAGCAAAACATGTTGGTGACACAAAAACAATAGTTTTAAACAAATTGCACCATACTAAAAGTTGACTATTATTATCCCCCAAATAACCAATCATCTTGACACTTGATTGATAGAACCAAAGTAACAAATCAACCAGGAAAAAAAAAGCAGGGGGGGGGAGGGGGGGGGGAGGAGGAGGAGGAGAAAAAAGAAGTCTAAACTAACTTTTTTGCTGCCAAACATAGTCTAAGGCCTGATAGCCAATTTTTATTCCCATTGTTCTTTATAAATCTTCAGATTAAAGACTAGAATAATGATGACAATGCATCTTGGAGGAGCTGATTAAGAATACATAATTCTGGGTTCTTCTACCAGAGATCCAAGGTATCAGATATCTGGTCTCCCAACCAGAAAAAATCTTGCCTTATTTTTATTTATGAAAATATTTAATTTTCAATTGTTCTAAGGAAGGATTGAAGGGAGAAGAAAGCATAAAAGCTCAATTGACAGAAGCCATGAGGCCCACGACATGATAAAAGTGTTGACCAGTATTTCCCAGACTTCAAAAGAATCAAAACTAGTGACTGTATCACACGCCCAAAAACTAAATCACTGCTGACTCAAGTTGAATTTCAAATAAGCCAAGCAATAGCCCTGTGAGATGGACTACCATAAAGTGCAGCATTAGAGAACATCCTTCGTGATTCAGAAAGAAAGAAAGAGGATCAAAAAATAGATTGTAGATCAAGGAATGGTGACATTTTATGACAACATTTTGGAGGGGTGAGGGAGGGAGATTCTCAGACTTTAATTTGAAAGTACTAGAGCAAAATAACACAACTGAAAATTTCAAACACTAATGTAAACGTTAAAGACAATCATAGGAAGTACATAATTTGGCAAAACATTATGACCAACTTATCCCTGATGAAATGAATGAAGGAAATTTTAACAGAGAATCAAATGCCAGACCTGTGAACGAGGAAATATATCTGCGATCAGCTTCTTGTACCTCTTCACAGGCTGCCTAGACCTCGCACGCATCGCCGGGCAGAAGAAACAGAGACTGCCACAGACTGGCAAAACTTTCCTCGACATAACACCCATCTTTTAAACCTCTAAATCCTACAATTTTACAAAACTTTCTGATTTCCTTCAAAATCTGCCGTCAGAAGCCTCTTCTCTTTCCTCAAATTAAACAAGAACAATAATTTCAAATTGTCGTCGTTGCCGAATGTGAAAAAAATTACCAGCGTCTTTCAGATACCGGGACCAGCCTACAACGTACGATAAGATCAAAACAAAAATGACAAAAATTGGATCGATTTTGATAAACATTACGAATCAAACTGAGTTGAATTTAGGATTTCAAATTGATTAATTAATACGTTGGATTTATTTAATTACCTCGGATCCTCGCCTTGAATGGCAGGTCAGAGGCTGAAAATCCCCAAAGTTCTATGCAGGACACCACCGGAGCTCCTACATTCTCTACCGCGAAATTATAAATGAAGAAAGAAGAGAGATTTTCTCTCTCCCTCTCCCGCCTCTTTTTATACCCTCCGCCAGTCCGCCTGGTTCCTGCCATGAATTTCTCGACCTAATATAATAGACTCTCTGACACTATATTTGGCAAAGGTAGTTCAGATATGTGCAAAATATCAGATTCATTTGAACATCCATACCAAATTGCGGAATTGCAATTGATAAGGTTTGATGCCCCGTTTGGGGGATTTTGCATGCGACGAAACCAAGTGATATCACACATTCCCACTAGATTATAGCCGTTGGCTATCCACGATCAATTGTACGTTTTTAAGTTTTACCCAAAAAAAAAAAAAAAAAAAACAATTTGTACGTTTTTAGGCAACATTACCCCGGATTCATCCTCTCATCCCAGGGATTCGGGAGGAAGGGAACGCCCCTGTCGGCTCCGTGTTGATTCATATGGAAAGTTCGGATTTACCTAAGATTTATGTGTCGGTCATCTGATGAAAGAGTCCCCCCTCCTTTTGAATCATTGGGAAAAGAGGATGTGAATCCACATTACCCTAATTCTACACTTAATTATATTATATTTAAATACATATGTGCCCCCTCAAATTTATATATTATGAGTCCAGTTTTAAATCGAAATGAAATTCTCTCCATCCTTGGTATCGAATGGAGACACGGCTACCAACCCTTGATGCACGACACATGAGGGTCGGTTGAATCCAAGCCATCCAGCCAGTCGACAAGTCCTATTTCCATATCTCACCTTGTCAACTAGATGGACGGCTCAAATTCAACCAACCCCATGTGCCGCGCATCAGAGGTTAGCAGCTGTGTCTCCTTACGAGCCAAGGATAAAGAGGGTTTCAATCCTTCCAAATCCCAACATACCCCGTGTAAGGAATCTTTTTTCACACATCCCATTTCATGGACAGTGGTACCCTATGACCACTACTCACGTCTCAATTTTAAGTCCCATGAGAGTTTGCCATGTAGCAAAATAGAGTATTAAAATATCCAAAACTACAGAAAAATGTATAATAATGATTAGAAGTAGGTATAGATAGTATTAGCAAATGCATGCTAATACATACATAGTAAGCTAGTAGGAACCTTTTCCCACATATCCTTTTTTTTTCTTTTGTTGGAAAGATATTCTTTAAGAACTAAGAAAAGAAAATACATCATCCAATACCATATAGCCAAAATCCCTTAATATTTGAGTTTCTAGTAATATTTTCAGTTTTGCGGACGTTAATCCGTGTATGCCTAAGTATCTTTGTTGAGAAGTGGATATCTTGTATTTCGTTGCATTGCTTGTGAGCTAAATTCGACGGGTCATTAAAAATCCAAAAAACATTATAAATTTGTAATTATATTATCCATTGATGGTGAAAAAAATCTCACCTCACCATGAATGTAACCAGAAAATCTCTATTGAATCATGTAAAATCTTTGCATTATGTGATTCCCTTTTTTTGCTATGTTTACTTATCTACATCAGGTTTATTTTTACAACCTTCTGAATAATTAGAGGTTGAAATGCAAAAAACAATGGAAAAATAACAAAGAAGAAATAGGGAAAACATAGTCCAAAGCCACATCATCTTGTTTCCTTATTGCAACCGTTGTTGTTTTCTTTTCCCACGTCCATTTTAAATGCCAACTACCACATGGCATATCAGATGGGGCTCAACTATTATGGACAAATAGACTCCAAGTCCAATATTCAAATGTCAAATATGCCACATGGCAAATATAGCTTTGAAAAATCCAAGGCTATGGAGAATTCACAATACTGATTAGGATACCTAGCATACACAAACATAGGGGATACATATATACAAAAGGATGTTTGATTGAATCAGGATTTAAAACTAAAGACATAACTAATCCAAACTGTGATCTCTGTATCCAATGATTAGAATAACAAAATGCATTGGGACAGTCATGGAGGCTCTAATTTGATTGCAAATGACATGGAAGAAACAAGAAGTGAAAATTTTCTAATCTAAAAGAGAATTTTTATATATATTATTTAAATTTTTTTTTTTTTCTAAATTTAAAGATTTCACTTTCCTTTTTGTTTCATTTGACACAAAACCAAACCTCATTTGGTGAATACTAAAGTATACATAGGACCCCGGTTGATGGATCGGTTGGTCCCATTTGGGGCACAAGGATGGCAAACAATATATGATTCCAGATCCTCTCCTCGTCTACGGTTCCCCCAAGGTGTGGAGGTGGTTACTAGGTGAAGAAAGAATCTGCACTCACAACATACATTGATTCGGATCTGATGGTCTCCAAAAAAGATCCCAATTGATTGAAATGAACCCAACCACCCAAACGGCAATTAGAACTGTATACACTATATCTTACATGTTGGTGTGGATGAATTTATCCTGGAAAGAAATGTTTTGGGGTGACAAGAGACGATAAGGAAGCATCTCTCATTCTTACTTTCCCTATGCCCATATGGTCTTGTAGATTTCATATTTGGGAAATTCTTTCTTGTAACAAGTTTTGTTACATTTAGTCTTGTAACTAGGGTTTTGTCACCGTCATTTTGCATCAGTACCCCAATGAAAGACTAAATGACCCTTTTACCTTCATAGTTTTAGACCTTTAAAATTCAAGGCAAGGCCTTCCTGTGAATGCGAAGAAAGTTGACGGTACAAAGGTAGAACTGCTCTGCTGCTCCGCCTATTCAATGGCGATGAATTTCCAACATCCCGCAGAGGAGAACGCTCCGCCAACATAACAGGCCCGCCACTGCAGCTGCGAGCTCTTCTCTTGCCATCCTCTAAGCCTTCGTTTTGCTTACCGACATTGCAGCTGCCAACGTGGTGATTCTCCTTCAGACGACAGATCAACACCCGCTTCTCCTTTTCCTCTTTCTTTGAGTCCCGATGTTGTGGTGGCAAGTCTCTTGTTCTAGCCTGCTCCTTGTGTTGTTGTTGTTCAGTCCTCAATCTTTCAAGCTCACTACGGACCTCGGATATCTGTTTCTGTAGTTCTGTTACCATGTTCTCTGAGGACAGAGCTTTCTGCCTCCATTCCTGCGTCTAATGACAGAAACAATTATATAAGAATCAGTCAGATTTTCAAACCAAATTATTCATAGCCTCAATAATCTTTGAAGACATAAAGTCCGTGAGCCTTACAGAGGAGTGGAGGGATCGGATGCGGTCCTCACAGTGGAAGGTTTGATCTTCCCAAAACTCCCTAGAAGCCTGCAACTCCTCCATCTCCTCTCTCACCTGACCCAACATCTCTTGCATCTGGGACCACTGCTCCGTCTCTGCTCTCACCTCCTCCACTATCTTTCGGACGATAGACTTGCAATGCCCCGAGCAGACCCTGTCCGTTGTCCCCTGCTGCACACAAAATTCAAATTTTACCAAGTGTAACGGTAACAGATGAGGTGCACATCATCAACGACTGAAATTTCTTTAGTCGTGACATTTACTCTTAACGTATTGCATGTCTTCCATGATCATGGTGTCCGAGGTTTGAAAAAACGAGAGAGAGAGAGAGAGGAAAGTTCACATGCCTGATAATGGTGTGGTTGTCTTGTTACTGTAAAAGCGGAAGATGAAGAAGAGGAGGAGGAGGAAGAGGAATCAGGGAATTCGATTCGCCTGGACGAAGAAGCAGAGCTGGCAGTAGAGTTAGTCGCAGTAGAGAGCATGGATCTGTACTCCTCTTCCATCCTCTGCAACATCCCCTTAGATAACCCTTCCATTTTCCTTCGCAGATTCTCCACCTGCAAAAAGAACATATTTTTATTCCTATGCTTTTAGTTTTCGTTTCCTCAATTTTAAATTTGTTAATTTAAACAAAGTTTGACCATTTGTAGAAAATTTGAAATCGAATCAGATACATAACAAATTAGAACAAATCTTAAAACAGAATCAGAAGCTGAAACACGATAAGATCAAATACGAACAAGTTAAGAAACCGAATCTGAGAGGGAACAAATAACGCAGCCAGTTAGTTTTTTTTTTGAAGAATCTAGAGCTCATATGGGTGAAGATTCAAAACAAAAAATGGATGAAAAGAATCTAGAGCTCATATGGGTGAAGATTCAAAACAAAAAATGGATGAAAAGAATCTAGAGCTCATATGGGTGAAGATTCAAAACAAAAAATGGATGAAAAGAAAAAGAACTTGGCAGCGAAAGACACCGTAGAGTACTGAATGACACCTGAAGAGGTTCTTACTTCTGTAAATCGAGTTTTACGATCAGAAACGAAGATATCAGCTGATCTACAGTTCGTATTGAACGCCAAGCTCGCCTCCGCCATTTCTCGAACCTCTGCCACGCGTTCTTCCGTCGGTATTCCTCCAAGACTCTCTAATCGTCTTTGGAGAACCGCCGTCTGCTTATCAAAATTAGTACACTTTCGAACATCGAAATCCCCGACTCCTGTGCTCCTCTGTAACTGTTTTAGTTTCTCTTCTAGATGTTCGATCTCCTCTTCCAACACTACACCAACGTTCTTCCCTTCGTAGATCTTCTTCCTCCCCTGAAAGCCGACAAAAAAAGGATCATAAACATTTGAAACAAAAACAATCAGGAAACAAAACAAAGCAAAGAAAAGCCAAAAAGCACAAACAGAAATCAGTGTTTCTACTGCAGAACGAAGAGTCCTCTCCATCTGAGCTCGATTCTTCTCCAACTTCTTCAAAGCAACCTCCCTCTCCATCCTAAGAAAATGACATTCGGCTTGAAGAATCTCTGCTTGAAACCGCCAGTTATCATCTTCAAAATCCCGTCCTTTCTCTTCACATCCGTAATCGAAGTCCTCAACCCTCTCTCTCCTCTCACCTTCCCCAGTATTCAAAAGAACGATCGGCACAGTGTGAGTAAAAGATCTTTCTTGATCGAACAGAGTCTCTAGCTTCCCTCTGTGATCACGGCGAGATACCGTTTCCTTGACCGTCACTGACTTGCCGGAGCTGACATGTTTGGTTGATTTACGGCGAGTTCTTCTGGGTAAATGCAGGATTCTAGGACTCGGAGGCTGCGGTGGTTGCCATTTTGGTCTCCTTGTTGACGACATTATCTCCCTCTATTTCTCTGTGCCTGTGTGTTCTTCCGCTTGGCTGGCCGTCTTGTTTCACGAAAGAGAAAACACTTTATCCGCAGAGGAAAGAGAGAGAGAGAGAGAGAGAGAGATGGAGAAGATGAAGTGGAGGAATAAAGGCGGGTGCGGGTAAGGCGTGCTTCAGCTCTTTCTCGTTTTCGGCAAAAGGACTTGAAATGAAGCTCTTTTCTGCGGTGAGTAATTTATTTCTCTGGTTTATTTATGGAAATACGAGAAATGATTATTAAATAGGTATCAATGTACGTACTAGTATTTCAAGGATGAGAATACCAATATAGATTTGTTTTCTTTCCACTTGTTTCCCATTATGTCCTTAGTGTGTGATTATTAAAAGAAAATGAAGGGAAAATCATGAAGGTCCTGTGATTAAACCTAATAATATCCCCTAGCTAATATCAATTATATAGAAATACTCTAGTAGGATTGATTGGAACACCCTCTTCTTTTGAAAGTTGTTACTATCATTTTGACTGGTGGATTATGGTGGATCAATCTAGTTAATTTTTTTTTATTCAAATTTAAGTTTGTGAATATTTATTAAAAAAAATCCAGTTCGTGGATTATACATAAGGGTATTGATTTATGCATTGCTCGTGTGTATTTGCATCTTCAATGCCAAGCCCAAAAAAAAAAAAAGAAGGAAATCTTTTCCTCGACAAACAAGAAGCCAATCATCTGACCAGAAGGATTCAATTCCTTTTCCCCAATAGAATATGGAGGAGAGATGGCACCCCTACACCCCCCTCTCACCCATCGAATGGACAACACCTGAGGGCTCTGATTCATTTGAACTAACACTGAGCCGACAGGAGATGTCAGCTCGTCGGATAGAGGGTTTGAATTTACCCGAGCTCCAAGTATCATCCATCTAATGGGGATGCCACCTCTCCTCTAAGAGAGGATGTGGATCCCGAAAAAAGAATGTCAAGTGACAAATAATTAATATTTATTAAAAAACTATTTATAATTTTAAAAATATGATTTTCCTAAAATTAATTGTAATGATCCGATGTACATGAAGTAATATTCAAATTAGGAAAGACTTGGACCCAAATAAAATGGGGAGAGATTGGATTTTTCTTGATTTATACATTCTTTCTCATCTATAACAACATGAGCTCCCATTAGTCTGATTAATACATTGGCATTGTAGAAACCCTATTCCATTCAAATTTTGTAGACAAAAGATATATATCCAATAATATATTCCAACATCAAGATGGAGAGGGGCCTCTATCAACAACAATATAAAGAGGTGAAATGACCATCCTACCCCTAGTGGGGGGATGTCTCTGTGTGAACTCCAATTGATCTATGAGGTGGTATTTTCTTTTATTATGTAAACTAACATGAGCACCCCTGTTAAGAGAAGGTTCAGACTTAAGACAGTGTTAGTAATACAAAGTAACCGTTATATTAAATAATTGGGATGTGGGTCTTGATTTCAAAGTTACTTTGAGTTACAAAGTGGCTTCGAGTTTTACCACATAATAATGACGTCCGTGCCGTAGAAGGCGTTTTGATTCGTTTAAGCTATTATTATTATTATTATTATTATTATTATTATTATTATTATTATTATTATTATTATTATTATTATTAGGTGTCGTCTAATATTTCACACTTCACACTGACAACTTTATTCTCCTTTGTCCCCTGTCCATGTCCTCCTCTCGATCAGTCTAGTGTATATAACTATGATTCTCTCGATGTTCACGAGCTTTTTCTGATTTCTTTATTTCCTCCTCAACTCATAAAAGCTTAAATGAGAGGAAATCTACTCTGCTTGTTTGAAAAAGTCCAGGGGTGTTTGGTTTCCTTGACAGCACTACACCGGTACAGAGAGAGAGAGAGAGATTTCCATGGTCATCAGCATGTTTTGAATCAAAAATCAGAAAAGGGGTTGGATTAATTGGGGAAAATGAATGGGCTAATTTTTTTTGAACCCACCTAAGTTGTAGTGGTACTCTATCTTTATCTGATAAAAGCCCTGAAACCCGCTCAAATCCACAAATTTTAAAATTTTACACTAAAAAGTGAAATGTGATTAAGCCAAAAGTGGCCGAAAGAATTTTTAAAAAATTAAATTTAATCCAAAATCAAATCCAACCGAGCCTAAAGTAATAATAAATAAATAAAAATAGTAATTATCCCAAAAAACATAACTTAATTATAACTTATAATTGAAAACGAAGAAAAAAAAATTGAATTAAAGGAGAGAGATAAATACAAATCGATAAACGTCTTACCATTACTTTGTTTTATGCTGCTTTTTTTTTTCTTTTCTTTTTCTTACCTTCCAAACAAAGCTTAAGCTTAATAATTATGAAATGATAATGATTTAACGATTATTTTAAGGAAGGCCAACTGCTGATTCAAATAAAAGCATAGATCCATAATATTACCGTTGTGGGTCCTACAATAATTGGAGTAAAGTTATGAATAAACATTTCTAAGCCATCCATTCTCCGCATACTGTTGTTCCAGTTCCAAAGTTCCAAAGTTCCAAGTTCCAACAGCTACATACATATATTGTTATTATGCATTCGAAAGACACCACTTGTTTCCTAATTAAGATTAATTTGAACGTTAAAAAAAAGACTTTAAACCATTTGAAAAGTCAAATTTTTAACGGTAATTTAGTTTGACAAAATGGCTCGACGTTTGGAAACACCGTTTTGTCGAATGTAGAAAGAACTCACATATCTGTCGCCGGCATCTGTGCCCCCCCTCATTTAATTTCTCGGCTCTCGTCTCTCGTCTCACAGGGTTCACCCACGTGACATCTCAAAGCGAGAGAAGACAGGGGAACGTATCTCCTCGCGTGATCTCGATCATACCGCTCATGGTACGCTCCCTCTGTCTTTCTGTTCCCAATGCCCTTTCCGATTTCAAACAACCAGCAAACGAATGCACAAAAACATCGAGAAACACCTCCCCCCACCTTAAAAAAAAATGCCAAGGATACCAGTTAAATCTTCTAAGGGGCACTCATGTACAGATGGATCTCGTCTCAAGTTGAATTCTTTCTCCGTTCATGATTCAGTAATTAGAGTAAATCCACACACATTGCACTAACTTGGGGTGACAACTCAACTTGAGACAAGCTGAGAGTCCCTCACATAGTGCCACGTGAGGTTGGAAGTTGACAATTTAACTTGAGACGAGCCAGAGAGTCCCTCACATAGAGCCGACAATCCCCCCCCCCCCCCCTACCCCTACCCCTACCCCTTTTTTTTTGAGAGAGAGAGAACCTTCTTTCATGGGTCTCCAAGTTGATAAGAACCTGTACTTGGTCATGAGGGAGTCCATAATATGCAGAAGGTTAGACGCCTATATTACACCCCTAAAGCAATCCCAGACAAATTGTTTCATTCCAT
Source organism: Protea cynaroides (assembly GCA_028583415.1). Classification (NCBI taxonomy): domain Eukaryota; kingdom Viridiplantae; phylum Streptophyta; class Magnoliopsida; order Proteales; family Proteaceae; genus Protea; species Protea cynaroides. The sequence goes on along the minus strand of CM053266.1, from coordinate 41,718,937 downwards.
CTACTCCTATCGCCCAATTTTAATTCAGATTGACCTTAAACCAAGAATCCAACTCAACCTTAAAGATGTCATACGGTTATGGGAAGCCTTAGACAATATCAACATGTTATATACAAACTGAAGGTGTGAAACCATCAGGGAAAGAATGTATAGAAACCCTCTCCAGCCTGAGTTTGGGCAGGAGAGTTGGCGGTCCGGATGGATGACCACTACCTGGCTTTCGGATGGATCCAAGTCTTCCATCCGAGCCAACAAGCTGAGTCGAGAGGGGTGTCCGTTTGGATGGAGGGCTCGGATCCACCCGAGAGCCAGGTGGCGGCCATCCATCCAGGCCGCCAACTCTCCTGCCCAAACTCAGGCGGGAGAGGATGTGGATCCGGAAAGAATTGAAAAAATGAAAGCCCTGAATCAACTCAACAATATAAGCTCAAGATTGGGTTAGAACATAGACCCCAGAAACAGAAAGAGAATCATCTTCATGTTTGGTTAATTGAAAGTATAACAGCTCAAAAATAAAACCCATCATTACAAAATATTTTGTTTGCCTAATTGCATGTTACAAGATTATAATTTTTTCCTTCTTTTATTTATTTATTTATTTATATGTTTTTTTTTTTTTTTTTTTTTTTTTTGAGGGGATGACAGGAATTGCTTTCAGAGCCAGTGGATTAGCAGCTCACGCATGTAAATAACCTCCATTCTATAAAAAATTATTAGCTCATACCTGTTCCTTTTGATCCAGTTTCAATTACTTAAAAAATTAGAAAAGCCTCATTCTAGAATTTTTTGGGATTGGGATTTAGTGAAATAGAAACCAAAAAGTAAGAGTGATCATACATTAGGTTAATGGGTTCATGCACAAGTCTCCTTTCTAGGTGAAATCCTATGACAAGGTTTAGAGGAGTTGAAGGGAAAACTTTTGGGGCAAAGCGGTTCCTCTAAGAGTAGAGATCTCCACTTGGATTTCGTGTAGAGACAAATTTTGGCATTGGGCACTATAAGAACAGAAGTTTCAGATGGCTACTCAATGTTGCATGTGTTTGGAGAAGGAACAAAAGGCTGAGCACCTGTTCTGAGGTGGGTTTGAAGTTGGGATCGTTTGGCAGTTCTTGGATCTCTTGGTAATGGTTAAGTCCTTCCAGTATGGATACAAGATAGTCATCTCATGACCTTCAATTGAATCAGGCCCTTAAAAAGTTGGTTTGCGGGAACCAATCCCATATGCTATCATGGGGTCTCTAAAAAGAAAAATACAAGATATTTCAAGACAAGAGCAGACCAACTGGCAGGGTTATTTGTACACATATGCTGCTTCCTTATAGACTGCATATTGTAAAGAGTTGAATATGTGTTCAAATCCTTCAGAAATGGAAGAGAAGGTGTCATGTAATAAAATTTTGAAGGGAAGAAGACAAAATTACTTGTTGAAAGTGAATCACAACAGAACCTTCATTTCTGTCCTTTAGCTGTATTTTTCATTCAGAGATCTTTATATTTGGCAAATTGTCTTCACAAGTTTTTTGTCAGATGCCTGTGATCAATGTTTTTACCAATATATGACTAGATCTTCAGATACTACTTTGGAAAACATTCCCAATAAGTAATCCCAGAACTTCAGGATTTTATAAACATTTAACTCAATAAACACTTAACAAAATTTGAATGAATGCTTAAACTTTCATGGACCAGGTTGCCTAGTGGCCCTGAAACAATTGAAAAAAAGACGAGAGGAAATTACAACATATCATTAAATGTATAATATATTAAATCATTAATGATACCATCAATTCATTGACATTACCTTTTCAAGCTTTAGAAGTTGCTCCATGTTCGCTCTCAACATGTTCGACCAGAGATACTGGATCTCGAAATCCTTTACTACATCTGGGGCAAACATCAATTGTCACCTGATAGCTGCCACTTTCATGGACTCTCTCCACATGCTCTATTAGAGATGTAACAGATGTAAACTTTGCCTGACACTGTGGGCATTCTTCCACATGCCCAATACCACTGCTGCTCTGTCCTTGAACATCTCTTGCCATATGCAATGCTTGGCTAGTTCCAATACTCAACTTCGCCATGCCAGCTGAGGCTGAGGCTTTGACAGAGGAAGCTGCATTTCGAAAGCTTGTAGCCCACTTCGGTGATGATGCACTTAAAATGTTATTTGGTATTGATTGACTCCTCTTTAGGAGACCTATAAATGGGAACCCTGAGTCAGGTTTTTTGGGCCCAGGACACTTGTGGTCGGGTCCAAACCGGTGCTTCAAGCAATGATCTACAGTGCAGCCCCCACATCTGATCGTATTTGAGAAAGTTAGAGTTTCTCTGCAGCCAGAAACAGGGCACCGTTTTTTCTTTGTTGCCCTCTCATAGTCTGATGGATCACATTCAGTGTTAACATGGGACTCCCAAGTGATATTTGGATCTTCATCAGGGATCAAGTGGACTCCTTTACTGCAAAGCGGACAAATGGCAACAGTGACATCCTGTCTTTTAGCCTTTGGACAATGGTGCTTAAAATAACTTCTGTGCTCTAAACAGAATACCTAAAATGACATAACCACAACCCAGACACCAAGATTTTATCAAAAATGATTACATTGAATAGATAAGAAGGTCCCTACAAGAATAGGCAGGATGTTAATAAATAATAGATGTAACTGATAACATCAAAGAAATGAAGACCAGAAAGTAACCTCTTAATAATAACAAATGTCAATTAAGAACTTGACTGGCTGCAAAAGTAGCAATTGAGGTAGCATCCTCTGGAATGTACTTTTAAGAGTTGCATCCTCCACACCACCCACCCCCAAAAAAAAAGATTAAAAAAAATCTCAGGTTTGTTGTTGCAACAAAGCTATTCTCCTGTCACTCTATGTAGTAGCATTATGGTTTTAATTATTAATCCATGATTTTTAATTTTCACCTGCTACTTCCTTATGTTTCCTTTAATTACATATGGTCACATAGGGCCATTAGATAATAAGCCATATTTAGAATCTCCTTTGGGAGATATGACGTTTAAACATCCTTACAGACCTAAACCCCGACTTCAGGTGCATGAGAAAACCACACTTTGAAAACGAACTCACAGGTTAGCGTGCACCTAAACATAAGCTCAGTTTAATATAGTTGAACATGTCAAATGTCCAAGCTTAAAATCCATATTGATCAAGTACTGGAGGTGGTTTCTCTGCTCTCCATCCTTCATACACTCTAAAGATGCTCTCAACTTTTGGCAACTTTGCATTGTTTTTTGGGGAAAATAAAGACGATATCTCCAATAGAACTCGTGCTCCCCACTCCATCCATAAGGTTTTCTAGCATTACAATAAGCATGGACATCCACCTCGGAAGACCATAAATTTTAAATTGCGAAATCAACACCCAAGGAGAAATTGGGAGTCAATATCAATACTGAAGGACGCTAAACACATCAACTCCTAAGTGAGGTACTGACATATCATTGTCTTCATGTTTTACGTTCTAAAACCTTTAGATGTTCTGGTGCTTCAAAGAAGAGAAAAAATAATTTTTATTTAGTAAGAAAAAAAACCTCTATTTCTGACATGCCCAAACATCAATATACAAGAAGTTAAGGGCCTATGGGGGCTGCTTCGCCTATACCGATGATTGAATGATATGCCTGTGCTTTGATGGCAAGGATAAAAGGTGCTAAAAAATCCAAAAGAACCTATGGTTCAAGCCAATGTTAGTGAGGTGAAAGGCACATACAAGCCCCTAATGCGTCTCAAGGCTCAAAGAACAAGAGGAGGCATCCGACTGACAGAAGAGAGTCACAATTAAAATAAAATAGAAAAGAACTAAGGTGATTATAGCTACAAGAGATAAAATAAGATTAGGAAAAAAAAAACAACATAACTGTACATAAATTATAAGCAATCAGAAACAGTACAAAAAGAAAAACAATTGACTAATATAACATATAACCAATGACGAAAGATGGCAAAGCTTCAACTCTATGACTCACAAAGCAAGCATTGTTTGCCCCCTAAAGCTGCAATGGTCAACCCAACTGAGCTGATACTTGGTTTGCTCTAACATGGAGCTTGTGGTGCATCCTAATGGCACTATAATGATCAACAAAGCACATACCAAGATTCATGTTCAATAAGATCTTAATATTCTTTTTCGAGTCAATTGGAATTATTCAGATTTCTTCCCGCATGAACAAATCAATGCACATGCTTTAGAATCAGATTTAAATTATTCAGATTTCTTCTGCCATGAACAACTTATGCACAGACTTTTGAAGCAGTTAAACAGAATCAAGGTATAAAAAACATGTCCAATTCCTTGAACCAGATAAACAAACGGACGAAACCGCCAGAGCGCGTTGATTAAATTGAAAAGCCAAGGAAACAAGTGAATCGAACCTGATTGCAACTATCGCATGTGAAGGGCAAGAAATCAATTTGATTACAATCTCCAACACTGCAATGCTTTCCGAGATCGGGAAATTCAGGTGTCCCCATCAGACGGGGGAAAGATTCGGGAAGAAATCTGAAAGAGGAATCAACGGAGTGATAGTCTCAGGCTTTGAATCTCCGCGTTATTTCGCGGGAGACTTTTAGTCAACAATGAAAAATCTGCAACACTTTCGATGGAAGAAGCCGCCGAATAAGAAAGAATTCAGAAGTTTATAAGAAAATCAAATAAACACGTTTCGATTCCCAGAAATTCGGATTCGGGTTAAACATGGAGTGGATGATGTTTGGTTAGAGCAAGTAAAAAAGTAAAAAATAAAAGTAAATAAAAAAAAGGGTTGGATTTGGTAATCAACTTTGGTTGGAGACTTTAAAATTTAAAGAGAATTAAATAATCACATAAAACTCCTATTATTTAATGGTAATTCGGATGGGTATTAAAGTTTTCAGTTAAACCAAACACACTTTATAATCTAAATTTAATATTCGATCAATTTCTCCAAGGAAGACGATATAGATTTTTAAGTGGGTGGGTGATAAATTGGAATTGGTAGATATGTATATAGTAATTATTTTACTTATAGTAATAAGAGTCTTTGTTAAACTACATTACAATCCATACGATGGAATTTTATGAAATTTTTTAACCTGCACAGTTGGTATAGGACTCTTTGACTACAGCTGTTGAGTTAGAATATGATTATATAATCTTATTGTGTTTATAATTCTATACAGTTCTATTGTAATTAAATCTCCTGTTAGTATATAAACTCTTCATTAGTTTATAAATTTATTTTATTAGTTTCCTTTACCAATTAGGCTTGTTAGTTTTATTTTCTTATTTAGAATTTATTTTGTCTTTAATTTACTAGACTTATAGAATCGTAAAACTAACTAATATGTTTTCTTTGTTCTATAAATACAAATTACAAGCAGAGAAGCATACTTATTCTCTCTTGATTCTCTCCATCTTATCTTATTTTACCTATTTTGTTACCGTAACTGATACCGTCATTAACATTTGGTAGAACCTGCTCATCGATTAGCTAGGAAAGTTCTGATGTGTGTATTATCAGATAATGTTGTTACTGATCAGAATCTACTTGAACCGTACCATTTGATGGTTTAATTAATTCACTCTTATGTTCACCAGTAAAAAAATAAATAAATTTACAATTTTGCACAATACCAAACTCGGGCACCCTTTTTTTCCATCCTCTTAGCTTAGGTGAATTGGCATCATCACTGCCTCACTATATAACAGACTCAGTTTTCTGTCATTTTAACTTTGAAAGTGACTCGGGTTCAAGTTGGTAGGACTGTGGGGCAAGAAATGAAATTGATTTTTTTAAAAAGGATTTTATAATCATTATTAAATAAGTTTTTTAAAACTCTATCATATTTGATAATTATATTTTCATTTTCAACTAAAAGAATTTAATTGCTAAGTAGAAAAAAAATTTAATAATCAGGTATAAATAAATTTTTTTTTTTTAGGGGGGTCAGTTTCATACACATGCATAGTAATACATAAAACCTTTTGCCTTTTTTTCCGAAACTCAATCCAACACCCAAAAATAATCCAACCTAGCTGCAGGATCTAACCCAACCTCAACCCCACCAGCCAGGACCAGGGCTAAACCAAGGCAGCTCACAAACATGGCAGTACTAGGTCATTAAATTGCAAGAAAACCAACTGAAGTTACAATCTTAAGGGAAGAAAGTTTCATTAAAAGGAAATCCAGAAAGCAATCACAAAAGCTATATCTATTAAGTCCATTGGTAGCATCATGTTTTGGGGCATTTGTTGTATTTTAATTATATTTTTCTGTATTATTATTTTTATAATAAAAAGTAAAATTTCAAAATAAAACTATTTTAGTCTTTCCTTCTTATAGTATATGGTTTGAAAGGGTATTGAGGTGAAACTAGTGAGGTTAGATCTCAAGACCTCAAGTTGAGACAAGTATGGTTGATCTCTTTTATAAAATCTTCTTATACATAATTTTTCTAGCGTCTTCACTAATAAAATGTATTTTATATAGAAAAAATCCCATTCGTTCATACATTATTTGGCAAACTATTTGATGTATACTACATGTGACTAGTAAACCCCCAGGTGCATGGTAATGCAACCACTCAGTACATGTATTAGTATTACTGTAAGTAGTTCATATATCTCACCAACTTGTCAGCGGGCCCAACCGGCCCAATTCCCAAGCACACCCATTATTAGGGCTAGGCCAAGATGTATTTCCAATATGAATCCCAAGCCTGTCCAAGGCGTCTCATTTCTAGAGCCTTAGGCGAGGCCAGGCCTGATCCATGGCACTGAAGTGCCACCCCTAGTGACCATTCAAGAATCATGTCATAGTTAACATGGTAAAGTCATCAACGTAGAAGGCTATAGTCACTGCTATAAACTGTCCATCTTGACATTCCAAGCTTCCTCTAACACTTTAGAAATGAGGTTACTCCATGGGTGGATTCTTAGGTTGCCTTGGTGGATTCAAGGGGTCTATTCTGCAAGATGGATCTCCGAACAACAAAGAATACAACATCGAAAGTAACAGAACAGAATAGGATAGAGGTAGACAAATCAGATTTCAGAATAACCGAACTAGAAGAGAAAACAATAGCTAAATAAGGGCAATTCGGATTGTCCTGAAATTTGAAAACCTAGATAGTAGTCTTTTTTATGAGGACCACGAGCTGGTAAACAGGTAAAGTATGCAATAGGAACCTTGGAATGTCAGGATGGATTTTACCATGTTACATAAGCCTGAGAATAGACCAAAATTCAATCCAAATACAACTTGAAAAACTAAAAAACAACCAGCCGCCAGCCTTAGAAGGCTTTACTAATTATTCATCTAGGACTCTTAAAAGCACCACAAAAACTGAAAAATAAATTCTTATCACTCCCCTAACTAAGTCACCAACTAATACTCAAGTAAGAAAGCAAACACGAGAACCCATCTTGACTTGAAGAACTCCTACTTAGCTAGGGAAAGGGAGCATGTTAACCCCTTCAACTCTTCTTCTCTGTGGCACATCAATTGGAAGTGAAAACAGAAGTAGCAGTTGTATGAGACCAAAATTTGCTTGAGTGGGGAAAAGAAAGTTCAAAACAAAAAGAGGATGACACGGAAACAGAATTTTTTTTTACTGGATATTTGTTGCCCTGCTTTCCATGCAAAAAAAATATGTTCTTTTATGTAACATTTGAACCACTTTCACTCACTTCGCCATTTAGCAATGCACAATTTTTTAACATCTGTTTATAATGCTATTTGCCTTCATTATGGATGATTTAACCAAAGACATTCAAGATGAATGTTTTTTGCTAATGATATTGTTTTGGTCGATGAGGTAACAATAAAGTTAACGCCAAGTTAGAGCTATGGAGATCAACATTAGAATTAAAAAGTTTTAAGATAAGTAAAACAAATGAGGAGTATATGGTGCGTACTTTAGTCACACAAGGAGTACAGATAATGAAGAGGTGAAAATTGATGAGTGGGAGATACATCGAAGTGATTATTTTTGTTCTCTAGGTTCAATCATTAATTAAAGAAGATAATATAGAGGATGATGTTTCATAAAGAATTAAAATATAATGAATGAAGTGGAGAGGTGCGTTTGGATTACAGTGTGATCGGCATATTTCTTTACAACTTATGAAAAAATTTATAGGAAAATCATTCGACTGGCTATGATGTATGGAGCAAAATGTTTAATAGTTAAGAAGCATCGGATAAATAAACTTAGTGTAACTGAGATGAGGATGTTAACATGGATGTCTGGCAAAACTAGGATGAATAAGGCAATGAATGATCGTATCAAAGCTGATTTGGGAGTAACACCAATACATGATAAGCTAAGAGAAAGTCGTTTGAGATGGTATAGCCACGTTCCACAGAAACCGTTAGATGCTCCAGTAAGGAGGAGTGATTTGATTCAAATTGAAAGATCTAAGAGAACTAGGGGCAAACCTAAAATGACTCTAATGGATGTGATCAGGAAAGACATGTATAATCTAGGTCTTGTTTCAAGTATGACATCGAACAGAGCTAACTGGAGGACAAGAATCCATGTAACTGATCTCATTTAGTTGGAATAAGTCTTTGTTGTCGTCGTTGTTATTTATAATGCAATATGTTATATGATTCTGTGACCATAAACATAAATCAAACAAAAGCCAGTTAAAAGAATCTAACCTCAAAAACACTCATCAAGTGATTGAGTTCCTTGTCCAGATCATTTATAGCTTGGTTATACACCTGCATTGGAGATGATTGGGTAGTTTTGTGTACCTGCAAAACCACCATAGCCTGGTTATACGCCTGCATTGGAGATAGTTGGCTAGTTGTGTGTACCTGCAAAACCACCAAAATTATTCTAAACCAACGAACATAACAATTAAAGTACAGGTCAATAGCACATTGTCTCCTCGTTCAGAGTAAGTCTTAAAACCATAAATTACGAAAGCGCACACAAAAAGAAAAAACCACTTACAATGGCTATCACACAGAGATGTTTAAACTTTAAACAAATGCTTGCTTAGCTATACTAGATGCTGAGACAAGTGACTCTATTCTGCTTTCTCACTGGCACAATGAAAATAATAGATAGATAGCGATAGAGAGGAAACTAACCCAAACTAAAATCTTGTACTGCAAGGGGTGCGGGAGCTTGTAACCAGCAAACAGCACATTAGGGTCCCTGTGCAATTGCCTGAAAAATAAAACATATCAAATAATCATCATTTGACAAACTTTTCCCTACAAATCCATCAATCAGCAACAAAATAAAAATGAATTTTGGTATTCGAAGAAGATGAGCAGAGAGTGATTAATTAAAAAGTACATTCGGAGAATGTTCCCGACGGTGTTTTCTTCTCTCTCAATGGTGAATGATGCAGCATTTATTATCTTCGTGTCTCTCTCGTAGGAAACCCTGGGTTTGCAGCAAAAATGCAGCTGGTTGCACAAAGAACAAACAAATACACATGACTGAAGGCGAAGCAAAGAGAATAGAAACTGATATACATACTTTTGACGAAACGCTCGTATCGATCTGGGGCGTTCATGCTTCTCTAGTCTCTACTCTCCGTTTCTCTCTCTCCCCTCACTGTGATATGGGTGTAGACCATTGATGCCTCTTTTTGCTAAAACGATCCCTTTTGAATAAGATTTAAAATTTTCCATAGTGTAGTCCAAACTTTTTTTCTTGGTTTTTGTCCAAACAGCATGAAACAGGAAAGTGAACTGGTTTTGTGAAGATAATGTTGCAAATCTGAATTTTTTTTGTTCTTTTGGATAGAAATCTGACTAGTTTTGATGTTTATCAAGAAAGAAATTAAAGTTATGCATCAAAAGTTAGACCAAATTCAATCATATGCTCCTTCTAATAGAATTCTGGTTTATACACCTTTTGTAATCTTAGAAATTTCAATGTTTTATTATGCCATTTGACAAACCATTTTTTAACTTTATGATCTACTTATCCACAAATCTTTTAATATGGTCTAAATTGCCAGGTGGCAAATGTAGGTGCAATATCAAGAAGGTGAAGAACCATAAACCCTAATATTAATTTTATTTTTTGAAAAAACATTGAATCATTAGTAATGAGGGTAATTATATAATCGGATGTCTGATTCAAATTTATAATACTCAAAATCAAGTCACTTATTTAGTGGTTTGTTGGAGTATTAGATTGAATGAACAAATTTTTTTGTTGTATTTGGATTGTATAAATTATTTATAGGTGCAAATTGGTCCCAAAACAGGTGAGCTCTCTATACAAATTTATGGGCTTGGGCTGAAAATTTTGGTCTAGGTTGGGTTGGACCCATAAATCTTAGCTTAGATTGGGGCAGGTTGGACCTTGGATTGAGGCCACAACTTAAGCCTAGCTCAGTCTGAAACTACATGTGTACATGTAAAATAGGCTTGCTCGGATTAGATATGCGCACATGGCTTAGCCAGATTGGAAAATATTTGTCTCTTGTTGTCCAGTTCCTCCAGTCGTGTTCCCATAGTTCGAGTTCACCCAGCACATATATTGATGTATTGGTATGCGCTTTAGGTGAACTCTAACCGTTGGATCACATTTGAAGTCTCTCCAACGATAAGAGACTATTTGAATCCAGCCGAATTACATTTCTACATCATTCGCACTTGCCATTTCCAACGCTTGAACATTAAAACCAATTATTTTCAAGCCTGAAACCATTCCTTTGCATGGTCCCTCCTTGTAGACCCAATTTCTACACTCACAATGGATGAACCACCTATCCAAACAGCCAACAGTGCATTATTATCACTTTCCTCCTAATAGATATAGAAATCATATAAATTTCATTACCTTTATAAGATGCATGACATAAAACGGTTAGTAAATTGCATGCATTTGTTGTGAATAATGTATACAAACATGATAATTCATTGTCATCTAGTGATTGTTTTACATCATTTTTCTACTTCCTATCTTGAACAAGATGCATATTGTTATGATAATAAAAAATAATTACGACAATACGACTTCAAATGTTAATATTAAAACATTGGAGAAGACCAATTACACTAGCTTAATGGTAAGTTTATATTTACAATAGTTCAATGAAATTATTTTTATTTTCTTAAATCATAATATTTTTTGTTTTTATCTCATTGGGTTTGATCTAAACAAGTACATGACTAGGTTGGTTGTATGTTTTTTTTTTTTTTATCTTATTAGGTTTTTGACAACACTATTTTCGATGGCCATGGAGGAATCTAGCACCACTCCTTCAGCAGTTAGTATACAAGCTTTCTTCATTCCAAAAAAGGATTAATCAATAGATTACTGAACATGATAAGGTGGTTTATGACACAGCAGGAAGAGTTTAGAAGATAATATTTAGACCAAGACTTGAATTTTAGCTTAAAGAAAAATTGGCTCGGTTAGTCACCTGAGATGTCGAAACATTTGGTCTTGGGCAAGGTCAGCAACAGGACAAGGTCAAGATCAACTATTAAACTATAATAGTCCACACGATAGGACATGGTTCCAACCCTTATCGTGTAGGACTCCTTATAGTTCTTGTTGATTGCTGCGGTATTGAAGTGGGACTCTAAGTCCTCAGTTGCTGTGATGAAGTATAACCCTATGTCATGGTTGCTATGTTGGAACATGACTCCACAGTACTATCTAATGATGAGTTTTAGTTAGAGAGAGAATTAGGACACTAAAGTCATGAACTAATATGTAATCTGTTAGCATAGCCATGATAATTTTATTTTAGACTTTTATGTAATCTGAACTTTTTAGTTTTATATATAATATCATCACGGCGATTACCTATTTTGCTCCTCTTAACAAAATCAACTTTTCTTTTCTCCATTCTCCAAACTCTCTTCTTTTCGTTTTCCTTTTTATTTATTTTGTTACATCAACGACAAGTATAGAGTCAAACATTGCAGTTTTTGGATATCGACCTCCTAAGAATTTGGCTGATTTACGTCTCTTGCCATCACTTTCTAGTCTAGCCAACTGTTCACCATATTTCAAATGTGATTTCTATATTATAGATTTCTATATTATATCTTAATACGGTAATGATAATCATGCTAACATATAGAGGCTTTTCATCGAGGCGGGTAAGGTTGAGTGGCCTGTTTGTTTACGAAACATGGTTACAAGAATTGTATCTTGAGTTTAATCCGGTTGTAATGTCTTTTGATCATCAGTAGAATTTCTCTTCACCAGAAAAAAAAAAAAAGAAAAAAATATAGAAACTTTTATGTTTAATAAAAGAACACACAAAATCAACTAAGATAAATAAATAAGAATGCAAATGGACATGTTATTCGTTTCCTTTAATGTTTTATATTTTAGAGCTATATTTATGTAGACTCCAATGTGATGTTACATTACATAAAATAGTGTGACAAACAATTATTTTGGCTCATCTGTCATACTAATAGGGGTGAGAAATGAAAAATATCTCAAGTGCCGTAGAATCTAGCTATTAATATCTAATCAAATTTTGGTTTTCCTATAAAATAAAAAAAATAATATTATGATATATGGATTACAAAATCGAGCATTATCAATTTGCAATTGAAAATTTCCGTGTACTTCAACATCACAAACCAAGTCGAGCAATTGTATCTAATTCAATAATGTAAGGGTACATTTAGCGATCAGTCAGGTTATTGGTAAATCTTGCTTATTTTAAGTCAATTTCATTTGCTTTGATCCAACTAAGAGCCTCACTGAAAAGCAGGGGGAAGAACATCAAGCCAATTAGTTCCCTTTATGTATGTTATAGGCATTATGCACCTCATCAATAAAAAAAAACTGACACGCGTAAGAGTACACATCATCAACAGGACCGGCTCAGTCAGTAGTCGAGTTCCGGATATAGCGAACGACCGAGAGGGCCCAATCTATGCAACTTCCGAGCTCCGCACGTCTCAGATTTCGGTAATGTTTGCTCCAGCAAACACTTGAGTCCCGTACATCTCGAACTTACGTAAAGCTCGGCCAATTCAGCATCTGAGCCATGCAAGTCATGGGTTCCAGGATTACTTGGCCTCGTCATCCCTACTTTTTGCATTTAACTCTCTCTACAGCCCCATTCGAACCTGGGGTCTTATTTTAATATTGAGCTCTTTATCTGCTTGTAATTGGAACTGACTTTGGTTTTGGAGTGACTCTAAGTTATTAATAAGTGCAAATTGGTCTCGAAGCACGTGAGCTCCACATTTGAGCTTGGGCTGGAATTTTTCGTCTAGGTTTGGCTTCGAGCCCATAAATCTTAGCTTAGGTTGGGGCAGGTTGGGCATCAGATTGAGGCCACAGCTTAAGCCTAACTCAGTCTGAAACTGCCCGTGTGCATATAAGATAGGCATGCCCGGATTAGATATGCCTGTATGGCTTACCTAAGTTGGAAAAAAAAATGTCTTCTGTCGTCTAGTTCTTCCAGCCATGATCCAATAGCTAGAGTTTATCTAGTTCATATAACAATGTATGGGTATACAAATCGGGTGAACTCTAGCAACTAGATCACGGCCAAAATCTCTCCAACGATAAGAGACGATTTGTGTATAGCCGAATTACCTTCCTATATCATTCACACTTGCCATTTTCAACATTTCTTGGACATTAAAACCAATTATTTCCATGCTTGGGCCCATTCCTTTACATGGTCCCTCCTTCTATACCCAATTTCCACACTCCCAATGGATGAACCTTCCTATCCAAGCAGCCAACAAGGCCTTACTTTATTTTAGAAAAAAAAAAAAAAAAAAAAAAAAAACGGCCCTGGTATCATTTTCCTTGTAATAGACAATAGAAATCATATAAATTTCATTAGTTTTATAAGATGCATGACATAAAACGACTGGTAAATTACATGCATTTGTTGTTAGAAATGTATACAAATATAATAATTCATTGCCTAAGGTGATCATTTTACATCATTTTCATATTTCCTATCAGATGCATATTGTTATAGTGATATAAAATAATTATGACGATGTCAAATGTCAATACTAAAACATTGGAAAAAACCAATTACGTTAGGCATAGGCCCAGAATTTTTTTTTTTTTCTTAAATCATAACAACCATGTTTTGTTTTAATTTGATTGGGTTTGATTTGCATGAGTACAAAGATTATATCTGCCTAAGGTTTTTTTTTGGTTTGCATCTATATCTGCCTAAGTTTGGATGCATGTTTTTATAATCTTATTAGGTTTCGATGAAACTATTTATGATGGCCATAGAGGAAGTTGAAGTTTACAAGAGAATATTTAGACCAATACTTGAATTGCAGCCTAAAGAAAATTTGACTAATCTTAATTTGGTGATGATAGTCCTGCTAACCTCTTTTTATGTCAAAACAAATAACAATGCAAATTGGCATTGACTTGTTTTCCTTGCTAATGTGATGTTAAATTGCATAAAATAATGTAACAAATTATTGTTTTGGGTCATCGTCTTGTAAATAAGAGCGAGACATGAAAACCATTTATGGTATAGAATCTACCTATTAATTATCTAATCAAATTTTGGTTTTCCTATACAACAAAAAAATTATATTATAACATGTGGGTTACAAAAGCTAGCATTATCACCATGCAATTGCCAATTTTTGTGTACTTTCGACCCAACATTTATGACCTTATAGATTAGAGGAAGACCGTATTCCTTTGGAAGGTACAAGATGTAAAAATAGGTGAAGTCAGATCTTTTTTCAATTGGTAGTCTAGTCTGCCTAATATTGTTGGATCAGTCACACAAGAGAGAGAAAGATCCAACAGTAGCACTGGGCGGACTAGACAGAATTGATGACTGGAGAGGATGTCCACGCGAATGAAACTCCTCATTGTTACACCAATGTCCACCTTCCCAATTATTGGACCTCTCACCCAAGTAGATGACATGGTCTTAATGTCAAAAATTTATCCATAAAACATAAAAATCCATTACCTTTACAGTGTGCTCTTAATTTTGTTTTTGTATATTATTTCAGAGGTAGCTGACGTTTGGATAAATTATACCAGAGATACCTACTTTTCAAAAATCATACTAGAAGTACTTGACATTTTGATAAATTATATTAGAGGTACCTGACGTTTCAAAAATATTACACTTTGTGTGTCTTTTATTTTTGTACTTTCAAATTTATCCCTATTTAGCATAATTTTCTTGGTCCATTTTGGTTCACTCTTTCACCATCCCATTGTTGCAATGACTCACCACTCGGATTCTCATGTACTTATCATTGTCTCAATTGTCCACCCCCTCTCCTGCCGCCCCCATTATTTCCTGTGATCCTTCCTCACCGGCGATTGCTCATCACCAAGTCACAAATCTCGATTATGATACACACCTCTAGTGAAAATTCCACATCCCAACTTACTATTTTTTCGACGGATGTACCAACGATTAGGCACCAAATAAAGGTAGTTCAATAAGAAACAACCAGTCCCTAAAAATTTAAGATAGATCTAATGGTTAAATGTTAATTAGGGTTAATGTTGAAAATTTGAAAAGAGGTACCTTTTGTATGATTTTTGAAATGTGAAGTACTTTTGATATGATTTTTCAGAACGTTAAGTACCTTTGGAGTAAATTATCCTTTTTTTTTGTAAGGGTATGCTAACTATGCCTTGATTTTGAAGGTTTGTGAGCAAATGAGGTAGTTTACTCATTGGTCACTTAAATGTTTTAGGGATGAGATTGGATTGGATCGGCCTTTTCAATTCTATGTAGTAATTGTGTCTGCACGACTAGCAAAGGTCAATCCTTACAGGTTAGGCAATATATCAAGGAAACACGGACCGATTCTAAACCGATCTATTGCCAGATTTCACAAACCATATTTCTCTCTTGTCTTAATGTTAATATGAGGAATATTCAATGACTGTCATCCACTATAAACGCATACCAATACATTGATAACTGCACACAGGAAATGATAGCCATTAGATATTCCTCATGTCAATGTGAGGAGATTATTTTTCAAATTCCACATATTTATTTTTCTATTTAATCTTCTCTTTCCATAAAATAAATTACCAAAAAAAATCATGTAAAAGATATACCCTACGCGGCGTGCACAGCTTGTCATATCCACAATAATCAGGGCTGATTTTATCCAAAAAAAAAGAAGAAAAAGAAAGAGAACTGGGCTAGGGCCGCCATCCGCCTATGAAATCCTTCGTCGCCAAACGCATCGTCAGATCACTGTAGGTGCATATTAGACGAATCCCACGTACAAGAGTCGTCAGTACAAAACCCATCCATCCCGACGCGACGCTCGCTCCTGTCTATCTCTACCGAGCAAATCTAATCTAAGGAGAGCGTCTCCGCTCGCTCTCACGAGGGATTTAAAAGAAAAAAAAAAAAAAAAAAAACGTATCTATTATCGTTTTAAAAGTACATAAAAAGGCCTCAAAATTTGCTTCCCCCAACATACACTTGACACACTTCTCCAACGTTTATTTTTTTTTTTCTTATATTTTTGGGGGGATTTATTATTATTATTATTTCAAAGATTTTGATTACAGGAGAAATCCCGCTAAAAAAATTAAGATACAAAGAAAAGAACCGAAATCAACTCCATGGCATTTCATGTCGCTTGTCCAATTACATGGTTCGTCTTTACTCTCTCACCTAAATTCTCTTCTCTGCTATTTTTATCTAAACCTTCTATAGCTGAGGTTTCTCAATTTTCTCTTTATGTGTTTACGTCTCTTATTTTGATTGAGTTTGTTTGTGTTAATTGCAGTCAGCGTATCTGCTTCTGCACGCTTGGGTTCCCTCAGAAACTTCATAGCGAGAAGGGGAGGAAAGATTTCTTGAAGGAGGTTTTTAGGGTTGAGGAATTCTTGAGCGATCCATGGTCGGTTAGGGCTAGAGATAAGGGCACTGTTCAGGTTTTGGTTCCTAGAATTGTTGCGTCGACTCCTGTGGTGACTGTTGTCCCTGATGTGGTTGGGGTTGGGGTTGGGGGTGGAGATGGGGATGGGGAGGAGATGTCTGCTCAGACAAAGCGAGTTGCGTTGCAGAAGAAGGCAGTTGCTGCATCGTTGGCCGCAGAGGATTATGCTCGGAGGTTTGAGACCGGAGATTTGGCGGTAAGGTTCTTCAAATTTTAGCCCTAATTTATATCGTTAAGGTAACCAAAGAAGCCATATTTGATCTGATTTTACATTTGATTATTATAGTTAATGAGTTTATAGCTCATAATTTTATTCCATTTCCACCCTCCTATAAGATTTATCCTTCCTCAGCAGCATCAGTTTGTTTTCTGGTGCTGTGACGGCTGTTAGTTGCAAAGAGTAATTGGATTTCTGCTCTCATTATCTGCGGTGGTAGTATGCGAGCTTGCACATTCTTAGAGTTTTCCCTCCCCACAATTCTCATTTAGAAGGTATAATTGTTGGGTTCTGTTTTAAATGTGCTATCAGTGAAGAATTAAAGAGTAAGTTGGTTAAGGGAAGAACGGTATTCATTGGTGGGTAATTACATCAAATTCCTAGGCCCTACTTCTCCAGAGAAATTGAGCCCCTTCTGATTTGCCATGTTGTGAATAACAGCACTTTACATGAAATCATTCCTCTGAATAACTATCTTTTCCCCCCTTTAAAAACATAGTTGGTATAAATTATTTTTTCCCCTTACTTTGCTCCCGATGGTAGATTTTTATCTAAATACTGAATGCTCACATCGTCGCCGTCCTAAATATCTAGGAGAGTCATCTTTAATGTTGTGGTCTCATTTTGTCTTTGGTTCCTGTTATTTGCTTCACGTTTAGATGAATGCTAATTCATATGGAACTTCAGAAAATCGAGTAAAACCTTTTTTCTGTTTTGTTCCTTAATTAACCAAATTGTTTTGTTTGCTCTTTGTTTTTCTTCTGTCTCAGGATGCCTCCAAAGAAACAGGTCAAGATATTGTTGCAGAAGAACAGGGTGCTTCGACCATCAATGTAATGTGTAGATTGTGCTTTTATGGTGAAAATGAAGGAAGCGAGAGAGCAATGAGGATGCTTGCATGCAAAATTTGCAGCAAGAAGTATCACAGGAACTGCCTGAAAAGTTGGGCCCAGAACAGAGGTCCCACTCTCTCTCCTTGATCTTTGTCAGACGTACTGTATAATTTTGGTTATTGTGCTTTAATAGACTTTTTTCACATTGAGTTCTGTTTCAGATCTATTTCATTGGAGTTCATGGGCCTGCCCGTCTTGTCGAACTTGTGAGGTAATTGTTTTGCTGATGTCTTTCTTATGTGGGAAATTTAACTGATCCATAATTTTCAGAATTATGTGGGATGCATTCTTATTTGCTCAAGTTCTTTTTGTAAATTTTAATGGCTGAAGGACCTTATTCAGGTCCTATGGGGGAAGGGGATTCTACTTGGGTCTTTGAAAATTGGATTGGACCCTTGTTCTTTAGAGAGGTTATCAGTAATTGTGGAAGGAGACTGTTAGAATGTTTTTACTTGGTTGTATAGTCCTTCTGAGGAGCCCTAGGGATTTGCATATCTCGTTAGGTTCACTGGGCACATTGCCTCTAGGTTGGACGAAGCATTTCAATGGAATCCTAGGACTGTTAATGAGACGGCCAATTACGTGGCCAAGCAATATTAACAAGAATCTCTAAGTTCAAAGTCGATGGCTTCCCAAATTTGATTGAAGGACCTAGAAGGGAAGGTCCAAGACCTGAGGTTTATTTCCATCCATATGTGGTAGATTGATGCACAAAAAAGCCAATTTCCCTACAACATCACATGGAGATTTCTCTCTGACTGATGCCAGGATCCGTTTCCACTCTTTGGTAAAGGACAGCATGGGCGACGGAACTGGCCAGCATTGACGAGCAAATTCTTCCCAAACCCTCTGGGAGAAAGGGCAATAAATAAATAAGTGAGAGATAGACTCCCTGGCTGACCAGCATAGGCAGCAGCTGGGAAATATGGGAACCTGCCTTTGGATGAGCATAGATTTGGAGTGAGGGACCAAGTCATCATCACTCACCAGGTTTTAAAGCTGTGGCATAAAATATGACCTTGGAAATCTGCTTTTGGATTGAATTATAA
Source organism: Protea cynaroides (assembly GCA_028583415.1). NCBI lineage: Eukaryota > Viridiplantae > Streptophyta > Magnoliopsida > Proteales > Proteaceae > Protea > Protea cynaroides. Next base: position 41,699,884 of record CM053266.1, on the reverse strand, counting down.
TTGGTGGAATGAAGTTCAGGTTTTTTAAAGATACAAAAACTAAGGGTAACCCACACATGGTTTGGTTGAGAGTTTTAAAAGTTCAAACAAAAACAAAGATGCTGCAAGAAATTAGGGAAGTATGGTAGCATTTAGATAACAAGAATTCTATCTCCTTGAATTTACAAAGCACCAGTGGGTAATTTAACCATCAAAAGTATGCAATGGGAAGAGTATTCAAGTGGCAACAGTAATTCTCTCTCTCTCTCTCTCTTCCCCCCCCCACAAGCCCAGAAAAAAGTTCTCATAAATAAGAGTTGCATCTCCCACATTTTTTACCTTACCTTATTCTTATCATGACTCTAACGTGAACTTTAGACTTAAATAGAAAGAAAAAAACATTGTGACGTACCACTGTTGTGTCTGGACACCCACTTATGACATATAAATAAAACTGGATGAAGCATTAACAAAACTTAATTAATTACTCAATCAATCGACACAATTCAACTAAGCATCTCCCCAACTAAATGGAGTGGCTACATAGATCCTCTTTCATCATTCTTTCTGTTTGAAGGAATAAGACTTAACTAAGTGTTAATAATATAAAATCAAGTCTTTAATGAACTAGACCAAACCTTTGAATACCTAAAAATTATAATTATAAAATACCGTTTACACCAAAATAAGAGAAATAAAATAAGCTGAATATTCATTGTTTAGTCCAATTCAGTTACTTGCCATTAATTGACTTGCTTTCATAGTGGTCTGTTTAGATGGCCCCAAGTTATATCCCTTTTGGCCCTGCATTATAATCATACCTCAAGACCAAAATTCTGATATTTGAAGATCTGTTAGATCAACATTTTAAGTCATGGTTAGGTTTTATTAATTATCTAAATCATGTTGTGGCATTGATTGTCCACTTGATTGAGTGAGGCACTGAAGAAAGCCCAAGAAGTGCGAATTTAAGGTTCTTACCATGGTTGTTGGTATTTTATTAGTGTTCTGGATGTGCAGAGTGCCAGAATCCTTTTATGAGTTGATCTCACAAATGTGTCAATTTAAATTATACAGTGTCCGAGCAATGTAAGTTTATGCTGTTTTATGTAGGTCTGGAGAGTGCCTGCCAAAGATTTGGTTTTTTGATGATTTCTTTAATATGATTTGAAGTATACTTTTTGAGTAATTTTTTTATCCTTCATTATGTTAATGCACTGTAAAATTGATTAATTTTTAATCATTCATTATGTTAATTAATTTTTTTTTATCATTCATTATGTTAATGCACTGTCTAAACAACCTTTAGTTGGATGTTGGATCAATTTTACTTTATTTTGGCTGTTATGTCCTGGTTATCTGCTTGTTGGTCTCATTATGAGTAGTCTTGCTTCTTGCTTGTTGCCAGCAAACTCACATTAGCATGATATTGTAATGTTACTCTTTCGCATATTACCCTTGACTTGGTCAAGCTGAAGCACTAAAATTCTGAAGTCCTCATTCTTTTGTGCACCCTCCCCCCCCCCCAAAAAAAAAAAAAAAAAGATTTGTAGAAGAACTGGAGATCCAAACAAGTTTATGTTCTGTAAGAGGTGTGACGGTGCTTACCATTGCTATTGTCAGCAGCCTCCACACAAGGTGGGATGTTCATCAGGTATTACTAGGCTTCCATATCGCATAGAATGATACAGATAAGCCAATTTTTCCCTTATTTTGATTGTGCAGAATGTTAGTACTGGACCTTATCTCTGCCCAAAGCATACTAGGTGTCACAGCTGTGGATCCAATGTTTCTGGAAGTGGGCTAAGTACAAGGTACTAGTTGTTCAACTCTAAAAGAACACCTTTAGATATGGATTAGTTTCATGTATTTACCTTAGGGTGTGTGAATCCTGAATCATCTTTACCATGTTGTTGATATGTTATCATTCTCTAAATGTATTTGGTTTCGAGTCTCCATAAAGTAGAATACCTTGGTTTTCTTGTATATATGTTAGTTCAAAGATTTTTGTCTGGTTGTTTTGTTAATATTCTCTTTTTCTAAAATTTTATTTAACATATGGAATTCTCCTAGATGTTACCCTCTGTTCCTATATTCCAAAGACCTTAATATACAATCTTGTGAAAATTAACGGTTATATGTCTGGGTTTATCATGGGTTTCTAAATTGTTTAATAAATTCAGTTGCGACTTGCCGACTGTATATAACTGTTATTCAACTTGATCTCATTGTCAGCCCTGAAATAGGGCCAATTCCTGGGTTGCTGGTTCAACCTTTTGGTCAGCTCAGATTGGCCTGAAGGATATGTGTGTTCATCTCTGCAGTTCTTCCTCAACCATATGTAAAACATATATCCTTAACGAGTATAATGTGGCCTCTTTTTAGGGGTTATCTGGATCTTCACCTCATCTCCCTCATTGTCTAATGTCTATGCATGTGACAGTTAGTGGGGGGCAGCAATGACGATGGCCAGCCAGCTACCATGGTTTGGAACTTTTTTATTATTGAAGCCTTGCTTACAGGAACTATAGGAGACTTGTATTTCGTTGTACCATACCTCTTCTCTCATGTGGTCATTAGTATTTATGGACCTTATGGAATGCTCACATTCATATTTCTTTTATTGGTTTACTTATTGCTGTTATTATTAAGTTTCAATGAATTCGTTTATGTCTAATTCTATGTTTCTAGTTTGTGGGGCTATACATTTCAACTACGCCTAATATGTGTATGTGTTCTTTTGTTATCCTCCATAAAGCTCGGCTGATCTTATATCCATCGTGTAGAATATTTCTGTCAAATTGTTTGACCATACTTCATCGATCTTGCTCTAGTTTCTATGCATCATCCTCTTTTCGCTGCTTCCTTTTGGATACCCCGACCTGGATAATGAAAATGACTTGTATGGGGCTTGATTATCCTTCATGGTCTGTCATGATAAACTTTAGTTGAATGGATGTGGACATTAAGGGAAAAAGGTTCAATTCATGGTGAGCCATATGATTGAGTTTGGCTGGAATTGGGAGATGACCAAGGTTTGAAATGCCACATCAGCTTTCCACTCATTTGATGGCTGAAAAAACTAAAAAGAAAATCCATTAGATAGGCCATATTATCGAGATGGGCCATTAAAATTTGATATGTTGACAATCCTAGGGTGCTCTATGCATCCACAGTCTTAGATTAGGTCAGTCCCCACATGACTCAAAATTCATAATTCAAAATTTTGGTGAAATATCACTGAAATTACCAAAATATTTTGGTTTCATCAGCAATCAAAAGAAAATGACCTTTGAAATTTATATGCGAATTTATCGAAACTTCCAAAATTTAAAGAAATCACCATAATATTCCGGTTTGGTTGAAGGTTAAAATTCCATCGAAATCTGAATTTTCTAACCTTGGCTCAAACTGGTTAACTGTGAAGGTAAATTTATATGCATGAGCCTTTGTAAGTCATGTATTGTAGGAAAGAGACGAATTGAGAAGGGAAAGGAAGGCCTCAGAGGAGCCAAAGAGCAAAAAGAAAACCTAACAGCAGAATATGGTAACAACCTTGGTCCAGCCACCCTACTGAACCAACCATCAACAGCTGGCTACACACAAAACAACCTCTGAACAGCTTAGCATCCAATATCTTCTCCCTAAACAAAATAAAAGAGGAGACTGACATGGACTTGCCTCTGTGCCCTCTGCCCCTATAGGGTACTTGTAGTTCTATACTTCTACCTTTAAAGTCATATGACCATGGGGCGTAGCAAATGTATATTCCAAAAATTGAAAAATGTAGCTGTTTTGGTTTTCCTTGGGATATCATTGAGCACAATCCTTCCTCACTTCTATGTTCTCTCTTATCAATGTCTTTGAAAGGAGTCAAAAAGCATATATCTCCCTTGCTGATGGATTAAATTTTTTTTTTTTTTTTTTTTTTGATTTCCTTGCTCAGTTTTACTTGCCATTGGACATCAAGTTTTATAGCCCCCCTCCCTCTAACATATATTTCTTAAGCCAAAATATTTAGATTACTTATTTATCCCTTATTGAAGTTTAACTAAAAAAGAAACAACAAAAGCAAGGCCTAAGTTAAATGAGGTCGGTTACATGGATTCTTGTCCCCCAATTAGCTCTGTTCGATGTCATACTTGAAGCAAGGCCTAAGCTATGCATGTATTTCTTCACCACTTCCCCTAGAGTCATCTTAGTTCAGAGAAACATACAAATATAATAAAGCCTAGCCTGGAAAAGAGTGTAATACGCTACTTACGAGGCCAAACCTATAAATCTGCTACTCAGGTTGGTGCATATACAAAATTTTTGGGAAGATTTTTTACTTTAAAGAAAAGCAGTGTTTAATAAAGATTATTTTAAGTAGCTAAAAGGAAAATAATTTTGCAATTGGTTGGAAGATAAAACAGCAATATGGACAATCTATATAGCGAATAAGAGTATATAGTTAGCAAGTTCACGATATTTTCTTTGATACTCTTGGCTCATAAAAGTTGTTTTTGGTTAATTTGCTGGCCATACACCTCTTCTCATGGATTAATATAGAATCTTTATCAAATTAATGGTTGTTGTATTCTCATTATCAAATATGGGATTAATGTGCTAGTTTCAGATTCATAAAATCCATTTTTAGACAATCATAGAGGGATGTGCAATACCTGGCTTAACCCTGACCATCTTTTAAGTTGACATTGTAGGGAGGCCTCATGATGCTGTGATATCCAATGTCTATAGATTAGTAGTGACTAAAGAAGCATTGTGTTTGTATCCTTCACTATCTTCCTAGGTCTGTATCGTCTGATACAACTACTATTTTTACTGCCATTTGCTCGGACTTCTGAGATTTATTTATCACATTCCAAATGTCAATTTCATTAATTGTTTAGACAGTAAATGTTGTTCCAGCATGATAAATAGCTTAAGTTTAGAGTATCATAGATTTTTTTCCCCCAAATAATGGAGCAAGTGCAGAAAGAATGTGGAATAGAAAGAACAAGGAAAACTTTGATGAAATGTATAAAAATTCAAACAATAATAATTACAATTGGCTTTCTGAACCTCAAGCTCTTTGTGATTGACGACTTTGATCAAATAATGGGTGGCCAACTGTTTATGAACTTTATTCTATACCATGAGAAAGCTTGTTGTCTATTTAATTACTAGATGCCAACAGATGGTTAAATTAACTGTTTTCTATTAAAAACTTCAGGTGGTTTCTTGGATATACTTGCTGTGATGCTTGTGGGAGATTGTTTGTGAAGGGGAAATATTGTCCTGTTTGTTTGAAGGTATCATCTGCTCTGGATCTGCAGCTCCCCCCCGCCCCCCCCACCCCACACACATATACACAACGTTTTCCCTATCTTTCATTCTATCTCTATACGACTTGCTAATTTTCGGGCCCTCACTGGACATTTTTATTCGAATAGTATGGTTGATTATCGTCAACTCGTTTTTCACATATTGGGTAATTTAATGTTTTGTAAGGTTATCTTACATATACAAACCTACAAGTTATTTTAGTAGTTCTGTAGCAAATCCAAACATGTTGCAGTTATTTCATCGACAACTCATTGATGTTCTTTGAGTGGGGAAATGGCAGTTTCTAAAAATAATGATATGAAAGTTCCCTACGAGAAGGCATGTCATGAAATACCTGGGGATGGTAGTTGAGGCCTTTTGGGTATAGTTGAATTATTATGTCTCCAGAATAAAGAATTCAGAGACATGGATTACAAATGAATGTTAAACCATAGTTGGAGGGAAATTTGGAACAAGTTGGATAGTTGCAGGGAAATTTGGTACAAGTTGGGGAAGCTATTGCTTCTTGCTTTTTAGTTAATTCTTTGTCAATATTTCTTGATATCCCTTCTTGCTTAAGACGTTGCGCGGTAGCGTAACGTCTTCGCGCTAGCGCGCTCTGGAGTTGCTTGGTTCTAGATGAAATCTTTATATCATAGATGGATAGTGTATGTGTGTGGATTTTTGATTGTCTGGATATTAGTTTCTTTCATATCCTCAGAAGTTGACAAATTCCTTTTGTAGGTTTACAGAGATTCTGAGTCAACCCCAATGGTTTGCTGTGATGTCTGCCAACGTTGGGTGCACTGTGATTGTGATGGCATCAGGTTTATTCTTATTCTTGTTCTTAACCATATTCTCTAATTATTATTTTCAGCACTTCATTTTGTGTTTACTTCCAGTTTGTTTGAAGACTGTCTCCTTTATTTTTTGTTGACGATCATAAAATCTGTGAGTGAGAAACACAATGTATCATTGTTGCATGTTCTTTTAAGAGGATGATGTGTCCATGTCTCTGTGGACATGTTTCAGGTTTTAACTCTTAACAGATTCTTGGTGACGTTCTAGATTTTTGTTTGTTACATCAAGTGGTGCAAAGTAGGGTTACATCTCAATTTATGCCAAACCTTGCTAGGAAATGACCTTTCAATCAGCCCAATTCAAATTTAACCCCTTAACAAGTAAGAATGACTGAATTTGATAAATAATTATGCAACTTCAAATCTATCCACTGGAATGCTTTGAAACTTGAAAACAATGATCCTTAGGGTATGTGAAGTCATATTCCAGAAGATGAGCTCAATCCAACAGCCGGGATCAAAACCAATCTTACCCGTAGGTCTCAGACAGATATTTTAACAAAACCAGAATTTGAAAGTATTGAAAAGAGTCACTTATCTTGAAATCTAGCCCTTAGATCTTCATGAAATTTGGATCAGATGTTCCTTATGATAAATGTGAACACACTCTGAAATCTAGGAGAGATCCAATAAGAACTGCAGAAATTATGGGTGTCGTAAGTTTGCTGGAATACTCTACCGCCTAGGCTTGGTTTAGTGTTCAGTTGATGTCGATGAAACTTATAGTAAATCAGCAAGGCTTTAATAATCTCTATAGGAAATCAGTGTTGTGCAGCAATGGGTAAAGGAATAAAACAGCTTAGAGAAAATAGATGAAAGAAAGGGATACGATAATAAAGCAATCGGTTGAGTTTCACAATCGTGGAAACTCAACCAGAAATAAAAAGTTTAACTCTTTTTTTTTTTTCTTTTTCTTTTTCTGATTAATCTCTAAACTCTGCCTCCCTCTTCTCGGTTATTTATATTGTTGTAATAGATTACATAATATGGTAATAAAATATCCAAAAGAAACTTTCCTTTATATCCAATAGGAAAGTTTTCAAAATAACTAAACAATTAAACTTAGGAAAGTTTCCAAAATAAATAAACTTTTAAAACTTAGGAAAGTTCCCAAAATAACTAAACAAACTAAAACTTAGGATAATTTCCAAAATAAATAAACTTCTAAACTATGAGAAGAAAGTCAATTAGAGGCTGTCGAATGGTACTGTTCACGTGAGCACTGTTCATGTGAACAGTGCCATGAACAGTGTCGTAACTTGGATTGGTTACTGTTCTTTGATCTGCATCATCAAGGATCAGCTTTAAGCCCTTACCTGTTTGCCCTCATTATGGACGATCTAACCAGAGATATTCAAGATGAAGTTCCTTGGTGTATGCTTTTTGCTGATGATATTGTTTTGGTGGATGAGACAAAAGTAAGGATTAATGCCAAGTTTGAGCTATGAAGATCAACATTGAAATTGAAAAGTTTTAATATAAGTAGAACGAAGACGGAATATATGGTGTGCAACTTTTTTTGGGTGAATTATAGTGTATAACTTTAGTCACACAATGATGGATAATGAGGTGGTGAACATTCGTGAGAGGGAGATACAACAAAGTGAATATTTTAAGTATCTAGGTTCAATCATAAACAAAGAAAGTGATATAGACGATGATGTTTCACAGAGGATTAAAATAGGATGAATGAAGTGGAGAAGTGCGTTTGGAGTGTTGTGTGATCGGCGTATTCCTTTAAAACTTAAAGGAAAATTCTATAGGACAATCATTTGATTGGTTATGATGTATGGTGCAAAATGTTGGACAGTTAAGAAACAACATATAGACAAACTTTGTGTAGCTGAGATGAGGATGTTAAGATGGATGTGTGACAAAACTAGGAAGGATAAAGTAAGGAATGATCCTATTAGAGCTGATTTGGGAGTAACGCCGATTCATGATCAACTACAAGAAAGTCGTTTGAGATGGTATGGCCATGTTTAATGGAGGCTGTTAAATGCCTCCGTATGGAGGAGTGATTTGATTAAGATCGAAGGATCTAAAAGAGTTAGGGGCAGACCTAAGAGGACTCTAAGGGAGGTAGTGAAGAAAGACATGTATAGCTTAGGCTTTGCTTCAAGTACATCGAACAGAGTTGATTGGTGGACAAGAATCCATGTAGCCGACCCCATTTAGTTGGGATAAGGCTTTGTTGTTGTTGTTTTTGTTTGACACAACAGAACATGTAGCATATCTTAACGGCTTATCTCTAGTTGGTAAATATAAATCAATTCTTCTTTTGGTATATGAATGGAATTCTCTACTCACAAGATATCTATGTTTGGATATAAATGCAATTTTCTTGATTAATTCCTGTTCTTTTCTTTTGTTTCCTTTGATTGGGTCTCCTTCATGTCTCATATTACATTCAGATTCTTCCCTTGTCTCTTTCCATGCAACACTGCAGGTAAGTAGATGACTCTTAGTGTTATGTTTGTCGCGTTACTCCTTTTCACTATGGTCTATATCTTCAAGCAGCTTAAGTTATGTTTGAAGATTCCAGCAAACTCTGTCAGGTTTCTATTGTTATGTAATTGGGAGGGGAAAAGAAAAGGCAAGGGAGGGGAAAGGAAAAAGCAAAGAGAACTGAATCCCATTTAAAATAATATATATATATATGTATATATATATCACAACCATTGAGAGAGACAAGCAAAACAACGGATAGCCGAGTATTCACTTTCCTTAACATTTTTTCTGAGCTTCAAGGTGGCATTTTCGCACCACCTTGTGCACCATATACAAATCTCAATTGTACTTGGTTACAAGGTTTGTGGGATCTAACTATGGCAAATCTTGCTCCTTTTTTCTTTTCTTTTTTGTTAATTATGGACTATTACTGCTCTTTATATTTCTGGCAAGAACTTTTTTTGGATATTTATGATTGGTGATTGTTTACTTGTGCACCATTCTCCTCTCTTTAGCTTTTTCACCCTACCTGTTCCTTTACCATGCCTTTTACTCCGTAAAGCACTTTAAACATTAGTGTGTACTCTTCCAAAAGTTGCTAGGAGTCCCACTGGGAGTGGAGATTTGATCATATGGACAACCTCTTCTAATGGGAGCATAGTTGTCAAGGCGGCAAGGCAAACCAAGGTATTAGAGGCTTGACGGGACGCCTAGGCAATTTTCCAAGGTGTTACAAGGCCGCTTGGGCACCTAAGCGGTGCCTAGGCGATGCCTTAACAACTATGAATGGGTGATTCTTTTCTTCGTCAGCTTGGGATCTGGTGAGGTCGTGTTTTGAGGTGGTTCCTTGGCATGACATTGTGTGGTTCAAGGGGGTACATTCCTCGCCACAGCTTCAGCTTCATTGCTTGGAGAGTTTTCTCCCATCGCTCCTTATGCAGTCCGTCCTGCTTCAAAAGTGCATTCTCGTGTCCTTTACCTGCTGCCTCTGCTGGAATGGTGTTGAGGATTTGAACCACCTTTTCTTTGATTGCCCCTTTTCCTTCCATCTATGGGATACGATCCCCAACTGTTGTTGGTCTTCGAGACACAGACACTGTTCTTTGTCAGATAATGGAGCTTGATGAGAATTTTTTGGAGGAAAAAGCTTCTTTGACAAGCCTAGGGAAATTGACGTTCTGTGCTAACATTTTCCACATTTACCTGGAAAGGAACCTTAGAAGGTGGATTACAAAATCTAGACAGTCCCAAATTTGTTGGAATCTATCTCGTTTGAAATCAAAGCAAAATTGGTCACTCTAACCCATTGTATTGATTCCCTCAGGAATAGGCACATTATCTCCTCTCGGAACCTCCTATTCTATTACACCGGATGGTACTTGCTAGTTTGAATTCCTTTGGGGTGGGTGTTCTTTTGCTGCCTCTTTAGGCTTGTCTATGTATTTCATTCTCTTATTTGCTCCCTTGAGGGTGGTATCTTGTAATTATTTGGGTTTCATGAATACAATATTTTATCCACCAACCCCCCCCCCAAAAAAAAAAAAAAAAAAAAAAAAACCAGTTTGTAAGTTAAAGCAGATGCAAAATCTAATTTGATGTATTCTATTGGCTGGATAGTTTTCTTATTTGTATGGATTTTCAATTGCGAATTTAATTGGGTATAAACGTTTCTTTTGTCTATATCACTTCCCTTCTGCATGACATTTGAGCTTCCTTAGCTTACGCCCAAAATTAATTTAATTTCATGGTTAAATTGATTTATAATCTGCTCATAATGTTGCTTGCAAGTTCAAAAATTTTCCCCTTGAAGATGCATGTTTCAGAAGGAAAAAATTTCCTGAAAACATCTTTAAGTTTTATAAAGGATAAATTTCATATACACTTCGATAAGAATTGCTAACATCATCTATCACCCACAAGTTTGTAAAAACATCAATCGCACTCATTTAACTGATGGAAATCACTTAAAATTGTTGATATACAGTTTTATCTTTCATATTAAAACTTAAAATATTTAAAAATTAAGTCGAATGACTAGTTTGACCTTCAATTGGAAAAAAAGCTTATCGGTTTTGATCTTGAGGAAAGAGGGAGGAGGAGTAGAACACCCATCTTCGGGACTGCCGGAGCCGCCTCGTCGGAGTTCCAATCTCTACTGCCGGCATTCTATTTTAAATATACAAAATTTAGCTAAAATTACCTTAGGTAGCTTCCCACTTTCTCTTGATTTTTTTTTCTTTTTCAGAAGAGGTGGCTAGCAAATTAGGGTTTTCAATTACATAATTTGGAGGATTTTTTTTTTCTTTTAAATAAAGTAATGAAACGGAAGAGGAGGGGAGGGGGAGAATGGAGTTCGAAGTGGATTGAAAACCTGACTTACATGATTTATGGGTTTCTATGTATTGATGTTTTGCTAAGGAACAAGATGATAACAGCAAGCCAGGTTTCTTAATTCAATAGGCTCCAAAAGCTTTTGAATAAAGGGAAAAAATATTTTGACAGCTCAATAAAACTCAGAAAAAACCAATTTACATACTTGAGAGACTTTTTTAAAAGCAATGTGTTAAGGAACGGTAAAGAACAACGGATCCACTTTCAATAGACAAAAATCTTGAGATTGGAAACGACAAAATATAATTTGCAAAAGAAAATAAAGTTGGTCCAATGACCGAGGATTTTTTGTTCACATCTCCGGCGATGGTAAGTTCGAATCTGATGTAGCTTCTTTTTCGGTGTCCGATCTGTTATCGTGTTCATCTCTGGTGACGGTAAGTCCTAAAACTCGATCTGTTATTGTGTTCATTCTCCGAATCATCCACATTCAGTGGCAAATCTTCTTAGTTCTCTGTCTCTCATTCTGTATAAACCTTGGAATCATGTCCATTTTCGATATCGTCTTGCTTTTACAGTTTGGAGATGGTGAACATTGCAAAAGGCTGTACCCATCTGGATTCCGTTTACGCCTCAGGCCCCATTTGAAAACCTTCACGAGTTTTCGTCCCAGCTTGAAACCCCTTGTTTTCCTCATGATTTCTAGTAGTTCTAGTAGTATTCTGTACAAATTGAAAATGAAAAGTGATCGAGAAAAAGGGTAAAAGGATTGGATTTCAGTTTAGGAGAAGGGCCATGAATCGCCGATTGACAAAGTTGGGATATCAATACGGCAAAGAAGAAGAAGATGTGGGAATCGAAAAGGGTAAAATCGTCTTTTAACTTGGCTCAAAGTGTAGTATTGTCCAGTAACGGTTCCATTTCAGTTGATATCAGCAACTACGGGAATCTTTGGACAGAGTGGGTTTATTTGATTAACTGTGCAAAGAGTTTGGGTGGTAAATGATGTTTTTGCAAACTTATGGGTGATAGATGATGTTAGCAATTCTTATTGGGGTGTATATGCAATTTTTCCTTTTAAAAATTTTATTTATATTTTTTTCCCTTAAATTTTTTTGTGCATTTTAGAATCTGAGATTGAGGAAAAAAATTCAGTTATATGATGCAAAAGGTCTAATCCGTGAGTGGCAGTTTTTATGATTGACCCACATACTTCCACTTCTTTTGGGAACACCCAAAACAATTTAATTGGAGGTTTTTTTGCCAAAAATTTTGTATTGCATTCAAGTTGAACATTGTGTGCTCTTTTTATTCCTATACAATTTCCTGGTTTTCAGACAAATTCTTGTAAAATATTTCTGTTGAAACAAATGGAGCCTTGTGGTCGGAACATCTCTCTGTTTCTATATTATTTTCTTTTTTCAACAAAATTAAGATCTTTGTGTAATGATTTTTTTAAGTTAGTGATTCTTCATTCTAAGATACCTTTTTTCCCATTATATATGTCATGCAGTGATGAAAAGTATCTGCAGTTTCAAGCTGATAAAAATCTTTATTACAAATGTGCTGCATGTCGTGGAGACTGTTACCAGGTATGCTTAAATCATTGTGATGATTTTGGGTAAGGAAGCATTTGAAACACATTTCTAATGAGAGGGTTTTACATAATTTGCAGCTGAAAGACCTTGATGATGCTGTGCAAGAACTTTGGAGGAGGAGAGATGAAGCTGATAGGGACCTGATTGCGAGTTTGAGGGCAGCTGCTGGATTGCCATCTCAAGAAGAAATATTTTCTATTTCACTTTATTCAGATGACGAAGAAAATGGGCCTGTTGGGCGTTCAATAAAGTTTTCTGTTAAAGGATTAGGTGATAAAACGCCAAAAAACAATAAGGAATATGGGAAGAAATCCTTGAACAGAAAGTATGTAAAGAAGAAAGGATTTCAGGCATCATTAATTGGCAGGACTGCAGCCCAGCCGAGTTTTGAAAGACAGCAGGATACACAATCATTTGAGTGCGACTTGGATGATGAAAAGACTGAACAAACACAATCGCAGAGAAGTGGCGGGCCCGATGTATCCGCATCTCCTGTTCCTGAGGTTCCTTTTAATACCAAAAGGAAACTTTCTATTAATCAACCAGGAATTATGAGATCAAATCTTACTGAGGAGGCTGTGAACAATGAAGAAAGGGCTTCTAGAGTAATTATAAAAAGTAGTAAATCACATGGCTCGGATGTCATGGAAGGTACGGTAAAACAAGTTAGCAAGTCAGAGACTGTGAAGGGAACAAAGCTAGTTATACATCTGGGTTCAAGAAATAGAAATGTGAGCAATTCTCCAAGATCGGAAGCATCAAGCTGTCACAAAGAGCAAGAATTACCAACAGCTTCTAATGGTACGCCAACGATAGCAGTAAGGAAGAATTTACTGTAAACAAAAGTATTTAACCCATTGTTTTGCTCCAGGGATACCTTGTGAAAATTTAACAATATATGAACTAATTTATAGTATTTTATTAGGATTTTTTTTCTGCACTTGCTGGAGTTGAAGTTGTTTTCATGGGACCAATAAACCTAACCAATGAGACGATGACATTCTATAGCAAATACTACTGTTTTCTGCTCTGAGCCCTTTTATATTGTTTTCCTCTTATGTATTTCGCCGCCTGTTTCCATCAAGCAAGGATGAATGTTTTATGGCATGTAATTTTGTAACATAAGACTAAGAAATTTTGGTGACTTGGGCCCAATCTAACCTGCCAAATGGCAGATATGCTGATTATTTCTTCCACTCTCTGAGAAGAAGGGAAAAAAAAATTGCATGTTGGAATTACTAGAGTTGATTGCGAAGTTTGATTCGAACAGACTCCTTGTTACCTGTCAAATAGAAGTAAACAAAAAAAAAGTTTAAAAATTTTAAGTCCTTGAAAATACAAGGACAAAAGTGCAAGTAAGTGTAGGGCTTCAAATTTGGCATGTTACCAGTTCATAGTGTTCTCTTCAGTTCATGGTGGGAACTGGGAAGGGTCGCTTATTTGTTCTGAATACATTTTAGACTTTTGAGTGTACAGATCAGAGCTTAAGTTACATGTCTCTACGGTCTTTTGATTGTGACCATACTTGGTGATAAGTTCTTTTATGATGGCAGAGCATACACGTAGTTTGAAAGGAAAATTTTAAGGGATTTTGGCATCCTGATCATATGTGCTAGTATGAGAATGAGTGAATTCATTATGTAAAGGATTTGGTACCTTCTTGTCCATGTACACTAGTTTTACTGAGGGGAAAAAAATCCACTTTCTTCTCTTTAGAAGCTGAGATTTCACTTTTGACTTTCGTCTAATTTTTTTATATATTGAATCCAAATTGTGATCAGTGTCCATGCTTTGTAGATTAAGAATACCTGATCTGTCATGAGTTAGCTGAAATATGTCTGGCATTTACCAATTATGAAATATGACTAAGAGTATCATACTAGGGCAGTGTGTTACTTGTTTGATTGATTCTTATTACTAGTTCAGTGTTCTAGTCCATCCATTCTTTTTGATGTTGTAATTTGTACACTGTTGATTGCTTTAAGAATGGTAGAAGACTTTGGCTTGCTAAATTGAGTATGTGATTGTGCACATCGTAAACTTAGCTTAAAAACCCGTCTTCACCCCTTAACCTGCTATCCATTACCTCAGTTGCTTCTCACTCCCTCAAACACCAGGAATTATATAAAGAAAAGAGGGATACAGGGGAAAAACAATAAGGAAAAATGATGTTTTGCATAGGAGTTCTTCATAAAGATGTGAAAGCTTTGGTTTTATTGTTGGCTATATCTAGAACAACTCCAGTTGTCAAATTCTGAAATTAGTGATGATTTAAATAGAAAAATCATTACTTAGATTAAGAAGAAGCCTTACATATGATTATTTAGTTGTGTACTACCATTCTGTGTGCTGCATGTTTTTATTAAAAAAAAACACCTTTTGACTACCACTCTGAGCAGTCCTTACACATAGTGTTTCTGTTATGAACAGGCAGTGAAGATACGAGTCAACTTAAGGCCAGTGATAAAAAGTATATTGTTGATGGACGTGATGGAATCATCAGATGTGGAGATAGTAAAGGCAATTCTTAATTTTAGATTACAGTTGATGTTTGTCTGCCTTAATCAAAATTTTTTTTTTCTTGTAATGTTGCCTTGCCACACTGCATTTTCTTCTGAAATTATTGTCATATTCCCTCTATTAATAAACATTTTGGCTGCTTGGAATCCTTGTGTTACTGTCACACTACTGTAAAATTAAATAATTGAGCTCTTGGATACTTGCAGGAGAGAAACATTACACTCCAGCTGAATTGAAAGGTTTGAAACATAGAAGCAGGGACAGTAGCTTGATAAAGTTGGGAAAAATTAAGTCAGATGTATCTGATTTAAAACCCATTGCTGCCGGAAGTAAAATTGCAGAGGGATATGAGTCTACAGGTGCCATCAGAACTCGTGTTTTATTGGGGAAAAGAAATACTGAAGGAAGAGCTGCAGCAGTGGAACCTGTAAGTGAAGCTATCACTTTAAGAGGTGATGTGGACCATGTGGTTCCAGCTAAGAAGCAGTCTAAGGGCACACCTAATAGACGTGACGAGAGCCAGAATATCTCTGCCGTCACCTCCACTGTTTCTGATTCGTTGCCAAAGGACCCTAAACCATTGCTTAAGCTTAAATTCAAGAATCCTTATTTTGAAAACCGGAGCTCTTGGGCCCCTAAGGGGGAGGAGGAGAAAAGTTCTGTAAAAGGTCAGAGATCAAAAAGGAAGAGACCATCACCTTTAATGGACAAAGGATCAATTAGAGAAGATGGGGACGTGTCATTGCATCGGGAAAATTCTATCAGTGAGGCCATGGATGCAAACTGGATATTGAAGAAGTTAGGTAAAGACGCAATCGGAAAGAGAGTTGAAGTTCATCAGCCTTCCAGCAATTCCTGGTGAGTTTGATAATTTAACTAATTATGTTCTTTAGTTCTTCTGACACATTGTTAGTGGGGAATTTGTTTTTGCTAGTGATCAGTGTTCTGAAAATTAGTTGGGTTTGTTTTCCTGTTATGTTTCCTTTCCTGGCCTTGATTGTTCTTTGCTCCTTGTTGCTCCTTTTTGTTGTTTTTCTCCTCCTTTTTAATAAAATTCCATTACTTATAAAATATAAGTGGTATTGCAATGGAAGAGGGTCCCTAAACATCTATGAGAGTTACACTTCATGGCTGCCGGTTTGGCATTCCGGTTCAAACAATTGAAATGTGAAAAAGAAGAGGGCGGGGGGTGTGAAAAGAAAAATTGGCCCATCTTATGAGTAAATGTTATTCATCAACTTTTATTTTTTTATTTATCATTTTTGAAGATTTAGTATAGTGGTCCAGGTGAAATAACTTAATATGCTATGGTTAGTTTTGTGTCTAACAGAGGTTAGTATTATCATCTTTATATCTTTTTTTATTCCTGGGATAGGTGGCACCAGAGGCAGAATTCATTAGGAGAATGGAAAGGACAACAGTCCAAGAAAGGAATGGGAAAATAGATTAGAAAAAATATCAAGAGGCCCCTAAAAGCTAAGAACCCACAAACAAGAACCAATAACTCTTAATGCCCAAAAATAGCCAACCGCAGCATCAAAACAATCCCCACTCTAGCCTGCCTACATCTCTGCTATGCCAACCCACCTCCCAAACAATAGACAAAGAGAACAGTGCTACATAAAACATGAAAAACAAGGAAAGGAGGGCAAGCACGAAAAAGAAATCCAGAGCACGGTGATTTATTTTAAATCTCCATCTAAAATAGGATGGTCCTCTTTTATTAGTCCCTCATATGTTAAGGAGACTTTATTAATGCATTAATTTCTCACTTATCCAAATTTGATGTTTTCCAATATTCCCTCACATGTTATCAATTAAACACATAAATAGATGGCCAAGAGGGGTGAAATGTAGTTATACCCGATAAGATGGAAAGGAGTTTCTTTTTTTTATTTTTGGATGGGAGAGCGGAGGGAAGAGACTTCATACCTTGATTTCTACAATGGGTTAACCTTATGGGACCAGTAAACCCAAAAACCCAGTAGAAAGATTCAAAATATCATTCATTGTCTTACCGCTGAGTAGTTGTCAATGGGTTGCCTTCACAACAGTTGGGGGTTTCTGATACTGCCATAGAGGCTTCTTTTTGGCAGTCTGAATGGTTCAACATTAGGACCCATTTTCAGAACACTGCTTGTGAGTGGTAAAAATAAGTAGCCTATTGATCCACGTGGGAACATAGAGAGTCATCCTGAAACTCTCAGAAATGGATGCACTCCATGGCTAAATTTCTATTCCTTTTTCTTCAGGCACAGAGGAATTGTTACTGATGTTGTTGAAGCAACTTCAACCTTAGCTGTTCGTCTAGAGGATGGAAGTGACAAGATCTTGGAACTTGGGAAGCAAGGAGTTCGTTTTGTTTCTCAGAAACAGAAGCGGTCAAGAGTATGAGATTTGTTCCCTTCCTCGATGGATTCTGTCTTCATGGTTTTAGGGAGATGCATTACCCTGGAGTCCTCAAAATTGGGGGGTTTATCTTTGTGCCACAACCATTGGTTCTTGGGATTGCAACCAACTGTTGCAAATGTTCTTGCAAAATATTGTGGCTGGTTGGAGACAAGAAAAGAATAAATTTGTGCGACCGACTCCTTGCTCACTGGCTGCCCTTTGTGAAATTTAATTAAATACTTTCCATTTCTGATCTCTTATTGCCCATTTCTTTATCATAATTATTAATTTTTGTGACAATACAGGGCAAAACTTGAAGGCCCCAAGAATGTTAAAGTCATTCTAAAATCTCCATGGGGGCTTGTGAACTCTTTACACCTTGTATCAAACTTATTATTTTGAAAGGAGAAATTGAGTCTGCTGTTGTTATTCGTTATTGGTGAAGTGTATAATTTACAGTTGAAAATGCATTACATTAGAGGTCTGGAAAGGCAATTTTGTAGTTTTGTTATCAAAATGGTTGTCTCGGTAGGTGGTGAGTATAGTTGTCAAGGCGCCAAGGCGAACTAAGATGTTGGAGGCTTGATGGGGTGCTTAGGCGATCAAGGTGCCCGCTAAGGCGCTAAGGAGACCAAGGCACCTGATTTTCCAAGGTGTCACAAGGCCACCTGGGAGCCTAGGCACAACGCCTCGACAACTATGGTGGTAAGACAAGATGGGGCGACAAAATAAGGTAGATCTGGCTTATTGATCATTTCTTCTGCAGCCTCTCCTGAGTCGTATCTAATTCTCAGGTTTTGGGATTTCATACAAACATAACTCTCGGTCAAGAGACAACAATTCGTTGGAGGTGGGGGTGAAAGAAAGTACTACAGGAGAAAGGCACCGTTGATTTTTGCTGTCATTTTGATCATCTATATAGGAATATCTCTTCTAGTAAGGGAAAGGAGTCCTCTATGTCTCCACGGCGTCTGAGGGAGTTTTTTTTTTTGGTAAATAGCCTCTGGAGTTCGTGTAAACCAAAATGTAAGGAATAAAGAAAAACCAGAAATGGCAATATGGGATTAGGGTAATAAGCATCGATGGGATTTTTGTCTTTGGTAAGCCAACAAGCCTCCGCCCAGACTCATTGTGTTTCCCAAGTTCCAACCAAACTTATTAGAAAAAAATATAGGTACTAACTGTTTATAATGCTCTTACATGGGGAAAGAGGTTAGCCCTATTAGAATACTTGATGTGGATTTCTCATCACATTTCCCAAATGATTCTAGTTCTTTTTTTTTTTTTTTTTTTTTTTTTATTCTTTGGAGTGATTTTGACTACAATCCTGTCTTGCATGAATTGGATTCTTCAGACTGGTTTTGAGTTTTTAGTTCTTTCAAGTATGTATGCACTTTTCATTTTGGTACTAAAAAAAGTACCTATTCATTTGTTGTGACATTCGAAGTTCCATCATGAGCATTGGTAAAAAATCAATAGCTATACCAATTTTTTGCTTTGGTCTCCCACTTGAGATGTTTGATCAAATGCATACCAAAGTAAAGGGTTACAGAACGAAAATAATTCTGTGCCGGATAGCTTGGTCTCTGTCCACTTTTTGGCTTCAGGAGTTATGTGCCGTTGAAGCCTTGGCTTGCACGATATCTCAATGAAGCTCTTAATTCAATCAAGGTTTTGTGGTCTGTACTGTCTAGATGGACGCCTATACTAATCATTAGGGGTTTCTCCTTAGATTAGTTCTTCATAGAATACTTCTACTTTCCGCTCTGAACTTATGATTTTAAAACTTGTTATATTTGCAGAGCCAGTGGTAAATTTGGATCAAGGTATAGTAAAGACAGTAGCCTGGACCGTGTAATATATTTGGTGTAAGTTAGTAGCAGTTTATTTCTCCTATGTACACCATCGGTTGAGTGGGACAACCTATAAGCATAAATTAAGAGGGTGTTTTCAATGAAGAGGCAGGCTTTTAGAGTGCTTTGCTGCTCCCTCTGCACCTTCCTTTTCCTATTTTTGTCTTCCCAAATACACACATTCATGGTTATCCAAGATTTGATCAGTTGATCCTTTATATCCAGTTGCCATATTCCTTAGTTTGCATGACTTACAGAACATAGTCATGAGAAACTATGTGAGATTAAAATTTCCTCTACAACTAGCAAGCGCAATGCAGCACAGATGAAAATTGAGTTTGTAAGATCAAATAATGAATGCATATTAGGCAGATTATACAGGTGGTGGGGGCAAGTCCAGCAGAAGCCAGAACCCTACACAGTCATCTGAATCTAAGCTTTCTTGCATGGCAAGAAAATGCAATCCGCCGCAGGCCTTCTTCGCTGCTTCCCAAGCTTCAGCTTCTTGTGTTGTTACTGGAGTTTTCTTATACGTAGCATAGATGTATCGAGTAGAAATTCCAACAGATAGAATTAAGCAGGCTTGAGTTACGTCCGCTTCAACAGAATAAACCTCCAATCCATTCATCCAAGCTGATCATATTGAAAAACTTGTATCAACACCCAAGGCAAACAGTAGAATATCTGATTCCAATTGATCTCTATGAAAAAGCCAAGGTTAATTGAAATGGAAATAAGTTGACAAAGGTGCTATGACCTGACCAATTCATTGCTATATCATACAATAGATTTTTTTTTTTCCTTTCTAAATCAACCAGTGTTATAAAATGGTTGAAGACCAGGGATAAAGGCTGTAACATAAGAGGTCTCTACTGACAGGCGACACAATGATAACCAAAAATTTCCTCAACTTTAAATTGCAAAATGAATATGTTGGTTTCTCAAATCTAGCAAGGGGGCATACCTGCTAAGGGTTTCGCACGTGAAGATGCAACAGCCAGTCCTGGAATCAATGTCTTGTCATCAATTTCAATCCCCAGTAAGTCTAGATCAAGGCTTGCACCAAAGGGAAACTTTGTCTCTAATGATGATACCTCATCCCGAACAGCTGAAAATTGAAACCAAAGTTACACTCTTTTTAAGTTAATGAATGTCCTAAAGGCCTTGTATGTCCATGTAAACTTAAGGAAAAATAAAAATTTCTTGTAAGATAGGAAATTTTATAAAAGGGCTTCCCAGTGCACATGGCTCCCGCTATTGCAGGGTCTGGGGAGGGTCAATATGTATGTAGTCATACCCTCGTAACGCGGAGATGTTGTTTTCGTATTTCAAACCCGTGACCAACAAGTTGAAATATGACAACCTTACCATCACACAAATGCCTGCCCTAAAAAACTAGGAAAGTTTATATGGAGGAGAATTTTCATATAAAAAATCATTTGCACGGAAAATTTTACAGCGAAACAAACAGGGCCAAAAGAAAAAATGATGGGGAAAGATGGGTATTGAATATGGGAGATTGCTATGGGGTAAAAAGTTGTATTGGTTGATACTCTCCTAAGACGAGAGATCCATTTAAGAAAATAAAACTCTTAGAAAAAGAGAACCATTAATTTAACGGAAATTATTATTGTCACAAGGATTTATTTTTCCCAACGTCATAAGGTATCTATTCTGCTATGTGGATAAATGAGTGTTCCTTCCCCTTCTGACTGTTGGATAGAGAGAACATTGTTTGGATTAGCCACATGAAAATTTCAAACTCTAATTCAATTAAGGCAAATTATTATTGTCACAAGGGTCTATCTGTTTGTCTATTTACCATAAGTCAATTTCTCTCTCCCCCAGGTGAGTTCCTTAACATGCTTACAGTATGACAAGCTGTAACCTCATTATCTCCTATTCATAGATGGTCATGCTTGCTACTCATTAGCAAACAACAAAGAAGTAAACTGGCACGACTCCTGCCTAAAACTTCGATCTCGGTTTTTTTAATAAAATAAATAAATACGAATAAAGCCTCCAAATGGAGCAAACTCAGTTCTTTTTTAGATTTCAAAATGAGGGGATGATCTTAAATTCAATCTCTCTATGTTATCTGGTGCCAACTAGCAGCACCAAAGAATAACTATTACCTGGGAAAGCTGTTATAAATGTACCTGAGAAAGGTAACTGGACAAAAGCCCATTTCTCCCCGAAGAGGTTGTCCGGGAGTTCCGTTGGGAAAGGGTTGTCTAATGTGAGAAGTGACTTTGATCCTTTCTGGAAACCAGGATGACGCATGTACACAGTTTCATAACGTTCTTCGAGCCACAAAAGTAGTGATAAACACTGCAAGTAACAACAGTAGCCATCAGTAGTGATAGGATAGAGAGATTCCAACCAAGAGCTAGAGAAAGCCCATGAAACATACGTACAATACACCTAAGCATCTGGGCAACATAGATAAGGGGGAAGACTTCTACAAGGAGAAAAGGGAGGATGGACCGATGGTGGGATTGTATTAATAAATAAAATGGGTAAAAATCATGGAAATGATATGATGAAAAGGGAAAAAAGAAAGAAAAGAAAAAGAATGTACACATACATTAATCAATCAACAAATTCTTATCTACAATAAATGGAATTGGGTACATGACTCCGATTCAACCATTCCACTTGTTATAGAGCCCTCATGAGCACAGAGAATGCCCTAGCTTAAGTTAGAAAGGGTGGATTATCAGTAATTAGGTCCAAATGGTTTGGTTTGAGGATTTATTAGCAGCCACCAACTGAACAGAACTCCGGGACTGGGACCTGCAGTTCAAGTAGCAGCAGAGTTCTAATTCACAAAATCCAATAATCAACTTATTATGTTCAGCTTCTTCATGGACAGATTAGGTGGACACCAATAATAGCGGCTAACTCTCTCTCCACCATAACCTAAGTAATTTCAGGCATATGCTTTTAATCAAACTGGTGAACAATCAATATTTTCCATTCATACTTTTAGCAGCAGATAGGGTATTACTGATTGGATTTACCCACAAAACATGAAATCAGTAACAATGACTCTAGAAATCACCTATTCTACTAAAACATAGTGTCATTTTTTGGCCACATGGTATGAATTCAGGGTATTCACTTACACCAATTATTCAGTTTCCATTCAGCATAAGAAAGCTTGGGTATTCTCCATTTACAATCACTAGAGTTGCTTTGCATGTTTTGTATCCCGGGTTGGCTCCTTCCTGTAAGATATAATACTTTATATTTTTTTCAGGATTTGCTATAATATTTGCTTTCTATGTTCATTATTCTGGAATTTCCCCTTGATGCCTTTTTCATTGCAAGGAATAAACCATGTCTTTTTATTTCTACCAGGAGCTGTAAGTTGCATAGGAGCTTGAGCTTCCGTGGTTTTGGATATGCATAACCAAAGGAGTGAAAAATAATTGAAATTTCAACAGAAAAGTAAAAGGAGAAGAAACCAACGAAATAATATTACGCACCCGTTTACTTGGAACAGCTTTTATGCCGAGCTCCGTACAGGCTTTTGTTATAATTGTCTGCATTTGTGACCTGTTTAAAAAAATAAACACACACAGAAATGTAGGAGACAAATAACAATAAAAATCATAACCAAATAAAACCGAATAACAAACAATTGACAGTAATATATAACGGAAACTAAGGTAATTTTACCTGAAATATCTAATTTTATCTGGTAAAGGGACACCCAAATCATTACAAATCGACACCATGGCATCCTTCAAAGTGATGCTATTGATAACATTGTTGGGGAAGTACTTGGTATACTGAAGCGAAAGTGAATTGTCACAGACAAGAAGCTCCCAGATCTTCTTCCCTCTGATATCCAAAATGGGTCTTGAACAGAAGTCCAGCTCCCACTCGTTGATGCTTTCAGGGTCTATATCTGGGTCCAGATAGCTCACTTCCGCTGCAGGGTCAAGGCCCTCGTCGTCTATTGGAAAAGAAACTGGAGAGTCTTCGGTTGGCAACGAAATTGGGCTTTCGGAGATTGAATTCAATCGAGACAAATTGGGTCGTGAATTCTGCAGATTTGTGGAGATACAGGGTGAAGAAGGATAACGGATTCTGTAGGGTTTTGAAAGGGGAAGACAAGTGGTGATGGGTTTGTGATTTTGAAGCTTTGGGTCACTGATTCTGGACGGATTGAAGCTTAGAATCGCCATGAAGATGAGGTGGTTAGCTTTTCTTACTGTAAGCCCCTCTGGGAATTCTGATGGAGGGAACTCAGTGGGAGGTTTATCCACCACAAATATGAAATATCCGTTGCCAACCGTCAAGAGCATCATCCGCACTCAAGTGCTCCGACAGAGATTCGCATAAGATGCTAAATCAACGTTCACCGTTCATTTGGGCCAAAATAGCCGAAATCCACCGTAAGACGGTTCTTTCCCAGCCCTACTTATCTTGGCCTGGTTCTTCACAAGCTAACAACAGCTTAGGTTCTTCATGCTTATATTAACTTAAAACCCTATTGTAAAAGTAGGGTTTGTTGCAGTTCCTCTATCTCAGCGCAATCTGTTAGCAAATCTGAGAAGCTAGAGACATCAACAGACAGTAGACGAAGATGGCAGAAAGAGGAGGGGAACGAGGAGGTGAACGAGGGGGCTTTGGCCGTGGTTTCGGACGAGGTGGTGGGCGTGGTGACCGTGGACGTGGACGTGGAGGTAGGCGTGGTGGTGGTCGACGCGAAGAGGAGGAGAAATGGGTACCCGTCACCAAACTAGGGAGACTTGTGAAAGAAGGGAAGATCAAAAGCTTGGAGCATATCTATCTTCACTCACTTCCAGTGAAGGAGCACCAGATTATGGAAACCCTCTTACCTCAGCTCAAGGATGAGGTTATGAAGATCATGCCAGTTCAGAAACAGACCAGAGCAGGTCAAAGAACCCGTTTTAAGGCCTTTGTTGTTGTGGGTGATGGTAATGGTCATGTTGGGTTGGGTGTGAAGTGTAGTAAGGAGGTTGCGACTGCTATTCGTGGATCAATTATTCTTGCGAAGCTTTCTGTAATACCTGTTAGGAGGGGCTATTGGGGTAATAAGATCGGGAAGCCTCACACTGTGCCCTGTAAGGTTACTGGAAAGTGCGGATCTGTTACTGTCAGGATGGTGCCTGCTCCACGGGGTGCTGGAATTGTTGCTGCTAGGGTGCCGAAAAAGGTTCTTCAGTTCGCTGGGATTGAAGATGTGTTCACTTCTTCTCGTGGGTCGACGAAAACTCTTGGGAATTTTGTCAAGGTGCTACTTTCTTCTCGTATTTGTCTCTGATCTATTAGTTTTTCGTTGCTTATCCCTTGTTTATTCATTTGTGAGTTGCTGCATAAAATTAGTTGCTGTGATTGATAAAAACCAACCATAATTGCTCGTTTATCATGGGGAGTTAAGTTTCTAGGTAGTCCTTTTCTCCTCTGGATGAATAATGCATTTTTTTTATTGATCTTTAGTCTGTACACTTGGTAGGTATTTATTTTTTATGGTACTTGAGCTCACCATATTGAGGCATCGTGCGATTATTGAAAGCCAACTCAAATCACTAATTGATCTTGGGGAGTTAAGTTTCTAATTTTAATTTCTTCTGTAAAGGAATTCTATGTATGAGGCGGATCCATATTTCAAGCAGCAGCTTACAGCTTCCTCAGACACTAATTTTGGTTCATGGAGAGTTTCCCCACTCCCTTGTGTAGGATTTCTTTAAAGTTAGAAGTTTGATTTTAGTTTGGATTTTGTAGTAGTTTTATTAAGTATCATGCTTTGTGTTAACAGTCATTTAATAGAAGCTGTTTTCGGTATTTGGAAGCCTGAAATTGTCTTGGTAGTGGAGAAGATTTTGTAGATCGTTAGCTTATTGGACCCCGGTGTTTTCGGAAGTCTTTTTCATTTCCTCTAGTGTTTCTTCCTGTATACTGAATCCCTTATTATTTTAGCAATACATTGGCTTAAACTTTCTCCACTTAGGTGGTTTAATGAAAATTTCCATATTTTCCGATGTGTTCAATCGATTAAGCTTACTCATTATTAGTTTTCAATTCTCTATCATACTTGCTAATTGCTGGGATGATAAGGGGCTGGCTTAGGCAATCTATTCTGCAACATAGTAAGTGTTATAGAATGGATTATTAGTTAGACATGGGCTCTATCACTTCAGGTTTGATATCACTTCAGGTTTGATGGATAAACCCTAAGGGCTTTCAAAGATCTTCCAAATGGATGCATAGTTTTCTTCATATCTCCTACGCTTTGCTAATAATCTCTATTCAGATAAGTTTCGGTTGTTCAATTACAGCTTCTATACAATCTCTTTGATTTTAATAGGTCTGAATAAAGTTCTCAGTTGATTTACTGTTTCTGCGGTGTTTTCAATCTGAGATGGTTTCATTGATTCTTAAAATTGATACTAATTTCTGGGTTCAGAAATCTGATCCTTATATATGTCCATGCGTGTGTAATTTATAGGTTTGCTTTTTCAAATCAATTATGGTATCCTATATAGTTTGCTTGGTTGATTATCCTCTTTTATCCTCTTAGTATCAACTAATTGATTGTCCAGTTTTGATTTCAAGAATTTGTCAATGAGGTTTAATCTCGTTGATTTCTCCATATTGAATTCCTGAATTGAATCTGATTTCAGCAAAATCTTGGCAAAGTCTCTTATGCCCGATATGATATTTCATATGGGTTTCATGTCAAGATTTAATTATCATACTTATCTAATTTAATTCTTGATTTTAATTGTATCTCAGGTCAAGTTTTGAATTGTTCTACTGACTGACTATTCTATTTTGTTTTGACTTCCGTAATATTTTCTGATCAGAGAAATCATCAATATACTGCTTCATTTATTATTATGCCTAATAAAACCCCTATGCTTCTGTGTTAGTGGAGTTGTCATCTATGTGGACTCCTTTGCCTAATTTTACACATTTTTGTTCTTCAAACCACAAATGTTTCAAGTTGGTTTTTGTCAGTCTGATTCATGCCAAATTCTACCCCTATTAAGCCTCTGCCTCCCCCAACCAAAAGATAAAAAAAAAAAAAAAAAAAGAAAAAAAGAAAAAAGATGGAAGATGGGAAAAAGGGTCTATATCATTCTTGCATGCCCACTACTTTGTGCCATATACAACTGATGGTTTGACATTCTGACTGTTGGATAGATGGTGAACTCTCTACAGACATACTAGTCAAATTTGGTGGCCACTATGTTCTGTAAACATGTCGACTAAATTTGGGTGCTTGCCAAGCTACCATGTAACCGTTGTAAATATAGTGGGCATGTGGAAAAGAGGTTCTATAATGGGTGGAACTCTCCATTAGGAAATCCCTGCTTATTATCATGTGCAATTGGGACTTCGGTATATGATACCTGCCAGAGCCTCACATTTTCAAGTTCTCTTGCAGTCCATTCCCCCTCTTGTTTGAAGGTTGGGCTGGTGTTATTTTTGGATGTGATTGGATTTGGGTTACCTATACTCGTGCTAACAGATCCTTTGCCATCTTGTTAGATTTTTCTTCTGTTTGGAACCAGTTGTGCTATTCTCTCTAGTCTAGCAGGTCTGGAGGGTATCTCTTGACCGGCACAAAAATTTTCCACATGGAACATTGGATAGGCTGAAAATTTTGTGAACAGGTAGACCCCAAGGTCCCCTGTTTAACTTTCAAGTTTTGGCCAAAAAGAAGTTGGTCAATTGGCAAAATAAAGCTTTGAAATCCAATGAGGAAATGGAACTTTCCAGAACAAATTGAGGGCTGAAATTATCAGGGCATATGCATTTACATGGTTGGGTAAAATATTGAATGTGTCTGAAATTTGTCATGTTGTCATTCTAGACCGTAACCTAGATATACATATTGTTGGTGTCACAGGTCAGGAACTTTTGCTTCTAACTTGGTTGAGCATTCAGTAGATGTGTTTCTTCGGATTGAAATTTCTACATACCTGCCCATATGGCAAAACTTGGTGTGCCGGTTTTGAGATATCCTATATATCTGCCAATGTAGAAATATTTTGCCGTTGGAAAAAGGGCATATGTTGAAGCTAGATATTCTATGCAACTTTAGGTCTTATGCTCTTGGAGTTTCTGTGCTTTGTATTTCCACTAATTGATGCAGTTATGGGTTTTGTATGCCAGAAATTACGCTGTGTATGATCTGATGTGTATATGATTTGCTTGCAGGCTACTTTTGACTGTCTTCTGAAGACATATGGTTTCTTGACTCCTGACTTCTGGAGGGAGACACGCTTCACAAAGTCTCCTTTCCAGGAGTACACGGATTTGTTGGCAAAACCTACAACAAAAGCAATCATATTTGAGGAGGACAAGTTGGAGTAGATGGGTATTTTGCCTAGCAGCTCCCATCCTCTCTCCCTTACATTTCTCTTTTCAAGATTAGTTTCATTTGTTGGGTAATGGCGATACATGTTTCACTGGAGTCTTTTTTCCGGACAAGTTTTTGGTTCTTTTTCCTTTAGTTAGATTTTGATTATAAGTAATGTCCTAGATGGCTAGAGCCGATCCAAATTTTGTCTTCTTCTGAATAACTGTTCCTTCTGTGTTATTATTGTTTTCCTCGTTCCTTTGTTCTCTTGCATGGGCGTATATGTGAAGGAAGCAGCTTGTCTCAAGTTCAGAATGAATTCTGAACTTGAGACTTACCAGTGTCGGCTGAGCGGCAGACACCTAGTACTCCAGCTGATCCAACGGTTCGAGAGTTAATGAGTTTATTTTTTATTTTTCTTTACCATAACTCTCATACTGTCTAATCGGTTGGAGTGCCAGGTCTTGGCCGATGACCAACACTGGCAAGTCTCAAGTTCAAACTGAACTTGAGATGAGCCGAATTCATATGTAAACTATTGCTTTTAATTCTCGTGTTCTTTCAAAGGTTGTTTGGACTGCCACCTCTACAGTCCAGGTTCAGAAAAACAGGATTGAATCAGCCGAATTGGCCGTGGCCAATCCTGATTCCGGCTGGTCCAAGGATTTTTAGCCAATGCTAGGTCATTTATTGGTATTGTAGCTGATATGGATTGGAATCGGATTGGAACCAGCGGCGATTCATTCTGGTGTCGATCCCAATCTCTTGAAGTGTGCTATGTGCTTTCCCCAAACAAAAGAGGAAAGCCCTGCTGAAATTTCATTTGGTAAAACTGGAATTTTTTTTACATGACTGTCCGTCAGTGTTGTCGATCTATCAATGGATGGATATTGCTCTTGCACCAGGAGTCAAAAGTTAAAAAGATTTGGTCAGTGAAGTCAAATGTATTGGATCTTTGGCATCATTTGTTAATAATTAAATTTTATAAACCATCAATTCATAACTTATGCTCTTTACAAGATGTTAATTACAGCTTGGTATAGTACCTCATGTTTTCTCCAAGTGACTGCCTAAAGATGTGCTCTTGGAAGTCCATTCATTTGGAACTTCTGTTTCTGTGTTGCCCGGGTTCTGCTGGTTACCTTCAAACCGACGCCTACTTTATGGTGCTTCTGGCCTACTCTACGAGCGGATTGGGTGTCTCAGGCTCTCAGCTGCAATGGATGTCTCCAAAATGATGATCCTGGGTATGGTTATATTCTATAAGGGATGCTGTGGATTTCATCATCAGAAGGTAAAAATGGCCCCATGGCAGATTTGGGTTTCTCTCGAGTTAGATCAAAAGAATGTTGGAAAGGCTGCACTCATACTCAATTTTGTTCATCTACCGGGAGGTTAATCAGTTGGCTGATTTTTGTCTAAATTAAAGAGGGGTCTTGGGAGGGCGTTTAGTGTTATTCTCTGTAGATACTCTTCCCTTGAGATCAATTGGCCCATATGTAAATAGGGCCGGGGTTTTTGGAGAAAGTTTCTTTTCACTAGAAATGCATGCTGTTGGATTATGGATTCCTTTTCTTCTTTTTTTATTATAATCTAGGGAGAGAGTTTTCCACGGGACAATGTGAGGAATTTCACAGTAATGTGGTGGAATCTCATATGTCAATGTAAGATTCACATGGTCTATTGATGTAGGAGTGTCAATATAAAATTCACATGGATTGAAAATGTAGGACCAACATGACATAAGATCCACATGATTTGTTAATGTAGGACCAACATGGCTAAGATGTGATTTTGTTCTCATTGAGTGTGTCAATGTAAGATTCAGAGTCTGTCAATGTAGGTAGGATTCACATTGTTGGGATGTGAATTTGTTTGTGCAGGTATTCTTCACTTAATCTAACATATTTCAAATGGTAGGGATGAGAGAGAATTAAGGAGGAAGAAGAATCTAGAGAAACGAGTGTGTGTGAGGGCATGTAGAATAGGTAGCGTGGGGATTAAAAAAAAAAAATTCTAATCCCAAAATGGCCTAGGGTTGAATCAGGGGTTGGACCCGAGAGTGACACATTCCATTCACAAATAACAACAATTAAAACGCTCCAGTTTTACAGATATCATGAATCACAAATTGGGAAGATAAATCAATGACCCATCCCATTCAAACCACAACAAAAATGCTACAGTTACACAGGCATCACAAAGGACATATTGAGAAGAGAAATCAATAAATTTTTCTCTCAATGCAAAACTGACATGGACACATTATATGGTACCTTTTCAACTTTTCCACCATAAAATAAGGAATTCTAAGCTGCTTGTCGTAGAGTCAAAAACCAAATCCATTGTGTGGGACCCTGTCTTCTTACCCTTAAAGTAAGAAGAAGACAAAATAATCACTGAAACAAGATCCAAAGCCCCCAACGTTCAATTAACCAGTCCTTTCTTTCAAATATGGAATCTTGCTTCCCCTTTCCTCAAAAGGGATACTACTCCCAATGCATTCATACTTCTCTTTCTCCCTAATTTCTGTGTTCCCTTGTTTCAATCTCATCTCCTTAGTTCCCCAAGAACAAAAGAGAGCATAGTGTTCACTTAAGTAGACATTAGTACTTCTATACCTCATTTCAATGCTTATGGATATGTTTCTGTTTTGTGTAATATCAAGGTTGGATAATAATGAGCTGCCACCATTAAGAGAAGCACCCTCTTTGGTGGTGAAGTCAAGTCATTCGACACAGCGGTCCATCGAGACATTGATCGTGGTTTTAGCAGTGATCACAATCCTTGGAGTTGTTGCTGGGATCTTTGCTAGAGTTTGTGGAGGACGACATTTTGGAGGAAGTGGAGAGGATGACATAGAAGGGTGGGTTGAGAGAAGGTGTAGCAACTGCATCGACGCCGGAGTTCCGGCTGCACTGCCACCACCGGATAACACAAAGCCAGCCACAGAAGAAGCAAAAAAGTGAGGTGAAAAATACAAGCAGTGTAGGTTGTAGATTGGAAGAAAATGTTGTGAACTTAGGTATTACCACTCTTTTTTCTTTTGATACTTTAGGTATTACCATTCACTAGGACTGGAAAGTATGATTATGTCCTTGTGGGAAGCTCATGCCCATCATCTAAAAGCCATAACCCAAGAGGTAACACATGATCATCAGACTTATGTAGTAATCTAATCTTCCATCCTCATTTCCATCTCCTGTTAATGAGCAAGTTGAATCATTGTATGGTGAACTTAAGTTTTTTCCTTCTGTATTTGAATTAGCAAAATAGCAATAGCTACTAGTATTCATTTTTACTTGCATTTTGATCCAATGAGGAGGCTACTTGAATGGAAGGTACCTCTTCAAGTGCACGGACTCGGGGTCGAATTGGATTGAATTGGACATAATCTCCCTTGGAATTGGCTGATACTTCACGATATTCCCGGTCCACCCTTTTCCAAGTCGGGGCACTGCACGGAGCCTAGACTCTAGACACAACTTAGAGCAGATATTGTTGCTTTTTAATTCTGTAGACCATCTAAGTCCTTTCTTGAGGAAACCCTAGAAGCCCTTCGTGACTCTATTGGATTCATCAACACATGACAGAGAAGTCCATCATACATAGTTTACTGCCTCCTCCATATATATATATATATATAAAGGAACAAGAGTTGTTGTATGCTTAGTCTGTATAGGTATAAATTAATTGTATATAAATATAACTGCTGAAGCTTCAATGTAGTTATTCCTGTTCCTTCCTCTAGTATAAAAGCAATTTCTGATCATCCAATGTGAATATAAAGTGAGCTTAGAAGAAGAAGGAAAGGAATGTTGTTTGGGGGGGACTTAATAAGGTCTTCCATTCATTGATCCACTGCCCTAGTGAACTGATATTGCATGATGGAATCAATAATGGCCTTAACTTATTCTGTATGGTTTCGAGTATAAGCAACCTGAAAACACATTGTAAGGATGCTGAAGAACCTTGTATTTGAACTAAACAGAGAGTGACCTCAGAGGGCATGAACTTCTTTGGTTGGACATGGCCCCCTAATTAGCATACGCTTGGAGAAGGAGAAGCCACACTCGTAGGAGTGATGTTGGGCGTTTAGTCTCAAACCGACTACCAAATAGTATTCAGCCTCCCTTATACACTTGGGAGTCACTTCACCCACTAGTTTGAACTTCTAGAATGAAACCTTTACATGATATCAGAGCGGAATTTCATCGTCTCGAATCTCCACATGTTTGCAGTACGTATTGCCACACGTGCGAGGAAGTGTTGGGAGTCTAGTCCCACACCGACTACCGAATAGTCTTCAACACCTTATACACTTGGGAGTGATTCCACCCACTAATTCAAACTTTTATGATGAGAACTGTACAAGCGAGGCTTATATTTCATGATTGTGAAAAAAAAAGGGGGGGGAGCAAACCCATAATTTGAGAGCCAGGGTAAACTGGTAGTAGATTGAATTTTCAGTAATGAAAAGGCAGAGATGTCTTGGGTTGCATCTGTCCTATAACTGAATCACCCATGTTGTTCCCCTTGCAGTGGTGAACCACTGGAGTCTAGAGTTAGGAACTATAATAAGATCACTGTCCTACAGGAAACGGTGAGGATTCAATTCAATAATAAAAAGCAGGAGCTACCAAATCCTTTACCACAGAACATATTTTTGCAGGTCTTTGCTCAAGGAGAAACACAAACGACTTATGGATTCGATTGTAAAGCTCTCAATACATGGCGTTTGATCCTGTGTACTAGAACAGAAAATTCAGAAAAACCCATCTCATTCTCATGTGGAAACCAGATTCTTTCTTCTGATATGATTATATTGACAAATTCACTTACATTAAACCTGGATGGAGATAGATACAAAATAAAAGTTCTAACATAATCCACCTCGATCCTGGTGGTAATCTGATCTCCACCTCATCTATCTTATTCTCCTCCAAGTGGGTCAATCTTAGAAACCTTCAGTTTGGCCTCTAACATTTTACTACACTAACTGTAACAGCTTTTGTAGAACTGTTAATGCAAGAAAGAAATTTTACCCCATTGATAAGAAATCTGATAAGAAATCCTCTTCTACGAACTGAAGAAGCGTTAGAAGGAACCTCCCATCGTTTCACCAATAAACTCAACTCAGGTAATCCTTTTCCTAACTAAATGGGGTCTCTATAGAGGTTCAATTTTCCCATTCTAACTCTGTTTTGAAAACACCTCAGTAAGGTGAAATCTAAATTTTCATATATGGTGAATTGCGGTTTTTGGTGCTTGTATCTGAGCTATTGCTTTGCCATTTTTGTACTCCTGTTACATAATGAATCATCTTCTCTTCTCCTATGGATGTAGGCAGGGATTAAGGGATAATCCCTGACTGAACCACATAAAATCTTGTTTGTCTTGTGATTTTAAAGCGTTTCCTGTAACAGGAATAAAAGAAAACAGATCTAATTGACGAAGTTCTCCAAATTAATACCAATAACA
Organism: Protea cynaroides; assembly: GCA_028583415.1. Taxonomy (NCBI): domain Eukaryota; kingdom Viridiplantae; phylum Streptophyta; class Magnoliopsida; order Proteales; family Proteaceae; genus Protea; species Protea cynaroides. The sequence goes on along the minus strand of CM053266.1, from coordinate 41,666,769 downwards.
CAATTACATACAAGTAACAAACTTTGCTACACTTTTTAACTCAAACTCATCAGCAGTGCTTGCTAGCCCGAAGAAACTGTTAAAAAAGCTCCTTCATTTGCGACAGATACGAGCTGTGGGCATGGTAACACAGACGGGGGCATAGATCTTCTTAGCTTCTGGGGTCCCACGCTTTGGCTCTTCACGGGCAACTGCAACACCGGCAATGGAACAGACAGCAGCAGCTGCAGCTGCGAACATCAAATCCCTCCTTCCACTGCTGCTCTCATTCTTCTTGTCATTGTTGCAACTTAATTTAACTTGTTCGGCTTCAGCAGCCTTAGCAGCCTTGGCGACAACTAGTCTGCGATGGGTAGCAATGGATCTCCGTTCAGAGACGTTTATGCTGCTGAGGAATGAATTTGACATGGTGATCGAGGCCATCTCTGCAATCTTTTTGTGTTGAAAGGTCTCCGTGGTTCTCACTCAAACACAAGCTTTGGTGTAAACTGACCAAGTGAATATTGATTTTTAAGTAGAAAGGAGTGGAAATAACGGAATTGGGTTTGTTAAGTGCCACTCATCATCTTATCCTTATGCGTCTCCTGACCAATTGATGGTGTCCACGTGTTGGGTTATCTTGGAGAGATCTAGTAGTCTGGATGCTCTTCTTTGTTTCCCTCAGGTTTAGAGATGTGGTCCCTCAATGATCTGTCTCTTGATTGGAAGTTGGAACTAGTGGAGCTTGAATTTTCTCTGGTTATATTATTGTCATCAGTCCCGGAAATAAGAACCATCTTTTGTTCAGAAAAGTTTCCCGTTTGGTTGTAAGGAAAAGAAAAAAAAAAAAGTTTTGGAATGGAGGAGAGTAATAGAACGCATAATTCATCATTGTTTCATCATTATTTATTCAAACTTTTGAGATGGAAACTTAACATAGTATTAGAGTTCCAAGTTTCTTTTTACTATCACCTAAAAGAGGGACCACATGTCCAGTGTACTGCCACCTAGAAGAGGGGTCACATGTGAGGAAGAGTGTTGGGAATAATCCTACATTGATAAGGTTTGGAATCTTGAATGCATTTTATATGTGTGAGTCCATCCATTTACTAGTTCAAACTTTTGAGAAGAAAACTTAACAGGGAGAAAACAAGGAGCATTTGTTCGTTCGGGGAAACGCTTGTTTGTGCTTGCCTGCCTCCCATCTATAATCGATAGGATACCACCCGGTTGTTGAGCTTCGGACCGCAAAACATTTTTCCAGAACAGAAGGACTGGTAGATCTATCAAAAGCACAAGCGGTCGGGAACGAGAAGATGTGTGGGTCTCACTAGTGATGTGAAGAGTAACTATAGTGATGATGTGGTGATAGTCAAATGATGAGAGAAAATGAGGAGTGAATATTAGGAGAGAAAATAAAGTGAAATAAAACGAGGAGGGAGAAAGCAAAGAGAGTGCTGAGTGCTGAGTTGAGGTGGCATGGTGATGTACAATGTGGCAGAGCTGACATCGAGTTGTTAGAATTTGCACTGAGTTTATTAGGTCTGGCTGGTGATTTGACTATGTTTTGGCCCAATATGAATTGATCGTCCCTTACGCGCATTCAATGACTTCCTGAGCCAGACATATATATTTTCCAATGCGTGGAAGCCTCACAAAACTTGTGGTAGTGGTTTTATAGCAACATTCCAAGTTCATTTGGAACTTTTCACTTTGAGGCGGGTTTTGATGGGTTCCACAGAGATTTCGTGTGAAGCTTTAAACATGAAACGTGTAGAGCATCGAGTTAACTTAGTAACACACTTTGTGGAGAGAGAGAGAGAGAGAGAGAGATTATGCACCAAGTTTTTTATTTATTTATTTTTTTTTTGGTAAAAGATTCTGCATCAAGTTGATTTCCGGAAGCAATATAACACCTACAAGAAGCCAAATGTTTGTGAAAAACTTACATACCAACTTGCAACCAACATGCCACTCCCCATAAATCAAGTTGATTTCCGGAAGCAATATAACACCTACAAGAAGCCAAATGTTTGTGAAAAACTTACATACCAACTTGCAACCAACATGCCACTCCCCATAAGGATTCTTCCATGAAGGATTTACAACCAAGCATGTACCTAATAAAATTATTTATCATTAAACAGAGGAAAGTAATAAGTAGCATCGGATCTGCACCCATTTGCTATAGAAATTAGCGAGGACATCATCACGGATTTTATATGAATAATGCTACTTCCATTGATTCATTGATACGAGGTCCGAATCCTCTGAAGCTAAGAACACAAGATGCTAAGCAAGAAGGGTTTACAAGATCTGAATCCAAATTCTTATTTTCTGCATACAGCCCCAACAGGGAAAAAAAGCAGTTCCAGTCCAAGTCCTTTCTGACCCCAAAAAAACAGAGCTCAAAAATCTATCGTTTCAACAAATAAAATAATCATTAACTTATGCAACAACAAAATGCATCAAATTGTCCTATCTACATTTGCAAGCTTCACACTTAATTAAAATCCCAACTTCAACAGGTACTTCTCCAGTACTGCCTCAATCATACGCCGCTAACCTTCAGAACTTTGCTGATGAAGGCATCTGAATATAGCCTCCAAAAAGTCTGTGGCATGTCGGAGTCGGTGTTTCTGTCATAGTTAGACTTCTATCTTCCCTCTTAGCAGTTGATTCCACACTGTGTAACATCTGGGCCAGTCACTGTGGTGGTGAAGGGATCGATCCGAATCCATAACAAGGAGAATATGGATGCAAGGAGAATCGACCATACAACAACAATGGTAGGTGTCCGATTCTGGCGTCCCATTAAACCCTTGAGGAAGGGATAGAGGTGAACAATCACCCAGAAGGCAAAGAACAGCTTCCCAAAAAGCGGACCCCATGACTGGTATCCACTGTTGATGGCATAGGAGATGCCAGCAACCACCCCGACCAGGTTGACAATGAGGATAGTGGTTGGTGGAATAAGGAGAGTTGTCCATTTGAACATGTAGAGCTCTGTGAAATCTCCATCCTCATCGGATGCCTTGGAGGTGACTGTGAAATTGGTGTCAATGCCAGCAAGAACTTTGAGCAACCCTTGGAAGACGGCAAAAAGATGGGCCGAAACACCTCCAATAACCCAAAACTGTTCATTTCTCCACCACTCATCAATACGAACACCGCTCCACCTCATCTCCAATATACCAGTGGCAAAGATGGAAAGAAAGAGGGAGATAAACCAAATACTGGCAATATTACTAATCTGCAATCATAAATAGTCAGGTCACAATATCATGAGATTACATGGCACTAAATCACCAAAGAGGTCCAGATGCTTTAAAAAAAATTTGTTTCAAGTGGGGAAAATTGTAAATACCTGTGGAATGATGAACTTTCCAGTGATTAGACAGACTGCTGGCAATGTACAATATGCAAGAAGAGGAACAGATGTAAGTGGGTAAATGGTGGTGTTGATGTATGCAAATCTCTCAAGCCATTTTAGCCTTCCACCATATCCATACCATATGGGGCAATGGCGACTCAGAAGAATTTCAACTGAACCTAAAGCCCATCGAAGCACTTGGTTCAGACGATCAGACAAGTTAATAGGAGCAGATCCTTTGAAGGCTGGCCGCTTGGGCATGCAGTATATTGATCGCCAACCGCGGGCATGCATCTTGAATCCAGTAAGGATATCTTCTGTCACAGAACCATAAATCCATCCAATCTGCAGAAGAAAAATGACCTCAAAAATGAATAATGAAGTAAGATGCAAGCTAATGTTTCAAACAAGACTAAAGTGCAGTTCAGCATTTCTTAATTTTTGCCCACATATACATAAACAAGAAGAGAACTAGATGAAGCGAAGCCCGCGAACAAGCCTCCATCCCAAGAAAAAGTCAGAATTGTAGCTTCCCTGAACCAAAAAAATAACAGGCTTACATGCTTCCATGAGAACAGTGAAAAGTAAGAGTTAGTTTTAGAAACACAGATTCCAGTAGGTGAGCGTTATCAATATCCGCTTTGGTCTCCAAATCCATAAATCCAGCTGGGGTCTCGTTACAGGGCAGTTATACAAATTCTAAATGAAAGCCAGTAACAAAATTGGAGTGTTGGAACAAGAGAAGCCAACATACCTCATTTCCCCAATCTGTCTTGTCCTCGTATCCACAACTAATAACATGGATAGCTTCTTTAAGAAGAGTATCGGGAGTAGCAGATTGTGGAACACCACCATTTTCCATAAGTGTAGAGGCAACAAACACAGCTGACTGACCAAATCTTTTCTCGAGGCTCATCTGTGACATGAGCAGTGACTTCTCATCATCAAATCCAGCACCTATGAGGAAATACACAAAGAAATGTCAGTCGCATCTACCCTAGCTAATGCACCCAGTATTAGCCAGCCACAGAAGGGTGCATAATCTTTGGGCACCCGTGAAACATGAGATATATTCAATCATATATAAGAAGGGAAAAAGTAGTGAAAACTAAGGTATAGCAAGATAAAGAATATTCTCACTTTTGGTACATATCTGTCACTGTTAAATAAATGACAAAGTTACGAAGCAAGATGGTACAAAGAATATACAGTCAATAATACATTAGGGCTGACATGTATACAGAGGACTACTTAGCTCAGTTTTCCTAAACCCTCTTGCAACCATGAGAATCCTATTTCTTTGAAGGGACATTCATTACAAGGGGAAAGTAAACATAAAATTGTTGTATTGACATTTGATATCATTGAATATTTAAATGTCACATTTTTCCAATCAAATTTTGAGTATTTATGCCTTTCGCCAAGAAAAATAATGCAAGAAACTCCTTGCTGCACAACTCTAAGAAAGACCATCTATGAGCAGCCACCATTCAATTTGACACTACTCAACACAGTGTTGATCTGGCAGATAGAATGAGCAAAATGATAAGCAAACATTTATAATACAAGCAAATCCATTCATTACCTTCAACCCCCTCTTCTATATCTTCTAGATTGAATATTGGCACAGTAGGGTCAACATGCTTGCTAGATTTCTTCTTATCCGAGCCCTTTTTACTTGATTTTGAGCCCTTCTTTTTTGATCCACCGCAGCACAGAGATAAGAAACCTGCTCTTTTTTGCTTGGGCTTGAGTGGAGGTTCATAACCATATAAAGCAGTTCTGTTGAAGACACATCCAGTACCCACGTAAACAGGTCCTTGGATGCCATCCAAACCTCTTAAGTTAATCTAAAATTCACAAAAAAAATGACAAAATCAGAAATTCAGGCCTGAAAAGCACAATTACTTTCTTCAAATGCATTGACAAAAAATTTCATAAGATTACAAAATTATATCTCAGCATAGCACAAGTATACACAGAGAGAAAGCATCCAATAACACCCTAAAAGTAGGGAAATAAAAGTAGGACTCTAGAAGAGTGACAGAATGAATTCTCAGAGGATAACAGAACTTACATCAAAGAAGACAGTATTTCGGTTGGCATATCGATCGTTCCTATCAATACCATCAAATCTCTGAGGAAACTGAACATAACAGACATATTTCCCCAGGTTTGGATCCATCATAAAGCACATAGCTTCCCGCAATGCCTTGCTGTTGTTTATGTAGTGATCACAATCAAGATTCAACAAGAAGGGACCATTGGTAAGGACTGCTGATACACGAACCTGTCAGGAAGTTGCATCAACCATCAGCAGCGAGATATGCTTAAAGACGGATAACCATTGATTTTATAAGTACTTACAAGGGAATTCATTGCACCAGCTTTCTTGTGATGTTGGAAGCCTGGACGCTTCTCACGAGAAACATAGACCAACCGAGGCAGTTCATTACCCTCACTGTCAAGACCTCCACTAGAGCCTAAAAAAACCTGTGATAATAAGACACATTAGTACGAAAGAGTACCGACTGAAAGAAGACCAGAGGTCACCATTTTTTATCAGACTCCTTTAATTTACAAAAACCAAAGGACTAAAAAGCAAAAATGGTATACAAGGATAACAACAAAAAAACATCCTTAGAGTAGATAAATTTGCAGAGTATACAAAAGTTATATACACAATATGATGAGAAATACGGAAAAGTCCAGTGGACGTGCATAAGTATATATATATATTTTTTTTTCCATGCCACGTTTTCTGAAACACAGAAGTTAAAAGATTTCAAGAACTAATGGTCAGTCATGTTCAAATCAGAATCAGGACCTTGCAAATTCAAAGAATACCAACCTGTATCATTCCTGGATGGTCTCTGGTATTATTTCCTGGCCATGGGGTCCCATCTTGCATGATCCATCCTTCCTCTGGAACTTTTTGTGCCTTTGCAACAAGCCCATTGATGCGGACTTTAAATTCTTCATATTCTCTCTGCAAAAAAAATAAAAGCAGCATCACCATAAAGTATCCACCGGGGGGGGGGGGGAGAGAAATCATTAGATGAGACCAAATACGCTACCTTCATGGCTCTACGATCCTTTACAAATGAAGGCTGAACTTTATCTTTTAGGTAGTCAATCTTCTGGGCAAAGTACCATTCTGGTGCCCTGGGCTCAATGTTGTACTTCTTGCTGAAAGGGACCCATTTTCTTGCAAATTCAGAAGTTTCAGATAGAGCTTCAAATGTCAACATGGAAGCTCCATCATCAGATACGTAGCAAGAAACCTTTTCAACTGGGTAGTCAATTGAAAGAATAGACAAGACAGTATTTGCTGTGACAAGAGGAGGCTCCTTTAAAGGGTCGACAGTACTGACAAAAATGTCAACTGCAGCCAACTGTGATGGCTCTCCTTCTTGTTCATACCTGTTGTCCGCAATTGAATTGAAACTCTAAGAATAAAACTAGACGATCACAGAGGAAAATATTGGAGATCTAGAATATCAATGATGACAAATTAATCATTCAGTGGCACAAATAAGAAAAATAGTGAAATAGTCACCCACCTCAGAGAAAGTCTGTCAAGATATGTCTCACGGTTCACTGGAAGCCATTTGGGAAACTGATCCAATATCCACGATAAAGCAAACCAAATCTCACATATTACAGATATCAACCACAAAGCATAAGCGTTGGTCACTGGATTTGTTATACGGTAGTGTAAGAAAACGCAGAGAATAATAAGCCGTAGAACGATGACCATTCTATAAGGGTTTATCCTAGATGAAGGAATAGAAACCTTCCTTGACAGAGGCTGACGAGCTTCATCATTCCTGCATCAAAAGGAGATATGCCCTGATTAATACCCCTTTACTGCTCTAAAATTGGAAGGAGATGAATACAAGCTCAGAAAGTATCAGTGTGAATACTCAATAGAACCCTTTCATTGAATACAGATGAAGAAGTAGCTGGCCTAAGTTGACATATTAACTTTTCTAGAGACCAATAACCCAAAATTCTCATAACCTTATGAGAGAAGATGAATCATCCAAGAATAAGAAGAAAGTACACTAGTAAGTTATATGCACCTAAGAGAATGGTGGCTATCTAGGCCACGTTTGGTATCACTTGATTTTGCCTAATGATTCTTCTATGAAGCACTTCTTTGATTTTTACGGTAAATGGTAGTGTAAATGAGACCCACAAAATGGGGAAGTGATTTTCCTAACAGGAACCAGTCCAGAAGGCCACAAGAGAAAGAAATCAAAGAATCAAACAATTTTGTGTCACGCATGATTGTGGTCGGAATTGCTCAAAAGAATAAAATAAATAAAACCACTTAATTAAAATTTAAATAAAATGTGCCCTACATTAGACACTTGCAACAAATTATCAAAGAGAACCCTATGGTAATGAAGGCATAAGATATAGTAGCGGTGATGCAAAGACTATTCAAAGAGGATAAAAAATCTATGCCACATCACTGACAGCCCATGGACTCCCATTCAACCAATTTTCTTTTACCTTCTCACTTCTTCCCCTCCCCCCCCAAAAAAAAATTCTAACGTCACAGCTACGACACATCATGACCACTTTTTCTACAGCATATTCCTATGGTGCGAAAGGTAACATTTTATGTTTCAGATTCCAAATTCCAGACCACACAAATGAGACAAAAACTCAAAAGTAAATTAAAGACCCATAGTAATAAAAAAAAAGAAAAAAAATAGACAAAACTCACAGTAAAGAGTCATCCATAAGCACATCAGTACTGGCATCAATATCTCCACCTCCCCTGCCTTCGGAAGGGGCATGACTAGCGGTCATTGGAACTACATTCTTCTCCTGCTTCATCTTCCAGCCCTCAACTCTCTCTTTCCAAGCAACATTTCCAAATCCTTGTGCAAACTCCCTTGATGGATTAGCTGTGAAGAATAATATTTCCCATCAGCCAGAATCACTATTGAAACCCCCCCCCGAAAAAATAATTTCAAACAAAGATATAGAGAAATTACGTGAGTGATTGATGGCAGTTGAATAAGGGAGGGGATGCACTCGCTTCCCCCCACCACCTCCAGGGGAAGCCATTGACATACGCTCAGGAGATGCTGCTGACAGCTCTCCTGAAACCTGAAAAAGCACAGCAGGGGTAAAAGGTTCATTTTCGTATCTATTTTAATAACAAGGAGGGAAATATAAAGGCAGGCAATGCTTGACCTACCGACTGGCCATTTGTGAGCAGTGGGATATGGTTCAGAGGGACCTCTTTATCATAGTTTGGAGGACCAACATCCTCTCCTCGTCCATAGCTCATATGCCAACTCAGCATGCGTTCAGCAATCTTCTGTTTCTGGTCTTGAGTCCCAGATGAATAATTGATGTCACTGGCCACATCGTCCGCATCACAATCATCTGTTTCATCACCACGAATGGGAGGGCTTCCTGCAAGTGAAATAAGAAAGAAAAAATCATAAATCCATATTAATTCAAGTCAATTCAGAGGCAAGCAAGCAATCACAGGGCTCACATCCAACAAACCTTTATGTCTCTTATATCTAGTTTTGCACTGAGGGCAAGACTGAGTTCCATCTTTCCTCTCATACTCGTAGCAGGGCCTGCAAACAGGAAATGCACAAACATCGCAAGCGACGAACAGATCACCATCCACTGTTGAGCCCACTGTATCATTACAGATCTGGCAGACTTGACCACCATGGTGCTTTGCTGGCTTGGCCTGATTAAACAATAAACATGATTTAGAAAGCTCAGGGAAACGAAGCATGCAATCTTAAGTTACAGATATTAACATATCATCAAGCACGGAATGAGAGAACAATATAAGCCCAACATTCAGGGAACATACACAGCAAAATGAAGATGAGAATGGAACGCAATTGATGCGCAATAAAGATGAACTTCACCAACCAAAAAAGAGAGTGATGGAACTAGCTCAAATAAAAATAAAAAATAAAAAAAAGGAAAAAAGAAAAGAAAAGAAGAAACTGAGAGCGATGGATAAAGATCCACTACCAACCACTGCTAGAACTTAGAAGACATTGGTGCATTGTTCATCAAGAAGATACGGATCAGAGGCATGTGTACATCAAGTATAAATCAATTATATAGTGTAATTCAGATAATATGAAAGACTAGCAAGAAGAAATATGTCGAAAACAAACTCTTACCTCTCCTTCTTCCATCGATATCAGCTTATCTTTACTAGGACAGGGGAGGCTGGACTGATATACTGCCTAAATCTCAGTGAGATCTAGAGCAAATCCCACAAACCGGCATGCCAAAAATGCCCAAGTCCTGTTTCACTTTCACCACATGGACAAAAGCACAGGAATCTGCTTTCCCATTCTTATACCCAAAAAACAGATCCTTAATAAATGCCTCAATTACAGTTCAGATCCACCTTGAAACACCTGAAACAAGAGGCCAATAATCAGCTCTTCTCCTCCTTCAACAAGCCTTCTTTCACAGTCACTTTCAGATATTTTAGGACTACCAAAGCTCGCTGCAAATAGCAAGATTCATTCAAATAAAAAAGAACAGATTTTTAACACGAATTACTGCACAAGACAATGGGATCTCAACGAGAGCTGCTCCAATACCTCAAAAGAGAAACCTTTTCATTCTTTCGAACCGTAATTCATCAAAACCAGATCAAATGCCAAACTTAAAACCTCTCAAAAAGTAAGACTTAATCAAGAGAAAAGCAAATCCGCACCTTAGATTGAACCGTAATGGAGACAATCTCCGCAGGAGACGAATACCGATAAATAGATTGATTGAAAAGCTTGTTCCTTGGATGGATCCAGAGCTCTCAAACCTCTCGCTCCGTCTCGCTCTTCGTCTCTGTCGCTTAAAGAAGAAGAAGCCCTCAAAAAGGTTAAAAAAAATTGCACGAAAGCGACGCAACACCGATCAGAAGTAGCTGTATTGGGTGGGTGCTTAAAAACCCCACCGACAGTGAGACTAACCAAAACAAATCCACTCCAATCAATTCCCCTTTTTTTTTTCTTTTTTTTTTTCTCTAATGTCTGAATTAAAAAAAGAGAAAAAGCTTCAAATATGATTGAGAAAGAGATTATGAGTTGAAGATTTAAACTTTACTGTGAAATGTGACAGTGTTCACTGTAAAGAGATTGGTTAAGTTAACTGAGGAGGTCGAAACTGACGGAATGAGGAAGAAAAGGAACGAACCCTAACTTTACTCTGCAGTGTCAAGGATTGGATTTTCATAGTCCACAGCCAATGGTTGCTGAGCTGGCATCTGCACTGATTAGCCTACGTTTTCTGTTGGAGTCGCTGTTTTGCTTGTTGATGGGAAATCCGGTTTATAAGCTGGAAGATTCACAAAACTACACCCTGCTGTTTTCTATAATATATATATTTAATAAATTACCATATATATATATATATATATTTAATACCCTTCAATATTTGTGAAATTGCAGCCGCCTGTATATTATAGTAAGGACTTTGTCCAGCATATATTTTATATTTTTTGGTAACAGTCCACAAAATATTTGGACAACTGGCAAGAGCTTCTAATATTGGTTGCCTTTACAAATTTATTGTTTTTTGTGATTGAAGATAAATAAGATTGATTACGGGATTGAGTTTTCTTCTCACCCATTTAAAAGAATCCTCTTTGAGTATCGGAAAAAAGTTCTGCGGAGATCCGATAACTGAGGATTACTCGACATTCATATCAGTGTATGGATATACATATTGAATGATCCTTAACATTGGATATGTATTGGGCTCTCTCCAATGCTATAAAGGATCCAAACCCGTTCATCCATCCTGCAAAGTGTAGATAAATTCATGAACCACTTTAATTGTGGTTAGATGGGACTCTTCGGATTTACTTATGATAGGAGATGAGAGACTAAGGGCCTGTTTGATAGCACTCTAAATTTTGGATTCTATAGATTTTTTAGAGAATCATCTCAAAGTAAAATCGCATTTAGTAAACCCAGTTGAATTCGAGCTCCCATGGAATAGAATCGTGTCTCCTTAATCATGTATGTTCCAAAAGAATAAAAAGAAAATTGATTTATTTTTTATTTGTTTGACATAAAGTTTTCTTTTTCGGGTAAAATATTGAACTAATTAATAACAAAGGTTTTAGGAGTCAAGATTGGATCAATCATGTCTGATTCTTGATTTCAATAATATTTGGTCGATTTTAGCTGAAATTTATCTATTCCGATCGATTTATAAAAAGATTAATGGAATTGATTTTGACAGATATCGATTCTGATCTTAAAACAAATTAGAAAAGCCTTGCTAATTCACAGATAATGGTAACAGAAAATGGATCTTGTAATCATCAACGTTAAGGAGAGAGAGAAAGAAAAAGAAAAAAAAAAAAAAAGAAGGAAACAGGAATTTGATTGGAGTCAATTCATTTTATTATTATTATTATTATTATTGAGATTTGGTTCACAAATTACTTGAGTATAAGAAGGTCAAACCCCCTATCAACATGGTACATTGAAGAGGCTTACTCCACTCAATCAATTTTAAATAACTATTAAGCAAAAACATGAAAGTGAAATTTTAACTAAATGGGTATAACTGGTTAACACCAATTTGGTTACATTTTTTTTTTAAATATGTATTATCTTTGTCATGTGATTTTTGCTGAAATTTTATGAGAACAAGAAAACTCCATGGTATTCTAATAATATTTCTTTTTGTGCAAACCTGATTATTGGATATTCGGAGTTAAAAGTGCAAAAAATGCAATAAAAATGTTTACTGAAACAGATTCAAACCGTTTACAAAGAAATTGACAAAACCGTTTAGTAAACAGTTCAGTTTTGTTTTGGATTTTTATACCATTTACCGTTTAACCTGATTAATGCATAACCGCATATGGACCGTTTAAACAGATAAATTCTTGCTATGGAAATCCCTAAAATAACCCTAAATTAAGTCTGATACCTTAATTTAAACCACACAATCTGTCATTCTCTCTTAATTTCTTACCATCCATCTTTTTGTCTCCAAACTGTACACCTCTTTTGGATGTTTTAGTTCTCATCAAAAAAACCTTTGGATATAAATATTATTAGATTTACTATACTTCAATTGCAAATCTCTAAAAGGTGGTCATTCTTTTAGAATGAATATATAAATTTTAAGACTTGATTCTTAAGATGACATTTAATTGAAATATAAGTAAAATTTGAACAAAAAATGGATGGACCAGTTTTTAATTAAACTCTTATGACATGTTGTAAAATTGGTTTTCAAATATTGGGGGAATGACAACTACACCGTTTAATTAATGGAAATCGAGTCATTTAGAAATTTGATTTAGGGAACCAAGCGTTAAAGTGTATATAAACCATAAAGACAAAACCATTTAATGAAAAACTGATTAAAAACCAGATAGTAAAGTACTTTCAATTCGGAATGGAATTAACTGATCCCGATTATGATTCCATCGATACCGCACAAGTTTTCTAGGGTATACGTGATTCTATTTAATTCCAGCATAAAATGAATTTAAATCGAGAAAACCCAATTCGGTTGGTTCCAACTTCTGCAACCTTGAACCATAGTAATAACTTTTTATAACCCATTCACATAAAGTTTTTTGAAGCATAAACTCAAAGATATAGTAGATCAATTGTGAATGAGTATAGGAGGTAACGTTCTTTTCAAGGACTCTAAGAGTAAGGCTAGGGATGCTTTTGGTCATGTCTCCTTCGTCTGTTGGGAGCTATAGAAGGCAAGGAATGACTATATCTTTAATCATATCTCTCATACGCCAAATCATGTGACTTTAAGAGCAGACAAGGCTTGGAATGAATATCAATTAAGTAAACATTCCAATCAATCCCCTATTAGTTCTCCCCAGTTTTCAAGATGGAATTCCACTTCGATAGGGTTTGTTAAAATAAACACAGATGCAGTTTTCCTACGTGGAATCTCTGTTGGAGGTATTGGTTTCATTCTCAGAGATAGTTTTGGTAAGATTATTAAAGCTTGCTTTTGCTCTTTAAGTTTCAATTTAGCTTTAGAAGGAGAAATCCTTGTTATAAAGAAGGCTCTGGATTCGACTATGTCAATTGGTATTAAGAAGATTGTGGTAGATAATCTATCACAAATCTTGAGCAAATGACTAACTCATTATCAATCCAATTATCTCGGATATTATTGATATGGCTAAATCCGTTGAAGATTGTTCTTTTTGTTTTATTCCAAGGGAAGTCAATAATATTATACACTCCCTTGCCCAGGAGGCCATGAAAGTTATTGGGATGCTTGAATGACCATTGTCCACTCCTTGGTTAAATGATTTGTGTGTCATTGAAGCCTCGACTTCCTTTCCCTCTTTTGTTGAATAAAATCTTTGTTTATAAAAAAATAAAAAAAAAAATAAAAAGAAAAAAGAAAAATGAGTATTAGAGGTGGAAGCTTCTTTAAAGAATTCAATATTGAATTAATAACTCTTCACTACCTCCCTTGTACTCTTAAAATATCCCCCATTTTCCATATACATATATATTCTTCCATGCTACATGAAAAGTCACATGGAAAGTGGGGCAGCTACAGAATAATAAAATGGGGGAAGCACCTTCGGTCCTGCTAGTGATGTTTGGCTATAAGGTTAGTGCTAGACTAAGTCCTAAGGAGTAATCATTGGTTGGATTTTATCCCCTCCTCTCTGTCCCTTGTATAATAATAATAATAATAATAATAATAATAATAATAATGATGATAGAACAATGATAACAGTAAATATATTTCTCAAATAATCCATCTTTATGTTAAGGGGAGAATGTAAAATATTTTGTGGCGTTGTCAATGCAGTCTCTCTCTCTCCAGATTAGGTGAACAAATTACTTGACCATGCATATATTGTATAAGAAGATCCATCACACACGTTTTACATTAAACATGGTAAATGGGTTGAAGTGTCCTCATCAGCTTAGTCAATCCTCAGCGAAAAGTAGGTTTTACATTAAACATGGTAAATGAGTTGAAGAGTCCTCATCAGCTTAGTCAATCCTCAGCGATAAGTAAATAGCGTGAAAGTGAAATTTCAACTAATAATTTCCAATGTCAACCTCATTTTAACCTAATTCACATCACCAAAAACACTAGATTGAATCTCATATCTATTGATATTGTAATGCAATAACATCAACCATTGCTACTTCTTGATGCAATTGGATCGGATTGGCAGGTTGGGTTTTGCTCTTGGCTTATGTTTGCACGAGTTTTAGGATCCACATATCCTCCTAACAGAGGTTCGGGAGGAGAGAGGGCGATCCCATTAGATGGCAGACACCTCGGGTTCGGATTACAAGTTGAGCCGACAAGGGGGTGTCGACTTGGATGAAGGATTCAAATTCACCTTAGCTCCAGGTGTCAGTCATCTAATGGAGCCACCACCTCTCCTCCCGAACCTTTGGGAGGAGAGGATTTGGATACTGAGTTTTAACTCATTTTACAACACCTTAAATAATTTCAAGTATCTTTGTTATGGTTGAAGGAAAACTTGATCCGTAAATAATTTTATTCTCACTTTATATTCCTTTATCATCTCGTGTTTTTTTTTTATTCGGATACAAGTAACCACTACAAAAAAATTTATTCCTAATACAGGAAATCTTGTAATAACTCGTTATAATCCGATTCAGATCAAATTTGTTTAAGCATTGATGGAATGCGAACGAGTTTAGGTCCATATTTATTTTGTTTTCGTTCTACTTTTGGAATAGATTGTATTTCTTCAAAATGTGTTTCAGAAGTCCTATTCGTTTCTAAAGAAATAGAAAAATGAACCAAAGAAATAGAAAAATGAACCGACATTACCAAACGTGTTTCTATTCTATTATTAATTCTAAAAAAAACAAAAGAACAGCAAACGCGGC
This sequence comes from Protea cynaroides, assembly GCA_028583415.1. Classification (NCBI taxonomy): domain Eukaryota; kingdom Viridiplantae; phylum Streptophyta; class Magnoliopsida; order Proteales; family Proteaceae; genus Protea; species Protea cynaroides. Next base: position 41,651,514 of record CM053266.1, on the reverse strand, counting down.
ATATGATTCCTCATTTTGTATGATAACAACTGTGAGTTCAGATGTCCTTCTCCACATATCTACAGACGGGGTGTTTAGTCAATGAATTTGATAGGGACTTAAAAAATTTACTGTGGTCCCACATGATTTCAGTATTTGGCAGTAGTCAGTGACCGATGGTCTTTCTTCCAAATCAATATCATTTTATTTTTCTCTTCTTTTCTAATTTTTTGATCGTTATTCTAAATGTCTACATTTAAAATTAATATAGATTGCTGTCCAATAAGGAAATCCAAAGGCATGAAAATTAAGGGTGTCAATTTTGAGACCAACCGGTTTGTCTAGATTTGTTAAAATTTGAAATCGAATCAGTCCTTTTTTTTATTGGAAATGTTTCGAATAAAGTTCTTAATTATCGATTTAGATCTGGTTTGGACTAACCTGTTGGACACCCCGATAAGGCAGACCGTTAATCCCAAACTTATAAGACCCTGAACAGAATTAAACCGATTGTTAAACCACTTAAAGTCTTAACTCTTAAACCCTAAACCTAATCTCAAAATTGCAAATTCCCAAACCAATTTAGCGTCAAGGGGTGTTTTTCGTTCATTATTTCATAATTCACTAATCATTACCCTCAATAAGTTGATATCTCACAAAGTAAAAGGGTGTCATTTGGGCCTTACTAGTTCTTTACTGGATAGGTTAATGGATGCAAAGCCGAACTGGTCCGAAATCAGATCAATAACAAACCGACACTGGCTGGCCCATTAACTAACGTGAAAAGTATAGTCATCGGAGCCCAAATCTCTTATTAGACATGTTTCTATTGCCCCTCAAAAGCACGAGACCAACTTGGTCTAGACAGAAACTAGTTTGAACCGGCCCGTTGACACCCCTTAGTGAAAACCAAACTTGATACATATGAAACCCAATAGATTTGAATTTAGAAATGATAAATTATTATTATCACAAAGGTCTATTATTTTTTCAAATGTCACAAGATATCTATTTTGTCACGTGGACAATGTGTCCATTCCAACCATTAGATAGTAAAGCCATGGTTTAGATATGATTAATCATATGTCAAATTTCATATTCTAGTTCAATCAAGTATGCATGCCGTGTATTTTCGTGCATTTGTATTAGTACTCTAAAAAATTATTATGCACTCTCCAAACTTGGAGTGGGAACCGACAATTTAGATTGAAAACACTTAAAAAATGAATGGATTAGATTTATCTAGTGATTTTCAAAAACATCATTTTCCATCATGCATGGATAATTATCCTTAAAAAAATGCAATACTTTTGGCTACACTTTATCATAAGACTTCAAATTCAAATAGAATTAATAGTTAAGTTTGGTTAATGAAACTTCACACTCAGATCAAGTTTTCCTTCTCCCATGATGAAGAGAGAATCTCTTCACTCATGGGTTTTGATTATAGGCACTTTGGACATTCGTATAAGGGTAGGTCACCTATCATCCCATCAATGGGATTGAGATAGTGTTTATTTCTATACACAATTACATGGTCACTCTTTTCAGGATTTGAATCGTCCCTTGTCGTTGGAGTCCCTCTAGTCGTGATCCAAAGACTGGAATCACTCAAATTGGTATGCACACCGAGTGAATTTCTACCGTTGAACCACAATTAGATAGACTAGACAACATGAGAAGATTTTTTACCCTCTGACAAAAATATTATTACACAATTATTATTATTACACAATTATCATTTCATGCCTATCCAACAGCTGAAATGACACCGATGTACATATGCGGGTTTGGACAGATTTTGCCTCTATATTTTTTTAAATAAAAACCTTTCCCTCGATTCTTGTCAAACATGCTCTTCTTTCCTTATAATTAAGGAGCCTTTAAAAGTACCATGTATATAATTATTTGGTGTTATTATGGGACTGCAATGTCTTCAGAATTTATTGCATCCAACAAATATTTTCTTTCTTTTTTCTTCATGTGATAAGTGTTATTCTTCCACTAAAATATATATCACTAGGTGTCTCCCTTGCCAATTAAGATTTTAAAATATATATTACCGGATTGTTGTTTATTTTCAAGTGGAATGCTAATTAAGTTATGACCCACTATGAATAAGGACAACATAAAGGAAAAGGAACTATTCTAAACTAAACTAAGATTCAACATAGCTGCCACGTCAGCTATGTTGTACAGATAAGCACTCTGTAATAAGGAGTTTTAATTACTATGATTTTAGGATATCTTCTTAGGACATCGTTCTTGTTCACCCATGAAAAAAATGGAATTGGATATTCTTGGACAGATGATTTAACGTGTTCTATGAGTTTTAAAACTTTTGATGTATCAATAAGGTATCTAATATTTGGTATCAGAGTCAACCATCATATCATGGATTCGAATCACAAAAGTGCTATTTAGGAGAAGGACTACCTGGAATACAATGAAGGTGTCAAGAAATAGCTACCTACTGTTAGGTTTAAACCTTAGCTAGTTTAAAAATGACTATTTATTGCCAAAGTGAGAGTTGCCTAGAATGGAGTTGCCAAGATCGATGGTTGTGGAAACATGATGGTCTGTTATATGCTTAATAAGACAGTACTAAAAGTTAAAAGGTTTGATTTAACCCAATCTACCAGCTCTGGAGTTTTTGGCATTGGTCAGATACCTAAATTTCAATTCCCACGATTACACACGAGCAGGATGAAATGATTGGTGTGTGTTAGTCGAAATGGGCTGGCCCATCGGCTTAGGCCAAGATTCTCACTTGGATTCCCAAAAGGGTTGATCTTAGCTGGGCCTAACAAACTTTATGGGCTTCTACCTTCCAAAAAAAAAAAAATTTATGGGCACCAAACGCATGGAACTGATCCAGCCCAGTGCCACCCAACCTACAATCAAGAAATTGGGAGAACTCAACCTGAAAAAATCTTTTTCTTTTATTTTAAAATTACCCCCATGTATTGATATAAAACATTTAAAAAACACAATAGAACAATTGGATGAAGTCTTTAACTAGCAATACATACATATAAAGCTGAAAGAATCCCGACATGATGATTCATTCAAACGTAATAGGAGAGAATTAAAGTTTTTATTTATTTATTTTAGGTAAACAGATATTTTATTAAACTTAAAAAAAAACGAATACAAACAAGTTAGATCATCGAAAGATAAGAGCCAAAGCTGATTAAAACAATAAAAATACATTTAGAAAACAAAACAAGGCATGATAGTTAAACCCATACGACATGGTTGCAAATTTTATCTTTGTAAGCATCAAATTAATTGAGCTAATTTTTTGTTCGTTTGCTATTATCAGATGGAAGAAGACGGGGAGAGATGCAAATTGAATAGCGGAGCGATAGATGCAGGGGGTGATGTGGGTGGAAAGCTGCAAAAAAGATGTGCTATTGGAGAGGGAAGAGATGCAGAGGGTAGAGTTCGGCTAAAGGCGATGGGAACATCCGATCACGATCAAGGACAGCTAGCCAATAAAGTTGGGGTAGCAACTAGCCACAATCGACGTGCATCCAATCACAAGCGGGACAACCAAATAGAAGGGCATTAAAGGAATTTTAAAATTTAAATGTAGGAAAAGAGATGAAAATTTACTTTTTAGAAAAATCAGAAAAAAATTTAAAATAAAAGATTTTGAATAAATATAAGATAAATGTAAAGAAAATAATAGAAATTAGTCCCAAAAGAATAATTTTGAAGTTTTGCTAACCACTTTCATCAAAAAAATAAATAAATAAATAAAATTTTGCTAACTACCTCAACAACATGACAAAATTTTCATTTTTTTTTAGTGGAATTTTCTAGTGAGAGAAAGATCATTATTTTTATTGACTACAAAGTCAAGGGTAAAAAAACTCACAGCCACCATAAAAGGAGGTATTTGACTTAAAAATGCTATCTTGGTATTTTTGGGTGGGCGTGGGGTCCACAGGCGACACAAGAGTACCCGACCTCACCAGTGCAAGGCATGATCTTAATAAAAAAAATTGGTACAATGATCTAAGGCGTGCATTCTTGACATTTTACTTTCCGTTTAGATTAGGGGTGTCTACGGGGTGATCTAGGCTAGTTTCGGGTCTTGGTTAAATCGGTATTAGGTTATAGAGGTTTTGATCGAAATATGTATATTAAGAAATTTGGATTGGGTGGGTTATATTATGTACATTAATTAACGGGTTGGTTTAATCACGGATTGTTATCAAGTTAGTTGGGGATAGTTCGGGTTGAAAGCCTTATAGGAAACATTTTTAGGTCATCTAAAAGGTTGAAGTAATGAAGCTAGGGTTTAATATTCGGTCTAAATCGATATGGTTTGGGCCATTATCGAGTTCGGGCTCATAGGTCTATTTTTTGGGTCCAGTTTGGATTAACCCTGATCAAACCGGAACCAGTAAGATGTTATACCTCAACCCAAAACATGTCCAATAACAATTCGATCCGATTCAATTTTGGCTTAATTTGGGTTGGGTCGGTCCCGACTACCGGTTCGATCCCAAATTCAATGTGGATAGCATACATGGTTGAGGAGAACCGGAGGTGAGCCGAATCCCATTGGATGAGCCTCAATTTAACTGGTCCCATTACCATTCCTGCATATTTTCCGGGTTCTGTTTGCATTGCCCATACTTAAGCGGTACCATGTGGTCCACTGGTCCTCTTTGCTGCTGCCCTCACTGAGGGCAGTTATCCTTGGGTATTGGCATTAATGGAGTAAGAATTCACTGCTCCTCTGAGCACTGCAGGTGGTCCACTGTTTACTACTCCATGACCCAAATTCACTATTCCTTTTGAGGTCTATTTCAGTATTGTGTCTTTCAATCTTGATAAATCCTTCTTTGTACTCCAGAAAGGAAGGCCTTTTTCTGGATTTGATCTAAATGGATAGAGAACACTAGAGTTTGAGGTGTGTTTTCTCTTATTCAAATCCTCTTCTCCTAGTGATTTGGGAGGAGGGAGACGTCCCGTTGGATGGCCGACACGTGAGGCTTGGGTGAATCCGAGCCCTCTATTTGAGTCCCATCTGAGCTGACATATCCTATTGACTCAGCTTGTCGGCTTGATGTCGGTTTGGATGGAGGACTCGAATTCACTCGAGTCTCACGTGTCAGCCATCCAACGGGGATGTCCCCCCTCCTCCCGAATTATTGGGAGAAGAGGATGTGAATCCATATTTATACAATTCTGGTACACTCTAGTACTTCATTTCACGCTTTGGTTTGAAACTTTTATACCCGCAACTAGAGCTTGTGCTCATAAATTTGCCAAGGAATGGCAATAGTGGCTTAGCCATCAAAGTCGAACATGCATTTTAATAAGTGATATTCATAATAATGGGAAAAGGGTCTTTCGAAGTCTCAAAGGCAATTGTATAGGAAGGAACTTGTCTTTAGTTGTGCAGTCTCTTTACCCGTGATCCAGTTTTGATTTTGCGCATACCAATGCATTGACTGCACAACTTGGGACGAGCCGATCCCACTCTATAAGGCCTCTGTATAAGTGTCATTGTTATTTGCTTACCTAAACCATGGTTTTAGTTTAAGCTGCCTTGGAAGGGGTATCATCCATCTGAAAACCGATACGGGATTGGTATTAGATTAGTGCGAAACCAATGACAGAATGACATGTGGCCTCTACCAAATTATAAAGTACTAAATTTTTTTGAAAGTAGTGGATTATTGGGTATTTTGTCAGTATCCATCTGGATACTTAAATGGATACTTAAAACCATGACATAAGCACTTGTTTGGTATTCTAACTATTAAATGGAGGGCCGAGTTTTTTCTTCCCCTTGGGTGTTCCATGTGGTTAGATTTGGATCCACAAACAGTGATGTATTACCAACATTCAATATATAAATGACACATGGTCAATTAACCTTGTCTCTTGGTTTTCTTCACTCATGGAGAAAAACAATTTTAACTTTGGATAGGTAGAATGGAAATTTCGTAAACAAAGGGTAAAATGGAAATTTCGTAAATAAAGAGGAACGGGATTTGCATTGATTTGACGAACACCAGGGTGCCCGTGCCGATTAAGCATTGATACCAGACAGGTGTTAATAAGAAAAACTCATTTATATAGTTCAATTGTTCTCTAAATAGTAGACTTTTATTTTGAACTTTTTTTTTTCCTTTCATACTTAATTAGGAAGCCATGGATAGATTTCTAATGGGTTAATCACGATGATACCGTTTTAGGTGTCATAGAGATCGATACCTCAAGCAAAAACTCGTCATATATGAATTTCTCTTCCTACCTCCTCTTTTATTTACAATGTCAAGACCTCCTTAACAGATACCAATGTCATGAAAATTGATCTTTTTCTAATTAAAGGACACTCTCTTCAGCGAGCATCACCTAGAAAATTTTTGTCATTATCATAAATGTCACATAAAAAAGCAACGGTCGTCCAAGCCTTATACCTTAATTTATTTATTATTTTTTTGTTGGTAAAATCTGAAATCTATCTCATTTGTAAATTTTTTAATTTAAATAAGCAAATTAAAAAATTTGCAACATAGTTGTGAGATATTACAAAGAATGCCATCTCTCTATTATTGCATTAGAATACATATGGGGGATGTCAGGATGTGTGTGTAATTTTTAACCATGTCTTTTTGCTTTTATTGCGCACTCATTTATTGTTTTGAAACTTCAATAATTTCATAGTTGTGGATTCTTCCATCACATGGACCCCATCCACCCCACTTTGATAAATTTGCCACATGGCAAGATACCATGGCCTTGTGAAATTGATAGATGGGATCTTTTCCCACGCCACCTTCTCTCTCCTCTATCTATTGGCATGGTATAGAAGATTCTCAACACTGGCAGCCTGGTAACGTCTCCCTTGAACAATACATTTGGAATGAGGAGGCTTTTAAAGATTACAATTCAGAGTCTGCCACAGATCTTTTTCTCTCTTTATGTGCGTGTGTGGACCAGTGGAGTCAGCCCGGGTTTTACAGAATTGCTGTCTTGATGCAGAAGATTTAGGACACCAATGTAGCTAATTTTGAAAGGTCCGGCTAAATGTCACTGATACAGTGACAAAGTTGGTGTCATCAAGTCCATTTGTAATTGGACCATAACGGAAACTATCCCTAATATATATGAATAATTTTTAGTCTTTCAAGGAGAGGGTTGTCAGATCTGAATATCATCTGATAGTTCAAACACTGGGTGATAAATTTTGTAGTCACTAGCTAGGTGACAAATAGCTTTTTTTTTTTTTTTTTTTGCCATTTTTAAATAATATGTTAAAAGGTTTGAAAAAGGCAAACACAACAAAAGTGTCGGCTTTCTCATGGGCCCTCAATTACAGTAGATCAGATGGTTTATAATCTAGCAAAAACTACAGGCTTCTATCAACCAATCCACATAGCAGAATCTAACAAACTCTTAAGAAACACCAAAATCTACTTTAATTTCCTCACTATTTTCCCCCACCTTCCCTTCCCATGACTCAACTCCCAAGTTAGACATGCATGCATCTTGAAATTCAATGTCCACGAGAGAGAGAGAGAGAGAGAGAGAGAGAGAGAGAGAGAGAGAGAGAGAGAAGCTTTTTGTATCAATTTTGATAATTGAGAAGAAAGTAAAGATGTAACATGAACAGTATTCAAATAAGTAAGTTTGATTTGGAATCATTAGTGTGCCCACTTGTAGCAGAGTCTAATTGGTCTACTTCCCAGCTTTGTCTGGGTGCAACCTTGTCATGCAGTGGTGCATACTCCTGCAAATAGCAATCAAAAGCAGCAACAAATCATTCCCTGCCACTACCTGCAACTTTGCTTGGTTACTGAATCCAATAATTCAACAACTCACCCTAAGTAAAATTAAAATATTATGGGTGCCACACTGAAATAAAGATATTGCCTTAAAAAAGAAGAATAGAAAGAATGTCTTTATCTTACTTCCATTTTCTTGAACAGCTCTTCTGCTGTATCTGCTGAGACTACAATATGTCTTGCTGAGTCCTTTATGAAACCTTCCTCCACTCCTTTGTCAAAAAGTGCAAGCAAGCTGTTATAATATCCATCAACATTCAACAAGCCCACCTGTCTCAAATTTCAAAGGAGGATGAGAGAATGAGAACCCAGTTGCCAAATTCAGTGTAAGAAACATAAGAGTAAACCTGGATTAAGGGGCACCCATCTTACTGGTTTCTCATGAATTCCTAGTTGAGACCATGTTATCATCTCCAACAGTTCTTCCACAGTACCATAACCACCTAAGCATGTTTGAGATTTGGGAATTTAGATAGGAGATATAAGCTTGCAACAATGTCCATGGAAGATTCTGAAAGTGGGTGAAATTAGAGAGTTTTAGCGAACCAGGAAGAGCAATGAAAGCATCAGCATGTTTAGCCATTTCTGACTTCCTTTCATGCATGTCACCAACTGTTTTCAGTTCTCCAATGGTTACTCCTGATATCTGCAGATGTTTTTGAGTTTCATTAGATCATAGAGAAGAATCAGACTACCAAATTAAGGAAAGCATACAAAAATGAAGATAAAGCATTACTTCATGAGGCATAAGAGCTCTAGGAATAACTCTGCAACAAGAAAACAAAAACAAAAAAAGGCAAAAACAAGTCATTCCCTTGCAAAAACCTTAAATTCTCTACTAAAATGAATATGGAACCAAGACATGATAAGTAAACCACCAATGTGAAAGTAATACCCAAGAACATGACAACCACCATTAAAAACAGCCTGAGAAATTAAACCCATAAGACCCACACTTCCTCCACCATAAATCAAATTAATCTTCCTTTGAACCTGAAGAGAGAAACAGGATCAGTTTAAAGATAAATGAGAAGTAAACTGAAAGACTGCTGATTGGTCATTTTGAATTTTATATGGTGAAATTTTGTCATTACCAGTTGTTTGCCAAGTTCAAGAGCTGCATCACTGAAGGTAGACCTGTATCCAGCTCTACTCCCACAGAAAACACAAATCCTTTTGAATTTTCCTCTTTTTTCACTTATTACGGATGTCTCTTCATCAGCTCCCTCCATCCTTCCTGGAAGTCAAGAAAGCACATAAGAGAGAGGGAGTGATCTCCACAAAGAACAGAAAGTTAAAAGAGAAACATAAAGGTTAATAGTAAAAGAAAAAGATAAACATGAACATCATGGACAAAGAGGCATAATCCCGACATACTTGCCTTTGAGTGACCCCCCCCCTCTTTATCACAAACACCTCTTTTTGTGTCTGCTTAAATAACAAGTACTTGGTTTTGGAGAAGTTCTAGACAAGAAACCATTTCCATCTATTCTTTTTATAATTTTACACCCTCTGTTACCCACCAAATGGGACTGCTTTTGCTTCCCAATCTCCCTGTGTTGGAGAAGAGCCAAACAAGAACCATTCCCATCTCCCCTTTTATAATATTTAACCCATTTCTTAACCCACCCACCAAATGGGTCTCTCTCTCTCTCTCTCTCTCTCTCTCTCTAATATTTCTTGAGGTTTCCTATCTAAATTTCAGAGAAAACCCACACCTTTGCTTTTATCACTTCGTACGAGTCTCTTCTTTCTTTTCCCCACTTTACTATTATACTTCCCCCCTCCGGCCTAACATAAACATTTGAACAAATGCACAAGTATGTTCTGTGTCTGTGAGGGAAATGTACACCATGTGGGGAAATATGCAATCATCTGATCCAATGAATGGGCGAGCCTCAGAAAATCATGGCCCTTCAATTTTGAAAAACTTTTCTTGTGATCTATGTCAAGATGTTTTAAGGTTTTCTTGTGAGGGTCCAGATTGATGACAGGCTTTACACATTGACCTTCTAAATCATGAATACAGAGCATTAATTCTAGCCACACCTTGATATAGGCATATAGCCAAGCTGACTCTTCCCTAGCAATGGTGTGCATAAGATCTTCCAACCATGCTTCCTTTCATTGTTAGGATCATATAAATAGGCTGGATCAGGGTGGGTCGGTCAAAAAAGTGAAAAAGCACTACAAAGTTAGCATTAACCAAGGTGAAATAATCAGGGAATTAATCACCATCCTGACTTTCAAGAATAGCAGATAAATAGCCAATATATTCCCAAAACAGATCATGAAAATTCATCAAAGTATCTCCAGCTGAGTTCATTATAATGTGTATAGACTTGATCAAAATCACTGTAACAGAGCTCTATGAGAACTGAAACTCTCTCAAATGTGAATTCTCGTATGAATCTATGATAACCTCAGTTTTCCTGCATGTTTTGATTTTATTCATTTTCTCGTAGTAAAACCCAAATCTAGACCAAATAGCATATGCTCTAAGAAGTAAGTAAAAATTCTACCACTCTGTCTGGTTGTATGGGAAATAAATGAAGGGAGGTGAAATCAAATCAAAACTAAAAATTTTCCACCATTTATAATTTTCTTACATTTTCAATGCATTTCTTTATCTAATAAAAAAAGTGCATTTCTTTTTTTTTTTTACAGAAAAATTTTCTTTTTCCACCATTTTACATGAAAACAAACGAAACCTTAATTGAACATAACCAACAAACGTGAACAAGGGTGAGAAAATGAGGTTCTAAAATTGAGTACTTTTGAGTCAGGTGCGTGATCATTGTCCTTTTATGCTCTAAAACAAAAGAGTACTAGTTTTATTATTTTTATTTAAAGATGTAATTTTCATTTTGAAAGAAAAGTTGATCACGGGTTCTATTTTACATCTTTTCTTTCTTCAGTTTAATGACTATTTATTAAGGGTGCATGTGATCTTATATAAACATGGATGTCCATCTCTCATTGTTTGACAATGTATCATGGTTTTAGAAGGAAACTAGAGGAGTGGGTTGAGATTTGACATGGTTATATCCTTTCAATCAATATGGCCCATATCTATTAGTTAAAGCACTTCTTTTTTTAGGACCAATTTTTAGATTCTTGTTTTTATCTGTTCCCTTAATAGCATGAGTGTTTCAATTCTCTCAAGATTCTCAAACATGGTAGACACTCTTTTCCTTAAAAAAGAAAATTTATCCCAACTACAAGCTTAGACAATAAGGAAAATATGAACATAAACTGATCTTAATCAGAGAGAGAGAGAGAGAGAGAGAGAGAGAGAGAGAGAGAGAAAGAGGATTACACCTAAAACTAATGGTTTATCAGTTCTAATTGGAACCATCACGATGCTTACTATCCACCAAGTGTCCAATTGTCAATGTTGATTGATCTCTTGGAAATCTTTCTAGATAATTTGCATGACAGACCTGCAGAAGATTATCCCATCAATCCTTTTCATGAAAGTGGCATTAGAGGATGTACTGTTAGCAGCAGATCACGATTTTCTCACTAGAGGAGAGTTCTTCAAGAACAAGTGGGTGAGAAGTTGTCACAAAAAAGAAAAATTTTCCACTGTGGTTCTTTGAATGTGAAATTTGCCACAGATTTAAGCTCAGATTAAGGCTGTTTATGGTATGTATTTTTGGAATAGAGGAATGCATTTTGGAATGGAGAATACTGGCATGCACAATGGCACCTGATTGTGAGATCTTCATATACCATGTCACTATATTAAACCTTTCATTCGAATCTGATCTCCATTGACAAGATGGAATATTCTGTTTCATGCATGAATTGGGTTTCTCATGTGATTAATTTATCACCATGATTTGACTTGAGCAGTTGAGTTCTTCATAAAAGATAATTTCGCCTTTGCTTTTGTGTGGCAATTCCCAAGCCAATATAGAGGAGGCTTTAGCTAAACCTTTTAACATTTATCTTATAAATCATTTTAAATTTATTTTTTTAAGGTGTTTCTAACTAATGGAATCAAAATTCATGTAGCTGACCCAAGTAAGTGGGATAAGTAAACATCACAGGATGAATTAGAGCAAATTACCACCTAAGCAATGCCTTTGTAAAATGTGATGCTTCACAATCTGCCAGTTGGCAATTCGGAATCTCCCATTATAATCGCTCTGTGATCTCCTTCTGAATCTCATCATCCTTAATTTTAGCGTATGAGAAAAATATATGTTCCTGATCTTCTAGATGAGACAGCCACTGAAAGTATGTTCCTCTGGCATGGACCAGATTTGGTAAATTTAAATCTTAGATCCTGAAATTAATCTAATACTGAGTTACCATAAACACTGAAAATCATAGGATTTACTGCAATAATAGTGTCACTTTTGATCAATACAAAAGTCAAAAGGTGAACCACTTCAACCGAGTGATGTGGACCAGTCTGGGTTCGATGGAGCTAATTTGGGCTTCCGGGCCTGAGGAAAAGCCTGCCCTAAATACCAAGTTTTTTTTTTTTTTTTTTTTTTTTTTTGGGTGTGTGTGTGGTGCAAACCTGTTTTAAGGGCAAATTTTATTCATCCAGGAGAGAAAAAGATTATTTACAAGGGTTCGACAAAAATCCAAGAAAAATGACCCAACACTCCGATCTATGATGTCAACAAGTGAGCCAAGAACAACTGCAAAGATGGAATTTGGTGGATGTCCTGTCGTTGGTCACTCAAGTTCCTAAACAGGATCCTGTAAAGATTGTCAACAGCTAAAGTGCACATTGCAATTCTAGCTTGATAGCAAGCACCTCACCAATGATAATGATCCAATGCAATCCAACTCGGTTGACCAGAAAAATCAACACAAAAGCATTGGTGCAGAGTCTTCAATTTATGTGGCCACAAATTTTTTTTTTTCTTTTTGGGAGTGGGTAGTCTCACCCGTTTTATAGTGTAGCTATAGTACATGTTTACATCATTTAATAATCAATCTAAGAAACCAAACTTCTCCTTCCTCTCAAGAGAAAGCTGGGGAAACCCTCCCTATTTGGATATATTTCACATTCTCAGATGAGGCAGTAGCTGTTCCTCCCCCTTCTCTGACTAGATTAATGTCTTGCAACAAAATCCCAAGACATGGGATGTTCTTGCTGCAATCAAATTTCATGGCCACCTCTGAAGCACTTGTCCCTTTGATGTTCTTGTACATCACTTGCTTTACTTGCACCGCCGATTTCTGCGAATAAGGATCATCAAGCCAGTTCTTAGAAATTGAAGGAATGATATGATCAAGGGTTGTGATTGATATTTATCCACAAAAAAAAAGGGTTGTGGTTGATTGCAAGGTGGGGAGAGGTACGTTAGGCTAAGTCCTTACCTGTTCCTTGCACGGCTCATCTTGATCACAGTAGTTCTGATCTATGATTATTGGATTTTTGACATTATACATGATAATGTTTTGAAATATGATGTTGTTTGCACTCCCAGACCCTCCCTGCATATTAAATTAATAAATGTGTAACCCAGTTAACATCCTTGGACATGCACGCATGCATGGATACATACATGTATGGATGCCCATATACATGGTTATGTATAAATAAGAATAGGGAAAAGCAATTTCTGTTTGTAACTTTTTCTTCTTTGAAATTAAGGTTTTCTTTCTCTCTCCTCCAAGTGATCGACGATCTTTTTTGTATTTCTATTTTCCCGCTAGTATATTAGATTTCAATATACCCTGATAGCATGTATAGCATGTAGATTCATCACCCAAATAAGCATATGTATAAATGAAGACCCTAACTGTTACCTGCCAAGTCTTGATCCTGACCCCATTTGTGGTTCCAGAAAGTCTTGCTCTATCTACCATAACATCTGAAACATGAGCTTCTTGATTGCCTGCTCCCAAGCTTCCAATGCTAAACTCACCAGGAGTAATTATAATAACAAAAAAAAAAAAGAAAAAAAAAGAAAGAAAGGGATCCACAGGTTAGGATTATTTCAGCTAGGAATTTGTTGAAGGTTAGGATTCGATTCTCATACCTGATACCATGACCTGGTCCACAGGTTATGTCAGAAGCTTGAACCTTTGAAGACCCACTTACAATTGAGATGCAGTCATCACCTTAACCAAACCAGAGTAAGAAAGGAAAATTTTCAGCTAGCTTTCTCTTGTTAAACCCAAATTTGCATTTTTAAAAGGCATAGTAAAATAGAAGCTTTTACCTGTTTTGATGACACAAGTCATGATCAGAATGTTTTTCGTCCCGGTAACATGAATTCCATCTGTGTTAGGGCTGTTCCCTGGTGCAGTTATCATGAGATTGAAAGCTTGGACATTGACGCAATTCTGAAATGCAACATGCATTTGTTGCGAGTTTTTGATATTGAGGTTTCTCACCAGCAAGTTCTTGCATTCCAAAAAGGTTAAGGCCTGTTCAAGATCATGTAGAAAAGATGAACAATTTCAATATCTTTCTTTATGACATAGAAAATCTAGTTAGGTTACACCCACAAAATTTTTTTGTTAGAATATTGTAGGTTGCATGTTGGGAGTTTAGTCCCACACCAACTAACCAAGAGTCTACAGCCCCATATACGCATGAGAATAGTCTTTCCAGTTATTGGTTCGAACTTTTGGAATGGAAGTTTTACTTGGTATCAGAGCGAGTTTTCACAATCTCTATGATATCCACACTAACTACCAAATATTCTACATCCCTTCTCATAAAAAGTGAGATTCCATCCATCTATCAGTTTGAACTTTTGAGAAGAAAACTCAAATCATAGAAATGAATAAAATGAAAATATGAAAAAAAGAAGGGTCAAAATATATACCGTGGGTGCATGCTTGCAAGGCTTGTAAGAATCAATGAAAACAAAATTGAAGAATAGTTAGTCCATGGATATATGAAGATAATGTGATTGAACAATACTAAAGGAATTCAAAATGCCCAGTACTTACAAGTTTTTTGTTGATTTTGCAGGAATTTTGCCACCATATATTTCCATTGCCATTAATGGTTCCACCACCTTCTACTATTAAATTTTGTATGTTTTCAAATACCAACCAATGTCGACGATCACGTTTGTAGTGGGCTCGATCATCTGAAGCTTCAATTGTTCCATAGACCTGAGAGACAGAAAAAAAAATTCTTATCTTGATGCATGAGGAAACAATATCAATGTGGAGAACATTTTTTTTTTTATGGGGCGGAGGGTTGGGGGGTGGGGGGGGGTGTTATATTTATCTCACCATCAATGTAAGATCAAATCTGCAAGGACCAGAGAATGTAATTGGCTTAAGGAGATAATTTTTGTAGTGAGGTACAACGAGAACTGCAGGTGATGAAGATGAACAAGCAGCCTTCCAAGCCTTCTTAAATGCCTGAATGAATCCAATAAAGCAAAACAAGTTTAAAATAAGATATGAATAAGTAGAATTTCATATCATAGAGAACACCAATGAAAGATTAATCAGGATTTAAATTATAGTACAGACCTCTGTGTCATCTATTCCATCACCTTTAGCTTCATAATCATCGACATTAACCATTTTAACTGAAGTTGCAGGACTACCAACTTGATCAGGTTGCTGCAAGGCAGAAATTTCAGTTTCATAGTTGATGAGGTTCCTGAAAATGGGCTCAAACTCATTCTCTTCATCATCAATGGTGCCGAAGTAAGTAGGATAAGCACGGGTATTGTAAACAGAGGCTTCATCAAGATAAGTAGAGAGTGGGTCCTCTTGCAAAATGCAAAAACAAGAGTAAGAACATAACAGCAGCATAAAGAATGGGCATAGTTGTTTTTGTAGACCCATTGTACCCTTCACTTGCAAGAGAAACAAAAAAAAAATCCAAGAGATCATATGGAAGGTTGCTTAAGAGTACTGAAGAAATGGTGGTGAAACCATGTCATGATGAAGTTATATATTTATAGAAAGGAAAAATTGCTTAGTAGCCATGAGAGAGAGAGAGAGAGAGAGAGAGAGATTCTACTGGCGGCTGGGGTCTTCTTCTCCATATTTCTGAGGCATGGATTGAGATACAAGAGATTGAGACGAAAGGATCTCTAGGCCGGTCACCTACTTTTTCCCCACACACCCCCAACTTCTCTCAGTCTCACACACACGTACACACCACGCACAACAACCATATATAAATGTATAGAGAAAGGGAATATTAAAAAAGGAGAAAATATAGTACATGCTACTGGTGTGTACTTCTCGTTCTATTTCTCTCCTATTTGAAATCTGGGTTGTTGTTTTTCTTCCATCCAACTAATAGTCCTTCTTATACTCTTATTTTTTTTTCGAGTATAAGATTTCAATATACCATATTAGTGTTTAGATTCTTCTCCCATAAAAAATTACGTATGATAGTTCTATAATTCTAACACTATATGAATTTCATATATATAAACTATTTACTTTTCTTAATAGTTAACATGTATCGTCATGATTACAAAAAAAATTCTTTTTCTGAGTAAAAAATTTACTTTCCTTTTCTTTGTAATGTCCAATCAGAACCATATGGACACAAAACACAATCAAACAATATCTACATATGCCCACATGCATAGTCTTCTGAAACTTGGGATTGGATTGAAATCGTCTATTCTTTGAGATTTTGGGAGGAGAGATAGTGGCCTAGATGGATGGCCTCCACCTGGCTCTAGGGTGAATCTGAGCCATCCACCCTAGCCGACAAGCTGAGCCGACTCGGATGGATGGCTTGGATTCATCTGAGAGCCAAGTGTCGGCCATCTATCCAGGCCGCTGCCTCTCCTCCCAAATCTCAAAGAGGAGACGATGTGGATCCCTTAGGGTTAGAGAATGCATGTAGCTTCAACTGTTACATTTCAGTTTTCCACACATGGAGTTTGAAAAATGTTATTTTATTAAATGTTGTTATGTTCTTCTCTTTTTTTTTTCTTGGTTAAACACGTTACGGTCTTTCTAGGACATGAGATATGGCTTATGGGTTACGGAATATCACTATTTACCCATTAATGTTTATGAAACATAGCATACGTACCATGCATTAGAAAGACACCACATGGTTATGGGCATGATGTTAAAGAGGGACTGTTTGGTGGAAAAGTGATAAAAGGAATAACGCACATTTTGGGTTATTTATCTCCGAGGGTAAGAAAATAGACTGTGAGTTTGTGGTAAGCGAAAGGCATTTGCGTGTGCTTTTGGGATGGGAAAGATGGAAGAGATGGGTTTGGAGTAGGGTCGTTTGTGACTTAGCTTAGTTACTTCTAAGGCTCTATTTTTTGTGACATAATCAGAGGGAGATTTTAGGCCTATCTTCTACATATGTTCACCTAGTCCCCCCCTCTCTTTCTTTCTCTCTCTCTCTCTCTCTCTCTCTGAGTGATATGACTAAGGTTAGTTAGACAGAGTCCTAATTAGGTCTCAATATAACAGCCCCATCAGATGGGGCAACAGTTTGAGAATAGGAATTTCTGGTAGATATATACGTTGGGTTGACGTATTGAATCTGCGACGTATCTTTTCTGAAGACGAACGCCAAATACTGACAAGTATAATCAAGAGATTATATCAGATGTGAATGTGAGAAATCTTAGTAAATTTGCGATCCTAAAAAAATGGGCTTATAGTAGGGATTCCTAGGCCCATAATAACCTTGAAATGATGTATAACATATTGGTTCTTATTATCTGCTAATGATTATTAAGATTGACTAGCAAGCACAAGTTAAGCCCATTTTTTTAGGGCAGGACTCAGTATAGGCCCTTCCTGTTGGTAATTCTCATTGATAAGCAAGTCCAATACCAAACTTCCAAAACAAAAATCTTGGCCAGGTATTCATGTATGGATTATTCCGCAGTTTTGGGTGAGAGAGAGAGGGAGAGAGAAAGGAGGGGGAAGGGAGGGGGGGGTGAGGGAGAAGAAAAGGGGAAAAGGGGGAAGAGGGGGGGGGGGGGGAACTTTACTTATAAGTTCATGGTATCATAGCATGCAAAATTGACTGTTGGCCAAATATTTTACTAGGGCTCTCTTTGGTTTGTGTTATATAATGTATTATATAATATATTATAAAATTTATGATTGTTTGGTATGATTTATAATGTTATTTATAATTAAAATAAATCAATATAATTCATTATTTATAAATAGGTAAGTAGCTGTTTATCATTATTAGAATAATCTATTAGGTGATTGTTTATATTTCTCATTATATAATGTATTATGTTTAGTGGTACCAAATGATCATTATTTATTACTCATAATCTATCATCATAATTGATTTGTTACAAATAACTCATAATACATTATATAATACAAATCAAAGAAAACCTAGATTAGATGATCAGCCGTCTTTGCACAACGGCTGGCCTGATATTCAAGCCAAGCCATGTAGAGTGCTGATGTGGCCAAATTCAACATCGAACCAATCCTAGCTACTTGTGGATGCTGGGTAACTACTCTCCCATTCAGTAAGTCCTTTACGTTTGGAGCTTTTTTTTTTGGCTTGAAAGCTTGTTCATAGCTGACATTGTAAATTGTAATGACCAGTAAGTAACATGAAGGTTTCCGGAACATTTGACCTTTGATGAAATTTCAAAGCTTTCCAACCTTTGCCCAATAACTATAGTAATGAATACTGTTTTGTCTGCCTTATGGTTTTTACTAGAGAGATTTTCTCTTTCTAGAAGGTCGGTCAGCTGCCTGCATGTTTAATTAGGGCCCATCAGGATTGCTGAATAAGCATCCTCGGGCACACTTTTTTAGTCAAAAGTGAATTGACTAAGATTAGACACATCATGAGCATCTACTTCAACAGATCCAGCCTCCTTCCATCCTTGGAGGATTAGAGGTATAGTACTAGTTGGGAATCATGTCCACCCTAGATCATAATGTCATGCAAATTTTCAATTATTAATTCTATAATCAACAATGGTGAGGCATCACGATTTCCCTTAGAATGTCTGTTATCTACTTAGCATGAAAATAAGGTTTCTCAACCTTTGCAAAGGAGCTTGTAAAGAGAGTACCCATCTTTTGAAATTTCATGCAAAATTTAGATTACTAAATCTTTCCCCATCACTGGGAGACATGGACATAAAAAAGAAAAAAAACACTTCCATTAATTATCATCATCATAGATAGAGAAATATTAGCATGTACAGAAATGGCAGAGGAACATTTATCATCAATCAAAGACACACTTATTGCTTATTTCATTGTCTTCAGTTGAAATAACTACAAGCGCTCTGCTCTGGTGGATTTGGGAAGCAATTCGTTTTTTGTTTTGTGAAAACCTAATATCTATTATATAATAAATAAACTTTAAGTTTTTTAAAATTAAAAGGGAAAATTATAGATGAGGATAGTTTTGTCTTTAACGAATTTGAGATTGTGACATGTCATCAGTTACCGACAATAATGGCCGAAGGGGGTCTGATTGAAACATATTTTCACAAGTAGAAACTGTTAGAGATATTATTGCAAACAAAGACGGGTGAGTGAGATTAAACCATACTACAGGGAGTGTGACAAATATTTTTCCAACTAAGATGTTTTAAAATAAATTTTTTTTCACGTCCATTCATATTTACTTCCAAAAAGTAATATTAAAATTCTTTATCCATTACAAAAGAAAATTTTCTTTATCCATTAAGAAAAAAAAAAAAAAGAAGTTTAATATCAACCTAGAAGAAAAAAAAATATCATTGTAGCCTGTTCTTTTCTATGCAATGTTTATATAGTAGACAATGGTAGTCTTTGTTGCGAGGCTCAATTCTAATCAAAATTTTAAAAGGTTCAACGTATTTAGTAGGAAGTAACTTTTCTCTTTTCTCAAATCTCAGGACTCCTTTCGTAGGTGCTATTCTCATAAACACCATGTCTCCCACACTAAATTCTAAAGGTCTTCTTCTCTTATCAGTATAACTCTTTTGTGATTCTATGCTGCAACTATATTCTTTTGCGGATCACCTCAATCTTTTTACAATTCTTTTGTACCAAATCTGATCCCAAAATCTTTCTCTCATCAACTTCTTCCTAATATAGTGGTCATCAATGTCACTATACATATTACGCTTCATAAGGTGTTATTTCAATAATAGATTGGAAGCTGTTGTACATGTTATATATATATATATATATAATTCTACAAGTGGTAGTTACGTTCCCAACTGTTTTCGAAATCAATAATACAAGCCCTTAGCATGTCCTCTAAAGTTTGAATGGTTTTCTCACCTGTCTATCTGTATATGGGTGAAAAGTTGTACTGAAACTCTGCCTTGTGCATAGGAGCTTGCAAACTTTTCTGAAATCGAGATGTGAATCTCGAATCCTATATGAGAAAATACTATTGGCCCTCCATGAAGTTTTACACTATTGTTCACATAAATCCATGCTAATTTTTCTGGAGTGTAGGTCATCTTGATAGGTAGAAAGTGAGTTGAATTTGTGAGCCGATCAACAATTAATGACCCAAATAGTCTCATGTCCCTCATAAATCTTGGGTAAAGATGTAACAAATTCCATGACAATATGTTCGACCCAGACCCAGACCCAGAGAAGAGAATAGGTCTACCTTTCAAAAGCACGCCGATGATGCGATCTAAAATTTTATTCTACTCATACTGATACCTTACAAATGACATATTGGCTCCAACAATTCCTTTAATAATAGATAGCTGTTTACTAGATTAATATTGTTTCACACTTCTATTCTTTTATAAAATATGGTAATATATAATTTCTCAATTCTTTACATTTCACTATGGAATCAAATTTTTTTTCTTTTTTTTTTGGGTAGAAACTATGGAATATCAATTGGGTGGAAGTGGAATGTAATATTGGTCTAAATTGAACGCGTTTAACTTGTATTTGTCTTCAATAGGTTTCAATTTTCAAAACTTTGTTTTGCTAATTTTAATCCCTTCCAACAAACCACAGGGCGAACATATGTTATCCTTTGGATGTTCTGTTTAGGAAAACTGCTCCCATGATTATTTTTGTTTTTATATACCATATGAATATTAATTCAAATTCATATTTGTACATGATAATCAAATTTAATCTATATTAATTTCATCATGTATTGGGCTTTTAACCTGATATTATCAATAACCAAACTTTTTTCATTTTAAAATATAGAGGTGATCTTTGTACATATTGTTTGTCTAGTATGAATAGTTTCGAAATTTGTCCTAGCTTGTCCTATCCAATGGTTGAAGGTACGTCAGTTTCCATTTTACCACACTCCATTTGATCTACTGTTACCAACGATTACATGTTGACAAAATTTGGGCCTGGCATTAAATTGCAACATGAAAAGAATTATATCTACGGAATAAAACCATCATTTTTTTTAAACGTATAATTCAAATTTTTATTTCAAGACAAATTTAAAGTTTTTTTTTTTTTTTTTTTTTTTTGTGGTAAATGATATTTCTACTGCATTAAAGTATCAGGATATATCATAGCTTCCTGATTACAAAGATCATAAAGCCATGGAGTGGTGGAGTTGGGCCATTTAATTGTTCCAGATCCTGTTACAGTCCTCCTGGTCAAGGAATGTGCTACTAGATTGGCTGACCTTAGAACATAAGTAAACAGGATATCATTAAACCCATTAAAAACAGAAAGGATATCCTAAATGATGAGGTAGAAAACAGCATTTCCCACTTGACTTTCACCCTGCAGCAACTTAAAAACTTCTAAATTATCCGACTCCACACTCAGATTGTCATGACCATGAGATAAAGCTTCATAAAATTGATGCCTTATGGCCAAAGCTTCCCCAACTGTAGGTGACAAAAAAGGCAGTAATTGTGAAACAGCAAGCAATGATTGACCAGAAGCATCACGAAGAAGAAAGCTAATGCCACTATTCTTAGTCCGGGGACATATTGCTGTGTCTGTATTAATTTTGAAATAACCCGAAGGTGGAAGACACCAAGATGTTCGATTCCCATTTGCCGTGACTGATTCATTACTTCCATTGGCCTGAATACCTCCATTTTCTTTGAATTCTCTGAAAGCCTTTTCTGTGCTTCTAATAACCTCCAATGGATCAGCCGGCTGATTTTGAAAGTAAAGGTGCTTGCCACAAATTCCAGCACATAAAAGCTGCAAAGGCGAAAATGTCTCGACCCATAGTTTTAGAAACTTAAGGAAGCATAGAAAAATTTAATAGCCATTGGTAAAGTTTGAGATTACTCCCCCCAGGAACAATAAAACTTATATGCATACCCAGCCATACAGCACGGGCAAAGGGGCAGGAAAGCAAAATATGGTCCATTGTTTCCAGAGCCACACCATATCTTCTACAAACCGTGTCCACAAGAATATTGCGCCGTATGAGATTCTCCCATGTAGTAGCACCTTGAGCACAACATCGCCATAGAAATTGCTTGATCTTGGGTAGCGTATGACAATTCCGATTGCGCTTCCACCAAACAGATGGAACTTGCTTCCATGATTGAGTAACAGAGGATGATGGTAAATATGACCAATATTCCTCTTGCTTGAGAGTAGCCAATAAGTTATATGTAGACCTAATTTGATGGGTGTCTTTCCAAATAAGAGAATCCTCCACTTGAGTAAAACTGAGCAGTATACCTTCAATTGCCTCAATCTCCTGAGCGAAAATAAAGATTGTAAGACATTTATTTCCAGGTATGAGTGCAGTCATCAAATAAATCCAAAACAAGAGTATAATTGGTATTAGGAGGCTTCAGTGACAGTATATGATTATCATCAAAATTTGGCACCCATCTATCCTCCCAAATGTGAATACTATGACCATTGCCAACCCGCCAAATCATGCCCTTCAATAGGATGTCTCGGCCCTCCAAAATGCATTGCATTTAAAAAACTGGAATGTGGGTAATATATTGCCTTGAGGAATTTAACCCACGTACTGTGCATTAGGATTACTCCAAACCCATCATGCTAGTTTGGCTATCAAGGCTTGATTTTATAGAACAGGTCCCTCAAACCAAGTCCAGAACTCCATCACCATCTACATCGATCGGCTTATAAAAACCAGTTTTAAACTTGAAAAAAATGAACAAAATGAGGGTAACTTGTAAATGATTAATGAATAAAAGAAAATAAAATTACAAAACATAAGTGACGATTGATTAATAAACAAACAATCAAAAGAAAAAGGCAAAAAAAAAAAAAAAAAATTGTTCGCTTCTGTTTTTCTCATGATGATGATGATGATCTTGATCTGTGTGTAGGTTGCTTTATATATCTTGTGCATGCGGATCAGGTTGCATCGTATGATCTTGTTTGGGCCGCAGGATATCTGAGCTTCCTATTCTCGCAGCACGTCTTTCCTCGATCAAGTCAACCATTTATAGTATGGAATGGAATCAACTGGTGATCGGAGAAAGACGAGTGGCGAGAAGACGAAGCTGAGATGTGAAATACTCGCCCCTCTCATCGTCTTCCAAAACGAAAACAAACAACCTCTTTTGCCAGGGTTCTAATAGTAGAAACAGTTAGAGAGTAATGAATGTATCCTTGATTTCCACATGTTAAAATTGAGCTTATCAGGAACAGAACTGCATGTACGTACCTAAAAAGTTAGAGTTCTCCATCTTTCCCATCTCATTCAGAAAAAAAATGCGTTATAGCATTAATATATGAGTTCCTCGTTGGTACCGACTTCATCAGACAGAGTTTCCCGTAATTTGTCATTTTTTTTTGTAACCACTCTGGTTTTGATGGAACTTGTAAAAGCTTTACGAAGGTGCTCGTCTGACTCCACAACTCCATCAACATCCACATCACCCTGTAGAAACCAGTTTTAAACTTCAAAAAAATGAAGAGAGGCTCCCATATAACAAACAACGTAATAAAAAATAAAATAAAAAGAGAGGAAAGAAATGGGTGGAAAAAATAATAATAATAATTTTTCTAGACAAAACAAAAGTACAACGAATTTCTTTCTTTACTTTCATTTTTCACAATTTCTTTTTTTTTTTTTCCTTTTTTCATCCATCTCATCATCAATACTTCTTTCTTTCT